>JAEIHA010000709.1:210000-1660238 GCA_018904595.1 Zaprionus indianus | reverse complement strand
TTGTTGCTTTCCTGCTTTTATTGTCATCGTATAATAGAGGCAGCGTCAAAGGTAGAAAGCCGCCAACGCCGACGCCGACGCCGCCGCCACAAAAGTAACTCACATCGGCGAAGTTGACACTTGTTGCGTGCTGCACTTTCAGCAGCGTCGGGGGAAGGGGGACGAACTGATTTGCGTTTTTTAATGCTTTCCATTTCGCTGGAAGACGCCACCGCAAAACGGCGGAAGAGCAACGAATGCGAGGCAAATGTTGCGTCGACTTCAAAAGGCCGAACGAATTGCAAAGACAACAAAGATCAAAGTGGTTAAAGCAAGGAAGGAAGAAGGGGCAGGGGCAGCAGCATGGGGAGGGAAGTTGGGCCACGCCCAGCCCTTTGGTCATGACTCACCACGTGAGACAAACAAACAGCGAAGAAAAAGCAAACACAAAAGTGACAAAACACTTCAAATTCGACACTTTTCTCAAGTGGAAAAATGCAGCTAAAAAATCGTGGCCATCGTAAGTAAATAACTGAAATTGTGCATAATAAGGCTAATTAGCTGGGAAGACGCCGCCGTTGACGGCCATTGTTAGCTTAGCTAACAGGTGGTAAGGTGGAGAGGGGTGGGGTACGGTGCAGACAACTTAGGATGGGAGACTGCAGCTACAACGGAAATAAACAATAAAGGCAAATTTGTGTGACAGAAATTATTTAATAGCTCAATTTTTATGACCAAACCTTAAAGCGCCACCTGGTGTGACGGAAAACCTATTGCACTGAGAGAAAAGCTACTGTTACAATTTCTATTAAATTTATATATTTAGTTCTATATACATGTGTAAAATATATTATGTATGGTATTAAATAAGCTTGGATATATAAATTGCAGTTGATTTGATGCTGATTCAAATAGAAAATTATTAAAATGTTTAATATGTTTGAAAATGAGAAAATTTCATATGCTTATTTGATAAATAGTTTTCTACGCAGTATTTTAAAGCTCTTATGTATTTTAAAACTTTTTTATGTGACTTTTTATGTTTTATTTAACATTGAAATATATAAAAACAAATTGTTTTCGATATTTTCTATTATTTCTTTAGGTTTCTTAGCTTTTCAACATGGTTTGAACTATTTTAAACACAAATTTATATCTTTACAAGGTTTTGATAATAAATAAATAAATAAATAATAAATAAATAATGCAATAACAAAATGTGTTCAATATTTTATAAATATAAACATATAATACTATATATAAAAAGTTGTATCTGTCTTATTTATGATTCCAAAATCTCTTTTCTAAACTTTTCTGTCCCTTCAAGTTTATTTAACCATTGCGTGCTCGCTCAATTTCTCACAGTGTAGCTAGCATAGCTGTACGTGCTGCGGTCGCAACCGCTCGTTCGTGTGCCCCTGCCCCTTTCGAGTATCTTTCTCACTATGTGTGCGTGTCTTCGAAAAGGCATCGATTTGAAGTCCGTTTGAAAGAAAATGAAAAATTAAAAATGTATGAGCCGTATTGGGTCAGTTTGTGGCTTGGCAAAGCTGCAGTTTCCGCCCGGTAAAGCCGTAGTGAGTCTCACTGAGCCGGAGAGCTTCGAGTACGGCTCACTTCCGCTTGTCATTTGGGGTTTCTGTGGCTTTTGCCCACCAACTGACTGACTGACTGACTGGCTGCGACTGAGTGTGGCAGCGTAAAGCGGACTTGACATTAATTTCCATAAATGCTTGGCCGTCATCGTCGTTCGTCTTAAGAATTTCGACTTTAAATTTTAATTTCGTTAAGATTTTCTGTTTACAATTAACTGTGAATGCGAATGCGATGCGGGCGGCCTCCGTTGCTTGCTTGAGATTCCCTCTTGCGTTTTCGTTTGCGTTTTCATTTTCATTTGTATTTTCATCGGCACTTTTCGTTTACATTTACATCTGAATTTCAATTTTCATGGTCGCACCGGATGCGTTCAATCGGATTTAATTGTTTAAACATTAAGCTGGAAGATGGGGGAGGGGTACAGAGTGGGAGACTGCAGGGCGACCTACTGAGAGAATGAGTATCTTTGAATTGCATTTGCCACACAGTTTTCTACCCCCTCTCTCTCTCTCTCCATATCTTTCTCTTTCCATGACTCTCTCCCGCTCTCAGTTATTGCTCTTAAGTGTTTATCTTGCGAGCAACATTTGCTTATCGTCTGGCCCACTACAGCAGCTAATTAGCCGTGTCTTATCAGCAGCTGCAGCCCCTTCCCCTCGCCCCTACTCCCTGCCTGCCTCTGGTATTGCATTACATTGCTAATCAAGTGCATTGTTTACATTTCAAGCATTTCTTTCGACATCTTCTAATGAGTTTCGCCTCATGATAAGCACGAGTAGCAGCTACTGCTGCTTGTGGCTGTCTGTCCCTGTCTCTTTGGCTGTGTGTGTGTGTGTGTGTGTTTGAGTGTGGGTGTATATCTTGCAGACACGTAGAGGCAACAGTGTAGCACTAATATGCAATGATTGCTTTAGAGTTCTTTACAAAATATGCAAATTGTAAGACAGTTGAAAGTAAAAACAGAAAAAAAAATTCATAAATGATTGTAATAGTATTTTATATTACAAGTATATATTATACAAATATATATCTATTATACAACTAGATATATTACTTAGTTCACCACAATTCTCTGTCAATTTAATTCCAATTGCAGGCACAGCAAAAACCTGTTGACAATTGTAAACTAGTTTCATGCAGACTACGTTCGATTTTGTTTTTGGTTTTTAGTTTGCAATTTCATCATTGAGTCACGATCAGTTGGAAACCCCTTTGCAGGGTCAGAATATGGTTCACTATGCTGATTCATAGTCGCCTCTAGAATCGAAAGGGAATTCGGTCAAAGTAAATAAACAGATTTTGGCTACTGTTTTCCCGATAGTTACTATGTGCATATAATTGTGCAGCGATATATCGATTACAATGTAGCCGAGATCATGTGCAGGCTTCAGGTTGGTGGCCAACACTCGAGGCAACAGTGCCTAATTGCCACAGCAGATTCGAGTGCAGAGCGCGGAGGCGTTTCTCATCGGGGCCTGTTTTGTTTTTTTGTTTTTGGTTTTTGGTTTTTGTGGCTTTTTCTGCTTTTAATAATTATTATGACAATGTTTTCGGGGCCTGCAGTTGGGCATGCAAACAAAACACCAGTTCCAAAATGGAAATGAAAATGTTCGAACAGCAGCTGGCCACCAGTACAACAACAACAACAACAGCAGCAACAACAACAGCAGCAGCAGCAGCAACAACACGCAAGTAATCAAGTCCGAAGCACTCGATTTATACAAATGTATCTGCAAGCTATTCAATGTATCTCCGTGCAACTGGTTACATGTGTGTGCGCTGCGTGTGTGTGTGTTTGTGTGCTTGTGTGCTTGTGTGTGTGGTGGGCGTCGGGGCTGCCCCACCTCAATTACGGCTGCCGTTGCCGCATGCCACATGCGATCTGCATCTAAATTGATCGTAATAATTATTGTATCTGTCGGTTGTTGTCTTGTTGCCCGCCGTTAAAAGTAGCTCAAGTGGTTTTCTATTTGCTGCCACCGACTCGACCTGCAGCTACCCAACCTCCCCCACCTCTACCCTCCACCACTTCCCCCCTCCCCATTGGGTCGTTTGGCTTTTTGAAGTCAAGAGAAAAGTGAAATTTTTCATTAACGCTTGCAGACACCGTGGCACGCAGTACGGCGTAGTACGTGTATCTCATAGATACGTAAACTGGAAAAATTACATTTCGATTTGGCTTTTGATTTCAATTGAATTTGTAATTGTTGCCCTTCTTACGTTTGTCTTTCATGTGTGTTTATCTTAGTGTTTTTGCCCCTTCTCCTTCTATTGTGCAAGTTCTTCAAAAAGTTTGTTTTTGATTTTTTGCTCTGCCTCTTTGTTTAGATGTTTTTAGCTTCTGTTGAGCTTCTGTGCGTGTGTGTGTGTGTGTGTGTTAGTGTGTGGTTGCATGATGGTTTCCCGAATTCCCATTGATGTGGAAAACCGAGGCAATTTTATTTGCCACACACGCGCCCTTCCATTGAACAATTTCAAGTGTGTTTTTCCATTTAAATAGACCGAACCAGTGACCCAAATGTTGCTCTCTCTCTCCCTCCCCCTCTCTCTCTCTCTCCCACTCTGTGGCTCTCTATCAGCTTGTGATTTATGCGAATTATTCGCTTTGAATAACATAAATTCTCGATTTCCTCTCAGTTATGTAGATCGTATCGCACTTGAGTGGAACGGAAACAGGATAAATTAGCCTCGCATGCACTTAAGATACACTCGATGAACTACACTGAATGTTTACACTGTGGGAAAAGAGAGTTGTAAAGAAGAAGAAGAGTAAACTGACAGATTCAAATGATATGGCAATGTTCAGTTGCATGGAAAGGGGCAAGCAAATTGACATTTTCATCTGCTCGAAATTAGAATTCTGTCTCTGGCAGCGATTGCAATTTGTTATCTTCGCCAGATTATACACACACACACACACACACACACACACACACAAACACACACACATACACAGACAAGACGCACGTCTCGGCTCAGCTTACAGCGCAACGAGCACGAAGCACGATCTGACAGGCAGAACGTTCTTGGCAATAGATACACACGCTGCGGATACATTTCAATCTCGTGCGCTGTCCATATCTATCTCAATCTGAAGCCGGTTGTCTAATCAGCCGTTAATCGCCAACATGTACGCAACTCAAAGCAATCATCCAAGCCAAGTCCAGGCAGCAACTCAGTCAACTCACGAGCCTCACGCGACACACGCGTCTCTCAACGAGGCAGTTCAAATGACGTGCAACGTGCCGCATAATTGCACGTACTGCGTTTTCCTTTGAAGTGCAGCAGCAGCAGCCAAAGCAGCAACAGCTACAGCAGCAGCATCCTGAAGACACTTTTGAGATACATTTCAACTGTTGCACAGATCGACTGAAGTTACAGTCGAACCTGACTAACTTGAAAAGGGTTCTAGAGCGAACTGTGAGTGTTTTAATGAAGTCTAGAGAGTTCATTAGATATGCAACTTAATTGTATCTGCAGTGGGTAAGTTAGTCTATGTAATTTGATTTATGTTTGAATCATTATTACATATTTCAGAGAAACTATCGATAATTCTTAACGATTTTATTAAATATCGATACCAACCTGGACATATTTAATGCTTAAAATATCTTTCAAATGCCATTTAAATTTCGACATTATTAGGCTACTTTATCATATCATATTATGTATTTGTTCAAGAAACATTAACATTACATCATTTACATTACATTAACATTCAGTATGAATCATTTAACCCACAAAAACTTATCACTTTACCTCCTTGCCAAGCTTCACTGTACTCTTTCAACAGTTGCAACAGTTTTTAGTTAATTTCACTGTCCCTTCGGACCCGCTGTGATTCAATAATGGGACAGGGGGGGATCTCGGGGCGCCCTCAATGAGATCAATGCACGTATACGTGTGTGTGCGAGTGTGTGTGTGTGGAAATAGCCGGTATAATTGCCGATGGCGCAGAGCAGTCGAAAGGAAACTCGAATTGTGAATGTCAGCGGCACTTCTCTGGGCGCTTCTCACTTCACGCTGAGTGAAAACGAGAGACAACAAGCCAACGCGCGGGTGCAGGGTGCAGTGTGTAGGGGGAGGAGGGGGCTGTATCATTGCAATTGGCAATTTGCAATTGCACAGGTGGAAATTTATTTCGATGGCGAGTGCGATAATGTCGGGCCATTTATTTGCACGGCCTTCGGGCCGGAGTTTTATAGCCGAGCATTTCTTCTTTTGGCATTTCTGGCTCGCGCTGGCATTGACTGGCCTGGTCGATGACATTGCGGGCTGTCGCACCTTAAAGCACAGCTCCCCCCTCCCTCCCCACTTCCCTTCCCCACTCTCTGCTCGACACTGTCATGCGAAAGTTTAAAGTTCATTCGACTGCATATGCGACATGCGGACAGCGGACGAAGGACATTGGTTTGGCTTTGGCTTTGCAGCTCGGACTCGCTTTTAAGCTGCCTGCTCGCCGTTCTGTCTACACGCTGTCAATGCGCTTCGGTTTGATTAATTACAAAAGCGCCCGCACGGCAGTGAAGCTGCAGCAAACTTGACTGCGGCAACGAGGGCTGTCAGAGAAGTTGTGGCTCCATGGGAGGTACGACTGCAGAACAGCTTGACGGCAATTTAAATCAAGGTAAATTAATTGAGAATATTTTTATTTTAATATTTTTACATATTATATCATGATGTTTTATTGTGTTTATTTATTAAAACAAATATTTGCATATTAAAATTAATTTTTCTATATTTATGTCTATCAATTTAATCTATTTTATGGCATTAAAATAAATCTTTTATTGTTCAAAAAAAGTAATAATGAAAATTGAACTGAATTAGCTTAATAAATACATTCAAATTTAATTTTATAATATATAATAATTTTTCTTAGAACTAAAATGCATACATATTTAATGTAAACAAATTTAAATGTTTAATAAATATATTAAATAATTAAAAGAACACATATAAAACCCTTCCAACCATATTCACAAACCACCTTCATGAACTACAAGCAATCTGCAGCCCCATCGAGCAACCCACTTGCCCTGTAACCAAGCAACGACTTAGTGCGCTTGTCTTACAGCCCTGGCATGTTGCATGCAACCAGAGCAGCAGCAGCAGCAGCGGCAGCGGCAGCAGCTGGCATCCGAGACATGTTGTTTACGCCATTTTACACTGATTGACAAATAAACTAAGCCCGACTAAGTCGGCGTCAAGTCGCACAGGCTGCGAGCTAACTTGCATTGACATAATTAAATTAATTTACGTTGCGCCGCAACTGGCGCTGTCTAATTGGCAGCGCCGACATATGACCAAGTTGCATGATGGGAACGGCCTGCAGCGAGCCCAAACCAGAGTCGCAGTCGAAGCCAGGGGCAACGGCAACTCGTCTCTCATGCGGGTAGCCGCAATTAAAATGTCACTTGCGAGCGAACAATGCGAAGCGCAACTTATGCAACGGCGACAACTTTTTTGTGCATATTTGTGACATTTTGCGGTGTCTCAATATATAAATCATACGCACCGTTGTCGACGGGCAGAGCTCAAGCAGCAGCAGTTGGTGGTGTTGCCTGTTCTTCGTTGCGTGGGGCAGGCAGCGCGGACAGCTGCAAAATGCCAAACTTATCGCACACCTTGCCAAACTGTCAACATTCGTTGGCTGTCTGTTTGTTTATTTGCTTTGCCCACGGGTTGCATGACCTAATTAATACCCCAGCCAAACTACAGCGCCCCCTCACTCCCCACTCCCCACTGTCTCCTACTCTTTCGCTGCTGTCCCTTGTTGGCGTTCCCTGCAACTCTTCAGTTGCGGCTAGAAAACTTTTTCCTTTCGCTGCACACACACGCAACATGCTCACACTCAAACACACTCTCACATTTCCACACTCAATGTTCTCCCGATGCTCGACTTTGACATGTGGCCAAGCGTCGACGTCGCTGCTCTGCCTGTCAGCCAAATTCCGGTTGCAGATGACTCACATGCTGCGACGGCAGAGGTGTGGAGAGTGGGAAAGGGCGGGGGGGAGGTAGTGGAGTGCCCATTGAGTGAAAGCCGCGCAAATTTAATTTGCTGTGTAAAAGTGGTGTTAAAGTGCGACCAACAGCAGCAGCGACAGCAAAGGTTAACATGCCCTTTGGCTAATTTTAAGTGGAATTTAGTTAACACATTTAAGCGTGCAAAGCAACACTCAAGCGAATCTACCCAAAACGAGGCAAATCGCAAGCGAAAGTTCTGGCCAGCAAACATAAGAGCTTAGATTAGAGTTGAGAAAACTATCGATATTAGCTAAACAATGGCAAGCTGTCGATATTAGCTACGGGTTAAGAAACTATCGATATATTTGATATGCTTATCAATTATTGATATCGATGGTACATTTAATTTTATTATATTACAATTATATCTAATCAATATATAAAAGAGTTTGATATTTATCGATAGAGATCGATAACAATAGTCGATGACTTACCAAATTATCAATTAATTTTTATAATGTAGTAGTAGAGCAATGCGGTACCCAGTATTATTTATTCGTTGAGTTAAACTTTCGATATGTTCGCACTCGATAGTTCTATTATAAATAGTTGGTATCGATGTCGATATTAACACACTAACATAATTAAATAAAAAATAAATAAAGTTTGTGGGAACTTTTGTCGAACTATCGATAGTAAAGCAGGCAATAGTTTCAATATCGATTACTTCTTACTAATGGGATTTTCTATTGTAGTACATGATAACATTCCTTAGTAATATTCTACAATCGATACTATCGATAGTTCCCCAACACGAATACATATCATAGGTTTCAACTTCCATTAAATCGAAATTAATCGAAGCAACTTCTCATTCACTTAAGCTCTGCGATAGTTGAATTAATCTTTCGCAATTGATTATCTTCTGCGACTATATCGAGTCGAATTTAATTTTCAAGTTGTTCGAGGGAACGTGACTCACACGGCAAGGGACGGTGGCAGGGGGCAGCATAGTTGGCATTGTGCGGCGACAGACAACAAACAGCTGTCTGTCAGTGGTGGCATTAAAGTTCGCCCCAAGGAGCGACGACGCGTCTTTTGGCACCTGATGAGCAGGTAGCACACGCCGTGTGAGTAATGCTCCAACTCCAATGCAGCGCTGACTTTCATTCATGGGAAAGTTCTCGGCATGTGCGGAGTGTGTGTGTGATTAATGTCGCATAGAAGTTGCAGTTGACCCACTTCAGGCTCAGTTGTCATCTAGCCAAGGTTCACTTTCGGACTCAGCATCAGAATCACATTCAAATCGAGACTCTGATTCTGATTTAGATTCAAATTGCAATTCAAATTAGCTGCAACTAGTTGGGGCAACCTTGTCGAAATCAATTTACTGCAGCCTCTCTCTGTGTCTGAGTCTCTCTCTGTGTGTGTGTGTGTGTCTGTTGGCAACTCAGCAAGTCAGACACGCACAGGCTTGCAATCTGCCTGCATCGACAGACATGCAACGTGCGGCTTTTCGTATCTGCAAGATACACATATTTCAAGTGTCTCGCCGACAGCTGCTTATTATGGTTGCCGATGCCGATGCTGATGCTGCTGCCGATTATTGCCTGGCCCCCAAAAAGCAGCAAGAAACGTAAGCGAAAAACGAAAAAGCGAAACTTCATAAATCTACGCGGCAATTTTGACACATGCCGCAGCAGCAACAGCAACAACAGCAACAACTCAAGCAACAGCAACAACACTGGAAACTGCTTGGCTGATGATCAGCTTCGACATGTGTGGTGGGTGGCTTTCTGACAGGCATTTTGACACTTGCGGCTGAGCTGTCAGCGCGTGTTTTATGGCCACCTGATAACGGACTGGAGCCGCAGCTAGATCACACTTTAATTGCAACAAGTTTGTGGCAAGTCAACATAAGTGCCTCATGATCGACAATCGTTTGCTGCAAAATGACTGCCGCACGTTTAGCACATCAGCAGCAGCAGCAGCTCCGACTGCAACTTCGAATGTGAGTACGACTGTGATTGCAACTGCCACAACTGCAAAGCTGCAAGGATCGTGACGCGGGTCGCGTTGCATGATGAGCACGCATGATGCGAACGCCGCCTGCAACAGACACCGCCACAAAAGCAATTAAAAAACGCCGTGGAAAGCTTTCCCAGCTAATGGCTGCCATAATAGAAATGGTAATGGCAATGGCAGCCGGCAAAGCCATCGGAAGAAAGCAAATCACCCAAAAGGAAACAAAAGATAAAGCGCAGCACGAGTAGGCAAGTCGCACTTTTTATACCCTATAAAGTGAAGGCGAAGCACAGAAAGTAGCCAAGAAGAGAAGAGAAGGCAACAGACGGAAAAAGTCATGGCAGGCGTCTTAGAATGCACACATAACTTATAATCTTGGGCAGCATCACTAGTAGAATCTATTTAACTAATAAAACAACTCTGTATGTCAGTATGAGCGCGCAGATCTCAGCCATTATAAAAGCTAGAGACTTAAAACTTGGAATGAAGATTGCTATATATCAGAAGCAGCAAATAGTCATTTAAAACTTTGGTTACCACGCCCACCGCCCGTACAAATCGTTTAAACAATGTTTATACTCGACTTTAGAAACTTATTTAATATTTTACACACATTGATTTGGGCCACCCTTATCTATTTATACTTCTGCATGAAGTCTTTGTGGAACACACTCAACTTCTCCAACATTTGCTTCAGTTCGTCCATTTGGGGCAGAATGGTGCTGCGAAAATGGTAGGTGCCTGGCAACTGACCGAATCCGCTGCCAGGCACCACACAGATACCTGTCGCCATGAGCAACTGATGCACATAGAAGAAATCTGGTTGCACTTTCTGTGCTTTGGCTGCTTCCACCGCCTTGTGGGGTATATCGATCTTGGGAAACACATACATGGCACCCTGTGTACGATTTACGGTGTAGCCCTCGTTCTCTTGCAGTGTTTTGTACACCATGTTGGCACGCTCGGTCAGAGATTGGTTAACAGCGCACATCTCCTCGTTATGGCGTTCATACGATGGTTCGCCAGGCTTGGGCGGATTAACCATGGCGCTTATAACAACTTGGCCCGCGGTGTTGCTGTTCACCAGCATGCATTTGGTCAGTATCGCTTTGACATCAGTGCACATATTGCAAACCTCCATGTAACCGCCTCGAAAGCCGCACTCCCCTATGCAACCCTTCGACGCGGAGTTGAAGCTGACTAGCTCCTGACCGTCATGGGGTGCGCCCATCTGGTACATGACCTTCTTGAATGAATGGAACTCGGCCTGCTGGTCGTACATATTGCATTGGTAGACCTCATCCACCAAAAGCAGGAGCCTCTTCTGGTATGCAAAGTAGATGATCTCTTCTATGTTCTCGCGGGACAGCACTTGACCAGTTGGATTTCCCGGGTTGATGACGAGCAGAGCACGCGGAATGCATTTATCCTCGGCCTCGTCGTGGGCTCGCTGCAGCTCCCGGCAATTGAGGCCCCACAAGTGTTCCTCATCCAGATAGTAGTCCACTTTGTGCATGCCAAACTCTGCTAGGGTGGCCGAGTACAGTGGATACTGTGGTATGGGCACCATAATGCCCACCTTACGGGCGCCTTCTGCGTTGAGCATGCGCAGAGTCGTTCTGATACACGACGTTGCGCCGTTGCTGAGGAAAATGTTACCGGGGTCACTGGGAACGCCACAGTCACGTTTCTTGATGTAGTCGCAAACCTGTTGACGAACTATTTCCAGGCCATGCGATTCCGTATACGCACCCAGCGAGCCGCCCGGACAGTTGGCCAGTATGACGCGTGCACGTTGCTTCACATCTTCCGGATAGTTCGGTGAGTTGATTAGCTTCGGATCGATACACAGCAAAAGCAGTTGCCGCACAAATGTTATGGGCTTCTGGCCCATGCCATGGGAATCGCCAATATTGGCCCAAATGATCTTGTCGAAAGGCTTCTTCACGCCCTCCTTCAGTTCCTTCTCTATTGCGCTAGCAATTGTAACGATTCCCCCACGTATTGCATACTCAATCCGAGTGAAGTTCGTATTAATTTTATCCATGGTCAAGATCTTTCCATCGCAGCTACAAAGGCGAATAGGAATGCAGCCCCTGGCTGGGCATTTTACAGTCTCTGTTAACTTCAGCGCGCTGTTGCTGTTACTGTTGCTGATTCTGTTATGTTGCGACGATCTACAGCGATGCTTTGCTGCTGTTGTCAGCAGCAGCTGATGAAACATTCTTTTCGACTGTTAATTTTGAATGTTTTTTACTCCCAAATAATTTATAAAATAACATAAGTTTAGTTAACGTTAAAAGCCATGGCAAAATTATTTGATTAGTTCTTTTCGAGCTGACAATATAAACATTCTTTAAGCGGATTTTGTTATGTGAAGAACATTAAAAAATATCAATTGGAAGGAGATGGAAGATCGTTCATATGGCATATATGTTATATACTATATATATTCTTGTTCAGCATGGAATTGTAAAGAATTGTTGCAGTGCTTACCATGTGAGGAGAGAATGAGAAAGAGTGAGAGAGAGACGAGGAACTGCCGCCTTCGTTGGCAGGCAAATGGCATCGGCACTGCCGGTAGCAACTTGTGCACTGTCGATTTGTTGCTACTGCCACCACGCCCCCTAACGGCAGTCTCCGCCTCGTATCTCTTTTGCTCAGAGTCGCTGATGGACACAAGAGCTTCGTTTGAGTTACGCGCACAGTTTGAAATTCATTTATCATTTCATTGTGCAGAAAATAGATACTGCCATTCCGAGATACATTCGCCTAGTCGACAGTCACACACACACACTCACATGGCACATGCAAATGGTAGCAAGAAGAAATAGAAATCACAGAGTGGCCCCTGCTGGTTATTAACTCCAACGATTTTTAACAGTTTGCTACCACAAGCAGCAGTTGCATTTAATTTGCCATATTAATTTTCCACAGAACTGAGCCCGATTTGGACGGGTTCCGCCTTTAGCAAGTCGTTTGTATAATGCGATAATATTATAACCAAAACGGGAGGAGCTAGGAATTTCAGTTCTATGAACGACTTAACTTTGAAGTAAGTTTTATTTCGGAGTAGTAGATTCTAAAGAAACTTGAGCAAATGCAGAGAGAGGCTTTTAGGAGAAGAGCAGCATGTAATGATTTGTATTTTATATTATATGAAATGATAATATGTATGAACTTAAATTCACACTCTCTCAATTCTGGCTTACTCTCCTTGACCTCAATTGTGTCTCAATCTTCCCAATCTTTTTTGCTAGTTCATAGCAGAAGGCGTATTCGCGGCAATTGAGTCTTGAGCTCCACACATGATACTCAAGATTTATATTCAGTAGAATCGCAACTTCCTCAGAAGTCTGGCAAATCCTATACTGCTTCCTAGAGAGTTGCACCACATGGGGTCACCCACATGAATGCAAATGCCTGACCTTTTTTTCAGCTCTTTTGTAGTATATCGTATATATCGCATATATCGCACAGTGCCTTGCGTTTCATGCTTAAATCAGTTCAAGGTTTCCCCCTCAACAGACACAATGCGAATCGTAACTCACAAGCTCGCGCGAACTTCGGTTCAGCTCAGGCGAAACTTCTGCGAGTTGTTTGCGCTTTTGTTGAATTAACGTTTTGTATCGGGAAGTCGCAATACTCTGCCAAAGGGGTACTGCAGTGTTGTCATTAAGCAGGAGAGTAAAGTAAAGTTGCCAAGCAATCATCATATCATATTGCTGCAACATAAGAGTCAAATGATTATTCTACTTCGTGTTAGATCAATAATTCTTCTGGATTTTTGATTCTTATTCATTATATCACTCAATTTAGTTATTCATTCCCTGAGAAGTGTATCTATGTTTCGGTTAAAGCCTCCTCGAGACTCTGCTGCTCTTGCTCGACTTTTTTCGGGTGGCCGCATCTTAAGTAATTTATTGTGTATCGGAAATTTCGAATTTGCATGCCGAAGCCATAATTCTTAATTTACTCATTCCTCAGCTTTTATTATGAATGCTGCTGCTTGCGGGCAGGCGGGCGGAAGGGCGTCAGGGGGCGTGCTCTGGGGCTGGTCTTGGCTGCTGCTGTTTCTGTTGCTGCGTGTGACCGCAGCCAGGCAGCGGGTCTGGCTGCCCCCCAATTAACTGACCCAACCGCAGTTCGGCTGCCCCAGCTTGAGGCCCAGGCTGGCTGCCTGCCCGTGGCCAAGCTGACGCAGCGATGTCATGCAGCTGCAACAGCAGCAACAGCAACAACAACTTGAGCTACAGAACACTTTCGGTTTTTAGGCGCAAGGCAGAAGAGGAAGATGGAAACGAAGCGGAAAAGGGTAAAAATCAAATGCACACTAATTGCTATGATCAGAGGCACAGTTATAAATTTTTAAGTTGTTATTTCTGCGTTTTAACGGCAGCTGCCTCTGCCCCAGCTGCTTGCCACTGCTGCTGCTTCTTGCATACCATTCCAATTGGATCGTGCATATTTCTTTAATGCAAGCTCCTTCAACTGGCTGCTGAGGGGGGTTGACGCTCATAAACTACAAATTGCTCAGTTTTTATTGTCTTTTTGGCAGCCCACTTGACTCTCCGTAATTACGGGCAATTTAAATAAATTAAAAGCACTTTTTTACGATTTTCAAAATACATTTAACTTTGGAAATTGCAGTTAGTCAAAGAGTTTAAAAAGTTATGTGGGAAAACTTAAAAAAATTATATGATATAACTAAATTTAAAATGATGAAATGGAAGTAAAATTCGAGAATAGTTCAGGAAGTTTAGAAGAGTTAAAAAACCTATAAAGAAACCTATACTGCCAACCAAGCTCCATAAATTATGAATCTAACTAGATAATACACTGTCAGCAACGGTTTTAAATGCCGTCGGCTCTCAAAGAGTCGTTTAATGAAAAACAACCCATTTAATTGACTTCTAATTGCAGCAACGCAACATGCAACATGCAAATTCAGGTGCTGCGAGCACCCACAATAAATCAATTTAATTAAACTCAATGTTTAACATTCAAATGCGAGTGTAGAATTCGCATAAATAAGCCAATTTGCACAACACGACACGAATGCGAATGCGGAGCCAGCGATCAATGTGAATCAACAAAAGTGTCGAATGAATATCGAGCATTATATTGATCGACCGCAAGATAAACACGAGATATGTCTGCGAATGTGCGGCAAGTTTTGTTTGACATTAGAAACTGTCAGTTTTATGGCCATTAAAGGTTGGAAAAAAAAACAGCGATGCTTGCTTGAATAGAGCAAGCTAAGATCATTTGGATCTGCAGATAATTCGAATTTTAATTGAAACAATGCTAACAAATTGTCATACAATATTTGCGGTCACTCGTATATCATTTGCTAGGGTATTTCGCCTGTCAATTCGCTTGTTTTGAAAGCCGAAATGAATTTACGAGTGAACACTCTCGATAACTTGTTAAACTCGGAAGGGGGCGCATTGTCTTAAAAATCTATTTCATTATATGCGGACATTAGTGTGTGTATATTGTATGTATGGCACTGCGGTATTTATGGTGCGCTCTCAGCAATAACATGATAAATGCTTGTACGCAATTTGTTACCTCATCGCGTAGAGAGGCAGCCACAAATTTTATGCTAATTTGGACAAAACTAGATGTCCATATTGTCTAATTGAGCCGGCCAGGGCCCCGGCAGTCTGTCAGCCAACCGAAGAGTCAACAAATAACAAAACACACAATTTTAATTAGCATATTATGAGAATCGACTCAGGTTGACGACGACGATGCAGACAACGATCTCGGAGTCGAGATAAACCTGCAAATTTATGAGACTTTGAACGGTCGAGAGCGACACGAAATGGCAAAGTCAACACACAATTAAATCAGTAGGAAACATTAGCAGACACGCTTGAGTGGCACGACCCACAAATACCCTAGAAATAATTCCACAACAATAAAAACATGAATTCAATTTAACTTAATTATTCTTGAAGATATTCACGCAATGTTTAGCATCTGTTCAATTAACTTGAGCTAGGCAACTCTATTCGGTTCGAGATTCCCTTTTTAATTGCGCAACATAACATCGAAATGAGCTCGTTGGCGGGACAACAAATTGTTATATCAAAAATTATGGCAGAATGCTAATTAGGCAAATAAATTTCTCATCAAAATTAATAAACAATTTGGAGAATGAATTTTCAAACGACTGACTCCGGTCGCACACTGATTAAATTTCACACTCACTGGGGTGTGTATGGCGCGCACAACAAACAAGTTGTCCAAACAGAACGACACAATCGACTTTTTGCATTAATTTGGTGCCTTTGATATGCCGCAAAACCTTGTGGCATCCCAGCTGCACTTGCCACAGTTTCTTGTCAATTCGTTTGCTAATTAAATCGTTAAAAAGTTCGACTGTTTCGACTTATAGCGATACTTGACTGGGCACCCGTCTTGATAGGGCTGCTGTTAACTGTTTTGCCGACAGTAACAACAGCAACAGTGAGGCACAACAACAACAACAATAACAACGGCAACAACAAATCCATTAAAATAGCACGTTTTCAATGTTCGCACAAATACAATGGGCAGTTAACAGTGGTTTTCAGTTAATTAATTGGAAAATAAAAGAGCCAAAAACAAAGAAGGGAAATTTAAATTTGAAACCTCACAGCAAATCATGTTTAATGCTCAATCAGCAACATGGAACCAACAACAACAACAGCAGCAGTAGCAAAAAATAAAACTTAACATTTAACTAGCGACTGTAATTAAATTGTCAGCTACAAACAAAAAAGGCAGCGTTTCTGACGATGTTTACAGTGTGCGCTCGATAAGACAAACTAAAGCACATAAAATTGTAAAAAAATAAAATATTTAAAATATATTTATTTTCCGTCTGCCATAATTATTCTCAGTTAATCTAATTCGTTTTGAAATTATTTTTTTCATAGTATTCTGTCTGAAGTTTTTAAGAAGAAGTAATGGTTCAAATTGTTTCATAGAAACAAATAAACAAAAACGAAAATCAATTATAAAATTCATTTTGAAGTTCTTAGAAAGATATGACAATTCAATGAGCGAACTGTTCCAATGAAATCAATGTCAATACGTTCCTTATCTTGAATGGGATCAATCCATGTTTATTAAATGGTCAGTCCAGTGCGTTGAACTTTAACTTGCATAATATAAAATATATTGTTCATGATAACGCTCAATGTCTAGTATAATTCAGAGAATCCCATTCAGCCTACGGCTTCGAGATCAGTGTTATTCTTTATTCGCTACTGAACAACAACAGATCAACAAGTTGCAAATATTTTTTTACACCAAAAACATGACAAAAGTTCTTAAATTGTGCACAGTGTTGTGGACGATACTGCCATTGGCTTTATCCTTCGTCAATGATAACTCAGTAAGTAACCCAAACAGAAAAGTGAGTGTGAGCAACATTAATTTGTGATTTCCAAATAGTTGTGCAGTTCAGAAGCCTTAGATGACCAGTGCGGGACCCATTTACACAAAATAATTAAGCCGATGATGTTCTTTTTTGGACAAGCAAATGAACAAATTAGAGTAAAGGATGAGAGAATTGCAGAGTTAGAAGAGGAGGTAGGTAGGGTGCATAGAAAAGAACGTAAGCTGGAACTAGATACATTTGAGAGAAAGATGAGCTTAATGGAGAGTCAGATTAACAACCTAACAAAGCTTATTGAAAATGGACAACACGAGGTGGCTGACATGAAGGAAACAATTGAAAGAGGTTCACTTAGGCAGAAAACATTGGAAACTACGCTGGAAGCGTCGAATAAAGTGATAAGCAACCTAGGCAACAAAGTTTCCAATATGGAAGAGAATATCACTTTGCTTAAAAGGGAAAGTAAACAGCAGATAGATAAACTGGTGAGAGAAGTTGCTACTTTGAATAGTCAGCTATCTAGTTTAAAGCCTCTTGTGGACACTGTAGAGCAGTTGAAAAATGATATAAACCAATCTAATCGAGTTGTGGAAGAACTGAAGGCAATGGTGCAAACGGATTCAAACGTGCAAAATAAAGTTAAAAAAGAAGTTGAAGCTCTGAGTAGTCAGATATCCAAGCTCGAAGCTAGGCTCGATGAAACGACTGATCTTATTAAAGACCATCCTAACGGCTGCGCTGATGTCCAGAATTATTCGGGTGTTCTTAAAATAAAACCAAATGGCTTCAACCCATTTCTGGTTTCTTGCGATTCGAAGGTAGCCGGTTCGGGTTGGACTGTGATACAACGACGCATTGATGGATCGGTTAACTTCTATCGTAACTGGTCCGAGTACAAACAGGGATTTGGGAACATAGAAGGGGAGTATTTCATTGGGTTAGAAAGACTGCACAAGTTGACGAAGAAACAGAGACACGAACTGTACATAAAACTAGTCGATCAATCGAATGAGGTTCGATATGCACGCTATGACAACTTTGTAGTCGAGAGTGAGGATAAGAAATACGAGCTAAGTTCGGTTGGAAGTTATGCTGGAAATGCGGGTGACTCACTCACGGGCCACAAGGGAAGAAAGTTTTCGACCTTCGATAGCGATAACGATAATTATGTCGGCAACTGTGCACTTGATGTGAAAAGTGCCTGGTGGTTCTTCAACTGTGGCAATAGGTAACAGTTTTAAATTTTCATAACGAATGAGCCAAAATGAATATATGTATCATTTCATTCACAGTAATCTGAATGCCAACAACTTCACCTGCAGCCTAGAAGGTACGAACAGTTTGGAGAACTCTGGCTGCATTTACTGGAACTCTTGGCATGGTCGCAGCTATTCCCTGAAGAATGTGCAGATGATGATTCGGCCTTGGAACCATCAATGAGAACTGGCTTAATTGATGAACATTATTTTCCCTATATTTGAATGTACGAATTTGTAATGTTTTCTTTTATTTACGTTGCGAAATCAATAAAAAGTAAAATTATGTTGTAAATGCGTTCACAATCCTTGCAGATTATTATCTTGTTTGCAGATCTTCAGCTCCTCTGCCTACATTGTATTCATCTTCTGGCCAATTAACTGCCATCAAAATTAGCTAAGACTCCAAGCGGTAATGGAGCCAGCGTCAAGTTGAGAACAAGTCGAGAACATCGACTCGAAACACCACATGGACATAAACACATGGGCGTATGTGTATGCCTATGTATATGTATGTTGTGCATGTGTGCTGCCTGCTTTATTAGCTGACAGACGGAGGCCAATACTGACTGTGGATCTGGCCATGCTTTTGCCATTTGTTTTTATTGCTTATCAGCAATTGACGGCTGCCTCGGCTTCCTCTGCTGCCGGAGCGTAACAATGTCGCGTTGTTGCTTGTTGCTTGTAGCTTGTAGCTTGTAGCGCCGCGTCGGTGATGCGTCAGTTCGTTAGCTGCTCAGCCAGCGACATAAGCAACCACACAGCGAGAGAACAATCCAGAAATCCAGAGAGAGAAAAGAGAGAGAGATTGAGAGTGTGGACGAGAGAGCTACAAGTGAGCGTCGCACAGTGGGGAAAATACACATAGTTGCTTGTTTTTGGAGTGATCTTTCTTTGTTTTTTTTTTACATGGGAATAAAAGGTCCAATTGATGTGTTTATAAGGTTTATTTATTTATAAACTTAATTAAAATAAATCATTTAAAAACCAACAATTATTTTAAGCTCACAATTTAAAATTATTATTGTAAAATAATTTTTATTTAAGAATATAAAGATGCTGAAAACTGTTGGCCACTCTGCTGTGCCATTTATTGTTTTTTCATGAACATATACAAGAGTGTGTCTTCGCCCCACTGTGCATCAACTTCAACTTCAAGTTGAACCTGCGCTTGAGGTTGGGACGAGGCGACGTCAACTTCATGTTCGGTATGATTATGCCCGGAAGCACTAATTACCTTATTTACACTTTTATAGCGCGTTGCGCATGCTCAGGGATCGCATATCACGGTGGGCAGATCAGCCAGTGTAGCGTGTTGTTGTTGTTGTGGCATGTGGAAGCAGCGCGCCTGCGCGGATGTTGTTGAAAAGTGAAAATTTGCAACAATGGGCTGGCAAACAATGCGATACGATACTGTGCTCGCACTGTGCTTATGCTACTAGATTGGCAAAAGCGAAAAGCCCCCGTCTAATTAAGTCCTGCAGTTGTAGAGCAAACAATCAATTGAGCCATGCCCCATGCCCCACTCACCACGTACCGCGTACCACACACAAGCGAGTGGTTCGTTTGCCTGCCACAGCGACAGCGACAGCGACTGTGCCTGTGGCCACAAGCCACTCTCGAGTTGATAGAGCCGTTCGCTGCTGTTTTTTTCTCATTATTCAGCTTTTTTCTAGCTAGTTTTTTGGCTTCTTTTTTTGGGTGCAGCCTGGCTTTGAGACGCTGCTACCGATTGCCGGTGATTAAGTCATGAATCAGTTGCAGCTCTGCGCCAAGTAACGGTTAAAGCGGCTCTAACTATGAATTTCGGTGGGCGTGTGCCTTCCAGCAAGCAGCAGGCCAAGCATCGAACGAGCCACCGAACCACCGAGCCACCAAACTACTGTATCGATCGCTCGCCCGAGTGATTGTCATGCTTAAGCAAAATCAATTTTCTGGCAATTTTTTTCTTTTGC
Source organism: Zaprionus indianus (assembly GCA_018904595.1). Lineage (NCBI taxonomy): Eukaryota > Metazoa > Arthropoda > Insecta > Diptera > Drosophilidae > Zaprionus > Zaprionus indianus. The sequence continues at coordinate 1,640,064 of JAEIHA010000709.1, read as the reverse complement.
TTTTTTTTCTCCCCCGATTTTTAACTGCCGATTGGTCTGGTCTTGTGCGAGCCTAAAATACGAAAATTTCATTTCATTTTACCAATTGCAATGTCAAGTAAATTTTCTATAAGTTGCCAGCAAATCAGCAGCGAAAGCTGACAGTGAAAATTAACATGTTCAGGGCAGCTGCACAGTGGTTAAAGGTGCTATAAAATGAATGAATATTGGGAAAAATAAGAACGATTTTTTATTTATTGTACTATATTTATTTAATAATAAATTAAGGCGGAAATTATAAGTTACAAGTTTAAAAATTTGAAAATATAATTTAAATAGAGTTTTCAAATTAAAAATTTATTTGATTCTTAGGTACAAAATGAAAGACATTTTGTTAAATAATCATCATGTTCAAGCAAGAAGTAATATAAGGAAAATAGGATAGTTTGTTTTTGTGCTAACTAATTATATATTATATTTAAAAGTTATATGCTTTTCTTCCTAAAATTACGACTAAACAAATTCAACTTTTAAAACGAGATCATAGAAATTTCTAAAGTAGTATAATATTCTTCAATTCTTAACTTAAATGGGATTATGCTGCTTTTATATTATATTATATTTTATAATTCATATTTCACATTTCACCCTCTCTCTATCCTACTGCAATAAAAAATATAGATTAAATATGCTTGCAATTCCAGTATAAACAACCTTTTCTCCACTGTGCGGCGCCACAGCGTAGCAAACAAATCCTGAAGCCTGAGCTTGAGTTTGGAGCCGGACCCGGCGAGCCTCTTGGGCACATGCAGGTGCCCACTTGGAATCTGCATCTGTTGCAGCAGTTGCATTCCTGTGCGTCGCCAGCAGCAGCAGCAGGCTGCAACAGTTGTTGCGGTCTGATTGAGGATATTTTTGGCGGGAGGGGTGGAGGCTCTTTTCAATTATTAGCAACGCCTAACGCGAATGCCAATTTTCAATTGTGTTTGCCCAGCAAAGAAGAAAGACAGAGAAGGAAAGAGAGAGAAAGAGAAGGAGAGAGAGAGGGAGAGAGAAGGAAGCCAACAAGAATTCTTTCTTCGCACGGAAGTTCATGCGGTTTTGCAGCATGCAGAGAACGAGAACGTACCGAAAATCCGTTCTAGATTCGGTTAGCCCGGTGCGCATTGCGCATTGTTTGCTCTGGACAGGGTCAACAAGTTAATCACATTGTGTGGCATGGCGTATAATAGAATTCTTATTTAGCCGCTGCTCAAATTGCTGCTTAATGTTGTTGTTGCTGTTGCTGTTCTGTTCTGCGGGAACTGTGGCAAGCAGCTTGGGCACGCGTTGGGGCCTTAATAAGACAACGGCCCAGTTGTTGTTTTTGTTGCTGTTGCTGTTGCCGTGGCACGGAAATTGACGTTTAAAGGCAACTCGCCAGGCAGCCACAGCCGGCCCGCTGTCTGGCCTTTTTTGGCCAAAGCAGCCAGAACGCTTTAGCCTTTTGGCGTTCAAATTGGCAAATTAAGTCATACGCCTGCAACGGCGTTGTAATTTATCTCTCGACTCCGTACTCCGAAAAATACTGGACATTATTTTGCAATAATTATTGATTTATTGTCTTGTTCGCTGTCCCAATAAAAGCACTCGGGCCAATGCATGTAATCACGTATGCACAGACAGACTCACATATGTATTTGTGTGTTCGTATGGAATCAAAGCACCGCCAAATCGGTCAGTTCTCAGTCATTAGTTAGGCCGGAGCTAATGATGCGACGCTCTCCCAGGTCTCGACTTCTTTGGCTTCCAATTCGACAACATAATGGGAAAGGCACGCACATTAGGGCGTTGGCATTTTTACGGCTAGAAAGTAAGGCGAGTGAGCAAGGGAGGCAGAGAGGAGAGGGGGGCGTCGCTATACGGGAGCAACCAATTAATTTGAAGAGCAGCTGGAAGCAAGAGACCTTTCCCTTTCCCTTTTGCCTTTCCCTTTTACCTCCTCGCAGGCGTGTTCAGCGCATTAATATTTCACGCCTATTAATCGAAAGGTAAACTAGTGCAGAAAATTGCTTAAAGGCCTTTTTATGGCTAGATAGGCCCCGAATTGGCTTGAATTTGGATTTGGTAATTGGGCGAAAATAGTGAATGGAACTTTCGGAAAAGTCAAAGTTGATTTTCCCAAGTTGCCACTAAAACAAATTTAGTTGTAATCTGAGTGAAAAATATCACCGACTTTTCAATCGTTTTTCACTTGCAACCAAACAAGTTGAACTGGTTTCCGTTTTCCCTGCTCGTTGATATGGTAATTTTCCACAGTGCAGCGAAATAAATGAAATTGCAAAATATTCTTAACGCCTGATTATGGAAAATGTGCTACACATTTGCTGGCTGCCCCTTGCTGGCTTGTGGCCCGTTGCACACACAGCCGCATTCAATGGAAAACAATTTCCATTTCCTGACAGGCGAGCAACTTGCTCAGTGCCAGCCAAGCTCGTCTCGATGCGCGGACAATTGTTGGTTTCGCTTGTTGCTGCTGCTGCTCTTGTTGTTGCTGCTCTTGTTGTTGCTGCTGCTGCTGTAGTTCACGGTTTGAGGCATGAAACCCACTTATCTAATTGCGATTCCGGGAACTGGTTTTCCTTGATACATTTTTCTCAACTCATTAGAACTCAATCATAACTTGGCCGTTGTGTTCTCGTTTGCTCAAGCACTGGCTGCGTCTGCTCTTTCGCTCTCCCTCCTCCCTCTCTCTCTCTCTCTCTGTCTCTCTCATTCTCTTCTGCCTATCTCTCTCTCTGGCTCAGCTTGTCCCGGCAATAGGCAAATGTAATCGTTGGCCACATATTTTTCAGACAAGGCGCGCAATTGTTGCCGTGAGCAATTTTTAGCCAACCAACAAGACAACAACTACAACTACAACAACAACAACAATTGCAGCAACAACAGCAACAACAAAGCGAATAAAAACACGCCGGACGTGTTCCATAAACAACACTTTGATTACGACGACGCGGGCGCACAAACGCAAATCGATGTTTTCATATGGAAATTGAATCAAAGTCAAGTCAAGGCGCTGCCCACCAGAGATGAGCGCGTGACACGCACGACACGAAGTTAATATAAGGATGTACTGACTGTTTAAGCTTATTATTGAGCATTACAATGATATAAAAACTTAACTAAGCTTAGGTTAGCATCCTTTAACTGTAGAGAACTGCCACAAAAGTGCTTTAATGTGCTCTCTATTTAGATCTGTCTCTCTCTCCCCTCTCTCTCTCTCTCTCTCTCTCTCTCTCTCTCTCTCTCTATCCCTCTCGCTCATGCTTGATGTACATTACTCACTGCTAGCTGCAATTTCGTGCTCTTGTTGCTGCCGTGTCTGACACGCAGTCAGCTCTGTTGCTCTGCTGCCAACATGACTGGACGCAGTTCGCCAGTCGGCGGCGGCGAATGTGGAGCACAGCAGCAGCAGCAACAGGAACAACAACAATATCAGCAACTGTTGCTGTTGCTGCTGCTGCTGCTGTTGTGGAGCATGTGTATCGACTGCTGCGCCCAGGCTTACAATTGCCGCACAGCCAACGCCGACCAATTGGCCTTGGTGAGCCAAGAGAAGGAGACGGCGATGGAGACGAAGAAGGAGGTGCAGACGGAGATGGAGAAGGAGACACAGATGGAGAGCCGAGTGCTAAAGCTCGCGCATGGCGTCAGCGCTTTTACGGCCACTTTTTGGCCAGAAGCCTCGACTCGAATCTTGGCTCTGGCATTCAGTCGAGCTGCTCTTTTGTGGTTTTCGCTATGATTATTAATCAATTCTTTCATATCATTTGGCTTGAATTGAATTCTCTTTTTGAATCATTTAAAAAAAAAACCTCTGACTGCGGTTGCTGTAGCTGCCGTTTATCCGTCTATCTCCCTCTCCGTCTGTCTGTCTGTCTGCCTTTTTTACTCTAATTAATTCAACAAAAGTTTCTGGGCCATCTATTGTGAACAGTTTTCCGATTGCTGCCGTTGCTGCTGCTGTGAAAGGTAGCGCTCATTATTTGCATGTTTATGTTTATTAAATTCCATTTAATTACCACAATCACACACGCACACTCGCACACGCACACTCATAACGCAATTCAAATTCGAAGCGAGGGCAACAGCAAAAAGTATTATTAATTGTAAATTAATGGAAAAATATTTCAGTGTTTGTTACGTTTTTTGTAACGGGGGGCCAACACACGTTCGAATGGAGCTCCGCACTTGAATGTATTCACGAATGCTCACATTGTTGCTGTTCGAATATAATATTTAGAATGTTTTCAGCGCGATACAGTTATAATTGAACTGGTCGGAAAGTGGCATAAAGATGATATATGTATTCAGATTGTCTGAGCCTTGAATTAATCTGTATTAATTACAGACTCGGCTTGGCAATCTATTTCAACTCTTTGCATGTGAAATAAATTTAATTAATTAATTGAAATTATGAAAAAAGCCACTAAAGCTATAATTATTATAATTGTTAGTTATCATATCAATATAGTTTATGCAGCTAAAAAATATATTAAATGAATTGTGAGTGTATTTTTAATTGTTATCATATTCCATTAACTAATGGCCAAGTTTATAAGCTCCAAATTAATTTGCAAATAAAATTAAAAAATTAAAAACAATATTGAAAGATTGCAGCGTGTTGCCGGCGTAATTATAAAGCCAAGGAATAATGATATTGCTGCCCTTAAATAGCCGTAATGGGAGCATTCGCACGAGCAGAGCAGATCAGAGTCGATGGAACCCCACAGGAAGTGCTGGTATGTCTCTGGACAACTTGCCGTCCTGTCTGTGGCAGGTGTCGAAATTGACAGATGGAACAAACTGTCGGGCGCTGTGGCAAGCGGAAGTTTCGTGGGGCGACTGACAACGGGGCGTGTTGACGGTGCCACAAGAAAAATGACTTTGTCCAGAGAGGTGTATATAGTATGGTATACTGGTTTACTTTTGCATGCTTCATGCTGCATGCTGCATGCTGCATGCAGAGGAGGCTGCTCGACTTCAATTTAAATTTTAATCGCATGCCTAATAGACAAACTTAGAGCAAATGTCAGAATAAAGAGACTAAGAGCGGGCTTAAATCATGCCAACATTTACAAAGTACTTGGCCAAGCAGCAGCAACAACAACACTAGGAGAGAAGGGGAGAAGGGAGAACTGTGGACTGCGGAGTCACGGACACGTCGTCGAGGCTGGCCAAGACAAACTTCCGATCACGTTGTAAGCCAAGCAGCGAAATTGCAAAAGGCAGCAGCAGCAGCAGCAGCAGAGGCCTAAGCAAAGGGTCTCCCCAGACAGAGACAGAGAGAGACACAGAGAGAGAGAGAGGGAGGGAGAGAGGGAGAGAGGCAACTTAATGGAGGCAAATGCATCAAAATGGTTAATTGGATCTGGAACAGCAAATGACGAACACTTTTAGTGTTTATGGCAGTAGCCACCTAGAGCAGGCCCAACTGCAGGCAGGGAGAAGAAGAAGAGAGGGGGAAGTGGCACAGCAGATGGGGCAGCTGATACGCAAGTGTGTGTACGTGCTGCAGCAGCAAGCAGCAGAAAAAAAGCAGTACCTGGACGCAAGTCCGAGCAGCTCAAGTGGCAAGCGTGTTGTACACGACACGCATTAGCGTGAATGAAGTAGTTGCTGCATGTTGCTGCCTCTTGCAACTTTTTTAATCGAATTCTCGTCTGCCTGCATCCCTCTCCCTCCCCCTCTCTCCTCTCTCTCTCACTCTTTTGGTGTGTCTGCAATTTCCATTTAAGCCAGCTCAGCTCCAAAATCCAATGTTGCACTTGTTGCTGCTTCTAGGAGTCATCTATTATGGCCAGGCTAGGGTTACTTCCGTGTGCCACCTGACCATGAGAGGGAGACACAGTTGCGTCATTAGGGTTACACAACATGGCAGTAATACCTGAAGACAGGTAACCCTATAGCTGATTGATTTCTTGATGGATTTTAAATTATTTTAGGGCAACCCTGTTGCGACAAGTCGCTCTCCCTCTCTCTCTATACCCCCTTCTAGGTTTCACTACTCTCTTTTCCTACTCTCTCTCTCCCTCATTGCCTAGCAACATTGGAAGCCACTCGAATATATCGAACCAACAAACAGTTATTGCTGCTTGTTGGGCACAGCAACGTTTAATACGCGAAATGGATTCCATGGATCTGGACTGTAAGTTATCCCACTTAGACTGCCTGCCTGCTCTCAGTATTTATGTGAACTTAATAACTATAGTTAACAACGATTTGGAGAAGCGCATTTCGGATGCTTTCTGTGTTTTCGATCATCACGGCGATAAATTGATCGATGTGCGTGAAGTGGGCACCGTGCTGCGTCTGCTGGGCTGCGTGCCCACCGAGCAGGAGGTCAACGAGGTCATCTCGGCCACCGAAACGGAGGAGACCAGCGGCGTGGTGCATCTGACCAAGTTTCTGCCCCATGTCTCGCAGCTGCTCATGGAACGCAAGTGAGAATCAGATAGAGACTACTAAATATTAAACTAACTACCCTAAGACTAACTTGATTCTCATTAGAATGGAACCAGCTCCGCCTGAGAAGATCTTGGAGGCCTTCAAGATCTTGGACGTTGAGAACAATGGTTATCTGACCAAGGAGAGCTTTGGCAAACTCATGATGGAGGAGGGCGAACCGTTCACCCAAGAAGAAATGGACGAAATGTGGCCGGTGGCCATAGACCCCATCAGCGGACACATTCCCTATGAATTGTATTTGAATCAATTGATGGTCAGTTATAGAAAATATTTTAGACCATCAATGAAAAGTAATCCTAAGTTCTCTTTGCAGGTTTATCTTTAATGAGCTGATAAGAAATCTATGTAAAGTATATTATAATTTTCCATTTGATGAGGAAATTTATGAAGATCAAGGCAAAAGGATTAATTAGTAGCTTTGCACTGATCTACGAATTTTGAAGATTTATTTATGGCTGAAGCTGCTTTCTTTCTAAAATTTATATAAAAATCAAGTAAATAAACAAAATTTTCATACGTATTTATTAAAATAGTTTCCTTCATTTATTTATTTAGCTTTTTTTATCAAATCATTATTATTTTTAAGGTTATGTCATGAAGACATTTTAATTACTTCCTTGCATTTCCACTCCGCAGTCGGTTGTTCATTTAGTTTTCGCTCAGTGTGCTTGCTGTGCGTCTGCCTTTCCCCAGTTACTTTGGCTTTGCATTAGCCACACACACACACACACACACACACACACGCACGCACAGAGGGAATAAGCCATGGCAAAGCCAAAACCAACTAACCAGCGAGCCAAATGCGTTTCAAAATAACAAACTAAGTCCACACGCCCAGCAGACAGGACAGTGCATTGGCAGAGTAGTTAGCCAAGGACAGGACACTCTCCAGCAAGGAAGAGCAACGGAAGAGAGACGAGCAGCGACGAAGACGGAGGAAGCTTCTTCGCTTCGCTCTGCAAGGCAAAGCGGCAAGAAGGTGCTTGGCTGTGGCGTGGAACGCGGCAAAGTGGGTTGCGCATCATTAGCACAACTAATGGATGTTCACTTTTCTCGGGCCCAAAGTCGTGTGCGCCTTGGCCAGAGAGAGAGAGAGAGATGGAGAGAGAGAGAGAGACGAAGGCTGCTGCTGCTGCGTCCACTTGTCCACCTGTCCGGGTGTCCGCATGTCTGTAAATTGCAGTTGGTAATATGAGCGGATAGAAATTTAAATAAATTAAAATACCTCGCTGCAGTCGCAATCTGTATATAGCTCTATATATATTCATGTATTTGCACAAGTGTGCCTGTCAGTGTATGCCAGTGTGTGTGTGAGTGTGTGTGTGCTTGTAGTATATGCCATTTGCAGTCGAGGGACCGCGCTGGTTCGCTGCTCGCATGCGTCAAAGGCAAAGGCAAATGGGGCCCGAGGAGTCGCGAGTCGTGTTCGAGTCGTGTTCTCGCTTCCGTATTTATTAAATACTAAATACACGCTGATGGATGCACTTAACTGCATCTTTCGGATTAAAATATTTCATGTAATTCAGCCCCCATTCGTGCGGTTGCCATCTGCACGTTCCGGCGCTTTGGCCAATTTGAGTGATTGCATTGCGCGCATTTAAATGGCCGTTCCCCCTGCTCCCCTTCTCCTGCTCCTGCCAGGTATTCCCGCTCCCTCTCTCGCTATCTCTGCTGTGTGTGTCTAAACAAGTTCTACGTGCAGTGGCCACGGCACGCCTAATGGACTTTTAATCTTTACAAACTTGTAAAAATTTTTTCATTTTACAAAGTTGATTGCAAATTGTCAGCGCCATAAGAAATAAAGCCAATTGCACTGAACTTTTTGACATCAAATGACGGGCAATTGGACCAGAACTGCGTCTGCGAGTGCACTCTGATGACTTAACCCATTAAGGCACGTTGCTCTAAAAAGTATCTCGGTCATGGGAAAAATCTGAAGTTTGATAGTTAAATAATTGAAGAGTTTTGTGGGGAAGAAATGATAATTAAAACTTGTAAAAAACAGTGAAATATTAAGATATCGAAAAAAAAGAAAAAATAAGAAAGGAAATCTATTATTATAAAAGAATATTTGGCAGATAAAAGTGTGCAAAGAAGAAAGGCTCAATAATAATGATGTAAAAGTAGAAATTAATTAATTTATTGAAGCTAAGATAATAAAGAACTAATTATAAATATTATGCAAGGGAATGATTAGCATATAAAGGTTTATAAAATCAAGGAGAACTCTTAAAACTTATTCTCAACTTCAGCAATACATCAAGCTAACGGCCCACTTTGGCTGGTTTTCCCACTAACTATAAAGCATTTATCCGTTCCCGCTGCTTTCCTCTCATTCTCCTTGCAATTTCCATTCTTTTATCTCACCTCATTTGCCTTCCTTATTACTTTTCCTGTTTGCATTTCCAGTTTGGCGGCCATCCACATTCGGTTTACCATCCGCAATCATGCGCCATAAAAGCCGATAAAACGAGGCCCAACTAGACGCGCAACTTGAGGCAACTCGAGGCGAACTTGATGGGTTAAAGTCGTCGTCGCAGTGTCTGTGCGTCATAAAATATGCACCAACAAGAGAATGAAGAGAATGAAATGAAAACGCCGCCAAATTGTCAAAGTTCCTTTACGCTCTTGAGGCTTCACAACATGCTCATCTTTCCCGAGGAGGAGTTTCGGGCAAATTTGCTCTGGGCATGAATCAATTTTGCCCGGCAATGCTGCGGCTGATGATGATTTACGCTCGACGGAGCGTAATTAAGATTTATGCGGCGTACTTGCTTACAAGTAAGGCACATACGTGAACACACACACACACACAGCCAATACATATGCATATTGCGGTTAACTTGCAATGCGAGCTTAATTGTTACTTATGCTGTTCCCTGGGGGCGCAGGGCGGGGCGTGGCCGGGCCTGGCTGTGCTGTGGCACATTCAGACTAATTAAGTAGAAAGAATTCCTATAAGATTTATATGCTTCAATAACTGCATTATAATTGCATTTGTTTTTGCTGCAAATTACGTCAATTAGTTACACTCAACGACAATGAAAGCAAAATTACAAAATGTCCTCAAATTCCGAGGTATTTTCTGACATTCCCTCAGGGAGATTTTGGGGAGAGGGGGGGCGTGGTTGTAGGTGCGGTCAACTGGCGTAATGAATGAGTTGAGTCTGCTACGGCAAGAGATTCCTGATTGCTTTTATTAATTACGTAATTAGAAGAAAGTTGCGGTTTTGCCTGAGTGTGTGTGCGACTGTGTGTGTGCAAGTATGTGTGTGCAAGTGTCTGTGTGAGTGTGTGCAAGCGTATGAAAAACATTTTAGAGAGACAATTGCAAAATTAGGCAACAATGTTGCATTCTATTTGAGTTGTTCAAATTAACATAGCATAATTATTGGGGCTGGAGTAATCAAATAACGCGAGTAATAGAATGAAAGAAAAGTTAATTAAAGCCATAAAATAGATCTTATATCTTAGTCTATTAGACGTTTATTTGCATATGTAAATATAATTTATTATAAACTGCTTCATTCTGACAAATCGTGCAGAAAGTTTACAACAAATAATCATTTGTACTCAATTTACTTGTTTCCTTTGCTGTTGCTTCTCTTTCTATTAGTTTTAGTAGCGTGCCTAGCAGATAACTAAATTGAACACGATTCCGTCTGTGTTCGCACTTCACTTACTGCATTCGCAACTGTCAAATCGATCTACTTTATTTTAATAACTCGAACAAGATTTCCCCCTAATTGGCGACAACTTTAGCAATGATATCCCGTGGCATGTACACTGTATATCACTCTTACAACCTGTTTCTCATTTTATCTGTTAGTCTCCCCTCCTCCCCTGCGCCTTGTCAACCTTGGCTCCTACACATCTCACTCTCGCTGCGCCTGCTGCCCCCTTCTTCTCGAGCACTTCTTCGGCTGCACTTTGCTGAAACTTTCAATCAACTTTCTGTTTACCCACTCGCTGCAGCGGCTACTTGTTTGTTGATTGCGCCGACTGAAGCCAGGCCAAGCCAAGTGGAGTCGGAGACGCAGACGGAAGACTTAATGGCCTCATCTCGGCCTTAGCCAGCTGAGAACGAAAGCGCAGCGAGCGATTCGCAATGCTCTTGCTCGGCATTGGCCTTACCGTTAATTGAATTTAAGCAATGAAACGTAATTTTGGAATTTTGCATGTGCCCAAGTCGCGTAGCACGCCACAAAATCATCATAAAAAGCAGCAGGGAAAACAGACGAACACGAACACGAAATTGCAAAAGGTGAACAACATACAATGGGACATGGCCAATACAACCACAAATAAAAGGCGAAAACAGAGAACGGAAAACGAAAAGCAGACGAGGGGAAACAGAGGAGGAGAGAGCGTCAACAGCAGTGGCATGCAGCCTGTGCTTGCGTCTTTATTGTTGCAGCACTCGTTGCCGCATCTTGTACAACACCCAGAGGTATCAGCAGACAAAATGCTAAAAATGTATTTACCACAAAAGCGACGCGATGCGACGCTGCAAGCAGCAGGCAACAGGCAGCAGGCAGCAAGCAGCAAGCGGCAACTGCAACGTCGACGTAGCGTCGCGTCGCGTCGCGACGGCTGCTCTCTGCTCATTGCTGGTGCCCTTAATGGATCTGCAGCACTTTGAGTGATTTATTTCACACGTTGATGAAATGGACAGCAATGGGCCGCATTTTGACGTTTATTGCAGCAGTGGCAAAGGCAGCGGCAGCAGCAACAGCAACAGGAATAACAACAGCAACAACAACTGCCCACGGCATGTGTTGTGCGCATGCGCAGCTCTGCAGCGACGCAGAGACGACGACGATGACGACGACGACAGGGACCAGAAGGACGCCGCTTTTATATAGGCAAGTTAACTCGCTCTCAGTGGGCTACACTGCACTACAAAGTGCACTTTGTTACTTAGAGTAGGAGATTAAATACTTGTTAAACATATTGTATTTAGTAAATTAATTAATAATTATATTTTAAAAATTTGCAAAATATATTCGAATATTTATATATTTTTTATTTAAACTGCCCTCAATTTTTATTCTCATTTTAGTGTATTTAGGCAGTCGTCTACATGTTTTCGCTACGTCGGCCAAGTTTTAAAATTTCTGAAAAAAATGTCTGTTCTTTTTTTGCAATTGCGTTGAAGAGTCTCTGCTGCACGTCTTTTGGTAATAGCCCCACAGACCGTGCGCGCTTTAATGAGGCGCGCTCCTCATTTGGACGCCACGCATTTTGTGCTTTTATACCTGCAACGAGCGAGTGTACGAAGGGAAAAGGCAGAGGGGGATGAGGAGGGGCACAGGAAAGGGGGTAAAGCGAATTCAGAGTTGGCTATTAAAATATTTAATTGCAACTTAATTAGCTGATGTGCTGACATGGAATCCATGACTATCTCTAGCTGAGTCTCTCTCCAACTCTCTCTCTTCCTCTCTGTCTCTCTTCTACATTCTCTTTCACTCTCTATTTTCCTACTCTCCCTCTACATTCAAAGCGATCCCAGAGATTGTCAAAAAGCGCCCGAAAGCAAAGTCAATTTAACACATTCACAACGCCTCTTAAAATGTTGATATTTTAATTAGTGACGCTCTAAAGGATTTTCAACAGCCCAAACTATCGCAGCACCCACTCCCCAAGAGTGGGAAGGGAAGGAGGTGGACGACCACAACGACGTGGCAAGGCAGCTCGAGAAAAAAGTGCCAAAGGGCAAACAAGGCATCGAGTGCGATTTGCTTTTGTTTTTTGCCTTTTGTTCCAAGTCAGAAAGGTATTACCTGCCATGGGTGTAGGCAAAGGATCAGCTAATGGAAGATGCAGAAGTGTAAATAATCTTGTCACTCTCATTGCCCCCACACAGCAGTGAGGAGTGTGAGCTACGCCCCTGGCACGCTGGCAAAACGTTACCCATATGCCAAACTGTTTTTTTGTGCGCACCAACCTACAGAGTTTTCCCCGACTGCTTTTATGACAGCGTGCCCAACTGTGGCAATAAGTTCAAATGTCAGGCCAAACCGAAAGACTCCTCCAAAGGCCTAAAAGCCTCTCTTAATGCGCCACAGACTGAGTGTGGGACAGAGAGAGAGAAAGGGAGAGAGCAACTTCCACTGCAATTGCAACTGCAACTCAACGTTGAAGTTCGACTTTGACTCTGACTCTGAGCATACAAAAGCAAAAGGTTCCCTTGGCCAAAAAGTGGGTGTAGCGGCACCAAATGCCATTGCCAACATTACCTTTTTGGAGGATCGGGCCGACGGCAAAGACTACAGCAACGGCAACGGCAATGGCAACTGCAACGCCAACGCACTGACACCGGTGTAGCTCGTGAGGCTCCACTCCTCCGACTGCTTTGTATGGAGATGCTCTCTCTAGTGCTGATTTCTACTAATTTGATTAAACAGATTGAGTTTAATAAGGTTTCTTTTTCCTGGCTGCAACCTGAACAAATGTTGCCTAATTCAAGTGCCGCATTTATTTTGTAAACATTTCACATGCAACACACACTTCACTCGCACACACACACACACACACACACACACACACACATACTGCGGCAACTACCCTCACGATTTGTTGTGATACAAAATATGCCGGCTGAGCAGTGATAGCACTCAAGAATTTGCCCACACAAAAGGCCTAAGTCACCACATCCGTGGACGCGGACGCGGACCAGGAACAACCCAATCAATGGCCCCCAGCATCAGCTCCGCATCCCCAGTTTCCCACTCCCCAGTCCCTACTCTTCAGTCGCCAGTCGCCATGCGAGTCCCATTCCCATTCGCCAGACTGAACTGCAATGTGCGTTTTGTGTGCACTTATGCGATCATTTGTTAAGTGTCATCGCGCCGGCATATGGGCAAGAAAACAACTCAAGAACAAGCACAACAAACAGCGGCGACGAGTTGATTGTCAACACCCCGACACTATGATGCTCTTCAACAGATGTAGGAAATTCTGAGAATGGTTACAGGGCATCAAAAACAAGTCTCAATGAGGCGGCACAATAGGCTGTTCAAGTATGCAATGTTGCATTTATTAAAATTAAAGAAATGACTAAAAGTATTACCATTATTTGTTACTAATTCATTGTTATTTATTTATTAAATGATTACAGTTTAACAGTAAGAAAAATAAGGTCCAATTTGCTATTAATTAACCTATTGTTTAACAGTGTAGCTCATTTGAATCATATCCTCTGTTAATTAACGTTTCGATAAGAGAAATTGCAGCTTAACAGCATTTCGATAACTATCGAACCTTGCCAAATGTAAATGTAACAGAAAATGCCAAACAGTACATTTCTCTGTTAGCTAACATTGCCAGCAGTGCTGCCAGATCAGAGATTCAAATGCTTTGCAAAAATTGAGCAACTCATCGCGTTCAGTGTATAACAACAAAGTGCAGCTCGTAAACAAGGAAAATGTTGTTGTTGTTGTCGTTGCAGTTGTTGTTGTTGTTGTTGTTGCTGCTGCTGCTGTTGTTGTCGTTGCTGTTGTCCATGGTCATGGTAAATTTATGCACAATTTTTCGCGCTTTCAAAAAATATTTGCATCATTAATCGTTGCACAGTCTTCGCCTCATGGCGGCATCGTATTGTTGTTGTTGTTGTTGTTTAGTTCGAGGCGTTGTCTGCGCCTAAAACTTCCTCAGCCTGAGCGTGTCAGCCTGTGCTGCAACGGCAACAACAACAGCAACTGCAACATCAACTTCATTGGCATGCGGGCGCTGGCGTCGTTACAACGTTGTTGAAATGTTTTGTCAAGTTCGCAACGCCGCAGCCGCTGCAAGAACAATGTGGCATTTGCCCTCTACAGGGGGAAGGGGACCGAAAGAGAGAGAGAGGGAGGGCGAGAACATTGCCTGCTGCAGGCGAATCTCTTACCCTATTTACTCTTTAACCACAATGGAAAGTTCGAAGCGCGCCGTAATAAACTTTTGAAATTCGCTAAAATCATAACACCGTGCAACGCATTTTGTAACCGCAAAAGTCGTAAGTCAAACGGCAGACAAACTACACTGCACTACAAGCACTACAACCGCAGTTGGCCGATGCCACCCACAAGCGGTCGTCGATGTTGCTGCTGCTGCTGCTGCTGCACTGTGGCAGCTGCTGCCGAAACAGCCGCTGGCTGCAACTCAAATAGAACAAGCTGAGCAAGAGCAGCGAATGAAATTATCAAATCTTTAATAGACTCAACGAGCCGAGCAGACGGAACCGGGTCCGGGTCCGGGTCTTGCTACAAATGATGATGGATGAAGCTGATGTTGCTCTTGCAGTTGCAGTTGCACTTGCAGCATCAGCAGCAGACTCCGAAAAAGCATCGCAAGTCCGGCAAAGAACTCCAGCAGAGTTCAAGCTGTGGCTCAGCGCTGCTTAGCTCGGCTCAGCTCTCAAATGAACTTGTAAAATTTCAGTTCTCTACCCCTACCTACCACCCTCCCTCCCCACTACTTTTGTGGCTTGTGTCGAAAAGTTTTTCGGGTTTTAGTCAGTGAAACTTTAAAATTTACAACTTGCACCTAGCGATGGCAAGCAATAAGTCGTCGGTGGAGGTTGGAACGCAACAAGTAAAGTAAAGTAAAGTTCAACAAAATGCGCTATATTCATTTCAATTAAAAGTTGCTTAAAGAGCAACTCCACGAGTTCCAAGACTTGGGTACTATATCAAATCTAGTGAACTTATCGCTATTTGATGAGACTGCAGTCATGTACGAGACTAGAAGTCTTAAACGGGAAACTCAAGTAGATATGAGAGGGGATATTAACAGTGTCCTGCTAGATAACAGTCTCACTTCCTACATAACATAATTAGGTAGGTGTTTTGACAGACTCCTGCTAGATAACAGTCTCACTCCTCACTTAGCATAATTATGCATGTGTTCTAACAGCGCTGGCTTTAATAATGCATTATATAAAAAATGTTATTTGTTTTCTATTTAGAAATATGGCATGATATGGTATAATTTCAAATCAATTACTTGCTCAGCTAATAGATCAGATCAGCGATGTGATCGGCTCAATTCTCAACAACTCGAGAGCGCAATAATTACCTATTAAAGCAGCCCGAAACATTGGCCACATTTCCTGTGTGAGGCGCAGAGAGAAGAACGCACAATGAACTCATAAATTGACGCACCCTCCAAAACCGACAACATAATCGGCCACGCCGCCGGCAATGGCAAAGACAACAGCAACACAACAACAACAACGAGTAACGATAGCAACAACAACAAAGACAACGATAGCGAGGACTGCAACGAGAGAAAAATACTTGATATTGCAACGCTGTGGCGCGCACTTGTAAATGGCATGTTGCAACATGCCTAAATATGCGCCACACACAAGCACACTGACACACACCACTAACGGCACATGGGCCACTGCCATGAAGATGAAGAAGAAGCAGCAGCTGAGGCAACCGCAGACATTGCCGTCGCAGCCGCAGCCGCAGCCAAAGTTGAGCGCGGGCGGCGGCGACTCCTACGCACCATCTAGCGACATTGGAGCGACGGCGACGACGACGACGCCAGATTGCGAGCCAGCCTCTATTTAGCTACGCCAAAGCCTTGACAATGATCGTCATTAATTGAGAGGCAGACAGTGCTCGTCGCACGCTGCACACGTTGCAAGCACCACTGCAGCACTGCCGCACACTCCCGCCCCATGTCGTTGCACGCTGCACCGTCCAACGACGCAACGGTCGATGTTGGCGTTGTTCGATGAGTTCGGTTGCCATTGGACGCTGTTTTGGCTTTGCATTTTCCACCTTCTGCCGTGGGGTATATTCACTTTCAACACCTGTTTGGTGGCACAGAGAGAAAATAATTGAAGAGCAGATTATCGATTAAATTAATAACATTATTACTTGATAAAGTATTCATTTTACAGATAACATATATCATTATAATATTTTATAGAACCATTTTAAGTCTTCTAATCGAGATTTTCCGATTTCTGGAATAAAATTTTAAATTTGCTGTTGCTATTTCTAGGGGGGTTTCTAAAAGACTTCCTTGCAAGCTATAAGTTGAGAACTGTTCCGAAGTTCCCATACTTAAAATAAAGACATATTCCTCACGTATTCAATATGTACATCATTTTTCTAGGGTATTTCATGTTCAATAAATCGCATATGGTTTTATTTTTCTGATTGTTTGGCTTTTTGGCCATGCGAATTATGAAAATGTGGGCTTGGTGCTGCCATTGGAACCGGCAACGACAACAGCAACAACAACAACAACAACAAGAGCAACCACTACAACAACAACAACGAGGACAATATTGTCATCGTCCACAGGCAAAGACTTCAGACTGAGTTAGGAGACTTTGGGCGCAGGCATGCGATGCATCTGGGATGAGTTTCTCTATGTTGTTGCTGTCGCTGCTTTCTAAATGCGTAGCGTATGCCACAAGTACCATGTGGCATGTGTGCATGTATTTGTTTTGCTTCAGCTATATGCGAAAATGTTGACCTTTCGCCCAGCAAGCTGTGGCAAGGAAACTCAACGAGAAATCTGCCGTCTAATGCGAAAATCTACGCAGATTTATCTCAGAGGACAGTTTCAAGAGGCGCTGAAATTTAAGCCCGACAAAATGTTATATCGCAAGCTGCTGGGGGTTATCTCTGCGAATGTTGTGATGAGTAATGTGAAAATTCGCTTGAAGCTGCCACACATAAGATGCGAAAAAACAAAGCGTAAGAGATGCTGAAAATTCTGTTTCAAGCTGATTCACAATCTGTACGCCGTGCCTCGTTTAAGTTGCACTCGAAACTGACGCCAACTTTGACCCACAAAAAAGGAAAAAAAAAAAACCGAAAGAAGCGTATAAAAAACATAATGATGACAGCTACCGATATGCAGCCTCGCGCACCCCACGCTCATAAATTACAGAGCCATAAGGCACAAACAAGATCGAGAACAGCAGAACACATCAATGCAACGATGACCAAAGGGGGAGGGGGGTGGCTGCAGTGCGGCAAGCTTATGAAATTATGCCGCGAAATTCTTAGCATGCCACATAATTTGTTGGTAGCCGGGCAGTTACAGCTGTTGTTGCCGCCACACGAAAAAGAAATCACAATCTCATTATGGCATACACCTTTTGGGCAAAGCTGGCCAAGTTGGCCCCAACGAGGCACTGGAACCACACATACCGACACCATAATTATAAAGAGCCCTTAAGTACTTGTTAACAAGTTCGATATCTGAGCGATTTACATGCTCCACGCTGTTCTGCACTGTTCTCTTTTGGATCTGCTCTCTGTCCGAAAAGAAAGTGCAAAGCCGCCGAGCAACGGCACATTTTGTCTGATCTGTGGTAAACGATAAAACCTTGGGGCATCAACTGCACACGCACAGTGGACACTGCATGAGAATATCAAATAAATTATCAAATATTTGCAGGGAATTTTGAGACTGAGGAAATACATTGAAAATAATAATTATGGTGGTATATTATGCTACATATACAGAAAAATTTAAATACTTAAATGAATTATTATTTTTCTGGTAATAATCAACAATGTATATCAAATATTTCAAATTACGAATAACTTTTAGCAGAATTATTAAAATTGTCATTCACATTGGTACGTTCTGTTATGCTTAACAGCTTCTGGTAAATGTCTAACAGAGGTATTTTAAATCATGTTAGAATTAATGTCAACAGAGCCCTAGCATAAATATTTATTTGCATAGCATTTTCATTACATAGCATCAATTTTTTTACATTTTATACTTCAAATTTATTTACTGGAACATACAAAATTGCCTTCATTATTACCTGGTAAACCACTGTGCAGTTAGCGGCATTTTTGGCAGGTAACCCGACCAAATTGAATGGTTATGCTTTATAACTTATGGAAACCGGCAGCTGATTTGCGCGCTGCGATTTTTGCCGTTTAAATCGTTTGCCATAAAAATCGAATGCAGCACTAATTAAAGGCAGACAGATCAGACACAGGGAATGGGTAGGAGGATGGATGGAGCAGACAAAGAGATGCAAGACGCGGTCGTGGTATGCGTAAGATAAGCCTCCCGTTAAGTCAAGACATTAACTATTAGCCGTGGCAATGCTGTGGCTAACCATTAGCAATTAATTAAAAAATTAGAATATATTACTAGGGAAACTGATAGGGAGCGATCAGATATCTTATCTGCGGACAACCAAACGAATTAAATAAATTGAATATGGCCTGAAGTGTGTATGTGTTGTGTGTGAGTGAGTGCGTGCGTGTGTGTTTGCTTTGTATGTGTGTGTGTGTGTGTGTAGTTCTTCATCTCCTCTAGCTGCCTTTGCCGCTCGCATGAATTTCAATGAAAATTTGTTCTCATATGAATAGATTCGTAGCTATTCATATGATGCAGCCAAGGCAAAGCCAAAGCAGAGAAGAAGCCAACAACAACAAGAAGAGAAGAAGAAGAAGAAGAAGCAGCACAAACTTGGGCAAATGTTGCATATTTACGAGCTATTTATGCATATTAAAAAATTCTCCAAACGCTCGAATCAAAAACTAGAGATAACAGTAGCTGTCCCTGTCCCAGTCTCCCCCACCTTCATCTACCTCTCTCTGTCCGCATCTGCCCCCTCTCCCGTTGCCTTTTTCCTATACATAGCTCTTGCTTTGCTTACCTGCACTGAACCCTCACAAAAAAAATATTTTGGTTCTGCTTTTTAATAAAAAAAAAATCCCAGTTCAAGTCGAGGCATTTTCTAGAGATTCTTTTTATTCTTATGTTCATCTTGTGCGTTGCTCTCCCCTGCATTCCCCTGCATTCCCCTGCATTCCCCTGCATTCCCTCGCATTCTACTAGTATAGCATCTCGTTCGGCGATGCATTTACTGATAAAGATTTGTCTGTTTTGATTTTTATGACGCCACAAAAGGTTGGCTGGCTTCAATCTACCAAATTGGTAGCCAGCATTCTGCAGTCGATATTGGAACTCCATTGGACTCAAGTGTCTCCTCTCTGGCGCTCTTTGTGTGCGTGTGAGTATGCACATAAAACTCGCATTTAATCTTTCGAAAAAGCCATAAAAAATTCGCCATCAAATTCACAAATATGCATAAGCAATTATACTTTATCCTGCTTGTTTTCTCCACTACTTCTCTGCTTCTCCTGCTTTCCTTGTGAGAAGAAAGCGCAGTGAACGGACTCGGAGAGTTTATGGCTCGACTCACAGTTAATATTTATATTACTTAAGTGCTGAATTATAGCACTCGGATTATACTATCTCGGCTATAAGGTGTTTGCTAAGTAGTCGACGTATCTGCTTCCTTGTTAGACAAATTCCTTATGACTTTCCTTTAAGTATTCGTTGCTAATTGATTTTCATTTGTAATGGAATTTTTATGGCATAATTTGTTAAGTTATACAATATTTTAAACCTAGTTTCAATCAATCTTTGCAGCAGTTTTCCACCTCGCATTCCCGTTCTAATCAGCTGTCAAGGTGCTGCTTAAATATCGCAATTCTATTTCGAGTTCTAGTTTGCTTCCTGCTCGCCCACGGCTCAAGTCGCTTTTGTCTTTAATTCAGATCCTGATTTATGAATATTACCATAACAGACGCCGCCACCGAGTCATCCATTTGGCTGTGCGATTCGGGATCATTACTCATAACGAAAATCAATTAGTGCGACCCACCCAATGAAGAGCAGTCCCAGCCAGCTCCAAGTCGCAGTCCAAGTCGAAGTCGCAGTCGAAGTCGTAGTCGGAATCGAAGAGTCGGAACAGAGTCATCGTCAAGTCAGCGAGTTGATGAATTGGTTTTAAATCAATGATAATGCAATAACAAGCCCAACTCATAGTCATAGATACTTCTGCAGCATGACCAAGAGAAAGGAGGGCGGGGCAGGGGCAGAGGCAGAGCAGCAGCGAAGCGAACCAGTGTTGGCCAAGTTATAAATTCAAATCACACAACCACGCAAAAAAGAGAGAGAGAGAGAGAGCCGCATGTGGGTTGCAAGTCCGACACGAGTTGCTTGTTGTTATCTGGCCAACTTGTGGCAACCGGCAACACGTTGCCATGGCTCTTGCACTTGGCTTACCTCCCTGTCGCTCTCCCTCTAGCTCTCTCTCTCACTCCCTCTCCCACTCTCCAACGAGAACACGAAACAAAAATATCAATTATGAGGCAAAAGAAGGACGCCAAGCAGCAGCAGCAGCAGCAGCAGCTCGTATCATATTTGTCGGACAAGGCAGTGCAGTAGCAACAGCAACAGCTGCAACTAGAGGAGAAGTTGCTGCTGCTGCTGCTGCTGCAAGTACACATGTTGCTACCGTGTTGTGCTGTCGTTGTCGTTGTGAGCGCCATTGTAGCCAGTTTGACATTTGTTTTAGCCGCTTATCGCATTGCGCCAAGCCCAGTCGACGACTCTTGTTGCCTCCCACTCCCCCTCTCTCCCTCTCCTTCTCTGTCTCTGCACATCCCACTCTCTGTGCCTGATTATGCGCTAAATTCCTATTGAAGCTCATTTATTACATTGCTGCGTTATAACAATGTCTGCCATATAATTTGGCCTGACTTGGCCTGTCTTGGTGTAATTGATGCATCGGGGTTGCGACACAGTTGCCGATAAGGCCCCTGCGACAACTCACTGTACTCTCGATTCCACTTTGAATTTGCAATAGGCTTGAGCAGCCTCCTCGGCAGGCGCAACTTGTGGCATACTGTCGCTGCGTGTGGCAGTTGCCAGTTGAAACTTGATAACTAGTTCAATGCCTCATTGCATTTGCAATCATCAAGCTCGATTAACTTGATTATGGAATGTATATCGTGATCTCAAGAGTTTAAGAAATTGAAAAAGGTTTTAAAGATATAAAAATCTAATATATAAGGAAATATTTAGCAGACTATTTCACATTGTACAATTATAAAGTAATTCTCCAGTTGTTTATAGATCAATAAAATACACAAACATCTTTCAATTCACTTGGAATTTTATTGTAGATCTCTGCAGTCTCTCTTCAGTTTCATAACTGTTTAGTTAGCAATTTATTTTAAATTATGCCTTCCCCATTTGGGGCCACTCACGAATTTGTTCGCCAGACTTTGCCCCATTTGGCGTGGTTGCACAAATAAATCTTGTAACTGGCTTTGCTCAACCTGCTGCAATTGTGACAGCTGTCCAAGAGACAGTTAGAGAAGCTTAGGCTTAAGCTCTGGATCAGTTCGTGTGTGAGCATGTGTGGCTGTCTGTCAGTGTGTGTGTGTGTGTGTGTGTGTAGAACACGCCTTTAAACCCAATCCAATTTGGGTCAGAGCTGTAAGCACAGTGGCGGGTCGAAGCGAGTACTCGCACTCGCACTCGACTCGACTCGTTATCCATTTGCAGAGGCTGTTTGACCCACAGAGCAGCAACAGCAACACACAGACACACACACAGCTGAACTTCATGGCTTTGACTGCGTCTCAACAATTTCCCTTTCAATTTCAACAGTAATCAAAACTGTCCACTTTGTGTCATGTCACACGCGACAACAGCAACGGCAGCAACAGCAGCAGCAGCAGCAGCAGCAGCGGTGGCAACAGCAACAACGGCAACAACGTCAACTGCAGATACTTCAACTAAACAAAGGCAAAGCCCAACAAGCAACTGTCCAGACTGTCCAGCTGTCAAATACAGCTACACACACACACAGTCAGACACAGACAGACACTCACTCACTCACACACTCACAGACAGACACTCACTCACTGGAAGCTATTCAATCAACTTTACAACTTTGCCCAGCGACAGTGCGTTCAATTGTACAAACGGCTTGTGGCGGATTATGATTTTGTGTGCGCGCGTATCTTATAGATACTTAGGCTTACACGCAGCCATGGGGCGTGTCTAATTGCGGGCACATGTCTGTAGCCCTTATTCGGTTACTGCCCCCCGTACTCACTCAGCATTCTCCCAACTGTGCTCTTTGTTTCGCCTTGTGACCCATAACTACATGTCGAGGCATCGCTTTTGAGTGATTTAACGCAATTTATTGCGCTCTGAATTAATGCTTATTAAATGTTATACCTCATTGGAATTGGAATCTTTTGGCTTCTCAAAAGATGAGCCAGATAAGCTGAACTAAGTGCTTTGTAAGGTGAGGTAATATTTTCCTTATTTCAATTAGATCTTCAAATAAATATATTTAGGCAATACAATCGTTGACTGTATTTTAATATAGTGCTTACCAACACTGGACAATTATGAAAGTTTTTTTGGGATTGGGCAAAGATGAGGCAGATAAACAGAGGTTTATTTTATTTATTTTCGATTTATGTTTATATATTTAATAAATATATTTATACTTGTTTTTATTAAAAATGTATTTTTTAAATATTGTAGAATCTCTGACTAGCTGTTTCTCTCTACAACTCCTTTCCAACACTGTTATCTTGCACACTTTAATCCTTCTTACTTTCCTTTTTATGGCCGCTAAAAAGCCTCCTCAAGGAATTATAAATAACAAGCTAATCAATTGGAATTATATTTAATTAGCATTCAAATTTAATGAATACTTTCGCTAAATTCGTTTTCATATACTTTAAAATAATAAACACGTTTCGGGGCAGCATTTATGGTACTGTTCAGTTATCTGATTGCATTATGGTAAAATCACTTTGCTTGGGTCACGGCATTCCGTATTCGTTTCGTTTCGAGTCTCGTTTGGGTTTTTGGTTATTTTTTATAATACCAATAGGGTTTATTAGCCGCACAACGCCTCGGAAGACACGTCAGAAAAAGCTTTTAAGTAATTTTGTAGCCATAAAAATAAATATGGCCTACGGTAATGGGCCACAGAGAGCACAATAAAGTGCGTATAAAGTGGCGAATCGCATAAGCACTGACCACGCTAGGATTCTCTTCCCCCTCCCTCTCTCTCTCTCTCTCTTTGTTTTTGGCATTAGCCTCGCTCACTCATCAGGCATGCAGAGGGGCGCCCGTTTGGCAGTCGAAGTGACGCCAGCGGCGTCGATAGCCGATCCTGTCCAGCTGCAATAATTACGCATGCAGGCGGCGCACTCCATTGAATAATGCGAGTGCATAAATTAATTAAATTACGTTATAAAGTTGGCAACGCCAACAGCAACAGCAACGGCGACGGCGATGGCGATGTCGAGCTGCGAGTGCCGCACGCATTTGTCGCATAATTACGGGGCGCGAATTGTGCGATTCCTTCGCGACGAGCCCCGAATCGAGTCGAATCGAATCGAACCGAATCGCATTGAATCGTTGCTCGAGCTGGAGGCGTCGCAACGTTGCCTGGCGGCCAAGTTGTTGCTTTGATTGGAAATCGTTGTTTGGTTTTAATTTTTGTCGCACGGCCACCCAGCAAGTGGCCAAGGCTGGCAGTGGCACGTTGCTGGCTCCAGGCATGCAAAGGGGCAGGTGAACTGTGGCAAGGGAAGGCAACTGTGGCAGGCAGGCAGGCAGGCAGGCAGGCAGGCAGCAACCTGCCACGGCAAATCATTTGCATAGCCGATGGAGGCCACAGGCTGTGTCGACCAGTTGCTGCAGCAGAGTCGGTTCCACTGTCGATGCTCCTCGCTGGCTGCTCCAGTCCACTCTGCGCTGACTTTGCTCTGCTCCCTTTTCGTTTTTGGCCAACATGTCGTCCAATTACTCGTTTATTCAATGGCGTTTGCATTAAGTGGACGCGTTAATTACGACCGACGACGACGATGGTGACGGTGACTGTGACGAGTACGAGGACGAGGACGAGGTTCGACGCAGGCGAAAAATGTTAATTAAGTGATATTTTCGGCACCAGCCCAGCACACACACTAAGCGAGCCAGGGAGACAGAGATAGAAAGAGAGGGATAGAGAGAGGTAGGCATGCACGGAGGGAGTGCGCAACATTCCCAGGCAGGCGCCTCCTTTTGGCAGCCACTGTAATTAAGTTGTACTACGAACTACGTCGCTTTGGTTTCAACCCCAGCTCCAGCTCCAACTTCAGCTTCGGTTTCAGCTTCAGTTTCAGTTTCAGTTTTGGCTTCAGTTTTAGCTTTTCTTTTTTAGCCTTTTGTGCGTGTGCAGTGGGCAAAACTTTTTCGCCTCTCAACTTGTGGCAGCACCAAAGTTGCAAGACAAACCACAAGAAGAAAACACACACACAAAAGCTGAAGAAAACTTTTCAAGGTCAACGCAGCGTAAGGTGTGTGTGTGTGAGGCGAGTGCAAGTGAAAGAGTTGGAGAAAGTGTTGACGTTTTATAGCAGCTGCATTAATAATGAGCTGACTTTGGTTTTGTGCTAAAACAGCTTGGGAAATGCTTAAGCAGGCACAAGAAGAAGAAGAAACTTGATAAGGTAAAGGGCAAAATATGCAATTTTTATAATGAAAATAAATAAATAAATTAAACATATAATACTTAAAATAAATATCAATTTATTAGAAAAATAATAATAAATAATATCAATAATAATTGCTGGGGAAATATTTATTTAATGCATATTATACTTTTAAATAATTCCAAATAAATAAAACATACCTTATTATTAATATAAGGTAAACATAAGGTAAACATAAAAATATTTTCTAAATGGGAATGTACTTTTAAATATTAAAAAAAAAAAAAAGGAAATGTTTTTAAGTAAAGAATTATTAATTATTATTATATTAATATACTTAAGTTAGATACTACAAGTATTCCTTCTTAGAGTTAATATTATATAATTATAAGCCTTTAAATATTAAAATAAAATACTTAACTTAATTACACTGCATTATACCGCATTAAACTATATTACTTTATATATTAGTGGCCCGCTGAGCAGCTTTAAATGCATCATTAATGTGCATTTGTTGGCTTAGATTCTGCACTCGGATAACACACGCATGAGAATCCGAATCTCGCCAAGCAGCCCTGGCCCGCAACATTAGAGATCTGCCTGGCCGGGCATAGAAGAGCAGAGCGCATTCAGCTTGGCTAAAAAGCAAAACAAATAAAAATGATTTATAACGCAATGAGGTTGCCAGACGCCGCCAAAAGCGCCAAGTGGCGGCCCTCGAGGCGAGTGCGCTGGCCAAATGGACATTGAGATGGGGTTGCCTTTGCCTTCGCCTTTGCCTTTGCCTTAGCCTCGTCTGCGATGCCAGCGCGATCGCTCGATCTTTCGCTCGATCTCGCTCCCTTCCTCTCTCTCTCTGTCTCTTTCATTCCCTCTCCCTCTTGGTGGACTATCGCAGTTCGCAAGCTAAAAGTCTATGTTAACTTTGATAAATCGCTGCACTACTAAAATGCGATAAGCGTGCGAGTTGCTGCCGCTGCCGCCGCTGCTGCTGCTGCTGCTGATGAGGACAGCATTGCCCGCAACTTGGCAGACAGGCCATAACCAGGTCCAGTCGCTCGTCTCCGTTTTCCCATTCCAGGCAAGCGAGGCCCGGCAACGGCTACTGTGAAAGGGACCACGACGACGACGACGACGACGACGGCGACGATCGGCCGTTGTAAACGCATGCGCTGATTGCAATGCGATAGGCGACTCTCTGGACGAGGTACTCGACTGCGCGTCCACATTGCTATATACATCTATATACGATACACATATCTCTCACTGTGTGTGTGTGTACTCCGCTAGTGTCCAGCGAGTACTTGCCACAATGATATCTGCATGTCTATCTTAGATGCTCACACACTCGCACACACACAGAGAGAGGGAAAAGGCGTTGAGTGGTGTACGCCTGCGTGGCAGTGGCAGTGGCAGTGGCACAGGCAGTGGCTATCTGCGCTGCACTGCCAAGCCTCCTTAGCCGGCCCATTGCGTGTTGTGGCAAGTCAAGTGCAGCAGCAGCAGCAGCAGCAACGGCAACAGCAGCGGCAAAAGTTGCAGCTCTGCAAGTGTCGCACACACACACACACACACAAAGACAATCAACCCAGTTGCGAACCCAGCAAGCAAAATTGCAACGAAAAAATTTACAAAGTAAATAAATGAGAAATCATTCAAATTTAATAAGGTAAAATTATATATTTGTAATAAATATAATAAACTATGTAGATTTTTTACCTAGCATATATTTAAATAATTTTTAATTTTTATTGCTATCAAAGAATATTTATTTTATTATTTTATTAATAATTATTTTATTAATTATATTATTTTTTTAATGATAATATAATTGAGATATTTTTAATATATAGACATTTATAGATATGTTCACCTTACATATAGTTTAATGGTTTTCAATTTTTATTGTTATTTAAATTATTTTTATGGAAATTAACTTGGATTTGATTAATTTAAAGTTAGTTAAGCGTTCTTTACTAGAATGTTATTGATATGTACTAATTTGAAAACATACTTTTATAATATTTTGATTAATTTGATTATCTTAAACGGTTATAATGTAGAATATTTTACTATATCAATTTTACAAATTAATAAATAAATAAATAAATTAATTTTACTCTAAATATATCTACAATATTCCCAAAACTATCAACAGTTTCTGAACCCTTTTGCTTGCTTCGAACAAATTGTCTATTGGGTTACCTTCGTTCGTTGCAATGTTGTCGTCTTCGGCCAAGATCTTCTGCCCCGCTTCGCACTCGCACTCGCTCTTCTCTCCCCTCGCTGCCTTGCAGGGCGATACTTAGTCAGCTCTCGCTCTTATCTAGCGCCTTGAACTTGTAATGTTGGTTATTTTGTGCAAATATTGCGTTAATTAAAATATTTTAGTTGCGCCTCGTTGATAATGGACGTCGTTGACGGCCTCGCCGCACCCTTGAGGCAAGCAGCAGCAATAACAACAACAGTGCAACTGCTGCTGCTGCTGCTGCTGCTACTGCTGTTTCTGAGGTGCCTTTGCCACCGACACCTTTGGCTCTTTAATGCGGCAACGGTCAGTGGTAAGTGCCAAGTGGCAAGTGGCAAGTGGCAAGTGGCAAGTGCATCTGGCACTGGGCTGAGGGAGCAGGCGGCACCTTCCTGCTGCATTGATTAGATTAACAAGTGGCATCTAAAGGAAGTTATTGAAGCGCGCAGTGGCGCAGCAACGCGTTAAATATTTGCATTAAGATGCCGGATAAATCTGAATCCCCAGCGAGCATTATAATTACTTAACGCATCTTATCGACAGCTCCCACCCCCTCCCTCTTCTTAGTTCCCCCGCAGCTTTTAGCTTGCTGCTACTGACAAAGCGCAGCGGAAAATAACTTTGATAAAATAAACTGCACTTCAAAGTGCCCGTTACCCATTTCAATTTCCATACAACCTTCCTCGCAACACCCCCTCCTTCCCCCTACACCTTTGGGCAGTGCACGCCCCTGGGCCAAGTCAACGAACCCAAATCGAGCGTAACAATATTCAAAGTGCCATTGAAGCCGCATTCACATGTCTTGCGCCTGCGTCCAGTTCGTGCAAAGTTCACTGCGAGGGCGGTACAAAGAGTACCATAAATAGAGAGTGTGCACTAAGTGTTGCTCCCCCCACATCTTTGCTGGCAACCCTCGCTGTGCACTCCTGCTTTTGTACATATGTTTTTTATTTTGGGTGTAGGAAACTCTCACTGCATATGCAAGAAAGAAGCACATTTCGAATTGCACCCACGCATTAGTTGTAACAAATTTGTAGCGCGTTCTCTGTGGCACGTGACTCGGGCAGCTTCGATCCTGTGCCCCAAACAACACGCCCGGGCGGAAGTGTGAGCACATTTGCCGAGAGTCGAACGCCCCGACCCGCGCCCCCTTTCTTCCGCGCTCGCACTCGTTCACATTGTAGCGAAAGTAATTGATTTCTTTTATAGTTGAGACAGTTTCGAACCGAAATGGCTCTGCAGCAGCAACGTTGTGGCATGCTGCCGTTGGCGTTGCACACGTTTCCTGTCTGCGCTGACCTGCTGCAACCATGCAGCGTCGGCCATGCCTCGCCTCGCCTAGCCTCGCATTGATCCCTGTCCGTTCTATTCCGTTGCGAGCTTAGCTTGCCGCACGTGTGAATGCTTCAAACATGTTGCGGTTTTGGCTCTTACACAGTCCGGCAACAGCAGCAGCAGCAACAACAACACGAGCCGGCGCAACACTTTTCGGGTGTTTTATTGTTGCTGCCGTGAAATGTTTTAAATAAAGATTTTTTATTGTCAATGGGGAAATAGTGTTGCGGCTTTTGGCCTTATATCACCTCCACCTCCTGCACACGGACACCTTCTGCAGCGGCGGCAATTCGCTTTAATGTGCTGCGGTCGCCCGTGCTGTGCATCGTGTCAAGGGAGCCGCAACGGGGTTAACCATGCGGCAGAGAGCGTTTAGACTGCAAGACGCCACATTAGCGGACACTTTTGTAATAGATAATACAGATGTGGGATACAGTACGCTATGAAGATAAATACGGCAAGCAATTAGGCCTGACAGGGCGACAAAAGGAACAGAAGTAAAAGTAATTGAAATAGATTTGCAGGATGTATTGAAAACACATTAGAAGAACACTTTAAAAAGTATATAGCCCTAAAAACAAGGTAAGAACTTAGCTATAAAATGCTTAAACTTTTACAGTAATGTGTACTTTTCTTTATTAAACATACACACTTTTTCGATTCTCCAAAATGAATGGTGTACCTTTTAAAATGCATTAGTTTTTCATCGAATTGCAGGCTCAAAACTGAGCGTAACAAATTTTTAGTATTAATGTTATCTTACTGCAATAGTAAGACATATTTTCATAAAATTTGATAACCTTAGCTGCCTAAGTCTCCGAGTTATAGGAGTTCATACGCACAAAGAGGCAAATTTCGATTCAAAGATGACTTCTTCTGCCTGTTACTTATATATTTGGCAGCCCATACACCCTATAACTACCGAGTGTAATTATTCCCTTTCAGCCTCTACTTACTTTCATTATCTGCAAGTCTTCTTTAACCCATTTCCGAAAACAAATTCATTACGATAATCTTGGCAGACTTTCACGCGCATTAGTTTTATGGAGCTTCTGATAACTATTACAAGCACTCCAGCCCAAGAGAGTCATTAGGTTCAGTTATTCGCCAGATCTTCATGTTAGGCGGCAACTACTTTCCATTCGTAACTCATTCCACTCTGAACTTTGCATGCTGATGATATACGAGAACTATAAAACAAAACTCGATTAGTTTTCAGCTTCTTCTTCTTCTTTGGCTGCCAAGGCGCCTGCCGCACTGGACTTGAGGCGTTTTAAATGCCATAATCAATCTCACTGAAACTTAAGAGTGAGTGAGAAAGGAAGAGAGAGAAGGGGAGAGAGGGGAAATAAAATAATTATTTATGTATAATATATGTAAATCGCAGACGACGCATGTCAAATGTTTTGCTGGTGTGACTTCTGATGATGTTTAACATAAATCGAAGTGCTTATAAATTTGATAGATATCGTTTTCGGGAATTGATTAATGGGGAAACACGCAAGGCAAAGCAGAGCCACCAAAAAATAGTTAAGGTGAAAACAGCGCGAGGCCATTAATGAGACCAATATGGGTTGAGCAGAGCTCGAGAGTGGAATACCCTTTCCCCCTTCCCCCCTCAGCAATGTGTAAAAATGCAAACAAACCGTCGACAAAAAATGATTTATTAGATGCTGCACTTGACAGTCGCAGAGAGAGAGAGAGAGGGAGTGAGGGAGGGGAGGGGGAGGGTGAGGCTGGAAGAGGGGGAGGGGACTCACACGAGCTGCTCAAGTTGAGGCCTGACTGACTAGCTTGCAACAGGCAATGATCATCGCGATGCTGATAATCAGCATTATCAAGCTGATTATGAGCAGCAGTGAGAAAGGGGAGAGAGGGGGGAAGCTAAAGCAGGCAGTGATTTGATTTGCTTATGCGACGGCAGTGCAGCACAGCACATGTGGCAGGCAGCATTTATATGCAACATGCGGCCTGCCAACGTGTATTCTGCGGCTGCTGATGAATGCCAATGCAGCAGCCTCTGCAGCCTCCGTTGTTGCTGTTGCTGTTGTTGCTGCTGTTGTTGTTATTGTTGAGGTTTCGCAAGTGCCAAATGTCTCGCTAGCTGCAGCGCGTCGTGCCTTCTCGTGGGCGTGGCAAGCACTCAGCAACGCGACTTGACTCCCACTTGAATTTGCATTACAAAGGCAACACAAATTGCGCGCTGCTCTTTGTGCAGCTCCAGCAGCAGCAGCAGCTGCAGTTCCTCACAAAGTTCCTGTGCGAGGTGTGCTCGAAGAGTTAGAGAACTCTCAAGATCATTGTCTGTTTATTAAGGCAAAACTATTGGAGCTCCACTCGTTTGTTGGCTGAGCAGATTTGTTTGTCGTGGCGTAATTGAATATTGAAATGCATTTTTCATTAGCGCGTCGCAAGGGCCAACAGGCCCAGCAACAATATCAACAAACAGTCCAAGAATAACAACAACAACGGCAGCAACAACAGCAGCAACAACAACTTGGTGAAGGCTAGAAAAATTGCGTATAATGAAAATTCAATTAAACTTTATTACCTTTGGCTGCACTTGCTTAACCTCCGCTTTCACAGCCTTAGCCTCAGCAACAGCCTGAGCCTGAGCAACAGCAGCCGCGTCGGGATTTGTGGCCCATTTGTAGCATTAATTCTAAAGCAGCTGCTCGAGGAAGAGGAAGAAGAAGCAGCAGCAGCAGAAGAAGCGGCAGCAGCAACATCAACTTTAGATTTCCATCCCGACCCCTTCCTCAAGCTTTAGCAGACTTTTCCAGTTTGTAAATTGCACGCTTTGTTCACATTTTCC
Organism: Zaprionus indianus; assembly: GCA_018904595.1. Lineage (NCBI taxonomy): Eukaryota > Metazoa > Arthropoda > Insecta > Diptera > Drosophilidae > Zaprionus > Zaprionus indianus. The sequence goes on along the minus strand of JAEIHA010000709.1, from coordinate 1,608,893 downwards.
GCAGAAAGTTTTCCTTTTAAAAACGACGACAACGAAGACGACGAAGATGAGGATGAGGACAGAGAGAGAGAGAGGGAGAAGGAGAGAGGGAGAGAGGGGGAGCCGAACACCTTCATATCTTTTAATGAGAATAAATTGATGTTTGGGGCATTTTGTGTAAGCTGCCGCTTGTTGCACAGCTATTTGTGTGGCATACAAACTTTGCCCGGCCAACTGGCTAAACTTGCCACACTGTTGTTGCTGCTGTTGTTGTCGTTGTTGTTGTTGCTGTTGCATATTGACAGCTACTAAGAGCGTGCAGCCAGCAAATTTGGTGTTAATCATTGTGTAGACGCTCGAGGGAAGCGCACACAGAGGGGGAAGCGGATGAAGGGGAGTAAATCGAAGTTGAAGAGCCTAAGTAGAAGTAGAAGTCGAAGTACTGCTCCAAAGTTGTTCAACACCCTTCTGAAATGGACGTGGAGTGGGTGCAACTTAATAATGATTGATTAGCCAGAGGGAGAAGTGAATGCAGATCTGTGAAGGTATAAACTGAAGGTATTATAAGTAAAATATATATAGGAGTACTATAAATGTGCTGCATATAATTTGAAATATTTAAAATATGATTTAGATTATGCAAATTTACTATAAATATTTTATTAACATATATAATATATATATTTCTTCTTTTCTTTTTTTTTTCATTGCTGAGTTCTATCTTCAATTTGTATACTTGTTCTATGCTGATTACTGTCTTTAATGAAGTGCAGAACCCGATGAGAAATCTCCTCAAGAGCTGCTTGCCATGTTCCCCTGCCTGCTGTACCCTATTATCAATGATTCAGGGCTCGTTAGATTGCAGAGCTGAGAACGCCATGGTTAATAGACGCCTTTTACTTACTTAGTTACCCTACTTAGTGAGTCCGCCTATCGACAAAGTAGGCAAATTGCCAATGCAAGTGAGCAGCAGCAGGAACAGCGGCAGCAACAACAAGGTCGCGGCAAACGACCCTTTTAGCTGTTGCAAGTACCATTAAGAGGGAGAAAGGGAGTAACGAAGAGGGGGAGATAGTGGGAGAGAGTGAGAGAGAGAGCGTATTACAAATGCAGTGCAATGAATATATATTTCAGGCGTTGCAGACATTAAATAAATGACAGGCTGACTGACTTGCTCCACTTTCAAGGCAGAGATAACGCAACGATATTGACCCAGAGAGCGAGGCGAGCCCAAGTGAGCAGTGTGCCACACTGTGTGCCACACAGTGCACAGTAACCAGAAAGCAAATTCAGAAATCAGAAATGTGAATGCAGCAGCAGCAGCAGCAGCAGCAACTGCAAAAGTTGAAACTTATTATAATTTTAATGCAAAGCATTATGCGAAAGTATAAAATTATATATCTTTGCAACGCCAGTTGCCAGTTGCAAGTTGCCAGTTGCAACTGCAAGCGGTGGCCATAATTTTAAATGGGCAACAGAGGCAGCAACAGCAACAGTGGCAGCAGCAGAGGCAGTCGCTAAGAATCAACTGTCATAATGACAGTTCTCTGTTTACGCCATCAGCCACTTGGACTTGGACTTGTTGCCGTGCCACTTCCCCTATGCCGTGCCACACTCCCCATCCCTCCAGCAGTGCCTGTTCCTCTTGTCGTTGTTCTGGATCCGCTGCCGACTTCTAATGGAAATTATAATGTGCATTTGCTGCAGTTGCTGTTGCAGTGGCTGTTGATGCCGTCAGACAGCGCGCCAAAAATTTGCTGTTGTTTATCAGTTGTACCCTTGTCTGCATAATCGAGAGGGGTAGATTAGTTGGCAGACTCAACACACACCCATTAAAAGCAGTGTATAAATATATTCACTGCCACTTTGCCTTGTTTATACCTTCCTTTTTGCAGGGTATTCGTGCGTTGTTCAGCTATAGTTGTCCAGCTCGCCGGTGCTCATAGATACCGTACATAGTTGCATGGCAGCCTGTCAGGCCGTCATTCAGTGAGCTCAACCAGTTGAGTTGATTAGGGGCCTGTCCCACTGTGCGCCTTCCTATCCGTCCCCCCCCCATTCTTTCCTTCCTCGCTTTGACTGCCGCTCTTCAAGTTGACTCCTTTTGTTGGCCAGCCCGATAACGCGCCGAAATGTCAATAAAAACCAAAGCCGGCATCGCGTTTGCCACTCGACGAGAGCCGAGCAGGGGATAGGAAGGGGGGGGGGGCTGAAGAGTGCCGCGAGGTGGCCTCAAATTTCAAAAAATATGCTCAAACTGCGACCAAAACTACAAACTCTGTGCAGAGCCAGAGCAGTTGAGTGACGTTGCGCTACTTGGCTGACTGCCTGCCTGCCTGCCTGACTGACAACAGCAACAACAACAACAACAACCTTGTTTAGCCTTGGCCATTGTTGCCTAGTTTTTGGTTTCTTTGGTCTTTTTTCTGGGGTAATATTTGTTTTGATGTGCGATAGATTCGTTTAGACAGGTGAAAGGCTAAATTGTCAATTTGCAAGCGCAGAGCCGAAAACCAAAACCCAAAGAACACAAACCCAAAACCAAAAACGAGTCAGCAAGGCACACAATGAGATACCCTGCAGAGCGGCGCACATAGATAAGGTTACTCAACTAAAGAAGTGAAGAATGATATATGTAGACAATGCCAATAGATCAATCTATCCTTCGTCTGTCTTTGCTACAGAGTATCACAATTGGAAGTGAATGAGTTGAGTGAGCCTGCTCCCTAGTTGGGTCGTTCGCTTTGCACTTGTTGACTTATTTTTGATTGGACCAACATTTTCATTTCACCTTATTGTTATTTCTGGGCTGGCGTCTTTTGTTTAGACCTGCACATGGAGCTCTGCACATCCAATCATCGTGTTTACTCAGCTCAGGGAGAGACTGCTGAGTGATTGGAGAGTGCCAGGACAGCAATTGCAACTCACGTTGTTGTTGTTAGTGTTGCTGCTGTGACTGTTAATGACTGACCGACTTTCATATGACCCTCTCGATTTGTTAGCCCTCCTCGCACTCTCTCCCCTCCAGATTGCCAATGACAAATTTATGAAAATTCTCTGCTCAAATTCTGTTTGCTGTTTTTCTCTTCTCTGTTTTCAATCAAATTGTGAGTGCAAAATTGCTGTCAAATGCATTTTCCATAATAAAAGTCATAAACGGGTTGAACATTCTCGAAAATCGAACATAAAATATGCAATCAACATGATTTTAATTGAGCCGATCACACTCTTGCCACTTGTCGATTGCATATCATCAATATTTTTGGGCTTATCTCATCCATTGACAGCTTTGAATTAAAGGAAACTGGAAAAGAAAAGTCAAGTTGGCATTAAAGAGAGTTCTTAAAGGGATTTTAGAGTTTGAAATAGTCAAAATTGTTTAGGGAATATTAGAACTATAAATGAAAGCAGTTTTAGTTGGGAGAGTAAAGTGCATTTAAGAGAATAAAATTTTACTAGGCAATAAAAATAAGTTTCATTTGATAAAGGAACTAAAATAAATCATAAGAAGAAAGAGTTTTATACACCCACTACACAAACTGTTCTGTTATTCAGCAAACCCTTTGGCATTCAACTCACTCCAGATTCCCTTCACTCTAGTTGCCACAATCAACGCGTGCACTGATCCAAGTAAATGGGGTATTACTTATCGGGTAACTCCCTAAATTCTATTTTCTATCTATTCCACTGGCATTTAACCCACATAACAAATCTGAACAAATTGCGCTTGACTTTTGAATTTATTTTGTGTACATTTTCTATGCTGCTTATGCGCTGCCACTATGCATGCATGTATGTGTGTGTCTGTGTCTGTGTGTGTGTGTGCATTGCACATACGATTAACGACCTTATAAACAAGTGCAGAGCAGAGCGGAGCATCCGCTCGACCCGCAAATGCGCAGCGAGTGCATTTTGTGCCCTTTTGCTGGCCACGTTTGTTAGTTTTGCGATGCATCGTTTAATTTTAACGCTCAATTTAAAATGTTTTATGCAGCAGCGCGAACGCACACACACACACATATACACTTACCCGAGTAGCACCCACACATATGAGCGTTGCAGCCTGCGAGGAGCCAACGAAGCGCGGCGCACAAGAACAACAACGCGCAGCAGAGGGACCAGCAGCAGCAGCAGCAGGACCCAGTCAAGGACCCACGGGTCGCGTGGAGGAGCAACAACTGCAGCAGCGAGCACTACCCAGGACTGCCAGGACCAGGCCAGGCCAGGCTGGGCGGCGTCTGGTGTTGTCGTCCTTGTTCTGCATGCAATTATCTCATGGCATTGGCTTTTTCTGCATCTGCCGTTGTCCTGCATCTTGCGCCCTGCAATAAATTAAGCTATCAAGTGTCCTTAATGTACACTGCAAGCGCACCAGCCAGGCAGGCAACCAGTCAGGCCGTGGGAGCTCGACTTAATTTATAAGCAACCCACACAACACACACAGCCTAACCCCCTTCTACCCCCTTGTTCCCCCCTGGCAGACATAATAATAATGCAAAGTATCACACAGTCAGTCGGCAATTATAAAGTTTTTATTTACACAAGCATTTCAGGCATAAAGACATCGCCAGGCCAGGCCAGACGAAGTGCAGCAGGTGTTGCATCTGAAAATTATATGCTTCATAAATTTCGCTAGCCACAAATTTAAAACTGCCCCAGACTCCGTCTGGCATCAAGAGAAAGAGAGAGAGCCTCAAAGACCCTGGCTGAGTCTGGGACTCAATGTAATTTAAGAAGTTTGTCAACCTTTTTCTCAAACTGTGTCATGCGATACTTTTTATTCCAACATCTTCATAATGCCTCAGTCTCAGCTACCCAGCTACCTGCGCACAAATTAGTTTGACAATCAATTGAGCAAGACAGTGAGAAAGGGAGAGAGAGCGTGTGAGAGCGAGAGGCAGCTAGCGATATCAGCACAATCTCTGCTCAGATTCGGGATCTTGTGGGAATAAAATGCGCCGATGTCAAATTATTTTGAAGTGTTTGGACAGATTTTTACCTTATTTATTTTTTTTTTTGCAATAATTTGATATGCGAGCCCTTTTTATATTTTTGGGGGACAATTTTATTGCAGGGCGTTTACTTCCGTGGCGACAGCTGCCAGGGAGGAGCTGTAGTGTTGAGCACAGGGGTGGATACAAAAGAGCTAGAAATCAATTGATGTCATATAGAAAAAGTAAAAAGATTTGAAGGGGATATCGTAAGGGATACTCAAAGAACTTTCCTCTTGAATGTTTACAGATAATGAAGAAAAGAACATTGTTTAAATATTTCTCTTTCTAAATCACAAAAGAAATAAATTAAATTGATACTAAATATAATATAGATTATTTAAAAACAAGTTTCGATAAGAATATCCCCAAGAAACCTTTATAAAATATTAAAAATACAAAATAAATAAATAGATTTAACATAATTACACCAAAAACATTCTAAACATTTTATAATAAAAGAAGAAATTTTATTCTGAATTGCCTTTCGAAGCATCTTGAAACTTTGCACCGCTTCACAGCTCTTCAAACTGCCCTCGCTGAGCAGACTGTTTTTTTTTTTTTTTTGTTTACGCCCCATTCTACTCGAATTTCAAAGAGTTAACAGCTCGCGGTGATACGCAAATCAATGACCAAAAAGGCATAACAAAAAAAGACGTTAAACTCATTCTAAAGTTGCCGTGAAATGAAGACATTTATATGTTATGTATGCGGCTATGCCCGTTCGAATGTCTATATCGGTTTTCAAGTTTTCGTGTTCGTGTTCGAAATTGGTGCTAAATGCGCTGGCGTTTCAATTTCCAACAATTGAGATAAATCGGAAGTTTCTTAATGTCCATACACATAATCGCCATTATGATGTAGATGAGGGCGAGACCTTTAGCCAGAGAGAGACAGAGAGAGAGAGGGAGGGGGAGAGAGAGTTCTCAACTCAAGTCGAAGCTAGAAAGCAAACTGCGAACTGCGGCGTGCACCTTGCGGCGCCTCTCGCATTATCACTCGAGTCATAAATTTCTTGGGGCCATACTTGTTTCAGGGCTGAGAACCTGTGGGAAGAGACACGGGACGAGAAACGGTACCGCAACGGACTGTCTTAAGTGCCGTAGTTTCAGTTCGATTTTAACATGTTTTGATCGCGTTGCTGACAAACTTTAAGTGCTTTTATTTCTACGCTTTATGGCGGCAGCAAAAATTCTATAGTTTCTTGTTGTATTTCCTTTTGGTTTTTAGTGTATTTTATAAAAGCAAAATATGCCGCTACAATAATTTTTTATCTCTTTTTCAGTTCGTTTATTGGCATTTGGTTGAGCTTTTTTTACTCGCCAAGTTCACGTTTGTCCGTGGCGACCTTTTTGTCTCTCTTTGGTGCCTGCCTCGTTGTGTGGCATTCTTAAATTATAAGTAAAAAAGTATTCTATATACACACACACACGCAAACACATATTAAGAAATATCGCGGCGACTTGAGAACAAACAAACTCGCCGCAGCCGCAGACACGAGCATATTTATGGAATTCATTTTCATTCTCGTTGTCGTTTTCGTTTTTCTGTCATTGCGAATTTTTTCAAAATATGCGTTTAATTTGTTTAAAATTCCAACAAAAGCGAAAGGCAGTCGACGGGAAGATTTTCGATATATCAACTTATCAACTCAATATGCCAAAGGGAAAGTAAGAAATCAAGAAAATAAAGTAGAAATGATCGTATCTAATTATTCACGATTGAATAATTATAATACAAAATCAATAAGATAAATAAATAAAATAAATAACAATAACAATCGATATTCATTTGATTAAGAATTGATTACAGTTTCAGTTCCTTTTTTTTTTTTTATTACAAAACATTATCTATTAAGTTGGAATTTACCAATAATCCCCATCATGGAGTATCATCAGCTGCAAAGCTGACACCATTTTCCACCAGGTTTTTAAACTTACTCCCAACTGGGAACGCTTTTTTTACCGGGATACTTTATGGGTTAATGGAAAGCGATAGTTGAGTTCGCTGTGCGCAAAAAGTTAAAAACACAGGTGCGCCCACAAGTCAAGCCTGGACGCCGAATCCGTTGGCTGTGCTCGTGAACCCGATATTAATTTCATTTAAATCACAGAGCAGAGCATAAAAAATTCACAATATATACAGAATATATATATACAGCAAATGTAGATGGAGCTCTCTGGCTGTCCCTCCAACACCGTGAGGCCACACAGTTCAAACTGGGTTAATGACGAGCTTAACGGGGCTGGCGGAAAATTAAAAAACTGCAAACAGTAAAACGTGAAAAAACACAGAAACCGAAACAGAAACAGCATTACAGCAACGTGGAAAAAATGTCAGGCTAAGCCCAGGTGAAGGTTCCAATAGCAACTGCCGCGCGGCTCATAGAAAAGTATGAAATATTGAACAGAGCACAGAAATAAGTGAGAGCGAGGGAGGCAGGGAGAAAGGGAGGGAGGGAGAGGGGAGGTGAAAAGCCAGGGCAGATTATTGTTTACCATTGCGACGCGTTGGGCTGCTTTGCGCTTTCCATTCGGGGCTCCATTGTTGTTGCCCGGGCTCTGCTAGGGAAAATGTCGAAAATGTAATTTAACAAGCATTCTGTAAGCCCTGGAAAAGCCCAATGGGAAATGGAAGCCAAAGCAAGTCAAATTTTTAATCAAAATTTTCGCATAAACCCCTAAAAATGTTAACTCTCGCTGGCGAGTGTAAATACACATTCATCAAAAGGCATCAACTCTCCATTCAAATATATAACAAAGAATCGAGAGTAAATAAATGCGGGAATAAATAAATTGAATATATTTTCTGTATAGCACAAAATAGTCGAGAGAGAAATCAGTGCCAATATTTGATAATCAAAATATGAAACAATTTGATAAGGTTTCGCACTCATGTCTTGCTGGCAAAAATACGTTCTCATAGTGCTCCCTAAACTGGTTCTACCTCAAGGCCTAACGAACATGAGCATATTCATTTCACTGCTCTTCGGCTTGTTTAATGACAAAGTTATTAAGACATAAATATTTCCTTGTGGGGAGCAAGTGTTGAGCGGAAGCATCAAAAGGGGTTAGAGCGGGGAAGGGGGGGGGCCGCATAACATCGCTGAACCGACACTCAGCCGGCACCGCGATGAAGAAGAGCCCCCAAACATCATCGCAACATCTTCTCAATATGTCACGCGCCTGCGCCTGCGCTTGAGCCTGTCCCGGCATTGCCGGTGCGCATCAAAGTGATTAATTAAAACATTTTTGCATATTACAAGCATTTCGACTTTGAACTTGATGGCGGGCTCGACGAGCACACACCAGGATGAGTCGGGCCGGGAACGGGATGGGAACGGGGGGGACACGAACGCGGACAGGCGAGCCAACAACCAGTCGCAGTCGCATTACCAGCAGCAGCAGCAGCAACAAACAGAAACAGCAACGGCAACACCTCACGCAACATGTTGTTGACGTTGCACAGTGGTGCGAAAGCAATTTGTAGAGGTTACACTTTTATTTGGGCGCTGTCTGTATTATCAGTTTAAGTTAAAAGAGTGCCCCAAAGTACTAAACACTCATTGATTATCAACTTTAATAAGTTGTTTATTTTTAAACCGCATAACCTGCTCTTGACCCACTGTGCCTTGCTTGGGCCCCAAGAGCCTTGTCACTCAGAGCGACTCTGCGATGCGGTCTGCACATGTTGCAGAGACGCCGCCGCTGCCGCTGCTTAAAAGTAAAATTGTGTCGATTTCAATAATGCAAGGGGCCCATTACAACTCACACACACACACGCACGCACATACACACATAGACACACACATGAGTGCCTGTTGGTGTTGGCATTTCGGGCAAGCATTCCATCAAAGCGCTTCGACCGCAAACGCCAGCAAGCAGGAGAAGCTGGCGAAGCCGGCAGACAGGACGGTACCAGGACATGGAGGAGACGCAGACGCGGGCAGACATTGTCAAACATTTCATTAATTAAACATGCGAATGTAGCACATTTTAATTTCGCACAAGTAAGTTGCATGTTGTATGCACCTCTCCACATACACATATTGTAGCAAAGTGTGCCTCCAACTCCGGCTCCGACTGTGCGACAGTGCCTACCCTCGGCTTAGTTCTTAGCCCCAGGCGAAGGGTCTGCGTGTCAAAAGACATACATAATTTGCAACATGAGCAGGCGGACAGAGAGACGGGGACAGACGGACGGATGGACGGACAGAGAGACAAACAGGCGGGCGGACAGGCAGCTCAATTTTGATCGAAGCACTCATAAACTTCTGTTGCGAAAAATCTACATACGGTGTGAGTGAGGCGAGAGCAGCAAAGTGCTACATGAACTTGGGTGTTGCACACACCTCGCTCGCACTCTGTCTCGCTCTACAGCACTATCTCCTTCTCCCTCTATTTTTCACTGACAAAGGACTTAACTGGCAACTGGCCATTTCGGGTTATTATAGCGTGTTGGGCGCTTAAACGAAATGCAGGCACCGTGACTCCTAGGGCTACACAGCACTGGCTCAGCACTGATGCGATAATAATACCAGGTGAGCAGGTCAGTTATTAGGGTGACCAGCAAATAGCTTGATAATGTAATACAAACAAGATACTACTAGAAAACTTTCCAGGAAGGGCAACTTAATTGCCTATAAACATATGAGTTGCCAATCAAGACGAGCTTTAAATATATTTCTGCTAATTTTGGAAATTTCTTGAAAATATTTCGCTTTATTTTAGTTTATCATTTCGTTCTCAGTTATGATCGGATATATAATTATATATTTTTTAACCTCAATCATCATTTACATAGACAGACCGCAGCTTTTCTCTTTTGTGCTGCCCTGGTCTGTCATTCTGTGTGTGTGTGTGTGTGCGTACCCTGCTCTGTATGCTGTAAGCTGTGCTTCATTTTAGCAACCTTTAAATAAATTAAATAAAAATTATACAAGTGCTGCAGCATAATGAGCGCTGCAAGCGCTTTTGCAGTTACTTTTACCTCACTGACCAAGCGGCTGCTCAGCTTGTAGGCCAAGGGGGGGGCGCCACATGGTTTCCTCAGGGAACCTGTGAGTGTGCATGTGTGTGAGTGTGTGTGGGGAGTGAAAAAGCAACTGTGGCGGGGGCTGCCATGGGTTAAAATCGACCAGTGTGGCCACTGGGGCAACGGTGCATGTGGCACGCCTGACTGAGCTGCGGCTGCGTTTGCGTGTGTGCTGTCTCCCCCTCTCCCTCTCTCTTTTCTCTCTCTGTCTCTCTGCCTGTGTCCGGGTGAAATTAATGTGTTGTAAAAATTAATTAATTTTGCAAATTATATATTTTATGCATTATCAACTTTTTTGCGGCAACTCTTTGCGCACTCGTCGCCTCTGCATGCTGCATGCTGCTTGCCTGGTCGAGCCCGCCAAAGGACGCTTTAAACGTACAACGGAAAATGCTTGACAACAGCAGCTGTGCCGCACTGTGGCATGTGTAAACAGTTGTGAGTGTAGATAAATTTGTATCTCTGATTTCCTACTTAATCAACTGGCCATATATGCATACATATGTACGGCAATATATGTATGTGTAGGTATGGCAATATATGTACATATAAGGCAATAGGTGTACATGTATGGCAATATATGTGTATGTATGGCAACATATGTAGCTCCTAATATCTTCATATGCGTGTGAACTCGGCCTTAAGTTTACCTAGCAACCATCTTCAATTTCATTGGAGCTGTCTGTCTAAACAATGTATACTTGTATATGTAGGTATGTATGAGTGTATGATCAAAGTCTTTAAGCGAAATCTAACTGCTTTTTAAGTGGCAACCAGTCAACTTAGCATCAAATTAGATGCAGTTATTGTGTGCAGAGCAAAAGCTTGCTTATGGCTTAATTTAGTAGTGTATGACAGATGGCAAGTCAGCTAAGAGGTGAGAAGGGTTATTCTATATATTTTACTTAATTTAAAATATAAATATGTACACTCTCTTGTCAACATTCTATATCAACACTCAACATTCTATGCTTTTTACTTTACAATCAATAGTCAACACTTTTTCTTGTATGTTCTCTTTTTCAATTCCAATTGATATCGCCTTACACCTTCTACAAAATCTTTGATTATTCCACTTCAATTAATTATTCCACCAGACATATCACAAATAAATCGCGTTTATTTCAATTTACCTACAGAGTGTCGTCACATATATCACACGAACATGTTGATATTGCGCAATAAACACCGTAGTTAATCAGAAACACATATTATATATCATCTGTTCTACTGAATTTATCGATACTTCGTGCACAAATGAATAACAATATAATGAGTTCTATGATGTGCGAGCTCAAAGTTGATTTAAACAAATGTGGGGATACTTTTTAATTTGCCATTAATCCCATACAAATTACAAATGCACGAGTATCTATATCACTTACCCCGTATCCCAGCACATCATAACATATGAATGCGAATGCATGAATGCGAATACCCGTTTGAATAAGTATAAACTCATTAAGCTTAACGTAAGCTTGTTATAAAAATGTTTTTGTTTTCTCCGCATATGGCATAATAAATATAATTAAAAATTGTTTATAGCCAATGCAATTTATAACAAACTGTCTGCCAGCTGATCCCTTTGGCCATGCCATGCGGCTTATTGTTAGACAGACGTGGCCAAAAAAAAGTCGAAAAAAACAAAACGAAATCATTTTGAATTTCGGCCAATTCCAACGCCAATGTCAATGGCCACTCGATGCTGCTCGATTCGGGATGGTTTAGTTCCACTGTCCGACAGATTTGTTTTAATTGCCCAAACCGACTGACTGTCTGTCTCTGAGAAGGAGGAATGCCTTGGCAAATCAGGCAACTTACTCACGCTTTTAAATCCCAAATTCATCCGAAATGAATTTGTATCTTTTTCGTGTGGCAGGCGCAATCACATTCGAAATGCAAAAGGCAGCAGCAGAAGCGGCAGCAGCAGAAGCTCTTTTGGAACGCTTCGTTCTAAATAAATTATAATTTCTCATCTGCGGATTCGGCGAATAACTCAGCACAAATCAACTGCTTAAGTCGGCGCGAGATCTGCTCGGGCTTCTGCTGTCTTTGGCCTTTGTGCGGCGAACGAGTCCATTTCAATTTCGGCACATCAAAGTGGCACGAAATAAATACGAGTATACCGTGAGCTACCTTTCGCGCGGGTAGTGCCGCACTTTTGCGGTGGCGGAGTGATTAAAGGTGTGGCCATATATCAAATGTGCAGCTCAGTCACAAAGTCTGACAGCGACCGCTGCTGATAAGTCCACCAGAATAACAAAAACAAAAAAAAAGAAATCCGGCAAAAAAAATAAAAGAACTCTTGGGAATTCCATTTAGAGAGAATTCCACGGTTGACTGTGCGAAACTCGGTTAATACGAATATTATGCAATTATACAAAACAAGCTTTTGCACACTTTTTTTTTAGATGTGATCGCAACTTAGGCGCAGCCCCAGACTGATCAATCAAGCGCTGAACTAAGCTTGCTGACAATGATTAACTGCTGGCAATACAGGATCAGCGGGAAGTACTTAAGATTAGTTCTAGATAAGCTTAGTATGACCAAGAAATTATTAAGGCTGAATTATAAGTATATATACTATATATCTATAATAATATCTTAACTTTTAGAATACTCAACTACATTATAAACATATCTTCAATTGTCGTTGTTATTCCTCATTGATCTCAGCAACCAGTGAACCATTCTGACAGAAATTTTCTAGAAATAAAGTTTATATTTTTTTTTTTTATTTATACTGTTTAATTAAGACTGATCTCGATCGCCACTTTATAGCACATTATTATATTGCATTAACCCGTAAACAAACTAGTTATTTAAATAGTTCAAAACAAGCCTTAAACAGGCTCAGTAACTTGTCGCTGCCATAGCTCATATATTGCACATAATCCTTCATCAAATCGTGCTTGGCTGCGGATAATACGACTTTGATTGCAACAACGTGAATCGAACTCATTAGCCAGATCTATCAGTCAAAGCTGGCGACGCGAGCGAGTGCATTAAAGAGTTGCAGTTTTCCATTGCAGTGTGGAAAATGTCAGTGTCACTTGACACTGAAAAGTGCTGCGGGATTTTCCTCAGCTCAGACAGGGAAAATTTATTTAGCAACATTTTTGTGTCAATGTCGCGCCAATGTCAAAAGCTTCAGCTGCTTATAGACCACATGGCAGTCAGTCTAAAAAACAAATTCGCGTGTGCCACGGTGTGTATCTGTGAGTGTGTGTGTGTTGGCTGGTTTTTTGTGGCAGTTGCAAGCAGCGGCAGCAGCAGCAGCAGCAGCAGCGTGCGCTGCCATAATTATAATGAAGTACGCTGCAGCCGCGCGTTGATTTTGCTCGCTTTTTCTTCGTCTTCTCCATGTGCTTGTTGCACCCCTAAGCGCGGCACACACACACACACACATACACTGTATCTCCCTCTCTCTCTCTCGCGTACACACATTTGCACTTGCCACGCTCGAATTGTCATAAAATGTTGAACGCTAATTGGCGTCTATGCGCGCTTCGGGAGTCGAAGTCGAACGACCGTTTCGCAAGCAAACCCCCCTCGGGCCACCTTCCCTCCTCTTGCTGCGTGCGTGAGCAGGTTGCACGAGTGTGTGCAGGCGCCATTGCCGCTCAGTATGTGGCGCCTTTGGCTGGCACTTCTTTTGTTGCTGCTGCTGCTGCTGCTGCTGTTGCAACGTGCAACATGTCTTAGCTGCCGCTGCTAACAAGTTGATGCCTTCTCCTTTCTATGGCCACCTTTTCAAATGGCTCATTCTATTTATACACGCACACACACACACACAGAGAGCTCTCAATATTATGCTCTATGAATATGAATATAGACAGCTCCCCCTCCCCCCTCCTTTATTTGCCTTTTCTTGAGCAAATTTGCAACATGGTCGCATTGAGCTGGAACTATTTGTTCACTTCAATGGGGGAGAGAATTCGCAATATCAATTTGTGAGCAAACAAATGGAAATTAATTGAGTTGCTGCTGCCGTTGGTTAAAGAGTCTGAATCTGAAGGATCGCAGAGCTTTAAACTGAAACTTGTCGGGCAATTATTGCCATTATCTTGGGGGGCATTAAAAGCCATTTGATTTCGATAAACACATTGTCATTATGAGCACATAATAGATGCGCCTCTGTATGTGTGTGTCTGTGTGTGAGTGTGCTATTGTCACATTAAATCTAATAATATTATCGAAAGCCACATTTCAGCTGACAGTTTTAGCCAAATTGCATTCAACTAATATGGCCAAAATGGCAACTAACAATGCAGCACTTAAGCGCCGATGGCAATGGGTCAAGCGGGTTGAAGAGAGACCGTGTGGAAGTGGAACCAACGAATATTATAATGTGTAGTTAGTTGGAGCACATAGAACATATTGCAGCATATCTATAGATCAGCACACAGATACACACACACACACACACAGAGACACACTCGTTATCCTTATGGAAATCCAATTTGCGAAGAAAATAATAATTAGTTAGTTTTGTGTGCTAATACGAGAGCCGCATGTGGCAAATGCATTAACTTGGTCATATAATCAACGTAACGCACACACACACGCACACTTAACACACACTCCAACACACACACACACTATGCTGTTTACTAGTTTTGCCCTTTGGTTGTAAATTTTGGACAATTTTGTGAATCATTAAGCCAAACATTTTGCTGCTTGTTTAATTATGCATACACGTGTAGCAGCAGCAGCAGCAGCAGACAAAGATACATTTGCACAGATACAAATGCAGCTACAGATATGGATACAAAGATACATTTGCAGTTCGCTCGGGGCGCGGCAGTCTCCTTTAAAGTAATTGCAGCCGCAGCATGGGCGCATTACACGCTTGACAAACATGCGATTAACAACTGCAACAACAACTACAACAATTGCAACTGCAACAACTTCGATTCGAAGACATTACCACAAAATTTATAACATGACATCGATGCTGCTGCTGCTGCGGCTGCTGCTTGCCGCTGCTTTCCCAAAAAGCCAGCAGCTGCTTTTCCAGACGTTGCACGTTGATTTGAAATTAAGTGTTAATTAGCTGGAAAACTGCAGGGCGTCCTCGCCGCAAAAGCCTTTTGATTTACATACTTTGTTATCATGGCAGGAATTTTCATTTCCCCAAAGTGCTGGCACTCGAGACTGTATTTCTGGCCAGAAAGTGGCTATAAATAGCTAAAAATTGGTTATTAATCAACTGGCTGGCAATCATTAAAAGTCTCTGACAGGTAGCAGAAAGTGTTTTATCGCCGTGTCAGTCAAATGAATCAAGGTATGGCAGTCTCTTTATAGGAAAATACATTTTTTAATGGTTGATCAGTTGGGAATACCTTAGACACTTTTTATTTATTATTATTTAATATTCAGTGAAAAAGGGTTTATTTGAAATAAAATATATATTTAGGGCACATAAGGGATAAATGGAAATTGTTATTGATATTTCACGTTTTATACAAATTGTTCCCGAAAAAGGCCTTTAAATATATTATTTTATATACAAATATATATTTAATTATTTTGTCAGCCTTTTTTCCATATTTTTAGTATTTTTTCCAACTCTTACCAATAAATGTAGCGTCAAATAGCTAACTCGTTCAACAGTACCATCAATTAATGACCAAGTTACTCGTTGCCTCTGTCTCTTTTTTTTCTCTCTACCACTTTTCTTCTGACTGTCTTCTCCCTCTCTCACCCTCACTCCCGCTCTCTCCCCCTCCCTCATGCTGACTTTCTTCTTTTCACACACTCGCACACACATCCTTAAACATCAATCAATCTAATGATCTTTTCCGAGGCGTTTTGATTGTGCACTTTTGTTTATGCCGCACCATAATCAATATCGAATTTGTTTTGTAATCGTTAGCGGGTTCTGTTTCCCTCTGTTCTCGCTGTTGTTGTTTTCTGGCTTTTTCTTGGCTGAGCGCGCCCTCTTGATCCTGCGCCGTCATGTTGAAAGGATCGCAGCTGCCTAATGATTGCGCATCTTTAGCGCGTTAGAAATCACACTCTTTCGCTTGCATCATCAATCAACGAGTGAGGCCAACAAATTGCCTATAAAGTGCCGGCATTGTGTGGTGCTCTCCACAAACATATGAAGGTACTCATAGGTACTTCAGACATACGTATGTTTATATCGATTTGGGCTGCTCCTTTTTGACGTCTTCGCACATAAAATCAATCAAATTAACTATAAACTTTTGCCAGCTTCTCTCCCATTCCCATTCAAGCGGCCGCCCTGTCTCGATATGAAGTATGCAAAATAATTTATGTTTAAGATGCCATAAATATTCATTAGGCCCCAACTGCCGGGGCAACACTAAAAATTGCGTACATAGTTTTATGACCCACCCGACTCTGGCTGGCTGGCTGGCTCTGTTAATGAGTCGAGGCTGCGCTTCCTACCGCATACGCAGAGATCCACAACATACTGTCTCACACTATCTGAGCTGAGAGTACCCCCAGACAAGCTGACACTATCTTCTTAAGCCTGGTGGTGGTGGTGGTGCACGGTAGCCATGGGGCAGCAGAAGCAGCAACATGTCTGTAAAATCGCCAATAATGACAAACATAAAACAAGTTAATACACTGAAACTTCCGATTCTTATGCAAATTTCCGAACCGAACGTTTTGTAACTGGTTTCTGCTTCTTCTCGAGCTTATAATTAAGAATTGAGTTTTTTTTTCTTCCAACAAAAGGGCGATGCCTTATGAGTTATCTGATTTTGGGCATATATCATTATTAGCTGCACAGCAGCCGGACATATTTGCATGACAATAAGCCGGAGTACCAGTGCGATCCGTTGAGGAGAAGCCAAGTGAATTTCATCGATGAGTTGCGTGCTCTTTCTTTATGGCAACTTGTTGCGTATTAAGCAATTATTGATGGCTTTTACGCCTTCCGAAACATAGTATACAAAAACATAAAAAATATCGATGGTTATTTAATTGGTTGTCACATCAGCTTTGGCTCAACGCGAATCGAGTCGGGTGAGTTCATGCTGAGAGATTTTCTATTTAGTTGAATAGAGGGATTTATCTTTAGTTAGTTGGGGAATATTAATTGGAAATATACTGAACGGTAGTCATGCGATGACTACGTCAATCTATGAATAACTCAATTTTTTACAACTATTGTCAAGTGTTTTGTTGGGCTCTTCTCGGTTTGGAGATTTTTCCCTCATCTTTTTTGTCTCTGATTTCTTATGCCAAGTAATTCGTATGAATTTTTAGCAATTATTTTTGGTTCGACAAGCCAAATAAATTTACATAAGTTTAAAATACGCTTTGTTGTTGCCAAAAAACAAATCCCAAAGGCAAATTTATTTTGGAATTGTTTTGTGTTTCGAACAAGCTGCAGGCGACAAACAAGCAGCCAAAATAACAAAATATACAACAGATACGTGTGTACTATATATATATATGTATATACAATACAAGTATATATACATATTTCTATATAGTCGAACGTTGCATGAAGATGGTAAAGTCATAAAACTGTTGAATTGCACGTAAATCTCCAGGGCTTTGGATACTACACTGTCCATAGGCAGAGGCAGAGGCAGAGTGAGAGAGAGTGAGAGAGGGGGCAGTGGCAGGGGCAAAGCCACTCGAGCCTGGAGCAGCTTGGGACATGTGCCACGTCGTTGTTTCTATTCTCACTGGATGTGTGTGTGTGAGTGAGTGTGTTGGAGATTTATTTTTATGCAACGCGTCTGCAGTTGCCCCGTTCCGTTGCACGTTGCGCAAGTGGCAGCA
This sequence comes from Zaprionus indianus, assembly GCA_018904595.1. Lineage (NCBI taxonomy): Eukaryota > Metazoa > Arthropoda > Insecta > Diptera > Drosophilidae > Zaprionus > Zaprionus indianus. Next base: position 1,591,119 of record JAEIHA010000709.1, on the reverse strand, counting down.
GCAGCAGCAGCAGCAAAAACAAAACCCAAAACAAAAAACAAACCAAGCTAAATAAAAACTGAAGGCAACTCTTCGTGTAAAGAGCAGAAAAATCATATAATCGTCAAAAGTCACAGGAAACATATGCAAATGCTGGAAGCTCACCGGCCAGACGGACCGACCAAGGTACACTCTGGATATCTGACGGGTCCACTGCTGGGCCCCCTCCCGCATCCCGCATCTTGCATCCCATCGCTCGTCCCTTGTCCCTTGTCCAGTGTCCAATTCTGCGACCTGGTTTGGTTTGTTCTTTTGTTGTGCGCTGCTTTCGTTGCCGGCATGCAACAATAGCCACACGTTTGTCCGAAGGTAACAGAGGTAGCGATTTATACTCTGCCATATGCACGTGTGAATGCCCTTTCTGTTGATCTTATTGACGGGGCTATGAAGTTTGGCGATTCGCCAATCTTAGCTTTAATTTCTTAATAATTTCTGCAATTTATTTGATCAGTTAAGTATATAAGTTCAGCTTAACTCCATCTCAATTTTTTATTGCCTATTTGCTTTGATTTTATTTTCTATAAAATATTTTATTCTATAATTTATTCTTATTAATTTTATTCTTTAAAATATTCAATAACTCCTTAGATTCAAATCAAGAATGTCTCCATAAGACATCATCTTATTATACAACGACTACAACTTGAGATATAAGTTTGGCCTAGTGAAGATTGCAATCTTTTATGTGCTAGAAAAGGGTATCACAAGTGCGTTGCACTCGACTCTATTCTAGGCGATTCTTGCCACTGCATTCATTCATATTCGTACAAATTTTGCGCGCTTGACAAAGCTGAACAATGATGTACTTCATGTAAATTTCACTCGTCGGCTGAGTGACTTCTCCATGATTCCCTCTAGCCTCCCCACTCCCCTGCCCCGGCAGTTACCCTCCCTCAATCACTGACGAACACTGGGGTCGTTGATATGAAAAACCTAAAATGTTGCATATGTAAAATGGATTGGCAGCGGGTAGCACACGTACGCCCGTGTGTGTGTGTGTGAGTGTGTGTGTGCAAGTGTGTGTATGTTTACATAACTTTATTGATGGCAACAATAAATGCTGCCAGCGGCTGCGCCAGCAGCATGGGCAGCGGGGAGGGCCGTGCGGGTGGGCTGCAACAGCAGCTGAAGTTAGCTCTGCGAAGTGGATTGCATATTTGTATAAATTTCAGTTTTAGATACGAGACGACGACGACGACGGTGGCAGCGGCAGCGGCAGATGTTGCATAATACAATTGAATTTGTTAAAAACAAAGGAGGCAACATTGCAGCAAACAAAGCAAACAGCAACAACGGGAACAGTGCTGTGGGAAATCTGCGCACGCGAGTGGCAAGAATGCCAAAAAAATATGAGCACACACAAAAACAAATTGCAATTCAGAATTTTCATTTTTTAACAACGATATGCAACACCCCAAGTCGTAAGGCCCGCAGTTCTCCAGCCCACTATACAGTATAAATACGAAAAATGCCAAAAATACATTGCAGTATTTTGACGAGTGCTGCAAATTGGCCCGCAGCGAAGGGCCCGAACCTTTCACAAACATCCTGAAGCACCGAAATTGGGCTAAGTGTGCGGAAAAGCTCGGGTTGATAGTTGAATAGTCAGAGATGATTAAAGAAATGAATTCACGTTGTAGACTATCATATTATATATATTTTTAAATATTTATGTAACAAAACTATTTGCAACGCATTCTGCCTTAATTGGTATTTAACATTATGTTCATTTGCAACTGCTAATGGCATCTGCATGCGATCTGGCAGCACAGTTGTAGAGTATGTTAATTAACAGTGCACTCTACAGACTGCTCTAAAATGTTCTGCAAATTAAATGTATGTTCTGTTAATTAACATGGCACTCTACAGACTGCTCTAATACTCAGTGCACATTATGTTATGTTAATTAACAGAGACTACTTACATAGACTCTGTACATTTAATTTATGTAATGTTAATTCACAGAGCACTTCTTACGTTTACTGTGTACATTTTATTAATCTTATATTTTCTTTTACATTCTTGCACAACTACCTGGTATTCTTTCTGCTGTACTTCGTACTCTTGAAGCAACCCTCGCTCGCTCACATATGCATATGTTAATACACGACACTGTGTGCACAGTTGCAATCGTGTTCCCTTTGACCAATGTCCAGCAGGACAGGCAGCTGTCCTCCCCTTACACCGACCGCCCAGCTTCCCCCCTCGCTGCACTCCCCCCTCTCTGAAACCAAAACCGAACACCAGCGGCCTTTTGTCTCTGCTCTGTGTGCGTGTGTTGTTCGCCGTTTAGAATGTCACTTGATTTTTGATTGATTGTTGTGGGAAATATTGCAAAAATATTTTTGCATAAATTCGTTGCAAGAGAGAGCTGCAGCGAGTGCGGCCGTGGCAGAGTCAGCGGCCGGGGCAGTGGCAGTGATAGTTGTTGCATGGTTGAAGCATTCCGCAAGCATTTCGGCCCGCTGTGTTAACATTGTTTATGTTTTTATTAAAACATGAGCGCCGTCGAGGCGGAAAGATTTCATATGCCATTTGTGGCGTACCGTGTAGCGAAACAGCAAAAGACCAAAAGAGCAAAAAGCAACAAAAAATTAGTTTTGCCTCGCCGCCGAATATTAAAATGTGCATTATTTAGTGGCACGGCCCGAACAGAAGCGGGACTGTAAAAAGAAAGAAGTTAATACAAAGGCGGAAAGGGGGGGAGAGACCACAAGAACGACTATGGGACCTACCCTAGCAGATCGGCGGTTAAGTAGAGAATAACCTGAGCTATGTTGATCAAGTTGAGGGGAATAAACCATGAGGTATAAAGGTATATATTATATAGGTTTGTATGGTTAGCTTACTTGAACTACTGCAGGTACTTTCATTATCTTTAATCAGCAGTTAAAGACATAACTGATTCTAATAGTAAGTACTCTATATAGAGCCAATATAGTCCGTCTTCTGGCCAGTTCGAGCTGTGAAGTGCTTCACGCTGCGCACTAATATTGTAAACACGTAAATACATAAATATAATCAACCGCATATCGGGAATACCCTCGGGGAAGGGTATGAAATCCGCACAGATCGTAAAACTTGGCCATGGCTAAAAGAAAGCATAACTCTCCGTCTAGGCTAGCGAGACAGAGTCGAATAACGAGCCAAGAAACTTGCACTCGCTGAGCATTAAAAAATCAAATTATAATAAAATCGCAGATTAACTGTTGACTTTGTGGTGTGCAAGGGGCGGCGAAAGGGGGTACGCGGGACGAGAACGCGCCACACTCGTTAAGCAGTCGCCGCAAAAAGTCAGCGTCCCACAGCCAATCTCCACCCTCCCCCTTGGCCGCCCCCACCTTGCCACCGACAACTGCAACTGGTAGATGTGCAGCTGCTGTGGCTGCTGCCGTAGCTGCTTGCTGCTGATGCTACTTGCTGCCGTTGCTGGCAGTGCTGCCTGCCTGCCAAGATTAAGTCATCATCAACATTTTGCAGTTGTCAACTGCTGTGAGCTGCAGCTACTTAAACTGCACTCGGTGTGCGGCCTGTGTGTGACTGCAGAAACGGCACAACAAGGACTTAGGGATGCATGCAACGTTGCATTTCAACTTCACTGTTCACCGTTATTGCGATTCGCCTTCTAAACTCTTGTTAGCTGGGGAAGAGCTCAACTAAACCATGAGAAGAGGTTACTATTTGTTATATTAATAATTTACTTAATGGGTACCTATTAAATAGCTATACAAATAAAGTAAATATATCAAAATATAATATAGTAAATGCTATGAATATTGCAATTAGAATTTCCTGAGTGCAGATAAATATTATCAACTTTGATAGACTGTCGATCCCACTCATACACTTTAGATAGAGAATCTATTTCAAATCTATTTATAGAACATTTTTAAATAATATTATATTTTATATAAAATAATAAATAGTACGCTATAGAATATTTATTGATATTATAAAGTCAAGAATCTAAAAACTAATAACCAAAGCGAATCCTAAATATGTTTAAATCAAACATATTCAAAGTGAACCCTAAACAACAGACTCTTTGACCCTATTGCACTTTGCAAATCAGTTTTGGCCCTGCACAAATCCCTTTTTGACTCGTAAGACCTTTGCAGCCCTAGTACACACTTACTAAACTGCATACATATTGTATCATAGAGCCATTCCCGACTGCCCATTAACGAGCACTACCAAATTTATGTGAATGCGTACACTTTGTAAGGCGCTTATAGTCGAGGCCTCTGCATACTTAGTTGACAATTTGCGAAGCCAGAGACGGAGACAAGGCAAGTGGAAGTGGCAGAGGAAGAGGCAGAGACTAGTAAAGACCGAGGAGAATTGCAGCTTCTGACTGGCTTGACTTGGCTAGCTTGTTGGCTGTCTGTCTGTCCGTCTCTGTGTCTGTCTGACTGGACCAACTTGAGGCTTATCTAAGTGTTCGAGGCACGAGAAAAGAAGACATCGACGACTGATGATGACACATGCAACACATGTCGCTCTCACACACACACACACACACACACACACACACACACACTAACGCTTTCGCCGTCCCTCCCTCTCTTTCTCACTCACACTTTCGAGTGTTTATTGCATTGACACTCGAGGGAACCGACGGGTTCGGCACACTTTCAAATCATAAATTTAAAGTTTGTCACTTGTGTGCTGATAGGCAGAGACTGTCGAACAAAGCGAGTGTGTCCGGTCAGATGAGACTCCAACCTCCCTACCCCCCACCCCTCCCACAGCCTGCACCCAGCTGTGAGCCCTTCCACCAAAAATGCAAATGAATGATGCGACGGAACCGTTGAAAATTATAATTGGAGCAGCGGTGACGACGGCGGCACAACGGAAAATATATTTTTTAATTTTTAATGGTGTCAACGCTTATCGCAAAACCAAAAAAAGAAAGACCAAAAAACAAAAAAGCAATGCAAATGCAGCTAAGTGCCGAACAAAACGTTTTCGAGATGAAGTCATTAAGGCGCGGGGCGGCGCGAAGGGAGGCTTCTGGGAACGGAAATCGTTATCAGCACTTTGCCTCGATTTCGATTTCGTACATATTGTTAATTTATATACAGTTTTCTGTTTTTTTTTTTTTGAATTTCTGTATTGCTGTAACAGTTTCCAGTGGGCTGCTTTAATTACAGCATCGGAAAACTTGACATTTTGAACTCGGCGCTTGTGCAACACGCGCAACACGAGCAGCAACAGCTCAACTCAATAAAACTTTTCTTATCTCTCGTAAAAGCATTGGAAAACATCATCATTTTGTTGTAGTTCCCGAGAAATACGAAATACACATCGCACTTTTGGGGGCGCCCATAAAACGAGGGAACACAACTCTTTGGAGACTTGTTCCACATTGCTAGGGGGAGGGGGTGGGGTGAAAATTGAACATTTTGTGTTAGAGAAATTTCTCTCGTTTTGCTTTTTTATTACAATTCGCCATTTGTTTGTGTCATAAGCAATTATTATTTCTAGCTTTCTGGCTTTTATTCTCCCGCTTATTGATTTATGTTCACAAATCGTTTCGCTTTTTATTGTGGTCAACGGTTTTAACACCGCGTGTCTTTCTAATGATTTTCGCGGTTTCCTTCTTCCTACACAAGCTGCCACACATACTCGTAAAAACAATAGAAATTTTTCTTATTAATGCTGATTGCTGCGGTCGAGGCTAATGGAGAGTGGGAAGTGATAAGTTTATCGAGGAATTTCATTTGGGAATTTCTTTACATTGAAAGTTACAAAGAAGGCGGCAAACTCAAAACATTTCTTAGAGATGTTTGTAATTTGTCAACATTATTTGCCGAGTTTGCGAACTAGATATATAGAACTGTCGATCCAGGCATTATATAAATATATATACAGATAGTTTTCTGTATCTCTCAGCACTTTTATCTTCTTTAGGACATCTGGCTAACCTGTCTCTTCAGATTTCTCCAACTCCATGCGATATATCTCTATCCAATTCAAGCAATTTATGCTGCACTTCTTTAAAGAGGCATATTTATCACCCGAGAGTCGCAAAACTATTTTCCGTAGGCATATCTATTGCAAACGTGAGCAAGTGCCTGACAGCAGCTCCTCCTCAATCTCAACATTCAAATCACAACAACAAGAGAAACAACAAACGACGTTGTCGACATTTACGAGCACTAAGCAGCTCAGACACACAACCGTCATAGTCAAGACACCCACCATGCAGGCAGTTAGACAGACGGGGCAGCCAGCCAGGCAGGCAGACAGAGACAGAGACAGAGACAGAGAGACAGTGAAGGAGGCTGTGGCAGAGACACTGGCAAAAGTCACTCATTGTTTGTGCTCCTGCTGCCGTTGTTGCTGCCGCAAGAAAGGCACTGCCACTGTTATTGTGCCTTGTGTTGTTTGTTTGCCTTGCTGCGTGTTGCAAGTGAAAATTAGAAAGTACGCACTTGAAAAGTGTCTGTGTTTATGTCTGCCAACTGCCTGCACAAAGGCTGCCTGCCTCCGCGTCACTGTTTTTGCCCAGGCCAACAGATCCACACTGGCTTCTCTCGTCCGCCTCCCACACCCAGCAAACGCATGAATAGTTTAATTAAAATTTGCCTTAAAGCCGTTCGCAAAAAAAAAAAATGTATAAAAGAAAACTGCACAAGAAAAGGCGCAAAAGAAAAGCTACAAAGACAACAACTTTTGGTAGCATGCAGAAAAAAAAACTACGCAAACTTTTCTAATTTTCCCAGCTGCCGACAAGTGTTTAGTTTAGTTAGTTTTTTATCTAGACTCGGTGAAAAACCCTTAAATCCGGCAACCTTTCATTTTTAAATGGCCTTTTAGAAAGTTACGAAACGCAAAAAGGCGGCTCGAATCAAAGCTCGCGGCCAGTTTAAAGTTATTAAAAATCATGTTTATTTTCTTTATTTCTTTTTCTCTTCTTCTTGCTCTCTCGGTAGCCAAAATCCAAATCAAATGTCTTTTGGGAGTGCCAAGAACGGGCCAACGAAAAAGCAAAAGACAGTTAATAATAGCTTGTAATAAAGTTCGATTTGTTAGCGTGCTGCTAAAACGAACGAAGCAAGCCAATGGCAAATTAGGCGCTTATATGGCCAAAGCGATAAATAATGTGATTAACCACTTCGGATACCCTTTGTGCGTGTAAAAATGTCTGAAGAAGGGTAAACTAGACTTGTGCGAATGTATGCAAGGGGTTTTCAACTGTGGAGTCAATATTAATCATTGAATAGAGTTGAGTTAAGAGATAGAGTATCATTTGATTTCTAAGTACAGTTTTCAATTTGAAGAAAGGGTATGCAATAGTCTAATCACTTGTGAATCAATTAAACATGCGAACTTGAAAATAAACAGACTTTCTGAATGAGATTCGATCATTTTTAGCAACTCCAAGCTGTCTTGCCTGATGAACTAGGTTGTATGATAGAATTTAAATTTATTTGTTGTACAATTTATAGAATTTCAGATTGTTGAAAACATCTGTTAACATTAAGTTATAAATAAAGAGTTAAAGCTGACTGGAATAGAAACCGTATATTGAAAAGAACCCTTTAAAACTCGGAACGGGAATGGAAATGTATTTAATTTATTAAAAATTTATTTTTTCGACAAGTTACCAAATATATAATTATGTTTTTTGCCTTAAATTGTTGAAGCTAGTCATAATAAGTATAAAAAGTCTTCCCAAAAGTGCTTGGAATGCAAATAAAGAATAACATATGTAATGAAAAGCCGCCAAAATTCGTCTGAGACTGCAGACAAAATCTTCAAAGCAGAAACACAAAAAAGAGGCAGAGAAAACATGAATAACTGGAGCATTGTGTGGCACAGGCGAAGGGAACTTGTTGCTGCCACTGCTGCTGTTTGTTGTTGCCTCAATGGCAATTCGCAGGTTACGGTTCGACGTGCGCTTATGCGTCGGCAATTAAAAGACACAAAGTAGTCATAAAGATGCTCTCCCCCTGCCGCAACTTACTTAGTTACGAGCTGTTGATAATAAAGGGAGGACCTGTGGCGCAGAGGGAGAAAGAAACACAGAGAGAGAGAGAGAGAGAGGAGTCGCGAGGTGGGCAAAGTTATTTGTTTGTTTGCGTTGCGGCGTTGCGGCCTCCGTTTTATGACTTAATTAGAAACAACAAGCTGCGCGCTTGTCCAAATCAGCGTGAACCATAACGGTACGACAGGCGAGGAGGGGGGGACAGCAGCAACAAGTAGGAAGAGAAGAGGGGAGGGTGGTGCACGGGGCAGATAACCTGGCCAACACCTTTGACGCTGCGTCCGATCGGTTGGTAATTATGCACGCGACACATGTTGCAAGCACACTTGAAGAACTAGGCGAGGGAAGGGGGACGGAGGAAATGGAGCTGATGCATCTAGCGGGCGGCATAGGTTAGTCGAGTTCTCTCATTATCATTACAATAATCACTTGACGGCAACGCGAGGTTGTTGTCGTTGGCGGCGTCTCTTGATAGCGATCAGTGAAACGCAGCAACAACAACAAGTGGCACAGCCAAGCAGGAGAACATTAACATCATTATTGGCAACAACTATCGTCATTATCATCATCACCGTTGTCGTCGTCGTCACCCTGTGCAAAAATATGAGCGTCTCTTCTCTTCGGGGCTGTGGGGCCACGCCCACTGACGTATACGCGTCATCCAACGAGGGCAGAGCCGAGCCGAGCCAGGCCAAGCCTCGCCTCGCCTTGACTCGCGCCTGGTGTTGTAATTGATCGTGTACTCCAGATAGTAAATCAAATGTGTTCGTGTGTGTGTGTGTGTGTGGAATGCGCCCTCCCAGCGAGGAATATGCAATTTTGCACTTTCAGAACTATAATATTCACGCATTGGGGCGATCATAATAGAGCTGATGCAGCAGCGGTATATTCTCTATATATGGAATCATCTAAATGTACAAATATTGCCAGTTCCGCGAGAGAGAGAGAAGAATGTAGTTATAGCAATAATGGCAGTTGTAATAACAGTAGAAAAGGTAATGAAATGAGTTGTGATAATAGGATGATCGAGAGATGATATGCCAGTAATAATAATGACACGATGAACGTGTTATCAATGTTAATAGTATGTGAAATGGCAGAGAATTCCTGTAATAGTGCAAGATATTCTAAATCGATTGTTATACTAGTAGAAAGAATGTTGAGTACGTGATTAAAGGAATATTTAGTGCAATAAGACGTGTAAAAAACATTTCAAATATATATTAAACATACAGATCATATATTTAGACAGTTACAGATCATAGTAAAGTAGCAAGAATTAGTAAATATTGAAGAAAGTTAGAAAAAGATCAAAGAAAAGTAATAAAAACCAAGTCGTGTCTGAATAATTAGTAATGCTAGTAAAAAATAGCAATGAAATCAACAAAGAGTAGTAAAATAACTGCATTTATCTAGAGCTTACATTTAATTTGTACACTTCTATAGCTCCAGGGGGCGTGTCATCTCGCCTGATGCAACATGACGAATGCGCCGAAAAGTGCTAAAATATTTAATTGATTGCGCAGTCGAAATGGAATAGTCACCGCTAAGAGAGCAGTGAGTGCCTATCGTAAAATATACAAAAACTAGTAATTGCCAGGCACACACACACACACACTCACACACACACACACACAGAGAGAGAGACTCACTCAATAAACAGGGAGAAAAGGCAAGAACAGTTGATGTGAAAGCTTAACGACAACTCATTAGGCAGGCTACCCACTGCACATGAAGATACCCAGCAAGAAGAGCAGCAACTGCCACAAAGCCAATGACTTCTTTCGCTTACAAGGCAGGGAGCGAGGCAGAGAGAGAGAGAGAGAGGGTAATAGGGGGGAAGGAAACAGGAGACAAGGAGGCAAAAAGCACGTTGAATGCAATAAAACTTTCATAACTCTGCAGCTAATGGAGTTCGAAATGCTGCCTCGTAAAATATTTGTTGTTGTTCTTCTTGTTCTTGTTCTTGTTCCTGTTATTGTTGTTCTTCTTGTTGTTGTTCTTGCTGTGTTCTGCTTGTTGTCGATGCTATAATTGCTAGGACTGTGTTACGTTTTGGGCTCGCAAGTCGCCACGGAGCACTGCAGTTCGACGGCAACGGAAGCGCCAACTTGGACCACAGGCTCGGAGCGGGCCTACGCCGTTAAAATGAAGAAATTGTCATAAAAAAAAACATAACTGCATAGTTTGTTGTAGCTCTTTTCAGTTGATGACTAAGTTAATACCCTTTAGGATGAAAGCAACTGGTTTGCAGGGTTTTCATTATGTTTAAAACAATAAATTATGAAGATTGAAGATTCTAATATACTTGAGAGTGTTATTAACAGACTGTAAGTTGTTATTATGTTAAATTTTGTGTTGTTATGTTATAATGTTATTAGGCTATAATGTTATAATGTAACTATCCTGTAATGTTATTGTGATGTTAAAATAACAGTATTGAATTATGATCCTACAGTCTTATAAGATGTTAAAACAAAGTTAAATCAAGTATTTTTTATAAATGTCCTTAAAATTTCTAGAATTTAACATAAGTTGAACAAAATATATACATAAATAATAACAATAATATTAACAGGATATCTGCCAGTCTACACTCCCTGCACAGCACCATCTCAACTAGCTTTTCATATAATTTTGCACAGTTAAAAGTGAATCAGACATAAGAAGTGTATTGCAGAACTGGAAACTGTCTGTCAGGGGAGGATGGCAAAGCAGGGTAGGGAGTTGCCCCCCTTCTTGGACTTTTTATGCGCATTTCGCTGGGCATTTTAATTGAAATCACAGACTCGCCGGAGTGCGAGTACGAGGCGAGAGTTATAAATAACGAAAACGAAACATTTCCCAGCTGCAATTATTTTCGGGGCCATCTTCGGGTCCGAGTTATGGAGCGGGCTCTGCCAATACGTTGGCCGACTTAATCACCGCGTTCGCGACTTCAGCAAATGCCAAAAAGTAACAACTACTTAGGAGTGTACAAACACACACACACACAAGTGTAACTTTACATATAAATACATATATACGATATATACCCGAGAGCTGAGCTGGCTTAACTGCCAAGTCTTCTTTTAGCCTCTTTGCTACCTTTTTTTTGTTTTTGTAGGCGTCAACCTGCTCTTTAAGCCGCATTATTTATGCGGCTGTGCAGCGATAACGCGCTTGCAACAGCAACAGCCACAGCAAAAAGAGGAAGACACTCCACGACTGGCAAGTCGCAGCTTGAAGCTGCAACAGCAGCAGCAACAGTCGCAACCTGCAAGCAACAACCTGCACTACTTTTAAGGGCTCACTTGCTGCCCGGACGGAGGCGAACAAAAATATGAGATACTCCTTATCAGCTGGTATGCATCTGTGCACCTCGAGCGATTCCAGCTCCAGCACCAACTCCAACTTCAACTCCAGCATCGACTCCAGCTCCTTCTGCTGCTGCTGCTTCTGCTGCTGCTGCATTCGCTTTCAAACATTTTCATTTGCCGCTGAAAAGAAGCTGCTGCAGATTTATTGTCTTTGTTTTCTTACTCGTCGCTCTTCCACTGTCCTGCAGCAGCAGCACCTCCTTCTTCCCTTCCCTGTCCCCCTCTCACCCTCTCTCTCTCAATCCATTCATCCTGCTCTGCTCTTGACTATAATAATAATCATAATATCAGTCGTAAGTACATTTGTTGCTGCCGCACTAAATACCAAGGAATTGGCTTATTGTAGTGGCCAGTTACTCTTCTGCCACCTCCCCCCTCCGCCCTCCTCCTCCTTCTGCTGCTGCTTCTCCTTGTCCTCATTCTAGTTCACTGACTGCATCGCATCCAAGTTAGCCGCAAGGGTCTTTCAGTTGTTTTCCATCGCCATGCACAGATTTCCCTTGCATTTTATTGTTGCCCAGTTTCGATTTCTTTACTTAGAAGTGGGCAATGAATGTCCGCCAGTCTGTCCGCCCGTCTGTCCATCTATCTCACTATGCAAGGGGGCTGCTGCCATAGATTATGACAGCACAGTGGGTTGAGCTGTGATTGTTGTTGAATTAATATTCGATTTAACATAAATTACTATGCAAACACAATTTGAATGCGATAAAACAATCAATAAATTGATTAACTTGATGAATATTTATTTCTTTGAAATTTGAGCAGGTATACATTTATTTATTTTTTTGTAATTCTAGAAAATTATGCAAATAATTAACTCAATTAATGCAAATAATCAAATTAATCAAATTCTGTTATGGCATTATGCGCGATTAACAGTGCAATTTTAAAAAAATTGAGCAATTGTTTTGATTATAATAATTATAAAGGAAATACATAATGAATTCAGACAAAACTCTCTTGGGCGGACAATCAAAAGGCCAAAACAGCCTGAAAAGAGAGTGTGCTTAAAAAGGTGCCTGTTAGGAAGTTTTACTGTAAATTCATGCTGTCTTTATAGATTATTTATAAAGAAAGACATTAATTTTAATAAATAAGCTTCTTTTCAAATTAAATATATATTTTTTTTTCTGATACTGTAATTTATAACATATCCAAATATTTATATAATTTATATTCACTTAATGGTTTAAATTATAAGACTTCAACTTTCTAACTTTCAAGAAAGTTTTCTTTCTCATCGAAATTTACCATTAGATGTTCATAAGTTGCGCCCCACTGTGGCATGTGTGGCGCATGCAGCAGCTGAATTTTATGTGCTGCCAAGGTTACATCCCAGTTACACAAATCCATTGGAGAAACAAAACTAGTGCAATATTTGTACAATACGCACACATATTTGTACATGCAACAAGATTGCGCCCGTGCAGCCGAGTGGCAACAGTCACGAGTGCAAGTCCAAGTCGGACTCAGAGACTTCAACGGAGAAGGAGGAGAGACGGCGGGCTGAGGCTGAGTCCGGGTCCGGGGCTCATTTATATGCTTATCAGTGAAATCTGGATGAACAAAAGCGGCTGCTGCTGCTGCTGCTGCTCGACTGCTAACCAAACTACTCACTCAACTGTGAGGCATGCCACAAATATGTGCGAGACCAGGAGGAGGAGAGCAGAAGCACTGCTTAGTTTGGATAGAAGAAAAATGAGAAACCACTGAGATAAAGTGGCAGAGATTTGCAACATTCAAAAGCTGCTGCCGTTGCTGCTGCTGCTGCTGCTTCGACTGTGGCTGCTGCCTAGAAATTCCAGCAATGCAACATGCTCGTTGTATTTGCAAATTTTGGATTATTCATACTTGTGATGAAGAGCAGCAGCAACGAAGACGCTTGCCACAGCTTATGCTGCCACATTTTCTTACGCAGTTGTCGCTGATTCGCCCTTATGCTGGTGCAGTGTTTTCCTTGAAATTGGCAAAACTAACTATGAAATGGTTTTCCCAACCCATTCGCCTGCCTTGGCTGCTTGCACAGCGCATCATCTCGCGCTTATCTGGCATCTGCTTGCGCTTGCACTGAGCCCACGGTGCGCATATTTAACTCGCGCGCTGCGTGTGTCTGACTTGCCAACCCTCCTCCCTCCCTCTCCCTCTCCCTCTGCATCTCTGTGCACCCTTTCCCCAGAGTATCTCATTGCTTACACACTGAATGTGTGTGTGTGCGAGCGCGCTGGTTTCTGTTTTTGTGTGTGATGCATCATTTTGGCCTAATCAGGCCGCAAATCGTTGGCATTAAAGCCTGGCCGAAAGCAATGTTAGCTCTCTCCCCACTGCCCACTTGGCTCTGCATGATGATATTTAACTGGCATGTTTGCATTTCGGTTTCTATTCTATTTGCATGGCCAGCATTATGCGCTGCTGAGAAGGACAGACAGACCTGGGCGAGTACGATGTGTGCAAACACTGAGCACCAGAGCAATCTGGAGTAATTCGATTATGATGACTGCACGGCAATATGGCCAAATTAAGAGCCAAGAACATACCTTACAGATCTAACTAATAACGAGATTATCTACATCTCAATTACGATTAAAAACGGAGAATTTTTAAGTCTTGTATGGCATTAAAGAAATATTCAGCTGAGATTAATTTGAAAAGTTTCTTTCTAGCACTTTCACTCGTTGCCATTGTTCAGAATGTTCCACAAAACATATTTCAGTTGTCAAATCGACGACAAAACAGAAAATAGAAACACTTGAAAGCGCAGCAAGCCGAACTAATCAAACAGAAAGGCAGCGGAGCTGTGGCAACGGGTCCTACTTGACGTCGGGCGTCGGGGATTAATACGCATTCATTAGGAAATTGAATGCTCGATTAGTCAGACAGTGGCCCGAGCTGAATGTGCGCCACCTTCGACACGTGTGACCCGCCACACAGGCACAACCAACAACGAGCTGAAAAGTAAGACGTGTGTGCGCCGTCAAGTGTGGAAAATTCGCCTTTTGACAAATGTGAACTTGGAAAATGTATAAAAAAGTATATAGAAGTAGGGGGAGGGGAAACAAGCCTCAAGATACAAACAAACATTTGTAAGTCATCTGTTTGCTCGATGGACAATTCAATTGACGATGCGTAAAAGCCAAAGAGAGCGAGATGTGTGCACGACGGGTAGATATGCTGTGAATTATGATATACATATACTGTAGTAAATACATTTATATGTGCATGTCTGTATAATACATGAACACATGTACAATATATCATTAATGAATTTATATTGAAAGAATTGTTTCTTTAACTTTATAAAATACTTTCAATTATCAAAATTTTTATTTTCTTCAGAATATTTAAATTAAGAATGCCTTATGCACCGATATCATCTATATATATCTATATATATATATCCATTCAATTTAACATATACCTTACCTATTCTATCTTTGATCTACTTTCCCTTTGCTCTCAAATTCGATTATCCTCAACCCATTATTCCCCCTTCTTCTTCCAACAACATCACAGGGTATACAAATATTATACTGCATATGTTTCTAAAAAGAGCTAAAGAAAGTCTCTGTTCTGCCTTTGAGCTATATTTGTGTTTGCATTTCTCCCGCTGCCGCTGCTGGCTGTCGCTGCTGCAACATGTTGGGAATTTATAACCGCAAGCGTCGCTCTTTAATTACAAATGACACAGAATTCATTTCGAGTGTCTCAATTTTGACATTATTAATGTTTGCCATGCCACCCAATATGCAAGCTACAAGAGCGGGGGTGTTAGCAGAGAAGGGGGGTGGTTGATGGTGCTGGTAACGTACGGCTGGCAGCTTCAGTCGATCCTAAGCCGGTTTGCTGCACGCTTTGGCCATACAAATCACAGTTTGGCCATATGCGCAATGCAAGAGCCGCCGCTGCCTCGCCTGATGTACGATTTTGGCTTAATCTTTGTGGAGCATGTGCGTCGCAAGTGTGTGTATGGGGTGTGCGAATGTGTGTGTGGCACGTTCAAGATTTGCAGTTATAGATACGACTGCGCCACGCACCGCGCTCACAAGTGCACAAGGGAGTCGCCTGAGCAGCCTGAGAAAAATGCAAAAGAGACAAAAACGAAAATGAACAAGAACAAAACGAAACGCAGCGCTACAAAAATCAAATCGAGTTTAGACCTAGACCGAGAATGGGCTACGCCCGACGCGTTACTAAAAACCATAAACCGTTTCGATATTGAACGAGCAGCGGGGCGACTGAAAGATACAAAGATACATCGCATCGCATTGCATTGCATTGCATTGCATCGCAGAGCAGAGCAGCGCGCAGCTGAATGCAACGTGGCCAAGTAACTGGAACACAGCAGGATGACATTTCCATTGAGCCACAGGCACGAGGTGCAGGATGAAGGAGGGCAGCAAGCAGAGCAGCAGAAGGGGCAAAGGGGCAACTACTTCGACATTGAGTTAACGTCAGCAGAGACAAAAAAAGTGCTTTTTAGGTAGGCGAAGCGAAGTTAAACGACTGCGAAGCTGAAGATACCCAGCAACAGCATTAGAGTTCTATATATAAACTATAAGACTGTGTACAACAAATATAAATGAGTTCTTAATATATAAACTATACTATATAACTGTGTACAACAACTTTATACAACTCTATTCTATATATAAACCACACTAAATGACTGTGCTTCCTTTCTTTAGAATCATAATAATAAAACTGCCTTACATTCATATAAATAGGTTAACTAAAGGTTAACTAAGGTTAAATAGGTTAACTCAACATGGCACAGCTTCGTTCCAGACTGCATAGTCCCTTAATGCCCACTTTCAATAGAGTATGCCACCGGGAAGCTGTTGCAGAGCCAGTCGAGAAAAATAGACTTCACCCTACGAGGCTTAAAATCGCTTTACGCTCTGCCCTCGTCTGCGTCGCTGCCCCACTGCATATTTATGTGCTGCAGTCGCAGTTGAATTTATGTCTTAGAAGTGCAAAATATATAACACAAAACACGCGGCTTAGAGGAGGCAGCAGCACAGAAACAGAAACAGAACGGAAACAAAAAGCTGCGTCTATGAATGGAGCATTTAGTCGGGCGACAAATGGCCAAGTTTGCATAGAGCGAAATTAAGACTTGCCCCACCACGCGGCATTCAGCGACCAAATTCGTATTCAATAGCTGCGTGCGTGTGTGCCACAAAAGCGTTTGATCATAGCCGGCACGCACACACCACACACACACACACACACACACACACTCACTCACACACTCATTCACACACAGTCGAACAGTTGGACAAGTAATTTTTCTCGCGTAATTGATACTCTGCCGCAGCGCAGCGCATCCCATTGACTCGCTCTAGCTGTCCAGTCCGTCACCCAGTCGCTGTGCTAGCCGAGTCAGTTACAGCCAGCTGTCAGTCTGCCTCTCTGTCTGTCCGTCCGCCCTGTCCGCTCTGTCTGTTACCGCCTGACAGTCTGCTGCCGCATATTAATGACTTTCTTTAATGCCTTTTCCTCATTTATTTCACACACGGACACTTCTTGAGCGCCTGCCAATGGGGTAGCTGCACTTATCGCTGAGCTTCGTAACGGAAAGGGTAACAAAGAGATTTCAGATTCTGCATTTTCTATAATACTTGAGAAAATTTAACACTAACGTATCATTTTCACTTTTTAAGTTAGTTTCAAAATATATTTAGAAAAGTCTCAATAAGATTTAATTTTAGCTTGTTCAATTCATTTTCCATTAAGAGACTCTCAAGTTTCAAGTAGTTCTTAGATGATTATTATAAATACATCATCCTCCATCCCCCATATAATATTAATATTCATTTCAAAGCTCATTCAAACTTAGCTGAACATTCTTTAGTCTTGTAGAGCATCAATTGCTTCGGTGTTGACTATGCAAATCAACTCTCTGGTATAAATTTCGTTCTTGAACTTATTTTTAAGCAATGCCGTGTCGGCAATTTGGCGTTTGGCTTTTAAAATGCGCCATGCGCCGTGCAGCGGCCCACCCAGATCTGTTGATCTGAGCCCCCGACGACGAAGACTCGATACCGTAGCCAGCACCCAGCATCAGCATCCAGCACCAGCACCACAGCAAGAAACAGAAGAATTTCCCTCAGTTTCCTTTGGGTTGCGATCGCACTTAAACTTTACGCCGCCGCACGGTTACAGCAAATTGAGTTAGTATAATTAAATATGACATTGGCAAGCGTATATCCGGCAGTATGTGCCCTCTACGTGTACATGTACGTGTGTGTGTGTGGGTTGCCTGCCCTGACAATTGAAATGGAGTGTTGACGCTCTCTCGGTGTGTGTCGGTTGTGTCGTGCAGTGAGGCGACAAATGCTCGTATCATATGCATATCATGCTCTACAAGAGGGTCGGGGAGGCGGAGAATGGAGACCACATAATGAGCGGCTGCTCGGCCCCAGTCAGCCTCCGCATCCATCAGAGAGAGAGAGACATGAACGCTTGACTACCGCGCAGCCTCGCCGCATCCAGTTTTCAATTAATGCGCCGCCTTTCACTCATCCACTTCGTGCTCACGATGACGACGACGCTGCTGCTTCATATCACACATTTACTCTATTTGCCTGTAAATCCATTTGCCATATAGCATCATGAGCAGCAGCTCACTGCATTGTAGGATTCCAAATTCATGCGTAACTAAATCAAAATTCAACGACAACAACAACAACAGTAGCAACAAAAGCAACTGCAGAAGCTGCAGCAACTGGCTGCATGCGTGAGGCAATGCTCATGAAATTGGTGCACAATTTGCGTGTGGCAGAAACCCAAAAGGACACACGACTATGCAGAAATTTAGCACTAGGGGTGTTCACGGTGGAAGAAATAAAGGATAGATGGCGAAGAAACTGTATATATATAAAATATCTACAGTGAAAACTCTCTTGGACGGACACTCGCTGTTGGCTATGGCGTTGCAACTTTTGTCTGGCCAAGGTCAGCATCCGGACAAGAAAATCTATATTATATAACAGATTAAATTAACCTCGCATGTCCGCATGTCCGCTTAAAAGGAAGAAATGGTTAGAGACATGTCCGTTACGGGAATTTAAAAATAAATGTACATTGTAGTTTTCCATTAATTGTTTAATCTCTTAGTAGATTTAGCTTACATATTACTTTGATTTCATATAATAAATGGATTCAAAATTATAAATAAAAATATTAAATAAATATCAAATTCAATAAATATGCAATTTAATAACCTAAGTTCAAAAGAAAACAGATTATCAAGCTGGAATTTGTGAATTCTTTTCTCTTGTTTTTTCTTATCCAAAGTTTTTCTTCTATAATTTAATTGCAACATATAAAACATTAAAACAAGAAAATTTTTCTAACCCTACCAACTAACTAGGTAAAAGACTTTCACTTTACTTCAATCACTTATCATGAATACCCCTACTCTACGTGACAGAGCAGCCAATTGAACACACTGCCACATCAAGGCAAGCGCAGAAGGGCAGAAAGAGACAGTAGTGGGGCGGAGCGAGCGTCAGAAGTGCGTCAGCGAGTGGCAATCTAACGGCCAGAGGAGCCCATCAACAGCAACAGCAACAACAGCAGCAGCAGCATCAGAGTCAGCGTCATGAGTGAACGCAAAATACCCTTACAATTTGCACGCATTTTTCAGCGGGAATTTTGCCGCAGTTGCCGCTAATGCAGCGCACTGCATATGCTTCGTTGCAGCAAAGCGCCAAAAGGGAGTGTCAACGCTGCGGCAATGGCAACAACAATGTAGCATGCTGCATGGAGCCTGTGGAATAGGGAATGCAGCACGATGGATGTTGCATGCTCTGCAGAGGTTGGACGTTGGATATCGGGCGACGAAAACAACAACAAACGACGACGACGACGACGACGACGATGATGACGCCGCCGGCTGTGAAAAGTTTTGCTCGCCGGGGCGACAGCTGTGAAATATGCCGTCAGGCATTTGAATTTCGCATAATGCACGCCAGCCTGCCAAGTGGCCGACGCACAGTGGAGCCAGGCGTATTTTTATTTGCTCAAAGGATGCGGAAGTTACAATGAGAACAGAAATGAAGCAACGAAATAAAATATAAGATAGTTATTGAATAATTTAATTATTATATTAACTACTTGTATTATTAATATTATTAAAAAATAAAAAAATAAATAATTTAAAAATAAATGATAATTAGTTTTATTTTTATTATAATAATTTTTTTTATACATTGAAAAGTGTCATTCATCATCGGCAATAATTTTTTATGTTTATTTTTCAAACTAAATTTTTAAATTATTTGAATTCACTTAAGTGATGATACAATTACTTACTTATACGGTACACATGCTATATACTGAACATAAAACTATTTATTTCACTCACTGTATTATATATACATTTTCTTGCAAACAAACTTTCCTAATGTGAATAATTAATATCGTAAATATACTTTAACAAATACATATTTATATTTCCAATTTTATATTCTCAACAAAGTACTTTCGAGCCACACAAATCACTTGCTTCCCATTGCCTTCGCCCCACTGTGCCGCGCTGTTGCCGCCGCCGCCAACGACGATGTTGCCTGATTTGTATGCAATCATATTTTTGGCTGCCAGAGCATGGGCTACGCTGCCGCTGCCCGGGCCTCACCCGCTGCCGCTGCTGCTGATGCGCTCGACTTGATGATACTGTTGGATTACATTTAGGATTGTTTATGTTGTCATCTCCTCCGCAATTGTTGCCCGAGCGAATTGTGCATGATATACGATGGCGACAACGGCGACGGCAGCGACGACGACGACGGCAATGGCAATGGCGACGACGACGACAACTGCGACGGCGACAATGATGCTGCATTTGTAGATTGTTGTTGTTGCTGTTGTTGTAGTTATCGTTGTAGTTGCCGCTGCTGCGCGTACACGTAAAACGCCATTTAGAGCATAGTTGTTCCTGTCGCCGCTGCTTGCGTTCTGCCCACACGGGCAGCAGCGGCAGAAGGAAGCAGCCGCATTTGGAAAATGGACCAATTTGCTGCCTACTGTGCAACGCTACCGTTTGCAGCAGAACGAACGCAGCATTCACGTGGGCGCACTTGCAACTGCAACTGCAATTGCAATTGCAATGCTCTGGCAATGTTAGTGTAGTTGTTGTTGTCGTTACTCCTGTTGTTGCCAATTGTTATTCATAAATGCAATTCAATTTGAAAATTGCCTCAATTTAACTGAGTTTTCGTCACCTTTGCACAGCGCCGACTTCATAAACATGAAGAACAATTAACATTTTCTGCAGAGTTCTCATCGTTTACTTTCTTTCTTCCACATTTCCCCCCTTCTCCTTCTCCGGCTGTTATTCAGTAGAATCTAGTTGCATTGCCGCAAGCAGAAAGCATTTTAAAATCATTTTTTGTTCGCACATTTTGCTCTTGCAAATCCAATAAAAAATTGAACAGCAGCTGCTGCGCTCCACACAGCAAGCAGAAGAAAAACTGCAAAGTTTTTTTAGTATTTGCAATTTTTGATACCCTTTCATTGGACGTGGGTGAGAAAGGTGCTACCGATTGAAAGATGATACTGAAAATTTAAAATAATGAATTGAAACAGATTATAAATCAAATAATGGGCATATTTTAAACAGTTTCTTCTTCACTTCAGTTGTAAAACATGTTTTATTATGTCTATATCCTTGGGTTATTAGAGAATTTGTAGAATTCACAGGAGTTTCAAAACCAAAACAAATTGCAAATAAAACTTTACTTTATTATTACCCCGTGATACCCTTCTATTTGCAGGGCAGGAATAATTTGCAATTGCCTGTGAACCGAAAACTGTTTTTTTATTCATGTTGCATTTTTATTTAAACTGAATGCGTTAGTTTGCGTTAAAATTAACAGAAAATGGTTGCGTTGTGCTGGCATTTAGTCAATGGTCAATGGCCGAGGGCGTCGCTTGTGGCGCTTTCCTTTCGTACGATTCATGGCTGGATTACAGTGAATGCGTTGTGGCAGATCTGTATCTGAACCTGCAACAATCACAGTAGTTGTAACTGTGTAGCTGTGGCTGCCGCAGTTACTGTATCTGTATCTGGCCACTTACAGCTCAGCGCATTTGGAAAATCTGCATAAACGCACCGGAAAATGCCCTTCGCCCTCATCCAAGTGTGTGTGTGTGTGTGTAAAGCGAAAAAATTATTTTTCAATTTCACGCTTCAAATAATTTACTAATTAGATTTGCATTTAATTTTTCGAATTTTTCTTTTTCTTTACAGTTTTCGTTTTTGGCAAAACGTATGGGAAAAAGTTTGTAACTTTCGGCCCCACTCGCGCTGACTTTGCAACATTTCGACTGTGCCCCAGTGCGGCGGTGGCAGAGGCAGCGCCAACGCTAGCAGAGCGCAGTAAAATTGATGTTGAAAGTTTACCAAATGGCTGTTGCAAGTTGCAACACTGTTGAACAGTTAGCTGGCCTCCATTTGGGGCAAAAACAACAGCAACAACAACATGGACAGTAACTCGGCAGGAAAACATTTTGGGCGCACTAATTATTCAACAATTTAGCGGAGCTCATCATAATTTGCATGCGGATTTGACCGAAGTTAAGGCACTGTGCGATAGGTAACCAGGGCTGCAGTGCCGAAGGTAAGCAAAGAATGTATAAAGTGGAAATAAATAAATAACATTTAAATATATTTATTATGCAGAAACTCTTACAACACTCACCCTTTATTCAGTTGATTTTAAATACTTCTCTGTTATGACATAAATGCGTATGTTAAGCTGCAGTTCTGTTAATGCATTGCACTGTTAACTACCGATGACAAGCTCAATCGCACGACCGCCACTTTCAGAATAATAATCGATAATTCATAAGCAATAACGGCGGGCTTACTTTTGCAGGTATAAATGTACATAAACAATATTTATAAAAATACAGATATTTATTTAGAAATAATGTCTTTTGATTATTTGTACCTACTGCATTTATTTATTTATCTAACCCAGCCCTGGTATTCGGCAGGCACAAGAACATTTTGAGCCAATTTAATCAAAACCAAATGACAGACGGCGTAAGCAACAACGCCAGACAAAAAAGGACAGAGCAAGAAAGGGAGCGAGAGAGAGATAGAGAGAGAGAGAGGGGGGAGGGAGAAGGAGAGGAAGCAAAGGATCGATGCATTGGTAACTGGCCAGGGAACTGCTCGCATTTGCATATTGAGAATCTTGACAAGCTGAGCGTACCGCGGTCTGCCGACTTCTTTTGGGCAACTGGCAAGACAATGATGCGACTGTGACTCGGGTATCGGCATCGACTTGTGGCAACTGCGGCAACTTGCACAACTTGCAACTGCAACTGTGCAACTGCGAATGGAAGAAATTCATTTGGCTCTTTGTCTAAGCAATCGATCTTTCAATCAATGCCGAAAGCTAAAAGCGTGCAACCAACTGCAACGGCGACAGCGACTGAGCAACTGAGTCACTCTGCAGAAGATTCTGGATCGGATTCGCATGCAAATTGCCTGCTCGCCTCCTGAATGCATCAAAATGCAATCAAAATTAACAAAAAACCTACAAAAAACAGGACGAAGAACGAAACTCAAATGAAAACTTTGCATGATTCATGGCGGTCTCGTGACTTACAGAGCGTGCGGCAGGGTGAAGGGTGACGGGGTGAAGACTGGTGGTTGTCTGAGTTGGCCCTCATTAGTTTAATTAATATAGGCAAATGCAAATGTGACTCAATTAGTTGGGGAGTTGGCCAAAAGAAATGTCACACAGAGCCAGAAATCGTCTGACATTTCAGGGCAATTTCAAGCGTTTCGCCAACAAATTGCGGCAACGTCAGCAGCAGCAGCAGCAGCAGTTGAAAATCACAACGAAAATATCAGCATTGACCTCTTGACATATGACTCGACTGGCTCACTCTCTCCACCCACGCTAACCACTTTCCCCCGCCCTCTCTCTCCATCTCTATCCAGACTGTTGGCTGCATTGTCGTGCCTCATATAGGACACAGTCAAGAGTCGAGCAGACTCACAGCGAGACATTTTACAAATGTTTTCAATTGAATTGCTCTGATTTTGGCCAAGCAACGGCAACGGCAACGGCAACTGAGGCAGCAGCAGCAGCAGTCGCAGCTTTTGTGTTGCATTTTGGCCCGCTGGCAGCGCCGTTAAAGCCAACGCCGCCAGCGGCAGCCGAAAATGTCGTGATGATGGCAAATTGTAAATAGCTTAAATGGTCTAAATGGTTTAAATGATTTCAATAGCTCTCCTCTCCGGCGGAGGCGGCTCGTTTGCTGCTTCTCCTCGCTTCTCAGTGGCAGCAGCAGCGGCAGCAGCAGCAACAACAACACGGACGTCGTCGTCTACGAGGAGCTGCTGCTCCGTTGGCTCGTTTTCAATGGTAACAGTTATCACACAAACTAATGACATGAAATTAGATATTGGCCCCGCTGACTGCCTGCCCGACTTGCCAGTTGAGACAAAGCAGAAAAGGCAACACGGCTAGCTACAGCAACAACAGCAACAACAACAACAACAGCAGCAGCAAAGTGAGCACGTTGTTGTTGCGCCTGTGATATTTGGCATGGCTACCTTTGAAACCAAAGATGAATTGGGCAATACACGGCAAGAAAAGTAGAGAGGAAATACAAGAGTATAAAGTAAATGCCAGAAAAACATTAAAATATTAAGGAAAGCTAAAAATCAGTGGAATATATATTACATTTAAAGTTGAGCGAAGGTGGAATACTATAAACAATACTACAATGCCTAGAAAAGTGCTAAAAGAACTGTTAAGAATCTTATCTTTTGAACTTCAAGTAAAGAACATAAAATACCAAAACAATAACACAATTTTCTATGGCAAATCTTACAATGAGTAACATATTTCTCCAACTGCATTTTAGCCCAAAATCCATAACGCCCACAGCGGTAAGAAGCACCCCTTACCCCATCCGCCACACCACTTCAGCACTGCCCTGAAGCAATTCAACAATGTTGCATGGCACAAAACCGCTGCAAACCTTTAGGAAAACCGTTACAATGCGAAGTACAACAAGCGGCGCGGCTACCAAGCGATAGGAGAAACGTTTTGTATTGTGCTACAAGTATTGCAATATTTTCTCTTTGCCACATTAAAATATTCCTATTGGTTTATTGATTTGTGCTACCAAAATTATCAGCAGACAAAAGCCTTTGAGTTCATGATCTCTGAGCGAAGAGAGCGCGCGCGCGCAGAGACCTCAATAAACAAACAAATAGAAAATCTCAGACAGTTGTTTTCTGTTTTCTTGTTTTCTGTTCGCCATTGTCTTACAATTTCCTGGTGAAATTTACCAATGGCACAAACAAATTTTCACATTTTTCTCTGCCAGCCATTCAAATTTGGCCTGGCAGTGAATTATAGTGGCTCATTAGGCCCTTTTACCATCTAACCGGAATCACGGCCAGTGAAAAACAGAAACAGAACAGAACTGAACAGAACCCAAACAGATTCGTACACAAACAGGGCGAAAACATTTAACAATTGGCCATAAAAGGCCAGAAGAACCGCGAAACGAACTCTAACTCTCTGCTCACCTAGAGAGAGAATCGAATCGAAATAATTCAGATCACGAATTTGTTGTCGTATGCAAATTAATCAAATGTCGCCGGGTAATTCAATAATGTCAAAACAGACCAACGAAATCAATTATTTAATCGCTGGAAATCGTTAAGTTCGCTGACTCCGCTCAGCCTCCTCTCAGACTCTTCTCAGTCTTTTCATATTAATTACCCCGCACAGACAGACCTAAAAATAAAATATAATATCAATATGTTAGATAAGGTTTCCGAAAAAACAAAAAAAAAAAAAATACTGGCGGAAAAACAAGAGAGCGACGAAGCGACAGCGAGGAAAATGCAGCTCACTCAGGGTGGTCGTTAAATGAATTGAGGAGTATTATAGTATGGAAGGAGTATGGGGAGACGAGACAGCGTGTTCGGGTAATACAAGACGGCATATAACCAATTTAATATTATTATCTATGATCTTGTACGACAACAAAACAGCCTCGCGCTGTCGTCTGTCTCCAACTTGCAGTCCCAGTCCGCCTTAGTCGCAGTCACAGTCGCATTGCAAGACGAAGTCGAACTTGGAGTTGATTCTCAGTGTCGCTGGTTGTAATCAGAGAACCGAACCGAACTGAGCTGGGGTACAGGGTGTATTCAGTATTGGGCTATTGGTTACCCGGGGCTGTTGGCGGGGCCAAACGAAAATGAGTGAAATATTCTTGTGACTCGCTCGCTCTAATTGGCGCTTGTAGCTGCTTGTTGGAAAATCTGAGCCAAAAATCTACAGCGTTCTTATCTTACCAGAAATGAGCATTGAACACTGTGCACTGCACACTGCACACTGAGTCAAAGAGCATTCCACGGCTGTCACAGACAGCGACGTCGACTGCAACTGCAACGGCGACAGCGACAGCGTCGCTAACATTGATGTATGTTTATGTAACAGCAAATTGATTCTCGAGGGAGACTTAATAGAAAAGCAAAAGGAAGTACCCAATGATTGTATACCCTGTTGTGATTTATAGCAAACATAATCATAAATTTTTACTAAATTATCTAGTTATATACTTAAAATTAATAATGTAAGCTAATTTTACTCCACTAAACCCGAAAGTTTTACCTTTGCTTAACCTCTTTTAGACGGACACTGATCCCAGACGGACAAAGGAACCTTTTTATTTTGTAAAACATGAAAAATGAAAATCAAGAGATAATAATTGTTTTAAAGAAATACACAAACTTGCTAGAAAATCTGTCCACTTAAAAAAAGGTTTTTGAAGAGAGGTGTCCGTTATTGGGAGTTTTCACTGCATACCCTGCCTCCAAAACTGTTGCAACTATCTGTCGTTTCGGCCTTCGGGACAATATTTTACGACAGTTAACGAAAACTCTCGAATAGTTCATAAATCTTGATTCGATTTGATAAATTCTACCTTAATTAATTGCTCAGTTGTGGTTTTATCTACAGATCTGACCAATATACTCGCCCATGTAGTGTCTCTGTGTGTGTGTGTGTTGTTGTTTTTGTGATATCTATGCCTATTTCCCTTATGGTTTAATTGATTTCTGGTCGCCCGCTGCGTCTTTCACTGCTTCGCGGTCGCCGCCTCCCTGCGTCAATCTGGGTCAGACAGTCTCTTATCACGGTTTGGAAAATGAAATCACAAAATTTTAAACCACAACTTAGCAACAAATACTCCCCCCTGGCTGTGCGATTGTGGTTTTTGCGTTTTTGTTTTCGTCCAAAAACTTAAATTGATTTTTAACCCGACCTTGCCCACATTTCAGTTCAGTTTAGTTCAACTCACTGTGGTTCGGCCCGGGGAGTTCGGAGAGTTCGGGGAATGCGAAATGCAGCCCACACATGCAATCAACATTCAAGCAGGCCACAAAGCTGAATTATTCATTACAAATTGTTGATGTATAGGTAATTTATAGAATTTGCACAAATATTTAACTATTCAAAAAGCAAAAAAAATAAAGAATTTCATTTAAATTTCGTTAGTTATTTGGTGTGAAAATGTTTAGGAATTTGAGAAACTTTATTTTCGGGAACTGTAAAACTATGCACCTTGTGAGAAAGGTTAAATAGTTTCACTGTTGAACGAAGCCTTAATACCCTAGCTAGAATGTGAATGCTCTGTCTGAACCCAACACTAACTCGTGACACACACAAACGCAACCTAAGCCAAACATCTGAACAGGCAATTGACAAGTTTTGAGGTAGTTGCCCTTCCACCTTCCCCAGCCCCACCCCACTAACCACTTAGTTACCCACTTCCATTTCCATTCTCATGCCGTAACAGGGAATTTAAATTGAAGCAAAAATGTGTGCAAATATTTAACATGCCTTGTGCCGTCTCTTTTCCGCCCACTCGCAAGGCCGCATCGAAAGTAAAGTCGCACTGAAACTGAGTTGCGTTCAATTAAAAGGATTTTCGATTTTACAAAGTGCGTTTTGTCAGCAGCCATGGGTGGAGCAGGAAGCGAGGGAGGAGACCAGGGGGGAGACGGGTGCCAGGAGAGTGGCAACTGTTTGGGGGCTACTGAACCCAACTGAACCGAGCTCAACGGAACTCAACTGAAGCGGGCAGGTAAATAAAAGTAGGCATGTTAAACGTTTTGTACCTGACAACTGACAAGTTAAAAAAAAACAAAAACAAAAACAACAAAAAAATACAGCAATTTCGGCCTAGGCCAGCAGAAGTCTATAAGTGCAGGAATTTTAAAATAGAGTCGGAAAGACGAAAAAGAAAAATAGATCAAGCTGAACAGAAGTTCGAGGAAGAGGAGAGAAAAGGCAGTTGAAAGTGCTACGGATAAGCAAGCTTTGCTCACCCGACACACACACAGGACAGGGTGCGGTCTGAAAGGGGTAGTTCCAGCTAAAGTGATGTATATATAAACAAATATATGGTATATATCAGATATTTTATTGACTATGAACTGATAAAGGTATAAATGTAAATAAAAGAAGGATTTCCACTTTAAGTTTCTATCTTTAGGTTCAATTGACTAGGTTCGTTCCATAAATGTATGTCTTCAACTTTAGCTTTATAAATATACAGACCAACAATATACCCACTTTCACTCTTTCTACAGGGTATGGCAAAAAACCACAATAAAGCCGAGAACCAAACAAAAATTTCAACTGAAATAGAAAAGTTGTATTTTGCGCAAAATTTACCATTTCAAAAATTGATTAGAAGCTTTGGCAACATTCGACGCATTTGTCTGGGAATGAAGCAGGACTCAGTGTGAAGAGGGGAAGGTGGAGGGAATGCTGCTAGCTTGAGGAGAGAGCAATAGGTGGTAGGATGCAGTCAACCGTTGGCAGCTGACAGTGGCTGCAAGGCTGGCTTTGCAGCAATGTCGATGCTAAGTCGAGTCGAGTTTGATGCTCTCAAGGATATGCGGGAGCGCTTGCCTGTCGGCATCATGTCCTCGCTACATCTCTGTGCATGTATGTGTGCATGCATATACGAGTGTGTGTGTGTGTGCTCTGTGCTGTGTGCTGTGTCCTGTGTAAACGTGTTGCGGACAGGCCCTGGCTTAAGTTGCAAGGATATTTCTGTTTGTATGGCAAGTTTTCTCTGCTGCTGCTGTTATTGTTCTTGTTGCTGTTTGTACCGCAGCTTTGTTGCTCAATATCGACTCAGCGCACACAGCACACACAAACTGGGTCAACTAACCCCGCCTACCGCCTGACCTCCCCCTTCCCGCCCGTCCCTTGCGGCAGGTGCAGCAAAGTACAGCTGAAATAGAAGAACACGTAGCGGCAACTATCTGAGAATGACGCCAAATTACCAATGCAAAATATCCTGGTAGCATTCACCGTGAGCAAATATAACAACAATGGCAAAGGCGGCAAGCAGAAAAACAAAATGAAAATTCAAACATTGCAAGCAAAAGGAAAATTTGCAGCCATTTGGCTGCTGCTCCCTCTCTCTCTCTCTCCCCCTCTTTGAGCAGCTGCTGCTGCTGATAGGTATTGGGGCCCATCTTGAATTTGGCTCACACATTGTCGCACGTTAAGTTGGCCAGGTAAGTTGGCTAGGTATCACCGCCGGCATCGCTGGCAGCACAGGTGTTGCCGCCGTTGTTGAGTATGATGAAGTGGATTGCCAGGGCTCAGCACAGAATGTTGGCTAAAAACGGCTGGCAGCCCTGAGCCAAGGATGAGCCTGAGACTGCCACACGATGGACTGTCTCTCTCTTTCTCTCCATCTCTCTCTGCCCCTCTTTCTCTAGAGTGTGTGAGAATGTAGCCAAGTGGCACAAAAAAGCGGGCAGATTGAATGGCTTGAGAGGAGAAGGCACAAAGTGAAGCATGTGCAACAGCATAGAAAATCCTATAAACAAAACCGAAAGAACATATAGAGCTGAGTTCAATAAACATATAACTTGATTATAGTATATTATAATATCAAATAAACAAATGAATAAATATAAGAAATGTTTTTCAAATATTTTAAACGTAAAATCAAAATGTAGATGAAATAGAAAAGAATATTGAACAGTATATTTTGCATGCATTGAGATCTCTAAGAGAACTGTGATCTGTAAGACATAACACACCCATTAATAAACTACACATACACCCTACTTAATCTCTGCTGTACTTGTGCGAGTCTGGTTAACACATTGTCGCACTTTGTCACTCTTCTCTGTTAATTTGAATTCGCTTCGTTCAGGTTAATTTTTAGTTTTATTACCCGCCTGCGAATTCTTAGCTTAATTAGACCAAATTAAAAGTGTACAAAGATCCCCGACACACCATAGTTAGTAGAGAGAGAGGAACAAGAGGAAGCCAAGTGGGAGAGGTAAGTGAGAGAGAGGGGGAAGACAAGCGAATGACTTAATCGCATTTGCGAGACTTTGTTGCACTCGCCTCAGACATTTGCCATAAAAATGCAAATGAAACATTGAAGAGACCTAAAAACAGAAGAAGAAGAAGCAGCAGCAGAGGCAGAGTAAAAGAAGAGAACTCAACTAAACTCCAGCGAAATGAAGCAAACTCAAACTCAACTGAGCTGCAACTGCAATCCGATTTGGAGTTGGAGTTGTAGTCCGACTCTGCGTCCGAGTTGGACGAAGTGATGAAGTGCAAGAGTTACGCCATATCACGATGTTGCCAGTTGCCAGTTGCCTGTTGCCTGTTGCCCGTTGGCTGTTGGCTGTTGGTTAATGCCATGGCTAATCCGCGCCCGTTACGTTAATCCCCCGACAATTTTGTTAACAAACGAACATCAAAGGAAATAAAATGTGCAATAAATTTAATTTGCACGGCGTTGCGAGCCAAATAAAAATCACACCTTCTGAAGGGTATGAATGAGCTACCTCTCTCTCTCCCTCTCCCTCTGTCTCTATCTCTCATTCAGTCTGGCAGTTTGTCTCTCTGTCTGGCTGTGTGGGGAAGACTCCACGCTCAATAAGTAGAACGAAAAGAAAAACTCAACTGGTTACGTTTTTATCGCTCGCTTTTATCGCCGAAAAACTTCAAGTTGCCAAAAAGACTAAATTGAAGCGAAATTATACAAATTTGGCAACACAACTACAATATACCCTGTAATTGGTAGTCATGTAGCCTTGTGGCAAGACATTAAAGTTGTTTAACAATGATGTAAAAGAAAACTCTGTGATCTCTGTGATAAGTTCTCCTAAAATTTATAGAATATTTTAATATTGTAGTTAATATTTGTTCTCATTATAAAATCTATATAAAAATAAAATGTGCAGGAAATTATAGAATCAAATGTAATCGTTAAAGAATAGTTTAGATATATGTACATTCTAAAATCAATTGTTAAAAATATATTTTATTTATATTTAATTCAACAATTATCTTTAAATCGATTTCTCTCAGTTTCTCTTTATATTAATACATTAGCAAGAAGGGTATTTAATACTTATTCACCCAATTTAAGTTTAAATTTACAATAAATTTACAATAATCTTACTTTTATAAAAGAATTCTTGCATCTGTTAAATCAAACTAACCTTCACAATAACTTCAACTGAATAAGTTGATAATTAAAATAAAAAAGCCCTTTACAAATCTCTCCCAACTGCCTGTTGAAACAGACTACAGTTGCTGGTCCCGCCCTACAGGGTATCGCAACAATACAGTGCAAATTGTTAAGCCAGTGAAGTTCGGGCTTAACCTAGAGCAAAAGAGAGCTGGAGACCCCGCGAAGTTGCCAGCGACTGCAAAGCGAACTCAACACTTGATCAAAATGCCACAAAGCGATTTGCATATTTTAATTAAATTCGCGCTTTTGCCGGAAAAAGAAAAGCGCAACAAAGGGTGAGCAAGAGGGGAAGAAGGCAGAGGGGAACTGTTGCTGTCTTTGCTATTTTTAAAAATATGTAAAAAAGCCCGCAACACATGTGACCACAAGTGTATTAAATTTTGTGCGCACTCGGAACAAAAAAGTGCAGGAAAAAAACAAAGTGTAGAGGGAAAACTTGGCTGGAAAACTCACTGAATGCTGGCTAAGTGGGTGGGTGAATGAGGGGGGGTGTGTGGGGGTGGCAGGGCTTGCGCTTTCTGGGATTTGCGCCGGGCAAAAGGTAGAACCCAGCGACGACAGCAGCGAGAGCAAAAGAGTCGCAAAGTGAGTGTGACTGAAAAGGTCGACCCTACCCACTCCTCGTCCCTCCCCCCTTCCCATTCACCAGCTAATACACTGAGCGAAACGAGCGACAACAAGGGACACAATGCGACAGCGTGTCGAGTAAACTAGAGAGAGAAATGAAAAACCCAACGAGCGTTGCGGGAATTCGCCAATTCAAGCGAAACTTGCGACAGCTGCAGAAATAGAATGTGGCATGAAAGATGAGGCAACAACTTGGGGGAAAAGTGCGCAGAGTATCGAAAGAGTTTCGCTTTTCTTTTCACATTATTTCCTAGATATATTTCGTATATTTCCTCCAAAAGCAACTTCATCATCAACTCCAAGAACTTTTAGCTGCCACTCATTTTGCGCAGTGTAGCTGCACCGGCCAAGCATTACGGGCATATTGCTGGCTCTGCTGCCGCTGCTGTTGCTGTTGCTGCCACAGCCTGCAACATGGTCAAAGCGCAGTGCAGCATAAAGTGTTAAATTGGATTAATCCAGAAGATTTACGCTGCGGGTGATATCAACATGCTAACATGGCCAACCAGCAGTTACAACAAATACAACAACAAGAACAAGAGGAACTACCGCGTGGCAAGCTTAGCGCGGCTGCAACATGTTGCCGTTGCTGCTGCTGCTGCTGCTGCTGTTGTGGCCGCACTCGAGCAGCATCTGAAATTTTATTAAAACCGGACGCGTAGCTCGGCAACACCGGAAGTGCAACACCAACAGCAACAACAACAACAACAGCAGAGGCTAAGTAAGTGTGTCAACCTGCTTTGTTGTGGCTGCTGCTGCTGCCTCCGCCGTCGCCGTCGCCGGACGTCATCGAGCATGCAAATTTCAATGCGAATTCGGGATTAACGACGACCGCAACTCAGCAGCCTGCAACGTGAGCTAGTTGCGGCACAGCCAGCGAACGACAACAACAACAACAACTGCAACAACACGAGCAACGAGTGACGGTAATAACGCCTTGACAGCAACAACAACGCGCGGGCTGCTTGCAACAGCTCAGCAAACGCGTTGATTATCCCAATCAGCAACACTTTACAGCGTAAATCTATTTAATTTGCCATTGGGCTCCATTTCAGTTTCCCTTCCCTTCCTCCCCCCCACACACACACTGCAAGCGTGACCCTGCCCCGTGTTGCAGCTACAAATCAGCTGTTTGCAGCTCTTGTTAAATGTAATTGAACCTGTTCCCCGAGTTCTGTTTCGTAATTTATTATTGGCGCATGAGAGAGGAAAATATGCAGCTAGCTTCGAATCGGAACGGAACAGAACGGAGCGGAGTGGAGTGAATAGGATTGAGGACTGGAGAGTGGCATGGCATGCGAGGATCGCGTCAAGATCGTGCCTGACGCGTAATTGATTATTACGACGGCAGCGACGGCAGTGGCCGCAACAAGTTGAGGCAACAACTCGCAGCAAGATGCCAGCATAATGATGTATTAGTTAAAGCCAGCACCGACCGCACGAGCAACCGGTTCGCATTTCGGCCATGAAAAACGGTTTAGAATTAGGCGCTGTGATTACATGGCCACAGTGCGTCGAAATTGAAAAGAACCAAACCGAAGCGCAGCTTGCAACAGTTGCTGCTGCTACAGAAAGTGGGAAACAGGTCGGCAAGAATGTTGCAAGCGCAGCGAGAAAAGAGAGCAGCGAGAACACGCTGCGGAATGCAACGTTAAGTTAAGTATAAAGTGTTGCATAATTGAATTAAATCTGTGATTTGCACAGATTATAGTAAAATGCCATAAAGATAAACTGCGATCCGCGGAATTAGCCAGATGCGGCAAAAGACAAAAGTGTTGTTGATAATTTGCTGTAAAGCAACATTTGCAACAATGATTAAAGAGTTAAGGCAGTAATCAAGCGAAGATTACGACTCGAATGATAGATACCCTGTAGTTGGTTTTTTTATTGTGTGACAAGTACTGAATGATGCTCGTATTATTGCTTTCTTACTCATATCATTGTCATTTTTTGATTTGCAATATTATGACATAATTAAATTGAAATTTTGATAAAAACTCTCTTGGACGGACACTTTAAGTTATACTGAGCATCTTTTCTCTGCTAAAGAGGAGTATCCGCAGAAGAGGAGCTATGTTAAGTGTATAAAAAAGTAAACAGACGCCGTAGAAAAAGAAGAGTTTAAGAGAGGGTAAGTTTAAAAGAATGTTCGCTTTGAAGAGGTGTCCGTTAAGAGAATATATTGATTAAAAAACTGTTCACTAAGGATGGAACTTACGTTCCTGAGTACTAGAGGTCTGCATAAGTTCAGTCATTGAACACTACCTAGTAGCTGCACTTTAAACAATCAAATATGCCAAAATCTTTAAAGTTTTTCAATTTACAGGGTATGAATTGGAACATATAAATTACATTATTTCAACAATACGTAAAGAAAAGAGCAAACTTCATATTAATTTTGGTCAACCTCTTAAAACAGCTGCGATCTCCGTGTAGTTTAAGATACTCCAAACTAAGCAAATCGATTATGTTAAATAATAGCACAAGAATTCAAAACATGCCTTTATGCCACACTTGGCGCGGCCCTTTAAAGCTCGTGTTCTATTTGAGGCATAGCATTTCACACACTTTGCCTGCGAATTGCCCTGACAACAATTGACTGCAGCTGAGACCGAGAGTCCACTCCCCCCGCCCCCGGCCCCTTGTATAGATATGCTGTGACAGTGCAGAGCGTAGCACCATAACTCATAAAAAGCAACACATGCCGAACAACAGACAACTCCAATTTTAATTGCCCGACATTAAACGATCGACGGCGTCGGCGACAGAGCAGAGAAATCGAGGCAGATAGAGCTAGAAATCGAATAGCTATAGCGATGGCAATGGCAATAGCTGCGGCAATACCAATACCAATACCAATGCCAATAGCAATCGCAATACCAATAGCAATAGCAATACCATTACCAGTACCAATGGCAATGCGACTCCGATGCCGAATGAGAGTGCGACGGGGACTGCGAATGGGAATGGGACTGGAAATGGGATTCGCAGCGCCATAAAATATGCGCACGTTTGGTTTGTTTGGCCCGTTTGTTTGCATATGCGAAACCGAAGGCAGGCAGCATCGGCAAAGAATGAGAGAATAAACCGGGCATATGGTCTGGCCACGGTCTGGATTGTCGGCACTGCGTTGGGTCTGTCTCGTGTCCTGTTCTCTGCCGTGCTCTGCTCTGCTCTGAGCTGTTCTGTTCTGTTCGGGCCTGGTTCTGGTCTGGTCTGGCCAGACAGCATTTAGCGTACGATTTGGCGGCGCGAAAAAGATAAACTCATAAATTATGGCATTGAATGTCACTTCGACGACGACGACGACGTCGACGGCGGCGGCGGCGGCGGCAGTCGCCACCGACAATGGCAACTGCTGCCGGCTGCTGGAGGAGAACCAATGGAAACGGGCTGGAGCAAGAGCACCAGCACCGACACCGGCGATAATGAAGCCCATTTTAAAGTCAGTACCATTCAATGCGATTTGATTTACAATCCCATTTCGATTATAATCGATGATGATGTGTGTGCGCGCTTCGACCATGCCATGAACTTGCATATAAATACCAATCTGTGTCCCCGACTCCAACTCCAACTCCAACTCCAACTGCAACTGCAACTCCAACTCCGATTGCCAAGCCAAATGCTAAGCAGTCCAGCGATCGCGTCTCTAGCGGTTTTCCAAGGAAATCGAAACCCCGAAACGCCGAATCTGCCGGCTTAGCGAGCTGCTGCAATTGAACTTCGGTTAGGCTTGCCCCCTTCCTGAATCCCCCCCCGCCAAACTTGTCAGACAAACGAACGAACGTACACTCAACGCCTCCCCCCGCCACCCCCATGAGCAGTTACTCCGCCTCCGCCTCCGTCTCTCGTCTTCCTTTTTCTCCGTCTCCCACTTCTTTGGTGGCAATTGTTTTGATGTCCGTTGATAACTGCAACAGCGGGGTATGCCGATTTCACCAGGGACTGATGAGAGCCCAGAGCCGGGCCCAAACGAAATCAATAAAAAAAAAAATAACAATGGCCTTTATACTTTGTCACGTGTTTCGTCGGCGCAGCTTGGGGCAATTTTATTGCACTTTAATTGAAGCCGCAGGCGGAGTTCTTCCTCGTCTTCCTCCCTCCCTCAACGGATTCATCACCCACATGCATTAAGCGTCGTGTAGTGTCGCATCGCATCGCGACTCATCGGCGAACAAGTTCAGCCCACGCAGTCCTGAAATTTATTGCAATTTAATTGTTAATTTTGTTGTTGTTTAATGTTTCTTCACGCCTTGTAGCCGCCATACGCGATATGTCTCAATTTAATCGTAACACCTCACCCCGTTTTAGTATATACACTAAGGGGAAACACTGCCAAACCGGATGTACTTACATTGGGGAATCTAGATTGATCTAGCATATATCGCTGAGAAGCTTGCAACTAAAACTTGCAAATGTTTGCAAACAAACAAATAACATACAATCCAGTATTTCAGCTAATTAACATTAACAGCATTGCCGGACTGCATTAATATTGCAGATACAGGTACACTAAGCACTGAACACAAATTTTTAATTTTTCAGAAATTTGTATGCCTAAAATAGATTTGTATCTTAAAGATACATTTGTACCGCAACCCGAATTTTAGTTTTTGAGACATTTGTATGCTTAAGATACGTTTGTATCTTTAAGATACATTTGTACCGCAACCCGATTTTTTGTTTTTCAGAAATTTGCATGCTTAAGATACATTTGTATCTTTAAGATACATTTGTACCGCAACCCGATTTTTAGTTTTTCAGAAATTTGCATCCATAAGATACATTTGTATCTTTAAGATACATTTGTACCGCAACCCGATTTTTTGTTTTTCAGAAATTTGCATGCTTAAGATACATTTGTATCTTTAAGATACATTTTTACCGCAACCCGATTTTTAGTTTTTGAGAAGTTTGCATGCATAAGATTATGTAAAACATCGAAGTACCCCTCTACTCTCAATGCTTCGAGCTCCGGGGTACTTCAATCGAAAAACTAGCAATAACAGATTTACCCCCTGTTTGAGGTCTCTATGTGTTCAGTGGTTAGTGACAGATATCATTTAACAGCAAGGTGTTTACAGGGCTCTCCATGATTTAGTATCTTAGTATCTTTTAACGGACATTTCGATAAGTTTTTAGCGTTGCCAAACTGCACTCAGGTTACAGGCACTAAGCATCGATGCTGTGGTTACAGTTGATTTAACAGTTTTCATTTAACAGTAAACACAAAACCCAATTAACGTCGATTTTTGCGAATAAGTAAACCGCCTGCATATTCCACACTGTAAAATCGGAGCCCAAGTCGAGGCCATTGAATTGAAATCTGAACCATTTCGTTGGTTTGAAGTGCATTTTCCATTTTCCCATGGTGTCTATTAAGCACGTTAATGTGTTTGGGAAGAGCGCTGCCGCTCGTTCTGTTCGCCGCAATTAGTTCAAAACATTGACGGCGCATCGCCTACTTGGATGCCCTGCCTGGGATACCTGGTTGCCTGGAACTAAAAGCGCACTCATAAATGGCCTAAAATATGGCACACTGCACTCACAGCCATAATTTCATGAACGATTTTGGGACGCAACCAACGGCCTAACGAGCAGCACAACGCACAGCCTTGCACACACACACAGTGGATGCTTGCGAGTGTGTGTGTGTGTGTGCAGCTCCAGTCTCGGTGCCCGACAAAGTGCAGTGATAAATCAAATTGTCACTGTTGTAAGTATGTGTATGTATGGATATGTGCATTCTGCGCCAGCTGACGACAGCTTCGCACAGTGCATGCGAAAGAGTCGGAAAAGGCTTTTAATATTTCGGTTCGCCAAAATTGCACGCAGCAAGGCTTTCCTGACTGGTGCAATCTGTAACCTTGAGTGCAATTGCTGCTCTGGCCGCACTCTATAATTACGAGGGTCGTTTGATAAGTCCGTGACTTTTTGAATAAAATATATTTTTTTCGTCAAAGAAGCGTTTTATTTCTCAACATAATCTCCTTTTAGCTCTATACATTTAGTCCAGCGTTTTTCCAATTTTTTTATTCCTTCCAAATAATAGGTTTTCTCAAGGCCCTCAAAATAGTCGTTTGTTTCTGTGATGACCCGAATCTCTTACCGCCGAGCCATTTCTTCATGTTTGGAAACAAAAAATAGTCACAGGGGGCTAAATCTGGAGAATATGCTGGATGGGGTAGCAGTTCGTAGTCCAATTTATGAAATTTTGCCATGCTGACACGAAATTCACTTTTTTCCATTTTCGTTAAAATTCACGAGATCGTCTGCTTTCAATGCCTATAAAACGCAAACCAAAAAACGCAGCTTTCTCAAAATTTTACAGTCAGCTGTTAATCGATAACTGCTGACAGGAGCAGTGTTGTATTTAGAGCAGGTGCGCGGCAAATACAAAAAGTCACGGACTTATCAAACGACCCTCGTATTATTATTTTCATTATTATTACTGCACATGAAGTACGACATTATTAAATACGTTAACGCGCGCCAGGTGGTAAAACAAAATCAAAGCAGACACTCAGAAGGAGCCAAAACACACGCAGCAGGTACTTAAATATTGACCACCAAGAGGAATACATATATACCTCTATATGTGCTTGCTTATACTACATGTATTATATATGTATAGACTGCTATATGTAACTAAAGGGCCAATTGAAATGCATACATTCGTCTTTTATCATAATTACCTATTAGACTAAGTTGTTGCAAGCACTTGTAAACTCAAGTGCTTGTCACGTGTGAACCAAAGGATTAGTAACCGACTAAAATGCTTTTTATTAGCTAATTGCGCTCTCTTAAAGGCTTTTCAATTAGCACCTTAGATGCTTATATAATTACCCAAAGGAAAATATCTAAAGTGCACTTTGTGTGTGATCGACTTGAGGTTAGTTTGCATGATAGTATCTTTTAGGAAAGATTTATAAAGTGATTAGCTTAAACATCAAACATACAGTTCGTTATTATCAGTGTATCAACTGCAGTAACAGATATACATATATAATATATACACATATATTTTGAATACATTAGTTTGAACTTCACATGACACATTATCAAACACGGTTTGCACATGAATAACTGTTAATTAGACGTTCTTCATTAGACAGTTCATCCCAACTAAAAAATCCTGATTGAGCATTCCAACTGTATATGCGGTAAAGGTTACATGCAATAGGATTTTCTAGTTGGAAGCTCCGTGAACTAAATCAGTCTGCTGCCTGGCAATTCTCCTCCTGCTACAACTGTTCTTCCGAATCAATACGTGCTAAACACACAGAAGGCGGCAAAGACTGTTCCACCAGTTGGTACCAACTTTCATTTTTGAGTTGTTCCATTGCAGTCTGATGCTTGCCTGGTGTATATCGCTCAAAGACGATATAGTGTGGATCACTGATGAGAGGCTTATCGAACAAATGGTTCAAACTATAAGCCATGTTCTTCTTCACACGCAACGCATACTCCATGCGACTGTGGACCAGCAGACGCAACGCCTCCGGATTGTTCATTTGGGATCGTGAGTACGCCGCCTCGAAGCAGACACTGCCCTCGGGATCGGCAAATATAAGTTGAATAGTTTTGAGAATATGCCAAATGTGATATTTTTCCTTATTCCACTCCCCGAAGAAGGGTGCAAGGTCAAGGCTGTGCGCCACGGGACAAATATGAGGATGGAAGATTTCATGTTGAAAGATGACACTGGGCAAACTGTGTCCATCGGGAAAGTTCTCTGGCAGCAAAATGGAAAAACGAAACACGCTATTCGCATACAGACCACTGTGTATGAAGACCACGCCGAACCAAAGCAAGGTGCTGGAGTAGCTGGGTATCACATAGATGCCTTTTAGGTGCATCTGTAGAATAAGCCTATACTCGTCCAGTATTTTGTAGCCTTGAGTGATCAAGGACAACGTCTCGTTGTTGGTCAGTGTGGTCTGCAGGCACATAGTAAACGGCTGATGAATACACAGTAATAATAAGAATTTATAAATAAAAAACAATAAGAAATTTTTAGTTTCACTATTGCTGCTCACCTGGTTTATTGCAGTGGAATTTAACGGACTGTGTAGTGTGTGTATCTGTGAGTGTTCTGAGGTGTATCTGTTGAGTTGTGAATAACAAAACAAAATTTAGTAAAGCAATTTGACAACAAAAACCAAGGTATTGGCCGTTGTGGTTGTCCGTTAATAAAATGCCACTAAATTTGACCGAATGCTATCGGTATCTCATCGAGTATCGATACTGCAGTAATTATGTTGTCGGTTTCATTGTGAGCCGTATGGCAAGTATCGCATTAAAAGCGCCATCTATTGATATCAAAACAAGATCGAAATTCCACCACAAATATCGAGCATTTGTAGAATTTTTGTTCACTTGCTGCAGAAAATAACGAACATTGCGCGCTGTGCAACAAACAACAACATTGTAGCCACTTACATTTATGCGGCATGTCAGCGTGCTGCATACAACAAGTGCAGAAACGGGAATTACCCACTGGGACCATAGAAAACTATGTCCAGCTATAGCTACAGCAAGTGCAACAGCGTCGACAAGTCGAAGGACGTTTAGAGGGCAGCGGCGGGCGATGCGACTGGACATTGGAATGGGTTGGCTTCACCGTCCGGATGCGGTCGCGACTGGTACCTCTGGTATATAGTATGTACTCAGCGGTATATTCAATCATGTCAAGTGTAATAATTTTGCAAATACTTGCAGTACTTGCAGCAGATACAAACAAGCTGCGCGCACGCAGCAGCACGACAGGGGCAGCGCAGCGACTGAGACGGAGGCAGATGCAGCGCAGCGGCGCATAGACAACGTCGCATGTGTTTGTGGATTTTTGATTTATGACTGCAATGTTCTGATGTACGGTTCTTTCACGCACTTGCAACATAATGTGGCATTATAATGTCGCATGTAGCACACGCACACAAACACTTGTAAGCATGTGTCGTCTGTGCGTGTGTCTGTCTGTGTGTGTGTGTGTGTGTGATTTGTTATGAATTTATTATGTGACGGAAGTACATACATAGGGGCAACCACTGAGAGGAGTCTCACTCCGCTCCGCCCTGCCCCGTCGCTGTTCGCGTCTCGATAAATACATATTTGCATGCCACTCGACCGCTGCATCTGCTAATTGGCAGCTGAAGAGCTGAACTCCGGCACAAGCAGAGGCGCACGCACGTTCCTGGAACGTTCTCCATATCTTTTGGCACTTTCAATATTTGGCCAGACATATCATAAACACTCTGACAGACAGTGACGCTTCTTTGATAACGAATTTCCCCAAAAAAAATATATATATGAGAATAATTGAGCGGAAATACAGTTTTGTTGGCGGCGGCAAGAAATGCAACTCATTATAAGGTACGAGCGCTGATATGATATGATACGTTATGATTTGTGACTGTGGCTGACTTTCTTTCTGGCTCGGTTAACGCCAGTTGTCAGTGCATTGACATGGGTGCAACACCCAGGCGCAGACCCGGACCCAGACCCGGAGAGAAAGAGAACGTTTCGGATTCGTGGCCCGGGTCAGGTGAGTTGCGATCTACTCGTTGCGTTCTGTGAGCTGGCAAATCCGATGGGATTTCGACTCGCCTCATTTTCACCTACCCACATTTCGCTCTGTTGTGGCTAACCCATGTCAAAATGTTTGCCTTGTTTTATAGCGCTAAGGGCAATTGCTAATATGTTCGCAATACACCGTTAACTTTGGCCATCCCCACTCGGAGTCGGAGTCGCAGTCGCAGTCGCAGTCTGATGCGCGCACCTGTGGGGAATTGCTTGTCACCTGGGCCGAAACACATTCGCAACATTCAATTTCTGTTTCATTTTATTATTATTTTGCTCTGTTGCGCCTTTTATGCGGGCAGCAATTTCTCGTCCTGCCTTTTCAACATACCTTCTTGCCGTTGTCTTCTTCTCGTTGTTGTTGCTGTTGCCTTTTCGTTACTTTTTCTTATCAGCTTTCTTCATTTATGCTACGTTGCACTTTGGGTCGCGTCCTCCATTCTCCGTTGCCCGTTCTCAGTTCTGTTCTCTTTCCTTTCCCAGTTGTAATACGGTGGCATATAACACTTAAGTGCTTGTTGTTGTTTTATAAGATAAACTTTTTTCGGTATTTGGCAAGGCCCACATGTCTGTCCGCCAAAAAGGAGAGACCCACAAAGAGCCACAAGAATAATAACGTGATGCCAATTTCATTTACTGCCACTTTCATTAACCAGAAAGAGGAAACTGCGGCCGCGGCAGCATGTGGCATGTTTTATCTGCCCTCAGAAAGTTTTCGAGTTGAAGTTTTAGGTAGGTGTGTGTGCGTGTGTGTGTGTGTGTTAGGTGTTCTTAGTTCTCGAGGGAACGGAAACTTTTGAGCTGCAGCTGAAAAAATATGCGAGCAAGAGGGCAAATTAATTTAAGCTTTTCTTGCCACATATTTTCCAGCAGCAGCAGCAGCAGGCCGAAATTGAGCAGGTAATCTTGCTGAAAACACTCCAACAGAGTATACAAAGTATACCATAATTATAGCACTCTCGTGTTTAGAGAGTGTTCTATTGATTTATGGGGAATTTGTGCAAAAGAAATGCGAAATGCGCTTTGTGTGTGGCAATATTCAAATTGGGCGCAATATGCAAACGGAGCCGAGACAACGGGGACTCTCTTTCACTTGCCGTTCCTTTTTGCGCATAGGATTACGGGAGTCCGGGAGTGCGAGAGCTCCGTAATATAATCCCAGTTATTTGGCTAGCAATGGAGTAGGACAACAAGAATAACAACAACAAATACTAATATTTGCATAATCGCTGGGAGAGCAAACGGCAGAGCAATTATTTCTTTAAAAATAAATTGCATGCACAATTGATAGCAGCAATAGTAGCAAAAAAGCCATGGCCAGGAGTGGACCACCAAAGCAAATGCTCGGCACAGGCAGTTGAGCCAGCACATGGGCGTGGGCAATGGGGGGATAAGCATACGTTGGTCTAGTATCTATTTCACTGTCAATCCACTTTCCCCTCTCTGGGCTACGTCCATGGCAAGGAGCTGTAATAGCCACACAGGTCTCTGCCGTCTTCTCTCTCACAGGTAACTGCAACAGCAAGAGCGACGATCCAGCGACGAATTTGGTCAAAACGACTCCGCTTGCTCCACGGCCTGCCAGGGGGGGCGTGGCAACTCAACTCAGCTCAGCTCGTTTTGCGATTTGTGTGTACGCCTCATTCGTTGTAGCACTATTTGCATATCGATTTGGAGTTTTTAGACTGGCAGCAGAACACGCCGTTCGCCCGGCTTCGATTTGGTTCGGTTTCGATTTGGTTTTGCTTGGCTTCGGTTTGGTTTGGTTTGCTGTTTTTGCTACTGCTGCTGCCTGTCTTTCGCCGCTTGCCCAAAAGTATTTGCATCCAACGGATACACTTGGCTTCATTTTATTTGCAGCACAAACAATTGCATAATTGCTGTGTGCGGGCCATGGAATTTGAATTTATTGGCCAGGCAGGCATTTAGCCTACGGCCATGCACGGGTGATGCGGGGGAAGAGGGTGCAAACTGCAAACAAAACGCATCAAAAACTCATAAATTTCAATTTTGCACCAATTTCACACGAGCTAAAGCAGAGCCCCCTCCAGCCCCGCGCTCTGCCTTGAGATTCAATTATTATTATAATACTCTTTCTCTTTCTTCGATGAAACGCAGTCAATGGTGACAAAATGCTTGAGCTGCTGCTGATATGCTCGATAAGCACGTGCCATTAGCCCATGATATTTTAAGAGCTCGACAAGCTGAGTGAATGCAGGGGTTGGAATGGGAGGAAGTGGCGTCTAAGCAAAGTGCTGCTGCTGCCTTTGAACAGTTTTAATTTGCCGCTAGAACAAAACTTGTCCCAAGTAAAATGTTTTTTTTTTCTTTTTTTGGGACCACCAGTCACGTAGCCATAAGTTGACCCGTTTTGTTGTTGCAAGAAAATTGAAAACTTGATGTGCCCAAGTGCCTATAACACTGCGCTCATCAAGGGGTTAGATAAGTTGAGAAAGTGCTGGAAATAGGCACTACAAAGAGTAAAATAAAAGCATTACTTAAATAAACCTTATTCTTTTATGGATGTTGAAGGCAAAACAATTATTTGATTACCTTTTGACTTATGCTTTATTTGTTATCGATAGTTAAGGTTGCCTTTTGAGTTAGAAGCATCTGTTAAATCAATTTCTAAGCAGCTGTTAATGTTCATTCTTAGCAGCTGTTAAGGTTTATTCTAAGCAGCTGTTAAGGTTTTTTCTGAAAAGTGTTAAGCATCTGTTAATGTTAATTAATCATTGTGCAACACTACATTGCCATTTCACTGGGTATTGACAGGCTGATCAGGTGCATCGATTCACTTGCGCCTGCCAGTGCCGAAAGTGCCTTGGGAAATGTGTAATTAAAATTATGGAAAATGCTGCTGTTGTTTTACCAAAAACGTCAGTTGGGTGATTTTTTTGCACAACTTTAAACACGAGCTAAGGCACGAGCAGACGTTGCAGACCCTGGCAGACTTTGCCTGCCAGCTGGGAGTCCTATAAGTCACTCATTATGTCCGCTTTCGGTCGAGGTTTATCATGTTCGTGGTTGACATTCGCGCGGACACAAATGAAGCAATTTTCTTGACATGCAAAACGTGCAACAGTTGCAAGACTCGAGTGCAACTGCAACGGCAACTGTTGCAGTTACTTCGTCTTTGGCTGCTGCTGCAGCGACTGTTGCTGTAGTTAATTTTCGTATATTTAATTCGCCTTAAATTATTGTAAAACCCAGAAAATCTGGCCGCGCTTTGATGTGCCAGAGCCTGAGCCAAAGAGACTCGTAGCGAGACTCCACACGGATTGAATTGACTCGAGCTGAGGCAGGCGACGTCAAAGGTAAAGTCGGAGCGCGCCTCGTGGAGCGGCATTTCCGTCGATTTGCAAGGCAAATCAAAGGCTTAATGAATTCATTTCAATTAAATAAAAAACAAACTGAAAACAGCAAACAGCAGCCGTGATAGACGAACGCCAAACAGACAGACAGAGAGAGATAGAGAGAGAGAGAGGGAGAGGAAGAGAGAGACCCGCCAGTCAGTCAGTTAGTCAGGCAGGCAACTAGTTCGTCAGTCAGTCCATCAGTTTGTCCGTCAGTCAGTCAGTCAGTTGGCCTTTAGCATTAATAAATAGTTTGCTGCAATTTAGATTAGCTTTTGCCTCGCTGGGGGAGCATATGAGCCGACGCTGCTGCTGCCGACGTGGCATTTGAAT
This sequence comes from Zaprionus indianus, assembly GCA_018904595.1. Classification (NCBI taxonomy): domain Eukaryota; kingdom Metazoa; phylum Arthropoda; class Insecta; order Diptera; family Drosophilidae; genus Zaprionus; species Zaprionus indianus. The sequence continues at coordinate 1,546,258 of JAEIHA010000709.1, read as the reverse complement.
TGAAGAAATAAGCCAGCAACGGCAGCAACTGCAGAGTCTACTAATTGATAGCGATCTGTGGATAGAACCACAGAGAAAGAGAGATAGATAACCAGACAGCAGCAACAGCAGTTGACAACTGCGAATGAGACGATGAGACGATGAGATACGAGCTTGGTATGCCAGGCCATTTGGCATTAGAAATTCCAGTGTTCTACATAGCGGGGATTATGGTATGAAGCTACTTTCCAACGGGTCACTGACCCCACACGAATTTGCCTTATTATATTTATTTTTCTCTCGTTTGCAGACAGCCGGATAAGCGATAAGCCTTAAGCTGCTTAATCGATGACCAGAGAGTTGTCAAAAAATAATTCACAAGCCGCCCCGAAAGGTAAATACGACGACAGCTCGGCGTATACGTAATGTTATCAGCGCTGCAAATCTGCCAGGGAACGGGAAGATTTCTTTCCCTCTCTGGTTCACAACGGAACCTGCTGGCCGCTAAATCAGAGTCGGGCCCTTTACATGAGAAATATTTTAGCGGACCCCAATGCAAAAATGGTAGCAACTCGCAGCGCGTTCGCTTATCAGCGGCAGACTGACGTATGCAGTCCAAAAAAAAATAAAAGGAGAAGCGAGTGAAATAAGGTACGTGAAATAAGGCAGGAGTGCAGAGCGCTGAGATAACGCCACAATGAAGACAGCAGAACGCGCCGCAGTTGAAAAATCGCAGCAGCAGCTCAGAAACAACAATAACAGCAACAACAACAACAGGCGAAGCGACGCATCAAGATAAATGAACGTGCGCCCTGATTTCTGTTCTGTTCTCGTTACTGTTGTTGTTGCTTTTGTCTCTTATTTCTGTTTATTGACTTCTTGCTGCTGTCCAAGCCAAGCTGAATCAAAGTTATAATAATGCATAAGTAATTTGCAGCAGCGGCAATCGAACAAAGCCATCAGCAACAGCAACAGGATGAGGCAGCAACAGCAGCTCGTGCCACGCAGTGCTTCTCTTGACAACAGTTAATCAAAGCACAGACCGGCCCCGTACCGTCTCTCATGCCAGCCTGGCTCTGGCATCCTGGCATCAGCTCTCCATAAAGCTATCGCCTCTTTAGGCAGTTATTTATTAACTGAAAATCATATTATCGGCATATCGCTTACGGCTCGGACTCCATGCCGGCTTATTTAGGCGAAGAGTCTGCGGTAGCGATATTAAGTTGATCGCCCTACACTAAATACGTGGTACCCTCTCGCAGGGCATATACGGTTTGACTAAGACGTTTGCGACAGGTGAGTGTAAAGGAATATAGTGTAACTATATTGATATTATCTTTTGCAGATTGAACAAAGACACGATACAGGGAAGTTACTAAGCTTATTGAGGATATTTTCTTCTTTGTATAATATAATATATTAATAATTTATATTATATTAATAGTATATTCATGGCTTAATCAACAATCTAAAGAAGCTTGCCTAGCAAGAATGAAATGAATATTTATTAAAGTCAACTTAATTAAATGCCATCAGATTTATTATATTTTTCAAAGTGAGTCAAAGTGAACCTTCTTTATTAATTTTTTCATTTATATCACATACTTCTCCAACTCTCCTTTCTATTTTCTAGGGCGTAGCGCACTGACCAAACCCAACTGGCCGCCACTCTGTCAATTTTCGCATCCTTCCGCCAACATTTTGCGGCCAAACGGCAGCACAATGGCCTGGCCAAGAGCACAAGCTGAAGTACAAGTACAACAAGCGCAGATCCGCGGCCCAAACCCTAAGCCGACGACGAACAATGCTGCCCCGCGCGGCATGTAAAGACAAATGCCCAGGCCTGTGCCCCACTGCAGTGCCGGCCCTGCTGCGCTTGCATTGTGGACTAGATTTAGCGGAGCAGCAAAAAACAACTGAGCGAGCGTGGAAATCAGGAAGTGTATTATATAATTTTATAGATACTAAACTCAACTTTGACACAAATCGACTGAGTGCGGTCTGTAAACATGACATTTGCTGTACACGAGCAGCAGCAGCGGCAGCAGATGCAGACTCGTTTAGGCTAACAGTGAACAGCAGCAGCAGCCCGGTTCAACACAGCTCAGCTCGGCTCAGCTCAGCTCGGTTCAGGCAGCATCTTTACTCGCTACTCTCCACTGCGATGCTTATCGCAAAACGTTCAATTATTTTATTTGGTGCAGATGTGGCCGGCGATAAAAGTGCCTGATAGCAACTCGGCGACTCGGCACTGCAGTCAGCCAACAATGCAACTTGCAGCGGGCCAAGCACAATACACACACTGACACACACACACACACACAGCGAGCCGAGAGTTTGCCCTACTCGTTGACTGTAGCTGCTGCTGCTGCTCAAGCTTCTACTTTGTATATGAGATTCAATTAAAATCCGCAAAAAAGAAGTACAGAGGCCAACAAAGAAAGAGGGAGAGAGAGACAGAGAAGGAGCAAGCGAGAGGGCAAAGAAACCAAATAATTGACACAAGAAAGCAAGCCGCAAATTTGCCGGCCAACAGCAGCAGCAACAGGGGCAGCCTCCCAATGAGATTGGCACACACGAAAAAGAAAACAACAAAAAACAGAAGAGAGAAAAAAAATAAGTAAGAAAAAAATTAAAAATAATGTCATGCTATAAATGTTAGTGCTGATCAGCAGGCTCATAAAGTTCGCAAAAGTCTTGCAACAAGACTCCACATGACATTACCGTTAGGTTCAAGAGCAGCAACTGAAGTTATTGTTGCATAAGAAACAACTGAAGAACTTATGGTGCAACTAAAATATATAGAAAACTATTTAAATGCATATTATTTAATTTGAACTGTTAACATTCATTTTATGGAAGCTTAAAATTCCACTGAGGTGCATTCAATATGTATGTAATAATCTTAAACTGCAATATTTAAATCAATTTATTAAGATTAAAACGAAACTGTACATTGATTTCTCTGCATAATCGCTTCAATTTAAATAAACTGCATTTACTTTTCGTTGAGGTTAGAATTCAATTTAGAAAACGAAATTGATTCGTACGTGATTTATGAGTCTGCACTCACACACACACTCACACACAAATATCATATATATTTATAACTATTGCAAAAAAAGAAAGTAAAGAATAAAAGCTGCAAGCTGTAACTGAAGCCACACACTCTACTGCTGCTGCTGCTGCTGCTGCTAGTGCTGCAACACGCTACAGTGGGCAGCAAAAGTTACTGCATGCTCTCGCAATTAAAACAATCCGATGGCCAAAATCCTAAATCCCAATCCCAGCTGCTAACGGAAATTGTGGCCAATGATGCTGAGTCGCACTGGCAGCCCCCACTCCCCCTGCCTCTCTGGCAATTTGTTTGTCATTGTTTGTTGTTTTTGCAATTAAAATTATTGTAGAAAGAGAAGGAGAAGAAGAAGAAGCAGTGCAGCAGGAGAAGAACAAGTTCGGGCTCTATTGATCGAGTCGACAGGGCAAACGGAAACGGAAAGTGTGCCATTATGCGAGTGAGGCAAGCGGATGTGGACTCGATGCTGCAGTTGCAACTGCCGCTGCCACAGTGCAACAGTAGCCGGTGGCACAACGAGTGCTTCTACTCGTGCTCGAAACAGTTCACTCTGACATCGGCACTGTTGCCAAACCGCACTTTGTGGCCAAAAACTTTTCGGTGCGCGTTGTCGAGCTCATCGGGTCGAAGTCTTTCGGTTGCCGCAAGGACCACAGAAAGTTATACGCCCCCCTCACTCTCCACCAACACAACTTCCTTCTTTTTCGCCTTTTATTTTTGTGCTATATATTTCTTTTTGTCGCGTTGTTAAAACTTTCCACGCGTAACGCCCCCTCTCGCTTTTGCAAATCAAATCAAAATCGCAATCAAATGCAAATTGGTATTAGATTAGTTTGTTTGCGGTCGCTCAAAAGGTGCATCACCCTCTCCCCCCCCCTCTATCGATCACTCTCTGTCAGGTGACTTCAACTTCAAATTAGACAGACACACGGTGGCAGGTAGGGAGTGTGAGTGGGATGGGCTACGCAACTGTTGCGAAAACTGCGACAGATTTTTTACCTCCCCTGACTGAAACTGAATTATTTTTGTGCTGCAAGACAAGCAATGGTAAAAATAAAGATGAGTTTGACTTGTAGAATGATCGACTGCGGAATGCTCTAAGAAAATCATAAAGAACAAGCTGAGTAAGCGACTAAGTCGTATAAGGTTAGCTTTGATTGCACTATGACTCGTTGAAGAATGAAAGATAGAGATTAGAAATACTTAAAAATGTAATTCAAATTTATTTTTCAAATTTTTATATCAGGAAAGTATATCGAGGCATATTTTAGCTCTATTACTTTGTAATAAATTTGCAAATCCTTCAACTTTTTTATGTATTTTACCCACATCTATTCACCTTCTCCTTCGTAGCTAATGTACCCTCAGTTAGTTCCAAGCGAGGGCACCGCAGTTAATAACAAAGTGACGGAATATGCGACAGCAGCTGTCGCGTTTTCAAACAGCTTTCAAATGCCAAAAGGTACGACCTGCCCGCAGTCATGTCACAGCCAGCGACAACTGCGTCTCTCCATCTCCAACTCTGTCTCTGCCACTGCTCGGTCTGTCCTTCTGCCTGTCTGTGGAGTCATTCACTGTCCTGGCGCACACATAAATTGAGTTTGATGAAATTAGTTTGTGTGCGCTGGAGTGTTGAGCGCAGAGTGATGTTTTATGTTCCCTTAAATTGTTTAGCGTTTCGCATTTGCTGCAAAGTATCCTGCGGGTACAGCACATGCTCAAGTCAAGTTGGTCCTCTTAACTGCATTGAGTTGTAATGCAGAGAATGCTAGATTACTTCACTAGGAGTAAGACGAAGTTGAAGGCAGCACAAAGCTTGAAATTGTTTTCGAAATTGGAAAAAGGGTTGCCTTGATCTTTGGGAGTAATGAATCTTTAGTAATGTTTGTATAAATACTTTTTATTCTACATGTTCATAAGAACTTCTTGTAAAAGGTTTCTGTCACGATCAGTTTTCGAATCAAAGAGAGAGAACCGATAAATCTACAACTCATTCATAGAAGTACCACAAAATGGCCTTAAATATATGTTAATCACATTACTTACAACATTCTTTATGCATTACTGAATACTTAACGTATTTCACAATACAAAAAGCGAAAATTTATGCCTTTAGGGTGACCGTATATGCAGCTCTTTTGCTGTACAGTTGCCTCTCTTTCAGTTATCTCGAAAAAAGTCTGCACATTTTGGCCACATTTGTGCCGAGCTGCCAGTTGCCAGTTGGAAGCTGTCGCTTGTCGTTTGTCGACGCTATTTGCCTGTGTGCTGCTCTGCTCTGCTTTACTTTTACTTGGCTGCACCAGAAAGGCCCGGACATAATGCGAGTACTACGAATACTGTCATTGACAAAATCAAAACAATAAGTTTGCTTTATTTGCGAGCAGAGCCAACGAAGCGTACAACGAAGCGCTGTCAAGCCTCGAGCCAAAGTTGCCGGTACTGTTTGCTGTTTGTTTACTAAACTACCCCCCCCCCACCACCCTTCATCCACACACAATACTTAGCTTTGACAAGGTTTAATTGATTCGAGGCAGATATACATACGATATTTTAAACGTATTAAGCCTGCTTGATATTTGTTCTTGTGCCTCGTCAAAGTCAGCAATTGTGGAGAAACCTTGAAAAAGCCAAAAACAAAAACAAATTTGCATAGTCAAACAGGCTGAGACTGGCAGTGTGCATTTTTGTGCATAGCATTGTGACATTTGACCCGCAAGTTGCTGGCCAACATTTTGACATTTTTGGGCTGGCAAAATGAGATTGGGTAATTGCGCAACTTGACATCGAGCAAGGCAAAGAATGCGATATATACTCGATATTATGTGGTATATATATTTGCCATGTGAGCTGCCCCTTGACCCCAAGCTACTTGAACCGCTGTGGGGCCAAATTGCTTTCGCTTTTGACAAGTGCGACGCTTTTATTGGGGCAGCAGCGCGTGGAATTTATGCAGCTTGCTGTGCGTTTGGCAAATTATGTTCACTTCATTTCATGTTCAGGCAAAGAAAAAGCAAATATGTTAACACACTCCCACACACACACACGCAGCAGTTCGCACCCCTCGTTAGGGCAAACATCAGGTACAGCAGCTGTGCGAGCTGTGTGTGTGTGTGTGTGAGGCACTGGGGTCAGTTTATTGTTTACCTAAAGCTGTGGACGTGCGAAACGACTAGTTCGAAGAGGTGGGCCAGGGGCGTAGAGGCGGGAGGGCGGGGCGTACACCGAGGTGTCTAGTAAACTCGACAAATTCGACACAAATGCGAAAATGCGACAAGATTTATGCTAAAGTAATAAATATAAATGTGGTTTTGAGTAGAAAATAGAATTATAGCAATACACATGCCCCACCCCCCACCCCCGCCCGGGTACTCCTGCCCCCCACTCCCCCACTTCCTGCACACGCGCCAAGGTGCGTATACGTAATATGGGGTGTAGGGCTGCTGCAGTAAATCATTGTGGTCTGGCCAGGCAATTTATTGTTACAGCGCTGCCAACGTGATGGCAGGGGCCACGCCTCCTCTCTAAGCTGCCCCCCCCCTCGACTGTGCATATGTTAGACGAGCGTGAATATTAAAAGAAGTCCAAGAAGTGGCAAATTCCTTGGCCAGCTGAAGCTGCAGTCCGTGCTGGACACTGAGGCGCCGGCATAAATCACACACAAAGCGGCCAACCGAGCGTATACGTAATCTATTTAAAAACCAGCATTTTTTGTTGCCCAAACACACACTCCAGTATCTGTGTGTTTGAGTGTTTATCTATGCTGCATTTTTCTGTATTTTCCAATCACAGCAAAGTGAGACAGGCAGGGGGCGGGGCAACTCCCTCCTCCCACTTCATTTCGAGAAACGAACGACAGAGTCTGCCGCAGAAATATGCAAAATTTGCAGCTTTTACCGAATTTATGGTTATTTGTGTTGCACTCTTAATGCTATTGAACTTGCACTTAACAAATGGCATCCAGCTACCCCCACGAAGCCCTTACTCCTCTCCCCCTTCCTCCACACTGCGCCACTGCGAGCTCCATTTAGACGATGAAATAAGCGCTCAGCGTGCGCTCGTTTTGCCTGCCCATTCTCTGTCTTCCTCTGTCTGTCTCTGTCTGTCTGTTTGCCGTCCCTTTTTGGCCATCTTTCAAAACATTTTCAGTTACATTTTGTATATTGCAATTTCAATATGCGTTTTTGATGATACCGATTCGGTGAAATTGGAAAACCAAACCAACAATGATGCAGCTCATGAAGTGCCCACAAATGAAGGCACACAAATGCAAACAGAGAGTGAGAATTACTGAGAATATTCGAATGCAATTACAGTTGCCGTTGCTATTCCGATTACATTTGCAGTCTCCAGGCAGGCAGACAGGCAGGCAAAGCTAAAGTAGCTTTCGTTTGCTGGGGCAGCAGATTACTAACAAAGTGAGAGAGAACTCTAACTGCAGTTATCAATTTGAAACAGTCTCAGATCGAAATTAAAGCACAGTTTTCTGCTTAAAAAGGGGTGTATTGATGCCGTTACTTAAATAAAGTGAGGGCACAAATATTGCCAAGTTTACTTTACGCAATTTTACTTTAGAATTTCAGAACGTTGTCAGTTACATTTCTGTAGACGTAACGTTTATTTTCACTTACCGCAAATTAATGCAAATGACAGAGCTGATTATGCAGAGCGGGGGGTAAAGGAGGGGGGCCTGTCTAATTAAAACCCATATGCGCCCGACTAACTGACAATAATTAGCACACAAACGGGCGCGCGCAAACAAACAGACAATTAAAACTGCATAAATATGCAAGAATGTGCATGTCAGCCAAAGTTGACGAAAGGTCTCACTCCCACACACTCTCGCTCTCTCACTCTCTCTCAGGGGAACTTATTGACTTTGGAATACCTCGCCTGGCGCAATAACGATAGAAGGGTTGCTTAATGTACAAGGTATAATGATGACAATCAGAATATGATCCTTTATTTTATGATATGTCTTTCAACTTTCTCCACTTGAACACACTCGAATTTCGTCTAAATTGCGTTATTCAACACGCCCAGCTAGGTACAATTGTTAGCTGCGGCCATATCTATTATGATAATGAAGCCCCTTCTGCACCCCGCCCATGCCGCTGAAATCCGAACTGAGTCCCTTGGCGTAGTCACATTTGTATGCTCTTTGAGGTGAAGGGGTATAAAAACTAAGGGCATTATAATGTCAGCAGGCGACAGGCAGCTAAGGCTGAACGCAAGCGCAAACACTCATACACCCACACCTGCACACTCACACACACACACCCCTCGCACTCGCACACACTGCGCAAATAAAGTGAGACCATAATTGTTGTGCTTGGCAACTCTAGTTGCCTCATTTTTGTGTTGCAGTCAGCACTGTCGGTTGAGGCTATAAAATATGAATAATGTTGGAGAGCGGGGAAGCTCGTAATTTGATGTGCGTAGTTTGCTAAACCCGTTTAATGTTGTGCACCACCCCCAGCCCCTACTCCTGCCACACACTAATTTCGTTTAATTCGCCGCCAGCGGGTGGCAACTGGATTCCCGGCCAGGTTGACTCGGGTAGTTTAGACTTGACTAGATTGTCTTTGGCCCCCAAAAATGCTGCGTATTCATTTTATGTCGTTACTGCAAATTGGCGACAATCTCTCGCTGTGGCGACTTTCTCTCAGGCATTTGCAACGCGTTGCCTCGCTTGCCACGTGGGTGTAATTAAGCACTTAAAGGCTGATTCGCAGTCGGATCGGGTAGTCTGTTTTGTGGCTGATAAAAAAATTTGCAGGCCTCAATGCGAGGCTCATCAAATGTGAATTGAAGCTTTTACGAGCGGCTCAAGGTGTGTTTTGCCAGCACACTCTTCTCTGCCCCTGCCCCCTGCTCCTCTTCGTCTCAGTTATATTTATTTTAATGCGTTTTTCAAACTTGTCAGCGCATGTCAGCTGCAAGAACAAACATGTCAGCGTCACTTTTAATTAATTTTTGCAAGAAAATATTGCCAAGTTATTTTCCACTCGAAAGTAGGTTGGACAATTTGTAAACAAGTAAGAGAGGCGGAGGGGAGGCGGGAGGTATAAATTTCATTTAATTACAAAGAGCAGCATAAATTATACGAACTTTTAAAGTTTATTTTTTCGTGCTCTGTTAATCGATTTTTTAATGCACTTCGCTGCGACAAACATGTGTAAGTGTATAGTGCATGCTTAACGGTAAATATGTATCGTATATATAGTGTATATATTTCGAATTAAAGTCGTGTAAAATCGATGACAATTATGCGCGCTTTTCCGACCGGCAAATTGTTCGACCTTAATTGCTTAATGACTTCAAAATGAGCTTATTGAAGGTCCTGTCAGTTTAACTTGTATGCACTGCGCTCAGCTGCGGCGCCCACGTTCCGCTGCTTGCTGAGCCGCTTCCCCTCGAGCTACGCCCCTGGCTCATCCTCAATCCTGCTGCACTGTAAGTAAACGCAGTGCAGCAGCTGGCAAAATGCATGTTGTGAACGGAGTTTTAAATTTTAATTTACATGCTCTTCGGTGCTTTTATGCGTGGAAATCGAGTGGCAGGCTGGCAAAAGCCTTAGACTGTCTAGTCGACTTTGCTATACCCTACACACACTTGAGTTGTAAATTTGAGGTGTATAGAATTATTGAACTGTCCTCTATGATGGCTTTCATTAACAGCATAACCTCAAAATTCATTAGCCAGCATTGCCAGAAAGGTAAATTAATACACATAGCTGCATACGCGTATAATACATTAACATAGTTTTATCATTACGACAAACCTATTTGAAAAATGTTCATAGATTATAAATAAATAACTATTTAAAAAAATATATTCCTACCTATTTATCTATTGTTTTTCATTATATGGTAAAACTTTATAGACTTGCTGTAATATTATTTACATAACAAAAAATCTTAAAAGAATAAAGTTAGCTGGGATGCCAGATCCTTTTTTACTATGATAGATTCCAAATTTTTTCCTTTTATCATAATTTGAAGCACTTTGCAACTGCATTATGTAAACCATTGCCATTTAATTAAAAAATAATACTTACTTTATTCAACTGAAATCATCTTCTACTATTTTTACCAAATCTGACGACAGCGTGCTTTCAGCTGATTTATAGGGTATGCAATGCAGGCAAATATGTAGTATGTGCGATTACAACAAAAGGGCTTAAAAATGCCCTGGCCGAGTGCTCTGTATGTTGTTTCATATGTACATAAATACAGCCATACACACACACACACACACACTTGTAGTATATATGTACATACTTGAATGTGTATTGTAATGAAATCCCTTTAAATGTTTATGAAAAATGCATGACGCGTGCAAATGGCGCGAAAACATGCTGTCTGCTTGGCAGTATGAATGCATTGCTCTGTATGTGTGTGTGCGTGTGTGTGTGTGTGCGTGGGTGAACAGCCATTGGCCTCGGACAACTGGTCACCCAGTTTCCAGGCTGCTCCGCTGAACTCATGTCGACAGGAGGCGAAAATGATGGCGCCAAGCCTCCCAGACACGCAGCATTGCATGCAAAATATGTTATGGAAAGAATGCAGCCAATGTAATGTGTTGTTTTTGTTGTTGCTGCTGCTGATGACTGCTGCGGCTGCTGACTGCACACGTGCAACAACAGACAGTGCCCAATAAATGACCAAGTGCATTCAGTTGCTGTGCCGCGAGCTGCACGTGATCAGCGAAATGAATCCATTTGTTTGTTCTGTTCTGTTCTGTTTGTTCACTCATTTTACTTCAATTATGTTGCAAACAAAAAGTATTCAAATGCAAATCGAAATGGAAATGGAAATGGCAAATTGTTTGCCAGCCCTGGCAGCTCTGGCGGCAAGTCAAGAACGTGTTGCATACTTATGTGCGCGCGCGTCAAAGCGAACCAAGCGCACGTCCACAGGAGAGCTGCCGCAGTGAAAGGGAGTGCTGCAGAGCAAGGATGGGACGGGGAGGGGAGGCGCAACGCTTATACAACTTTTGACCGTTTCAATACTAATGAGGCTGTCAAGTGTTTTGCATAAAAAACGCCAGGAAAAATACGAAACAAAATAAAAAAACGAGCAAAACTGAAAGCGAGCGCTCGCGCTCTTTTTTATGTTAATGGAGAAGGCGCACGCAAGCACACACACACACACACACGTGCATATGGCACGCACACACACACGAATACACGCAGTAAATGAAACTAGGCGCCGCTTGTAGTGCAAGTCAATTTTTCGATAATTTGAAAAGTTTATTTAATACAAAACGTGATTCAATTACAAAACTGACCGAAAAACACGCACAGCGAGGGCGAGCAAGGAGAGCAGTAAAAGTTAGAGAGAGAGAGAGAGAGATAGCGGGTGAGCAGGATAGCTGAGCCAGCTGGCTGCCCTTTTGCCTGGACTCTGTAACATAATGACCGTTGTTGTCGTTGTGTCGTTCTTGTCCTGCTTGTTGTTGTCCTTGTTCGGGTGCAAAACTAGTTTTTGCTTGCAAAGCGCAGCGTGTGCGCCATTTTTTGTTGTCCTTGCTGTTGTCGTTGTTGTTCGTTGTTGTTGCTCTGTTTGGTGTTGTTCGTGCCGCTCAATGGCGCTTTGTTAATGTAACGGAAATGTAGCGAGTCGGGTCAGGCAGGCAGTGCACATAGCAGCAGCCACCGGATGTGGCGCACGCTGTGATTGTGGTCATCGCCATCTTTCATTGAGCGCTGATTTTCTTCCTGCTACGGTCCACACACAACACCTGACGCAGTACCCGCTTTGCTGCCCTCCGAAAGCGCCTTTACCTGAGCAACTGAGAAAAGGCAGCGAAATGCAAGTTGATTTCTGCGAACCAAAGCAAATAACTGAAAGCAGACGAGGGAGAGAGAGAAAGAAACGAATCAGAATGATTGTTTTCTTTGTTTTTCTTCTTTCATTATCAACTGTGCTTTGGTGTTAGAAAACGTCTAATTGCCTTCGATGTACACACAGTTTAGTGCTGTAAGTCACATGTACTTGGCAATCGATAACAACAAATGTAGTTATCGCTATCAATGAACGCTGCCAGATCTAGCTTCGGGAGGGAAATAACAAAATAACGCACGGCACTGCAATAATTTAATTAAGTTGAACCCTCTGACATGAATATATATTTAAATATTTCCCCATTTCCATTCCCCCATGGAGTAACTTGTCTCTGCACTGATAATCCCTCTGTAATAGTAATAAATTATTCGATTTACTTGCAACACAATTGTGCTCCCACAACATTGCTGACAGGATAAGGACAGTGGGAGTGGGTGGAGAGATTACTCAAGTTTTCACTCGGCAGCCTGTTGGCTCCTGCGTTTTGTCAACTTGCCGCATAACCAATGAATTTTTATGCAAATTGCAATCGCCTTGCAGCTGACAACATGGCAGCACTCTCAACTTTTTTGCGGCATCCTCCCCCTCCACCTCCACCTACTGCTGCTGGTGAAGCTGCCACAACACCGGCCATGAGAATTGTGCTCGAAGCGGTGGCCATAAATCTTTGAGCAGCTCTTGCAGGTTGTTCTCTTGGAGTTGGGCCACTTGTTTACCTTGTTAGCTTCTTAGAGCAGGCGAAGGAGGGTGAAGGATGCTCTGCAAGCTTGGGCATGGGAGTGTCTTAAAAAGTACTTGGCAATCAGACGGCATTTGCATAATTTGACAATTGTTTTCAAATTGCAATAACAATTTTAGCTTAATTGTTTTGCATGCGCCGCGCCGGCAAATATTCGCAGTGCTTTAATTTCCATTCATTTTATTACTGCCCCCAAAAACTTTTGCTGCCTTGTTTGATTATTTTTCTGTGTTTGGGGCGAGTGCCACACACAGAAACTTTTTCAATTCAATTGTAATATAAATATTTTACAAATAATTGCTGTCATTCGCTGCAGAAAAGTGGAGAGCACACACACACACACACACAAGCAGAAAAAAATGTAAAAAGTTTCTATTTTATGTGCCATTTTTTTAATGGCCACAATTTGCTGCGTTTAGCGGGGCTGGCACAGGATGGGGAGAGCTGGGGGGCGGGGCTAGATGAACCGCAGCTGCTGCTCAATTAAAATGCATGACTATTGTCAAGGCAAATTACCAAGGGCGGCAACTACCCCCACAGGGAAAGGCAGTGGAACGGGGGGGGATTACAACTGACACTGGCAACTGGAACAATTGAAATTGAGTTGATGCTGCTGCCACTTGCATGTGTATGAGTGCAGCTGTGATTGGGATTTAGTTAATAGCAAACTTTGGTGAGAAGTGGAGTGTGGATTGTGGATCTTAAGTTATCCACTCAACATAAGAACTTTGCATAACCAACAGCTGCGCCAAGCGAATTCATCGTTCGCAATTGCAACTGTCGAAAAGTTTTTGGGTAAATCCAAGTGATAAACGCGTGTGGAATGAGAAAAATATTGCATGCATATGAAATGTAAAAGAAATAATAAAAATTTTGAATTTGAACAGTCAATAAAACTGTTTTAACTGTTCGAGTAATATAAATTGCAGAAGGAACTGAAGTTTACTGTGGAACAACTTTAAAATTAACTGGAAACTTTAAAGAGGTTCTTTAAGAACTTGCAACCTTTAATACTCAAAAGACACTCCTCCTCACAGTTGTTCAACTCCCCAAGCTTATAAAGCACTCTTAAAAGGACGACAAGGACAACCTGCAGATGACTTGCCAAAAACAACGATGCAAAATGATTTGCAATTAAAATGTTGAACTGAACACAAATGCAGTTTGCATATGTGCAAAAATCAAAGTCATGCGACGTTTAGGCCGCCAATTTGCATAACAACGTGGCATAACCATTTGGTGTAGGTAAAGTGAAGAGGGAGGAAGTTGAGAGGGCAGGGGCTTTCCATAGTCGAGTGCAAGTAATTAAAATGCTGCAAAATTATACATTAAATGCTGCAACTTGGCAACATCCGACGGCTAAACAATGGCCCAAAACAGCTGGCAACGCGATGCACCTGTGCAAGGCCAACAGCAATTACAACAACAACAACAACAACAACTATGTTAACAACAACAAGAACAACAACAACAGCAATAACAAGAGCAATTGGTAGCCAGGAAGACAGTGTCGAGTGCTTGGCCGGGCTTGGCTAACCAAGCCAACGAGCAACTTCCTGTTTTACAGTTTTAAGCTGCCGGTACAAGCACACAACAGACACACACACACATATGCAGAGATGCACACGCACGCAAAGCATATGCAAGTCAGAGATGAGCCTTAGATGATATATCGTTTGAGTTATGAAAACGTTTAAAGAGAAAAGGATAATTACAATTTGTATGCGATATATGTATTTTATTGTAAATAAATTATAATAAAACAATATTAATAATTACTTATATTATGTTTTTTAATATATAATATTTATTTATCAATTTGTATTTGATATTTATGATTTAAAAACACATTTTATCAGGTATATTCCAAAGTAAACACTCTTTATTTTGTCATCAATTTGTCCCTTTCAACACTAGCATTTAAACATCTTGTGCCACACACACACACACCAGAGTGCATGGGTGCCTCCTCACGCACACATCCCTAATAAGTGCGCACACAGGAGCTGCATAAATTTTGCGCACTGCGCCTCGTGCTGCCAAACTCGACAGAAGTCGAGAGCATTTTGGTAAACGTTACGAAATTGTTGTTGCCAGCAGCGGCAAATGGCAAACGACGCCCGCAAAATAAGGTTTTTGGGTTAAACTGCAAGTTTTTGTTGACATTCAAATTTGCATAGTCAAATTTTGTGCCAGGCGAAAACGGTCGCTGTCATATTTGATGTGCTCAAACCGAATGCGGAAGTGCTGCCAGGCTAACGCTACCTCCCTCACTGCTTGCCACTCCCTCCCTTGCTTCTCCGCTCGTCCAGTGCTGCAGACATGAAAAGCCACGTAATGCACTCACGTATGGCAGTGCCTGCTTGTGAGTGTGGGTGTGTGTGTGTGTGTGTGTGTGCTTTTAAATTTGTTTTAATTACGGGGGAATTGCACATTGTTGCAGCTCGTCGGGCACAGAACTCGTGAAATATTCAGCATATTTTTAAGTGCTCGGCGCGAAAAATGCGCTGATCCTAAAAGTATGCAATGAAAATGTGCCCCACTTCCCCTAGGCGGCAAAGAAGAGTTTTTCAAACGGATTTTTTCTTAAAAAGCGGGAAATGCTGAAAAAACTGGCCAGAACTTTGGATTCTTCTGAACATTTTACGGACTTGGTAAACTTTTGTATGATATAAACAATAAGAAATTAACATTTCGTATTGAAAAATGAAAAATGTGCCGATGAATAGCTTGTTTCTCCCCTAACAGAATTCTGTTAAGTCAGCAGTAATATTTTTCAAACCGTTTCCATTCCAGTGTTATACAATATTACAAACTCGCTGTTATTTTGCAAAAAGCTAAATTTGACGGGAAAAAGCTGAGTTGACAACACTGTGCAGCAACAGCGCTATAAAAATAATAATGATAAAAAGAAACGGCCAAGAAAAAAGTCCCTTTTGGTCACTTTGCACTGAAAATATCCAAGGAAAATTGCAAAATGCCTTTACACATTTTTTCAAGTCCAACCGCGAACCGCTTCCCTCGCACACACCCTCCCTCTGCCGCCCTTACCCAGAGTCGACGGCAAACAGGAACATAAACAGCTGTTTCCGCTAAGTGTACCTGCTACTCTGCCGGAAATGACAATGCACCGTGCAAGTGTCTGCGTCTCTGCGTGTGTGTGTGTGTGTTTGTGTGTAGTTGCTTCCTTGTGCAGCTCCTTGATGGCAATGGCATGCAGACACACTGGACAAAGGAGAATGGACAAGTCGCCCAACAACAACGAGAACAACAACAGTCGATGGCATCGTCAACGGCAACGCCATCGCGCGACATTGTCCAAGGCGGAGGCGGATGAGGATGAGGACATTGGCTTTGCGCTCCACTGGCGCTGCAAAGTGGTGTCAAATGTTAAAGGAAGCCGCCAGAATAGTTGGGTTAGCTTTTCACTCATTTATGCAGTCTTCCTTTCTCATGTGTTTGAAAATTCTGAACAATGTTTTCAGTGGTTTTTTTCTCTTTGTGGAAATTCTTGGAGCACAGATGCCAACAAGCAGAGGAAACTTATTCTTAGCAGTTAGATGATGTTATTGCATTTAGTCTGAAAATTCTTCTGAGTGATCAAAAACAAATCTAACTCCCTGCGGCACCTTTATATAAACTTTCTTAATCCCTTCATCTACCTCTCATCTTTTTAGCTCCTCTTTCCTTTGCTCTAACAACTTTAAAGGCAACTTAGTAGGCTTAGTGGGGTTAACTTCCATTGAGAACATCCCAGAATATTAATCACTTAATTTCCGATAAAGTAAGTTCAATATTCCAATTAAAGAACGCATTACACACATGCGCCCCCATGTCCCCATGACGCAGCCCAGTCATGGAGTTTTATCGCCAAAGTGTCAGATTGTGCCTCAGACTTGTATAACTCTGTCGATTGATTTGAGATCCTATTGCGTTTGTTTACAGTAAACACCTCAGCAACACATCAACAAGTTGATCCACATCGCTCTCAGGCGGCGTCTAATTATAAGAGAAACAACAATAATAACAACAACTACAACAACAACAGGCACAAGGGCAACGGATACAATAGGAAAATGTACACAATATCGTATCAAAATCTTTTTCCCTTTGGAATATTTACCAAAATAAATAACGAAAAGAATATATGGGAACGGGGGTGGGGGGCGCGCGAGTCTTTTAACAATTTCGAAACTTAACGAAAACGCAACGCGATTTTCGTTTTCGAAAATAGATTTGTGTTTTTGTTTTTGTTTCTGTTTTCGTTTTTTTTTTTTTTTTTTAGCATATTGAAGGAATTAGTTTGAATACTGTCAGTCGTTACCCAGACGCGACGCAATGCGGCGCGGTCCGTTAGCGCGATCCGAGCGAACTGACTATATAAAAATAAAACGATACGAGGAACAGAAAAAAGTTGAGAAAAAATTAAACAACGCGCTGTGCCAAAAATTTCAAAATTAGAGTGGAATATCGTAATGTGTTTTCGTTTTCGTCGCGCGCTGTAAATGCGACAGAGAGCAAGAGAGAGAGACAGAGAGAGAGACAGAGTTTAGATAATCCCGAAAGATGTCCACAATGATGAGTGCGGGACGCAAGGGAAGCGCCCAATTGGAGGTCATGCAGAAGGCAGGCTGGAAGATCGACGAGAATGAGAAAGGTGAGCCAACTGGGCCGGGCAACAAATGTCAACAAACAAATTAATGTTCTCTATCTCTATCTCTCTCTATCTCGCTCTTCTCTGTCAGCCTGCTATATAGACATAGATAATGACGACGATGATGAAAATGAGGAAGTGGACGAATCAAAGCGCGTTTACTCCAGATGGAACGAGTTGCCCAATCTGGTGTTGGAGGAGATCTTCACATATCTCACGCCGCGAGAACGCTACTACGCTAGTCTGGTAGGTGATTACTCCTCTCTCTCCCCCTCTCTCTCTCTCTTTAATTGTAACTGCTGCTGATCCCTCAGGTGTGCCGGCAATGGTACAGCGCCTTCTATCTGCCCACAGTGTGGAACAACTTTGTGGTGGATGATCGCACGCTGACGCGGCCCAAGTACAACTACTACTCCGGCTGGCAGTACTGCCTGGACCACATGCGCACCCAGAACTGTCTGGCGCGCATTGGCCGCCACCTGCGCGGCATCGAGTTCCGGCCCTGGCACAGCTTCAACAACATCTACCAGTTCATGACGATGCTCTCGTGGAGCATGGATAAGGTAAGTTAGCCAAGCCTGGTGTGACAATTGCAGCCTGGTCTCACATTGGACTTTTGCAGGCCAGCGAAGCGAATCCTCAGCCCGACTTGGCTGGCATGGGTCGCCGCATACGGTCGCTGGTCTATCACTTTCCCTGCAACATGTCGCAGCCCAACGATCCCGAGGGCCTGAAGCTCTTCGGCACCGGGGGCCAGCTGCTGAAGGGACTTAAGGAGCTCATGCTGCGCCTCACAGATCTGCACACGCTGAAGCTGGTGGACTTTGTGCTGGAGCGATTCGAGGCTAATCATCTGCTAGACGAAGTCGTCTGCAGTTGCTGCACCAAAATGCGTGTGCTGAATCTGGTGAATGTGACCACCACGCATTGCCCAATCATGCACGTGGGGCTCTTCCTCAATCTGCAGGTGAGTGAGGGCAGACACAGCAGACCAGACCGATGGTAACTCACTACTCGCCTTCAGGTGCTTACTATATCGCCGCAGAACATCGACGACGATGTGCTCTCGCTGCTGGCGGACACCAAGCTGCGACACCTGCACTTGCTGCAGAACTGTTATACGCCCAATCATCTGACCATCAGTGCCTGCGGTGTCAAAGCGTGGCGCAATCTGAAGGCCACCAATCCACGACTGCGTGTCCATTTGCGCATGGAGAACTTGGTGGACGGCGAGGTGGTGCTGCAGCCAGAGGCACCGGTCCACAGCATCACCTACAATGCACCACAGGCACGCATACGCCCCGAGCTGCTGATCCGCATGGTGGACCACTACAAGAACAGCCTCGCGGTCTATGGCCACGAGCTGCTGCCGCGCTTTACCAGCCCTAAACCGTTTCACGCTCGCATCGACAGTTTGCTGCTGCTCATGTGCCGGCAGTGCTTCAATATGGATACACTGGTGAGCATGGAACTACTTTAGTAGTGTACGCAGCAGTATATAATGTCTGAACTCCACAGATCATTCGGGAAAAGGTGTCCACCTCGACTATGTTGTTGATCGCGCGCACTGCAAAGAATCTGCAGAAGTTGCACGTGCGACGCTTCGCTGTCATCCTGCGCTGCGATTGGCCGAGGCATCCAGAGTGGAGTGATGAGTTCCATTTGTGGCTGCGACGCAACTCGCGCTCCTACGAGGCTGTTGAACGCGAAATCTCACAAATCTTGGGCTACAAATGGAATCTGCTGAGTGATCGTGACTTCAAACAGCTCACGGTGAATGTCAAAGCTGGCGCCTGAGAACACCCCTTACCCCATCCCCAATGCCCCCTCTCCCACTCTATGTACGATAAAAGAAACTGCAACTTGTGATAAACGGTGTAGAGCTTTACTAGTTTTGTTGCCCATTTACCTTGTGTGTACAATATATATGTAACTATATCATATAATGAAGCAGAAATATTTATTGAACTTACGAATTTGCTCTGCGCACGGGGAAAAACATTCGCCGCAACGATCTGATCTGATCTGTTAATTATTGGAGAAATTCGAGGCAGAGCGGCGTATATAAGGCAGGTGCTAACTACGCATAGTCAGCTCAGTCGGTGTGCAAATCTCGTTGGATTACTATGAAGTTCCCCATCAATATTTTCGCACTTTTGTGCCTTCTTTGTGGAGCATTTGAGACGCTTGCGGCGCCTCAATTCATCACTGTGGGTCTTCCGCTGCCTGGTATAGCTCTTCTGCCTTACTTTGGATCTCCGTCGCCCTACTACCCCTATCAACATCATCATCATCATGGGCATCATCACCATGATCACCATCATGACTACCATGGATACTATGGGCCGGAGTACTATTAACACCAAGGCAATACTCCTCTATTTCTAGTTAACTATTTATATTTATTTTTTTCATTTCAATGCTAAAGTATGTTGCCTGTTAACTGTTATTATCTTAATTTATTTATTTGCTTTGTTTGTATTTTGAATTTCCTATTTACCACCTAGCAAATACTCACACCAAGATGTGCTAATTCACCACCTGGTGGTTCATAACTTGGCTTAGCCGTGTTTCAGTGTTTCAGGCTTCGCATTTAGTACAGCCAAGTGCCAAACCACTGCAAAAGCTGTGCGCATTTACAACTTCACCTCTGTGGCCTTGAAATGCGTCACCTGCAACAAGAACAACAACAGTGGGCGGCAAATCAATGCAGCCACTTGCAGCGCAGTTCTCGAAATTCAATGTCAGCGCCGCCGCAAAGCTTTGGTACCGTTTGCCGCTCTCAGCGTCAGCAGTTGCATACTTTCAGGCGGCTCATTACGACACACAACAGCAGCAAGTAATTAAAAATAAAAATTAAAATTTTAAAAAAATAATTTCTTTTAGGTAAAATTAAAAATTAAAATTAGCTGCATGGGGCTCTCCACAGTGATAGCAGCGTCTGGCATCATCTTGTTCGAGTGTGGACTCTGAAGTGGGGTGGTACAAATAAAATGCCGAGAACAATAATTTAAAATTTAAGTATATATACATAACACACATACACAATTTTAAGAGTGTTATCAGAGCAAAGAATATTCAGTGTGCTCAAGAGCATTTCAACACTGTGCGATGAGACAATTTTAGATGTGGCGCATTGTTTTTGGCGAACTGAGCAAACTGTTGCTGTATCTTTTTTTCGGGCCACTTTTTTCGGGGGTAGGGGCCCCAGTTCAGTGGGTGACAGTGAAGGCGCCGCATGCCAAAGTTTGATCATGACCGCTTAAACAAGAAATAAGCAACAAATACAGCTGACCGACCGACTATTTGTGTAGAGAAATTTCTATATATTTCTAACATATAAACAATCAAAATACGTTCGCAATAATTTAATGAAACATTGTGCAACGACGCAGTTCGTCCAAAATGAATAAGACCATACTGCACTGGAGCTATTTGAACTTCAAGGACGTCCCCATGGACCTGTTCCTTTACGAAGACCTTGAAGAGGTCTATCTGAAAGAGAACTACATCTCAGTCATACCGAAATGGCTGCTCAACATCACCACGCTCAAGTTTATCCATCTGGCTGGCAATAATCTGACAGAGTTACCTGAAGATATTTATTTGCTGGAGAATCTCGAGTTTCTGGACGTATCCAACAACGAGCTGACCCAGCTGCCCGGCACTTTGGGGCTGCTGCTCCAACTGCAGCAGCTGAACGTCAGCGGGAATCAACTTACCGAACTTCCTATGGGTAAGTAAGAAGAGACTCCACCTAGTTGTTTCCGTTATGAGAAATGAAGCTGTCCTCCTCCTTCACCACTCCGCAGAACTGAGCAGCTTGCGCAATTTAGAGCATCTGAACATTGCCAAAAATCAGTTCCGTCGCCTGCCCCTACAGCTCAGCGAATGCATCCGCCTCAACGAGCTGAACGTGAGCGACAACGAGGCGCTGCTGCATCTGCCCGAGCGCATCTCCAATCTGCCCATGCTGCAGTCCCTCGCCGCCGATCGTGAGTAGAGCAAAGATAAACAGAGAGAGAGAGAGAGAGGAGAGACCGAGTGAATGTGGGAACAAAGAGCGAATACTTGTATTTTTCTCTGCAGGCTGCGCTCTTATCTATCTACCGGCTGCACTCTCCAAGTTTGTGAACCATGTGCGCATATTCCACAACACCAGTGTCAACTATATTCCCCTGATCTACGAGCGATTCTATCAGAACTTCTACGATAATCGTCAGAAGGTGACGTCCATGTAAGTAACTCTCGCGCCCAGTGCAATGCACACAAGTAATTATGTTCCATCATGGCAGTCCTGTCTCGAAGAAGGGTCTCTTCTGGGTGCGTGAGCTAGAGACACAGCAGCGCTTGCTACTGCCGGTGGGTACCCGGAAAGTCTTTGCTGTTCCCTCGGCAGAGAATCAGGTGTCACTCTACGATGACTGTCTGCATGCACTGCAGTCATTGAATCGGCAGATGCCCATCTATGAGAATGCTGCACTGCATCGTCTTCTACCCGAGCCGTATATGAGTTCGCACATCAACAACGGACCCATCGCCCGCTGCACGACTTCCACCTGCTTTGGTTCTCTCTACACTTCGTACTACTTTATGGTGGTCAAGCGGTGAGTCATCAGAACCGGTTGAGGTTTCTAGACCTATCACAATAACCTAACCAGATCACTTGAGGCACTAGTGTAGATTTTATTTATAAATAATAGCACAACAAGATCCGCTCTATGTGAGGGTGTACAAATCAAAATTACTGACAGATTTTCTTCATGAAATTTAATTTATTATATCTCTAATGTCTCATTTACTTTTCAACTTGTAGGCGTGGCAGCACCTCCAAGCAACTCTTCACATGCAACTTCTGCACAATGTACTGCGCTTTGCAGTGGCTCTCGGGCAATACAAAGAAATACTATCAAGTTGATTGGAAAGTTTCCGATGACGACGATGACCACGACGACGACGACGACGAAGTCGATGACGGAGATGGCGATGGCAATGCTGATGATGAAAACGAGAATGACTAAAACTAATAAAAACTAAGTCTAGCGCAACTGTGTAAATGTTTGTATATAAAATTAGCATCATTTAATTAGTCGATAGTTTTATAAATGTTATCAAAATGCTTAACCTTATTGTGGAGATTATTAAAGTGTCCCAATAACCAATGGCAGCCGGTGCGCGGGGTATTTTTCCAGGGGATGCAATAGTATAACTTAATAGGGGTGAGCCGAGAAACTATCGTATGTATCGATGTATACTTTTAAATACTATCGTGTTTACCGTCGTATGTAATAGCTACTACACTATCGCATGTAATACAGTTAGACTATCGTGTGTGTAAATAAACATACTATCGCATATTCAACATCGTACTATCGGTTGCGAAACCCTAACTTATCATTCTTTAGCAATTTGTAATCTTAAAATGGCATAGGATTCGATAGTTTCGATAGTTTTACAGTACGATAGTTTCGCAGCTCATTCAGGTAACTTTAAACGTAGCTCTGCGACAGTCCCCGCTCATGGACATGCACATAATCATCCAGCACGCAATGTGAAGCTTCAGGATAAGCACTGCGACAATTGACGCGATGTTTGCCCATCGTGAAGGCATCCACATAGGCCTGGTCCAGTGATTTATGCGGTCTAGAAAGAGAGAAAGCCGTAGCTACAGAGAATCTTCCAGCTAACTCCATTACTTCCACCACTCACCTGAGCAATCTGTGCAGTAGCTCAGCGTAGAGTCCACTGTGTTCGTCCACCTGCGCGTTCTCGCAGATCATGCGCTCCAAACAGGCTCTGCCCGGTTGACCGCGTTGATTCATAAACTCAACAGCGACTTCGTAGAGCAGCTTCTGTGGCTCATCCACAACGGGAAGCTCCAATTCCTTCTGTTTCACCAGCTGCAAGTGCTGACGCCGCTGCGCTGAGCTCAGCTGCAACGGACCCTTTAGATCACGACTGCTGTTCCACAGCTTCCACCAATAGATGGGCGACTGAGGCTCGGGGAACTGATAGTGATAGTTCATTAGCCAGACCAGCTGGCGCCATGGATTCTTCTCCTGGAAATCCACGGGGAATGCGATTCCTGTGACAAACTGTTGAATGAGTTCCAATTAGATTAGGATGTAGTAAAAACAGACAAACTGTGCGTGCGTGCCTTGACTACGCCTCCGTTTTGGTAGATTAGGAAACGTTTCTGTCGCCGGTGATGCCGCCAAGCGGTCAGATTGGCATTCTGTGCCTGCACAGCTTCCAGCGCCAACAAGTAGGCGAATATGACACTGCCAAGATAAGGTAATAAGATGTTTAATCGGCTCTCTCGTCTGATATTCGATGTTAACTCACAATAATTTCATTTCTCCGCTTTTCCTATGTTGACTGCTCAAGCGGTTGTCCGCTTCTGTCTAGCGAGCATCGCTGTCGATGGCATTTGCTGCGAGAGTGAGTTCTAATGACAGACCCGACCCGGGTGAGAGGTGTAAGAAAAACTCACGTGCTTTGGACGGGTTTCCTACTTTTGCATGTCATCTTAATTAGCATGATTCCGTCTGCACCGGGATCTCTCAATAGGTGGATAGGCCTCGTTTCGGGACTAATTACTTTTTGGGCCTGCTCTACACGTCTGGATTTAATCAATTCATTGGGTCGTGAAGACAATGAAAAATAATAAAACAATCTCGGTTATAAAGAAAACCCACAAGATCAAGAAATACGGAATGAAAATTAAAGTCTTTCGATTAGGTTTTTTTAACGATATTAAAACAGTATATTTGATGTGTTTATTTTTATGGAATTTCGGATATATCTCTTTCGTATAATTCGAACAGGAATATACATATCTAGTTACATAAATATGACCAAAAGTAGCAACCATCATGCAACATACAACGTGCATGCAGTCCCAACTGAAATGAGTCGAATAAGTTTGAGGTCTAGTCATCTTTAGAAAACTCCCTTACTACGCAACCACCTGACCACAAAGGGCCCCCCTCAACCCACCTTCCGCCTTTCGCGGCAACCAGTTGCTGCCGCTGTTGTCGCAACCATGGCGAACGGCGGCATTGCCATAGAGCTGTTTGTTCCATTTATCGAACAGAATTCCGAAAAACTACACAAATTAAATTTACACATATTTTCTTTTGGCAAAAAAACAAAACAAGACATTTCAAATTGAGCAAAACATTTATCTAAATTTAGTGGTACCTCAAATTAGGAATTTAAATCGATCAAAATTTGCCGTTTACAATGCAGAGATTGCCAGGAATGCCACTGCTGCCAGGGACACAGTTCTATGACGTGAGTATTCAAGAGAGAACTAGATTGGGCTTAAATCACCCGATTAACACCTCCGATATCACTCGGCTTCGCAGTACAGCAAACGACGTCATCCACGACGACAGACGCTGATGCATTACCAGGGCATACACATGCTCTCAGATCGCCGGGAGCCCGAGCTAGTGGAACCGAATGGACCGCTAGTCGACCCAGCGTGTCCCGTGCCCGCACCATCGGATTTGAATGGCTTCTGGGTGCCAAGGCCGACGACTAAGCTGCCACCTTGGCTGGCCTACGACAAGCAGGTGCTGTGCTTCAACGCCTACTTCAAGGAACCACTTACGGAAATCTATCATGCGCCATATCAGGTGCGCAAGGTAAAAATATACTTCTACCTGGAGGATGGCACCATGCAGATCACAGAGCCCAAAGTTGAAAACTCTGGCATACCGCAGGGTTGTCTGGTGCATCGACAACGCATACCCAAAATGCCACCCGGCGATCGTGAGTTCATTTCCATCTTCGATCTCAATGTGGACACCAATGTGCAGATCTTCGATCGTGTCTATCACATCAGTGGCTGCGATGTCTTCACCCGGCAGTTTCTTCATCGCGCTGGCATCGTGGTGCCCGTGGGCCTAGTCGAACCCGAGTATGATATCCAGAATAATACCGATCAGAACGGTCTCTAACTTTAGTATATATCTCTTCTTTTTCTCCTGCGATCTGTAGCGATCCCACTACGGAGCTGCGCAAGCGTTTGGCTCTCAATCAGGCAGCACGACCAGCGACAAGTGCTCTGCCAAAGCGCCATGCTTTCGCACAGTTTCTGGAGTTCGATCGCCGAGTGCTTAAGTTCCAGGGCTACTGGGATGATCGCTCCGAGTTCGGAGATGTGCGTAAGCTCGACGTATGCTACTACCTGGCAGACGATACCATTGACATAAAGGAGAAGTTTCCACGCAACTCGGGACGCGAAGGACCAAGCACATTTCTGAAACGCGGAAAGCTGCCTAAGGAGTTTGTGGGTCCCGCTCTGCCAGGTCAACAGACAGCCGTAACACTGCTAAACGTGCTGGGCTCTAATATGCGAGATATTCGATATGTGGCTGATCCACTTAACACGGGCCAGAAGCAGGAGCTATACTACACCGATCAGGATCTGCAAATTGGTGCCGTATTGAACGTATTCGGACGCAATGTAGTCCTTACCAGCTGCGATCAGTTTACGCAGCACTACTACAGGGAGAAGGTATAGGAGCACAAGTAACAGGGTAGAGGTAATGTTACTGATTTCTTCATCTCCATTTCAGTACGGTATACAGGAGTTTACACCGCAACCATTGCCGAAGAGCAGCGATGAGCATCCGCAGTATCAAAGTCGGGTGCGTCGCTTGCCCCCCTACAATGGTTGGGGCAGTTACGAGGACTCCGAAGGTAATTGCATTACTGTGGAACCGAAACCACCTCAAGCGGACTTCAAGAAACTCTTCAAATACGATGGCTGCATTCTGCGCTTTGGTGCCAGGCTCGTGTCCGTTATTCGGGAGAACTGCGAACGCAGCTTTGTCATCAGTTACTACCTGGCCGACGACACACTGCAGATCTATGAGGTGGCACTGCGCAATTCGGGCTTTGTGGGTGGAGAGTTTCTTAAGCGCGCGCGGGTGCCGCTGCCTGGCCAGGAGAAGTTCAGCTCGTCACGGCCAGAATACTTCCGTGCCAGCCACTTTTATATTGGGTCTACGGTCAACCTCAAGGATCACATATTTTACATCGTTTCCGCCGATGAGTTCACACTGCTCTACATGGAACAGCATCCCAACGAGGTAGAGTACACCACCTAGTACAATCTGTCTCCTGCATTCCATCAAGACTAACAATTATTTTCTCTAGTTTCCCGTGGCCAATATATCACTGATTATAAACAAGATTCGTGAGGCAGTGCGTCCGCAGTATAAACAGTTTGTGCTGCGCTGCAAACCCGATGCCGATCTGAGCGACAACGTTACCATTACCTACGAGACTCTCAAGTCCACTCTGATGTCGTACTTGCCTAAGGAGTCGCTACTCAATCACGAAATTGTCACCGTCTGCCGTTACTTCTCGGCGGAGCAAACACCTCCGCCCAGCTGTGATCGAAACTATGTACGCGCTGCCGCTCAGCTGGAGCTGAAGCGTGCTCTCTGGGACAATGTAGAAGAGTTGACTGAACACCTTAGCCACATCAATCCCACATGCAAGCCGTACATTTCGGAGGCTCATGTCCGGTCCACTTTACGTGGTTGCCGATTGCCATTTAGTCTGGAGCTAGTCGAGGACATACTCAAGGTACTGCATCGCAATGCTCAGGGCGAGATTGAGGTGCGCGATGTGCTGGCTTTCTTCAATATGAGTGCCGATCCCTTGCCAGACATTGCGCCCCTCAACATCGCCTTTGAGCTGTGCCCCAAGTTGCCGTTCCTACACAAGGGTCGCCTGGTTGATCTCAATAAGTTTCTACACTATTTGGGACTGGAGGAGCAGATGGTGCGCGACAACTATTGAGAATTGGAGTAGAATTACTAGAGTTCAATTCAGTAACGCCCGATAATAGGGATAAAAAGCTATATTTGACCGGAAAAGAGCTGATTTGGCATCACTGAATAACTTATGCTGAAAGATATACTATTTTTATTTTCAAATTTCTAAAATAAAAATAGGATTTTCTTTTATTCTACTAAATTGCCCTTTGACTTTGAACCTAAGTATAAATTTACATTATATCGATTGGTTGACGTGATTCATCAATTTAGAAAAAGGCCACCGGTTCACGCTGAAAATAGATTGCGGTAAACGTTAATGGGTCTCCTGCGACTATCTGCATGTGAAATGAAATTTTTTCGTATGAAAAACTAATGCTTTATCGACGTGACGCATTTGAGCTTTAAGAAATTCTAAAACTAGAGCTCTACTAACACAACATATATAAATTAACATACAGATCCCATATTCTACAATCGGTTGCTTTATAAAAGTTGCATTATTTGTGTATATACAAAGACAATATCGTGGCAAATGCGTTTGAAAATCTTCAGGAATGCGCGAAAAATTGTGCCTTAATAACTAATCGTAAACGTTGCTGCTTATAAAATCGTGTATTGTGTTGTTAGTGTGTTTGTGTGTATTGTATTGTTAGTATGTGTGTGTGTGTGTTTGTTTGTTAATTGCTGTGCCTTAAAGCTTTGACTCCGTCAGCCAATTGAATGATTGCGGCTTGCGATCAGATGAAGGGCTTATTGCAACATTGATGATGGTGGGCTTATCCGTCAGTTGGTTGGCCGCCTTTATGGCCTTCTGCAGCTGTTCAATCTCCGTACAGAAGTAGCCCTGCATGCCAAACATCTTCATCATCTCTTCGTAGCGCACTTGAACGCCCAACGCTGATGGTGGTGTGCTAAAAAGGTAATTATACAAGTGATAAGATTAGCAAAGTGCTACGACAGTTGATAAGATTGAATTCGACTTACATTTGCGTTAGATCGCCCTCACTGCGTATGGCCTCGAAGGTGTCCTTATCGAAGCCGCCGTAGATGCCATTGTTATTCACAATGACAATGGTAACGGGCAACTTGTAGCGCACCATTGTTTCGATTTCCATGCCCGAAAACCCAAAGGCGCTGTCACCCTCGACGCAAAGAACCCGCTTGCCAGGTGCAAAGTCACGACAGTAAAGAGCGGCTGCAACTGCAAAGCCAGGTCCCACACCCATGGTGCCAAAGGTGCCAGCATCGAGTCGATGACGTGGTAGCTCGTTCAGCAGCATAGAACGGCCAATGTCCATGGTATTGGCACCCTCACTAACAATGATGGTATTACGTGGCAACAGTTCGCGTAAATGATGGAAGACCGCGTAATAGTTGAGCGGAGTAGATGTGTTCAGGGACATTTGCTGCACAGTATCGCGATTATGTTTACATTTTGCCGCCAGCTGCTTCCACCAGTCCTGTTCGTAGCCAAAGCGGAAGTTCACAGCGTTCATTTGCTCGAACAATTGCTCGGCAAAGGGACGGATGTCTGCCTGAATGGCCACTGATGCGACAACCGAATTGTGTAGCTCCTCAGGGCAGATGTCCACCTGAATGAACTTCACATCCTTATCATATCGTGGTGCGCGTCCAAAATGCAGAATCCAGTTAAGACGTGCGCCCAGCAGCAACACTACATCGGCTTTTTGCAGCGCCAACGTGCGTGCCGAAGATACACACTGAGCAGCCGTGTCAGAGACCACACCCTTGCCCATCGGAGTCGGTAGGAAGGGAAGATTTGTGTTCTCAATAAAGTGACGCAGTGTGTTTTCCGCATGAGCATAGGCAGAACCTTTGCCAATTATCACCAGTGGCCGCTTGGCTTGGCGCAGCAGTTGAGCGGCGCGTATAACCTCATCATGTGGCGGATAGACCAATGGAGGAGCCGGATGCGCTAATGATTTGTAGATGCGCGCTTCCTGAGCCTTAGATTGCAGTATGTTTCCAGGAAAATCCAGATATGCTACGCCCGGACGACCATACGTGGCATATCGTACAGCCTTCTCCACATGCAGCGGTATAAGAGCAGCAGTTGGCGGACGTGCTGCGTACTTGCAATACGGACGCGAGAGCTCGACCTGTGGGCATTCCTGAAATCCGCCGATGCCCTCGTGATCCTGATTCGTTGCACCTCCAATCACAATCAACGGCCAGCAATTGACCTGAGCATTAGCCATGCCACCTATCAATAAAAAAAATGTATATAAGTGCGTTCATTTAATGTGTTATATTTTAATAAATACCTGTTACGTGAAGCAAACCAGGACCGGAAACTACCAAACAGACGCCAGGCTTGCCTGTTAGGTAGCCGATGGCTTGCGCGGCATAGCAGGCTGCCTGTTCGTTGCGCATTCCAATGTACTTTAGTCCGGCAACTTGGAACGCCATCGACAGTTCGATGACGGGAATACCGATGATGCCAAACACATACTCGACACCCTGTAAAATTGTAATGAGAAAGTATTACATTAAGATTCACCTTCGATTAAAACAATGTGTAAATGCAGATATAGCTTCGGTGACTTTGAACATGTTTTTAAGCAAATAAGTTTGTTTACTCTTGATTCAAACAAGTTGAGTTGAATATGCACGCAGCTTGATAAAAATTCTATACCAGCTCGTTTAAAGTTCACATTTCTTCATTATTATATGAAAATTGCTGTGGGGCCTCTGTGAATCTGCTTATTGATTTTAATCGGGTGCACTCGTGTGATTTACTGCTTAACTCGCTGTGGCAGGTTTTAACACCTTTGGAATATTGGGGCAATATCAAGATTCGTTCGTATCTATATCGGTTATTACCAGCCACCGGCTAGTAACAACAACAACAATGTTAATCAGGGGTACACATACGCATGCATTAATACATATGTACATACATACATATGTTTATGAGAAACAACAGGCAATAACAATCTTGGGCCACTTTTAAATGCTTTTGACCTTTGTTCAACAAACAGTTGGCAAAGAGATAAGCGAATAAGGCACAGTTAAATCTACAGTTGAACGCTCTTCATGGGACAGTTCTCTCTGCCTTTAGATTGCACGTTAAAAGTGCATATCACAAAGAACATAGAGGAGAGGTGGAAACCAAAAGAGAAGGGCCATCGGCAGCCAGTTGTCTTACCTGTTGCTTCAATGATTCCGCAATTATTTGAACAGCTTCCACCTCGGCCATTTTTAATGTTACTATTGTGCTAATTTATAAAGTAATGTGCGCGTTGCTGCAAAATTACGTTTATTTTATAACTTTTTACAAAAAAAATCGACAACAAAACAGAAATGTTAAGTTTGCGTAAATGTTAACTTTAGCATTATGTTACACTCAAAATGGTTATGTTATCAACGCGCAGTATTACCAGACATTGTAAATTACAGCCTTCTGGCAACAAAGACCATGCTGTGTTATCGAAAATTGAGCGGCGATAACTTGTGTGTTTTAACCAAACACATTTAAACAATGGCCTATATTCATTGACTTGGACACAAACAATTCGTTTCAATAATACAATCAAACCTTCTTCAAAATGTCAAGTAGGGATTCGAATAAGGCTTAAGTTGTTACGCCACAAAAAAATGTAATTGTAAATTTCAGAAAGCCTTCATGACACGGCTACTTCATAGGTTCAAGGCTGTATCAACACAAAAGCCTGCAGTTCTGCATTTTGATTAACATTTAACTAATTGCTGTGTCAACTTAAGGCTTTATTTTGAATGTGCAAAAATTAAGATCAGCAAAGACCGCAACCAGTTTGAGGGGTTTCCTCCTTCTGTCAATCTGAAGTTATTGGTTTTATAGTCTTGATTAAACAGACCATTCTAATAAGATATTAAAACAGACCTTTATGGCGAAATGGGAGCAAAGATCTTGACTTTATTTATTATACTCTTTACTATATTTAAAATTCAATACATACTATATTTTAAATTTTGTTTTAAAGATAAGTAATAAAGAATTGTGTAAAATAAACTGAATGCTGTTAAATTATAGATCAAATATATACGAACAAAATATATTTTTTTAAAAGGATCTAATTTTATTTTTTAACTGATTTATATAAAAATATAAACGTTACGGTTCTTAGTCTGAGGTGTATATATCTACATACTCAATGTTCTATAACTTTTACCGAAATTATCATGTGACTACTCTAATTTGGTAAAAGATTAAATTATCCAGTTGGTATAGAACTGTATCACTGACTTATGTACATACATCGATTACTTCGCATAGGTCTTGAATTACTGTTGCGGCATAAGTTACTTCGTCACTTTTTTTTCCCCTTTGTAGGTGGCAACGGCAACGGGTCTGCCTTATGTGGATTCCGTAGATGAGTATAATCAAATCCTCTGAGCATTTTCACTTTCCCCTTGGTTTCCCCTGGTCTTGTAGGACCAAACATGCCTCCTTGTGGCACTGATCCGTGAGGAGGCAACTTATAAATACTTCGCACCGAGAAGCGTCTTCTGGCCATGTCTATTTCGGCCTGGAGCTTCTCGGATTTGTAAGACGGTAAGGTAGCTTTTCCGATTTTGGTACCCTCAAGAACACGTTCCTGCCCCGGATGTCTTCTTACCCATGTGGACGGCTTGCTGTCATCAAACGGCTCGTGCCAAAGAACTGGCAACATCCTACCCATGTAACGGAGTTTATCAGATCCGAAGAACTTCTTTTTCTTTGGCGGTGGCGGTGGCTTCTTAACCGCTTTTGGAGGCTGATAATTATATTCAGGTTCCGGCTCCTCCACTTCTGTTTTTTTTGCTTTTTTTGTTACAGTTTTATTATAAAGCTTGTCAATTTTCTTTATGCTCTTCCTATCAGTCAAAGACAATCGTTGACTACCACGTCCATCTCCATTATCACCATCAATCCAAACTCCATTCTCATCCCAATATCCACCACCTGGTCCACCACCTGGACCACCACCTGGACCACCACCTGGTCCACCACCTGGTCCACCACCTGGGCCGCCACGAGGTCCTCCCCCAAATTTACCGCCATAAGCATCATCACCGGGTCCACCAGCACCTCCGCCATATTTTGTAGCAACTCCTCTTGGCACTCTTACAACCAAGTCATCATCTGCATTGCCTTTCTTTCTTTTTCCACCAGCCATTCCAGATTCATAAAAATCTTCATCGGAATCATAATCATCAAAACTAGAGCCAAATGCATTGCCAAATTCGTCAAATTCGCCAAACTCTCCAAACTGTCCTCCTGTTCCGTCCAGTCCTTCGGGTCCAAATAACCCCCCTTCAAGCCCTTCAAGTCCTTCTAGTCCATCTAGTCCTTCAAGTCCTCCGGGTCCTAGCCCACCTGATCCACCTGGCCCCCATTTTCCAAATGGCCCTGATTTTCCTCCAGGGCCCCAACGTCCTCCTCGACCACCTCGCCCGCCGCTTCCACCCCTTCCGCCTGGTCTATCGCACCGATTGTTAAATGGGTCAAAACACGCGTCTCCGCGACCAGTAAAGAGATCATCTTTATCTGGACGACTCTTATCGCATGGAATATTCAAGAAATGATCCATTATAGAAAGAAGCAAACGCATTACAGTCGGATGCATGGGTCGTCTTATATCACCGTTTGGAGCAAAAATCCCATCATATAAGGCACAACCGTCGGGTCTAACGAATGGTACTCGGTAACGATTCCATTGCGAACATTTCGGATTCAAAATCTCTCCGAATTTCTTTAGGGTCAACTCGTACATGAAGATATAGACCTGTTCGATAGTCTTACCCAGCAGTTGTGCTAGAAGTGCCAGTTGTTTACCGTTACGTAGACACCAGCGTCTCTCTGGTGACTGCAAGAAACGATTGCGGAATCGGCATCTCAGCTGTGTCTCCAATACAGCTGCGCAATTTATCAAATGGAGGGTATCACTATGCGAAATACTACAAAAGGGGGCGCAGTACATTGCAAAAAAAACAAAACAAAATATTTACGATTTTAAACTTAGATTTATCCTATTCAACATTTTTATTTTTGTGAGCATATAAAGAATATCTCAATAGAGTCACTGACTTTTTGAAATCCAAAAAATTCGGGTTGCTTGTGCTTTTTTCAACGATTTGGTTTAACTATTATTTCTTCCACTAATTAGTTATGAAAAATGTTAGTTCTAATTCAGCTTTATTAATTAGAAAATAATATATTCCAAAATTTATATTTTATTGCTATATAATTTACACTACACTGTATAAAGATAAACTATTTACATACTCAATATATACGTATCTATTACCAAATTTTTAAAAGCGTTATCCGAATTTGGTAAAAAATTCTGTTGATAAAAACTGTATCACTGACGTATGTAAATTAATTAGTTCATATTACATTTTGCATGATCAAGGCACCAGAAGTTGAGCTCTTATTTATTTTTTGCTTTTTTACCCTTTTTCTTGGGTGGCGGATCCTCCTCCTCTGTACGATTCCTTAGTCTATTATAATTAAAAGCCTTCGCCATTCGCGATTTCCTGTCCGGTACTTTATCATGACCAAACATCCGCTTTGTGGTTAAAGATTCGCGATCCGGAATCTTATACATACTTCGTACCGAGAAACGCTGTCTAGCCTCTTCAAGCTGGGCTTCGACAGTCGGACGTTTATAGTGAGCCACCTTAGCTCTTCCGATCGTCGTACCCTCAAGAACACGATACTGCTCCGGATGTCTTCTTACCCATGTCGAAGGATTGCTGTCATCGAACGGTTCGTGCCAGAGAACTGGCAACGTTCTACCCATGTAACGTAAGTTAGCAGATCCTATGAATTTCTTTTTCTTTGGCGGTGGCGGTGGCCTCTTCTTCTTAGGCAAGGGCACATAGTCGTCTTCATCTTCCCATTCTTCAAGATTTTTCCCTTTTTTTTTTGATACGGCTTTATTATAATGTTTGGAAAGATCTTTTATGCTTTCTCTCAAGCTGCCAGAAAAACGATCTCCTCGCTTACGACGACCCCGTCCATCACCATCTAAACCACCTTCATCATCGTCCAAATGAACACCATACTTTGTAGCAACTCCTCTCGGGGCCCTAACAACCATATCCTCATCCGCATTGTTTTTCTTCCTTTTTTTAACACCAATTCCGAATTCATCATCTGAATCTGAATCAGAATCATAACCATCTGCATTAGCACCATAACCGAATTCACCGCCATCTTCACCCCAAAATTGTCCTCCTATCCCTCCCATTCCTCCTAGACCATCTGCACCTTCCATTCCTTCCATTCCTGCCATACCTTCCATTCCTTCCATTCCTTCTAGTCCACCTGGTCCCCCTGGTCCTCCTGGCCCCCCTCGTCCTCCTGGTCCGCCGGGCCCCCAACGTCCTCCTCGTCTGCCTCTTCCTGTGCTTCCTGGTCGAGTGCAACGTGTATTATAAATGTCAAAACACGTTTCTCTGCAACCAGTAAAGAGATCATCCTTCCTCCGACGACGCTTCCTAGCTCTTTGGCATGGAATATAAGTGAAATGATTTATCATTGAAAGAAGCAAGCGCATTACAATCGGATGAATGGGTCTTTTAATATTGCCATTCGGGTAAAAGATTCCATCGTATAAGGCACAACTGTCGAATCTTACGAATGGTACCCGATAATGGTTCCAATGCGAACATTTCGGATTCAAAATCTCTCCAAACTTCTTCAGAGTCAACCCGTACATGAACATGCACACCCGTTCGACTGGCTTACCCAATAACTTGGCTAGAAGTCTCAGTTGTTGACCATTGCGCAGACACCACCGTCTCTCTGGGGATTGCCAGTAAAGATTGCGAAGTCGACATTTTACCTGTGGTTGCAATACAGCCTCGCAATTCAGCAATCTGAGAGTATTACTAAGCGGAAGACCACAAAAGGGGGCGCAGTTCATTGCAAATAATGCAAACTATTTACAATTTCAAAATAAGATCTTTCGTATTCAACATTTCATTTGTTATTAGTAGGTCGATAATCTCTCAAGCCAGTTGGTGTTTTTTTTTAAATTACGCCTGCTTGATTTGTTTAAATTATAATGAGGCTGAACTAAAAGAACTCCACCGTTACTAATGCTCTTGGTTCGATCACAGTGATAAGTCCACAAGATTTAAACAATAAATACATAGCTTTATTAGCTTCAGGACTCGCACTGTAAAGTGCAATTACATACAAACAAAAATATATCATACTTATATGGCATTATTACTAGAACATCACAGCATTAACTACAACTTTGTATTGACAACATCCTCTCGCGGCTCAGTGGTCTCCACCTCGTTCCATTTCTGAATTTTCCCTGAGCCAAAGATCCAGAAAAATATGGCGGGCAAAATGTAAGCGGCAGCACCGATTAAGAATACCCAGAACCAATCATCGATGGTGTTCTGTTGAAAACAAGAAAATCATTCAAAACTTAATCCTTTTTTAAATCGTCTAGTTAAACCTACCGAATCTTTCGTAAATGCTGCCACAATTAAGGGTGAAAAAATGCCCGGTGTGGTGCCTAGACAATTGATAATTCCGTACATAGTGCCTGCGAAATTGGGTGCCAAATCTTGCGAGTTAGCCAAGTTGGAAGACGTGGCAGCACCGTTGAAGCCCAAGGAGATGGTCATAATAGCCACGCAGACGTACGGATCCCGACCGCAGAAGGCCAAGATAATGAGCATAATGCCTGGCACAACGTGGGCTGGAATAATGGAGAATTATGTTATTTTAAAGTTAATTTATTAAAAAGTCTTTACTTACAGGGCAAGCAGAACATCTTTCGCGTAAACGTCATCGTCCACCAACCCTTTCGACGAATCCAATCCGCAACGGAACCGAAAGCAAATGCAGCCAGGAGGCGAGCAATGTGCGGCAAACTGGACAGGAAGCCAGCCTTTGAGAGATCGAAGCCAAGGACCTCGCTCAAAAACTTTGGCGTTGCCGTAATGAGGAAGAAAAGTCCCCACATGCTGCCGTAGTGCAGCAATGTTAGCGCCCAGAAGGGCATAGAAACCACTAGCTGCCTGTATGGTGGCCATTTCTGATCAAGTAAAAGACAGAGAAGAGGTTATCAACAACTCCACAAAATGGAAATAAAAATAAATACTCGACTTACCGCCTTTTTAGCCAGCGTATTTCCAAGACTATTCTCGATGAATTCGCGTTCCTTGAGGCTTATGGTGCTGTGCGTGGCCGGCGTATCGCTGACCAAGTAGAACCACAAGGCCACAATGACTAGCACAATGAGGGCAACCACATAGAACGCCCAGTCCCAGCCAAGACTCTCGATGATGAGCCCACAGAGCGGCCATGTAATCACGGTACCGAATGTGCCGCCCATCAGTGATGCAACAAACTTGCCCTTCTCCTCAGGCGGCGACCACTTGGAAACCAAATTGTGACAGCATGGATAAACCACACCAGAGACAAGACCAATCAGGAATCGAACAGCAAACACCGCATATTTATCCCAGGCGGCGGCCACTGGAGTCAAGGCCGTTAAAATGGCGCCCAGAAGGCAACTGTAGCCAGCGACATTGCGTCCACCGAGCATCTCGGCCAGCGTGCCACCTGGCAGTGAGGTTATCATATATCCATAGAAATATCCGCCTAACAGCAATGCCTGATCCGTCTGCGACCAATCATAGCGTGGTCCATACTACAATTTAATTAAAATATAATTTAATT
This sequence comes from Zaprionus indianus, assembly GCA_018904595.1. Taxonomy (NCBI): domain Eukaryota; kingdom Metazoa; phylum Arthropoda; class Insecta; order Diptera; family Drosophilidae; genus Zaprionus; species Zaprionus indianus. The sequence goes on along the minus strand of JAEIHA010000709.1, from coordinate 1,509,464 downwards.
AAAATATAATTTAATATAAAATATAATATATATTATATTATACGCACATCTGGACTTTGTATGATCGTATTGTTCTCGTCCCGCTGCTCGACCATTGCGATAATATTCAGGGACAGATTCACGCGCATCATGTAGTTGATGAGGCACATGAGGAACAACATTATGGCCACATTGACGCGCTTTGGCACATAAACTGCGAACGAAAATAAATATTGATCATTGATAAGTGCTCTTTCAATATGTTGCTTATTTTTAGTGCTTTGTATCTATATTTATGTGCGACGATCTTGAGTCTGTCAACCCGTCAACTCTATTCAGGCCGACGAGTGTTTAATTAACGCAGCCACGCATGCGTAATTTCCAATAATTCGGGGATTTTGCGCATCGACCTCACGTGAAATTTATTAATACGCCACTTTGTTTTTTTTTTTTTATGTTAATATATTTTATTAAAGGTAATCTTTAAAATGCGTGTGTGAATTTGGATACTTACAGCAGGGTATAACAGCCATCTTGGTGGGTTTTTAATTTTCTTCGTGCCGCACGTCGCTGTCAACTGAATAAAGAGAATAACAGGAAACAGTATAAGATTGGGGAAGTTGCACTCATAATAATTACTTATTATACAGTTGAATTGAGTTTATAATCCCATCCCATCGTTAAGCGACGAAGAGAATGCGGAGCTGTTATTATGTCAGCTGATCTCTGATTCAGGTTTACGGTTGGGAATTTATGCGATGCTAAGTAGGCAGTGCAATGAAATTTCTCGGGTTTGCAATGTGAATCAAAAAGGGAACATCAACGAATTTGCATTCATTAAAATATGATAAGTATTTGAGTACTCTATATCGTGCATCTATATTGTTGTTATTTGTTTAGCTGCTGATTGTGACTAATTTTAATTTGTTTCAAGCAGCACGTGCAATTGATTTACGTACATCGAATGTATACATTGTCATCCAGTTTTGAATTCAATTATAAAGCACACTCATGCCTTAGTACATTTCGTACACACTTGGGGTATTCACATTAAGTTTGCGTTTTATTCAAGTCACTTGGTAAGTTAAACAAATTTGGATAGGTTGACGACCGCCCAAATCACGGAATACTTGAATCAAATCTATTTTGAATGAATGCAATCACTTGGTTATGAATTAATAAATAAATCCAGACCACAACCTATTCAAATATGCAAAACTTTAAAAAAAAAGTTGCCTTTGAGGGTTAAAAATGTTTTCCCACTCATTTCTTTTTAATCTTCATTTTAGTTTACCGAGATACTCGTGTCATTTGAATGCATTCATTATGAACATGTCGGGCATGCGAGTCTTTTGCACGTTTATGCACGTCTTAGCTGGATTTTGAAATACGCACGTGTTCGGCACTTAAGCTTAATTGAGTTGTGAACATGTCAAATGACAATATCAAAAGTTTCTCGTGTACCGTTTAAGTGGTTTCGATTTTGATATAATTTTAGTTTTATATACTACTACGGCCGGCTATCATTGCCTGTCATTTTTGCTGGCAACCTATTGATAAGGTAATTGCACCGCAACACGCTATACGAATTTTCTAAAATTTTCATAATATTTAGATTAGTAAGAGCGGCGACAAATAGGCTGCTTCCTATAAGGAAGTACGATACAAATTCGATAAAACGAACAAGCCAAATACAAAACGATTTTATAAGTTAAGCTTAAGGATGACCCTCTCGACTGATATAGCTAGATAATTGCGGATATAGCTTTGATTGATTCCTTGATTTCATTATAGATAAGTTACACTGTTATAGCATCGCCCTTGGCACGTCGATATCAAATATTGGATTTGATATTTAATTTGGACAGCTGTTGAAAAGCCATTCACAATGTTGCACATGCAGTTCACCAGGCTGTCTGGCGGGTAGCCTCGTTTGGCTTACGTGTATTCGCTTGACAGGGTTAACTATTGCACTTGGGTATATATCATATACGTATTGAATTATGTACTTCTGTTACCGACATATGTACAAATATTTACTTTACACATTTCAATCATCTACTGATGTTGGGTGAAATCGCAATTAGCGCCTGTCGCAGTATTTTTGAAAAGGAAAACAAACTGTTGGCAAATTGAATTTTGGGCGAATATCCAATTAGTCACGATCCACACTATTTACAAATCTCAGTCTAAACTGAGCTAAATTTACGATACATGATTCAAAGTAAACGCAGGCTAATGATAACAGAGCGTTTCTAAATCATTTAAATCGCATTAGTTTAGTACCTCTTCTACAGCATATCGTATGGGCGATTCCAAGAACAACTTGAAGTTTACTACGATCATAAACTAGTGATAAGCAATGGTATTGGTTAAGGCAAAGTTCTCAATGAACGGAAGTAATCCAAAGCAAATAACGCATAAAATCGAAAGTTATAGCAGCAATGCACAAAGTATCAAGTATATAGCCCTAATATCTGTACATAGTATGTACATTTTTGTGTATTCACGTTATCAATATTGCAGTTCGCATGCGAAGAGGAAAGTGAGGCAACAACTCAATAAATTAATAACGCGTCTCAGCTTAAGCTCTGTGATGTGTAATTTTCCGTAGGTGAATTAACTCGACCGGTAGTTAAGTTTATATCGTACAAATGGGTCTTATGAGCACCTCCTCCAAAAACACTTAGTACGTGACATGCATATTTATATCACGTAATATCATGCGAAAAACTTTTCAAAAAAGGCACAGCACCAAAAATAGATTCACATTAAAGATATCACATCACAGATATACGATATCAGATAACTCAGAGAAGGGGGAACGTGAAACGATTATTTTAATAGAGAAAACTAACCGTAAAATTACAAATATAGAACGCGAATGATAAAGTGAACACTGACAATAAGGCAAGAAGATTAAGTAGTTAATTGAAGCCAGAGAAATAGCTTAATTATAGCACTTTAGATCGTGGGGAAGGCGTAAAAGGTTTTTAAAACAAGCAATATACTCGTACAAAACAAACATTTTGGTACATGACATAACAATTACATACCGTAGAATTTTTGTGCATAAGCAGTTTTCAAACTGCAAATCGTTTACTACTAAGTATTCGATTGGATTATTGGAACTAAAAAACTTCCCAGCGGGGAAATTTTTCGCAAGCAATTTAAAACTTGTTCAAACCGTGTCAGCTGAGGCAGAGTTTGATGTGCCAAACGGTTGGTTACTATTTACACATTTTATCTGGCTTCATTAGCTACATAGAGAGAATGTGGGCAAATTACCAGAAGGCGCGACAAATATAGACGGGTATAACCCACGGTTACAGCCATATCTTTGCACGGAAATTAGCCCGAGAAGAAATCTGAACATTCCCGTAGCTTTGTGCTGCTCTTCCAACTCCGGTAGTGGGTGCCATCAGGTTGAGAGAATAAGAGCTGTTAATTAATTTGCCGGGCACACTTTTTTATCAGCGTCATTGCCTGGCGCTGGCTTTATAAAATCAACTCAAAAATTTATGACTTTATATGACGAGGGCAAAGAAAAAATCGTTATTGTAAAATATATGAGCGTATTTGCCATCGTCTGATAAACACCAGGCTACTAAATGGTTCTCATTAAAGTTAGGTTAATCTTCAATTACGGTGCCGTAAAATAAAAAAGAAACACAGTATCGGACTCGATGGATTTCAATGTTTATGAAACTATGATTTGATTTATTATCGGAGAGAAACATAAAATGGAATGATATCGCGATACAGACGATGTTCGCATCGATACACCGAAAATATACCGTTACATACATGCATATAGAGATGTATTATATACTCATAGCACGCGTGCTGGGAGGCATTTACATAAGACATGAGCTCACAATTGACATGGTTTGGTAGTTTGCATCAATCTCTACCCCGATTTTTTTGTGCCTTTGTTGGCCTGGCTTTTGAAAAACGTTTAAACATTTCTGTTCGGTTTGAGTCAGTTCGTCAGTTTGACTGGCAACCTGAGTGTTTTGTTTTTTCTCGTGTTACGTTTCATTTAATTTCAATATGTTTTGTTTACTGCCTCTGAAATTCTGCAAACTAATTCCAATGGCAATGAACTGTATCTCACAATAGAATTGAATTATGTGTAATACACACGAGCTAATTTAGTAGTAGTTTCCAGTGGTTTTACTCTATATCATGCATTGTTGTGGGGTTCTCAGCACTCAGGCCCAGATCCAATTCATAACAATTCCCACTGAAATCTCATTTTTGCACGTTATACTTGACTTTCGAATATTTTTATAAGGAATCAACAAAAAAACACATTTAAACGAAGCGCAATTACGCGAAATCTGAGAAAATATAAATACATTATAGCAAACGCTTATAAGTAGTGCAAATAATTATTCATATAATTAGCAGCTCAATTAATGCGAAATCAATGCGAAAAATTGCACGTCAAAAGTTAAATAGATGTACACAAAGAAAAACGGCTAAAAGCTTAGCTCGAAATAGCTGGCATAAACTATAGATATTAAATAAATCAACAATGATCGATGCGCGAATTATAAACTACTAACCAAGCAACAAAAAAACAAAAGAAAACCAAAAGTCAAAGGTAAAACCATCTAGAAATATCTACCAAACAAGAAAAACAGTTTGGAGATGGCTAAAAATAAAATCTAACTTTCATAATATTCTAAATAACTATGCATAACTGCATTAATATTATATAATATTGAATATTAACAACAGCATCCCGAATTCCGCAATCCGCGTGGAGAATAATTTAATATCGATATGAAGATATTTTGTAGCGCATTTAAAACATGCCCAACAACCGAATCCCAAACCAGTTGTCGCTCAGTATGCCAACTAAAATGCATATTTTAACCCAAATATTGAGAAAGAAAGATAAGAAAATCACACAAAACAACGAGAAAGTTTCACTGTCCCTCATATCCTCATCTAGAGGATGCTGAAATCTCCGAAATATTCCACTAATGTTTGTCCGTATTTTTTCTGCGGTTGGTTTTTAAGTTTTAAACACTGCACAGGTCCGAATTCGAGATTCATAATAATATTCACTTTATCGTTTCGCCTTGTCACCCTAATCAACTTAAAAGTCATTTATGATATGCAAGAAACTTTTCCATAGCACTATGTGGCACGAAGTCCTGTCGAAACATGCATCATACTCTTCTTCACACACACACACACACTCACATTTAAGGTACGCGATGTCGGGCACCCGATCTGCCACAAGAACGTGCAGTAAGAATTTTGGGGTGGCCTGGGTGAGCCGGAGCGAAATCGGGGAACTGTTGCTACAGCTGAGAACGCCGCGAAACGAATGAAGCCAAATCGCCAACTGCCAATGGCATATAAACTTAACTTACTTATGTACTACCGCTACCTACCTACTACTACTGCTACTACTAACACTGCCTCAGACGACGGCGCTCGCAGTTTTTTTTTTTTTTTTTTTTTTTTTTTTTAGATTTTGAGTAAAAACCTCGGGCAGAGCGAAAACGCAGCGCGCGCAAAAAAACGCAAACAAACAAAACGGTTAAAAATTTGTTCAAATTGTTGTTGAGCAGTTTCGAGATTCGACGCTCTGTCTCTGCCTCCACCACCACCAACAACACCGACGCCTGAAAGCGTTTCGCTCTCTCGCTCTAGCGCCGATAGCTGCTCGCTCGCGCCTCCGAATCAAAAATCGCGTGCGATTTATTGCACATCGAGAAATTTTTTGTGAATTGACAAATTCGTGCTAAATCGAATGCCAACAAAGACAATGACAAATAACAATAACAACAACTACGCCAGCAACATATTAAGTAAACATTAAAAAAAAATGAAATATTTTTTTCTCCAATCAGTCTTTGCTTACCGAACCCATTGGCGAACACGCGCACACGTGTTTTAATTATTTATTAAAAGTCGAATTACAATTTTATGCATATTTTTGGCATGTGCATAAAATAAATAGGAAAATGTACACGTCATGCAGATACCCATTAGACAATTGAACACTCTACAAGTTTCATTGTTGTAATTAAGACAACCTGCACTTGACTAAAATACATTAATCATCGTATGAAATACATATTTTGTGAAAACATATGTTTGTACATCACTTTTTTTGAGCAGAGCATTATTACTATATGTACATATGTTTTTGAGTGTTATAAAAGGCCTACATATATACATGACTTTTATGGTTACAGGGTATAGGTATACACAGCCAGCTGTAATATTTGGTATGCTAAATATTTTGTTTAATTAGCGCACTTTGCGATTCGTAGGCAAAGTGGTAGCGAAGCGCTAAGGTGCTAGATAAGCGCAGATGACTTTGTTTCTCTGTGAATTGAAACTATTCTGAAGATTTGACAAACTCTTCAAGTGTATATATATATATATATATCTCTTCTGCTTGTCAGACAATAAAATAGCCAATTAGCAAATACTTGTCGCACTTAAATAAATAAATAATAAATAAATTTTAATAGCAACTTTATTTACTGGTAAGTTTGACAGGGTACTTCAAGGTCGCCAATTGCAAACTGTCACTGTCAATCAGGTGCTAGAAACCCCTAAACACCAAGTACTCACACATGCCAACCGCTTCCTTACCACAAAACATGTAATAATGCCGTGAATCTGAGCAAGTGGCAATCACTCGTGATCACTAACAGCAGCTTCACCGTGGCGCGGGTCTGTTGTCAGATAATTATTTTTATTGATGCATTTAGCTGCCTGTTGCAGATAAGCAAATGCGATTAGTGATAACAGTTGTTAATTTCAGTGTCGTTTCAGTTGAGCTCTCATGTGAATGTTATCTAAAAGGTGTTTATAGTTGATTACTCTTTTGCGGCAGTTAGTCGTTTCGTTAAGTGTCGTAAAATCGATATTCAGACACTAGAACATTTGGTTTCATAGTTTATGCATTTATTTGCTAAAGCTCAATTAAAAAACATACATATATTTAATTATATCATCTAGTCTCAACAGCAAAAAAAAAAAAAAATTTTAAATATTTAGCTAAGGATTTGCACTTAATCGAAATTTTTGTGAGCTATGTTGCATTCAGCAATTTTTAAGATACATATGCTTAACAAAGTATTCCAATTTATGACATGTTCACGTACACCATCCGCTCAGCACAAACTCTACCCACAAGATTTCCATATTCCAGAATTTCATGACTATTGTCATCATTACCGGTTATCTGTAAGCAGAGCAAACCATTAATTAAAAACTCTTACACATATATAAAACTGCATTTACCTGCAAGTATTGTCTGTAACTTACGCATGTCTGCGCATCTACCAAAAGCTTTACATTGTTTAAATGCTCATTGGTAAACCTATTTACATCCACATCAGTTTCATTAGGATTTAGGCGCTGATACTTCTTTTCATCTAGCTTGGCGCGAATGTCTTAAACAGAAACAAACGAAATTGTTTTATTAAATACTTCAATTTGGAATTTCTTTCACTTACCGTCTGTGAGAGGCAGCCATACATAAGTCTCCGGGCACAACAAATAGGAGGCAGACAATTTTCCCTTATATCGCATCTTGGGGCACGAATGTATATAAAAGCCCATGTAGTAATACTTTAGGGCGGGCACACGCTCGGCAATTGTCTGCACTAAATCGATTTCCCTAAAATAATGATTTTAGAACAACAGTACGAGGTAGAGCGAACAAAACTCACCTTAAAGAACCATAGGTGCCCAGGGAAAGGAAATTATAGTCGGGATCATAGAAAAAATAAACAGAGCTGACCGATCCGGGTAAAATGTCAATGACGCCAACGGCAATTAACTTGTCGTCAAGCCAGTACTGCTGATGAAACGATCCGTAACCCATGAGTGGACCACCCTCTGGTTTTTCGTGCTGTAAACGATTAAAACACTGTGATTAAAAATAACTTCGGTTACAAAGAGATTTGAAATGAGTGAATCATTTGAACAATGGATATTCGATTATTTCCATTAGCAACCTTCAAGGGTGTTTTTTGCAGATGATCCTTATAATCTTTACAACGCTTTACGGGATCGTTGTGTATCGTTAGCTGATACTTGCAATAGAGCTCATAGCTTTGTGGTAGCGTACGTTCAAATTCCTCGCCATGCACGTACACCAAGCTCAACTAAGGTTTGAATTAAAAAAGAAAAAGAGAAAAAACAAATTCGATCATTTATAATTACCTTTAGGGGTGATTTAACCAAAAAGCGCTGCATACTAGCTAGTGTTAGGCGTGCGGGGTTATCATTGTGAATGGCTATTTGATATTTTCGATACAATGCGAGCACTGCATCGTCACAGGTGCGCTGTGTATCTGAGGCAGCGACCAAAACGATCTGCAACAAATAGCACAAATACGATGTGTGTACATAAAGGGACATACGGACACGCGACAGAGACAGTAACACAAAACAATACCCTGCTACCCTATTGGTAGAGGGTATAACAAAAAAGGCAACTAATTTCGTATGATTGGCAATGAAACAAGTGATTAGTACTTGAAGTGATAGTACTTTCACAGAATGATAATGAAAATCTTATTATTTAATCAAGCGTGATAATGAAAAGATTAACCTATATAATATATAAGGTCACAGTCTCATTTAACATATACAGTTTGTTTCAAATAAACTTGCCAATAAACGAAACTTGATTTGGCCTACTAATCACAATTAATGCTGATAAAAATTTATATATATGTATATATATACATAGTCCATACCTTAAGCTGATGTTTGTTGTTTTCGTTTGGTGTGGTCAAAAAATCTCGTAGGGTCTTGCCCTGATTCACAGTTTTGCTTGGTGGTTGTTCCAAAGAGGCACCTAGCTTGGCTTGCCTACGCTCCAGACGCATTTGCTTAGCCTTCTTACGTGGGGGATTTAAATTGGAGACCAATGCTAATGTTAATAAGAATGAATTGATTATTATTATTTCAGAGAAATAGCTCAAGGCTTATACTTACATTTTTTAGAAGCAGGCGAGGAGTCACACTGATCACCATTTTCTGCTTTGGCATCCTGAATATGTAAGGTTTCAGTGATTTTCGCCTGCTCCTCTTGAGCTTGTACTACCAGCGACTCAACCTGTTCCACATCAATAACAGAGGGCTTCTGTGTGGGCAACTGTGGTTGAGGCTCTGTTTCGTTGGCTCCATTGCCAAAATCATCGTCATCGCCATTTATTGATTCACCCGCCTGCTTATGTTGTTGTTGTTCATTCGGCTCTCGCTTGCCATCACGCAAGAACTTATTCATGCGTCGCAAAATTCGCTTATGTGACTTGCTAAGCTTGAACTCCATTGTATCACACTTGATGGTGTAACATGGGCAACAGCTGATATTGTTTCGCGGCTTATAACAATAATCGCCGCAGCGCCGCCAGCCGCGATCAATCAGTTCCTGGTAGTCTTCACAGGACAAACGGTATGCGTGCATCCCTGAATGACGCATCCGTGCATGCAGATTAAAATAAAATGAATATGGTAGGATTGCAATGCACTTTGTTTTTGCTTTTTTAAAAGGTTCTTACCGTGCGACCGCGAGCAGTTGGTGCCGGCGCAATAGCCACATTTACTCGACTGCTGTCCATAGTACTGCACAATGCTCAAACTCATATTGGCTTATTTATTGTTTCTTAGCACAATGTAGACATTTTTCAATCAAGATGTTTCAAGAAGTTCCAACTTGATCCCTGCATTTATGTTGCGAAATATATCTGCTAATAGAGATGCGCGTGAATCTATCGATAGCATCGATATAACAAAGAAGTGCTGTAAATTACATACAGTTGTTAGCTAAAGTGATCAGCTGTGCTACAGCTGACGAATTTAACTGAGCCCTTTTTTCACTATCTCATAAATATAATACAATACAATTTTTATATTATTACACTGTTGCTATTGTACTTCATGATCGCTTGTCCACGTAGGCAATTAAATAACAGTCAAGTAAAATTTAAAAATGAACTTGTTCTTTTCGGAGAAACACACTGCTTTAACCAACACTACTACTACTATAATATAATAGTTTTATATTTCGACAGCCGACAACCGATTTTACCAAGCTTTTAACTATGCATTAGTTTTACAATGAATTAAACGATTTTCAAAGAAAGTATCAGGTGTAAGTTAACAGGGAAATCAAAGTGCAAAAAACAAGAAAAAACATGTTAGTCGCACTGATTCAAATTTATAAATATTGAAGTGCGTAGTTCAAAGTGAAAGTTGTTCGATCGAGAACCTATTAATTACTGTTAACCTTTGGGTTAAAACTAAATCTAAAATCAAGAAACACCACTACTGGCAATTAAAATTTTTGTTTTAACCCAAATTATATTAATTATATTACTAGTATATAATAAAAGCCAATAGTAATTACCTTAAATAATTACTAATTGATTACAGATTGCAATGATTGCGGCGGCAACAACCAAGGTTGAAAACCGACCTCTGGAGTCCACAGCCCATTTTAAGGAAAATCTCAATCTGACACAGGCAACGACCGATGAGTTCAATGGAAAAGTGACAGCCCCACCCACACCAACGCCTATGACACCCGTTATACCCGCCGAATTGCAACCCGCCTACTCAAAACTCTATAGGGACTGCCAGGAACATGCTGAGTACTTCGCCAAGGATCACACAGAATACGGACAACGTTTGCATGCCGCACACATTGCTTGGCAGGATTTTATAGTTCTAGCCAATCGTCTAGTTCTTCAAATCGATGCCTTTGCCCATGAATACGATTTTGATGCCAGCACGCCGGGCAACGGCTATCGGAGCTTCATTTATGTGACCAATGCATGCATAATCCATGGAAGCAACATTTGTCAGCAGCTGTTTGCCACACGAGCAACTCTTTTCTTTCGAAAGAAATTCTATATGAAGGAAGTGGAGGCTTGCTCCCAACTGCTTTGCTCTCTCTGCACTTGTTTGCAATATCTATTGATTTTGCGCCAATGGTCAGCAAATTCAAACGGAGATCTGTTTGCCAGTGGACGACATACGGCCGAGCAGCTGTTTGAACTTGGTGACACCATCAATCAGTATTGTTTTTACGGGCGCTGTCTGGGCTTTCAGTATGGCGACTCCATACGTGGTGTACTCCGTTTTCTGGGCATCGGTATGGCTAGCTATTCGGAAACCTACTACTCTCAAACGGACAATCGAAGTAGCACCCTACTGAAGACGACTCGTAGTCTGTGGTCCAGTGGAAAATATCTTATGAATCCAGAGTTAAGGGCCAGACGCATTGTGAACATTTCTCAGAATGCAAAAATTGACTTTTGCAAATCGTTTTGGTTTCTGGCAGAATCCGAACTAATGCACAAGCTGCCCAGTATTGTGGGCAGCGCGATTAAGGTGAATCGTTTGATTGAGCTGCCTGCGGAGCCATTGCAGTTGGGAGCACGTTGCAATGAAAATGAATTTGTGGACATCGCTGTACCTAGTGCACATCTGGGGCCTGGACTGCCCGTCTCTGTTCGTCTGCTAAGCGCGAAGCGACGTGCTGGTATGCTCGGGGAAGGACGCTATCGTGGCTGGCGACGACCGGCCGGACCATCGAAATCCATACTGTTTCACTGCCACGGTGGAGGCTTTGTAGCGCAGTCATCCAAGTCCCACGAGTTATATTTGCGCGATTGGGCTGTTGCATTAGATGTGCCCATACTTTCAATTGATTATAGTCTGGCCCCGGAGGCACCATTTCCCCGAGCACTTCAGGAAGTTTACTACGCCTATGCCTGGATGCTTAACAACGCTCAGCACTTGGGAACGACAGCGGAGCGTGTGATATGTGCTGGCGACTCAGCAGGTGCGAACCTTTCTATTGGATTGGCACTGAAGTGCATTGAACAGGGCGTCCGTATACCGGATGGCTTATTTCTAGCCTATTGTCCAACGCTGGTTAGTTTTGTTCCAAGCCCAGCGCGTCTGTTGTGTCTTATGGACCCTTTGTTACCTTTCGGCTTTATGATGCGTTGCTTGCGCGCCTACGCAGCACCAACCAATGAAATGCTGCAGGAGAATGCCAAACATGTTGAAGAATTAGAGCAGATACGCAATGCGCAACCTGCTGCGGTCGACACAGACAAGTCAGTGATGAGTATTAATTCCAGTCGACGCACATCGACAGCCAAGAGTCCACTTACGCCACTGGAACCTCTAAACCTATCGGATGCCGATGAAAGTAGTGATACCTTTGCAAGTGCCTCGTATCATAGCCAGACGGTGGAACGAACTGATCTTCCCAACACAGAAGGCAGCGATAATAGTTCTTGTGTGTCATTCGAAGAAGACTCTCAGCCCATTGAGCATTATCCGATTGAAATCTCAGCCGAAATACCAAAAGACGCCGCTTCAGCAGCCTATATTGATAATTTCCTGGACAAATATCTCATTGATACTGCTACGATGGAGGCAACAGAAGAAAATACAACGGCGCCAACGGCTCTTATGAATGGCCAGGCGAAAAGCAGCTCGGAAGAAAATATTCTTGTCGAAACGGGCCGTGATTTAATTGCAGTGGACACGTTGCCGGGCCGATTACAGGAGGCGGTTAACAATATTATCAATCGATACACGCAGTCCTACGAGATACATGGTGCAAATGTGCCTGGTCAACAGGATGTACGCAATATGGATGCACTGATTGCACGTAGCCCGAGTGAAGAGTTTGCATTTGATGTGCCCAAGGATCCGTTCCTTTCTCCCTATTGGGCCAGTGACGAGTGGCTCTCGCAACTACCAGAAACAAAAATACTTGTAAGGTCACATGAATGGGTCTGGCTTTGAATATTTTGGCAATTCCTTTTTCTTTTTTTTCTCTTAGACGCTCAACATGGATCCTTGCCTTGATGACTGCGTTATGCTTGCCAAGAAACTGAAGCGACTAGGTCGCCAAGTAGGGCTGGAGATACTTGAAGGCTTACCGCATGGCTTTCTGAATTTTACAATGGTATGTAGCAATTTTAAATAAATAAATCCAATCTAAAATCTAAATTTAATCGTGTATAGCTTTCCAATGAGGCAATGGATGGTTCTAAGCACTGCATCAAAACTCTGCAAGCGCTGCTGCAGACCCCTATGGTTAACAACGATGATACAACTTGCTACGATGATACATCTAGCCCCAGTGTGAGCTCTGCTACATCTGTAGCGCCTTGAATAGATGTATACATATACATATATAGATATTTTTACACCATTTGTTAAATGCAAGAGCATCATGTTGTTTCTTGGGCACATTTCTTGCTTTTTTGCATCTCCAACGTTTTATACAATTTTCTATGTAAGATTAATATTGCTAGCTAAGCTTTTTATGTTTTGTAATGGCAAGTATATACTATATATATATTTATATGTATATAGCTAGACAACAGCTATATTAATCAAGCCAATTGTTAAAGTATTTATAACATGCACACGCTATCTTCAATATATAAGCTTAACTCAATAATAGGAGCAGCCAGAGCTGATTGTAATCGGCCGGAATCTGCTCGAATATGTGCCTCTTGTGGAGTACTTACAAAAATGTAATTTGTAACAATATTTATACATATTAGGCTTAAGTTGTGCCCGCTTACCAACATGGACCTTGTGGAGGCTTAAAAAGTTAAACTGTTCTACACCTGATTTCGAATTTCCATATATTATTTTGATTTCCCAGTGTTTTAATAAATGGTTATTGCCATTAAATTTACTTTGCGGTTTCATTCACTTTTATTGATCGAAGAAATGCTGAATTGTTGAATCTTAAAAAATAATATATGGGATGTCTATGTGGAGAATTATATGGTTTAGGGCTTGTAATAATGTAAATAAGAATACGATTGGGTATTTTGAGACGCGTTTATGTCTCGTTATCCTCAATCTTTGGCGCCAAATAATAGCGTATGTGGCCGAGATCCTTGATGGCGTATTCGACTACCAGTGGTACATCGGCACACATGGACAGCTGGACTTGTGTGGAGAGCGGAGTTGCCTTCGTGAAAGCATTCAGGTAACGACAGGCGAATGTAAGGGTGACCGGCTCCTGCATGTCAATGATGACAGCCTCCTCCTCCTTATCCACTGAGCCAGTTTGCGCCAATTTAATGTTTGCGGTTCCAACATCACCGCTGGCCGAGAACTTTACGCCTTCTTTTGTGCAGCAAATAACCACAGATTCACTGAACTGAGCCAGATCGCGACAAATGCGAGCAAACTCCATGGCGGGCATACGAACCACGCATGAGTAATCAGTTTCTGGAATGCCCAAATGCTCCTGATCAAGGTTCATAAGTTTCATTTCGTAATCCGAAACCTTCTCCTGGTTGGCCGACTCAAACATGATAGTAACTGTATCGGCGTTGTCTTGCGCTTTCATCGTAACATTATCCTCGTTGTTGGCACACTTTAGAATCTTGGCCATGCTACCAAGATTCATACCCATGGAAAGATTACGATCACAGCGGAACTTGTCAAAACCATCAGATCTCAGAGTCAACGATACCAGAGACACATGAGAATTATCCATCGCTTGCAGCTGAAGTAGTATAAGAAGAATCAGTAAAGTTAATTATTGGGTGAAACAAATGTGTTTCGTATGTCTTACCTGTATACCAGAGTCGCTGCAATCAAAGGTGCCTTCATTAAGCAAATCCTTGATGGCATCCAGGATTTTCTTCAGTATGGTTGCTTGACCCAGTCGTGCCTCAAACATTATTAATATATGTTTCTTCTACTTAAATGTTTATAAAAAATTACGAGCGCTTAGCTGTTGCGTACCGCTGCGATTGACTACAATATTAAGAATGGCTCTATCGGCGGCAAAACTCGCGTTTTGGCGGGAACAACAGATGTAAATTTGGCGCAAGTCCTTAGCGTTGCCATACTCCAGAAAATAGTGTTGTATACTTTTCCTTAATATCTTGAGCGCAGCCCTGGCAAATAGTGCAGCTGTGGTTTTATTATAATAAATAATCTTTATACTTTAATACATTATCTGGATATTCCTTACTCTATGACAACTGCAAATAATTTATCATAAAATTTAAAAACTATTTAAACTCTTTCTAAGCCTCTCATTTACCATCTGTCGCAAATCGCTCACACACAGTCCTGAAATTATAATATATAAGGTAATAATATAATATATTTAAAACTTTTCCAAGTTACCTACCATGGACAGTTTGTATATCTTCAATGCCGCTTGGATCTATGCGTAAAAAATAATCAAATATAGCCCTATGATGTCTCAACATTGCTACACAAACGGCAGGCATAAGGGAGGACTTATTGAAGTCCTCGTAGGTACGATGTCTTAACAATTCCAAGACTAATCGTAAATTTCCTGCATAGGTGGCTAGAGTAAGTGCGTTTTGTCCACAATAATTAATAGCGTGAATATTTGCTCCAAAGTCCAGGAGAATGCGAGCACATTCAAATTTGCCCAAATAACAAGCTTTGAGCAGTGCCGTATTACCGTACTGGTCCAATTCCTCTATGTTGGAAGAACGATTGTGTGATAACGTGCATATCATACGCAATGACACAGCATCATCCCGGGCTACAGAGTCAAGGGCTGTAATATTTATTAATGAAAAACGTACTTATCAAATTTGAAGCAATTCATTTTATACATACCACTCATCTTCGTTGGTGCGCTCATTTCTAACGGCACTTTCATAAGAGCTGCCACTTTCGAATGAGCGCAGCGTTCTGGCAACGCTTACACATTTTAGCCATTTACAAACACCGTTTTTCGAAATGTCAATGTCAAATGCAATAAGAAGAAGCACATCCGCTTTCTTTTTCGGCTGAATATTTGTCGCTTAAACAGGGCAAAATGGTGGGTCCATTTATAAATCTTAAAAAGTTCATTCAATCAAACAACAAAATCAACAAAATGGTCTTAAATAATGAAATATATACCGTGATATAAACAGACGAAGTAATTTGTGACATTTAAATATTATATATATACTGTTTACTCCAGTTGCAAATTATAAGCGGAAATGCAATTCCGGCTTTTGTTGTTATTGTTATGGTTGATATTATATTATTTTATGCGGTTGATATTAATGTAAAAAATGTATTTGGTTTTGCAGTCGCTCGTGATCCCAGAGAAGTTCCAACACATTCTTCGTATCATGAATACGAACATCGATGGTAAGCGCAAAGTTGGCATCGCCATGACTGCCATCAAGGGTGTGGGTCGCCGTTATGCCAACATTGTGTTGAAGAAGGCTGATGTCGATCTAACCAAGCGTGCTGGTGAATGTACCGAGGAGGAGGTAAGTTTTCACTCCACACAATTGTCGGCTATTTTTGTTTACAATTTCTGAAATTGTTTCTTTTTGACAGGTTGACAAGGTTGTAACTATCATCTCGAACCCACTGCAGTACAAAGTGCCCAACTGGTTCCTTAACAGACAGAAGGACATTATCGATGGAAAATACTCGCAGTTGACTTCCTCCAACTTGGATTCCAAGCTCCGTGATGATTTGGAGCGCTTGAAGAAGATCCGCTCTCATCGCGGTCTGCGTCACTACTGGGGCCTCCGTGTCCGTGGTCAGCACACCAAGACAACCGGTCGTCGTGGTCGCACCGTTGGTGTGTCCAAGAAGAAGTAAGCCCTCGACTGTAACGGTCTCTGGCTCCAGGCTAAAGCTGTTATTGCTTATGGTTCTACTTTAACATCAATCCAAAAAAACAGAAAAATACATAAAAAAAAAAACCAAAACTGGGAAAAAATGTGTTTATGTGCAAGTGGATAATGGCAGTGTGCAATGTTTTCTAACATTTGTGTATACAAATCAGAAAGGTGCTCCCTTTTAAAATATTTTTGGTGGTTATATTGTTTGCGTTTACGTCAGCAAAGAGCTGTTTACAAAATTTAAAAGATTAATCTTCGTTTGTGTTTCCTGGTTTGATTTTTATGAAGTATCTTTAAAGCATATCACCTAGGTGGTTATTATCAGATTATTGTAACATGGAAATTTATTGAAGAACAAATTTAAAGGATATTGCAAGGTTGATATCAAAGTCATATCACATCTATGATTGAGACAAGGAATAATATGACATTGGTTACCCGTTTTTGGGTATTACGGATGCATGGATTCTGATTTGATTTGCTTTTTACTTCATATAAGTCTAAAAACACAACAAAATTAAAATGTCGTCATCAGTATCTGATTTAGTGAATCACAATCTAAATACATGGCAAAAATTGTGTATATTAATTCAAAAGAGCTTACAAGTGCAGACGTCGCAACATTTGAGCATATCAATCGTTATTCTCGGTCCAATATTGATATTTCTTTATTCCCAGCTCGATCACATTTTTGTGGATAAATCACCGACTGTAATCTCTGAAACCAATTATCCTGCATTAGATCTTGGCGTTCCTAATGTAACGTATGTATGGTTATCCTGATTGAATACAATTTGACGTCTAAGTGTTTTAGTGGATTGTTTTATTCCCCGCAAAATACGATCCTCGACAGAGTTATGGATGATTTGGCGCTCAATTTAGAGACGTTTAACCCTATAGCATACCCGCATGCATCTGATTTGGAACACGCACTAACACAGAAAGATGCTTTTGTCGGCGTACAATTTGAAGATCATCTTAGGAATATTCGTGAAATCCCCGAAAAAATAAAGGTAGCATTGCGTTTCCCACAGCATTTGCGTTCGCAGGAAGATGCGGTTTGGCCGAATAGGTTATATCGAAAAATAAATGATGAAGTTGCATGGAAATCTGATGTATATGAAGATGAAGGCTTTCTGATCGTACAAATGAAACTTTCTGAGGCTCTGATAAGAATGAAAAATGCAAGTACCCAAATACCTTCGGTCTATCTTCAGCCATTTCCAGACAGGGCGCATAATCTATATTCGTATTTGATAAACCCATTTCGGCATTTAATTACGGTGTTCCCTTTTCTTTTTATAGCTTCTTCTTTGTTTATTTCCGAGGTGAGTACATTACTCAAAAAAAACAAAACACCAAAGAATATTTAATTTATTTTAACATTTTTTATTTGTTCTGAATCTGCACTTGTTTTTAAATTTCAGAAAATTATCGACGAAAAACAAAGACACACGCGAGAGATATTGCGTCTAATGGGGCTGTCCATTGGTCTGAACTGGCTCGCTTGGTTCATTGTGGTCTTTACATTAGTTGCGATACCAATGGTGGTAATTGGGATCCTCATTAAGATTATGCTATGTCCTTCCAGCAGTATCATTGTCTTGCTGTTTATTTGCTTTACCTACGTATTCGGTTTAGCGAGCTATATCTGCCTGGTTTCTGCCTTCATTGCAAACTCCTACTTGGCCATAATATCTATATGTATATTACACATTCTCAGTTTTCTCCCCTATTATTTGATGAGCGAGCTTTTGACTTTGCCAAAATTGGTTGTAGTGTGTTTTTTCCTTAACAGTTCCATGCCTTTTGTGCTGATTGATGTGCTTGGATTCGAGCTAATTGGGGAAGGACTTCATTTAACTAATATGTTTACGCACCCCCATCCTGAAGATGTCCTCAGCTGCGGAAGTATATTGCTTCTGATGTGGGTAGCGGGAATTTTACGTATGATATTCTGTCTTTATTTGGATCAGCTGTTTCCAGCACAGTTTGGTGTGCGGAGAAAATGGTATTATCCACTTAAACGCAATTATTGGTGCCCCTGGCAAAGCCCACGTTTGAATAGCATTATCGTGGAATCAGAAACATTTGATGAACATCAAGAAAATTATCAGGAAAACGTGCAAGTATCAGATAGAACGAATGCTGTGGTTGTAATACGAAATCTCTCCATGATCGTGGACGGGGAGGCTGTAGTTGATAATTTTAGCCTCAACTTATATGATAATGAAATAACTGTTCTTACGGGCAACAATGGATCCGGTAAAAGTACTGTTTTCATGATGGTTGCTGGCATGTATGCACCGACCGAGGGCACCATTTGGATCAATGGCAACAACATGGCCAGAGAGTTTGCTGTGGAGTATGCTCGCGCATCGATTGGCATCTGCCCACAGCAGGATATTTTGTTAGAAGGACTGAGTCCATATAAGCACATTATTTTCTTTAGCCAGATTAAAGGATATTCTCGGGAAAATGCCGAAGCCGAGGCTAGGAAATATTTGGAAAAAATAAATTTGGTAGATAAGGCACATATAAGAGTAGCATTTCTCCCGCATTATATGAGACGAAAGCTGGCTTTGTGCTGCGCCCTATGCGCCGGAACTAAGGTGAGAGAATGGCTTAAAACAATATAGCTGCACTTCTATCACGGACTACCTGTAGGTGGTTCTGCTTGATATGCCGACCTCTGAGATGGACTCAACCGCACGTCAAGAAATGTGGGATTTACTTCTTTCAGAGAAAGCGGGGCGCTGCATCTTTATATCAACAATCTACACGTCAGCGGCAGAACTCATAGCCGATCGTATAGCCTTCATTTCCGAAGGTAAACTTATCACCCATGGAACTCGAGATTTTCTATTAAATAGTGTTGGATCGGGCTATAAACTGGTACGTAAAACTACCCAACATATGTTTTTGTTTCTATCTTTAGTATGTATCTATAGCACACTCCTTACTGCTGTTGTAGGTTTGTATTGTCGAGGATGACTGCGATGTAGATAATCTTACATTGTATCTGAATAAATTTAATGTTGAGTGGCTTGACACAGAGGAGAACGAAGTAACCTATCGTATTCCCAAAGAGTATGAAAAGAAGCTAAGTAAAATTACTCTTGGTCTAGAGAAGAAAGAGAAGAAATTGAAGTTGAAAAGTTTCGAAATTATTTCCCCGTCGATAAAGGATCTTATCTGGAAACTCAGCACAGATATATTGAAACCCGGATCTATACATGGTATGAATACAAAGTGTATAACTTTTCGACCAATGAAAATGGTTAAGAAAGGTTATAATAAGTTTGTGCAAATCTATAACAGGCAGGAGAAGGTTTGGCATGGCACATAATATACACACACATATCTGTCTGTCCGTTCGAACATCACAATTTGAGAAACTTTTAGAGCTAGAGAAACCGTATCGCTTGATGTTTATTGTATACCTGATGCAGATAAAGTTGATATTAAATTATTTGTAACTTTTCTTTTACTTATTTATGTCGGTATTCTTTTATTTTGTGGCCAGAAAGAGCATCTTCAACAACAGGATGGATGAAATTGACAACTGGACCATCCAAAACTAGCCGACGGACACGATTTCTTAATGCTTGCCATGCCCTGATTCTAAGCAAGTATCGGCACACGGTCAACTATATTTATTTCATATTATTCCTCACCATGCTTCCAGTCGTATTGTCACTGTTAATGTTTGTAGTGAAATCTTTTGAAGTGGTCACTAAAATGGAGCCGTACAATTTAAGATTTTACCCGGAACCGATAGTAGTGACCGCTTGGATGCAATTCCGGCTAATCAAGCGTGAATACGGTATCAGCGAAACTGTATATGCATATAATGAACTGGCTAGTACATCTGGCGCCACTGTTAAAAGGGCCACTGAGGAGATGGAAGATTATTTGTTAAGCAAACTTAAACTCGATAAATGTCTAAGTTATGTGGCCGCATGTACATTTCGCACAACAACTATAACAGCTTGGTTTAATCGACATCTATACCACGGATCGACACTGTCGGTATACTTAGTCTATAAGGCGCTTGGTAAGGCGTTGGCCTCAATGGATATTGATGTAGTTAATATGCCGCGAGCCGATTCAAATTCAGACACGTTTGTAGAAGATAGTATAACTGGTCCCACCAAATCCGCCACCCTTATAACTTTATATTTTTGCTTAATAACGGCATGTTTTGCCACTTTTATAATACAGGAAAAGGTGAATCAAATGCGCCATTTGTATTTAATGGCGGACTTTCACAATGCAACATATTGGCTATTAAATCTGCTTTTGGATTATATTATATATTTAGTAGGTATGATATCAATAATGGTTTCATTATACCTGATAAGTTTGAGTACACAATACCCGCAAACTGTCAATACGATCTTCCGGGTGATGATCCTTCTTCTTGCATTTGGATTCTCGGCATTAACTTTCGTATACTTGTTATCATTTGCCTTCAATGATTCCAACCGTGGTCTGAGCGGCATTATTTTTATAAATTTTTCAATAGGTAATTAAAAACTATTATTTTGTTGCAATTTACAGAATATAATAACTATCTTACCTCACAGCCATTGTCTCATTTTATGTTCTCCCAGAATTAAATCAAAAAAAAACCTTCGGTCATTTTATGCTTTTGTGTCTACCATTTTATGCATTATATTCTGCCATCGTTTCCGTAATTTGGGAAACTAATCTGGGTGGATACTGTGAATCTATCCATCTTGGATCCGTTTGCGAAGTTTTAGCTGAATCTAAGGGTTAGTTTAACTTCAAGACTCATATTTGTTTACCCGCTACCCGCAGGATAGAATTCCATTATAGTAAATAGATGGTTTTTTTTCGTCCACGCAAATTGAACTTAACCATACACACAGCATAAGATAAATACGAATTAGAATCAGCATTAGCAGGGTAGCGAGTAATTAACAGTCGAGCACACTCGATTATACCTTTTTCCCCTCTATTTCTTCCAATATAGCTTATGCTCCAGTTGATGTTTGGAACGAGGTCATCTACTTGTTTATTAGTGGAGTATTTTTTTTAACATTAATTTTATCGGCCAAAAATCTGAGTCACTTGACGAGCTTACTCAAAAAGTTTGGTTTGGTTGCGATTGTTAAAAGTTAGAATCCATTTACTATATTCCAACTCTCACATAGGGACGAAAAGACTTGTTCAATTGAAAACGAGGATCCTGATGTGAAGGCGGAACGAGACAGTGTCAACGAGATAGTTAAAAACTGGGATAAGCTTAAGGAGTGCGATCTTGTGTTACACGATGTCACAAAGAGAGACCAGATGAATTTTATTGTGAAATGCATTTCGTTTAAGATCATGTCGTAAGAAAATACCTTAGTATCGAAATCTCTTTATTAAACACATATATTTAATGTATTATTTGAACGCTTGTGCAATGGGTAAATACCTTTTGCTCATTTTTGCAATGAACATATTGACACATCTCCAAAAAGATCCCATAAAGTATATATCGTATATATTCGTGATCAGTCCAGCATTTTAAACTAATCTCTTAGTTTAGCCTTGATGAATCATGTATGTATTTTAAAAAATGAAGCTGAGCTTTCCATTTTTCGATTAATGTCGACATTTATATACAATTAAAATGTCAAAAGCACAGTTTCAAAATATATATACTATTAATATCTTAAAAGCACAGCTTTAAAAAAAAAATATATATATATTAAATTTTAAAAATGTAAACTAACTAAAACCTTAATAGGATTACATATAATTAGAATAATAACAGATGCTTACAACTTTTGATAAAATAACCTTTTTTCTTAATTTTAGAAATGAATGCTTTGGCCTGCTTGGACAAACTGGTTCTGGAAAGACGACCACGATTAACATGATCATGGGCAGTAATTCGGTCACCTGGGGCAATATCTATTCCAAGGGATATAGTATCAAAAATCATCAGAGAAATTACGGACAAAACATTGGTTTTCTATTAGACCAGAAAGCGTTTAGAACTGATATGACTGCACGTGACATGTTGAAGATTACGTGCCTCATAAGAGGCATAGAGAAAGATGATATTACATATGTTACAACTCAACTTGCAGAAAGCTTTGGCTTCACGAAGGATCTAGATAAAAAGATTGTTCACTATAGTCCCGGAAACAAAAGGAAACTGAATTTAGCTATGGCGGTGATAGCCAGCACACTAATTTGCCTGGATGAACCCACATCCGATATTGATATTTGTGCCCGACAGGAAATATGGGTGGTGCTGACTCAGTTGCGGAACCTTGGCAAGTCTCTATTAATAACGTCATCCTCCAGTTCAGAGTGTGTAGAGCTTTGCTCCACCGTGGCAATTTTGGTCAATGGAATGCTTTACTGTATCGGAACTGTAAATCATCTTAAAGCCCGCTTTAAATTAGGCATTACTATCCATTTTGAAATAGCAAATGAAAGTGAAATTCTGGAAATGGAAAAGTATACTGACATTTTGTTATTTAATTTATTAATCTTCAACACAACATTATCTCCAGATCACAACAGGACGAAAACAGTGACGCGACAGAAGGTTAGTTTCTGTTAATTCCAAAGCTCAACAATGCTTTATAGAGAGACTTCACCCAATTTTAAAAACTGTTGCCATAATTAACCTTTTTATTAATAATGTATGTTATTTAAAGTCAATTTGTATTTGTAACGGTTTTTTAAAACTGGTCGGAGGGTATCCCACTATCGGGCATATCCGACTGAAGCGTTCGTCAAGCTTTTATTTTATCATGATTTTTTTTTTTTTTATATTAATATGAACAATCAGAGAGCGAATCTGATTTGGATACAGAGGCAGGCGAAGATAAATCTGCAAACGAATCTTCTGGAAAAAAGGGTAGCCGACGAAAAAAGGAAAGAAAAAGAGAGAAAAATCAGAATCACGAAGCACTTTTCGATCACATCAACTAATACCTGAGGCAAAGAGACTGACCCAACTACCGGCACCCTCAAGTACAACGATGAGAACCAATTCAAGATTAGAGCAACGACGTGTGTCAGATTTATCATTCAACTCACAAAATTCGTTTTCAAGAGACACCTACAACGCAAGCCAAATCAGCAATGCAAATTTTTTTATGTCTAAGGCACTAGATTTGGAAGAACTAATGAAGATAGACTTTCCCTCTCTCTATGTTATGTATGTATGTTAACAATTTTGTCTGCCATTAGATTATCTAATATTTCATCTGATCGTCAGCGAAATACATATCAATAGTGGCTGGGTGACTGTGAGAATACCTGATCCAGATCTAAGGTGGTCTACGTTATTCAATTATATAGAAACAAATCGAATTGAGTTGGGCATAAAGAACTATTTTATGGATAAATCAACTCTCGACGATATTTTAAATGATTTGACCAAAGACAAACCTATTCCAAAATAATGGATGGATCTTGTTACTATTAGGATGTTTCGCTTTTGTTATTGCCGTGAATGTATGTATGTATGTATGTATATATTGACAGTCTTAAGATTTTCAAGAACCAAGTTTCCACCAAGTTTTGTGGTGATCATCCATCTAAGTATAATTCCTAGAAACCAGTAG
The DNA here is from genome assembly GCA_018904595.1 of Zaprionus indianus. Taxonomy (NCBI): domain Eukaryota; kingdom Metazoa; phylum Arthropoda; class Insecta; order Diptera; family Drosophilidae; genus Zaprionus; species Zaprionus indianus. Next base: position 1,485,217 of record JAEIHA010000709.1, on the reverse strand, counting down.
CTTTACAATTGTAAATTGTACGAGTATGTTTAGTTTTTTTTCCGTCAGAAGAGTCTGACATTTATAAGAATAATAATAATTTTATGTATGCTCATATGTGTATATTCTTTATGTGGTTGGAGGTGTTTTTATTTTTATTTAAGATGCCCGAACAAATGTTGTAACACAAATACGTATGTAAATACATATACACATAAATACATTCGTGTGTTGATATTCAGTTAAAATGAAATGTTTAAATATAACCAATGAAGCAATAAATACATTTTCCTTAGAAATAATAATATAAATTAATTTCAAGAAGTTCACTCTACCAAGTGTGTACAGTATAGAAAAAAAAAGAAACGAAACGAATGTAAACATATAACCATGACTTTGCTCTGTCGTCTCAGGTTCTTGCGGTTTCTTTTTTCGCTCAATTTATATGTATGTCAGACAAGAGTTTTCGGTACTTTGAACTTCAGATTCGAGAAAACTTTCCACTCACATCGTTTAAATATGTAAATTGAGACCACTGCACATACATACATACATACATATATAAATAGACAAGCGCAATTGATGACCCGCCAATAAACATAAAAATATACTCACTTGTTTGGTCTAACATGTATATGTGTGCAAAACAATTCTAACACTTAACCTTTGATCGCTGCAATTTGAATATATTTGTAAAAGGGAACTTTGCCCCCACCGAGTGACGTACAAATGAAAGTTATGAAATTGCGTTGAGTAATTTTTTTTCCGAATCACGCATAGGAACGTCACCCCATACTAATGGCTTATCAGTATTTGCACGTTTTATAGCATGGTTTGCATGTACATATGTTTGTATCAGTAAAAAATGTATGTTTAATTTCATGGCAAATTAAATTGTTTAATTAAAACAAAACACTTGAACCTTTTCAAATGCAACAGTACACTTTTAATGTTCAGCAAATGTTACTCTTTATATAAGTACATACATACAACAAAAATATATAATAGTTTTCGCCTAATTTAACTAATTATTGTTCATGAAGAGACATAAATATATATTTATAATAAATTATTTAATGCGCAAGTGTTGAAAATGTAGCTGCACGAACATCATTAAGTATTGTTGATATCTGATTGGCAGAATTCGAGATATAACCCACAATATAGGCCAACAGAGTTCCTATATCAAAGCCATATAACAATTCATTGTGAACTTATTAATATATTTGCTTAAGACTTGCCTCCAGATGAATAAAAACTCCTTGCCTAAGTTTTGTACTTTTTTCTGGCACCTAAATCTTTGCTAAAATTTATTTTTATGTCACTTGGAGGCAGGCATTTACTTGTAAAATTTGCTACCAAAAGTTTCTATAGTTATCAATATCCTTCTAAAGATCTTCGCTGTCAATATTTTAAAAAGGGATATTATTGAAGCAAGGTGATTTTGGCTGTCAATCACCATTGCAATTTCAATATTATTGTCTTCTTCTAGAGCTTAGTGTTATTTGTGCTTGTCCTAATTTCTTACTGAATATACTAGGTTAATTACGGCTACGAGGTATGTATATGAGCATGCCCATTTACAAGTAGTGTACAATTTGTTATTAGTTATATGCATTTGCATTTTGGAAGACGTTGATCGGTGCCCCAAGCAGTAGATCCCTTAAAGCTTTTACTTTATACAGGTATACAAATAGGTCACATTGTTTTCAAAGATTTAGGTACTGCTCCTCTGTGTTTGTTGTTGTTTTTTTTTCTGCGGTGTTACTAGTTTTTTTTTTTTTTTTTGTTTTACAATGTAAAAATAAATTATTTTCGACTTATTTGATTTGCTGCAGTTGCTTGCGTTAGCTTTGTTAGCGACTCGTCTTGGCAGGTTTGTGACTCTTTCTCCTCATTTTGAAGTCGCCAGCGACGAGAGAGGCATGGTGTGAATAAGTCATAATCAAGATGCTTCTGGTACTTGTCCAAATAGATTTGCGAGTTATCGGCCAAATTGAAGTGTGACAGCACCAAACTGCCGCCATAGCCGAAAATGAGGGTAATCAAGAAGCCAAGCACACAGAACCATAGATAGGACAAGCGATATAACCAGAAGTATTCCGTCTTCTGATGAACTTCTGCCATCACCTCCGTCATCACACAATTGGCACATTCTGTAACATTTTTCACCTCACAGCCGTCGGTACTGAAAGGTAGTGGTGTCGGTGGTGGCTTGGGACCTCCAAAACCAATCCAGAAGCAAAATACCAATCCAAGCACAAAGCCCACCAGCACGCCACGTTGATTTGTGCGCACAGTGCAAACTCCAAGAGTAAAGATGCCCAGCAGTGGTCCTCCCACGACGCCAAATATTGTCAGAGATGCCTGCAGTACGTTACCCAATAAACCGGCTCCAAAGGCCAAGAGAATGCAGAGGAATCCATAAATGCAGGCAATGATTTTGGTGGGTAGCGTTGACTCCAGATCAATTAGATTGCGCCGGAAAATAGTTTTGTACAGTGGCTTTAGATAATCCTCCAGTGTAACCGCCGACAGTGAGGTGACTGCAGAGGATATTGTCGATAGACTGGCCGAGAAGATGCCCGAGACAAAGAGACCACACAAGCCAGGATATTGACCTGCAGTGAATAAAGGCAAAGGTGAGCAACCAAAAAAGTGCACGTGCATTTGCTTTACTCACCCATTGTGTCTACGGCGAAAAGCGGCATCAGCTGCTCCGGGCTATTAATGCGCTTTGCAAGCACAGGATCGCAGTCGTGATAGTAATAGAATATAGCTAAACCACTAAAGATAGTGCTAAAGCTAAGCAGGCCGAGGATCGGTAAATTCCACCAGAGTGCCGATTGAGCGCTGCTTAAGTTGTGCACACTTAGCAGCCGCTGTACCTGCGTCTGATTGACGCCATATAGGGACAGATATGTGACCATACCGCCAATAATGAGTGACCACCATGTGTGACGAACTGTTAGATCCGTAGAAAACTCAAAGAATTCAATACGTCCATGCTCGTTGGCAATTTCCCAGATACCGCCAAGTCCGCCGGCTTTTATTGCGGAAACTCCAATCACAGCGAATATGGCGGCAAACATAAGGAACGATTGAAAGACGTCCGTGATAAGCACTGCTTTAAGGCCTCCCAGTGTTGAGTAGAAAGTGCAAACCAGACCTAATACCAATATGGCGGTACCCTTCTGAATGCCGGTGACGGCTTCCAGAGCTAAGGCGGGTGCATAGAGGGCAATGCCCATGTATAGAACCATTTGCAATGTGAAAGCCATCGAGGCGGCAAGACGTGTGGCATATCCAAAACGTCGCTCCAGATATTCATAAACGCTGGTCGTTCGCATGCGATAGAAGACCGGCAGAAAGATGTAGGCAGCGATGGGAGTACTCAGGATATACGATATGTTAATAACACCGAATAGGGTTCCAAACTGATACGATTCACTGGAGACACCCATTAGCGTTATGGCGGACATGAAACTGGCCATTAGGCTGAAGGATACAGGAAACGTTGTCATGCTCTGATCGGCCATGAGATACTCCTTTGTAGTTTTTTGCTGGCCGCCCGTGTACCGATAATAAATGCCTATCATTGCTGAGATTATTAAAATGCTTGCCAGCACCAGTGCATCCCACACGTCGAAAGTTCCAACCGTCATTTTAATGTCTCCTATGTTCTTTACTTTCTGTCGACTACGCGGTGAATTGATTTTTCAACGAGACAATATATGTGAAAGCGCGTTTCTTGTTATGGCGTATTGACCTTTCTCACAGTCAATGCTTCTTACAAATTATGCGCAAAGTTCACACATTACATACAGACATAACAAAAATAACACGCGATTACAAACAAATTCTAAAATACGACGCGCACGAAAGCAGCTGCGACCGCAAAGCTTGCCCGTTGAATAACAACTGATGTTCGAACAACTGTTGGCGTTGCCACCTGTTGACAAATTTGCCACTTTAGATTTGTTCTTACGCCATGTATGCAGCTCTCGAGCTTAAAAAACAAAATAAATGACGTATCTGTATGTAAGTGCACAATATACGCATATACACAAACTTTTTAACTACTGACTCAGATAAAACAAATATAATTGTATTATTTGAATATTTTTTATTCACCATAAGCAATTGTAAGACCTTACGGTTAAAATGGGGACAGCGGATTAAAACACATCAGTTTCTATAAAACCGGCTCTGTTTACAAAAATCAGTTTTAGGATTATTTTTCGAGATTTTTTTGTGCGACTTCGATTATGAAAACCAAAATCAAGAAGACAAATTAGTGTTCACCTCAATAAATGTATAATAATGAGCAAGTTAATTATTTCACTGGAAGAACTAGCTCACTTGCTGCTGGAAATTATATGCAGGGGTACATTACAAGTTTTCGCATACAAGGTCGCTTCCACTGTTTTCCAATCATAAATAATACTAGAAACGCGTAAATAAAGTCTCGGATAGGGACAAAAGTAAAATATATATATATATATATATATAACATATATATTATAAAAAGCCTACTGGTCATAAACTAAACAGTTTAAAACTCGAACAACCTAACTCGATATTTATGCAGACGTACATATATATTATATACATAATTTACAAAACGAATATAATTAAGTACTAAATGTATAGTACTCAACAGATAGACTCGACAGCGTAAATAAAATAAAATGTCTCAAATTACATTGATTACTTATAAGCTATAACTATCATTTTGCGTTATGTGTACAAGATGATTGGTGTCGTCTTTTATCGCGACGTTTACAAACATCGCTGCAGTAGGAGGCACTGAAGCAACAATCGAATGATGCTTCCTCTAGACAATGCTGACACCATCTTTTGCGTTTCACTGCGTTTAGCTGCTCTTTTAGGTTATCCATCTCCGCCTTATTGCGAGAAAGTTGCTCATTCAAGACAAAGATTTCCTGAACCAGATCGTGGTAACCTGACATGGGTGCATGCATTTCAATAGTGGGTGAAGATGCCACGCTGACGGTTATTTCCTGAAGAGCATCTGGTCTCTGGGAAATCGAACAGGAGCGCAATGGTTGAAAGCGCTGTGGAAATTTAGGCGTAGTTGCTCCTAATCTTGATCCTGTTGTTAATTTACGCTTCTTAGCTGACGAAGGCGTTGATGCTGCCTCCATGCAGTGGGGCAGGGCACGATTAATGAGATTTTCGGCTTCAAGTGGATCAGCGTAAAAATTAAATAAATACATTGGCTGATGCATTAATAGCATGTGACATCGAAGCTCTAGCATTGCAGCTTTATACGTGCGAGAAACCTTTATCTTAAGAAGTGACCGATCCGCATCAATGGGCAGAATATCTCTGGCCGAGATCAAAGCACGTGAATGGGAACCTCCAAAAAAACGCACGTCATATATGCTGCTCTTTTTGGTTATCACTCGAATAACCTTAAGGAAGGGGAAAGTAATCAATGAGTTTAATCATTTATATTATAATATGTATACTAACCTTAGCTGGCCAGTGCGGAGAACCAGACTGCTTGGCGTAGACTAGTTCGTGCCGCTGCGTGCAAGGTTTGGCGAACCAGAACGTAGAGCGATTGGACTCGTTGGAATGACGATAGCAGTCAGAGCAACGATTGATTTCCCTTATATCATGAGTTATGTCCCGCAGCAGCCACTTCGTGGCATTAAACTCCTCGCTCGTGGTGCCAAAGAATACGCCAATGTTATGTTGCAGATCCAACAGATCGATGAGCAACTCGGACAAATGCTTGTACTTTTTATTCTCAATACTGTGTGCAATGTCCGAAAGGCCAAGGATGTTGTTTTTAAAGAGCGCTATTTTTACTAAATTCGCATCTTGGGTGTTCCAGTGCTTTGTCATATATTTTCGCACGTCTTTTTTCACCCAGCTGTGGTGTTTCTGCCAAGAGTAACCCAGCAAGCAGTTCAACTCTTCCACAGACATATGGGGCGGATTTAGTAGGTCCGCCAGTCTGGATAAACGACACGGTGTGCACAGTTCCTGTTCGTTGTTGATCGGTTCGCTGGGTATCTCCTCACTTTTTACTGGACTGCATCGTCTGCGCTGGCGAGCAGGTTGCTCACTAACAAAAAATATATCATCCGAAGAACTTTCCGCCTCTCGTTTCAATGAATCCTGTGGTGTTACATGAATATTACTATTGTAATCAAGTTCATACGTGGTTGTGTCCTGTTCTAGAGTTGGTGGTTCATTTTGAATAGTTTCTTCGTTGCCAGCTTCCTCTTCCATATCAGATTCGTTGAGGGGAAATCGATACGTCTGACCCTTATCCGAGGGAACCGAGTAGTTTGGACGCCGTGGGTTCTTACGTATGCAAGCAGCATGAAAAGAACGTACACAGAACAGGCATTTTATAACTGCCTCTTTGCCAGGGAGATGACATTCGAAACAATACGGATCATTCTCGGCGGATATCTGACGCCCACTGAGTTTTTGTGAGAAACAAAGGGATATTCGTTTTCCTTTGCTGTATATGACCTTTCCTTTTGGCTCAAGAATGCCTACTTGAATGGCAGCATCAACAGCTTGGCTTGCCTCATCTGTAAGAATCATATTGTACACGTAAAATTCAAAATATATGTAACTTTTTCGTACATACCGCTAGTCATGTGGGAAAGCAAGCAACGCTCCAAAATTTTGTTTGACATGTATGCACCATTTTTGAGCTTATTCATCCAAGTCGGCACAGCACAGGGCGGCAAGCTACTTACCATTTTTCTTGAAATTTAAGCCTTTTATTGTTTTGATTTTGTTCAAAGAATGTATCAGCACTAATGCAACACAAGGATGCCACATAGTTGTTATCATATGCGACTTTTTTGCTCAGCTGTTTAAATTAAGGATGCCAGCTTGTTTAAATTTTAAAACCTGTGGCCGCACTGCAGGCAAGAGACAGTTTCGAGTAATGTTTCAGTTACTAAATTAAAAATACATACATATTGCATAACATTTTTTTTTAAATTTATTTTTAATTTAAGATCAAAAATTGTTTTTTCAAATGTTGTAAAGTTTAGAGATCTGGCAACACTTCACATCAACTGAAAATGTACGTCCGTGTGTTGATTAGTTGAGATTACCACCTACACAGTTGCGCACGGTATCTTGGAAGCCATTGACCAATGTTGACAAATCTAAAAATAAAATTGAAAAACAAAATAAATCACTTGCTTATCTAATAAAAGCAGTTCCAGATCAATTAAACATTAAGTCTTCAGTTTAATCTTGATGCGGTGACACAGAAACTAGGTAAGTCAATAAGCCAACCTCATGACCAGTTCACCGTGACTGACGTATATAGTTGTTTAGCCAGTGGTTATTCATCAATAATTAGCTCGAGCGTAAGATGGCGTCGGCATCTGTCATTGCCGATCTATGTATATTTCTGCTGACCTGGAACGTGGGAACCCATTCACCTAACAACTTGGAACTGACATCTCTTTTGGCCCTAAATGGCACCACAAATTGTCCGGACAATAAGCTGCCCGATATCTATGTGATTGGCATGCAGGAAGTGAGCACAAAACAAGTGCTTAACATATTCAATGATGATCCCTGGGTGCTCAAGTTGGCTAGTGCGCTGAGTGATCACGAATATGTGAAAGTGAAATCTCAGCAGCTGCAGGGCATATTGATAACAATGTTTGCCCAGCACAAGCATATACCACATATGAAAAACATCGAGGCGGAGGAGACACGCACTGGCCTCGGTGGACTATGGGGCAATAAAGGCGCTGTCAGCATTCGACTCAGCCTTTATGGAACTGGTGCCGTGTTCGTATGTTCCCATTTGGCGGCGCATGATGACAAATTAAAGGATCGGATCGAGGATTATCATCAAATTGTTGACAATCACAAGTTTAAACTGGTTGGCTATCGACACATTTTTGACCACGACTTTGTTTTTTGGATCGGTGATCTTAACTTTCGATTATCTGGTGACATGTCGGCTTGGGATGTACGAAACGCTGTAGACGGAGCCCGGTACGAGGAACTATTTAAGCTGGATCAATTGCAGCTGCTACGCGAAACAGGAAATGCGTTTAGCCTGCTTGAGGAGGAGACTCCCAAATTCGCGCCCACTTTCAAGTTCATTGAGGGCACAAATGAGTACGACCTGAAACGACGACCAGCCTGGTGTGACCGCATTCTTTATCGCGTGCAAGCAAACAGTTATCCAGACATTACACTGAGTGCCAAGCAATTGTCTTATCAGTCCAACATGGACTATACTCTGTCGGACCATAAGCCCGTTTCGGCGACCTTTAGCTATAAAATTGAAACCCACAACATGACCTACACAGACGAGGAGCTGTACGAGATGACACACGGAGCGGCTAGCACAGTGCCAAATGTTAGTGGGCTTGTCCTTATCACTTTAATAGTTATTCCTTATTTTCAATTTTGATTTGCCTCTTTTCGCTTCTTTTATAGTTGTTTAATGCCGAACTAGAAGAATTCCAATGGTAAACGGAATAGACTACACATAAAGCAATCAGTCTCATATCAATCAATCTTGAATCTTACGCAAGTAATCGTGATTACTCGTCATAGTACGAATCTCAGTATAGCAATCTCAACCCGCAATGATTAATCCCAATGACTTGTGTACGCATAGTGTTGTGTACTTTATACTTAAACTCGATAAGCATATTAATATGAAAATTCTGTCGAATTTTTAATTTGAATACTCTTGACGCATATCAACTCATAGAATACATAATGCTAAGCAAAGACATTTAATGTACAACTGAATAAATGTTAAATCTGAGCAATTGTTATTCAATAAAGCAATATATTTTATTATACATTTTCCATATTTTGAAATGAATTAGGAATCAACCCGATTTTGGATATGAAATGCTTAAATCGATTCGAATATACATATATGTACTCATATGTACACAACTCAATTATCAAAAATATATATAATATTGGACGGACTATCGAAAAGCAAAACACACAGCTGCGAAAAATATAAAAGACAATAAATTTGCATTAACTTGTTTGTTTAGTATACAGAATTTTGTTTACTTTTCAATTTGAGTATTATTGTTATATTGATCTGTCGGACAGTATAAGCACAAGTTTGTTTGCCCGGTGCTTTTCCGTTTCGCTACTGCTGCAGTAACACTTAATAAAAAGAAGCCAATCATACATACTATAGTATATATTCCTTATCAATTCTCCGGTTTGCTACTTCTGTTCCATTAAAGAAAAAAGCTAAAGTGACATCTCTAAATGTGGGCCCATTTCATTCTGAATTCTGATTCGTAATTCATCGACTATCTTGCTCAACAGGTGTTTTCGGCTGACTTTAAAAGAAACTTCGCCTCAGATATTATTATTAGAGGTGACTGTCTAAACAACAACAATAACAACGATACGAAACAAACAGTAATACTCTGGCTGCCAGCTGATATAACCTGTTACTTTTGGGTGGTTTTTTTTCTCAGTCAACACCGTGTTTCGGAATTGGGCGCTATTCCCTTGGTAGATAGCAATTGAAATTTAATACGCCGATAGCTGCAGCTGTGTTAGCACTGCTCTCATCGCTTGCGGGGGGTTTTTCGCACCTCCGTTGTGCTCGGTTTGGATTGTTAGTCGTGGGTCTCGAGTTTCGAGTATCGGGGTAACTCGAATACAAACAGATTGCCATATCTGATTCGATAGATACACGTGCCGTCTAGTCTGCTAATATTCATTAAGAAAATTGTGCAATTATTTGGTTTAACGTGTAGTACGAGCACAATAATTATTTGATTTTCGAGTTAAGTTTTTGCCACCGAAGCGTCGACGGTAGATAACAACTTCGAAAAAGTCCCCTGTCGGTACAGTAAATTGATGAAAAACGAACAAGTAAATAAATCAGTTTATAATACTGCAATAAAAGATAATGAATTGTCAACAAGGGAAACTGTAACACACTAGGATGCACTTCGTCTTACATAAAGGGACGTACACTCCCTCACCACGACTGTATAATAGATACAAATCATGTGTGTATATTAAATTCGGATGCCTAGTGCAATGTTAACATATGTAGATCAGATGAGTTGAGTGTGTGGGGGGGAGGCGGGTTGGTGCTAAGGGGATCGTGTTGTTACTCCCAATCGGTGCTTTACCCCAAGCATGTAAACAAACAAATTTCTCTGTTTACATTAAACATTGTTCGCCTCAAATCGTTTTGTCGGGGTCGTTAGGCCCGCCAATAGTGGAGAGCATTGTTATGTTATTTCTTCTCTCGTTCTCCGAAAAGTTGTTCGTGCGTTCGAAGAGAGAGCAGACGAAACAGCTGACAGTAAAATGAATGTAAATTCATGTGAGAACGAAGAATGTATAAACATTCTGTATGTGTGTGCGGGACTGACGCGAGTATCAGATGTGCAAATATTATTGTTTATAAACAAACGGGTTTATGCGAGTAGGAAATGATTGCCAACTGTGTGCTGAAATATCACGCATGGCAACTATCACCGTAACTTTAAAGGGTATGATCCAGCTTTCTGAATTAACATAGAATTGTAAAGTCTCTGACCCAAGAATTTCAACCACCCAACACACTATATATGTATATTTATTTTTTTTTTTCTAAATCATAATTGGTCTCACAATATTATGCTTTAAATTAAGATAGCTGTTAGCTTTTATATGTGAGTAAACCCATGCAGATCTCTAACATGTTATTATACATACAGATTTTATTTCAATAACTTTATTTTAATTTATTACCCCATGTTGATTTCGATTTGAAATTTGCAATTACCTTTCCTTTATGTACATTAATCTAGATAATTTAAAATTTATGACCGATACTGGAATCTAGCACTCAATATCAACAGGTGCTTAACACTGATAAGAAAACTTAAAAAAAATCACCTTATAATTTCCCCCACATCGATAACATTCCCGAAAGTCTTTAAAACAGCTGGGACCTAGCTTAGACCTTACATGGATACCCGCACATAGACTGTCCAGAAGATGACACAGTATTAATCACGCCCGAAAAACGTTTGAAATCTTATCAGAGGTCTCCCCAGATACAAACCCCAATGGCGACATTGGATTGGACGTTCCCCGCCCCCTCTGATAGTGAATGAGCACTATCGCACTTTCCGTAACGTTCACGAACAAAAAGTCCCGCCGCCTCGGCTGGTATAAAAGCAAACCTCTCGAGGGCGGTATCGGTCATAACACAACCGACGATCGGGCGGATAAGAGCGTAAAGCAAGCAACACACAATATACAACACAGCGCAGAGCCGCCGGGAGTCCCCCACACGTCGGAAACGTCATAGCACAAAAAAATTTGACAGCAACAACAATTGGATATATTCGTACTGATACACACACATACACGCACACACAAGCGAAGTTCGCATTGGCAATTAGATGAGGCAAGCAACAAGCAGTCAGAGCTGTAAAGACTAAGGCGAAGAGTGACTAAAGAGGAAGACGAATTAGGTGTTCGGTGATTTTTGCAAACGATTAGCATTGGAAACAAACAGTAATTCACACCAACACCAACACCACACACACACACACACGCAAAATGGGTGTCCGAGTTGTAGAAGCAGATTCGGCGAGCGATTCGTATGATGATGAGGAATATTCGGCATGCGAGGCGCAACACAAGAGCAAAACAAGCAATCCCAAGAAGTGCAGCACGGAGGAAACCAGCAGCACGAGTACCATTTACGCTAGCCGGGATTTGGTTGGCAACTGCAAAGAGTATCGCATCGAGAACAATTGCCGTGACTTACGCATCATCGGAAACTGCAATCGGGTGCGCATAGTGAACAATTCGGGAAGTCTGCAAATTATTGGCAACACAACCAGGCTGAAGATACAACAGAATAGCGGACAGATCAAGTACACGGGCAACGATGGTCGCATCTATCTGGGCAGCGATTCGCAGCAACAGAGCGTCGACTATACAGGATGCAATGGTCTGCTGAAGGTGGTCAAGTCCCTGAAGTTGGAGAGCAATAGGACCAGCAAGAGGACACGAGCTCCGAAAAGCCCAACCGTATCGAGCAGTCAGCCAAGCAGCGAGGGCATTGATATCGAAAATAACCTCACAATTGTTAATGGTGTGGCCGGAAATATCGTCATCAAGAATGCGATTAATGTGAGCATTTAGAAGAGCTCCGTCTCCCAATCTCTCTCAAGTCCAAAGTCTAAGTTTAATATGTAGTAACTTGCCTGCATACTGAATGGTTCCTATCGTTAAACTATAGTCATTATACATTAGCAACACTTTCCGACTGCTAACATGATAAGTCATCAGGCATTGCAAAGTATTATTAACCTGCTACCACCTATGTCATATATAAGTAGTTAATATTTTAATCATATATCATATGTTCAAAACCCACAGTGCACAAAATACTAACTGTACTTAATCAGTTCATTCTATGAATGAGCTTTATCATATGAAAGATATACATTCATATTTAAATGATGAAGCATACAATACAAACAATGAAACATACAATATCATCCGTTTATCAATCCGTGACCCCAAGGTTCCGAAAATCCCCTGCGGTTAGCGAGTGAATAAGTACTGCATTTTTCGCAATAAATGGGGAAACTACCAGACACTTCTTCTACAACATAAGATGACCCATAATGACAAGTGTGGGCTTCAGAGTCAGTTTCCTAGAACAAAAATATTACTCACAACTGTTTGACTCTTACACCATTGTTCGCTTTAACTTGGCTGTGACCCAGATTTATATACATAAGTGAAAACAAAAAATACCCTAAGCCTATATGTATGATTCTGTCGATAAGTACGTTGACTGATTAAATTCGCTTTTACTAATTGCGCCCTTGTACTTTTGTCGAAAGTGTCAAAAGCGGTCGAGTGCCTAATTTTAATTTCATTTTCGGGGGTTTTATTTCCCAGTGCAAGCACGTAAAATAACGAGCAAGGCAACAACAATTGGTGATATAAAATTTTACCTTAGTACGTTAAAATCAATCGAGTGATAAGAAAAACATTCAGTATCTGTATACATACATATACACATGCACAATATACGAAATAATAAGTGCACGTGCACTGTAGGACAGTTTACAAAGTTCACGCGTTCTTGATTTCCGGTGGAATTATAAAATTTAAATTATTCACATTGTGTATGTATGTATGTATATTAGTCAAGTGTGGCCGTAATTCATTCCAATTTTAGAAATCGTAAATTTTTAATTGGAAAAACTGTTGTTCGCTCAACAACATTAATACAAGGGTACTTCAAAATATGGGTATGTATGTATATGCACGTATGTATGTACAGAAATAACGCTATTGACATGTGTATTTTTTTTAATTTTCTACTGATGTGGTTATGACCTTCTTACACACATAATTTTATTGACAATTGTATGGGAAGTTTGGTAACAATGTAATTTCGCTAGCCACATTTTTTAGCTTACGACAATCAAATATTGAATTTAATATTGTGCCAAGAACAGGAAAAAAGAAGTCGTCCAATTCAGGAAGTTTGCAACATTGAAGCGCAAATCACTATACGATTTCGTGAGTGAGTTCTTTTGACAGTCTCTTTACGCTTACACTGTTTACATTTTTCGCTGTGAATGGCAACTATCGTTTTTAGATTCCACAAGGTTAACGCGGACATTTATGTTTATATCAAACTCAGCATCCGACTTAAGTTAAAATATATTAATTAATATTAAAATATATACTTAAGTATTTCTGTAAAATCGTTTTTTTTTGTAAATCATGGCATACACAACCGTATTGCCATCCCTGGTATTGTTTTGCGCGCAAAGAAACTAATTCATTGTTCGATGTTCAAACTGAATCATTCAATAGAATAAGTTCCAAGTTCCTTAATTCGCTAGGAACTTGTAACAAAATCAAGAGAAACATACAAACATTTTGCGACATTTTAAAAATAAAATCATGTTTGGGGCCGCACAAACCACAACGAATCGTATGAACGACTTCGAGGTGGCTTCGCCGCCAGACGACTCCGTCTCTGCGCTGGAGTTCAGCCCAAGCACATTGCAAGTACAGAAGAATTTTCTCGTTGCCGGCAGCTGGGATAACAGCGTGCGCTGTTGGGAGGTGGAACAAAATGGAGCAACAGTGCCAAAATCAATGAAGACAATGGGTGGACCAGTGCTAGATGTATGCTGGTCTGATGATGGCACTAAAGTGTTTATGGCCTCCTGCGACAAACAGGTAAAGCTCTGGGATTTAGCCTCCGATCAGGTAATGCAAGTGGCTGCACACGACGGACCCATCAAAACATGTCACATGGTAAAAGGACCCAATTACACATGTCTCATGACTGGCTCCTGGGATAAAACGCTAAAGGTAACTATTTTGTTTTATTGTGAAATCGCTTTATACGTCATTTTGTCATTTCTTTAGTTTTGGGACACGCGCTCTCCAAATCCAATGATGGCTATTAATCTACCCGAGCGTTGCTATTGCGCTGATGTGGACTATCCGATGGCCGTTGTAGGCACTGCTGGCCGTGGCCTGATAATTTACTCGCTTGAGAACAGCCCGACTGAGTACAAGCGGCAAGAGAGTCCGCTTAAATATCAACATCGCACCATATCGATATTTAAGGATAAGAAGAAGACACCAACCGGCTATGCCCTGGGCAGCATAGAGGGTCGTGTGGCTATACAGTACGTTAATCCGGTTAACCCAAAGGATAACTTCACATTCAAGTGCCATCGGTCGACGGGAACGTCGGGCTTTCAAGATATTTATGCTGTGAACGATATTGCATTCCATCCTGTGCACGGTACACTTGTTACAGTCGGATCCGATGGCACATTCAGCTTCTGGGACAAGGATGCACGCACCAAGCTTAAATCAAGCGAGGCCATGGATCAATCGATTACCAAGTGCGGTTTCAATGCCAATGGCCAGATATTCGCGTATGCCGTGGGCTATGACTGGTCCAAGGGACACGAATACTTCAATCCGGCAAAGAAACCACAGATATTCCTCCGTTCATGCTTCGAGGAACTAAAGCCACGAGTCAACTGATCCGAATCGTGTTTTAGTTTAAGCTTCGACATGTATTGCGACTAATAATATTAAATCAAATCACTTCATCTATAATTCTATCTAGCGTAGCATTAAATATTGAATCGCACTTCCACTTGCATTTTATTCAATTTAAAACAATCACTTAATGCTTCTTATCTCCATGTCCATGATCGTCGCCGTGCCCGTGTCCGTGTCCATGGCCACCTTGGCCCTTGCCGATGCCAAGAGCATATTCCACTCCAATTGTGACCAGGAATGCAGCAAAGCCGACACCGATACCGCGGAACAAAAACGTATTTAAACGGGAGGCGTGTGTGCCAAACTGTTTCGGTTCATAGCGCCAGGCCTCGTTCCTGCGGATATTGAATTGTTATTTGGATACCAAGACACAGCTGATGTGACTTACCTTAGCCAGGGATCCCGCAAACCCTGTCGGGCAAGTGCTTCCTGCACCTCGCACAGTTGGGGTACATTCTCCACTTTGTAGATGGATGGATGTGGAACTTTGTAGGGTTCTCCGTGATGGCCACCCATTATTTATGGCGTCTGATCTGAAAGTATTGTTTTCTTATATTTATTAGTCTTGCAATTTGTTAAAGCACTGTTAACCTAGCCCTGTAAATTACATAAGTTTAATTTTTTAAAACTGTATTCTTTTTATTCTAATGCGGCTAATACAAAGCAAATATTCAGGTACTAAATTTATGTTTGTTAGCCGGGATTATTGTAAATTGTACTATAAATCAATATTTAAATATCAGACAAAAAATATTATGAAAATGTCACACACTTCAGTTGCTAAATAACAAATCTGTTAACGCACCGTGAGTTTACAGGAAATGTTAAGCAATTCACAATGGTATAAGAATACACTAAATATGCCAGACTGAGTTTGTTTACATGCAGCATTCATTGATATGGCAACGCCACTTTAGTATTGACAAATTAACAATATTCAAACATTGTTGCCAGATGTTTCAAGTTTAGCCAGATGAGATCAAAAAAGCTAAAAATATAGTGAAATAAAGCTGTTTTACTGTGCCTTTATTGAATAATTAAAAGCCAGATTTGACGGAGAAAAATGCTGAGTTGGCAACACTACGAAAAGATTGTATGTAATAGCAAAAAAACATATGTACATAAATTGTCTATATTTCATTTAGATCATACAATTCAAAAGAAAGTCATGATGATAATTATTTATTTTTGATATATTTATTGATATTTTAAGATTATTTTGCAATTAGTAGAACATTTGTAATTTTTAAACGTGCTTAAGTGAAAATATACATTGTTTACTTCTTTTTGGTTTTTCTTTTTAATTTTTCATTTAATTCACTAGTTATACAATAAGTAATAGTAATATACATATACGATATTAGGAGTTTTTGTTAATAGCGTTTTTCTTGCTCCTCACACTCTAGTTTAGAGTTTTGTGTGATTGCTAAATATAGAAAGGAAACAATTAAAGCAAAAAATATATAAGATATAACAAAATACTGTTCTTACGCTTTGATGCTTTGTCATTTGCATTGTATTGTAATAGCTAGGTATAAAAACGCACGGCATGCTTCCAATTAATTATTTAAAATACAATACATATAGTTTGTTTTCTTTTCTTCTCAGTTTAGTCCAATCAATTTGAATTTTCCTTTCTTTGTGTTTTTTTTTTTTTTTCATTCATTAGCGCCTGGAAATGCAGAAGCATGAACAATCTAAACGTTATCAATAAGCTGTTTTATCTACGTTTGGAAGAAAGAGTTCTAAATAATTTTAACATTGTTTTCGTTTTCACTTTTTTAAAATGTCTGTAAATTAAACAATTGTCAGCTCTGCACTTATCATATGGATTTCTTTTTCTCTTTTTTTTTTTGGTTTTTTAGATTTGTTTCCATTTTGTATTTTATGGTTTTTTGTTGGGTTATCTGGTTAATTGTTAAATAATTTGTTTTGCTGAATCACATTTCGAATTTCTAAAGATTAATTTCATAATTTAACACATGTTGCTGCAACAATTTAGGTAATTTTTTTTTTGTTTTTTTGAAATCAAATTGTACTTTAATCTTATATTTTCTATCCCGTTCCCCAGAGGTGGCCGTTCGCTGTCTACATGCTTTCCTCGGCTAATATCTCATTGAACAGGCGGTTGAGGCTGTCCAAGCCAGTGAGAAAGCCGCCATCGGGTCCGTGATGGACAGGCGCGGCGGCTGGAGTTGGTAGCATGCTGCCATTGCGTGGTACAAAGGCTGTGTGGGCAAAGTCAATAAGAGACGCACATCTACAAAGCAGGCCGAATCATCCGTGGCTGGTGCAGACATGTCCAGAGACTTGGATCCGCTCAGCAAGGCGCTGTTTCGGGTTACCACCTTAGGTTCAGCGTTGCTGTTGTTGTTCGACTCGCTTTCCAGGGAGTCCAACAAGATACCGGAGAGCAGGGAATTGGAGATGTTCTCACAGCTGCGTTGAATTCCAGCCGATGTAGGTGTGTTGCGTGATTTGGAGGGCGAAGACACCGCAGAAACGGGCGTCGAAGTTATCGTAGACTTCTTCGCCTCTCGAGAATCATCATGTGCTGCATAATGCTCATCGTCGTCTTTGCAGCGCAGTCGCTTTACGGCACCCTTCACTGACTTCAATGATGAGGCGCTGGATGAGGCGGGTGACACCAGTGACTTGATGGTTGCACTGTTGGAGACGCTCGAATTGCCAGCTGCGCCATCAGCGCTACCAGCTGTTGTCGCATCGAAAGATTGCTGGGACTTGTAACGCTTAAACATGGCCTCCGTGGGTCCGATGATGCTGCTCTCGTAGTCTGAGCTGCCGTCATCAGAGCTGTTGTTGCCTGTACAAACGATCAAAGCGCATAATTATTAGTTATTCACTTCACTGTGCTCGATTTAATTTCTTACCTGTCTGACGACCGCTGGCAACAGCTTTGATTTGCTCGGAGAGCCCAGAGAAGTCATCACTGCTGTTGCTGCTGTAGTTCATCCAGGAGTCACCGGAATGTGGCGATGATGTGGTAACGCTGGGCAGCGCTGGCTCTGGGTCCAGAAATACTGTCTCTTCGGAAATTGGAATGAATGCAGGTGTGCCGTTGTTGGCAATGCCTTTAACACCAGCCACCGATTTTGTGGGAAGCACACCACAGGTGCGTGGCGGGGGCATGGTGGACAAGTGCGAGCGCTGGGATTTGTTCTCATCGTCGTCCTCTTCCTCCTCTTCATCTGTGGTGGTTGTGGAGTTGTTGGCTGTCTGTTTGACGCCACGTGCCGCTGCCTCTGCAAATCCGCGTTTGTGCAGATGACGACGTGTGGCCAGATTCAGACGTGAATTGGAATCATTGGAGGCATCTGCATCATAATTGCAGCCATCGGGACCAGTACTGCTATTTGTGGCCGACGCATTTCCGCTGTCCACGGCAGCAACCAGCTGTAAATCCTCATCCGTATCGTGCGGTTCCAATTCATCGCCCGCCTCGTGACCCGCCTCATCGTCCCCGATGTCATCCTCGTCTATGCTATTCTCCGGATGATAATCAAACACGCTTGTGGTCTGTAGAGTAGCCGATTTGGGAGCTTCCAGCCAGTCGTCCAAGTCCATAGAAGGCGGATGGGCCATAGGATTCTCCTCGTAACCCTCGTATACGATAAGCAAAGAGCTGCACACAGAAAATAAAGACAAAAATAGATTAAAGAAAGTCTAAATGAATTTTACAGTTTAAATTTATTACCAGGAGTAGAATCTATAACTGGATTGTTTCTCGATGACGCGACGCAGCTGCAAAAGTCGCTGAAGTATTTTGCGAATGACTCGAATGCGCAACCGATAGCCATTGTAGAAGAAATCATGCAGTGCCGTCTTAAAACCCGCCTCGTTTAGCTCCCTGCCCCAGTATTTATCCCGTTTGGCGTACTGTTCCAAATCAGCCTGATAGGTCTGCATGCCGCACAGTCGTACGCCCAAGGAGCCAGAGGTACTTGCCGCACACTTCGCCATCTGTTTAGAACGTTTCTCGGCGGAGGCATCATCCCCATGCTGTCGGGTGCCCATTTTCAGGTCCAGAATGCAGGGATTACGGAACTGTGATGTGATATTTTCGAGCATCAAGAAATCTACAGAGTGAAAACAATATAATAATAGATTAGTACAGATACTCTTTTGTATTGTTGGTAAATATATGTTGATCTAATATATTTGATTTAGTTTATTTTATTGTTTTTGTCCGTGGTGGCAAACCAGGGCACAGGATACTAACATTGCTTATTGGAGTTGTCAAGTTGCGAAATGCTCTTGATAACATCGGCCGCATTCCCGTTCTTGTGCACCTTCATTCTGCAAATAATCCAGGCGAGATGTGTGCGATTAATATGAAATCAAGCGGACTACGAGTACTAACAATGCATTGCAATGCTGCGAACCCCATTTACACACATAGATGCCACAAATGAGTCACCTAAAACAAAAATAAGCTGCAAGTTTTCTTTTTCTTGTTTCGTCTCAATTGAAGCATAATCTTTTCCATCAAAATGTTTAACAGTTTCGAAAGTAACATATATACATACATACGAGTATATATCCAATGGTTTTTCATATTTAGGGACTTAGAAAATACGATTTAAATTATATTTTATGTATATTTTAATTCTGCATTTCAATGGAACAGATTATGCTGAAGTATTTCCAGCTGGATTTCTTCAAAGTGTTATAGTATGTATACTCATACGATGTATGATATGTATGTTTGTTATACGCATACCCAAAATACCCGTAATGTCTGACAGTGGCGAGTGCGTGTTTGTTTTTTGTATGCATTGCACAATCTAAAACAAAAATAAAATTCATTTCTATTTGCTTCGCTCATTGATGATCCAGTTATATAAAACATGGATCACAATTATAATACAAATCAAATAACTTTTTGGCAAGACTACTAGTTGATCTATGAAAATGAGAATTCTAGAGAGTCCAGAACATGTACATACCTTAAAACATCGTCACGCTTGCGCTTTGAGGCGCTCATCTTGCGGGCGGGCACCGCGGCTGCATCGTCTCTGAAACTGGGCGAGTATCGTTTGTCCAGCTTGACGCCGCCCATGGTGGTTGCTTGCATAACGCCTGCAAATAGAATGGGACCGGCGAGCGATAAGTTTAAAGTTCATTGTGCTTTCGATAATGTTTTATATTATATCTGAGTGTAATCAAAATTTTCTTATTGGGAATCAACGGGTTAAATGAGTCTCAAGTTGTTAGACATAAACAAAACGTTGATGGTTAGCAGACGATAATATTGAACAATGTATTGAGGACAGACAAACATATTTATGATAAAATTCCCGTAATAGAGATTGAATCAGCTGCAAAACCATCGATTGAAAGTGAATTGCATAAACTAACGGGGAAAAAAGAAGTTCTATTAATTTATTACCAGTCTTATTTCGGTAACTATCGCAAGACTATCGACTGAGCGTACTATCGAAAGTTTTGCAGCTGTAGCACATGCATTAGCCAAATTCGCATGGACTCTAAATACAGAGAGGTATTAATAGAAGAGAATAACACATAGGCGCATGACATTCATGACATTTTAGAGTATGACTTATGATTATTAGGCCTAAGCTACTTGTGATAAAGGTGCATATTGAGACTTAGGCAACCGATAGCGAAAATAGGTGCATAAATTCGAAAATTTATGATAGCTTCATTATTAATATATTTTGATTTTTGTGTTTTGTGTCCTACACATATCTTAAAACCATAAAAAATATTCTTAAAGGAACTGAATAGCTTAGATCTAGTTGGAGAATTAAATACTCGTAATTGTAATTGTAGTTGATAATTATCGTATGTATATAAAATATATATATATAGTAAGTATATATAGTATAGTATAGTATAGTATAAGATGTGCTTGATTTTCATACAAACCCGTATGTTCTTTTGGCTTGCTTGCATTTCTAATCGGCTTTCGTACTGTGAGAGTCTCGGAGACAGATCAGTTCCAGAGACAGACAGAGCAGAGCTGAGCTGAGCACAGAGAGAAGAGCTGAGATCCGATTAGATCGGCAAGGCCTATGGAAGACGACGAGGGGCGGGACGGGGGCAGCACGTTGTGCATTCTGAACAAACACATAAAATAAAACACGATCTTTTTGTTTTTTTTTTTTTATAATACATTTTACGCTTTCATTTCTCAACTGTCGTTGCCTTTCGGTTCGTTTGGTTTCAGTTTCAGATTCAGTTCTGTTTGGTTCTCCGAACTGGTTCAATGGTTCATTGATTCATTATGGTTCAGCGGCAGATCACGAGCGGGTCTGTCAGTGGGCACATCGAACCTTTGAATAATACGAGCATAGAGCGTAGATATGTAGTGGGCAACGTTCACGCCCCCGGCTTTAGGCCTTAAACATTTTATGGCCTCTGGTCCAGGGGCGTGCATAAACAAAAAAAACCAACCAAGAAAATTGTAGAATTTTTGCAATAAAAATTTTACAAATAATTGGATAAAGTTTTATTTTGTTTAGTTTTTAGCTAGAGAAGATTTTGATTTTGGTTTTTTTTATGGTTTGTTTATTGATTGGAGGTTGTGTGTTTGCGACTTACCCTTCGTTGTCACTTCGCTACTAACTAAAAGAGTTCTTATCATAAAACGTATTGTGCGCGGGTTGAGCTTTTGGCCAGGCGCTTGGACTACTTCCACGCGTCGAGTCAGACAATAATTGGGCATGGCGGCTATAATATTTTTATTTTCCGTTTTCGTATTACAAATGTTTAATGCTATAATTTACCTAAGGATTACGGTAAGGTTCAGTCTTTTGTTTTTATTGGTTTTTACGTCAGTTTTTGTTTATTTATTTTATTTTTGTCTTTTCTTTTTTTTGTGTTTTGTTTTTTTTTTATTTCATTTCTTTGAATTTAAAAACTTACGGACTAGTCATTTATCACATATGTATGTATATATTGCAATATATAGTAGAATACTTAAATTAAAAATGATTTTTGGACGATACAGTGGAGCGCATAAATTAATTTTTTTCGTGATTAGTATAAAACAAAACAGTTGAATACAGCTTCAGTGAATTTGAAAACACAAGACAAATGGAAGGGTATTCATAAATGTAAATCATCATATCATTTTTCATTCTTTCTTTTTTTCAATTTCTTTTTTTCTGTTTTTTTTTTTAGTTTATTATTTTTGCTTTGAGTTTTTTTTTTGGCTGTCATTTTTGAATGTGTGATAGAACAAGCAATTATGTCGAAACGAATAATAATATATCTTATGTGAAGCGCTTCGAAGGAGAATCGTTGGGAGTGATTATTTAGAAAATATAGTCGGTATCTTACCTTTGTATTTGGGCACAAACTTCTGTATGTCCTGCGGAATGTTCTGATAAAAGTCCAATTCGCGTAAATTTAGCGGTTTTATCACCGTCGACTGGTTGAGCAGCAACAGGCGCGTGTGTCCTCCAACCTGAAAAGATGGGTAAGATTATTAGTCATAAACCAAGAGAAGGTATCATCGAAATAAATCTTCCAGCCGCAGAATCTTATCTAAACGCGACACAGTCAATGACAGTGACACTCAAGGCTTCAAATCTCTGTTAATCTTTTAAAGATCGCTCTTGTTATGAGGTTGAAAAGTATCGAAATACGTTCAAATATATTTGAACATCAGTCTAAGAGATGCAAACTTGAGCTTAATTTCTTGTAAGCCCCACAATATGATATGGTATTGTTTTTTTTTTTTTTTGATATTGATTTATTTTTGTTTCTGTTGAACGTATGTGTTAGGCTTTAAACTTCAGTTCGCAAAATGCCTCCAAATTTAAACAGTAAAATTAAATAAAAAGAGTGGTTATGCCCTTCATATGTTCTGACCGACAATTTGGACTTGTACCGTACACGGTATTGTCGTATTGTTGTAACAAAAAACACACATTTCACACTTTTTGATATTCCGGTATCGGTAATGAATACATTACGCAAGATAACACACGGTACAAATACTACGGCTCCGCCAACTGTTCCGGGTCCAGGTAGAAAGCCCAAAGCGACTGCGTTTGAAACAATAAAGAGGGCTTTCTCCAAGAGGCAGTCTAAAAGATTAACTAGATTATCAGGGAAACCAAAATTAGAAAGAGAAAGTCTAACACCAGACAGTGATGCTGGGTTTGTTTGTGATGTGCGACATGAAGGACGCCTAGTTATGAAGGGTAAACTTGGAAAAAAGGTGGATCACGTCTATTATTTGATATTTTCCCCAACATCGCAGTTTTTGCGGGAATTCCACGAAAGACGCAAAACCACAAACTTAAATTTGGGAACATGGCAAGTAAATACTAACGGGGACCTTCAACGAACCCTTAGAATGACCGTTGCGATAGTTGCGAATATTGGTCCAAAATCGGCTCAAGTTACAGAACGTCAGATACAGCGAAAGGCTAGCATTCCTGGTAGCGGGTATGCCATTGATATTATCAGCCAAAATGAGGGTATACCCTACTCCGACGTCTTTAATATATCTATACACTATTGCCTTCGGAGTATAGGGGAAAATGAAACAGAAATTCAAGTCTTTGCGAATGTAAATTTTCTAAAGTCAACCTGGGCAGTTGTGAAAACGTTTATTTCAAAGAACTCGTACGATGGGTTAGAAGAATTCTTTCATGACCTGAAGCAGCAACTGGAATTAACGCAACTTAGTCCAACAAAATGATTAACGAAACCAGAAATTTTGTATCATCCCAAAAAAGTTGTGTGTTTTAAAATAAAATGGAATCATGGAATTATGAAGAACTGGTAAAAATAAAACAAAAAATGCTTTGGAGTCCACAATAACAACCGAATGTTCATATAAAATTAGTTTCAGTGGAAATAACAATTATACATTTTTTTTCACTATACACGATTGTTTTTATGTCATGTTATAGTGCTCCGATTTAAATATAAATGTAAAAATCACCTCTTGCAATTCTAAAAACCTTCAATGCAGGTCGCGTAAAATATGATCTTATAAGTTTAAAATAAAAATTTTGTTAAAACAAAAGAAACAAGAAAAAGTCACATTTTCATTTCGTTTGTCCTGTTGATGCTAATATACATATAATGTCTGTATACTAAGTCATTTAATCTTGACTGGGTTTCCCAAATTCTCCATGGCTCTGTGATGTCTAGACTCACCTGATTGGAAAGCGGATGCAGTGCCACCTCATCTTCGTTATCTAGGAGATCCTTGCTGAGCTGCGGTGTCTTTGCCTTTCCGCAACTATCAGAAGCGACGGATGCCGACTCGGAACATTGACGCAACCAAGAGGGATGAACTTTGAGAGCGGCTCCAGAGTCAATCTGTTGCTGTAGCTGCTGCTGTTGTTGCGACTTGGTGTGGGTGTTGCAACTGCTGTTGTTGTTGCCGCTGCTTACCGATAGCTGCTGTAGATTGGCGGTTACCAAGCTGCTGCTACTGCTTGGATTGGTGCCGTTGGTGCTTCTGGAACCAACAACATGCTGATGATGCTGAGGCGATGGGGCGGGGGACTGTTGAAGAAAGTTCGAGCCGCTGGCGAATTGCAGCTGAGGTTGCAAAAGGTTTAGACTCGTTGAGATTTGTGCAACCAACTGCTGTTGTTGTTGCTGCTGTTGTTGCTGCTGTTGTTGTCCATGGATGTGTTGGTGTTGCTGCTGCTGTATATTTGGAACATGCTGCTGATATGACGACAAGTCAGAATCTCCCATGCCCCAATCCCCCAAGAAATATACCATTCCCTGCCGCACGAAACAGTTTAACGAGTTCTCGTTGTAGTTGCTTTCTGCAGTGGTTGTTTTGTTTTTTATCTGCACTTTGCAGTTCCGTTTTTCCGTCTCGCGAAAATGGGGGAAATCCTTTGCTTGTTTTGTATCTGAAACGACAAGACGAGAATTACAATTACAAATGGGCTAAGCAGGTGAAAACCCCCCACCTAATATATGATCGAACCGGTTATTTCTACCTCGTAGCTCACTGCTTGAAGCTCATGAGGGTTCAATGTCACTTCCTCATTTCAGAACACGGAATACGCATTTCGTTCCGGTTGCGATTCTGCTTAGCATGCAAAATTTCTAGCCAAACTGATAAGAGCTCAAGAGATGCTCGACAATTGAACATTACTAAAGGGACTCCGTTGTAGAACCACATGTATCTATGTATGTATCTGTTATGTCGGTTTATCTGTCATTAATTTTCTACTAGTCATAATTAGTATTATTCAGCTATCACAAGCCGAGCAATCTGCTAACATGCTCTGCTCTGTCTAGCAATTATCAGTGGGTGATGCATGTGTGTGGCATAGCTATTAAACGATCCATTCAGTCGTCTATCTGCGCCACAATCAAAACGATCTGTGAACCATGGAACGAGTATGCGAGTATAAATATTAGAAGCATCTAATGAAGCGTGTCTCTACTTATTTAATTGAAATCAATTCTGACTTGCGATTGTTTCTGAGGTCAGTCAGGCGTGTGCCACGTGGGGCATTGTCAGCGTGCGGTCGTTGATATTGATTGCAGCAACTTGTCGGACAGTTGGAAAGCTCAAATGTTAATTCAGTTATCGTTTGGCGCAAATTACAATAGATTTGCGAAAATCACACGATCTAGAAATTGCGCATTTGTCTGGCGACAACATGCGATGCGACACGCCTCCACAATTGAAGACGCCCCCCCCTAGGCAAATGTATGCAGAGACAATAGACGTCATAGACGAGATACAGATAACTCTCAGAATGCCTATGCAAATTGAGCTGTAACTCATAGAGACATTCATAACTTTATTTGTATGTGTATCTTTGTTTACACACGTATTTATCTGGCAAATAAACACTGCAGACAGCACGCCTTCTAATCCTCTCTAATCTACCGACACTTTCATGGGAAATTTCTAAGCCTCAACAGTGTTGGTAATGTCAGCAACATTTTTAATTCAACTGATTTACAAATTGGTGAATAGTTTTTTAATTTACTTTACTTAAACGATGTGACTTAGGGGAGTCACTTGACAATGTCGTGAATGACGACGACATTGTCATGTCAAGTTATTGTTGTTAGGGGGGTCATCTGCTCGATAAGTCCGAGTGCGTAATCGGCAAGTCATTAACTTGAGGCAGTCAACGATCGGGCATTGCTCGCGCATATCTGGCGACTGATCCAAAAAGTTTTTTTGAACTCAGCGACAACGCATCGCTTATCGTTGTTGCTGCTGTCCAAATCCAAACCAAGCTATTCAATTCCCCCAAACTGGCGATCGCTCATCTGTTTTTATTTTTGTATTCGCAGTTTATTTTTAAATAACACTTGCACTCACAGAACACTTGTCATATTTATAGCGCGACGCAAATCGAATGCGACACAATAATCGAAGGAACACGGAACACGTACTCAAGGCTAGGAGTGATCTATTTAAGCACTGACATTTCTATAAATTGCCAAGTTATTATAGAAATTATAGAAAAACAGCAAACAAATACAAGTGAACTTCAGACAGTGAACAACTCAGATCAGCTGAGTCAGAGTCAGGTAAGAGACATTTACACCCATCGTGATTATAGATTACAATCTAATGTTAGCACACAATAATACAGTGTAAACTAATGTGTATATTGGAAAGGGAAATGTTTATTCGTTGATATTTGCAATAGTTCAACAGCCTTATCATGCCTGGTCGCCTTCTGCGAAACTGGGCCACACACACGAATTTGGATTCCCCATCCCAAAATGAAAGTAAACAAAGCCGAAATTTCCCATGCTTTGCTCACGCACGCTTTATGTAAAGGCTTATTTATATACGGCCTGAAAGTGGGTCATAGCATAGCGGGTATCTACATATAAAACATATGTACAAAAATACATGCATAAAACGAAACCTCGGAACAGAAACTCATTGCAAACTGAGCCTATTGTATTAATTGACGAAACTCATTTAGTAATTAACGCTCAATTGCAAGCTGAATCCACATTGCAATCGAAAGCAAATCAAAACAAAGTGTTTCTATCCAAAACAGAAAACAGAATAACAACTGCAACAAGACGCAAAAAGTTGACACTCAGTCAAAGACAACAAAGCGATACATTTAAAAGATCTGCTTGCGTATAGACACATGAATATCTGTTTATATTCAAGCAAAGATCGGCCTGACTTCTAGATACCTATTGAATTTATTCATTATAAATATTTAAAGTGGATTTACCACTACGTAAAGCGTATAAAGAACGCATTATTCACTTTCTTCGGATAAAACGCAATTTAATGCATAGTATTATATTTACAATATATAGTATACTACATATATTGCCCCAGTAAAAAACCGGAAGCATTCGCATTGCCTTGGTCATGGCCAAGACAAAGATACTTCTGTTTTCGTTCGACGCATTCGTAGTTGCATATACATTTTAAATACCCTGCCTTACTTTTCGACACTTGGAGCGTCTACTCTGGCAGCACCAACAAAAGAATTGGATGAATTGTTAAGCTAATGTTTATTAAATACATTTAGCACATTGCAATAAGTATCGGCCCAAAGGCCAAAGCCTTCTCATTTTGATTGACTTGTCAGCCATAAAGTTGTTGTTTATTATTTTTCCTTTGCTTATTGGGAATAATGGAAATTGAACACTTTGGAAAATTTTTAAATTCAACCAGATAGCTAGCGAAAAAAAAGGCCTGGCTGACTGAGGCTGTTACTGATAAGTTCTGGTGATAATTGAGAATCGAATGTTGAGACCCCACAAAGCAAATAAGCAATTGGAATAAGCACATGGCAACAACAAAGTCCACAGAGAGGTAGGGACTGTGAGAAAACTATAGTACGATGTTATTATTGTTTGAAATTTAATATTACAAAATAATGCATCTTTCAAAATAAACAAATATGAGTAAAAATACAAAACTTAAACTATAAATACACTTTGACGTAAATATTGTGGAAAACAACAAACAATTCATTTCTTATGAATAATATTGCAGATAGGTAATATTTGTTTTGCTAATATTTTGACGCTTGCTGTATATCTTATCATTGAATTAAATTAAATATGACAATGGAGTGGACTTAAAAAAAAAAACCTGTCTTTATCTAGACTAAGAAATTAATGTATTATTCATGACAAGCTCTCAGACTGACTAGGCCTACGTGAAATTTGTGAATATAAACAAAAAGAAAGTCATATCACTGGCCATATACAAAGCGCAGACGAGATAAACGAGGCGAGCCACTTCAAGTGGAACACACAACAAACTGCAATAAGTAAATATAATCGAATCATACAATTAAAACGGCTATTAGTCATGCACAGAGAAACAATGCGAATTATAACATCATAACGGACTTGGGGAATGACAACATAATAATATAAGTAACTAATGGAATATTGCTGTTTAAAGGGGGAATTCGTTGAAATTCGCATAATTTACATGCGTTTTTCAACAAACGACACCAGCTAAAACGAGTTTTTGAACGTTTAAGAGTGTTAATAAATTATTCACAAGCAGGCGCACAGACATACACATACATACATACATGTGATAGTCAGCCACACGCTCGCTTGATTGCGGATTTCTCATATCAAAACAAAAAGCAGCTGTGGCACAGCAAATTTACGTGAAACAACAAGAAAAAAACCAAGAATCGATGTCGACAAAGATGACGATGACGACAAAAACAGCAGTTTAAATGCAGATAAACTACACGTACTCACAACGCAAAGCAATAACAACAAGAGAAACAACAACAGAGAAATAACCCTATTCAAAACAAAAGATCAAGAAGACAAATAGCAAAGCAGCAGAAAAAAAAAACAACTCACGTTACCCTCTACTACATTCTCTCTCTTTGATTTGTACTCTTTTTTACTCTCCCACACTCTCTCTCTCTTTTGGCTGCTCTGCGTGGCGTTGTCGTTGCCATTGCTGCCCATTTTTTCAGCTTTGTGTGCTCTTTCCTCTAGCTATTTTTACAGCACACACATTAAAAAAATTAAATAAAGTTCACTAATACACACATCCACACACACACACTTTTACAAACACAAATGCATTTACAAAAGGGCACGCAACAGAAAAAGTTTATATACGTTTTGATTTCTTGTTGGAAAAATTTTTAAATTTACCTTTCTGAGACACTTTTAATAAATTAATTAATTGAAATGTGGTTTTGATTTAGTTTTCATTCATTTGCATATGCACACAAATTTCTCAATTCAATTTTCCACATTGAATTGTCTGTGAAAATTTCTGTGTTGTAAAAAGCACACACACACACACATACACTCGCGCATACGTATATGTATACTCGCTCTGGCCACACAGTCTGGGCAGGAGACCAGCACAATTACACTTTAGCTTCTGCTTTTCTACTTATGTTATATATGCGTGTATGTACGTTTACATATACATTTAATTTTTGCTTCTCAATTAATTTTCTCGCACGCGCGTTTAGGCTTATATTGCGCGACTTGCACTTTATCACTCAATTTTTCAGTTTTCGTTTTTATGCGTTGAGCACGTCCGGTCCGAACGAGTTGAGAGGCTAAACTGAATGCAAAATACTTCTCAGATGCTCAAAACAGCGCAGGCAGAATGTAGTTGCTCAACGCGTCGCCAATAGCACCAGTGGCAACGACCCAAGCACTACGTGAGTGTGAGCGAGACAACCCTATGGCACCGCAACACTTGTTCGCCTCGCCCCGCTATCCAAGCTGTGCAAGTGAGCAGCAACAATACATATGTTACGAGTACGCTCTCTCTAAGATACTTTTGAGTAACAGCGACGGTGCTCCGTTCTCAGCAAATACTATTTCAGCATGTTCTCTTTGCTTGCTCTCTTTGCTAACAGGTGCACTTGCATTAAATCCTCACTTGTGGACTGGACTGGATTGGCATTAGGTCGGTGTGGCCGCGTTAGAGCCAGGCTGAACTAGATTCGCACTCAATATCACTTTATAACGGCAATTGGCTAAGGCACGCAGGAAAACCCCGAACAAAATACAATGATCAATGCAGCTTAAGAAAATAAGATTATGTTTAATCGCATTGAAATAAAACATATTGATTAAATGCCACGTAATCTAATCGTAGCTCAAATGTTTCTTGCACACTGTCATTACTTCTATTTAGTTTTATAAATTAAAATTCCATGGAATATTTTTTTTGGGGCTTGCATAAAAAATTATTGTAAATTTCTTTGCAACTTGTTTTTTCCTCTCCAACGGTTTGTCATCCGTAAATATTTACCAACGGAAGCTAACGAAGCCCCAAGACGCCTTAAATGTTGCCCTCTCCACGCCTGCAAATCTTCCGCATCGGCTTTCGTGAATGGAAACTAATTAAATTACGGTCAAACAACAGAAAACAGCTGCTGTTGTTGACTAAGCACTCTACGGCTACGGCTATAAAAACTGCGTCCAGACCTTATCGTACACATCTTATCAACCTTACATTCGCCTATCTTCAACTTGGCAATTCACACGAAGATCGGGCAAAAGTCGTATCAGTAAAGTGGGCAGATTCCACTGTGAATTCTATATGTATTTTCTACACTTGATAATCAGTAAAGTGGACGGATTTGCGATTATATTGAAAAGCTGAAGTAATTCGCACCATGGATAATCACCTTAATGCAATAACAGGAAAATCATTTTTAAAACAGCTAAGTAAAGAGAATTCATTTTGATTGTTGTGCCAAGAAAATGATATCAGATTTTATTTTTTAATGAATTTAAAGTCAACTAATACTTCGTTCTCGAAGTTTCCAACAAGAAAAACTCATTAAACTGTCGCGTCTTTTTATAGAACTTATTTGCTGGCTAAAAATGTCAGAGTTTTATAGGAAAGTTCACACTAAAATGGGGAAGTACTTGCAAATAGTACAATTGCAATTGCACGGTTAGTACTTGACGGCCCAGACGGGGATATCGCGCCAAATAATGCCCGAATCGCGTGAGCAGATGTCAGACAACTGACAAATACAACCCGCCCCCGTCGTCTTCACACGTATCTACACTTTATGTTTTGGCACGTTCCCGGAATAAACTTGATGGGCAAACGTTTGTCCTGTCATTAAATGTCAACGACTATGGGAAATGCTAAATAAATGACGCAACAGTTTCATATTTTTACATCGAATCGACCGAAATAGACGCACAGGGCGAGCCTACAGCGACCATAACGAGACGACGCGTGGGCAGCCTCAGCTGTGCTGATAATGATAGTGAGAATGGGAGACAACGACAACAGATATGACGCATATTTATGAAGTACTCTCAAACAGAGCAGGTAGACCTATGGCCTCAGTTTCGAGCAGATAAGATGAAAGAGGAACTGAAAACATGAATATGCCTGTTCAGACGAAAGCAATTTTCAGCATTGGTACTTTCCAGAAATTTTGTACCAATCAACCAAAGATATAAAAATGCATTACAAAGCAATTATATTTTATACAATAATAAAGAATCAAAATAAAATATATTATGAGAGATCTAAAAAGAACTGCACATACAGTGGGCAGACCCAACTATAACACAGGCAACTACCGACAGGACATACATAGGCGTTAATTATTTTTTTTTTTTGCCGCGCACCTGCTCTAAATACAACACTGCTCCTGTCAGCAATAAACAAAATTGTGCGAACTGAAACAACATCGAATTTAACAATGAAAAATCAAAAATCATAATGCCCCCCTTACTTTTTTTCCAAACATGAAGAAACTCAAGGTCAAAAAAACAAACAAACACTATTTGGGCCTTGAGAAAACCTATCATTTGGAAGGAATAAAAAATAACTATACATATGTATGGATGTAAGTCGGTTCCACTGGGTGCCATAGGCAATGGCGTGGCCTTCATTCGAGCCTGCCCCATAAGGCCTGTTGCCATTGTGTCTGTGTGCCCCGCAATGCATTATAATTTATTCATTTCAAGGCACTGAGTTGACTATATGACCCGGACTGAGCAGGGCAGAGCAGCCAGCAGCCAAGTGGGCGCCACATGAATCGCTCGCTTCCATTGTCGCTTGAACATGACATCCTTGACATTGGCAATGGCTTTGAATGGAGGCTGCTGCTGCTGCTGCAACAAATATAAAAGAAAAAGTATAAAGGACCCTTTCGTAGGCACAATGCGACTGCAAATTGAGCACACAAAAGTGTGGCTAGCGATGGCACACGAGCGTGCTCCAGCACGAATAAACAGAAGGACACGAGCCCGAATTTAAAAACGTAGTGAAGTTTTTTTTAATCTTTTATTTGTACAAGTATCTTAATAAATGCAATTATTAATGCACTTGTGTTATAAATTAATAAATTTAAAACAAAGAAAAATAGTATTAAATGTTATTTATAGATTAATCTAATCGGAAACGTATTGTTTTCTAATCGAGTTGTTTGCAATTAAGTTGACAGTTAAATAACAAAAGTAAGCTAATCATTTCAAGCTAATCAATTAGCAATTATAAATAGACATTAGGGATTCTCGAAACGTGATCGTGCTGCACGTGACTCACGCGTGTATTTGACCAATTGAAGCACCGTTTGTCGGCTAGTTGACTGAATATCATTAGCTATTTACCGGGCAAAATAACAATATTTGTTTATTTCTGGCGAATATTAAATATATTTGTGTGTAGTATATTCCCAAACACACTTGCCTCTTCATTTTATTTGCCATGTTCTCTGCGCTTGTTTGGCCACCACATCCGACGTTGATTAGTCAGCCCACAAATTCACAGTGGGCCAATTCCGTTGACAGCCGGCAAAAAAGAGCGAAAGAGTTAGGGGAAGCTGTCACTCAAAATGGATATGGAGACGTGTCTATCTGCCTCTCACTGGGTGTATGCTTTCGGGGGAGGGGCAAAACGGAAATCGTGTCAATCTTTTAAATGACTTTATTTTTGTGAGATTATATATAGTTTTAAGACGACAGACTTATGCAAACAGCAACAGACTTGAGGGCTGCGCCCTTATTAGCCTCTATATATAATCGTAGGGTGTAATTCACTCTGATTAATGAGACCTTAACGGGGGCAGCACAACATGTGATTGATGAGTGGCCTCGTGCCTTGGATGTCACAGTCAAGAGACAAGGCACAGAGGGAGTTGCTTAATAGGTCAAAGGGTTGGGAAATTTTTATATGTGTACACTGTACACCCCTTTAGAGAGATGTGCCCAGCTACGCTACTGCCCAAGGCCGTTGTCAAGCTGCGGCAAAAGCTCATCCAAGGATAACTGCCTGCAAGGCTATGCTGCAGGAGCAGCTTCCTACTCGCTCTCTCTGTCTCTCTCTCTCTCTCTGCCTCGCTGTGGCATTGACTCGGCATTAGCTAATTGAGGCACAGGCCTGATCGACATTGACATTGCTGCCGCTGCTCCTTCTCCATCAGCAGCTCGAGTGGCACAAACCATTTGCGTGCAGAAGAGCAATTGCTTTGTTTGTTTTGTTTTTTTCGCAAATGATTTTAATTTGTATTCGCATTCGTATTTGTATTTGTATTTAAATTAGTATTAGAATTTCATTTTGCAGTTCCACTTGGTGCCTGCCTATCTGTCTGGCCCAATACGCTTTAGTGCTAGGCAGCACAGACATTTATTGAAAACACGCGCTTGTCGCCCGTTTAATTGAAAACAGACGTCGACGCGTCGAACGCGCAACGTCAGTGTCGGGCGGCAATTGAAATTTGCAATAACAATAAAGGTTTTACCTTTTTGTGTTTAGCCAATAATGTGACTCACACAATTGAGCGAACAAGCGTCAGCTGCTTTTATTTAAGTAGTTTACTCGCCCCACTTGACAATTGTCGGCAGAAGCCGCCGGCTGATTTGCTGTTCTGAATCTCTCGAGCTGATTGATTTGTTGCCGTTCACACGGTGAGCTCAGCTCACGAACTATAATTCAACTTAATTATAAAGGCCATAACTTTATTCATAAGTTGAATGTTCTCAGAAAACTAACTACATTTCAAGCGCACATTTTATAGCTTTATTTTAAATGTATATATTTTGTATTTATGTCTAACTAATGAGTAACTATTAATTTATATTGTTCTATACGTATATTACATATTGAATTCAAAACTTATATTTAGTCTTGTTAATATGCAATATAGCAAGAACAATAAGAAAACCTAATGCAACCTGTAATTTTTTTGGCAAAGGTTCAGAGGCATTTTCAAAATTAAATTAAAATACTTGTGACTGAATAAATGCTGAAATTTATACTATACTTTAAGTAATAAGGCGTTGACATTTCGGCATACTTAGTAGTACAATATATCGAGATGGGAGCAAACAATGGCCATGACATTGAATACAGTTAATACATGTGCCCACATGGGTATATATTGTATCATATGTGTTGAAAGAAAGGTGGCCAAAAATACATGACGAAAGTATTTGCCAATTGAAAATTGCGAGAATTCAAGATATTCTGCTTGGGATCTCTCGGCTACACGGCGAGAACAGAGCTGAACTATCATGATTATCTGGTTGAGACGTCACTTGTTACCGGAACAATGGCCACGCGCTGAGTCCCGTGAACAGCTACGCCAGACAGTCGCCGGCCCGTGTACGGGTTCTGCTTTCTATATTGGCGCGAGAGGCGGGGCACGGTTTGTTTGTGGTTGTTGCGTTACCCGCAGACAGGAGCAGGGAATTGCCAAGCGCCGGCACGAGGCAGGGCAACGATATCTTTAACCATTGGCAATGGCCATCAGTGGCAACTCAGGGCCAACAACGGATTTCGATTTAAATTTAAATACCACGTTATCAATTGTCAAAGAGCCTGACAAAGGGGTTGCAACTCTCTGCAGTTGCATCTAACTAATTTCATTAAATTCTTGCATAGAGCAGCCCCACTGTGCGGGAATAAAAGTTAGATTGCTGTTACACTGTGCGAACGTACATATGTAAACTTATATAGATATCACAGGTATCTATTGTTGTTGAGTGGAAAAGTTGTATACTTCTACTGAACTGTTTACAGAATATGTTGCAGTCGTGCAGAAGAAATTCTCAAGTTTTAATTCGCCGTAGCTATAAAAGAGCTCAGCGGTAAGCGATCAAATGAGCACTGACCATGCCAAAGGAACTTTATTAGCAGCTGTTGCCAACTAAGCTGCCTCAAAATCTGTGGGCGGTCTGGCAAATACTTGGAAACGTGCCAAAAATTTCCATGGCATACCCATGTGCCTGCAACGGCAGGCAAGGGCGCAATACTTGAGAAAATATGATAAATGTTTTGTTGATTTGTCACGCCCCCTAAAGCTGCTGTAGTTGTGGCTATTTTTGTAACCGCAGGCCGGACAATGAGAAATTCCAAAATAGGCAGCCGGCGTCGACCCAAATAAGTATGCTACGCAAAATGAGCACTAAAACAAAAACATTTTTGAAATATTTTATGTGTGCCTTTCTTGGTTTCTTTGTGGATTTCTTGATCTTAATTTCCACTGGAATCTTGCTCTTTCTCTGTCTTTCCACTCAGTGCTCACCAGCGCAGCCAACTTCAAGTCAACATCGATTACGCTTCAGTGGAATCGATATGCTAATTTGTCGCAAATCGAACAAAATGTACACATTTCTTATTCAAAGAGAAATAAAAAAGAAATTCATGACCACATGAGTCAATGTCAATAGCAGACGCCAAACGAGAGCGAGTCGTGTGTCCCATATTATGCACATAGAAACAGACACACTCACAGATTCATGCATGCACAAGTAGGCAGGTATTTTTATTTTTATTTGTTATGCTTGTATTTATATAATTCCTTTTTTATATGAACTCGTTGGCAAACGGAAACGATATTGCGACGCGAAAATACATTTTATTTGCCAACTAAAAATACGGCCGGCGAATCTGCAGCCAGACTATAATTATATGAATTATATAAATATTTGCCTAGCATTTGTCACACACACACGCATGTGATTGCCCACATGTATGCACATGTGCATATGCATGTGTATGCGCACTCAAGCATATGTAGATCAAGTTTAATTTAATGCCAACGATAAGAAAAATAAATAAGAAAAAGAAACCAATGCAAGGCGGCAAACCAATATAGGCGACTTCTGCATGCTCTATGCAAAATAAATTCTTGACGAAAAATGGATCAACAGTGAAAATTATGCATAATGCAAATACCCTGGAATCTAAATTCTCAAGTTTCGTGAGTTGTTCGCGTTTATCTAAATAAAAACAAAAGATCATTTTTATGATTGATTTTAATTATTGACGACGACCGTATTGCATATCAGAGAACTGTTAAAATAAATAAATAAAAGAAAATATTTTCCATTAAATATATCATTAGCAAGCTCATATACCCCACAGTTTGCTAAAATAAAACGCGAATCATAGTGTGAATTGCAGAATCGTGATTATACAAAAGCGAAAAGGAAAATATATATTTAAACGTGTCTGAAATGACGAAAACTACGAGAAAAATACTACGTATATACTCTATGTGCGACTAATACAAATGCATTTGTCTAAGTACACGTATAATTGTTAATGCCGTGCAGTTTTAATATACTATACGACGCCAGACCTCTAAAGAGTCGATACTTTGTTTTTCTTTTCAATTGCGTCAATGGCGAAAACGTAGCCAGTCCTCTCTCTCTCTCTCTCTCTCTCTTTCTCACTCTTTCTCTATGTGCAGGAGAAGAGGGGGCGGGACTGTGAGTGTGCTTTGAAATGCCGTCGAACCAGAACCTACATCAAACGATCCGCATATGCACGCACTCGATCGTTCTCATAAACGATCTAGTGATCGCCCCGCACCATCTGTTCTCAACTGAACCGAACCGATCCGAAGCGAGCTGAGTGAACTCAAGTCGACGCATTGTAAACAGCTTTTCGTTCGCTTTCGTTTTCTTCCGGCAAGGCAAACGTTCTGCTCTCGCCCGCCTCTCTGCGCTCATAATGACATAAACAAATCGAAAATTCTGCTTAGTCAGACGCTATAGGGAGATTACTTATGTTTTTGTTATTTGTTTTGAAATTTACAAAACGTCCAAACAGAAAACAGCATAAACACAACAGATTGAAGCAACAACCCCATTAGTCGGCCAGGGTATTGTTCCCCTTACATACATATATTTTCGCTATTGCAATGATAACCCCAAAAACATTGTAAGTATTAATTTCTTGTGTAATGTAAATAAGGTTTCCATGCGTAATAAATCAATAAAACTTCAGTTGGGAAAAACCCTCGTGGATCGAGCTTAAATACTTTAGCAATTTTCCGTCCATTTATCATGCATAAATCATGTTTTGATTTTCCGCGAAAAAACCCCAGTGAATAATTTGTGGCAACGACGACGCCACTCTTATAACGTTTCTAATGAAAATGAAAAAAGGCAAAAAAATAATATATTGATATTTATTAATCATGCTCGCTTTTTTGGCACGCACAAATAAAATATGTATTTTGTGTATATATATTTTAAATAAACTTGTTTAACATTTAATTATTGAGAATTTTCCCCATGATGTCGAAAAATATATCCCCCTCTACTTGCGAAATTTTGCAGTCGAGGCATATCAATTAAATTTGATGTGAATTGGCAACTGCGGCACAAACTTAAAAATTTACTATGCTCATTATTTATTCAATTACACATTGCGCACATTTATCTAACATTCGCTGTATATATTCAACGAGAGATATTTATTTTAGCACTCGCACAATTTGTTCTCGTGCCCGGGCAGAGACATTTTGTGGTGGGCTGGCCGTGGGGAAGTAGTGGGGAGATGCCAGCCTGAAAGTTCAAGGACAAAGCAGATTCCATTTTCAAAAGCATTAAGGAAATACTTGAGCAAACAGAGAATTGTTTTTCTGAGATATTTTACTAGCAAAAGCATTTCAATTTATGTGGCAAAAAACTAAAAAATAGATACAATTTAAAGAATACTTTTGTTAGTGGGACAAAGCCTTTTATGAGGAGGTGTGTGTGTATATTTTGTTTTAAATGCTTTTACTCCACTGCTTACCTATTGGATTCTGAGAAATCCCCATATAGATTTCAGTTTTAGCGGAATGTTAACTGAAAGTCACGCTAAATTTTAGTAAGGGAACTTTCCATTTCCAACCTTTTTGCATTATCGATTTTCCGTTTTACCTTTTTGCCACCCTACTTAAAATGCTCATTAATAAATTATTCGTTCATGCATCAAGCCCTTATTATTTCCGACCAAGGGATAATTATCAAGTAGCTTTACTGTTACTGTTGTTTTTATGGTCCTTACACTTATCGCATGGAGCTTTAAGAGTCACGCACCTCAGCTATCGGGCTACCGCAAGCGTTAATTGTTTTATTATTCAGATCACGAACAGGAATCACGGCAGCCTATCTAATCTTACTGTCTATGAAGGGGTAGCATGAGATAGGCGACAAGTGTGTCTCGAATTAAATGTTGTTATTAATAAACGTGCGATTTTCGATGACAATGCAATGAATGGATTCGCCTGAAAACTCGCCACTAATTAATAATAATTATCGAAATTGGTCAATAATATTGACACTGGTAATCCAGTTTATAGTGGAGTGTGTGCTATAAATTATCATTTGTTTTATTTATAAACACGAATTGGCATTCATGTCGTCTTACTGGCTCAACAACCAACAAAAGTTCCTGCCCAAAGGGACAGGGACACAGCTGGTGGCGTATTTAAATTGTAATCTCATTATGAATTACACGAAATTACAGAA
The DNA here is from genome assembly GCA_018904595.1 of Zaprionus indianus. Taxonomy (NCBI): domain Eukaryota; kingdom Metazoa; phylum Arthropoda; class Insecta; order Diptera; family Drosophilidae; genus Zaprionus; species Zaprionus indianus. Next base: position 1,446,433 of record JAEIHA010000709.1, on the reverse strand, counting down.
TTGCGTTGTGGGAATTAGGTCGAGTGTGTTGTGTGGCCTTTCTATATGTCTACTATCTGTTATCCACTGCGCATTATGTGACGCACCCGTACATCCCCAGAGCCCACAGAGTGCTCCACTTGGCTACGCTCTGCAAACACAGCCACGACAACTACAACAACCAAATGGAACTTCCCACAAATATTTAACGCGGCCGTGTTTGATTTGCGTCTTTGCCTTTGCCCCCAAGCGCCGCGAAACGCAAAAGGGATCCCATTAAGAACGATTTATGCAGCCCCCGTTTCATATTTGAACAGATTTAGCGTTCTACTATGGCAATAAATCCGATACGTTGAAGAGTGCACGGAATCAGGAATATTGCCCATAATAAACTAAGGTGGGTCGTACAAGTTTTGAAATAACTACTAAGTGGCGTATAATTTTAAAAGATTTTAATGTTTGAACAATAAAGAAGGCTTTTAAGTTGTAATTAAATAATAAATTTAAAAGGAATGTGGCATAATTTTGGTAGCCGACGTAAAATGCCCAACAAATGACCACATCAATTTCTGATAGCACCAACTGGGACTGGCACAATCCCACCTAATCGCCAGTCAACTAACTGTTCAATTACAACATAATCCGCAGAGGCTTTGCTACTAGGCAGTTCGACACGTGCCTTGGGGGAATCGATGAGCGATGGGGACCTTGAATTGATTGCTGGTTCTCCCGGATCAGTTATGCTTTGTTTGTTTTTATCGGGGGTTCTCTACTTCACATCCGCCATGCGGTAATTGTTTGGAAGAGAATCGAGAAAAGCGGCTTAAGAATGCAAAGAACACGCATAAACAACAATTTAAGCCATAATATAGTTATTTAATTTTATTTGCAGTTATAAACAATTTGTTTTTATTTTTCTTTAGTAATAATAATGATCAATGCCCAACAATGAAAACCAAGCCGAATAATTTAGTCTAAAGATTCCAGTCCGATATCCAACATAAACTGGGTATATTTCTGACACCACGAACACTGTCGGTCGAATTTGTTCCATAGCCACATTGTTATAGTGTACATATCTAGATTAAAGCATCTAAACTTATGATCTACAGTTAAAAGTATATTTATATCTAAACGGCCTTTAGTTTCTTTTGTAATATACAGGTTTTGCCGTGCACAAAATTCGAGAGTACGAGCGATGGAACTACTACGAACAAGCTACAATGACAATGGACAACTAGGATTGCAAATGGGATGTGCTATATACGTAGACTATATTATATACTAGACTGTATTAAAGTATATACAAATACAAAGGCTATAAGCTAGTATAAAAAATATATATATATAAATTGGTAAAACTAGAGAGCGATAACTCCCGTTAGGTTTGTTAATTGGAAAGTTGATACAATTTCTCAATATATTTTCATTATAGACATTTTTGCCACTGTATCGGACCTACATGCCCAGCAGACATTCAGGATTACCGATAGCGGCGAACTGCGAGGGCTACGCCTGCGTCACAAAGTACATTTCACCGGAGGATCCAACGACAACAGCGTGTGTATCACCAGGTGCCCCTCCGGTCCCGCCCAGTGTGTTCGGTGTGGCGGCTGCAATCATATTAGACATATCGGTGCCATTGCTGACAATGCTAACGGCTCCACTAAATGCGGCACTAGAACTAGTGGCTATTAACTGATCATTGCTACTGATACCGATATTGGCATGATCAGTATTCTCCACATGCTGCTGCAGGTAATCGATGTTGTCGTACAATGTGGAGCATTCGCCGCATTTATAGAACGGCTCCACGCATTCCGGATGCTTGCGTTCCACGTGCCAGCGCAGATTGGCCGCATTCGAGAAATTCTTGCGGCAATTGGCAATGCCACAGCAATAGGCGCGTTGCTGATGCGTCTGACGATGCCTGTAGAGTATCGCCTTGGACTTGAATGTCCGATTGCAGATGTTACAGAGCGGTGTATTCGTTTCGGCATCGTGCGTCTTCATGTGCATGCGCAGCATGCCTGGTCCCTTAAAGCTCTTTAGGCAAATCTCGCACTGTGGCTGCTTCTTGCAGTTGGCGCGTATCCAGTTTGTGTGTGAATGCATATGATTCTGCAGTCCCTTAAATTGCCGAAACTCGGTGCTGCACAGGTGACAGATGTAACGGCCTGAGCCCAATGGCGATGTGTGCTGCTTGATGAACTCGGTCACTAGATTCGCATCGATCTCGTAATTATCATCGGCACCCGCAGCGGCAATCACTGATGCGGTTTGCACCAATTGCCTGGAATTAGCAGCTGCCAATTTGCTGCTTATTGTGGGCGGACTGTGTTGATGATTGCAGGGTTGCTCCACCAGCTGATTAGACTGTTGTTGTTGTTGCTGGTGACCGCGACGAGCACGTTTCGCCGCACTGGGCGTGGGACTGGGTGCAGTATCCACATGCAACGTGGGCGCTACCAGTGCATCCTGACTGAACTCAACCACTGCATTCTCCAGTGAGATGCTATGCAGTTCCACAGAATGTTGTTGCTGTTCATGCAATTGTTGGTGGTGTTGCTGTTGTTGCTCATTGACATCAATAAATGCCTGCTCAATGTCACTGGCGCTGACATCGCCATCGGGTGGTTCCATAATCGCATAGTGCAACTCATCATCAACATCATCGACCCCAGCCAGACCCGTGTGATCCTGTTCGTCCGTTATATACTCGCAATCATCCACCGGAGTCATGCCATCCACATCGCCATCCACTTCAGGATCACCTTCGTCTAGTAACTCTTCTTCATCTAGCTGAATCTCCTCGATAATAAAATTATCGTCGTCGTCATCTTCGTGCTTCACTACCCCCTCCTCGTGTTGCAACAACTGCTCGTCAAAGTACTCATCGTGATCTTGCTCGCGCTCTTGTTCCTCATCCTGCGGTAGTTCCTCATCGATTAGCACCTGATTATGATGATGTTGCTCCTTAAGGAAATCCTGCTGTTGTTCTTCGTCCAGAACAATAGTCTCGAACGTATGACCCTTTCCATCGAGTTGATCATACACCTCATCCAGCTCCTCATCATCCATTTCCGCATCGTCTAACAGCTGAACATCTGCATCCGCCAGCGATGCTCCACTACTCGTTGTGGTACACATGTCTGCAGTGCTGGTTGCTGTGTTTACTTGCGCCAAGCTACGCTGCGGCACAAGTTGCACCAGCTGCAGCGTCTGTGTTCCATTTGGTTGCTGGACAATTTGTAACGTCTGACCATTGGGTGTCTGCAGAAGTTGGGGTAGGAATTGCGCCTGTGCCGAAGCAGCTGCCGTTGCATTTGTCGTTGTTGTTTGCGGCCCTGTACTGATGATCTGCGCCAGCTGCGGTGTCACAATTTGTGTTGTTATAAATTGACCATTGGGCAAAAGGATCTGCTGGGCAGTTGTCGTGGGCAGTAACTGGGCGGGGGCTGGCTGAAGCGTTGGCAATTGAATTTGTTGTATCTGCTGCTGCTGGTGCTGTTGCTGATGCGGCTGTGTGATCAACGGCGGAGGGGGCGGCGGTGGTGCTGGCTCTTGCAGCACCTGTGCAGCCTCCAGTTGTTGTTTTTTTGACTGACGTGACCCCTTTCGTAGCAGTGGTTTCGTTTTGTTTTTAGGCTAAAAAATATATGTTTAATGCATATTTCAAACTTGAATATAAAATTTTATTGGCACCTTCTGTTGCTGTTGTTGTTGTGGCTGTTGCACCAGGAAAATTGGTGACTGTTGTTGCTGCTGCTGTTGTTGTTGCTGCTGTTGCAGTTGCTGCTGTTGTTGCTGTTGCTGCAGCTGCTGCTGTTGTTGTTGCTGCTGCAATAATTGCAGCTCCAACTTCTGTTGTTGTTCCTCAGCCTGCTGCTGCTGTTTGAGATGTTTTTGTAATAGTTTTTGCTGCTTACGCTCCAATGGTGTCAACGTCTCATCCTTTACAAGACGCACTGTCAGGCCTCTAATATATTCACGCAGTTCCTTGTCGCTGCGCTCAACAAGCGTTTTAAATGCATGATTCCGACTGACGGCATGCACACACTGAACACATATTTTATCTGGCCATCCCTCGGTATGCTCCACACGAACACTAGTGCAATCCATTAGCATTTCAGGCACCTTCTCGCTGAATAGGGGACGCATTTCTTTGCGCTCCGAAATACAGACGCGACAGATTTTATCCAATTCCAGTACCTTCTTTCGGTCCATCATAACGAAAGCTTCAATACTTTTCTTCTCCTTTCTACGAACATATATAATATTTAACACTTGTTGATTGTTTTTACCGAAAACCGTAAAAAGAAGCGCAACAATTATGAGAAATCTACTGATAAGGTTCATTCAAATTTTCCCGCTATAAAAACCATGTGGCAGCACCATGATTTTGCTTATAATCTGGCAGCCCATTTAGAATAGTGCAAGTGAGACAAATATATTGTCGCTACGACACGACGACGACGACAACTAGTTATACACAATTTACCATCCTGGTATTGGTGCGAACGAAAAATCATATTTTAACTACTTTCGCAGCAAACCACAGAAATTTATTTGCTATTATTTACTGTATTTTTAGCGTTAAGCTTTATATTAACCGTAAATTTCTCATATTAGTTGCACTTGATGTCGGTAATTCCAGTATCACATTATTCACACGGTTCCCTTACCTAGCAGTATTTAGTATTTATATAATTGAATAGGCTCCGTTTGCTTTAACACGATATTCGACATTAAATTATTTTAAATATGGCCGCGTCACACGAATTGCGGTCGAAAAAAGCAAGAAATTTCACATTTTAAGCACTAAGCATGAGTTTGTTTTGAAATGATGCGAAACAAAAACAAATGCGGCACCAGTTGGTTATTCTGGCAAGTAAATGAAATAACTAGATTTCGACCAGTGCCAAATTAATAAAAATTCGATGAATGAAATTTCTGTGCAACCGCAATGGTGCTGTTTCTCCTTTTGTCTTCTTCTGTCGACTACAGAATGCGCGAGGCAGCTGAAACGACGACTACCCACACAGTCGTGTTACACATATATAGCTCTCTTTTTTTGATTTCGCTCCGTCCTCTGTTTGTGTGAGTGAGATATGCATATGTGGCGTGGCCGTAGCACCAGAGCTGCCAACTCGCTCTTATAAATAAAACACCACATTTCACCCGAAAATATAAACAACCTACTACGTTATTGTAAAATTCTTTGTGCTGGCACAAATAATGTATAATATTGATCACAATATTAGAAAATTATCAACATTATTAAAGCTAGTGTTTGACTTGTATATGAATTAAACAAACTATCCTACCTGGATGTTTTGAAGAGGCACAGCAGCGTTGGATTATCACTGCACACACTTACACATTGACAAATTTCACTGTGCCTTACACTTTTTCGACTTTTTGTCGTCCAGTTTTTCTTTTTCAATATAATAGGCACATTTAGTTAACTTTTAAATGGTTTAAAACACACAAAGAACGCGAATCACATCCTTTACGACCACGTAACAGCTGCTCTGGGTAGGGGATATTTAAGGACTGTCATGCCATGGTGCTAAAAACTAACAAGGTAACGCATGACAGCTGTGCCTTTCAACCGGCGTAGCCAATTTGACGCTTTTAGCTCGGCCAGCATAAACAAGAAGTTTCCAATTGGTTAGAAATATCTTTATAGTTTAAATGTGGTGTATTTTACGAAATCATAGCCCAGAAGTACAAAATAGTACCTTCCATGGCTGTACAAATTCTTTGAATCGATGCACACATATGAAAGTGTTGGCGCCGTGAGACTAATAAAAATGATTTTAAACTAAAATATTTGTTTATGCCCATAGGCAGTGGACGCCTGTTAAATTAGTTATTTTATTCCATATTTTATTTATAATTTTATATGTTTTTGCCCAGATAAATAAGCATGTTTAAAGATGTGTCTGACTGTTATCGATCAAATTCTAATAAGAATTCGAAATCGATGACAATTTTTGATTAAAAAGTGGATATATAAATCATAAATGTATCTGTAAAAGTCAAAATATATAAATAGTTGTTTAAGCATTCGCTTGTGCATTGCTGGTGTTGGCAAGCTCGTATTTTTGTTTTTGCTTATTCTTTTTGTTGTAGACACGGACTACGCCATAAACTACAACTATCAGGACAACGCCAATCAGCAGGCAACTAACAACAAACCATGGATAAAATGATGATTCTTCCTCATCTCCGTCCCATTCACTGAACTCCGAAGAGCCATTTAAACTCAGTCTGGCGGGCGCTGCATCCATGTCCCGGAATAACGATGCCTTCGCCAGATTATCCGATTCTGCTGCTTCGAATGCCGGCTCCGTGCCATCAATCCGAATAAATGTCAGCCTGGCAGCAATAATTGGCATTTTGTAACGTACCAGACCGTGTCCGTAATACTCGAAGATGTCGGCATTGAACTCACGATGCTGATCAACCCATTGACCAATTATCTGGACCTTCACTTCACTGTGAGCGTCCATAGTTCGACCGAAATACGCCTGCTCGTGTACATCGACACCGCCAACGCCATCTGCATCTAATTCCAGCACAGAACCACGATGCTCCAGCAGAAGCGGTAACTGTTCCAGTTGCCCCTGATTGAACACGGTGCTTGTATTTAGGCGAACCTTCTCCACAAACGCATAGTTAAGGCTACCGTAGATGGGTTTACGTTGCGCACTGGGATTCTTAAGTACTCCATTGCCTAGGTGCATCTTGTAACTGTTGGTCACATTGCGCCATGGCATATAGGTGACATTGCGCAACTGGTACATCAGTGGCTCCAGCTCCACCAGGACATTGATATTATCCTCAATGCCATACTGAGAGAGTTACAAAAGTCGGTTATTTAAGAGACTCCTCAAAGCAGACATAACTTACAAAGTTGTCCTCGAATATCATGACAACGCAAGTGAAGAGACTGTCGTTGACTGCATTGACCAGATCTGTGTGCCGGAAGTGACACATTTCGGTCTTTTCACGATCCAAATTTGTTGCCTTGGCCATATAGCTAAGTCTCTCCTTCGGATTCAGCTCGGAGGCATAATTCTCCAGCATAACATTGTATGGTATCCATGCGAGCATGGTGCTGGCATTATCCTTGCATATATCATCTTGGGAACCACGTCCACTTAACTCACCATTGTACAACTTGAAGAAATGATGTTGGCTGTTCCTTATTGTCAGCGATCCATGATCCTTGCAGAGGGTATCAAAGAGGCTTGCCTGGTGGATTAGTCAATGATAGAGAAAACTTGATTTGCCACTTGAATAAATCAAGTTTCTTATCTGTGCTTGTGTACTTTATCTAACCAAAGACACTTTCCTCGTTTCCCTACTGGCTTTATCTATCTATAGCTTAATTCAATTGAGTCAAGACAACAAACATTTCACTGCAGACTGTCGGAACTTGAATACTCTACTAAATTATCTAACTATAGAAATATAAACCAACGGTTCTTCTTACCTATTACATATACAACTATAAACTGATATTGTAATAAAACTAATCTTCCTTTTTGACCACTTGAACTCAGACAACAGCGTGATTTACAGTCCGTTTATAACAAAAACCTTTACAATCTATATTCAACTGTCCATATTTGTCTATAAAACACGTACCTTGAGTTTCGCATTTAAGGATTTTTAATGCTACGCGACTCGTTGCCATTGAATATCAACCTCAATTGAAAGCTATATAGGGAGTGTTTTCGAAACACATCAGTGAAATATATCACTCTACTTTATGGATTCTAAGTGCTTTGTTTTATTGTGCCCAGAACTTGAACCTTGCAAATACCTTGACTTAATTGAGGTCGAGAAAATTTGCATTCTCATCGGAGACACTCATAAACTAGGCTAGCGAACCCCCCTAAAGTGTACTTATATCTTGCAAGCATTCGCTTGTTGAAGTTTAAGTTGGACCCACCTTCTCCTTGATCGTCAGCGTTAGTGCCGTTATGGAGCACTTGGTCTGCTTTTCGCTGGGAACCACCACACGGCGATCCAAATCAATAAGTAACGTTGGTTCCGTTTCGATGCAAAAATCCGTGCGCTCCTCAAACGCCTGACAGCACGTGGCCCTCAGGGCAATCAGTACACCCAATGCAATGTGCGCATACATATCGCAGTAACTGTGTGTGGTGCTCTTTTCTTCTATTCGTATTAACTGTAGCTGTCCGCTTGTGATATGTGCGACGCCGATGACAAATCGTAACTAAAATTCGCGATTTAAAATGAAAAGCTATTTCGGTGCTTGCTTCAATCAATCGCATTCAACTTGACCGCAAAAGCCGATAAACACCGAACCATATTTATCTATTGTTGAAGGATAAACTTGAGAGATTCTCTCATATATGAGCTGAACCATTGCAAACGGCCAAGCAACTAAACTGATTAAACTGAAAGTCCCAACAACGAATACCTCCGGTCTACGCGTCATTTCCCAACACGAACATCAGATAAGATAAACACTAAACAAAAACCGAATAAAAAACGAAAAATGTTTAATGTATGAATATCGGAAAAAAGGTTAATTTTAATTCCGTATCCCAAAAAAAGTGTAGCAGCCTTGTTTATATTACAACCGTTTCATTATATTGGATTTGGGTTTAAACAGCTTAAAGATTGAAAAATAAACTAGTCTTTCTTATATTTTCATAGAAAAGTATATAATTTTTAATAAACTTTGTACAGATGGAAATTGTTGAACAATTTTTTTCAGTTTTTCTTGATTGATTCTTAACAGTTTGTTATTTTACTGCATGTTGCATTTTTACATAATAATTTCTCTTTAACAAACTTCAACATAAAACATAATTTAATATAACAGATTACAAAACTAGATGCGGCTATAGCTATGTTTTTTCATTCTTTGTAAAGAGGAGGGAGCACTTCCAGAAAAATTGTGGAGTAGTTGCGCACAAGAGCGTTCGATGAAACGATCACGTAGGAGTCGGATGTCGGATACGGAGTCGAGGATAGATAACTGGGCTGGGCTGGTCTGAGGTGGTTGCTCAATCTGAGACAGGAGAATATACAAGACGAATACGTACAGATGCCAAAGAATTTAAACTTATATTTCTACTATTATTTGCATTACCATCGCTGCTGCCATCACCAAAGTCCAGATCGTCGACATTGGAAATAATTTCAATATCATCGTCGTCGTCATCGTCGCCATCCTCCAAATCGCTATCGTTATCGTCGTCGTCATCGCTTGACAAATCGATAAAATTGCCATTGCGATGGCTGCGCAAGGGGAAGCCCATGAAATTCGGACCAATTGCAAATGCTGCAAGATTCAGGCAGAGAATAAGCGATTAATGGATCAATTGATTAATTCCAAATTAAATCTTGGGGGAGATCGCTCACCATTATCGGAACCCGTATCCGATCCCGTGTCGGAGCCCTCCTCATTCGATTCGGGCACCTCCTCATCATCTTCCTGCAAGCATAGACATAATATTAAATTCAATATCATCCATCTGCCGCATGAGAGTTCTGAGATCGACGGGCGCACCGGCACCGGCCACGCCTAGTGTACGTGCTCGCCGTCGCACGCCAACAATTGAACTATTGGGTGCATGCTGGCGAGCTAGATTTGAATTTGCATGTAACGATTGCCTAAGCCGGCTCGGACGACGAGCGACGTCAGCAGCACCAGCGATACCACCATTGCCATCTGCATCTGCATTATTCTCTGCATTAGCCTCTGCATCCACATTGGCATCGGCGTCAGCATCGAGCAGTGCAACATTTGGCTCTGGCGTATGCGGGCGTACTGCCTCGACGATGCGAATTAACACCGAATCACCGTTTGGTGCATTCAAAGGCGGTGGCGGTAGCTGTTCGTCGGACGATGACGCTTGGGTGACGCCTCTGGCGACACCCTCATCGATGGCCAGATCCTTAACCGCACGCACCTCTTCCGAGCGCTCGCTCTTCTTAACGCCAACCGCATAGATCTTCACATATGTCTCCTGCTTCGAATCGTAGCCGCTGTGATCCTCCACAACTGCAATCAGGCTACCATTTGCGCTAACACTCAGATCGTTAATGTTGCGCTTTACATCGATGGTGGCGATGCTAGAATAATCATAGGCATCTAGTACATTAAAGCTGGTATCGTAGGTTGTCGTTTCCATATCATGATCTCGATCGGCACCCAAGCTGGCGCCATATATCACATGCATCGGAGAGAAGGTACAGTTTCGTTGGTCCAGCACAGGCACAGTCTGCAGGAGATGAAACGTGCGCAGATCCCATACCTCAGTGTTGGCAATTATCTGCAGATTGTAAAGCAATATTAACAGTTGCCCTAACCACGTGTTCTCTTAAAATCTCTTACCTCCAGGCAATTGGGATGGAAGACTCCTGAAATGCACTGATTGAACTTATCAAACTTATGTATCTCTTTGCCAGAACGCACATCCCAGAGTACGCCATCTGCAAGAACAAGCAATCCAATTAAACAACTATATATATAGTCAGCTACAACAATCAAACTTACCCGACAACAAAAGTTCGTCGGTGCGGCAGAGAGTAGCGCGATTTTTCGTGTACTGATTGGGTATGGTGGGCGTGAAGGTAGACACTTTCGAGCCTGTGTTAATGTCGTACAATACAGCGCACTGAGGGAAGAGACCAAGTGCATTATTATAAGAGTGAGTAAACTACATTATTACTTACATCTGTGTGCGTTCCCAGCAGACGATCCTGTGTGGTCTGGCTGAACTCACAGTAACCCACAACGGGCAGACGCAACTTTGATCGGAACTCGTTATCGCTTATCGACCAAAGAACTGTGGTGCGTAGACGCCACAAGCTCGTAGTCAACACCAGATCCCCAGCACGATTCGCCTTAATTGCATCCACACCATAAGTATGACAGATTGAGGAGAACTGCTCGACGCCATCGTTCATGTTGAAGACCTTACTCTCGCCCTGGTGTGTGCCCACAATGAGGTAGTTGCCAACGACGTCACAGCACGTGAACTCTAGGTCATCATAGTCTACGGAGCGTATCGTTCGCCATGGTGCAAAATGTGTATGCACGTGACGGCGATCGAAACGGGCTGTATTGAATCCAGCTTGAGTACGAAAATGCCGCGAGGTCAGGTTATAATTGGAACTAACCAAACGACTGGGACGGGGATCGGGGCACTTGTGCGGCTCATAAAGGTCGAATTGTGGACAGGTGGTAACCGGATTGTTGCACAAAGAGTGCTGATTCGTCAGATATTCCGTCACAATGCTGTTCAGTGTGATACGCTTGGGATGCAGCGCCGGCGAGACTGCGAGTTCATCCGGTAATCCCGTTGTACTAGTTTCTCCTGCAGCACCCAAACTAATCTGTTTTTGCAGTGATCTACTGATCGAAGATGTTGAGCGATCCGTTCGACGTAGTTTGATTGGTGTCTGTGCACTAACAAAATTAAAATTCGGCACTCCTTGCGCAGATGCTGCGCCTGCTGTAGTCGATGAAGATGATGTGCCAGCAAGCGGCGCAAAATCGTCAGTCTGACCGCGTGCCTGCGAATCACCACTAGACATGATGGCAGCGTTAACATCCTGCATTCGACTGCGCAGCCGACTGCGCGACATCGAGCTAACTGCGGAGAATCCCTTGTAGTCAAATGGCGATTGATGGAAATTTCTTATTGTTGTCCTTTGCAGCGGCAGTCCCACCTCCCGCTGCAGCATTTGGGCCGTCTGGCTCAATCCCTTGCTCTCCAGATGCTCGAAGATGAGCTGATACAACTGTTGTTCATTGTACTGAATTCTTGTCTGAGCAATAACGTTCGCCTTGTGTATATTGGTAAGTGACGGATCTAGCGGATTGTTAAGCGGCTTTGTCTTACCCGAAATCCTTTCGAGTAGTTCGAGTGCATATTTCTGAAAGATGACATGCTCTGATCGCTTCTCTTGCAGTATGGGATCACGCATCAAAGCCTGCAACTGCCCGCTGGCAAACAACGGCAACTTTCCGACAATTTGTCGTACTCGATCGGAACGCGCGAGTCCGGCTAATGCACGACAAGCCATGCCGCGTATACAATCCGCATCGGTAATGGGACCTTTTGTTTGCATCAGGGAGAGCAACACCACAATGCCATTGTTGGAGCACACAGATTCCCAGACCTTTTCAATCAGTTCCTCGGCGTATTTCTGATTCGCCTTGTTTTTGCGCGATGAACTGGCGAATTTTATTAGACTGGTCCCACTATCTTTGCGTATAATTGGTGAGCAGACGCAATGACAGAGCACGGCAAGCGCGGATTTTATTACCTCCGCATCGGCTGTGATCTCACCGGCAGCTGCTCCAAGGACAGAACAGAAACCCGACGTAGTTGTCTTGTCCAACATTTGTAGACGCTCGCAAAGTACCAAGTAAACACGTGGTATCACACAGCACACACTGAGAACGTCCAGCGCCGATCGTACAGTCTCCGATCGTCCACTGTTAACCCATTCGTAGCTAAAGGCAATTATGCGCAACAGCATGGTAATTCCGCCCAGTTTCTGCAACTGATCCACTGGTTCCCAATGGGCACGCACAGACGTGTGCTCCTGCAGCGTGCGGATTTGTTCATGCAGTTGGTCGAACGTCAGTTTGGCCGCCACCGTTGGATGCTGACTGAAGTAATGCGCCGAGGAGGATGAATTCGTATAGTGCTGGCATAGAAAATTGTTGTACTTGTAAAAGAAATGTGCCTCCATATAACGTTTAAGGGCCACACACACGTGTCGCACCATCTGACGGGAAGCACACTCTACATCTTCATTGATGACAGAGGCGTTATCACTGTCATTGTGACTGGGGTCGAGTATCTTTAGCACCGATATCTGTCGACAAAACAGGAAAATTAAATGATCAATAGTTTTAGATGGTTTTTCTTGCAATTGAGTACTTACAACATTGTAAAGCTTACGTAGACCATCCTGGGCATCAAACTCATCGAGAATGACCTTAAACTGGAAGCTTAAGCTGAAGAACATGGTCGCATGACATTTGGAGGAATCGTGACAGCGTCCCAGTATCCAAAGTGCGTAGCGAACAAGATTAGATATAAGCGGACGCGGCATGCTGCATATGCGCTCCATGGCGTCCTCACAATAGGCTAAGTAGTAAATGGCTATCGAGACGCCAGTGGTGGCCAAACTTGGACGCGGCACATTTAGTAGCAACTGAAAAATATGAATATACATTTAATATGGAACTATTATAAATTAAAACGCAGTAATTAACTCACCTCAAGGCCACCATGAGAGATAAATTCCAATGCGAATTTTTTGTGGCACAGAAGCGATGCTAGGTATTTGAGCACCTCGTAGGCGAGACAAGTATCGCGCCGATCGAGTTCTTCAAGATGCCCAAAGATAAGCATCATCACATTGTTGCCAAAGGCCATGCCCAAAAACTCCTGATACTCGCCGAGGCTCGTTAGGAAGCGCATGATAAGCATCTGACTTGTGTCCGCCGTTGGAGGATGTAGGGGTATATACATACGTTTGTAGTACCGCGACAGGGGAAATGCGTCGCGGCTATTCTCAAACAGGATCGACATATTAGATGCACTACCGCTCGCGCCGGGGTGTTGAGGAGATTGCGGAGCAGAGGCAGTGACAGCACATGGCATCCAGCTTAGCATGCCCGGGGAGAAACTGCTGTCTGCAGAATTATTGTGCGAACTACTCGGTGCTTCACTTGTGGAACTTTTGCTCATCCTGCTGCAGGCGAGCAGCATGTGCAAACGGTTGATCATTTTTGGAACCAGGCGCATATTTTGATCGCGGCAGCTTATCGCAATGTCGCTGACCTCCATGGCGGCAGCTAGAAGTCCGGTGGCATAGCTCTGTAGAGGCTCAATACTGTCCTCAGCCCAATTGTAAAGCCGATTTATGATGCCATCTTCCTCGGCGGTCTGGAATACGGCGGTTGTCTCTAGGCCAGGCATTACAACAAGTATCAGCCTACAGGCTATGATATTCAGCTCCAGGGAGCTGCGACTCACATTCTGGCGGCTAAAGTAGTTCTCTCGCAGGTAATCGTTCAGGAGCTTAAATCACATGCTAGTTAGATATCATTCAATTTTGTAATCTGTTTTAATCATATTTACCTTGCCCATGAACTGATCCTTGCGAAAGAGAAGCTTTAGAAGAAGGCCGTACTGACAACTAGGATCGGTGCGATAGGGATGTCTCAGATCCAAGGGGTCGGGATCCTTGCGCATGTAAACATCCTTTTCACGCTCAAAAATCTCAGCCAAACTGAAATGTGGTAAATTAGTTACAATTAATCACCTGTATAGAGTCTTAACCTTACCTTCGTATTGTTGGCACTGGATCGTAGCCGCTTTGTGTTTGTTCCTGCTCCCATTTATCAATGATTTGGGTTAACTCTTTTTTGGCTGCCGAACGTCTGTCAGCCGCAGGGTCATCATCGGCATCCGCATTAGCTGCATCATCACCATTGCTATCGTCTTCTGGTGCAACATCATCGTCATCTTCACCGTCACCGTCACCATCACCATCACCCTCGCCCTCTGCATCTATTTCTACAGAATTTTCCTCGCTATGTGCTGCGGGTTCAACATCCAATCTAAATAGCTCATTTGGCGATGCTTCTTCCATTTGAATTTCACCATCATCCTCCTCCTCCTCCGGTGTAGCGGCATTTCCACTACCATTATCATTTGCATTCGACATTCTCAAAGCGGCCCAAAAGGCAAGCTATTTGTGTACGTCAAATTTCCAAATTAGTTTTGATTATAAACCGAGAAGCCTCACTCACAGTAGTCGAAATATTAACAATCAAACCGATTTGTTAGGTAAATTGAGTGCCGAAGCGCTAAAATAAACTAACCACGCGCTTCTCTTTTTTGGCAAGCGGAATAGTGTTACCATGTGTACACTAGAGAGGAACGATATTTGTAAGTGAATATCGAAGAATGATCACACATTGTTTTGAGGTGTGATACTTGATGCAAAGTGCTTAAACATATTAAATATATTAAAAAAGGAAGATAGAAGCGATAGAAAACAAACATTAAGTTAATTTAATTAATATATTTGAACATGTTTACTTCACACATTCCTGGTTATACAGACAGAGTGGCAACGCTATCAACGATAAGCGCCTTTTATCGCATTTGTTATCGATGTGTCGCGTCATTGTTTTGTTTTTAGCACCACACTACCTTAGAATATTATTCACATATAAATTATGGGTTTCTTACTTATACTCAGTTGGATTTCACTAACAATACAGATCATCTTTATTACGCTTTCCATAGGTGAGCAACTCTGAAGTTATTCATATTGATAGTAGAGCCTAACTTCATCTTATTATTCTCAGTTAGCGGACTTTACTATTTGGCTGAACTGGCAGAAGAGTACACAACGTTAGCACGACGATGTATTTTATTTATGATAAGTTTTACAATATTCGTATATCTTATGCTGATATTTTTTGAGGACTTCTCGTGGAGCCTTCTATTATGTGGACTTTTGGCTCAGGGATTTTATTTCAGTATTATGTCCAGTTTTCCATTCATACAGTTGATTTCGGTGCCTTTCATTGGTTCAATTACCATGCTGGTGATTAATCATGTGCTGGCATTTCAGTATTTTACCACCTTTTACGTGCCCTTTACTCAGGTGAGCATGCCGAGAACATACCAAAGTTTATTTAAATATTAATTGGAGTTTAATATATATTTAGGTTCTCGCCTATTTTACCATCTGTCTATGGCTGGTCCCCTTTGCCTTGTTCGTTTCGGTCAGCGCCAACGACAACGTACTGCCCACCACAGTGAGTGCCAATGATCGTCGTCTGGGCAGCAATAATCCGGATGTGGTCAGCAACTACTTTTCGGGGAACAAGAAAATGGGACTTCTTTCGTTGTTTAGCTATTTAAAAGAGACGTTGCTGCCAGGACGCAGCAAGAAATCATTTTAGAGAAGCCACCAAAATGCTAATCGTGTTTTGTTTTAGTTATTTATTTTTGTATTAGGTATAAATGTAGAATAACTGAAAAATAATCGTGATCTTTTTCTGCTTATTTAGTCTGCGACGTGACGGTGCCATCGGCCATGCCAAAGTAGCATTTCGTTGCCATGTCCACAAACAGGCCTGTCTCCATGACGCCTGGTATCATTCTTATGGTGCGATTCACTTCTTCCCAATCATATTCACGCTTGGTTACAAATTTCCAGTCCAACAAAAAGTTGCCGTTGTCAGTTACAATAGGACCAGCCTTTTTTAAGGCAAGACGCAGGTGGGCCTCGCCACCGAAGAGTGCCTCGATCTTTAGCTTAACCGGTACATGGGCCATTGGAATCACCTCAATGGGCACGCCCTTACACCATTGTTCCCCGAGACGCAGCGATTTTTTCGTGTAATCTCCCATGATAATGGTTTTCTTAGCACATGAAGCAACAATCTTCTCCTGCATTAGACAACCGCCTCCGCCCTTGATCAGAACCATTTTGCTATCGACCTCGTCGGCGCCATCGAGATACACATCGATCACTGGATTACGATCTAAATCACCCAAGGTGAGATTGTGTTCCAGTATTAGCTGACGCGCCTGAAACGATGATGGCACACAGATCATGTCCGCAAGAGTACCTTCCTTCCACACGCGCTCCGCAAGGCGCTCCACGGCAGCCACAATAGTTGTCCCGCTACCAATGCCAATAATTTTGGTTTCCTCAGTAACCCATTGATCGACTGCAGTGCGAGCAACTAGAATTTTTGCTGAATTTAATGAGTCTTGGTCGTTCATTTTAGAAACTTTGCTTTGAAATGTTCGTATGGACTTGAATTCACTTGTGATCAATTGTGGTAAGCGATTTGATCTGAGAAAATCTCGGCACAGTAACAATGTCTTCAACATGTGCCTCTATAACTTCAATGTCACCCGGCGTCAAATTCACAAATGCACAAGTGACACGAGCTGAAAGTTATCAAACGTATGATTAATTAAATGTTTGAAATAAATTGTATTAATTTTGATTTATTTGTTGTACGAATTATATTTCTTGTTTACAACAATTTATATTTATTTTGTTTATAATTTGTAATAACGCTTATCTTTTGAGCTTTGCTTACGGATTTTTCAGCTCCTACTATTAAGCCTTATATATCGACTGCGAAGTTTTCTTTGTATTATCGATATTACTTAATATAAAACTATCGGTGCTGCCAACCTGTTAGAATTAAAAGTAAATTTGTTGGCGGTAAAGTTTAAAATCCAAGCGCACTCACTGTGAGAAAACAGTTTTTGATAATTAAATACAGTTGTGCAGCTTACACGCTGTCGTTATATTTAATAATAAAATTTTAAATTTAATGGCATACAAAGAATTATTAAGCAACAACTTTTTATGGCTTCATGAGATTCTGCAGTAAATTGTATGTAACAATCTTAGGGGCAAAGTAACCGCCAAAGCCTTTGCGTCCTCGGTGATAAATGCCCAGCCCAGAAAGCGGGACAGCAGGATTTGGTACAACTTCCTGTATGTCAATGAAAGGCACCGTATTTTGAGCAGCATCTTTGTCCACGCTGGAGCTGGTGAATTCCATATACTGATTATTCGTAGACAAGGGTCGAGAGTTGAGAGCCGTTTTGGTGGACACCTGCGGATCGTATAACATTAGCTTCTGGCGGGGATTGTCTTCGTTTCCCGTTGTCTTATCGTTGCTCAGCCAAAAACTGTTCACATTAGGATGAATCAGGCGTCCGGTGGAAATGTTAAATGCACTAAAACGAACCTCTAAATTAATGTGTTTCTCTTTGACACGAAACCGGGCACCAGTAACAACTAAAGAGTCATTAGAAGTTGAAATCTCATCCAAATCCATTGCACGGCTGTCGTAGGTAAGCTCATGATAGTCAAAACCATTTCGAATATCAACATGGGTAACATTATACGAATCCAATGGAATCCATGCAAGAGATGACTGGTTAATAAAGCCACCAGGCAGCAATGCGCCCTGTTGCAGCTGCAGATGAAAGACACGTTGATCCTTAACAAACTTTGCTCCAGTGACGATAAAATTATTTTCATAATCTGACAGTGTAGGGCGCAAATTGAAAAAACGATCGGAGAGTGGGCCAGGTTCATCGCACAGACAAAAACAGTAATTACAACGCCAGAAAAGGTAGTAGGACCAGGATTCCGCACGCTGATTGCTTCCAGCACAGGTTTTAGGCTGTCCATCATTCCCAAGAATACGACCGTTGTCAAAGTTAACAAAATCATATCGCCGCCAGCGATCTGTCGTGCTATTTGACTGACAAACGGACAGATCGGCAGCAATGAAGCGACAACTGTGAAGCCGTCCAGAACATTTTGGTTGCTTCTTACAGAACTCATCTTCGCCGGAGCAGCTCGTTATGACCGCATCCTGATAGTCTTCGCAAGTATCAAAGCAACTCTCCTTGGAATTAAAATTTATCTCGTTCGCCACATATCCCTGGAGCAAACGTGAAACATGATCGTAGCTCTTACCTAGGCCAGATTGCCAGGGTTCGGGATCACAGCGTAAGTAGACGCGTCTGCTCCGTGCCACTATGTTGGCAAGTAATCCCTGAGAGTGCTGCACGCGTTGGTCATGTTTGCTACGCATCAAAGACAACTCCTTTGTGAAGTTACCCCTGCCCAAGTTGTGAAGTGTCATATATGAGAACTCCATCATAATGAAGGCCTTAATCTCGACCAGAGCTATTTTCGTGAACAGATCGTAGGCAAATTGTTGCGATGAAAGATGAACTGTGCACACCTGAACCTCGTCCGTCTCAAATTTCTTTACCATTTGCAAGAAGAGCGTGCTGTTTTCATTGTCACCGGGATCTCCGAACACATGGAAGTGCAGCATCTCAACCAAATAAGCCAGCGAACTAGAGTCCGTCTTGACGCCCCACTCGGCAAAGCTCTCCAATGTGTACGGTTCCATTTTCTCCTTAGAGATCTGATAAAAAGTCATGTCACTGTAGTGTGAGGTTATTGCTTTGGTCACATCGTTGACATCGTTCAGCTTCTGTGCCAGCAGGGATTCAGTGAGAAATTCACGCTTCAGTGTCTCGATGGTCAGTGCAAAGTATTCAGCTTGAAGCTCTTCCGTATGACGAACCCGTTCATTAACCTGATTTATTTGCTCCATTATTTTATCCTGCTTGTCCGGTAAAATGTTTATCTTGTTGTCGATAATGGGAAAGTCCTCAACTAGGTCCCACACTTTAAGAACCATTTCGGACACTTCGTGGATAAGTTTAATTATGTTCACCGAAGTGGAAATTATATTTGCGGCATCAGTGTGAACCCGAAACGCCATAGTCCACAACAGGACCACCAGTTGTAATTTAAGGCGCATAGTAAAATCACTCCAGGTTATCTAAAAATGAAAAAATTATCAAATTTAAAACTATTATAAACATATGTATATAATATGCACATCTGTTCATCATATGTGCTTGCTTACTCCACACAAAACGCAGGAAAACACAAGCCTGAATTCAAATACATATGCATGTATGTATGTATGTGGATTTGCACAATACATTTAGAGTTTGTCTCAATTACATATACGTATGTGTTTATTTGTACACGACTTAAATGCCTGCGCAGGCAGAATTTGGAATTGCTTACTATAAACATATCCACAGATTAGCAAAACCCGATGTGACTTACACAATTAATATTTTAAAACATTTCCACATCGATTCACTCTGCGTTGCGTACGATCACTTCGGCTGCCTGGCTAGAATTGATCTTCGTGTTGCTGGCGCAGTCCGGTCAATGAATTCGTGCGATACACTTGTTTACAATCTGAAAATATCGATAAACATCGTATACATAAATACATATGTATGTACATACATACGGTTTTGTGTAAAAACAGCAAATAGATGAATCTGGCATAATGCGCCAAAAGTGCAAAATCCACAGCACCCTCTGCTGTTTTCATTGTTGTTGTGGTGCTTGCAGTGTGGACAATGGAACGCATTTAAGTCTTAACAACAACAACAACAACAAATTGAAGAAAAACCACAATACAAAAGTCGTTTAAAGTTAAATGCTCGCCTTGATAATAATAAGAAATGGCTGCGGGAGAGCATTAAAAGCAATCGTTTACGCCTTGGATGGGCTCGCCGGCACGATGATGACGTCGTGCCAGCGCTGCTGCTCATCGCTGACCAGAGCAACATGAAAACGAGAAAGGGGAATCCCGCAGTTTGCCAGGCCGGCAGCAGTGTATGTATATTCTGTGCAGACGAAAGTGCTCGGATTATTTTTGTAGTATTTGAAGAAATTTAATACTTTTAGTGCACAAAGCGAAAACTGTTGAATGAAATTGCGATAAAGCTGAAAGGCAAAACACACAATCACAAAGGTGATTGCAGATTTTTTTTCTTCCCTTTTTACCTGCAAAATGGAACAGCAACTGAATGAAGTCATGTTCAAAGCGAGAGCAAAGAAGAGAAGGCAAGAAAATAGTCATAGTGAGTAGAGAAACTTCCTAGAGATTTGTGCTAATGGATTTCTGTTTTCAAGATTACACCAAAAGCATCGCCATGATTATAAATAGAACATTCGATCTGAGAGAGAGAGAGCAAATAACCAAGTTTCGATCTGTGTACACACCTAAATATGCATACATAACATGGAAGTCTATGAAAGTGTTGCCTCAGCTGGCAGTGCAAACAGCAATTAAGTGAAACAAACGCTCTGCACACGCACAAAAGAACAGCAGATGCAAATAGTTAATTAAAGGAATGCATTGTTTAATATGCCCCTTGCGGATCACCCTGCAACACCTGCGCGACTGGGGCAGAGCTGCTGCTGCTGCCGCAGTTGCGAGTGCCGCGCAAAAAAAGCCCCTGTGCATTGGACGCTGTGTAAATGGAGCCGCGACCCAGTTGCCTCGCTGCGCTACCCCCCGATGGCATTTTCCATTATGACGCCTAAATAGAGAGCGCGTGAAAAAACACGTCTCGTTTTTCCGAACAAGAATTATGGAACGGAGATAGAAATACAGACAGAGAGAGAGAGAGAGAGAGGGAGAAAGGGAGATCCCCGTGGCCAGGCTGATGATGACAATGTCGGAGCTCTGCTCTGAACGACTTGCGCCATTGGGGAACAATTTATAATTTGATTAGCACATTGCTGACTGCACACGGAAGGGCGGCAAGTCAAGGAGGCGGAGGAGGTCTGCGCTAAAAGTCAACGGAAGTGCAACTGAGTGCAGCCTTGGTAGCTTTGTCTCTTAGCCTTATCTCATCTACATACCGATTGAACATGCAAATGCCACCAGGCCGATGGGCAGTGGGTGATGCTCTGCCTGTGAATCACACTTCGTTAGCCGCCTCTGCCAGCGCCGACAATGACAAATGATGATAAAGCATAGCGAGCATAAAGAAAATTGAAAGCACCCTACTACGCCTACAGGCGCCAAGCCGAGTTGATCTGAGCAAAAGTTTATCTTTAGCTTTCAATTAATATCAGAAGTGGCGTTTTTATTGCATCCGTAAACAAAGGATATTCCAGCCCAGCCATGATAATCAGTGTGTCGTCACCACGAGCACAAAGAAAGTTTGCGAACTGCACAACACACACAAAAACACAGTTAATATGTTCACACACGACTGTAAGATACCCTACAAACTAAACAGAGTGGACAACAGTGGAGTCGTTTGTATATTTTCTTAATATTTTTCCCATTGTAGGATGTATACCTATATACTAGTATATTGTATATACATTATATAATATTCATAGACAATTAAATTTTAGTCAATTTCCAAGGGTATAACGAATGCAAAGCTAAGTTAGAAGGGTACTTAAAAAATACAACATAATTATAAGAAACTTTAAGATAAGCTTGGGTGTGCCAAGTCTTATACTCGCTGTTGTTTATACACTTTATACCCCTTATCGTACAGGGTATGCGAACTCAAAAAGACACAAAAAACGAGCTACGCATTCAAAGGATTCTGGGGCCCAAGAAACGCCCCCCATGAAAATGCGAAGTTCCTTTCATTCATTCATTAAACAATAAACGAACAACCAACGCTGCAGGCTTTGGGGGCGTGGCCGCAAAATAGATTAATGACCTCAAATCAGGCTGACGAAATCAATTTATTACGCTCGACCGCAGACAGGATATACAGAACAACATTTAGAGAGCGGACAACATATTCGAGACAGTCCACAGCCAAGTGGGGCGTGGAGACTAACCTGAATATGTTGCCTGCTCAGTTGGCCCGGGATTTCAATCTTTACCTGGCCCGACGATGCCATCCCGGCAGCGCGCAGCAGTGCGGTGCCGGAATCGATCGTAGGCTCATTTTTAGTCGCTTGAATTCCACGCGTTCCTGTTCCCATTCCCGTTCGTAGAGAGCGCGCATATATTGCTGCCGAACGCGCAGTAGCAGGTTCTGGCCCGTCTTCATCTCGAAGGTCATCGGCTGCAGCAGGCGATGGACAATTGAGCCTCCACTGGCTACTTTGGTGTAATCGCGCGAGGCGGCGAGGGCAAAACTGCGAGAGTGAATCCTTAGTGCCAAAGGACAGCATGCATTACAGGGTATTCTTACTCACATGTCAGACTTCATTGATTGTATAAACAACGCGAAAAGTGCAAGTATAAGAACAACAAGAAAATAAACATGTACGTTTAATGAAGGAAAAATCAAATAATAATCAAATATTTGACTAGAAACGGATGAAAGGGAACAAGGGGTAACCCAAAGTTGGCATTCAATGCCAAATGCCATTAATTAGGAGACCACACAAGACGCACGTGAGTGACACTGCCGGAAGGAAGGAAGACACCCAATGTGGAACAGCATTCGCACTTAGGATCTGCATGTTTGCCACTTCCGCCCTATGGGAAGGTCATAGGATTGTGCAGGGCGGGGGATGGGCATGCCAGTCAGGTCAGCTCCGGTTCATTTTAATCAAATGTCAGCGCATTTTGTGGGCTTTTAAGTGCAAACACGAGTCCGGCAATCAGATCTGATTGGAACCTGGAAAACAGCACTTGGAATTAGGTAAGAAGCTACCAAGACTTTTCATTAAGTACATCTTTACGGCGCAGTCTGGCTAAAGGATTCGTTTCGGCTGGCCAAAAAGTTTCCTGCTCGGCAATAGAGTGAGATGGAGCGAGAATGGGGCTGATAGACAGAGAGAGAGAGAGAGAGAGAGAACTAGTGAGTGGCGCAAACATTCGAAAAGCCAACACAAATCGTTGCCCGACAATTGCAGTCAGCTTTAGTGATGCCAAATTAGCTAGTTGCCTGAGAATGACAAAAACAGCTAAATAAGAACTTCACATTTTACTAGAGAAGGGAAAAAAGGCTAGTTTTCTCCTCTGCTGATCCACATCTGATTTTACTCACGCTCTTCTTGATTTCATCTTCCTTTGTTCCATCGCTGCTCTCCCGCACTCTCTCTGCTGTTGCCTATACACATGCTAAGGCTGTGTGTGCAAGAAAAGAAATGCAATAGTTAGCTCTGTGTCTGTGCTCGTAGAAGAGAGAGCCGTTCTGCCCATGTGAGAAGAGAGCGCATATTGCAGCTTTTGTATTTGTTTGCGCGTTTGCAGTTCGATTAATATCGATTGGAATCGATTAACATTTCTTGTTCTCCTTTATATCACAATATTCTGAGCTTAGTACGATTTGTAAACATTTTCGTTTTCCAGTTGGACATTTTTAAGCCGCAATAAAGTTAGGTCCTCATCACTGCTAGTCGGACACGAAGAGAGAGAACACTCAGGTGTGTAATTGCAATTCGAATTGGTCAAGTGTAACAATGTAAAGACGCCACTGCACACGAGACACAGCGCCAGCGCCAGCAGCAGCAGCAGCACAGCAGAAATAGAAACACACACAGGCAGAGACCGAGAGAGACAGAGAGAGCGGAGAAAATACACTTACAGTTGACACCTACACACACTGGAAAACACATCCGAGAATGGGAATCAATTGGATCCATGAACTTATGCAGCCGAACAAGAGGAACTTTGTTGCCGGCCGCTCGAGGAAGAAAATCAAATTGCAAATTGCAGCCAAGTGTCACGTGCATGGACACATTTTTGGGGCCGTTGCCAGCAAGCGATGCCACTGTCGCTGCCACAGTTGCCGTCGCTGTTGTTGTCGCTGTCGCTGCCTTTAGTACCCCGTAATGTCGTGACATTTGGGCGCGCTTGGCCTCACAAGAGCTAAGGTTATTGCTATCGCCGCCAAGGCAATCAATGCCAGAGACATGAACTCCCAAAGTGCATGTGTTATAGCTACACACACACACACACATTCACCCACACATGCACATACGCACTCACACACATACACACTAGTCTGGGGCACATGCACCTGCGCCCTGCTGCACTTTTCGCTGCTCCTTTCCGGGGTGGCAACCATTCATTATGTTGACCACGCTGTCACATTTGCTACGTGACATTTTGCTAACTGCAACGAGAAGCAGCAAAGGAAGAGGGAAGGGAAGGGGGAAGGAGTGCCGTTACATTGTCTCGCCCCATGTTCCTCCCTCTCACACACACACACACACACACACACATTGTTAACTTACAAGCAGACTGCAAAAACTTCAACAGCTGCAACTGCAAATGCGCTGATCCCGCAGTTAAGCCCCATTCATATTCCAAAATAACAATCGATTATATACGAGGTAGGTTAAATTTTTGTCAAACTTTATTCCAACATACCCTTTAGCCTACAAGTCCAGCGTTTCCAATTTTTATCCTTCCAAATAATAGGTTTTCAAGGCCCCAAAATAGTCGTTTGTTCATGACCGAATACCCCGAGCCATTTCTCATTTAACAAAAAACACAGGGCTAAACTGGAGAATATGCGATGGGGTAGCAGTTGAGCCCAATTTAGAAATTTCCAGCGACCGAAAATTTCCATTTTCGTAAAACAGATTTTTTTTTTTTTAATTCTTAAAAAAAAAAAACAAAAAAAAAAATTTTTTTAAAATTTTATAGTCAGCTGTTAATCGATAACTGCTGACAGGAGCAGTGTTGTATTTAGAGGTAACAAAATACGGCTTATCAAACACCCTTATATATTTTAATTGGATTTTATTGTATACAAAAGAATTGATGAACTCGTCTAAAAGACAAGGGAAAAAACTCACCATTTCTTTTACGTTAGAGCGGGTTAAGAACATCCAACTATTATATACCCTAGAGTTTGTACCTTATGCAGTAATAATACTGCATTTCTAGACCTTCACCTTCCACTTGGTTGCTAGGTTTATAATCTCAAATCCTTTAACAATTGTTATAAAACAATTTTCCTTTCGCTTATTTATGCGTTAATAATGGAATAAATTGTTTCTGTTACCTGCTGCAGTTTATTGCAAATCTTCAGTGATTTGCTTCACTGCTCCAAGACTGCTTGCCTCATGGTGTAGCAAGGAGGGAGGGCAGGGGAGGGATGAGTGAATCCTTATGGTCAATCGTATAGCCATTACAATATACAAAGTTATGGCAATGCTTCTCGAGGGGATTCGTTTCATTGGCGGAGCAAGTGCCTTTTGAGCTGGGCAGGATTTGTATCGAGATGCTCTGCCCGAGATTGCAGCACAGTAGAGCAGGGCAAGAGCTTCAAATTACAAGTAAATAAAGCGGATAGCAACACGCCCCGGCATGGACATGGACCTGGACATGGACAGAGTTGAGTTATGAACGTGCTGGGAACAGGAAGCGCAACGAATCGAAGCGAAGCCAAAGGCAACAAGCGAATGGATGGAGGATGAGGGATGCAGGGGAAGTCAAGGGGAGGGGGCACAAAGTAAATGTGCAAACATTTATTTATGTGCTGGCCATGGAGTACTTTAAAGCACTTCAATTGCCCTGATTCACACACACGCTCTCCCACAGCCTGGAGGTGTCTGTGTGAGTGTGTGTGTGTGTGTGTGCGTCTGGAAGGGGAGCAAGCGGAAGCTGCGTTGCTCCGTAACCCAAACAAATGCCCTTCGAGTGGACGTTGGACAACGCTTACAAATGACACTAGGCAAGCGAGCCTCTCCGGCTGCCAGTTTGCATCTGCCTGCCCATTCTGTCCCTTCGTCTCCCTGTCTGTCTGTCTGTCTGTCTGTCAGGTAGTTTTGCCAATTCAAATTTCAAATTTGTCGGGAATTTGCAATTGCATTTTTGCCCCGAGTGGAATTCGGAACAACCTGCTGGCATTAATATGCCAGCCAGGCAGACAGCCCTGCAGGCAGCCTGTGGCCCATGTGGTGAATCCTATCCTCCGGGCTCTGGGCTCGCGGGCCTGCCAGCAGACCCTGCAGCTGTTGCTGCATTTTCACAGTAATCGAAAATGGAATTAAATGTTTTGCAAACACTGTACGATGTGGAAGGAGGGCAGGAGGGATGCGCAGGGAGAAGGGTGGCAGCTTTGCCGCCAGCATATAAATTAAATTTTATTGCCAACATCGGTCCGTTTGCGCTGTAAATTGTGATGGATCTGTCCGCCATTTGGCTTGGCCTCCAGTATAGTTTCAACGCAACACTATAAAGGCCACATAAATATGTACACAGTGTGCCATGTATGTGTGTGTGCGTGTGTGTGTTTGCCAACATACGCTTACACACAGATTAGTGTGTGAACACACACGCAGACGTGAATAACAATTACCCTTGCATTTGAGTGAGTGCAGTAAATAAAGCTTAAAGCACTACGCAAGCTCGACTTGAACTTTTTTTGCGCGCTCTTAATTGTTAAATTTGCGCATTTACGCGATCTTCTTTTGTGCACTCTTCTTCCTCTCTTTGAGAGCAAATTAAGTGCTGTTAACTTTGATATCTTATAGTTGTCTCGTTCTAACCCAGGCGGCAGATCAATAGAGTTGAGCCAATGACAATTGACAGACGCGCCGGTTGCTGCTGCTCCTTGTGCTGCAGCAGAGCATTTCAATTAGTTAATAATAGAAGAAAAAAACCTCTTGTTTTATTTCGAACACATTTCTCCGCACATTTCTCTGCAATCTTGATTTTTTCGAGCCACTGACCAGCTTGACTTTTCACTTTTAATGAGCTCTTGAGAGTTTTTCATTTTTCTCTGTTGCTTTAATTAACAAAAATGAGTTCCAACAAAGCAAAAAGTGTGTGAGCGAGAGAGAGAGAGAGGGGGCAAAAAAGTATAAAACTTGCTGCAGCAAAAGGCGACTAAGAAGACACATGAGCCCCAGCCGAGGCACATTTCAAATGGAAGAACACAACAGCAACAGCAAATAAAATGTCGCCACTAAGTAGTGTTTTCTTTTTGCAAATGTCCACTTCTTTTCTTGTGCGCATATCCTGTAGTTGCGCCACAGCAGGCATGATGTGCACAAAGTAGAGAGAGAAATACAATAAATCTTTTGTAGTGAAAGAATTAAATATTTTCTTTTAGTTACGACTTTTACTATAATTGATTTTATGTTGGAATAAAACTTTTAACTGCAGCCCAGAGTACTCGTACACCATACAGGGTGCACACTCGACTATCACACGTCCACATCTCGCATAGCTACTGCATTGGGGGTCTACGAAGTTGTTGCAGTTGGCGTTAAAAAAGCGGAAAATCGCAGCACATTTTTGCTTTTTAATTAAGCCCTCCATTTTTTATGTGCCTTTCGAAAGCGACACGGCGTGATTCCGTGCGCGAAGTGTGAGCATAGTTTACTCTGAGAGAGAGGGAGAGAGAGGAGCCCGCAGCGGCGAAGCTATGCCGTGCCGAGAGTGCCGAATGGCAAATATAAAGTGCGTGCAGAGTGGCAAAAACAGCCAAGGGCGGGGCGGGGACAGAGGGGGAAATGCAACTGTTAGCTCGGGTCAAATGGGACTGTGAAAAGCGTTGGATAAATTTTCGTGAAAGCAGCTAAGGGTAAAACTGAGAACTCTACGACAGTGCCAAGTGGGAGGACACACCGGGGAACCAGACCAGACAAGCTGCTCTCAGGTACCTGTAAGTGTCTCAATCAAGAGGCAAAATAGGCACCCTGTAAAAGAGATATATAAATGTAATAATTTACACATATGTATATCTATATTTAGATGGATAAGCCATGGTAAAAGCGTATACAGCTTAGGTGTTCCAGAATTCTGAGATTATGCCCATGCAAAAGGCCTTGCAAACCATCTACCTGGTATGTGTGGGTATATAGGGCTGGGTGAGTTGACGCGACCGGCTTAGTCGAGAAGCGCGTCGGGTTTTGAGCGGACGTGTCACGTGATTTATCAGTCACCGAGAGCAGTAATTTTTTGGATGCTTGCCACGATCGTCGGCGTCAGCACGTACACTTCGAGAAACAATAACAACTGAAACAGCGATAAGGCCCTCCCCACCTCCCGCTCTATACCAAACACAGAAAGGTGAGTGACGCTGCCGGGTTAAACGGGTTTCTGAAGCTCAATGATCCGATACTTTAACGTTACGGGACTGTAGTTGACCAGCTTGAAGCCGAACACTTTGTAGTAATCGACCAGCCAGTCGTGCGTCTCCAGGCCCAGCTCAATGGCCAGCGTTAGCAGAAATTCGCCGACAATGAGTCGCTGTTGAAACGGGGACATCTGCTCCGGTATTCGGGACTCCTGCAGCATCTGCCTCGTCATTTTTAGCATCTCCTCATGCTCGTGGCACGTTGCAAAGTCGCGCATATCACGTAGTCCCACAAATGAGAGTCTTACATAGACAAAAGTGCGTCCGTCCATGCACTGTCGTTGCACTGCAATCGGCAACACTTGCCACAGGTGTTGGCACTCGAAGCGCAGCAGTTTGCTGTAGTCACCCTGTTGGCTCTGAGTTAATCCGTATATCTCGCAGGCGCCTCGATCGGTGCAACAACCGTGTATGGAGTTCCAATCGGCTTTTTGCACTGCTTTGATAATGGTTGTCGCCGCATGGCGAGCTCCCAACATAAAGTCAGACTCATTGAAATCTGGCGGCATCAGCTGACGCAGCTTCCACATGCAATAGCGTGTCCGCATCCGGCTGATCCAGTGCAGCAAGGCCAATTTAAAGCCACTACGTGGTGGCAGTTCAACCATGTGGCTGCGTCTGCGTTGTGGCTGATGTTGCGAGCTGACGCTACTACTTTTCATTAAAGAACAAGTCAAATCTATTGACTGCACACTAAGGCTGCGCAAAAATTTATACATTTCAATTACTATAAAAAACAATAATAAGATTCAAAGGCCGAAAATATTTAAAAAGCAGACGTGTTTTTAAAATGACGCTACGACGCTACCCCATGCATACTACATAACGACGCGTTGTTTGAGGGAATAACCTGAGCAATATTTTCATGCAGTGCAGTACTTATGCAAAAAATCAGTAACTAAAGATATATTATACATATACTTGAAATAGTGAAAAAGTTATTAACAATAAACGATGATAAAAGATGACTAAATTTCTATATCGATTAAACTTAAGTTCAAAGTTATTTAAAGTTATTAATAGACACTGAGATTATAAATATAAATAACCTACTAAAATCAGTTTTTACCTCATTCTAATGAACCCAACAAACATATTTTGGAATATTCCAGCACAAATTTTAATTGTCAAGAGCAAAAAAGCAAAGTGTCTCTTGTTGTTGCATTTGTTGTGATTTACATATGTTATTAGAAACAGGTTAAAAGATTGAATAATATTTACTATCAGCTATTAAACAACAAAACCTAATAGATCATTTTTTAAGGCACTACTTAAAGTCAAAATCGTTCTCAGATCTACGTACTGGGTTGAAATTTAAATACAGGGTAACTGCAAACTTCTTTTGGGGTTGCAAGATTAACAGTATAGCAGTATACATAAACGCCAAGTCTAACCTCACACATCTTCTTTTTCTCTTCCAAAGACAGCATGCAGGGTCTGCTCTACTTCGTCATATTGATCCAGTCATGGGCGCTTGGTGCGCACTGCAGCGATGATAACTATCGCTTGCCTACGATCTATAGGCCAGAACATTACGATCTACGCATCTTAACCCATCTAAATGGAGCTGATGAGCTGCGTTTTAAGGGTGAGGTTAAGATTGATTTCCGTGTACTCGATCAGACAAGGAATATCACGTTGAATGCGAAGAATTTGACAATAGATGAAACACAAATCACTTTGAACTCGTCCAGAGGGAAGCATTGTCTTGCCGGCTTTGAGGTTAACGAGGATAAGGAGTTCTATATTGTAAAACTGTGCGAGGATCTGCAGCGTGATGAGATCTACGAGTTATTCATGCCTTTCAAGGCTCCATTGAATGCCAATCAGACGGGTTACTATTGGAGTTCGTACAATGAAACGTGGAGCAACCAGACCAGGTGAGTGATCGTCTGTTTATGTAGTACGAGTAATCATTTAATCTTTATTCCATTCCACTTAGTTATCTGGCTGTCACACAGTTCTCCCCCACCTTTGCTCGCCTTGCCTTTCCTTGCTTCGATGAGCCCTACTTGAAGGCCACGTTTCGCGTCACGTTGGGCTACCACAAGAACTACACGGGACTGAGTAATACGCCTGTGAGGAAGTGCATTGACCAGTAAGTGGACTCCGTATGTTATTCTCATTTGGTCTAACCCTACTTTCCTTATAGCGAATCCCTTAAAAACTACATTTGGTGTGAGCATGAACCACTCTTTCGTACCTCAACTTATTTGGTGGCATATGCAGTGCACAACTTAAGCAGTGTTGCCACCCAGTCGCATGACGTCTCCTTTCGCAGCTGGATGCAGCCCAAGGTGCTGCAGGATGGAAACTTCCTCGCGAACTTTGCACCCCAAGTGCTCAACCATCTGGAGCAGCAACTGCAGTTGAAATTTCCTTTGCAAAAAGTGGACCAGTTGGCGGTGCCCACGCACAAATTCTCAGCGATGGAGAACTGGGGTCTGGTCACCTTTAAGGAGGCCAGATTTACGCACAACGATCTCGAAGAGACGCATGCGAGTAAGGAATTGAAGGCGGAAACAATGGGACATGAATATGCTCATCAATGGTTTGGCAATCTGGTGACCATGAGTTGGTGGAAGGATCTCTGGCTGAAGGAAGGACCCTCCACGTACTTTTCATACTTGACGCTTGATGCACTGCAGCCCGAATGGGAGTGTGGCGAGAAATATATAGCTAAGGATTTGGCTACGTTCTTTCGCCAGGATGCGATCAACACCACAATCGCCATCTCCCAGGAGGTTCAAGGATCGGCAAGCATTCTGAAACAGTTCTCTGAGTACGTCTATCAAAAGGGATCCCTTACAATGCGTATGCTGCACAAGCTGCTTGGCGACGATGTCTTCCTTACCGGCATTCGCAGTTATCTACAGCGTCATGCGTATGACAGTGTAGCACAATCGGATCTCTGGGATGATATGCAGCAGGCGGCAGATGCGCAACATGGTCTGCCAGTTGACATACCACTGGCCAAAGTCATGGACTCTTGGACCTTACAAAAGGGTTACCCTCTGGTCAGTGTGCTTAGGGATTACGGCACAACCACAGTGCAGATAAACCAAACAAGATTCTGGCTGGTTAAACATGACCACGCCAGCGATAGCTGCTGGTGGATTCCTCTCAGATTTGTCACCCAGCAGCTGGCAAACTTTAACGAAACCCGACCTGAGTATTGGCTTAAGTGTCCGACCTCGGAACAAGTTCTACAACTCGCCGACAAAAGTGCAACTGATGAGTGGATCATGCTTAATCCGCAGGTGAGCACAATTTACCGCGTCGACTATGATGAACGCAATTGGCGCATGATCATCGCTACACTCAACTCTAGCCAGGAATACGAGCGTATTCACGTGCTCAATCGAGCGCAGCTGATTGATGATCTCATGGCACTGGCTGGACGAGACTTGCATAGCTACGAGCTTGCGTTCAGTCTGATGGAGTATTTGGCTCATGAATCGCATCCCTTGCCCTGGATCAGAGCTCTGGGGGTGCTGCAAAATCAGGGCAATCTACTGCGGGGGGAGGAGTTAAAATCTTTTCAGGTAAGTCGGAGTTTTGGTAAACAGAATCCTCGATGTTAAGCAGACACTTCCTTGCAGCTTTTTATGCGGAAGTTGATCGCTCCACTCTATCAACGTTGCCCCAAACTGGACTCCATCGGTACTCCAAGCAGTGTATCGAGCCAAGCATTGTCTCTCTATCGTTTGGGCTACGAACAAGCCTGTCGCTATGGTCTGGCAGACTGCATTACTCAGGCTACGACTTTGGATAAGAATAAGGTACCAGTTGACCTGCGGGACCTTGTGTATTGCACACAAATCGCACAAGGAGACGAAACCACATTCCAGACGATGATGCAAAGCTTCCAAAACTCCAGCAGCATACCAAAACAACAAGTCTGGGCAACTGCTCTCGGGTGCTGTCGCAACTCCAGTCATCTGCTGCAATTCTTAGATTACCTATTGACGTCCAGTCGAAACAGCATCAGTAGTTTCTATCTAGAAGCAGCAACATCCGCTCTGCAGCAGCGTCATGTTGCGTTGGAGACCAGCGAACACATTATCCAACATGCTAAAGTACTCAAGTAAGTGTGGAAGGATCTGGTTAAATGTTATTTATATTTATATATCTATTGTATTTCAATTGCAGTGAAAAACTCAGCACCAAAAACATCAAGTTGCTGATGATATCAATGATCAAATACAAACCCAACTTAAGGTCACAAGAGTTCCGAGGATTCAAAAAGTTTGAGGACTCCCTGGAAATGGTTCTTGAGACGCGGGATAACAACGAGGCGTGGCTGCATCAACGAGCCGACGCCTTTATCGCAGCTTTAAGAAAATACATTTGAGACTAAGAATAGAACGTTCGCAACGTGTGCTCTCCATCTACTGAATAGTCAAAGACAGCCATGAATAAATACGATATATAGAGCATACACATAAGCAAATTCATTTATGCCGCCTTTATGAAAGGTGTGACAGGTAATTGAGAAAACGCTTTGATTTTCTCGGAACTAATCTGGGCAGAACTTTGCACTTCGCCCTGCACCACTGAGTGCCTCAAGTACGCTGACATCTCGTGTCTAACATCTACGGTATTAATTAAGCCAATGGTGATGAAATCCTGGAATCAAAATCGAGTGGAATGAAGACGCGTCGACTGTGCTGACGCCCAAGCCCCGGATGGAATCCGGGGCATCTCCTGCTGTTTTGCCTGTCAGGAACTTGCCTTGGCGTGCCTTTGACTTGTAAATTGCTTGACACGGGCTGCGACATGACACACACACACACACACACCAACACACTCACATCACCGCAAATACACAGGCACACACATACTACACCCACACAACCCCTGTTTAGTCGTGATTTGCTTTGTTTGAAATGCTTCTTCACTTGGCATTTGACGTGTACACAGCGTCGCGTAGGGTGTGTGCGCTTGTGTGTGTGAGGGGGAGGGGCTGTGCACCCTGGGTTTGACATTGCGCTCCATGTGTAGGGTGGGATAGACAACCGACTGACAGTCACTTAGTTGTTTTGTCCTTTCAAGCCCGCCTCGCATCGCTGGCAAATCACTTTTTATCACTCGCCAATTAGGCAAATTAATCGCACTTTACGAAGCTTATGCCCTCGATACTTGAACGATTAGCTAAGGCAAGCTCCAACTGCATCGGCTTAGCTTACCAGCTCTGCAACTGTTTATTGAATTGTCTAATAGCCTCGAGAGCACACACAAGAAGCTAATCGAGCATATTAGTTGGAGTAAGGTGCAGGTGATTTCACAGACCTGCTAAAACAACTTGGGAACTGTAAGCGTGTAGTGAAAAATGCAACAAAGAGAAAGCATAGCTTGAATTTCAACTGTTTAAAAGCCAAAATTTATTTATGCATTCTGCAGGTCACCTGGAAGTCACATTTCACTCCTTGTGCAAATGAAAAGTGGCCCAATCAAAAAATTAACGCTATTAATGCTGTTAAAAATGAATTTTTAATTAATTAAATGCGATGTCAGATTGGCTGCCTGTCCTTGTGTGGGTGCCTCTGTGTATGTGTGTGTGTGCATGGATGAGTTAATGATTTTAACACACATCGACACACGAAATTATGAATGCTCCTCATTTCTTATTTCACATTTCGCTCACTCTTTCTCTCTCTGGGCTATTTATTTATTATGCATTAATTGAACGACAACACGTGAATGTGACACTTTGATATAATTTGCGACTCGCATTACCAGTTGGCAAACACAGAAGGAAATTTACATTTTTACTATATTCACAATATTTCAGTTGCTCAAACTGAAATCGAAACCAGCTTGTATGAATTCGAATTTCAATGCAAATTTGTGTTTGTTATTGGGAAGCATAATTAATGTGGAAGAGATTGTGTTCTTTTACAATGAGGTTGACAAGGTTTCACGAAAATATTTAACTGTCCAAACATAAGTGAAAATGTTTGTAGGACAAGTTGGTCATTTGACTCGTGCCCGAGAAAGTATGCTACGAAACCATTCCATATAATTTAACGTATACATACGAATGCAATATTTCTGTTTTTCATTTAAAAACACACTGATCTCATTTCTCTCTCCTTTAGACAAATATGTGTGATACATTCTCACGTTTTTAAGTTTCTACATCTCCTGCACATCTTTAAATTCGAGACAATAATCATGTCTGTACTCATTCTTAGATGTTCAAACTGAATATATGCAGCAGCTAATCATTATTTCATTACGTTCTGTCCTTTTATAACTTCTCAATATTTTCTTCCAGTCCAGGGTATTTGCAAATGTGACTTCATCACCAATTCCAGCCATCTGATTGGCTTGTTCATATCATAATTACCCATCGAGGGTATTAATCGATATTGCTTGGAGTGCAGCTAATTTTCGAGCTTGAGTTGAAGTTCACTCCTCTGCAGGGCAAAGTTTTGTGTCTAGTCAGCCCTTTTGGTGGCGTCTGCAATAGCCAGGGCAAGTGGGTTGCTCGCCTTTCCCCAACTGCATTATCCACTTTCCATTCGCCACTTGCCACACAGTCCCGTTAATTAATATGCATTCGCCGTCTGCAGCGATAAGGATCAAATTATGTAATAACGCATTAAAATTGAGTTTCTCGATGCGTGCCTCGTGGCTTGACTCGATTCGAATTCTGGGGCAGCTCCTCCGGCTGCTCAGGGAGGTGAAGCGAGGCGTCTCCATTAGAAAATTGCCTAATTAGCTCTAATTGAATATGACATGGAATATTGACTGAGGTCGACCATCTGGCCATTTGGCCATTATTTGTGCTAGTTCATTGTAATTCAATTGGGTCGTACGATACTCCAATTGCAGCTATTCTCATGTTCGGCTGTGTGTTTGTATGTGTGTGTGTGTGTGTGTGCATTGGAGATGTTGCCTGCTGTTTTTGCTTTGGCCCTTCTTGGTTGGGCAAAATCGCGTTAATTTCAATTATTGCCGCACCTGGATTCAACTTTTGTTGTAAATTTTCAGCAGCTCCGGCAGCACATTCAGTTGCATGTTTATGTTCCGCCTTCCCTTTGCTTGTCTTACGTTTTGTTTACGCCGTAAATTCAACTGGGAAACGAGAGCAACAAGAGAAACGTTGCCTCTGTGTTTTAATGGCAGCAAGAAAATAAATTCATTAAAAACTTTTCGAGTAATGCAGCAAATATTTTGCATTACTTTTGTAATGCTCATTGCATAAATACACACATACATACACACGTATTGTAACTATATTTATGCATACATATAGTACAATACTATATGTATTGGAGAATCGATTCATAGTTTCTCATTCGTTTTGATTTCTAGTTCTGCCGTTTTATTTGCACTGTGTCCCTTTATCAACGTCATTAGATGGAAAACTTTGCATTGCATTTATTGCTTCCTTCCAGTTCGCAGTTCCCCGTTCCCAGTCACAGTTTTGTTTGAATTTCGTAAGATGTGAAACTATTCCTTGGCTCCCTTTGTGCTGTTGCTGCTGCTAGTGCTGCTGCTGGTGCCGCCAGGCAGAGACATTCGGAGACCGAGAAAGTTGCCAGCAATTGCCACAAAAGCGGCAGGCAGGCAGCAAAGAAACGAATCGAAAAACTTGCAACTGGCCGGACCTGCTGAGAGAGAGAGAGAGAAGAGAGGATGAACAGGAACTGAAAGTGGGGGACAGGGGTAGAGGATGAGGTTGAGCTGCAGCCAGAACCTGAGCCAGAACTCCTGGCAAACTTACACATTTAGATTACAAGCACAATTGCCACACATGTTTGCACAAATGCTGGCAAGATTGTTTAATTTCGTTTAATTAAATTGCAAATATTTTATAGTTGCAGCATTTTGCTCCTTAAATTGTCCGGGTGGAAGCACCAGATTGCGCCCAACTGCAGTTGCAGCTGCTGCTCTTGCTGTAATCTTTTCCGTGTGCGGCAACTCGAAGTGCACAATTTGTCTCTTCGGTCGAGGACAGTGTTCGCTCGCTTGGGCAATTTACGTAGAGAGATATAAACAACGTATATTTCAATGTTTTAAGCTTACCAAATGCAAATTG
Source organism: Zaprionus indianus (assembly GCA_018904595.1). Classification (NCBI taxonomy): domain Eukaryota; kingdom Metazoa; phylum Arthropoda; class Insecta; order Diptera; family Drosophilidae; genus Zaprionus; species Zaprionus indianus. The sequence continues at coordinate 1,409,905 of JAEIHA010000709.1, read as the reverse complement.
TAGCGATTGCAATTCACAATGGCTCAACCCGTATTGTAGTTATCGATTAATGGCGAACAAGTTTCAATTAACATAATGCCATTCACACACACGCGCAGCCATATTAACCTTTGTTGTGGTCGTTATTGAAATGCAAATTTCAATTTGCAATAGATTTGCGAATTGGATTGTGCCTGGGGAGGGGGTGCAGGGTGCAAAGTGCGCAGAAGTCCAGTCGACCACTTCAAAGGCACTTGGAGGGATGCACGCTCTCTGAACACGACCTTGAAACTATGTACATACATATGTATGCATTGTATATACAAGACTGGAACAAATACCGTCCGAGAGGGTCCCTCTCTGCCAGGTTCTTATCCGTCCGCTGCGTCAACGGCCACAAACCATCAACCTCAGCCAAAAGTGCCTGGCAGCGTAGCAATAACATTGGCAACAAAAACACACAAGCAGCAACAAGAACAGCAACAGCAACAGCAGCAGCAGCGGCAGCAACAACAACGGCGACGTCAAGTTCAAAGCGCCAGTTTTTAAGTGCTTGTCAACGTTGTTGTTGTTGTTGTTGTTGTTGTGGAAGCTCTTGTTATTGTTATTGTTGGCGCTGTTGTTGGTGCTGTTTACTCAGGTTTCTGCAGGTTTTCGTGCAAGCCCTGACCGTAGCCACCGCCCACACTCCCAAAAGAAAAACACTTTTAGCACGCATCGAAGGGGAAAACCAATAGAGCAATGCTCCAACGGACGCGAGACCAAGTTAACTCGAGACCATCTCTCGAAAGCGTTTCGACAAAAAACAAAACAGAACAGAAGAGAACAACAAGTAAAATGAGTTGAGAGGTCGCGCGGCACAGGATGGACGGTGCAGGACATCAGCTGCCAAGTAAATAGCTAGTTAAATAACAAGCGAAATAGATAAGTGCTTTTTGTGTTCCGAAAGCAGGAGAACAGCCGAAATGAAATGTGGACCACTCAGGTGACACAGACAGGAAATTGGGGCAGAAGTTTTCCATTTATTTGGCACGCAGTTATCTAAATATTTATCAATTTATTTGTCAATCATATTTAAAATGCGAATATGAAATGAGTTTGCTTTAATATTAAATTAGTGTTGCCCACGAGGTTTTTTTCCCGTTACCGACAAACACAAAATAATTTAGTTTCTTTTCAAAAAATCTAGCTATTTTTTTTGCTTGAAAATGCTGGCAGCACTGGTAATTTACACGTTGCGTCCAAAAGCATGCAACACTTTTGTGTCAGCCCCAAAGTATGTGATAAGAAAGAGGAAATGAAATATTACAAGATTTTTCGTTTCCCAAGACACAATCCTATTTGCGTCCCGGATGACAGCAGTAAACTGCTTGCCATGCATTGCACGATCACATTTGGCGGGAAAAAGCCGAGTTGGCTACCCTATTTAAGGTTATTTTTAGCTTTAAATCAGCCAGATAAAAACCAATGAACTTTTTTTTTTTGAAATTCAAGATGGCGCTTCAAAAATAAGCTCAGTTTTCACTGCTTAATTTTCCAAATACTCCTTTCTCTGCCGATGCGATTTTATTCGCCTGCACACTGTCACATCAAATTTGATTGTCTGGCTGCGGCCTCCCGCTCTCCCTCCCCCACACCCGAATCACTCTCATTTCGGCAGGCCACACGCACTCTGCAGCATCAGAGATTCTATTCGGGAATGCATATGCATGAAACGGCATTATTTCGATGCTGCAAACAATGGCGCAAAGATCCAAATCTCTGCGTCGCCCCCTGCCCCCGACGCAGGCTGCCGCATAGATGGAAACAATGCGTCATCCTGGCATTGTTCCTGCGCAGCAGCCAGCACAGCGGGTGGCCCAGGGTAGGGCGTGCAGGGGGAGGTAGCGGATGCATTTGCCTAAGCGCCAAATATTAATGATGCTGCGCGTTGTCTGGAATACCATCAACGCGTTCGCTCTCCTCCACTAGGCTTTGCGTATTCGCATTTGATGCTGGTGTTGATTTTAATGAGACGCAGTCGAAACGTGCTGCGAGAGGTGGGGAAGGGCAGGGGAAGTTTCTTCAACCATTTCTCAAAATTAGGGGTGTTTATTATTTTTGATTGCCGGCACGCGCCAGAAAGGAGTAGCCTGGCCAAAGTCTGCCTCTTCCTTGTTGGGTCCATTGTTCCTCGTACAAATTGATAGCGCGTGTGTAAATTTTTGCCTCCTTTTGCTTGTTGTTTTTTTTAGCTTGTCGTCTGTTTTGCACTCTCTCTCTCTCGTCCTCTTCATCAAGTGCTTTGTTTATTGCTTAATGACTCATTTCTGGAACGGCCCCGTGACAATTGGTCTACTCTGAGGGTCCTTTTGTCACGCTCCCAACACCAAAAAGGGAAGCTAAAAAGTTGGTGTGAAAAGCCAAACAAACGCACAGCAATTTCGGGCCCATGAAATATGAATGGAAATGGGTCTGGGTGTCTGGGTCTGGGTCCCATGCGGGGTCTGATTCTTGGTCTGTGCAAAGTCTCAGCTGTCTGGCCATTCTTTATTGTCTAGCCCCTTTTGCGACGAGAATCGCGCATATAACACGTTTCAATTCTTCACGGACTCCTTGCGGCATTGTCTCTCAGCCACTTGATGGAGCAGTCACTGTTGTGGGGTGGCGAGGGGAAAGCAAATTGGCAGAAATTGCATAAGCGCAAATTAGAGAGGGTTTTTTAAAGTTTTCTTTAAGGATTGCAAAGCCGCTGTTGCCCGTTAAAAAGAAGGTGACAAATCCTTTTCATCGATTTTCGTTTGCACTCAAAGTAAAAACATTTGACTTAAGAACTTAAAGGAACTAGGATTTCGAGGGGGAGGGGCGGGGCCAAGGAGCAGGTGAAGGGCAGCCAGGGGAACTTCGTGCAGTTGCATATTTTGAAACGACTGTGCAATTTTAATGCGTTTCCACTGTGAAGCACTGTTTGCTGTTTGCTCTTGTTGTTGTTATTGTTTATTTACTTCATGTACTTCATCTTCTCGTTGCGGTTGCCGTCGTGCTGCTCTTGTTGTTACTGTTGTTGTTGTTGTGGCTGCTGTTAAGCATTCTTATCGCCGTTGGTAGCATTTCCGCTTTTCTTTTTCGTGCATTTTTCATTTCCGCCTCAGCGTCGCGGCATTTCCTTTCATTTTTCACACGTTCCCACCCCCCTTCGTCCCACAACCCTCGACCACAAGGCAAATCCCTCTCAGCCTCAGTCGAGCACTCCCAGGCGCCCTTGCACGGCGCATACACTTATTTTCCATTTATATTATTTTGTAATGTACATTACATGCCTCGAACCCTTTCTCCCCTCTCTCCCTTTCTCTCTCTTTAGGTCGCCCTCCCCTTTACTTTGACATCTTTTATCCTTCCCCTTTAAGAAATTGATTTTTGCCCAAAAATGAAAGTGTTCTTGTTCACATGGAACGTATCGCAATCTTTAATATTAAAGTCGAGCCATAACGTGGTCATGCATCATCAGCAGCTACCCACAGCCACGCCCACTGCTTCCTCCCCTTCTACTTTTCGTGTAGGAAATATTGTCTGGTCTCCAAATTTCTGGTACGCAGAAATAAATGGAAATGGTGCCATTGTCATTAGTCTGGCCCACTCTGCAAAGATTTGAGCTAGGATGCGTGGTGAGGGGCGTGCCAGAGGAGTCTCTGCTGGTTGCCTGGACACGAGGCAATCCCAGAAATTACTATTTGCATTATTCGCACGACAATGCGGCCAATTCGTGTCCAATAGATGAAACGGAATGGGGCCACGTTGCCCATTGAATTGACTACGCACACAAGGAAATATCGAGGGCGAGTCGGAGAATATTATTAAGAGGGGGCAGTGGGAGGGAGGGTAGGAAGGGGAGCGCAGCTACAAGTGACTGCGGCGTTTGGGGAACGATGAAAATTGATTTTAATGCCGAAAATTATGTTATTTGCGCATGTTATGGGCTCGAGTGGGCTCGCAGTGGAGAGACACTGTATAAAAAGCCGCCCAACAATGGGAGAATTGTGCGTACTTACGGTGAATGTCCAGGGGGAGATAGAGCGAAGGGAGAGGGGGAGGGGGGCAAAGAACCTGCAAGTAGTCTATTTACATAAACCCAAGCAAACACACGCACACACACAGTCACATACTTTTTATAGTCAGTGTTGTATACCCTGTAACTATGGAAATGTAGCGCTGATTTGATATTTCTTGAAATACCTTTTGTAGGGATTCTTATCTTAACAATGAAATAATGTAGAAGATATTGAAATAATTGCAACTAAATTGAAACCAAAAATTAATTATATATAATTCATAATAATTGAACGCATAGGGTATTTTGAAGTCGAACACACTTAAAGAACGCCCGTCTTCCATTGTTATTATTATGAACTTGGCTAAATTACAAACGACTTACGTGCAAATGGAGTCGAGCCATTGACTTGCCTGCGACTAAAAGGGACTCCATTCCACTTGATTTTCGCAGATGGAGCCAACCCAAAGTGTATTAAAAAGAATAAACTGTCAAACAGCATTGAATTTTCTTAAGTTTTAGATAATAAGCCTCAATTAAGAATACAAACTTTGCTTTTTATCCACGCAAATAAAATACAATTAAACTAAATGTATAAAAACTGAGAGAGTTGTTCAAGAAAATTCAAAGGACAATGAAGAGATAATAGAAAGAGTAAAGATGCGACTACAACATACCACGTGATGCGGATAATGCCTTAGGTATTAATTTTTTAAAGAGTTGTTAAGGAAGGAGGTAATTAGATAGAGACGATTAGTTTAGATTCGTAATATATTAATAGATAATATAAATAAACCATATACTCAGATTAATTTTAGGCATATAAAACAGGTATAAAAATTAGAAATATATAGAGAATTAGACCAATATAGTTTAGATATCGTATCCATCGACTACAACATACCACGTGATGCGGATAATGCCTTAGGTATTTATTTTTTAAAGAGTTGTTAAGGAAGGAGATAATTAGATAGATACGATTAATTTACATTCGTAATATATTAATAGATAATATATATAAACCATATACTCGAGTATTAATTTTAGGCATATAAAACAGGTATAAAAATTAGAAATATATAGAGAATTAGACCAATATAGTTCATATCCATTTATATCTATGTAGACCTACGTGTATGTAAAACATGTAACAGAATAAAAAACATCGCTCTAAATGTAGAAAGATACATGTATTTATTATATGATGAACAGTCCGTGCATTTGAAACTTGTACGTGGTATTTGGAGACATCAACTTCAGCCGCATCATAAAATGCTGGGCAATCTGCTCGCCAGGATGTGCCAGGGTCCGCAAAGTCGGTGCTGCTGCTAGTGCTGCGGACTCGTGCGGAACTTTTGCAACTTTTCGAAAAGTAAAATTGCATTGGACTGCGTTTAATTTATGTGATTTATTTGGCCTCGACTTGCGGCGACTTTGGCCTCAGTTGCTGCTTCTGTTGCTGGTTTTTATCTTTGAGCCGGGACGATAACGATGACTTTGATTTCGATACGATTCTATGCTGTGCGATGTTTCCATGATTCCGGGTCATAAATCAAAATAAAACTTTGTCACTTGAGCTTTTCAGTTTGCCATCCTGGCTGCTCCTGCTGCTCATTCTCCTGCCGGCTAATCGATTTCAAGTTTATGTTCCTGCGAGGCAGGGGTGGGGGAGGAGGCGCAGGAATAACAATAAAAATTGACACCGCGTCGCCGGCGTCGCTCATAAAATTTTATTACAGAATTTCGCAGGCAAAAGCGCCGGCAACATACGTAAAATGATTCGCGCCTCTGCGAATGTCAAATGCGAAATCAATGTCGCAGCTGCTCCTCCATGCCAGCCCTGACTCATTGCCCCACTGCCACAGTACCTCACTCCCAGTCACCCCCGTTGGTGCTGCTGCTTCGTTTGTTCTATTTGCATGCTGCTTTTGTCGCTGCTGCTGTTGTTGTTGTTGCTGTTGTTGTTGTTGTTGCTGTCGGTTGAGGCCGCACATGATTTGCCTTTCAGGCGAGGCGGCGGAGGCGCCACCATCAGCGCCGCATGAACTCAAACTGAAACTTAAACTCGAGCATGGCCTCCGCGCGCTTGCTCGCGGCACACTGCTCCAAAAATGTCAAAGTGCCGCCGCTGACACCGCTGGGCCCGCTGTGACAGTGGCACAGTGAACATAGCGAGCATAGTGCACGGTGGGCGTGGCAAGGGCGCCATTTAACATGCTCGACTGTGACGTGCTGGCTCCCAGCTGTCTATGCGAATGTGTGTGAATCTGCGACTGTGTGTGTGTGTGTGTATCTCTTTGTTTGCTTGTGTGTGTGTGTATCTCTTTGTCTGTGTGTGCGTGTGTATGTTTGGCTGTGTGTGCGTGTGTCTGTCACCCGCGAGAAATGCGGCTCGTTTTTTCTCATTTTGACCCACTTTGCTTTGCTTTGCGCTCTCCCTGCGCCCCTCTTTTCTTACTCTTTCGCCCAAATTGGGCTGCTTTGGCGCTTTGTGCAATATTTTCATAAATATAATGCAAAGCGAATTGAATTAACCATGCAAAATATGAAGCAACGCTACACACACACACGCACACACACACACACACACATACACACACATTTTGACAAAACAAAATTAAGTTGTTAAAACCGGCAAAAATGATGGGCAAATTGGGTCAGCCAGGACAGAGATAGAGGGGCAGGAGGGACAGACGGGACACATCTGCTAACACGACCAATTTTATGTGTTCTGTCCGCGACACACATTGTATGCACGTGTGTCTGTGTGTGTGTGCAACTCTGTGCCGAGACGATCCCAAGAGCTGAAAGCCACTCCAGCCAAAAGCCTCCTCCACCTAAATGACATTATTATGCATGCATTCGGAACAAGGCTGTCTGGGCAAGGGCTTTGGCTCCGGCTACGGCTCCCGCTCCAGCAACAGCTCCAGCTGCGGCTTCAGCTCCAGTTCCAGCTTCGGCTAGACCACTTGCGTGTGTGCCTTAGCTACCTGTGTCTCCTGCCTGCCCCCTACTTTCTCCTTCTCTCTCTCTTTCTCTCGCACTGTGTGTCGCCATTCCGCAGGTTGGCAGCACGACACAACCGACGGAGCCACTTGTCCAAATTTGCATAATAGAAATTAAAATGGATTTTTAATTTTTGTTGTTTTTTGCCTGCTGCTGCCTTGAAAACTCTTGACGCAAAGCTAAAAATAAAGCTGCCAGGCAGCGCGGTGGCACGGACTAAAGATAGTCACATATGTAGGGGCTCTATTAGTTATACTATGCGGTTGAACTTTATATGCAAAACAAAAGAGCGAAAGTGAATTGAGACTATGAAAGAGTCGTTAACAAGCCGCCTGCAGTAGGTTGCCAGACTTGAGTTTTAGTGCTGTTAACCGGCGACGTTGCATTTGCATTTATGTTAGTTGCGTCTGCTGCTATCATACCAATTTGCCATAAACATTAAAAATTCATAATTTATTTTATTAAAAATATTATTGATTTCTTTGTATATATTTCCTTTAATTATAATTATAATTTAATTCGTTAAGCCGAACAATCCACTTATCGATAACTAAAGTAAGGCAGTACAAGAACCAGTTCAAATGATCCTCAGTGAACTTTCCTTCACCATTTGCACTGCTGAAAATTGCCTTAACATTTCTTTGCAGCAGTTAAAGCGAACTTGTGCAAGGAGTTCAAAGTTGAAAAAATGTCGCAGTGACCTACTGAAAAATGCAGACCAAATATGAGCGCAGCTCAGCTACTGCTTAGTTATTTACTTATGCAGGACTTACTCACAGCTGAGACGCCCGAAAATAAAATGGCATTAAGGCAGCATTCAATGATTTAAAAGTGAAGCACCACACACACACACACATGCAGACAGATAGCAGAGATAGTAAGAGACAGAAAGAGAGAGCGAGAGGACAGACTCGCAAAAGTTTGCTTAAATACTCGGCTCGCATGTGGCGCAAGTTGGCTGGAAAATCAGCTTGGCATAAAATTGCAGCCAATGTCGGTCAGAGACAAAAAGGCAAAAAGGATACACTGGGAAGCCAAAGGCACACACACACATATGTATGTATGTATGCATGCACGTGCATGTATTTGCTTAAACTTTAACATGTTGTCCTTTAGCATTTGCAATATTTGCTGCAGTTCTTGGCCTTGTAACATTTTGTTGCAAATATTTTTGCTGGAGCTAAGCCAAAGAGGGGAGGGAGAAAAGCGCACACAAAGTGAAATGGAAAAAAACTCAAATAAATAAGCTTCCCAAATTGTTTTGTCATACGTGCGGTTGTTGAGCGGAGGGGGAGATGACTCGCTATCCTTGTCTCTTTCACTCATTCTGTGTGTTGTGTTTGTGTGTGTGTGTGTGTGTCAGCAACTTGGTCCATTTTTCTTGAGCAGCTTAGACTGCTTGCTGTGCGAAAGGCTGGACATGTTTTGTGCTTCCATGTGCGGACTTAACCTCTTTCCCGATTTTCCAACACTACTACTACACTGCACACACACACATGCAGGCGAACATATAGTTTACGAGTGGACAGCAGCTTAGCCATTTGCTTTGTTGGCCTTTATTGAATCGCCTGAGCTCTTTAAGTTGCTCACTTATGGCCATGTGAAGTACATTATTACGCCCGACTGCTTCCGGACTGCGACTACAACTCGGACTCCGGCAGTGTCTGCGGCTGCGGCAACAGCTGCGACTCCTTGCCAGTCTTTAAAATCAAAGTGCCGTCGAATTATAACTGCTCTGCTCTGCCCTGCCTCGGTCTGGCAACGGTCTGTCTAATACGAGCTAAGTGCGATATTTAGCCTTGAACTCTTCTCAAAGACGGCGAAATTCCTCAACTCTGCAACTCTTGATTCGATTTGGTTTTCCCTTCTCCTGCAACATTTTTGGCGCGTTTCGTTGCTCTCTTTTCCTTTCCCAATCCCGTTCCCGTTCCCGTTCCCTTTTGCTCTGGCGCGGCGCTTTTCACAAGCAATTTCAGATCCGTAAATTAGTTTTATGTTTCTCGATTTTGCTTTTATTAAATTACCTTTTTCATGATTACTTGCAAACTTCATTTGGAAAAATGCCTTCGAACGGAAATGGCCAACGCCGCAACGTCGGCGCGTCGCCGTCGCCATCGCCATTGCCTTCACCATCGCCATCATCGTCCTCTGCGCCCAACGCCATTTTGTAATTTCAGAACGCAGCGCGAAAGCGGAGGCTCGTCTCGGAGTGCGCCCATTTCTGCTTCCGCTCCACGGGTCGAAGGCCTAACAGAGTGCCCAGTGCCGGCAGATACCAGCAAAAATATATATATATATGTATGTATGTATATGTGTTACTATCTGGTGTATATATCTTGATACGTATGTAGTCTATACAGTCTACAGGTTAATTATGTTTGCCGTAATTTAGTGGTCGTTGCGGCGGCGGCGGCGGCTGCCGAAAAAGGCTTTTCATTTTAATTTATTTGACCAGTAAAAGGATTAGATTAGATGCCCTGATAAATGGCCGTCAGCGACCGCGAGCGCGAGCTCGAGTTAACTACTAGGCGACGACCCATGGACCCACTAGAACCTCATCCCTCTCGACCTACTCCTTCGCAGCGTGCGCTAATTGTGTTAGGCCCCAAAATTGTTGCAACTTTCATTGAAGTTTATTTACCCATCTGATGTGTTGATAGCGCACCTAATGCGCTCTCTCCCCCAGGTAAGTTAATTAGACCAAGGCTTTTAGGAAACAAGCCAAAGATGAAGTAGGATTTATTTACATGCACGATATTTATCTAGATATTTAACTAATAGCTATTGCTTGCATAATCTCAGGCATTGTTTAGTGTAACACATAAAGATCTACCTTGTACATAGAGATCTTGTTTTGAATGCTGTTTTAATATGTAGGTACTCTCGATCGATGTCTGTGCCACGAGTTGTGCGCGTTGTACATCATTATTGAATGTCGCTCGATTTATTGTTTAACAAATATGTAATTAAGCTGCAATTAAATAGAATTATTTATTACCCAAGGTAAAACAACGCCGACACTTCCTTTTCTCACAGGTCGACATGAAGATACTCTTTTAAATAGATGTTTATTTTAGAGGAACAATTGTTATTAACAAAATATCAAACGTTGACCTTTTTTGCGAAAAAGGTAAAACAATAATTTATAAAATATACTATATGTTATAAAGTGCGTGTGGAAAGAGCATTGACTGTTCGAACACGATGGCTTGTCGATCGTTTCGGCTGATCTGTTGCTAATTTTTAATGTAAAATGTAAACTTGTTACACATAATTAAAAATATTAACACGTTTCGAAAAATCACGGAAATGTCCAAGAATATTAATATATATTGGATTCATTGGTCATCACGAACTTAGTTCAAGTTTAGTTTAAACGAGAGACTTTGGCAAAATGAATTTTCCATTGAATACTTTTTTATTTGTGATATCTGTGCTGTTCTCTGGCAGCTTGGTAATATATGTTATTAACACATCCACTTTATATGTGTAATGTGTGTTTCGTTCTTTGATTATTATTTTTGCAGTGCGTTCAGATGTATAATGTGTATTTAGAGGATATCACATTCCGTCCTTCACCGGGTATGGATGTTGCAGATGCAAAGAACATAAAAATAATGGGGCGCGATCGTGTGATCAATGGATCCTGTGAATTTAAGGAGGCTATCGACGATAATTTTAAAGTGAATGTTACGTTCTATACCGATACAGCTGGCACTGGTGACTGGAAAATGGTTGTGTTTAAAATACGAGAATATTCATGTTGCGCTGCGCTAGTTGATTTCCACACCTTCTTAGAGCCAAGTTTAAGGCAAGGAGTCAACACAAACTTTCCGCATCACGGAGATGTTTGCCCCATTCCAAAGGGCACCTATTACTTTACTAATATTACCATTGATAACGATCACTGGCCCGCTCAAGTGCCGCGTGGTCCAGCAAAGGCCATTGCCTCATTTACAAAGTTCGGTGAATGTATTGGCGAGCTCGAGATATATTTTAAGATCACGAATATCTTTTAGTAAAGCTTAAACTTTTGAAGACTATGCTTGCTATTTGTACTGCTTTATAACTTTAATGATAAATAATCAAATCAGAAGAGCAACTGCGAGGCGGGTGAGAGTGCAAATATCATTAGGAAAAATTGGATATGCAAAGAGATTCATGAGTAAATGTGAATTACGGATGTGTGTCGTATATATTCGTACTATAAATCAACTGTGAAGTGTGCGGACGAGAGAGATAGAGAGGGAGAGAGCTAGAGAGAGGGTAAGGGGACCAAGTGGTAGAAGGATACGCTCGCTCCGCTCCCAAATGCGATGCGAAATCCGACTGGTGACAAGTGTCACTGCGAGATGGTATGACAAAGTGTCAAAAGAATGTTTGACATGTGACTGTCTGTCCGTGCGTTCATCCATCTGTCCTATCTGTCTGTCTGTCTGTCTGCCTGTCTATCTCTCTGTCTGTCTGTCCCGCCCGTCGCTGTCTGTTGCTGTCCTGTCTGTGTTGGCCTCCCTCATTGCCGCATCGAACATTTCTCATGCTCGTGCGGATGCTGCTTTGCAATTCGCTTTCATATAGCCGCTTTTTACGCTTTAGTATTGAATGCCTCATACACATACAGATACGTACATATGTATTTGTGTTTTTTTTTATATATTGGCAACGACATGTGGATGAGACAGCCGCAGAACCTCACACGTTTTTGTTTACCTTGCAAAAGGTGCTGAGTGCCAGCCGGAGGAGCAATTCGCTGTCGCGCTCTCTTACCCCCTCACTTACCCCCTCTCCTGTGTGCCTCTCTGTCGCGCGCTCTCAATAGATTGCGTTCAGCCTTTGTCACTTGCCCGTAGCGAGGTGTATAATTTCTTTTGTCAACTGCTTGTCTGGGCTTAAACGCCTGAATACAGATAAAGGGATTTAATTTAATTAACCTTTTAGAGACCAGAGCAGACCTCGAGGGCACGACAATAAAGATGATCAGATGTGAAACAAATTCAATTTGAATTCACTTCAAGTTTGTCTTCATGTATATCGATACATTGCTTAGTATCGATACGTGTCGTTCTTATGAACTAGCTTAGCCAAGCGTGGCTCGATAAATAAATAATCGATGTACATACATCGTATTCAATTTAAAAATACCAAAATACTAACAAGGGGTTTATTAGGTATGCGAGTGGAGATTAAATTTATGAACATAATTATATATATACCAAATACCTCGTCAACGTGAGAGAGATTCGCTGAAAGCCAAGTCAAACTGGTTTATAGCCTAACCAGCCAGCTGCGGTTCGGAAGAAACAAGCCCAACGGGAGAGTTGTCAATGAATCGGCAATATTAAAAGGAATATCATGTTAAAAGATGCTGATACGAATAAAGCGAGCAAACGCCAATGCAAAAGAAATGCAAAATCGAAAAGGAAAATAAAAAATCAACGAGAAAAAATTATTTTTGCAGCTCGTTGCGTATGCGAAGACGGAGACGAAGACGGACTTGGACAAGTGGAGCACTTGCTGCGCCATGAATCCCATTCCACTTAACCAATCCATGGGGGCTGTGGCAGCTCTAATTGCCAGTTACGTTCCCGCTTGCCTGTGCATGCATAATTTCCAATAAGAAACGACGCATGCAGCCCCTGCGACTAGGGAGAGATTGCGGTACCCTTGCGACCGGCAACGGGCGACCGGAGGCTGGGGGCCTGGAAGTCGGGCGAAGTCAAAGGCGAATGTAACTCGTGGTTTAATTTGCTTTTGCATATCGCGTCGCACATTAATTAACGATGCATTTAAATGCGTGTCAAAGGTCGGGCCAACACACACAGCATTAAAAGGGTCGCTCAATTGGGTCACAAAACACGGCGACGTCTTTCATCTTTGATGGGTGGCACTCAGCCCCCCACTGGGGGCACTCCCAAGTCCAAATTGCTGCCAACTTACTCAGAGTCTTATTGCAGACTGAAGCCGTGCTGCAGGCGGCCAGAAAACTGAGCCCCCAGTCTTCAATTGAAGCGCCAGCGTTAACAGCGGCGAGAGCGGATTGTGGAACATGAGTTAACAGCGGAAGAGCGGAAGCAGAGCCTCACTCTCAATGCTGTTAATCTGTGGACTGCAGGTTAGCATTGCGCTGTGGGATATTTTAACAGGGAGTTAACTTGTTGCCTGCAAAGTTAACAGAACCTACAACGGATCTGCAGTTAGCCCCGCCCTCCCCAGGCGAGGGGAAGGGAGCTTATTAAAAAAGTAAAAAGAAACTGGAAAAAATCGAAAACGAAACTTTGAAGGATTTTCCAGGACGGACAGTTTAGAAAGAAAAGAAACGAACGAATAGATTTAGTATGATCGAACCGCTTAGTGCTCGATAAATGAACATTATTATCGACACTGGCTGTGCATTGTACCCTTTTGAATGGTACTATTGGTACATTACGAGATCAGAAATAGTAATCAAGTATATTTTGACAATTTCAGCATTTGGGAATAAAGTAGAATGTACCATATACATATGTAAATATAGTTGACAATCGATGAATGTATCGCAAATTTACTTGACTGCTTAAGGCAAAGACCGGTCAAGTCCCTTTGCCAAGCCCCGGCATAAAACACCGCAAATTAAATAAAAACATTTTAGACATATTGAAATCGATGCATTTGAGAATTCGATTTGTTTGCGTTCCTTGACATCTTGGAAAATTTCGACTTTTCCTCCATACCCCTACGCACGCACACACACATACACACAGTGCCTCGGGAGGTGTTTGGCAAAAGTAACGCAACGAAAATATGCAAATGAAATATTTGCGGGACTAAATTTATGCAAACCGCTGGGCACAATGACGGACAGAATTAATGGATGGAATGAGTGAGTGGTTCTATAACACACATACACGCACACACACACACACACACTCCATCTCTCAGCCTCCATTTATTGTTTATACATTCGCTTTGCCGGTTAATATTAGTAGTAGTTGACCAAAGTTAGGATCGCAAATGTTTGCTCAATATTTTGACATTTGTGTTTTCTTTTATTTCGATTTGGGTCAGCTGTCCATCTTCCTTATCGGCGTCTCTGTTTCCCTTCTTTGCTCAGATTATGCATGCTTAAATAAGATAGACTAACTCAATCTTTGGCAAGTGCTCTCCTAACCAAATTTGTGCCCGCTTAAAGTTGACCGCAAGAGCTAAGGACGGACGAACTTCGTTCTTTGATTTTTTGTATCTGACTTATTCTGTGATACAAATACATATCTTTGATCTTTATAAATAAATGCATGTGCTATATTCTGTTGAATTTTTCAATAAATTTCTATACAAAATATTTCTATTTTTGTAGTCGTCATAGTAACATTTTTTTTACCATCAAAATCGAGAAAAATGTATTAGTTTACTAACTAGAACCTTGTGTTCGTCTCTCAATTCATTGTCAAAATTGTATTCTTGTTTTATTTAATTTCAAAATTTTTTTTTTTTAATTTCAATTTCTCATAGGATACGCAATACTTTAAGGTTCCACAATGTGTCACCCAATGCCCCAATACATCTGCAAGATAAGGACGATGCCCTTGTCTGGCGACAAAGAATTGGACGAGCAGATTAAAAATTGGGTCAAATGGGATCACAATGCAGACACATTGTGCCAAATCATGGGTGCAGTCGAAAAGCAGGACTGGAAAATGTATGTATTCCACTGAATTTTGACCAATCCTAGACTTAGTAAGCATAATATCGACTCTTGGGATTAGATTGCGGATTCGTCTGCTTAATCGAATTTCCTTTGGCACGGCGGGACTGCGTGCGGTAATGCGGGCTGGATTCGATTCGATGAATGATTTGGTAGTCATACAGTAAGTTCTCGACAGTTTTATCTACTGTCTTTCCTACTTGAACACTCGTATTATTGTGCAGAACGACGCAAGGACTAGCTACGTACTTGATGGATCAGTATCCGGAACCGTCTGAATGGGGGGATCGAGGAGTATGTGTGGGATATGATGGCCGTTATAATAGTCGTCGATTCGCCGAGCTAACGGCGATCGTTTTTCTCAACTGCAACTTCAGAGTGTTTCTCTACAATCGAACTGTGGCCACGCCCATTATACCGTACACCGTGTTGCGACTGAAATGCCTGGCGGGTGTAATGATCACAGCATCGCACAATCCCAAACAGGATAACGGCTATAAGGCAAGTATTTTGTTGTGCCTTGGGCTTGTGGTAATGGAGTTTCGTATTGTTCCTGTGTTGCAGGTTTATTGGAGCAACGGGGCCCAAGTGATAGCACCACATGACGATGCCATTGAAGATGCCATCGTGAATAATCTGAAGCCGATTGAAGGTGCCTGGGATGATACTATACTCTGCGCTAACGAATGGCTGACCGATCCCTATGAAATTGTGGTGCCGGCCTACTTTGATGCTCTGAAACGCCAGATGACATGTGCCACAATGGAGGCTAACGGCAAGTGTCCAGTGCGCTTCACGTACACGGCCATGCACGGCGTTGGGTATCCGTACGTAAGGATGGGATTTGCGAAGATCGGTCTAAAACGGGTGCTACCGGTATGCGAACAGGTCGAACCCGATCCTGAGTTTCCGACAACGCCCATACCCAATCCAGAGGGAAAATCAGCCCTTCAACTAGCCATAAAAAAGGCCACCGAGAATAAGTCCGAAATCATTTTGGCTAACGATCCAGATGCCGATCGATTGGCTGTGGCTGAAGTCGATGAAAAGAATGACTACAAAATATTTACCGGAAACGAACTGGGCGCCCTCCTTGGCTGGTGGGCACTGGAAACTTATAAGCTAAACGAAGCTGAACCTGACTTGAGCAAAGTGGTCATGATATCCAGCTCAGTTAGTTCGAAAATTCTCAAATCTATGGCAGAGCAAGAGGGATTTATTCATCACGAGACGCCCATTGGCTTCAAGTATATCGGTAACAAAGCGATCGAGGAGGCAAATGCCGGCAAGAAGGTACTCTTCGGTTTCGAAGAGTCCATCGGATTTATGGTGTCGACCACGGTCTTCGACAAGGACGGTATTAGTGCTGCCGCCCAGCTGGCCACAATGGCCTGTTACTTACGCTGCAAGAAGTGCATGACCCTGGACGAAAAGTTGCGCGATATCTACGAGAATTACGGCTACCATAAAAGTTTTACCACCTACCTTACTAGTAGCAATCCCATAGTGACCGAGTGCATATTCGATAAGCTGCGCCACTTCGATGATGGTGATATCAACTCGTATCCTATGAACGTCTTAGACGGCGAATACGAGGTCGAGAGCGTGAGCGATCTAACAGTAGGTTACGATACTGCCACACCGGATAAGAAGACCGTTTTTCCAGCTACACCTGACACCCAGTCGATCATGTGGACCTTCAAGAATGGCGCCACCGTCACATTAAGGGCCAGCGAAACTGAACCCAAGATAATAAAGGTCTACACGAGCATGAATGGTAAACCAGAAAACAAGCGCTGGGATAAGATCGATGAAACTGTGGATATATTAACGAACGCTGTCATCAACGAGTTCCTTGAGCCAGAAGAAAACTTACTACAGCGTAAACCGGAAGAGCCTCCAGCAAAGAAATGCTGAATGCTATTCTAATCGATCTTTTCAAATACTCTACTCCTGGGTTCTTTCTACGATCAAAATGAACAAATTTAGACAATAACAGTTTCGATGAAATAGACAAGAACTTTCGGTCTTAAATTTATAATGCTGATATATTTATAATGTTAAAAAAAAAATGCGGATCAAATCCACAACTGTCTTTTATTAATGTCGACTTTGACTTAATTTTCCACCGACTCAACTGAATTTGCTTCGAATCAAACAATTAGACAGCATTGTGACAGAGCCCCTTAGTTCATTCTTGACCTACTCTTGATAAAGTAGTCTCAATTTTAATTTTATTTTTTTTTTCTATTTAATTCCAAAATTGAGAACAGTTCAAATTATTCACCTTAGATATGTCGCCGAGGCTGATGCCATTGCTGAACGTTACCAGGTGGCAGTTGATCATCAATCTGGAGCGCATCTGCAAGCAGCAACAGAGGCATTTCATGATGCCACCCAAACCGATTGAACCCAAATTGAACATGGTGAACAAAACGTATGTGCCGCAGCTGGTCTTCAAGTACAATCGTCTGCATTATTACCTGAGCAAGCTTCGCATGTTGAAGCTGCGTTGGAAGTGGGATCGTCACTTCCGGGAACGACGTTTTGTTGAGGACGCCAAACAGGCTGCCATCCAACTCACTGAAAATATTCGCTTGCATGATATGAAGAAAATGGATAGCTTCGCAACCTCAAATGTCTTTTACCAGATGGCCAACGAATCGATTCACTTTCCCCACAAGTCTTGCACGGAATTGCTGCGATTTCGTGAACAGGACCTGCGCTTGGCTGTCCCCATCAAAGTGCAATTGCAGGAAGTACTCGGATTGCGCTATGCTTCCATCGATATGGCAATGCTGGGAATGCGTCATGCCACTGATTATGATTCAGCCGATGATCTTGAAAAGATGAAGAATGCGCTGATTGAAATGGAACCGGAGCTTAAAGAAAAGCTGGCCGATCCCAACTATCAGTGGCCGTATGTCATCATTGAGCTCTTCTTGCGATTCCGGCGCAACTATTCGAATGTTGAAAAAATTGATGGTCAGGAGCTTATAAACCATACAAATCGTTGGCTTGTGTCTGTATACAAAATATGCAGACTTAATATTTTTACTGTGCCGCCTTCAACATGAAAAATGTAATTAAGCGTACTGTGTGATTTCAAATGCAGCAATTTATAATAGTAATCACGGCGTGCTTTTTATTCGAATTCATTGTTATAAGCTATCGATATGAATATCTTGCCATTCACACGGAATGACTTGTTATTTCGTTATCGATATCGAAGGCAAGAATTGTCAAGTGTGTGTCAAATTGGCATTTCAAACCAGCCTGGACATCAAAGCTTAGCAAAAACAATTTTAACTAAACTAAATAGAATCATGTGGGCTGTACGTTCCAAGCCATCATCGGAGATAATTGCATGCAAGACGATTGTAAGGAATCTGTTTTCGAAACGATACAAGCACTTGGCCTGGATATTCTATGACCCAATTGAACCGGACGTACTGGACCTGACCGATTACAATCAGATCGTTAAGGAGCCAATGGACCTGACCACTGTAAAGTATCGTCTCAATTCCAATTTCTATTTGAACGCAGTGGACTTTGCTCGTGATATTCGCCTCATATTCTACAACACCTATCTGTACACCAATCCCGGGCATCTGTGCTACGACATGGCCAAGGAATTGCAGCTGGTGTTCGAGGATATGTACGCCAAGATACCGCTGCCTCAGCATGAAAGTTGCGATTGGTCCGACTCCTCGCACGAGCTGGATGTCGAGAAGGTCAGTAGCATTAGCAGCGCCAACAGTTCGCCAGAGCAGACCAAACAAATCGTTGTGGCTCCAGTGATGCGAGTGGAGCACACTGTGTACACTCTGCACGAATGGAATTGCGAAGGGATCGAGCCACCGATGACCACCGAAGAGGACTTGGAGCTGCACATACGAGTGCAACAATTGGACGGTCTAATGCTGCTCAACGTTATCCACATGATACACCAGCTGGAGGGAATTAAATTCAAGTATCCCAACAAGGAGCTGGAGTTCGATGTGCGCAACCTGAAGACGCACACCAAGCGCTCCATTCTAGCCTACATGGCTAGTAAGGGTATAACGGGCAAGCGGGTATCCCGTCTCAAAAGAACTTACAATTAAAGCTGCAAAGTCTGCGAATGTTGATTAAATAATTTTTTATTAATATCGTAAACAGAACATTTTACAGCAATTTATATGGTTAATTGAATTTTAAAAATCAATTTGATTTACTTTAGTTTTGTTTATAGCTATGCGCTTGTTTATAATTTAATCGGAACTGTCGATGGTTCCGGTACTCGCCGTTCCACACCCGATTGCGCATAATATCGCGCGTATTGCTGGACATGTAGGCAAAGAAGATCTTACGCGGCGGGCCTCCGGGGCATAGGTAGTTGCCCATGGCATACCAGCAGGCATTCACGTGTTGCATGTAGATGTCGTTGAGCTTCTTGTAGTAGGCCGCGCGCACTTTGGCTGCCTGTAAATTGAAGAGTGGAGAAAAACAAAAGGAGAGTAGAAGATAGACTTGGGTATAGTAAGGTTGTGAACAAGGTATTTAAAAGAAATCCACTAGATTGAATACCATCTATTTACCTGCGCTTTGGCTGCCTTGGCATAGCCATAGTTCTCCTTCTCGGGTGGCAGCTGATCCATGCCCATGAGATCGGCCGACGGAGGATGCGATTGCAGCTGGGTGATCAGCTCAAATATCTTCAACGACTCCCGGATGCTCTTGTTAATCTCTTCTTCAGAGTATTGCTTGCCGTAACGTCGCTTTATCCACTCCTGCAGTACGGGCAGCTTGTGAGCAGTTGGTAGGGAGGCGAGAACGTATCGTTGGTTCTGGCGCAATCGCCTTAACCCGTCTTCGAGCATTTTGCTCATTAGCACTGAATCATCGGGATCAAATTTTTTTGTGTTAAACGATAGATTCGAACCTTTTTCTTCTTTTTCTCGACGTTCTTGTTCTTCCATTTCAGCCCGCTTTATGTTGACACCCTTCATCCAAACCTCTTTGGCGCAACGCACCACCGCTTTGACAATCTCTCCCCGATGATCCACCATGGGATGATCTACGTGGTCGCTGGTCTCATCCGTGGAGGTGGAGCTATCAGTCAGCCGACAGCCAGTAATAGGCGACACCCTTTTGTCTCCATTTTCTTCCGACGTGTCCATTTTGGAACTTCTGCTATCCGAACTGCCGTCCACTCTTAGGGCCTTGACACACGCCTTGGCAATGACTCGGTTTATGTCGCGAGGCTTCTCCAGGCCCGACTTAAGAATGCGCTTGTAATTAAATATGAACGGTTGGTTTGCAGTGGGTGTTTTGAAAAAGGTCTTCTTGGTCTGCTTGCCCTCGCAGAGCACCTTGATACTCTTTTCCTTATTTTGTGCTCGAATCTCTTTCAACCTTTGATTATCTAACAAGAAGGATATTCGCCCCTTACCCTTAACACTGGGATGACTGCAATCCGGCTTTATCGGATCCATTTCCACATCTGGTGGCTTTGGCAAATTCCGGCAATTCAAATCCATCTCGCCACCGAAGTCAACTTGTTCTCGACGCAGACCGCCGCCAGTGAGCCGATTGCCCACAAGTCTACTGGGTTCTTCTGCATGCTGCATCACGAGATCTTCGCCAACCAGAAGTCTGCCCTCCTTCTCGAACAGCTGTGGCGCCTGTAGCGAAACGTCCACGTCTTGGCAAAGTACACAATCCACTTTGGAAATAGTTTTAACCTTTGTGTTCTGCATTTTCCTGGCGAACTTATTCAGGCACAAATCGACGTCGTGCTCAAGCTGTGTGATAAGACGTTTCCTTCGCAGCTTCGAATAGGGCAGCGTCACGTCCATCAGGTCGACGAAGCGGTTTCTTGCAACCACCGTCAGCTCATCCTTGAGCAGCTGCTCCTCTGCCAGTTTCCATTGGTGATAGTTACACAGTTGATGGTCTTCCTGAATACTTTTGCGAATATGTTCCAACATGGCTGTCGCCCGACGGCTCTTCCTTGCCTTTATCTCAAGTTCCTTAATTTGGTTCATATTATTAAAGTACGTGTCGACGGCCTCGCTTACCGTGCTCTTCACCAATCGAGCGATCGGATTTAAATTGTACTCGGCAAACCATGGCGGATTCCCTGGTGTGCCATAGTTTGGTGGCTTGTCCAGTGGCCAGAAAGGAAAGGCGGCTATAAAGTTGGGCGGCTTGCTTTTGTAGTTAACAATGATTTCCTTGGGTCGCGGCTGACGCTGAAAGTAGGGTGACTTCTTAGATGGTTTGCGGTGTGGTTTCGCTACCGGAATAGTTAACTCTTTTTGATCCTTGTGCCGATTTTGGCGGAGGAGATCCAGACGACTAAGCTGCGGCGGCGGCAATATGCGATCCAACTCACGCAACGTGGGCAACAGGTCGATCTTCGCCATCGAAGTCATTAGAAGCTTCTCATTTGTGGTGTACTCGCCATTCTTGCGGCTACTGATGTAGTAACCCTCGAGTATAAAGAAAAGAAATGCCAAATCGTTGCCACGACTCAGCTGCACCATTGTTCTGATCTTCTTCTTGCCAATTATCGGACTCACGCCAATGCGGCAAAGAGCCTTCTCCACACGGAAACTGGTGCCCTGCTCAAAGTCATCGCGCAGATCACTATTCAGTTCGACTATGGCGGCTTCCTGATACTCGGAGAAGCCCAAATACCACTTAGGCACATCGAGATTCTTCTGGAACTCCTCCAATTTGCGTTGGAAATCCAGCAGTCCCATTATTTTTAAATGAAAATACGCTAAATTTTATTTATACTTTTTCTAAGACTATAATTTCCATCCAAACTAACTAGAGCACACAACGCAGCAAATTTTACTGAATGAAAGCGTAAACTTTCCCAATCTTTTGACAAAAAAGCATTTAAAAAGGGTTGCTGAGAATCTTAGAAAATGAGAATTTCGGGAAAAACTTTTGGAGATAAAATTTAAATATGGAATTTGACATTCAACTGAGCTTAAAATTCAACTAGCATTTTTGTACATTACTCGCAGCGTTGCCTTGGATACCCGTTAGAAAAATCCCAGTGCCCGTTTGCCATATACTTTATATTTTAAGTTCAGAGTCTTTGTTGTGTTGTCGTCTTTCCTGACATAAAGTAACATGTTTGCTTAAGCATCAAATTTCCAGTGTGAATCAATTGATTTCTGTATAATTCAGCAACAATTGAAAGCCATTTGTTAGAATGCCACCATTGAGAAAAGCAGAGAAACACAATAGTTGTGGATGTTTCTCCAAACAAGATGCTTCGTCGTGCAACCCCTACACTAAACTGACATGCTCCAACGAGCAGCACCCTGTCGCACGTAGCATGCACTGTGTTGCGGGTTACCCGACGATGTATCGATATTTCGATATTCCTCATCCACCGCCACAGAAAATTTCCTGCTGTTGTCGCTGTAAGTACTGTTACAGGCAACTACCCACACAGAAATTCTGCTTATCAGAGCAGAAAAGTACTCAAACAGATGTTAAGGCGTCGAGTGAAGAGACAACACAATGCCCAGAAGAACCCGTTCAAGTGGTAGAAGAAGAAAAGGTGACCGTAGTGACCACGACCAAGTCCGTGACGAGGATAATGTCAGTGAACGGATTGACGATGGACAAGGATGTACCGGAAGAAAGACAAAGCGCTGAAGAGAAAACAACAAAACAAATCAAAAGCTATAGTAAAAGTGAGGCCTTGGACGATCTTAATTTAATCGATACTCAAACAGATGTTAAGGATACGAATGAGCAGACTCCGACTCCACTGAAAGATGCAAAAGTGCACATGGAGAAGACCATTTCCGTGACGAGATTCTACTCTGACGGCAATGTATCAACGGAAATGGATAATTTATCCAACGGATCGGCGATGAGCAAGAATATACCAGAAGAGAAACCTATCAAAACCCAAAAAAGGAAAACAGAGTTGGCCACAGACGACCTTGATTCGGTTAATACCCAAAAGGGAGAAAGAAGGGAGGTGACGAGTGACAGCAAAAAAGACAAGGATACAAATGAGCAGACAGAAATTCCAGCCCCAATTCCAATAAATGCCAAACACTTAGATAAAAATAAGAAAGACCTGAAAACCACCCGGTCCATGACGAAGTTTTACCCTGAAGACAATGTATCTACGGAAATGGATATGACATCCAAATCTGAGTCGGAGGACCTCGATTCGGGAAGAAAAACATCGGGAATGAGCGACGCTACACCAGGAGAATTTCAGATACCTCAAATGGTTCAAAAACCCATTGATCTTCAACCTGACGACAATGCAGTCACACAAATTGACAGTCCCAATAAGTATACTGAAGACCTCAATAAGTCAAATACTGCGATCAAAGACAGCAGTGGATCAAGGTTGAATCAACCAGATGTCAGTGAGCAAAAGCAAGCTGAAACTACGGATACCTATCTATTGGATAATACTTCGAATGTGATCAGCGATAGAGAGCGTGGCTACGAAGATTACGCAAAAGATACCGAATCCAGTGGAAGCTTCAAGCAAAACGATTCAACTGAAACTAGAGAGACTAATGATGAAGATCCCTTAAACGAAAGTGCAGATGTGTCCAATGAAGAGAGTGGGAACAAAATAATCGAAAAAGCGACACTTGAGGAATCAGACGAAGAGGAAGATCACAGGGAAGTGCAGCGAGAGAATTGCAGTTGCTGCAGAATGTTGCCTCGCATTCTTCCCTACAACCCCTGCCCCTTTTACTGTAAACAATGCTTGTGCCGCCACCGGAGCATATACGGCTGCATGCCTTGGCAAGCCTATCCCGTTGGTTCGGAGAGCAATACGACGCGATGGTTGCCCAACTGCCCTCCTCCACGTCGTCAGTAACCTCATAATAGCAGCAATATCCCAATTACAATAGCACAGTTTTAATAAATAGTACAACATGCACAATATATCTTCCAAGAGCCTCTTTAAGCCTTCGGCACTAGTGTTGTGGGGGCAGTAGAAAATCCGAGCAAAATAATTTTCGAAGAACCAATTTGTTAAGCCTCTGAGAGCTTCCAAACCACTTGCGTCACCTGCTCCACTTTCCAAATTAAATTTAATTCGAGCCATGAGTAAACCGAGAGCTGCAATTGTCATTAACGGTGCTGGCCGAGTTTATGCTGGTGCATAAATAGTTCCCGGCTTTATCTGAAATCCAAGTGCTTTCCCGTTGTCCGATTGTCAAGTGCACCCAAAGCTCTCTGGCCTGGTGCTGAGGCTTACACGGACTGAAATATTGTCTCAGCTTGCCAACGAGGTTACAGACAGATTATTATATCCCGGCTCAAGTGGGGACTACACTCGTAGTACCTGGCGACAGCTGGCAGTCTAATTTGATTTCGACCTTGCTCCATGCAGCTGCCACGTACAAACTGATGTACACATGTATGTCTCTGGGAGGCCACACAGCTGCAATTGCTGCTTCTGCCAAGTTTTTTGTTTCTTACATTTATATGAATGGTTGGTTGATGTTAACAGAGAAAAATCATTTAATATTCATGATTTAACTTAGTGATAATAGTAACATGTTGAGTTGTCTGCACTTCCTATAAATATCGCCCGCAGAATTATCGATTGATTCAGGCAATTGCGAGTTGCCAGACCGGGCTGATATCGCAGAAGCTGATAAGTCGACACACATATTTATTCCAAATTTTAAATGCTAATTAAGAACATTAAGCTAATTGGAAAATAGATTCTTTGCTCTTTAAAGTAATGTCGAATTCGTTAGGAAACAATAGCCAGCTCACTGATTAATTGGTTTGCACTGGTTCCGATAACAGTTCACTCGAAGGATAGCAGAACCTTTTGAGTTTGCCTAACAGTGCTGTCAAGCATAAAGATCTTCTTTTGCATATGGCTGACTTACAGTGATGTCCGAAATATTAATACATATCTTAAGACGAACAGTAAAAAACTGCAAATAAAATATGAAATATTGAGAGATAAATAAGTGCGCCTGACTCAATAATTGAATTATTGCCTTAGCTAATAAAACTGGTTTGGTTTGTGGTTTGGGGTCAGCAGGGTTTCGATTACATAGCAGCCGGGGCAGCGGATGCCCCTCGGGGCTGTCTAGGCCATCTCAGGTTCGCATAACTACAGCAGCCACAACAGCAGAAGGCAGGCAGGTACGATTGACTGTGGCTTGTTGCCTGTTGACTGTTGCCTATTTCCTAGTTTTGTCATGGGGAAATTGAATATTTTATTTACGGATATTAAATGCCTTGCCCCAGTTGCCAGTTGCTAGTCGGGGACATGCAAAAACTTTTAACAAATATGCAGCTCAGAAATATGTATGATTTGAAATATACACAGTATATACTGTAGACATATAATATTTTGCGATTTAATGTTTTTGGCTGCCTCGATTGGCCTCTCGGAATAATTTAGACATTTTTGTGTGTTGAGGGCACCCGAAGTAGAGCAGAAACTAATCTAACGGTACAACAAGGCAAACGGAAGTTCACTTTTGGCCACTGAATGTATGTGTGGTGTTCCTGCCGCACTACTCCCTATCCCTGCCCCTCCTTTACCTCCAGCAAGCAGTCAATACTCTTAGCAGGCGGCTGACACTGTTGTTGTGCCTTGTGATTTTATTTCGTTTCATGTTTTATTCACCACTTCCGCCGGAAATAGACACACAAGCGTGCTCACACTGAGTAGTTGCCTGCCGGTAAAGGGGGGGTGTGGCATGCCAGTTGGCTTTACACACACACACACACATAGACATGCCTCGTTTTTGGCCGCCGACTGGCAAACATTTGTTTTGCCCAACAAAGTAGAAACTGTTTTCGCAAACAAATCCCACATAAATGCTCAATTTATAACAAACCGGAAGTTAAACTTAATCAAGCGTACTTTTTGGCTTATTGTTTAGTCTGTTCGCTGCTCTTGCTAGCTTCTCCACTCCACCCCTCTGTGCCGCTTGCCTATCTGCCTTTCCGTATTTACTTAACATATTTTATTGCGATACTTTTGTGCGGGTCTCTCTGTCGCCCGAAGGGAGATTACACAAGGATTTGCCCTGGCATATTTTCGTTTCGTTTTTGGTTGCGACCTCCATGCCATCTGCATTTGATCGCTGTGCCGTTAGTTTATGCATTTATTTATGCTTTATGCCCGTACTCGAATATGGCTTTTATTTCCGTTTTTTATTGTGCTTCATCGTTTATGTGATAAATTGTGCAGGATTCGAGGCGGGACTCTGTAAACAGTTGCATATTGTGTTGTCTGTACATGGCATTACGGCAAGGTTATCAAATAACTGTATATGCCATACCCTGTACGAACGGCAGACAACAAGTGGGGCATATTGTTGTTGGGTAACTTTGCCAGGGCAGCTGTATGTCGTGTTAACCCCACTTCATTGATTTGAAGTGTATTACGCATACGACACTTGGAAATCCTGACAAATATGCGACGTTTTCGGGAAACAATTCACGCACTTTACACGCTGATATCGCGTCTAACTTCAGTCTTCAACTAGTGCATCCCTGAACTGACTTATGCCTATTGTTGTTGTTGTTGTTGTTGCCGTCGTCTTACATGCAGCTTCTTCAGAAAGTTGGAAAGTAATTGAAATCGACATTAGACGAAATTACTTAGCTCGTATGCAAATTTGAGGGCAATTGCGAAGCAATTAACCCAAATGAAATAAGTTTGTAAGCATCGGGGTAGGGCGGGTGTGTGGGCGTGGCATTGTTTGCATTCAGTTAGCAGAGCTGGAGTGCACACACACACACACACACACAAACAAGCCTGGGCAAACAACAATGAAGATAAATCCCCTGAGATGGTGTAAGGAGAAGTGGAGAGAGGAAGGGAGGAGTAGAGGGAGCTGCATAGGAAATGCATATAGAAATGTAGACACAGCTTAAAGGTGCGTATGAGGGTGGGCGGGCATGGTAGGCGTGGCTGGGAGCCATTGCGATAACTACTACACATTGCGTAGACAACAATGCTCCGGCGGGATCGCATGAGGCGGCATTTATCAACCGAGCAGGTGAATCGATTATCTAACTGTCACCGCAATTAGAACTCATTGTTGTGATAATCGAACTTATATATAGAGACATATGTGTGTGTATATTTGTTTGTGTGTGTGTGCACAAAAGACAACTGTAAACGTGACTTCTCGTATTTACCGTAATTTTGACAGCAGAGCAGTCAACGAGAGGAAATCAACCTCAAGGCGTGTCAAGAGTTCTCAAGAGAAATATAATTGTAGAGCAAACAAATAAGCAGGCTGCAGTACTCGACAGTTAAATACCCTGCTGACTGCTATTAAAAGCCAACTTCATTATCCAACACTGACAATAAACATTAAATACGAGTACCTTTGATTATGATGAGAAGGAAAGTCACGTTTTAAAAATAAACTGCACTCGGTTTCAGGTTTATTAAAAAGGCGACTTGCTCTCTGATACTGATTACAAACATAACTGTACCTTCTTCTTTCTCCTACATACATTTTTAACAGCTTTTCTGTTATATTTGTAACTTTCCCTTTCCCAGACGCCACCTGGCGTTCAATTGTCGTGGCCGCTTACGAAGATCTTCGGCTTACACGATCTATTCTAAGTTCTTAAGTTGGTCTAGTGCGTGGCGACTTGTCCGTGTGAAAGAGGTGGTATTCTCTGAATCTCGCCAGGCAATTGGAACAAATTCTGTGGATATTCGTTTAACACATCCAGCCTGCGTAGCTTGAAGGCGGAAATCAGCCACTGACCCGTACGCACTGTCGTCGGCAATGAGTAATCACGTCGGAAGCGCACAAACATTTCGGCATACACGAACGGATTTTGGCTATACAGCTTCCAAGCCTCGGCATGTTTATTGATCAGTTTGCGTAAATTATGCGCATCACGCAGGGATTCAAAGTCATCGGCACGCCGGTTGGCAACGAAGATGACGTCGATGAAGGCGAAGGTGTGCTCGTAGTGGGGCAGTCGCTTAATCTGCAACGGAATGGCGCGTAATATGTGCCGCTTCTCGAAGCAGAGCATCTTATAGGCATCAGTCCGCGAGCTGCTGATGTCGAACATCACCTGCTTGAAGCCCATGGGCGTGGTGCACAGTCGGATCTCTCGAGTCTCCCCTGCGATTATGTACTGCGTGAGCAGCGACAAAGCCAACTTGGCATTGTCGAGGAACTCCCGTTCGTTGAATTGCCTATCGCAGAACAGCTTGAAGTTCCACAAATAAAGCCTATTGAGAATCATTTGCCATATAAACCAGTGAAACGAAGTTCTTTCATTCTCCTTGACAAACTCGATGTTCAAGTTAAAGTTCCAGGTCGACGGCTCGTCGAAACCACTAGTCTTTGTGGTTGCCAGATGGCGTTGGTTACGCGGCCACGGTGTCATACCCCGCATACAGATACGCGCCTGCTGACAGCACCTGAACAGGGTCCGATTGCAGCCCATCAATAATTTTACACTGGCCAGAAAAACATAAGGTTTAAATTTGAATTTCGAATTATTATTTTTGGCACATCTGGCAAGTATAACAATTATAAATCACCACTGCTCAACACTGTTTAACTATGGCAATGAACTACATTATTAAAGTATGATTATAATCCATTTACTTCTTGAAGAGATCGACGATCTATCGATTCAGCATTGTTGTTCAACATTGTCTGACAAACTTATCACTTCCTTAAACACTTTCTTTGTTTGTCGGACTGTCCTGGATCCCTTCACTTCAGGAGATCAATAGAGGTCGCGAGATCACTTACAGTTGTTTGCCAAATTTAGTTCCTACTTGCTGATGATCGTTTGAGCAGTTCCTCCAGTCGGTAACCAAGTGCAAATATAATGAGGTAATCACAACTTTGTGTGTGGCTGAAGATCTTTATAAGCACACTCGATAATGAACGCCAGGTGGCGCCAGCAAAAGTTGCAAAAAAAAAAAACAAAAGCTGCAAAATGCAAGATATGTTGCCCTTCGCTTGGTCGCCCCTCTTTAGCTTCCATCTTAACTGCAGTCAACTTTGTTGTCTTGTTGATGAGCCGGCGACGTAGTTCATGAATTTCTAATGCCAAACACTTAGCTGGGGTTGCAACTGCTGGAGGAGGGGTGTGAGGGCTGGCGGATGCCTTAACAGAGCTACAGGTACAGCTAGACAATGGCCAAGCAGCAGCACTTGATGCTGAAGATATGTTTGCTTTAAGCAACAACTATTTCTGCCCTGTTCGGACCACGCACTACAGTCGTGTCGCGCAGATTAGTAACACAGTGCTCACACTGTTTGGCAGCTGGCTACTCGCATTGTCTACAGTGCCGTCCATAATTTAGAGAACGCAGCTGCACTGCATTGACGCGCCGCAGTTCTGGGCGCCCAAAGTCCTTTTGCCTATCAAGTGGCCATATATCTCTGTCCTTATCTTGCACATCACCTGCTACAAATTTTTGCACAGCCGCAGGGAATGGCAGGCAGCAGCCTGCGCAGGGTCCCAGTCGCCGCTTATCGCAGCACGTGCCACTGCAGCCTGTCGATAAGTTGAATTTAGTATGCATTGCGAGCGAGCGAGAGAGAGTGAAAGAGAGGGCAGGCGCTGGCTTGCTGCAGACACTGTGCGATATGGTTTCTTTTCTTCTTCGACACTTTGTGGCTGCGGTCGCACCCTTCTCTCGCCCACCCACTGCAGGAGAAGCAGCTGCTACTGCTGCCGCTGCTGCTGGCACGCTGCATTTGACTTTAAAGCGTGCAATTTTATGCTTTTAATTTTACGCTTAATAAATTTTGTGGCTTTGCGCAGAACAATTACCCAGCTGGGAGAATAATAATGAGTTAAAGCAGCGTTAAAACTTTAATGCTGTGAGCAGGGAGGGAAATGGGGAACAGTGCGAAATTGTTATAAACTCGATGGCTCAGAAAAACACTTAAAGATGCCCCAACAGCGAGTGGGGGCAAGCATAATTTTGGCAATTGAAACAAAGTTTGTTAAACTGCTCGCGAGCTGCCAAACTGCAATCCACACGCTCTCATATCATACATCATTTGCTGTCAAGTTTTTAAACTGCGAAGCGCAGCGCACTTGGACCTCGCAGCGACAACAAGTTGGGCGTGTCGGAAAAACTTGAAATTGTTTTCCAAATTGCAATGTCACGCTATCCACGTCAACCCGAGTAACTCCTGTGAAACAACAACAACAACTGCGCGACACGAGAAGAAAGAGAAACTTTTCGAAAGGCGACAAAACAAAATTCGGTATAACAGTTAAGATATCTAAGAACTTGAATAAGTTTCCATTTCCTTTGTCAACGAATCCGTATACTCATCCTGTGTAGAGAAGTTATCTATATATGCACTTGCGCAAACATATTTATCGATGTATCGTTGCCCAATGCGATAGAAATATATCGCATGCGATTTCATTGTGAACGAAAATGAGCGTCACTTGGTCACTCTTAGAAATAACAACTTTGTTTTGTCTTTGAGTAAAGGGGGACTCCCTCCCATCGAGCACTCTCCTCGCCTGCTGATGACAATGACTTTTTAAATTGCTCCTCGAGAGTGTCAGCTACGGTCAAAAAGTTTAGCAGCTGCTTGAAAATAAATGAGTGGTGAAAAGAGAGACAGAGCGAGAGAGCAAGGGAGAGAAAATAAAATAAGCGTGTGTTCAGTTGAGCGGTAGTTAACGTCATCATCATTATCATTACCACTGCGAGCGGGCGGACTTTACGATTTTATTTCGGTTGCTTTATGAGCAAGCAGAAATAAATGTTTTAAAACGGATTTAAGAAATATCCTAAATCAAGGATATTCTTCTACCCGCACTCAAATCTCTCCCAAGCTCTGGTTAAATCAAAAGCATATTTTTTGGCCATTTTAATTGCATTCCTTGTAGGATTGTAGTTTCCACAATCCTCAAGTAATCCACGGCATTATAATGCCATTACAATCTGCCGTCTTGCAATTCCTTTTAATGTTTGCCAACAAATTGCATTGTTTATGGTCCAAAAGAGAAAGAGAGAGCGAGAAAAAGATAGAGAGATGGTGGAGTGTTGTGGAAAAATTTCGCAAATTAAAGTGCATCTAATCCCGGAGAATATTTACTTGAAAATTAAAGTGCCAACAAAATATGCATAAGGTGTTTATGCACTTACAGGAAAACCCATGTGCTGCACTTTATCGCACACAATGCAATTTCCATTCTTTGCTTTTGCCAAAAATGCAGAAATTAATTTCCACAGAGTTAAAAGGCAAACAAGGCAAATGCAGGAGCATAAACGAGAAACCCAACTCGACTCGACGCAACTCAATTTGAATTGATAAAGTAAATTTGAATTTTTGAAGTAAACAATTTTCCATGCAAATTGGGCAAAATTCAACGCATGCTTGGATAAGTCCAGCAAAAGAAGTTGCTAGCTGTTATTAAAACTGGTATTACTCTAGGTGACAGTGTACTGAGAAAACTGCTTACGTTAACATATAATATTATGACAAGTAATGTAAGCGTAGCTTATGAACTTTTTGTTTTACATTTAATCATTTGATAATAAACAACAAAATTTGTTTGATGTATAAACTTTTTGCCGTTGCTGGCATTTTTACGTAGGTGGGAGCCAAAAACATCTGCCGTGTGTGGGCGCCTAATCATATGTTTATTACGAGGGTTTGATAGTCGGACTTTTGTATTTGCCGCCACCTGCCAAAAAAACGCCCGTCAGCAGTTATCGATTAACACGACTGAAAATTAGTAAGCTGCGTTTTTGGTTTGCGTTTTATAGGCATTGAAAGCAGACGATCTCGTGAATTTAACGAAAATGGAAAAATAATTTGTGTCAGCATGGCAAAATTTCATAAATTGGGCACGAACTGCACCCCATCCAGCATATTCTCCAGATTTAGCCCCCGTGACTATTTTTGTTCCAAACATGAAGAAATGGCTCGGCGGTAAGAGATTCGGGTCATCACAGAAACAAACGACTATTTTGAGGGCCTAAAAACCTATTATTTGGAAGGAATAAAAATTGAAAAACCTGGACAAATGTATAGAGCTAAAAGAAGATTATGTTGAGAAATAAAACGCTTCTTTGACGAAAAAAATATATTTTATTCAAAAAGTCACGGACTTATCAAACGACCCTCGTAATTCACATGTTGCGTGCCCATGAATCGTTTTTTTAACAAGTCAGCAAAGTGATTCTGTATTTGCGGCTTGATTTATCCTTTTGGTAGAGCAACAACAGCAACAATGCTACTGAGCCACGAATTATCTCTGCAATGGCCCAATGAACATATTCGAGAACCATATTTCATGGGCTTAAAAGCAAAGTTGCAACAATCAAACTTTGTAATTACACGACGCACTGCTGCTGCTTCACTCCTGCAGCAGGTCTGGTACACACAAACTCATGCATGTGTATTTGTATGTATGTTCACACATATGACTTCCCTCTCATCATGCGTGGGTGTGTGTGTGTGTGTGTGCAGAAAACTTTTGCAGCGCGTGGGGCAAGTATGGAAAATATTTAAAAGAAAAGTTCGACTCGAGCAAAGGAAAATAAACACTCTAAGAGGACTCAGCAGGACTTGCAAGAGAAATTGTATAGCAAATAATTTTAAAATAAAGAACAACTCAAAAACTTAATCCGAAAAATACACACATACACAATTACTTGCCAGTACGTTGTGAACGTGTGTGTGAGTTGTAATTTCGTTTTTTTTTTATGCCCAAAAATGCAATATTAAAAGGCAGAATATTATTTTTAATGAGCACTTGCACGACTACAAATATATTAATGTACATACATATGTATGTGTGTGTGTGTTAGTGTGTGCTGTGCCTTGATGAAAATTTACTTTCATTTTAATTAGGAGCTGCAGCTAAAGTGAAGAGAGGTAGAGAGAGAGAGAGAGCGGGGAGAAAAAGAGTGTGTGGTGCAAAAAGACGAAAAATTAAATTAAAAACACTTTCGTGCATTTAAGCAAATAAAGAGTGACGGTCACGTGGGCGTCCTGGCATGACACACGTACGGAACACACACACACACAGCTGGCTGCACTTTGAGGTTATGTAGCAAAATGCATGCGGTTTTAAACACGTGGCGCGCAACGGAGTTTTATTTTTTAATTAAGCTGTTTACATTTACTCGCTATGTTCTTGCCTCACGCCCCGCCGAGGTGCAAAGTTGTTTGTTTTCTCTGACCCAAGAAAACGCCTGTGGCTCTTGTCGCCAACGCAACGCAACACAGCACAGCGCAGCGCAGCAGCGTCCCGACCTCGGTCTGCACCTGCCCTCAGTCACCGTCGCCGTGGCGCTGCCTTTGTGGGTCAAGTGAGCAGCAAGCTTTGCCTTTGCCTTTGCTGTTGCTGTTGCTCTTCCACCTGTCGGCGGCACAACTAAAAAAGTGCAAGCAAGGATCTCACTTCGCACGACACTTTGCAGGTCAGCAAGATTTAATACCTGTGTCTTAATAAACATACATACACACATACATACATATTTACAATTATCCTATGTTTCTTCATTTATTCTCATTCTAGGAACTCCAACGTTATTCACTCTTTGAACTGGTTCAGAACACCACGAAACATTGCCACACAATGTGATTAATTCTCGACCATTAGTCAACAACCAAATACCTAATTTAAGCGTCCCTTGTGGCAAAAAAAAATTAATTAAATTGAGCAGGAAAGTCAATTAATTGCAACATTTTTGGTTGATTAAAGCCTTTGAAATATTTACACACATCTCTGCATAAAATAAGCGCTTGTAAATTGCGCTGTTCCGCGCAACATAATGCAATTAATTAAAATGTTGATATTAAACAGTCCAGTATACCCTGTAAAACAGGAGCACCGAGTAAAATAAATAAGTTAACAGGTTTCATGGGTGAATGCCTTCAAATTTATTTGTATTTCCCAATACAATTAACAACGTATTGAAGTGCGCTGTAATTTCTACAGCACATTTATTAGTCGACCATATTATACTTTGTTGTCAGCTGGTCTCAGCTGAAATAGCATTAAAAATAGAATGAAAGCGCCGTTAAAACATGTGATTTAATTACACCATGATAAAATATCGATGCACATCACTTTTCCACTTGAACTGATTCGCTTACATAGATACAAATACTTATGTGTATGTACATACAAACATCAAAGTTAGCTTTAATATATTTCTGGATTGTGAAGTCTGTAGTTCGATTGGATATCGTTCAGTTGAATTGACCACAGATGCTGCAAGAGAAATAATATTAAGCCAAACTGACCTTGATGCCATTCTTTGGATATTTTTATGTTTATTGACTACTAAAATTAATTGACAATTCTTGACCCACTTTGAACTGGCCTTGCACCTTTCCTGGGCTTAGAGATGAACCAGAATTCGTGAAATTTCCAATAAGAATAAAATATCGCAAGCAAGCACCAGAAGCTTAGATATTTTTAACGGGATATGATGAGGAAAGATGCCACAACTCTATTTTCCATAGGCCATAGAAATATGTTTCCAATACTGAACAAAAGTAGAACAGTTTTTTAATTTCTAGAAATAATTTCAATTTCCCTTTTACGTCGACTGCAACATTTTTCCCGCAATAAGCCTTCAAAGCAGCCCCATTTAGTTCATAACATTTAGGCATTACGACTTTGTCTGTCTCCTCTTTAAACCGCTTATGTGTTTCATTGATTTTAATGCTGCCAACTCCTGATTCCCGTTTTAAGCTCTGTGATTGAGCTTTGCATGTGTGCGCGTGTGTGTGCAATGTGCTTGGGCATAAAAAGTTGATTAGTGTGCCGCATGCACACTGCGAGCGGCGACTGACAATTGCCAAGCCCATTGGCCGTGGCCAACAACAAATTCCACGCTTTGTGCGCAAATTAGCCTGCAATCGGACAAAGAATCGCATTGGAAAGAGAAAACAAAGCTGCACATGCAAAAATACCCGACCATCGACCAGATAAATGCGGAACCAAAGGCAAAGCCAGAAACAGAACCACAGTGGGGCCAGACGTCAGAGACAGTGACGTCGATGCCGCCGCATCGGTGGCCTTCAACAGAAGCGACGGCAGCCACATTAGCAGCTCTTGTGGTCATTACCTCGTTTTGTAGTCGTTGTGGATGTTCCTCTTGTTGTTGTTGTTGTTGTTGTTGTTGTGTCCCGTGTCGATCGCAGGGACAACAAAAGAAGAAAAAGGCCGCCCGTGGTTTTTTGGCCGCGCGTGCCATCTGCGGCCTTTCGACGCGTTCAACAAACAATGAAAACGCTTTTCAATTGTTGCTGCTGCCGCCGCGCTGTGCATCGCTAACAGGCGCTGCCAATGGCCCGTCACGTCTTGTCATCTGCATTCAGCACCAACTCAATAGGTTCCTCCCCGAGCCAATTATCGACGCCGCAACGTCGTTGAGAGTCGTGTATGCTGTTAAAACAGTTATCTACGCATGGTTCCTTTGAACCACAACAAGTTCATATGAGCAGCTCATTGAAACTAACAACGGAGCTGGGACCACTAAGCACTGAACACATAGAGGCCTTAAAGATACAAATGTATCTTAAGCATGCAAATTTCTCAACAACTAAAAATCGGGTTGCGGTACAAATGTATCTTAAAGATACAAATGTATATTAAGAATGCAAATTTCTCAAAAACTAAATATCGGGTTGCGGTACAAATGTATCTCAAAGATACATATGTATCTTATGCATGCAAATTTCTGAAAAACTAAAAATCGGGTTGCGGTACAAATGTATCTCAAAGATACAAATGTATCTTATACATGCAAATTTCTCAAAAACTAAAAATCGGGTTGCGGTACAAATGTATCTTAAAGATACAAATGTATCTTAAGCATGCAAATTTCTGAAAAACTAAAAATCGGGTTGCGGTACAAATGTATCTCAAAGATACAAATGTATCTTATACATGCAAATTTCTCAAAAACTAAAAATCGGGTTGCGGTACAAATGTATCTTAAAGATACAAATGTATCTCAAAGATACAAATGTATCTTAAGCATGCAAATTTCTCAAAAACTAAAAATCGGGTTGCGGTACAAATGTATCTTAAAGATACAAATGTATCTTAAGCATGCAAATTTCTGAAAAACTAAAAATCGGGTTGCGGTACAAATGTATCTCAAAGATACAAATGTATCTTAAGCATGCAAATTTCTCAAAAACTAAAAATCGGGTTGCGGTACAAATGTATCTTAAAGATACAAATGTATCTTAAGCATGCAAATTTCTGAAAAACTAAAAATCGGGTTGCGGTACAAATGTATCTCAAAGATACAAATGTATCTTAAGCATGCAAATTTCTGAAAAACTAAAAATCGAGTTGCGGTACAAATGTATCTTAAAGATACAAATGTATCTTAAGCATGCAAATTTCTGAAAAACTAAAAATCGGGTTGCGGTACAAATGTATCTCAAAGATACAAATGTATCTTATACATGCAAATTTCTCAAAAACTAAAAATCGGGTTGCGGTACAAATGTATCTCAAAGATACAAATGTATCTCAAAGATACAGATGTATCTTAAGCATGCAAATTTCTCAAAAACTAAAAATCGGGTTGCGGTACAAATGTATCTTAAAGATACAAATGTATCTTATGCATGCAAATTTCTCAAAAATTAAAATTCGGGTTGCGGTACAAATGTATCTTAAAGATACAAATGTATCTTATGCATGCAAACTTCTCAAAAACTAAAAATCGGGTTGCGGTACAAGTGTATCTTAAAGATACAAATGTATCTTTAGCAAACAAATTTCTGGAAAAACTAAAAATCGGGTTGCGGTACAAATGTATCTCAAAGATACAAATGTATCTCAAAGATACAAATGTATCTTAAGCATGCAAATTTCTCAAAAACTAAAAATCGGGTTGCGGTACAAATGTATCTTAAAGATACAAATGTATCTTAAGCATGCAAATTTATGAAAAACTAAAAATCGGGTTGCGGTACAAATGTATCTCAAAGATACAAATGTATCTCAAAGATACAAATGTATCTCAAAGATACAAATGTATCTTAAGCATGCAGATTTCTCAAAAACTAAAAATCGGGTTGCGGTACAAATGTATCTCAAAGATACAAATGTATCTTATACATGCAAATTTCTCAAAAACTAAAAATCGGGTTGCGGTACAAATGTATCTCAAAGATACAAATGTATCTCAAAGATACAAATGTATCTTAAGCATGCAAATTTCTCAAAAACCAAAAATCGGGGTGCGGTACAAATGTATCTTAAAGATACAAATGTATCTTAAGCATGCAAACTTCTCAAAAACTAACAATCGGGTTGCGGTACAAATGTATCTCAAAGATACAAATGTATCTTATGCATGCAAACTTCTCAAAAACTAAAAATCGGGTTGCGGTACAAATGTATCTTAAAGATACAAAGGTATCTTAAGCATGCAAACATCTCAAAAACTAAAAATCGGGTTGAGGTACAAAAGTATCTTAGAGATACAAATGTATCTTAAGCATGCAAATTTCTCAAAAACTAAAAATCGGGTTGCGGTACAAATGTATCTCAAAGATACAAATGTATCTTATACATGCAAATTTCTCAAAAACTAAAAATTGGGTTGCGGTACAAATGTATCTCAAAGATACAAATGTATCTTATACATGCAAATTTCTCAAAAACTAAAAATCGGGTTGCGGTACAAATGTATCTCAAAGATACAAATGTATCTTAAGCATGCAAACTTCTCAAAAACTAAAAATCGGGTTGCGGTACAAATGTATCTTAAAGATACAAAGGTATCTTAAGCATGCAAACATCTCAAAAACTAAAAATCGATTTGAGAGATACAAATGTATCTTAAGCATGCAAATTTCTCAAAAACTAAAAATCGTTGGGGTACAAATGTATCTCAAAGATACAAATGTATCTTATACATGCAAATTTCTCAAAAACTAAAAATTGGGTTGCGGTACAAATGTATCTCAAAGATAGAAATGTATCTTATACATGCAAATTTCTCAAAAACTAAAAATCGGGTTGCGGTACAAATGTATCTTAAAGATACAAATGTATCTTAAGCATGCAAATTTCTCAAAAACTAAAAATCGGGTGCGGTACAAATATCTTAAAGATACAAATGTATCTTAAGCATGCAACTTTCTGAAAAATTAAAAATCGGGTTGCGGTACAAATGTATCTCAAAGATACAAATGTATCTTAAGCATGCAAATTTCTCAAAAACTAAAAATCGGGTTGCGGTACAAATGTATCTTAAAGATACAAATGTATCTTAAGCATGCAAATTTCTGAAAAACTAAAAATCGGGTTGCGGTACAAATGTATCTCAAAGATACAAATGTATCTTATACATGCAAATTTCTGAAAAACTAAAAATCGGGTTGCGGTACAAATGTATCTCAAAGATACAAATGTATCTTAAGCATGCAAATTTCTGAAAAATTAAAAATCGGGTTGCGGTACAAATGTATCTTAAAGATACAAATGTATCTTAAGCATGCAAATTTCTGAAAAATTAAAAATCGGGTTGCGGTACAAATGTATCTCAAAGATACAAATGTATCTTATACATGCAAATTTCTCAAAAACTAAAAATCGGGTTGCGGTACAAATGTATCTTAAAGATACAAATGTATCTTAAGCATGCAAATTTCTCAAAAACTAAAAATCGGGTTGCGGTACAAATGTATCTCAAAGATACAAATGTATCTTATACATGCAAATTTCTCAAAAACTAAAAATCGGGTTGCGGTACAAATGTATCTCAAAGATACAAATGTATCTTATACATGCAAATTTCCCAAAAACTAAAAATCGGGTTGCGGTACAAATGTATCTCAAAGATACAAATGTATCTTATACATGCAAATTTCTCAAAAACTAAAAATCGGGTTGCGGTACAAATGTATCCCAAAGATACAAATGTATCTTATGCATGCAAATTTCTCAAAAGGTAAAAATCGGGTTGCGGTACAAATGTATCTTAAAGATACAAATGTATCTTAAGCATGCAAATTTCTGAAAAACTAAAAATCGGGTTGCGATACAAATGTATCTCAAAGATACAAATGTATCTTAGGCATGCAAACTTCTCAAAAACTAAAAATCGGGTTGCAGTACAAATGTATCATAAGATACAAATGTATCTTAAGCATACAAATTTCTCGAAAACTAAAAATCGGGTTGCGGTACAAATGTATCTTAAAGATACAAATGTATCTTAAGCATGCAAACTTCTCAAAAACTAAAAATCGGGTTGCGGTACAAATGTATCTTAAAGATACATAAGTTTTACACAAGGGCTCGAAAAAACCCTTGCTACGGCCCTGTGCCTCAGTCGTTTCGCTCTCCACGGCGAAACACAAAATTGACTTCAGGCTGCCAGCGCGCCGGCCGAAGCATTTGGCTATTGTCAAAATTCACTAGCAACGCATACATTCACATGCCAGCATGTGCATACATACACTCGCACACATTGAAACGATCGCACAGCGCAAAGAAGTACGCGCATGCTTATCGTTTCGCTGCCGTTGTGCGACTGAAACAGTTTTGATCCTATCGAAAAACTAGAAATAACAGATTTACCCCCTGTTTGAGGTCTCTATGTGTTCAGTGCTTAGTGCTGGGACTGTTCGGAGTTCACTTTGTACCAATTAGGCGGCCATACACGACAATGTCTTGTGATTCACAATTCAATTCGTACTAATTAGTCGGACCTATACGTCACTTTTCACGCAGTGCACACACACACAACCTTTCATTGGGATGAAATTTATGAAGACTGTCGGATAATAT
This sequence comes from Zaprionus indianus, assembly GCA_018904595.1. Taxonomy (NCBI): domain Eukaryota; kingdom Metazoa; phylum Arthropoda; class Insecta; order Diptera; family Drosophilidae; genus Zaprionus; species Zaprionus indianus. The sequence goes on along the minus strand of JAEIHA010000709.1, from coordinate 1,370,426 downwards.
ATTACATGTAAATCTGATACGAGGTGTAAGCTATCAATGTGCTAGTTAGGCATCTTATCTGGTCGCATCTTTTGCGTCGGGCACTTCAAACTTTGCGCATTGATGCAAATCGATCATCAAAATTTACGAGACATTGCCCAAAGTACGTCATAAAATGGCGCGTGCAAACTAATTAAGTACATAAAACGAAGATTAACGGCTTTCAAAGTGCCGTAAAATCCACAGCGCAACAATTAGCCCAAAAGTCCAAGGATGTGCCAGAATCACAGAGCCGAGAGAGGGAGAGCAGATTCGAATGTAATGGAATGCGAATATGTTGTCAGCCATAAAAGCAAAAACGAGACTTCGTCTTTGGCTCGTGGTTCTCTGAGGATGTGAGGCTGTGGGGCTGTGGGGCTGGCGGCTTTTTGGCAATGAAAACCAATGCAAAGTCGTTAAAAGCAACCAAAGCTCTTCCCGGAAAAGTAGAAATACGAAAGAATTTGATAGTGTCGCAGGATGCTGTATACTCTATAAATCGAAAAGTAAATCAAGCCAATAATGAAAAGCCTAATCCGACTAACTAAAACAAATTCAATGAAATGAAAATTATGTCTAAATTTTTATTTGGTTACTAAACATTTTAGAAATTCATAATACCCCATTGTGAGTGCATTCATTTTGCGAAATAGGAAGTGTAGAGAGAGGAATGCGGGGAGGGGGGTTCATAGGAAAACAGGCGAAAACTTTTTAATTTAATGCATCCTCGTAAAAATTTGATACTTTGTTAGCGAGTCGGCTGTAAAAATAGTTTCGCTTTGCTTCTCTGATTCCCTTTTGCTGTCCCTCTCTAGTACGTATGCATCTCCTGTCCCTGTCTCGTTTGATTCCCTGTCGCTGTCAGCCAAAGTTGACCCAATAAGCAAGTTGGCAAAAGTTTCCGTTTCAGTTTAGGTTTCAGTTTCAGTTGCAGCCTCAACTTTGAGCTCATCCCCCTCTCACTCCCACTCCCTCTGCCACCGATGCTGAGTCCATGCCGCCGTGTGCGTCCGGCAAGAGGATTAGGCCGGCTAACTCGCGTGGCCGTTTCAATTAAAATAAATTAAATGCGGCGCGCGGCGGTCGCAAATGTCAAAACTGTTTGCGGCTCAATTAGGCGCACTGTCAAAATTTGCGTACGCCTCCCCCCTCCCCCCTTGGGTGCTCGTTCTCTGACAGGCATTTGGGACAGATGATGAACTGCAAATTGGATATGGCGAAGATAGAAAGAGGGATAGAGAGAGAGTGAGGGAGATAGACATACTTGTGCATGTGACGAGAGCTGCCCAAATCATGGTCCCTTCGATGCGTGTCTGTATTGGCAGCGCTCATTCTTCCTGCCCACTCTCCTCCCGCCTCTGCGCCTTAAGCAAGCTTAAAAGTTGCTCAAAACAAAACTTTGTTGGCCAACAATAAGCAGTAAAACAAAGGATTTGCCAGATTTTGAAACAATAATGTTAAGCGGCAGTGTAAATAGAATCAACTGAAGGCGAAGTAAAACGAAACGGAATCAAATTAAATGAAACAAGCGCATTGCGGGACGCACTTTTACTCTCGGATTATGCTTATTATTATTGTTGTTGCTGATGCTGCTTCTTCTGTTTTTGTTGCTATTGCTTTTGTTGCTTTCTCTGTTGTTTTCTTTTCTCAGCTGTTGCTTTTTCTGCTGTTATCTTTTGCGTACTTTGATTTTTCGAGTAAAAAGCTTTCTGGGAGGCTTTGTTGCAGAGAGTTTTCAATTTTCAACTTGCTTTTCATTTCCACTCTGTTGTAGTTAGCCAGTGCTGCCTGTAATTGGGTGAGGCGCTAATGAGCAGCCCAATTTGAATTGGAATCGGAATCCAAAGACGCCCACACACGAGACGACTTGCAGTTGGCATAGACACTGGCGCCACCTAGTGAGAGAAACATGACATTTTAATTGGACTGCCAGGCGCATCAACGCCTGCCGATTGAGAGAGAGTGAGAAGGGAGAGAGAAATGGATAAGTTGCTAATTAAACGGCAATTTCAGTTGTTGTTGTAGCTGAGTGAAAAAGAAAGAAAGAGAGCGAGGGAGGGGAATAGGGCATATTGGCAATGCTACAGTTGGACATCCCTTGTCACTGATCTAAATTTATGCAAATTGGCAGCTGCAACTGCAACTGCAAGTGCAACTGCAACTGAAAGATGCGTGTGCAACATGCGGCCACAACTCATTCTGCTTCGCTGCGCCTCCAACGTCACTGGGCCCTCCGTAGTCCCATTCATTTGGATGAGTTGCAGATGCAGTTGCAGCCGGAGCTGAAGTTGCCACCAGTTGCCAGCAGTTGTTAGTTGCCAGTTTGGCTGATTATTAAATCACAGGGCCAGCGCACAAGCAGCAGTCGGAGCAGGGGCGGGGGGCAGGAGTCGGTGCCGGGCAATCTGATATGCAAAATCTCAACTAGTTTAGCTGCGAGTCGCGAAACAACAGCAGAAGAGCCTGCCCCAGAAGAGCCCAGAGGAAGGGATTTAGCTCGTTCATCTTCAGGCTTCCTCCCTGTGTGTGTGTGTGTGTGTGTGTGTGTGTTAATTACAGCTTGGGCCAGCACGAGCACTGGCAAACGGCAACTTGTTAAAAATTTCCGCTGCCAGTTTATTAGAGGCCAGCAGACACAACAGCAGCAACTCCCTCTCTGTCCCCCTCTCTGCTTCTGCTTCGGCTGCGCTTGGCAATTAATTGAAGCTTAGCTCAACCTGTTTTAATAAGAGCGCGAAGCTGCAGCAGCAGCAGCAGCAGCAGAGAATGAACTTGAGGCAGTGGCAGGGGAAGATGCTGAGACTGAGACCAAGAGGAGTCAAGCGGCGAGTTCAGCTAAGACGATGCCTCGCGATGCGCGATACGCGACGCCAGTTTCGGGCTTAGACTCGAAATTAGCTGCATTATGTGCGCAAGTTGTGAGCTCCTCAAATTCAACTTAATCGCCGGAAATATTTTTGCGAAATTATGAGCCAAATAATAGAAGTGAAAAAGGTGAAAACATGCCAAGAGATTTGCTACGAGATAAGTCCGTGACTTTTGAATAAAATATATTTTTTCGAAGAAGCGTTTTATTTCTCAACATAATTCCTTTAGCTCTATACATTTAGTCCAGCGTTTTCCAATTTTTTATTCCTTCCAAATAATAGGTTTTCCAAGGCCCTCAAAATAGTCGTTTGTTTCTGTGATGACGAATCTTACCGCCGAGCCATTTCTTCATGTTTGGAAACAAAAATAGCACGGGGGCTAAATCTGGAGAATAGCTGGATGGGGTAGCAGTTCGTAGCCCAATTTATGAAATTTTGCCATGCTGACACAAATTCACTTTTCCATTTTCGTTAAAATTCACGAGATCGTCTGCTTCAATGCCTATAAAACGCAAACCAAAAACGCAGCTTTCCAAAATTTTACAGTCAGCTGTTAATCGATAACTGCTGACAGGAGCAGTGTTGTATTTAGAGCAGGTGCGCGGCAAATACAAAAAGTCACGGACTTATCAAACGACCCTCGTATCTTTCCCGGGATAATCTGACTGGAATTTAAAGTTGAGTATATGATGAGAAAATATATACAAGAAACGGGGAATATAGTTGCTTTATGACCTACAATAACTTTTTAGTTTAATTTAACTATAAATTCATATTTTAAAAGGACATTTTAAATGGACATTTTTATTTTTTAATACCACGTTTATTGTACCCTTGTAAAGGGTATATTAATTTTGGTCAAAAGTATGCAACACACTATAGAAGAATTCTCCGACTCTATAAAGTATGTATATACGATACTAATGCCGAATCAGCATCTTCAAAGGAGTCCTACAATCCCTTTCTGTCTGTCCGTATGTCCGTTAATACGTGTCCGTCTATTGCAACGCACATTGGTCTGTTAGCTCGAGAGCTATCCTGATGAAACTTGGCACACATGCTTAGTAGAACTGCACGCTATAAATAAGTGGGAACCAGTCCGATTGGAACGATATATCGTATAGCTGTCATACAAACTATCGGCCCATTTTTGTTATTCGTCAAGATATTGCAACCAAATTTACTACATCGGACTTTTTCTTTATATATAATTTGCTTATTGGATTTGATCAAAATCGGACCACTATAACATATAGCGGCCATAGGAACAATCGGCCGAAACAGAGATTTTTCTATGAAGAGCAGTTTTGGTTGTAGAAATAACTCAACTTATCAGTGCCTATATACCATTAAGCACTGCAATATATAACTAATATTGAAAAGATCGGGGCACCTGAAAGTGCATAAAACGTTCGGCATGCCGAAAGAAGCTTTCTTTCTTCGTTTAGTTCTAAATTCGATTAAAGCTTTGAAAAACATTTCAAAATTAAATAAAAATTTTCTTTAGATTCCAAATTTTAGCATATGCAGCTGAGGAATGGCACTGGCGGCCATAAGTGGAGTCGACAGGCTGCCCTTCATGCGGCGCTTTGACGCACTGCAGCAGGATTGGCAGCAGGAGCAGCTGCGCAATGAGACAAGCAACTTGCGCAATCCTTACAGCCTGATGGCGCCGCCCTTCGAGAACGTAATGAATGCATAAAAAGAAACATACGATTGCTGCGAACTTGATCATAAATCATTATCCTCGCCTCGCCTGCAGCCGGCGGTGAATCTGCCCAAGATACTGGAGCACTGCAAGGTGGGCATGGAGTTCGATCATGGCACGACGACGCTGGGCTTCCGCTACAAGGGAGGCGTGGTGCTGTGCGCCGATTCGCGTGCCACATCGGGCCAGTATATCGGCTCGCAGACCATGCGGAAGATCGTCGAGCTGAGCAACTATATGCTGGGCACCCTGGCCGGCGGCGCAGCTGACTGTGTCTACTGGGATCGAGTGTTGGCACGCGAGTGTCGACTGCACGAGCTGCGCTACAAGAAACGCATGCCGCTGGATGCGGCGGCACGCATCATGTGCAACATTTCGGCGCAGTACAAGGGCATGGGTCTGGTGATGGGCATGATACTGGCCGGATGTGATGACGAGGACTGCAAACTGATCTACGTCGACTCGGAGGGCATGAGGTCGCATGGCAGCGTCTTCTCCGTGGGCAGTGGCTCGCCTTATGCTTTGGGCGTACTTGACACTGGCTATCGCTACAATCTGAGCGACGAGGAGGCCTACGATCTGGCACGTCGTGCCATCTACCATGCCACCAGCAAGGATGCCTACTCGGGCGGCATTGTGCGTCTCTATCACATCAACGACCAGGGCTGGCGGAATGTGTCCAACACGGACTGCAATGATCTGCATGACTTCTTTACCGAGCAGGCGCAGAGGCAGGCCATGGAGGGGGCGGATGAATTGCCCGGCACCAGTGTGGCCAAGATGGAGCAGAAGTTGGGCAAGGACAATGTGATCTCCAGGATTGCTGCGTGCACCATGGAGAAGCTGCGCAAGAAATGAGCTTCAGTTTTTGTTTACGCGAAAGGACTAAAAATTGCTTTGGTTTACATGTCTATCTTTCTCCCTCTCTCACCTCTTTTGCTCTCTCTCCTTTTTAAGCTGCTCATTTAGCATTCGCTGTTTTTCTCCGGTTCCGGGCAGATAACCCACGAGCTTGACCTCAAGCCGTAGTCACACAGTCGCAGTCGGAGCTGCTCTAGATTTTGCGCCTTTGGCTTAAGTAATTTTCTAATGAAACCGCAGAGGAAAAATGAGCTTGACGTCAGGGGTCGTTTGTTGTGGCAACTCTGTCGCTCCCCTCCCCTCCCCACCACTTCCTTTCTCGCTGCTGCTCTTTACTCGCTCTCTCTCTCTCTCATTCTCTTTCTCTTCTTCTCTGCCTTGTCCCGCTCTCCTGCGGCCTCTTCGGCGGTGTTCATTAGATTAAAAGCAATTTACAGTGAAACTTTTGCCCGCAAAATGCAAACGTTGCCTGCCTCCCGCTGCTCACACCCCTCTCTGGCTTACTCTTGCTTTGCACACACACACACACACACACACACACAAATGTACACACACGTGCAGCAGATGGCAGCTCACATGTTCCCAAAACGCCGTGCAAATGTCGCCACGTCCAAATGTTGCCTAGGCAGGAGAGTGAGGCTGCTACTCTCTCTACCCCTCTCCCTCCCCCCGCCTGCTCTGTCTCCCTTCTGCTCTCCCTCTCTTTCCCCTTCCTCTTCACACTGAGTCATTTGGCGTCTTTGGCCTTTTTATTTTCGGGAATTCAACAAATTTGCGGATTTGGTTTGTAATTTATTAAATTTATCGCTTGCTCCAAGCAACTTGCTCGCTCATCGCTCTCCCATTCTCCCGCTCTTCGCCCTCCCTATTCCCCTCTTCTCTCTCTCGCTCTCTTGCTGCCACTGTGGTTGCCCCATTCCGGCCAGTTGCCGCCTGTGTGTGTGCAACATTTGTTGATGACAACCCGAAAAAGACACCGACACCGACACCGACACGGGCACCGACTGCAGCCGATGCCATTGGGCGTACATACGTTTTGCTTCTACACTTTCCTCCCTCCCACACTGCGTATACGTAATGCGTATTGTGTATACGCACAGGCGCACGCTCGTTCAGCATTTCGCAGCCGGCTTAGAAGTTATTATTTTGATTTATAGAAAAAGTTCGTTAGCGAGCGAAAGTTGCTCGTTTATTGTCAGCAGGATGTGCCCCCCCCCTCCTTTTTTCCTCTTCCCCCTCTCTCCTCTCTCCTCTTCCCCCATCCTTTGTCTCCTGCTGCTGCAGCCATTTGGCCAAAAGTTGATATTGTTTCGTGCATTGACGGCGGGTTCCCGCTTCATACAAATGTCTGCAGTAATTAAGCTGCACAACATGCGTGTGTTGTCGGGCTTCAGTTCAGGCTTTGCTCAGCGTCATTTATCTCTTTAATGTGTTGCAGAAAGTTGCACAATTTAAACTCTCAATAACGCCAGAAAAGTATGTACAGCATGATTGATAAAGATTGTTGCGTGGCCATGATGTGGACAGACATAAAGTGCTTAAGGGTTTAAAGTTGGTAGAAGATCAAGAAACGTTAATTCTAATTTATAAGATGAAGACATTTTAAAGTGTGAAATCAGTATTTGTTGGACTTTTTAATAACTAAAATATATATATTAAATAAATTCTATTTAAATTCCATTTTCTATAATTTAAGACTGATATCTATTCCCTTATTGACTTTTATTATTATTTAAATATTATTGGACAATTTTAATATATATTTATAATAATTTATTAATCAAAATAAAGATACAGTAACCAAATTTATCGATATACACATTTGATTTTATTAGCTGTTTATAGCATATGATTTGTCTTTATGCACAGGTTGATTTTTATAAATGTCTCCATGAATTCTTTATATTTCATTTACTATATATTAAAACACACCTACAAATAAAGTAAAATACATTTTGCAATACTACATCGATAGCATGTTACACATTAATCGATAATTAAACAAATGCAGCTCTACATATTATACTTATAATCAAGCACAGTTTATATACTTAACAATCGTGAACCGTCATTGTTCAGGCACTACATTCCTGTGCTTCCTCTTCCCCACCTGCCCTAACAATGTCCGACATTATGTATTCTCTTTTTGTTGACCCCAAATTAATCAATTCTGTCAGCTTGCATCACATTGAGTGACGTCATTGGCAATTAAATGCGACAACATTTATATTAGTTTACATATTTTCCCTTTTGGGCGACGGAACATTTTGCAAATTGTTGCATGACTTGCCCTTGCGCCCGCCACTCCTTTCTCCCTCCTCTCTCTCTCTCTCTCTCTCTCTCTGCCTCTCTCGTGTCTGTGCGAATTTGCATAGAATAATAATGCACAAGGACAGCCACGTTGACGGCGCATATTAATTGCGGCTATCATTTTCCACAAAATTAGCTGCTTCCACAGAAAAATGCTAACCATGCGCACGATTTGCCCCCCTTCTCTCTGTTTCTCATTCTCTCTCTTTCTCTCTATATCTCTCTCTATCTCTCTCTCTGTATTACTCTATCTCTCTGTCTGTCTCTCTCTGTCTGTCTAATATGCGCTTAAAAAGCATGCGACGATAACGAAAACTATAATTTAAATTAATTTACAAAAGCAACAACAACAACAACAACAACAACAACAATAGCAACAGCTATGGCAACACCTGTGCCGTGGCCAATATTGCTGTTTTTGTTGTTGGTAGTAGTTGTTGTTGTTGCTGCTGCTGCTGTTAGCGTGTTGCAAGTGTTGTTGTTGCCATTCCACTTTTGTCAACGAGCTCAAATTCAATGAAATTTCACACTTTGTCGTTAAAAGCCGCGCCAAAGGTGCCTGCGGAGCAGGAGCAGGGGGAGTCAGCGAAAGATACAAGCGAGTGGCAAGTGTGCAGGGGGTGGAGCAGAGCGGAGGGGGGGGGGGGGGGCAGTTAACTGGCAGGCATAAGGATGCAAATATGCAAATGGATTTTGTCAAGCGAACAACGTGGAAGCATGCAATAGCCACGAACTGGTGGAGGGAGGGGAACAGGAGTGAGAGAGAGGGAGCGAGCGTGAGTGCAACACTCAAGGGGAGGGGGGGTGTGGTGCAGCTGGCGGGTGGCGGGTGGCAACTGAGAGTGTTTGACAAGCAAGCGTGACTGTTGAGCTGGGAGTTGGCAGCTCGAAAGAGGATGATGTGCAGCTGCAAGGCGGCATCTTCATTTAGGCCAGCGCCAACATGTGTGTGTGTGAGTATGCAAGCGTGTGTGTGAGTGCTGCAACTCCTGTGATGCCCTGCACTTGATGTTGTAAGTGAGTAAGACGAGGAATGCGCTGCCTGAATGTGAAACGAATTGATATGAATGAAAATTGTTTAGAAATGATTATAATAAACATAAGAGCAATGTAGTTATAGTTAATAAATATTTGTAACAGCAGTATATGAGAATAAACTATAATTATTTGTATATTATTTGATTCTATTTAGTCTTTTTGGCAGATCGTTTCTACAATCGAGGTATGATTTTAAAATCCCTTGATTAGAAACAATTTTAACTATTTAAATATACGCAATAATTTGACTATTTAATCCTCCTACTTAACTTGGCTAACTATCAAAAACTTTTTCTGAAGTGTAAGTAAGTATCTTTCTTCTGTAACTTAAAGATACGAGGGTCGTTTGATAAGTCCGTGACTTTTTGTATTTGCCCGCCCCTGCTCTAAATACAACACTGCTCCTGTCAGCAGTTATCGATTAACAGCTGACTGTAAAATTTGACTGCGTTTTTTGGTTTGCGTTTTATAGGCATTGAAAGCAGACGATCTCGTGAATTTTAACGAAAATGGAAAAAGTAATTTCGTGTCAGCATGGCAAAATTTCATAAATTGGGCTACGAACTGCTACCCCATCCAGCATATTCTCCAGATTTAGCCCCCTGTGACTATTTTTTGTTTCCAAACATGAAGAAATGGCTCGGCGGTAAGAGATTCGGGTCATCACAGAAACAAACGACTATTTTGAGGGCCTTGAGAAAACCTATTATTTGGAAGGAATAAAAAAATTGGAAAAACGCTGGACTAAATGTATAGAGGTAAAAGAAGATTATGTTGAGATATAAAACGCTTCTTTGACGAAAAAAATATATTTTATTCAAAAAGTCACGGACTTATCAAACGACCCTCGTACTTTATCATTAAATTACTTTCGCAGATACAGTTTACTTTGAAAAATAAGATCTTTCTGAAAGGTTCCCTTCCAATAAATTCCTGCTGCCCCTGAAAAGAACTATTGTATTCTTTTTCATACTATGGACGTTGAATACAATGAATGAATGTTGAATACAAGATATGTAACCTTTTTACATATCATTACAGGGTATTCCCTAGTCGAGCAACTGCTGTGGTGCTGCCATTTCGGTTATTGCTGCACATGTTGCTGGCTCTGTGAAGGAACACGTTCGCGTTGCGCTTGTACGCGACGCAGCAGCAGCTGTCATGGCGACAGCAGCAGAGGCAGCACCAGCAGCAGCAGCATCAGCAGGGGGCAACGACAGGGAGAAGGAAGCACTAGCAGGGGGAGGGGAAGGGGGAAACACGCTGCGGACGCACTGCGGACGATGCCTCTTGCCACGGCTGGCATTTTCATTAACAGAGCCGCCAGAGTCGCGACAGCGAAGAAAGCGACGACAACGACGACGACGACGACAAATGCAAATGCAGACGCAGTGCCAGGCCAAGACACGCGCCCAGCAAACGCCAGCAGCAGCAGCAGCAACAGCAAAAGCACCAACATCAGCAACGGCCACATTAGCAACTGCTGCAACATTACATGCAGCGGCAACATCTTCTGCAGCGCGACAACAGCTTCGGTGTCAGATGCACTTCCAATTTATCAGCTCGTGGGCCCGTTCCTCCCTGCCCCTGCATCCTTCCTGTAATGCGAGGCAACTTCAAAGCGCTGATATTGTTGTAGTTGTTGCTGTTGCTGCTGCTGATGATGTTGCTGCTGTTGTCGTGTGTTCTCCATTTATTGCCACTTCGGAGGCGGCAACTGCACATTAGTCGCATATCTGCTGAAATTCACGGCAATTAGTTGCCGTGCTGCTGTTGCTGTTGCAACAACAACAGCGCTGCAAAAGGCAATAAGCAATTGCGTTATCAGGCAAATTAATAATGTGGTGTGGGCAGGGGAAGAGTTGCAGAGGGGGGGGGGTATACCATTTAACTGAGCTCCCAACCATCAATTACTTGTGGCACGATAGAGAAGGCTGCAATCGATCGATAAAGCTTTTGAAGTGAAGCCTTTTGAAGTGAGTTGTACAACTCATAGGGAGTATCCTGCTATTGATTGTAGTGGAAACAGACAGCTATAAACGATGCTTTAAAGTTGATATATATGCATGATCCGCAGTGTTAGAGAGTGACTAAGCTGAGATATTCTTGATAGCAAAAGATCTTTGCTTCCCTTTTCTAGAGTAATGTTTGACTAAGTTAAGTATTCTCCCTAGCTAAGTACAGCGCTCGTTTCTAGAGTAAAGCATGACACAGTTAAGTATACTCTTTCTACCAAGTACAGGGTATACTCTAGTCTAGCTAGCCTTTAGCTCTCAGCACTCTTAATTATCTCAAGCCATGCTTAATCAGTGTCTTCAACAAGGCGCGACACTTTGTCGCACTTCCATTTGCCATCACCCCCCCTTTCCCCTCTTCACCCCCTCCCTCTGCCCTCCCCCTTCCTTTAGTTGGCGACTTTCATCAATTTCAATAAGCCCAAATTGTTGACTCGGCTTTGTTCTTCTCATTCCGTTTTGCAGCTCATCGCGCCGCAGTCGTTTGTCATTTCTCATATTCGAGTATATTTTTTTTTTTGGCCGTCATTGCCAAATTGTGTCACAACTATTTCATTATCCGCTTTATCCCCTTTCCGGCATGCCTCCCCTCCCGACCCACCAGCCGTCTCTATGCTGCTGGCCCGCAATGTAGAAAATTTTTGTGCAAATCCTTGCGATTGCAATGAATAATATTTTTAATGCAAATAACCGGCGGAGCAGCAGCACATGCTGGCAGCAGGGGAGAGGGGGGGAGGTAAGACAGAACGACAACTTGACAGTCGCGTTGACAGCGACAACGATGGCAGCACTTGCAGCAGGACGTAGGTACGAGTGGTGGGGGGGGGGATGTGGCCAGGGGGCGTTAGTCGGGTCGTCGCCGTCGTCGGCCTCATCGTCATCATGGTGAGCACATTTCATTCATTTTCTTTTCCATTTCAATTGTCGTCAAGATTGCAGTAAGTCCTGCACTAACTCCCCACCTTCCTTCTACCCCCCTTTGCCTGCTTCACCCCTTTGCCGCAATGAATCGCTCCATGATCCGGTAATGAAATTTTCCTCATTGTTTCAGCTTGTTCGAGGCTATTTTAAGCATATTAATCGTGTTCCCAAAGCAGACGAAAACAGCCGAAAAACAGCTAAAAATGTTTATTGGAGATTTGCAGGCTGTTGTGAAGATAGTAAAGATTATAAGTTGATGATAAGATAATATACTAAATTGCATTTAAAAGTATTTTGTCGATTTCTCAAAGAAAGTTTAAGTTATGTTTTCTTAATAAACTTGAAACTCTTCAAACATGTTTAGAGAAGATGTCAATAGATTATCTACACTGGAGTATGGTATCTATATGTTGTAAATTTTACGTATATAACTTTATGTTGAGAACTCTCTACTATCTCCATCACTTCCTACGTGTCCAAAAAGGAGCTAAATTCCCTTGAAATTTTGTCGATTTTGTCTGCCCAGAACGCACTCACAAATCTCTATATACACATGAATATATGTATGTAGACTATGCAGATACATAAGTATGTGTGTGTGTGTATATATGCTATATAGTTATGCATGTTCAGTTGGTTCGGTGCTGTGCGCATCTTTTATGCTCATCGGCTTGTCAACATTGTCATCGTTGTCGTCATTGTCATCTGAAATTCATTACGGACTCTGCGCTGAATGGCCCAGAGAATGGGCATAGAAGGAGCAGCAGCACGGGCAGGAGGAGCAGCAGGAGCAGGCAGATGTAGGCGTCTACCAACCCTCCCTCCCCCTCCCCCAGTGTCGGGCAGTAACTGCACTTTATTATTATTCATGGCAAGTAATTTGTTATCTGTGCCGTCTCTCATTGTTTTGGCCTTATGCTATTAATTCGTTTGTTCCTAAATGAAATTGCACTTTTGCATGGGAATTTGGGTCAGATCCCTTTATAATAAGCACGCACACACACACACACAGCATACACAGGACACACACACGTGCTAAGTACTGTCTGTGTGTGTGTGTGTGTTTACTCAGCTCGTTTTGGTTTATTTATTTTATTTTCCACAACATTGACGACATAACCTAATTTGTTGGCTCCTCCCCCCTTCTCTCTTTCTATCTCCTTCCCTGTCTGTCACTAATTTATGCAAAAATCGACCCTAACAAGCCAACTGGCCATATTTTAACTATTCAACACACACACACACACACACACGAGCTATGCAAATTCGGATATTAGAACACAGGTTTACATGTCGAACATGAGTAAATTCACATCAGCAGGCAGCCCGCACACAACTGACATATGCCCCAAATATATGTCTAAACAAATATATGTATTGTATTTAGAGGGTGTGTGTGTGTGTGTGTGTATTCCCTGCCTTGCTGGGTCATTTAATTAGCAAAAAGAGATTAATTTCTGTTGGTCATTTTAAGAAATTGCCAAAAAACCGAACTGAGATAAAACTTAAACAAAGCCGCATGACAACGGCTTAAAAGCGCTTGCTTAGCAAAGTGCTGGACTTGCAAATACCCTGGCAAGCAGTAGGTACAATTGTGGGTATATAGGACGGTGGAGTTATGTTGGATTTATAACCTATTGATGTTTGATCTCTATAGTTCTTATAAGAGGTCTAACGAAGGCATGAACGGACACATTTTTAGCACTTCGAATAGTTTCGAATTCTATGAGTTTTTTGTCTACATTTGCTTATAATAATATATAGTATGATACCGTATATATAATTATATGACTATAATACCGATTTATATTACTTTTACAGGGTATCTTTATTTCTGACATTGCACACATAGAATGATGTGAATCATCAAGAAACTCCACCGGCAAATGTGATATTAAATTGCAGTTATTTACACGCATATTCATGCACTTCCACACTCACTCACACACACTTACTCACACTCACACACACACTAGCACACTCGCACACAGCTTGACAGACTCGGCTCGGGAATGGCAACAGGAATTTGCCAGTCAAAAGGTGTCAATTCAATAAAAAATATAAATTGCAATCGAGTTTTAAATTGTTTTCGTTTCTGTTGTGGTTGCACTTTCGTGTTGTTGTTGTTGTTGCTGTTGTCGCTTTCTGTGATTTGCACTTGAATTGCGCAAATTGCGTTAGCTGGGAATTTAATTGTTTGACAATGCAAGAATGGAATTTGCGCACAAAACTTCTTAAATTCCACGCAAACCCACTGTGCGCACGGAGGGGGGGAACAAAGGATAATCTGATTCGATTAATATAATAATACAATTATAACGGTGACAACAGCGCAGTAATAGTTCAATGATGATGATGATTAGGCGCTGCAATCATCGATCGCATCGATGGTGCCTGGTGCAGCGCCAGCTGGAGGCGCAGGAAGAGGGAGCATTGTGCTCCCCGGTGAGATATTTATGCATCAACTTTGAACGGGAAACGGATGACGGGAATGGGCAACGGGAAATGAATGTGCGCACTTCAATAAAATTTATGCACGAGCCACAGCCGGAGCATGACCAGGATATATTGTTAGTCACACACACACACACACACACACACACTCGCACACTCACAGGGAGCCTAGCACGATGTCAGACATGCAAAGCATGTGGGAAATATAATAAAGAACTATTTTTAATATAAACCCAATAGACAGGCACACACACCCAAACACACACCCACACACACTCGCACACACACACACACACACGGTTGCAGTGTAGCTTGCTCATTTGTTTGCCGGGCGATATGCAATATGAGCGCGTCCCGCTGGGCCCTCTGAGAGGAGCATTAAGTGCGCCCTGTGTGTGTGTATGTGAGCAAGAGAGAGTACTTGTCTACCTTTGTGTGTGTAGCTGTGTGTGTGTGCCTCTTATGGTGAGTTGTGTGCAGGTAAACTGCAACAAATTTCATACTATTGAGTGGTTTTTGAGTGCATTTGAAATAAATGTTATCAATGAAGTTGCATACTTTATGGCGCAACGTTGAACGGGCAAGTTGCCCCTAGGGACAAAGGCAAAGGGACTCACGAGAGAAAGATGGTGAGAAGGGGGGGAGCTATATAAAATGAAACGTTTTTAAGTTAAGTGCAGGCAGCAAAGCCAAAGCCAAAGCTAAGCAGCGTTCAAGCAGTGGGCAAGCAGTGGACAAGCAGTGCCTGCCATGTACTGAGTGTTCCAATTTATTTGATGGAAAACCGATTGTTACCCCCTGCAACTAACTCCCTCCCCTTAGTGTTTCTACACCAATGAGGGAAAATCACTTAAAATCACCATGGACAACATCTCGAGGGCTATTAAAGTGCAGCTGTGTTCCTAGGTTTGTCAATTTCCGATTAAAGTTCACTTTTAATTAAAACAACAACAAAACTTTTGCTGTACAAACCCATTTCAAGTGCACTCAGCCCCCACTCCCCCCCCTCTCGCTCTCTCGTTGCACGCGCAAATAAATCACAAAGAGCGCACTAAATGCTACGGCGAAAAAAATGTGTTTCGCAAAAAGTCGGCAAACGGGGGGGGGGGGAGATGGGGGCACAAGAGAACGCAATTTACATGAAATACTTTTGTGCTGGGGGATTTTTGATGTGTTGATTGAAATGCCCCGCGCATTGCTGATATGCCGCCGGACTCTGGCTCTGTTTATAAATAAATGTTTCAATTTTAAAACAGAAACAAAAGCGCTGCACGCGAGAGAGTTGCAAATTCCATTTGCACAGCGATTGCAGCACGAACAACTCACGCGCAACATGAAAATGACAGAAAAAAAGGAACAACAACAACAGCGTGCAAGTGCAACAAAAGCAATAGAGGCAGAAGCGTCACATTCCTCAATTTAGCAGCGCCCGAAACCAGTCGACTGATGTCCTGGTTAACCCAAAGCTCCCACACACAGATACAGAGACACACACACACAGTCTCAAACGCACACAATTTCCCAGCGGCGATCACGTTGCTGGTTTTTGACTTCAACCAAAGTGTTTGATTGCATTAAATGTACAAAAAACCAATCGAAATCACCGATACCGATTTTTTGGCGCTCTAAGCGTTGATTTCACTGCGTGTGCTCTCTTTAGCGGGGTATTAGTGCCAATTAAGAGGCAGAGTTTGCAGGTCGCGGCACTAATCCCAAGTGTATGCCCAATTTTGCTTCTTAAGAGCATTTTAATTGCAGTGATTCGTTGCCTTTTAAGGGAGCAGTAAACCATTAAGCACCAAGCAGTTCATTTATCTCGTTCACATCAACCATGAATATCGATAAAGCAGTCAAATGAACTAACTACTATCTCAAGAGTAAGTATAGCTGTTCATTTAGTTCGATAAAGGAGTCAAATGAACGAACTACTATCTCAATACTAAGTAAAGCTGTTCATTTAGTTCGATAAAGGAGTCAAATGAACGAGCCACAATCGAGCTGCAACTTACTAATTAGTTGGCAACGCAGCTCGAACGTAGCTAACAAGTTGAATTTAATTTAAATAAAGTAATTATGTAAAACCTAAATTTACATTTAAATTTTGCTGGCACTTCAATAAACTTGAACTAAACAAGTTGTAAATGCACTAAATATCTGTCCGATTTGTCATTAGAGACCCACTTGACGAAGGCCAACGTCGTCGAGTTGCCAATTATCTGCGATTCCCTCTAATTAGGATGCTGGACTTTAATGTGAGTTTTAGCTAACAAGCACTGCCCGAACTGAAGTGAGCTCAATTAAGTTGTGACTCGGCGACATCTACTGCTTCGATTGAGCCACTCAAGGTGTCCAGTTGCTGCTTCTGTCCGCTTTTTGCGGCAACTTAATTGATGGCAATTATGGGCTTATCATTTCTCCTCTTTTTTCCTGCCTGCTGCCTGCCTCCCTCCCTCCTCCTATTCCATTGTTGATATCACTCTGCCTGGCAATAATTAAAATGTTTCTGGTCAGCAAAAAGTGGACGAGCAGAACGCATGAATAAACACCGCCAAAGTGGGGCCAATTAAGTGAGTATCTTCCCCTCTCTCTCTCTCTCTCTGTCTCTCTTGTTGGCTGGACTCCACCTGTGGCTGGAGTGGGCACAAAAAAGCATTAAATCAATTCCACTGTCAGCGAGCTGACAAGCAACGCGAAGCGAACCCGCTGACCGTTGTCCACTCGTCCACTCGTCCGTCCACCATAGTCCAGTGAAATGCTCAAAAGTCACCGCCAGCAGCAGCTGCAGAGGCCACCGCCAGATGGATGGCCTAACCGAACGTGTGCGGGATCGGGCAACAGTCGAGTGGAAGTGGGACTAGCGCTGGCGCTGCATGTGAAGCAATGCCAACAATTTAACACAGCGAAAAGGCCAAGAAATTTCAGCAATTCACTCGACAATGAGAAACGCGACGAGGTTACGCTCAATCAATCTCCGCTGTGGAGACAACTGTCGACTGCCTGTGGGCGAGTTGACCGCGCCAGACAACTGGCAACAGTCTGTGTGCTATCGAACGGGAACGGGTTAGCTGGCATTCTGGCCAGGTGTTTTGGCTGCGTGTCGACTTTGTCTTACGGCTTCATCGAGGGTAATAATTTATGCAGGTGAAATAACTTGATTTATTTTAATTAATTAAGCACGTTTCGCACATAAGGTAGGATTTTTAATACGTCAAATGCGTGCAATGTGTATCGATTTTACAATTACCGATAAATGGAACTAGTTTTTAATTTGAACTGGAAATAGAAACGCAACAGCTTTAAATGAATTCAAGTATCGATTTCACTGATTTTTAATGGGAATTTAGGGATTTCCCTTACAGTTTATTAACGTCACATTAAGTAAGTTATATCCCTCATATAGTTAAGCATTTTTAAAAGAACTCATCTTCATAAGCTGAAGGCAATTTGCCCTAATGGAATATTCCACTTTAGCCGCAATTCGCAGCTCTAGCTGATTACGTGCCAATTCCTTTATAGTTGCTTAATCGTCATAGCTAAAGCTTTGCCGCATCTCTCTTTGTCCCCTCCATCCATTATCCGTTACACGCGTTCTTCTACGCTCATGTTCATTGTCTGCCTTCCCCTTTTCCCCATGTCCATCTTAATTTCCTCGTTATTTCCGCGCTGCTAATTCGCCAAAGGAAAGTAATTAAGCGAACTTCTTTTGCTGCAATTCCGATTTGATTTTGATGCGTCCACAGAGCGGGTAGAAGGGTGGTGAGTTTGAGTTGAGAGTGTGGTAAGTTGAGTCGTTGAGTGGGGCGTGGAGAGTTGAGGAGGGTGAGCCACGCAACAGCTATACATCATTCACACTTTTTTGCGCATCATTCACGTTTAATTATGATTCCCTTTATGCTTTGCTCATGATTTGAAATTATCCTTGGATGGGAACCGGCTATATCTATTATATATACAGGTTGTCAATATTCATAATTTGTATATCCTCAAACCAGGGGGTCTACTAACTTTATGCAACTGCATTTGATATTAAGACCTATGAAAGTCATGCACTGGGCGTGGCTCTGCTTGGCGCCGTTGCAGCATTCGCTGTCTAATTAAAACTCGTTTAACAGCGTTTTCAATTGCCTCAAGAACCTGTTGCCCGCCACCCGTCACCTGCTGTCCCAGCTCCCTGTTGCCACCAAGTTCATTCTCCCTTCTCCTGCTGTGTAATCATTCCGCTTTTTGCTGCGCCCTTGCAGTGTAACAAGGTTTCCATTTCTGTTGCTGCTGCTTTTTGCTGATTGTGTAATTTTAATGTAATTCGCTTTTATTGTTTTTTATTCCCCAGCTCGCTCCGCTATCCTTGTCCTCTGTCCTCGCTCTTGCTCTCTTCCCCACTGTGTTTGTGTGTGTGTGTCTGACATTAATTGCAACTGAAAGGGGAGCGAAATATAATAATTTATTTTCGCCAACTTTTTATGCATGCTTTATTGATTCAATTCCGCCACTACAAGCAGCCCACCTTCTGTTGTGGGTGAAGTGGACTTACCCACACCCTCACCCCCCTTCTCCTTCTTCATCTTCTTCTTCTCTAGCAAGTAGAGCAGGCCATAAATCAAACAAATCGGTTTTCGGCCAGTCAAGCAACTGACTCACTTGCCTGCCCTCGGCTCGCCTTCTCTCTTCCTCTCTCCCTCCCCCCCTCTCTCTCTCTCTCTGGCCAGGCGTAGAGCAATTAAAGTTTTTCAAGAGCTTGCTGCAATTATGGACATTACAAGAGAACTCGCAACACAAAGCGAGAGACGAACAGCGAGAACAAAACGTGGTAAGGCTGGGTAAGTCACAGACTAGAAAAGAAATATATAAAATTTAACGGGTGATAACCTATGCAGGTTACTTTTCAGCTGCTTCTCACGTCCATCCTTTCTTCTTTAGTGTCCCACTGGGTGCCACAGACTTCATCAGGTGCTGGGCGCCAATTTACATTACAATGATAATTTATTGTGCCGCAAGTGGTGTGAAAATCATGCAGACTTTCAAAGGCAGCTCGATGGGGAAGGACATCAATGGGATTGGCAGGGTAAATTTATCGCAAACCGAAAAAGAAGGTTGTAAAATAATTGAAAGACAATTTGCTGGGCCACTGATGCTATTTTTAAAGTGTCTGCTAACAGCGGGAGCTGTGCACTCGCCCCTCTCGCCTTTTAACCCCTGACTGGTACTACATCAGGTCGAACACGTGCAGATGTCGACTAGCGATATAATTCTTGCCCGAACTCGAGTGAGCTAATCAAAGGCGGCTTTTACTGGCACTGTCAATGTAGGAGAGAGAACATGGTACTATATTTTTAGCAATCACATTAAAGCAAGGTGGGGGTGGGGGGTCGGTGCCAAAGGGTTTGAGCGGGGGGCAACTGCAGACAAACACGAAAACGTCGAGTTCATCAAAAGGGGATTTCCAAATACAAATGAATTTTCGGCACAGAGAGACTCGGAGGAGACATGTTCAAATAAACACCCACAAGGCCGGAGACAATGAGGATTCAGGCCAAGGCAGAGCAGAGAGAGAGAGGGGAGTTGCCGGACTGGCAGACAGCCAATACAGGCCATGTGTACTGGTACACTGAGAGAAACACTGCTCGGATTACATGACCCATTTTGATATCCAGGCACAGTAGTTGATTTCTTGCGGTGTTCCTTGTACTCGCTGCCTGCAATCAGTCCAAAAAACTGAAACACTTGCCCCGCCACCCCCGGACACCCCCCTGGGAGAGGTGTTGGGCCAAAAAACACAGCAAAGCAAAAAAGGCTTTTGCTTACTCTGCGAGAAATGCCAATCAACCCTTTCTTTGCCTTGCTCTGTGGAATATGCACGAACTGAGGGGCAAATTGGGGAGCTGGGGAATAAGCCTGCGACTGGAGAAGGGGTAGGGGGGTGAGGAGACACGTATAACGTTGCTCGACTCATTTGTATTTCCTTGTCTCTGTCGTCGTCGTCGTCATCGTCATCGTCGTTGCTGTTGTTGTAATTTTCCAAATCATTTCAGCGATTCAGTCGGCAAACTTTTCAAACGTTTAACTAGCCGACATTCCGGAGCGTAAAAGTGTAGCATACCGACAGGCGGCCAGGCCCGCGAAAGAGCGCAAGACTGCAAAGGAGAAAAGAAAGTAGAAACAGAAGCGACAGTGGCAGCGTGGCGGATTTAAAAGTTTAAATAACTTTTACGTATCTCATTACTCAGAACTTCCTGCTCGGCTCACTGTATATAAACTCTGCGTATACCCTACCAGCAGTCTCCCTTTCCACTTTTCCCCAACCCCGACCCCTCACTGTCTGTCTATCCGGCTGTTTGTGAGCTAGCCCTGAGCCCTGAAATAATCACAATAATCGTTAAGCCGGCTCAAGTGATTTTGTCACACTATGCCTGGCAGCTGCCCCCGATCTCTCTCCCTGCCTCCCTCTCTCTATTCTATGCTGCACGAGGCATAGAAAAAAGACAGAGAACTAAGTAAATGCTAGTTGTATTTACCGATTCAGCGAAAGCGATGCTCTGCTGATTTATGCGCAGCTCTCGGCCCACGATTATCGCTTATATCGACAGATAAACAAAGCGAGCGCATGATGAATGTCGTAGGCAAAAAGGCTTGAAAAAGACGGCTTAGACTCGTGTTAAAAGTTAAGCACAAAGCAGAAAAGCAAACAACCAGTTCGACGAAGGACAGTCTAAAATGGAAATTGATATATTTACGGCTTAAAAGAAACCTTTACCCTTCCCAGAGTTGTAAATCATTAAAAAAAATATATACATATATATATTTTTGCGCAAAATGTTCTGTAATTAAAGCAAAGTGAAAGTTCAAGAGTACTAAAGATGAAAAGAAGATGGAAATATTTTTATAATTGGAGCAAACTTGAGTT
Source organism: Zaprionus indianus (assembly GCA_018904595.1). Classification (NCBI taxonomy): domain Eukaryota; kingdom Metazoa; phylum Arthropoda; class Insecta; order Diptera; family Drosophilidae; genus Zaprionus; species Zaprionus indianus. Next base: position 1,349,333 of record JAEIHA010000709.1, on the reverse strand, counting down.
TTCTTATTTCATTTGATTACAGTTCGAAAATCGCACAAACAATTCCAATTAAGTCACATTTAACTTCTGCCCGACTTAGATATTTCCCCTTTTGGTCCATTTGGCTTCGCTCTGCTTGTGTTACACATTCTCCTCGAGACTTTGACTTAATTGAGGTGCAACAAAAATGTATTTTATTGTTGTCTACGTGTATGTCTAGGAATTGAACAAGCTGGCAACGCTGGCGCAGCTCACTTCACTTCTCAGCTGCAGCAACTAATTCTGGGCCACGAGAAAAACCGCAACCACTTGGGAGGAAGTCAGAGGGAAAAGGGGAAGATGGCAAAGACAGGAAGAGAGAAAGAGAGGGAGAGGGGCAGAGAGTGAGAAGTGCAACTCGCCAAATTGCTGCTTGCTGTTGTGTTTGCACCTTTGGTATTTCAGTTCGTTTGCATTTTTAGTTTCTTTTAAGTGAAATCTAAATGCTTTTACTGCCACTGGCTTTTCAGTTGTTCTACTCTCTGGCTCTCTTCTCTCTTTACCCCCTCTTTCGCTCCCCCCTTAGTTGCTCTGGTCATTATCAGTGCAAGCATTTAACTTGACTATCGGAATTCGTTTCGCTGTCTCGCCCTTTTCACTCTCTCTCTCTCTCTCGCCTCGTTTCATTCTGGATGCTGCGCGCGGCGCGTGCAAGCGAGACAGACAGCAAAGGGGTCGCTTTTTGTGGAGTGTAAATAGCATTTGCTTGTCCCTCTCTCTTTCTCCCTCCTCCACTTTCATTGCTCGCGCTGCCCTTAACTCAAAAAGATAAAAACACTTTGCATTTCATTTCGTTTTGTTTTGTTTCTTTTCGTTTCGTTTCGTTTGTTTCCATTACACATTCTTCTCTTCGCTGTTGCTGACCCTGTGGCCAACTTAACGAAGGGCCAGAGAACCGAATTCCCTGGGCACTTGTAATTTTAACCAACAAGGCGTCGCAGCGCAACGCAACGCGTCACCAACAAGCCATGAACAGGCACATTCATTACGTACAAACTCGACTTCCCTCCCCCTCCTCTGATCCTTTAACATGCGTAAAATACTGCGAGGTCAACGCCGTCGCGACTCATCCAGAGGAGAAATGCGCATAAAATTGTATCACTTTTTCGTCTCCTTCTCTATTTGAACATAAAATATAAAAAAGAAAGAAACGAAAAGCGAACGCACAAAACGAACGTTTTTTACGTTTCCATTTGCCATTTTCGCTTTCGTTTTCAGCATTCGCATTCGCTTTAGTTTGATTCCTTTGACAATTTCCGGTTTGTTGACTCCTTTCCTTTGTGCCCGTTGTCCTTGCCAGTACTGGCTTTTATGGCTTGTTATTTAAAAGCCATAAAATTCAGCACATGTCTTCAATTTGTGCCTCCCACAGCCGCCTGTCAAATTGGCCAGTTCCGCTGGGAGCCCCAATCCGTAGTCCGTCGGAGGAGGCTGACAACTGTGCCGCCACGGCGCTCTGAGGCTGCATAGCTGCGTGAAATTTTGTGGGCCGTAAAAGCAAGTGCCCGAAAATGGAGCAGAAGAAGGGGCAAGCAAGGGTGGAGGAGCCCAAATATCAGTGGATTGGCGAAATCAACTGAAATTGACAAGTGACGCGACGCAACGAAAGTCTGAAGGGAGCTGCATAAATGATTTTATAATTATGTCTTATGCGTAGAGAGTGGTTCTCTTCAAATATATGCATATGTATGTATGGGTGTGTGAGCAGAGCAGTTGCTACTCTCTTTAGGCATTCTCAATTTAGTAGAAATATCTGCACTGCTTGTGTGACTGATTGTTTGCACTGCTTTCTACTCACGTTGATCGACTCCCTGACAACACCACTTAAGAGAGTGCTTATCACTTAACAGCACTGGCACTGCTTGACGAGTTCTTTCTCTTCTTTACAAACTGCTTGCAAATGAAACTTTCGCTCATTTATGTGTGTGGTTCTTCAAGAGACATGGTTAAACCTCAAGTAAAGAGTGCAATTTAATTAAGCAACCTTTTGCATGGCAGCAATTGCTCTTTTTTGCCACAGCATATTTATTTTGAACTACAAAAGTGCCAAAAAGTCCATAAGAAATGCATAAAGCATAAATTTTAATGGGCGTGTATGCTGTTAAAAGAAAAAACTTTAACAATTTCAAACGTGCCGTTTGTCGGTTGCAGCTCTCTTTTATGTTTATCAATCAATCAAGCAGTTTTTGCAGCCTACTCGTGTCCAGACTCAGCAAACACTAATTGCAATTCAGTTGCATACACAAGTGAGTCAGTGTAAGTATGTACGTGTGTGTGTGTGTGTGTGTATTATTTCTCTATTATTGCAATTGAAATTGCAGTTTGCCGTCTGTGCTCCAGATCTTGAACAAAAGCATTTTAACAAGTGAAATAAATGGCGATTAAATTTCCACATGCCGCATTTCAACGAAAACCGAACTCACACATACAAACACACACACACACACGCAGTAACTCACGCAGACATGTGAGTGGCAAAGCCATTTACAAAGCAACAAATGTGCTGCAAAAATTTCCAGTTGAATGCACTTTGAACGTGGCACTGCCACGCCCACAAGCACACACACAGTGGGCGAGGGGTCGGACTCAACTTTGCCCTCTGCTCAACACTTGAGCATGTGAATATGCAAATTTTTCATTAGTTAGTTGATTCTGGCCGACTTGAGGGGCCTTTGTGCGCCCCCCGTCGCAGTGCCCTCCTGCACTCCTTCTGCTCCCTCTCCTTCTCTAGCTCTGCCTCTTCCATTTCCATTTCCTTCTTGTACTGGTCGAGATGATTGTGCGATTTTTAAATCAAATCGGTGCCCGATTATGGCGCAGGTTGAGCTGCAGGAATGTTGAAACGAATAGCAGCAGGAAGCAGTAGGGAGAGGAAGGAGGAAGGAGGAGGGGGGGAAGGCAGCTGAACAATTTGTTCGCTAAAACAAACTTGCGCTAAAAAAGCGAGAGGGCTCAATTTAACACATTTCATATGTAAATACCGCAGGAACAACATCACGCATGGCACCCGAACAAGGCCCCAAAGGGCCAGCCGCGAGTCCCAGTCCCAGTGCCAGTTGAGCTGTTGAGTTCCCAGCGCCGGCGATCGGCGGCGATTCGCGGGCAAACTTGTTTCGCCACAAAGGCCAGTAAATTACCACAACACGCAGGGTCCGCGTTCCCTTCCCAGGGCAGGTCCAGGGCAGGGCAGGCTGCTTCGAACCAGGCCATAATAATCGCCTTTAATAAATTATCGGCTTGCGCGGCGCGAAAACGCGAAGCACAGCAAGCACCAACAAGGGGGACGAACAGGACTTGCAATCGAGGCGGATGGACGACCGATTGGAGCGGGGGGGGGAGGAGTGTGGTGCCGGGGATTGTGGGGGTTAGTTGCTGCATCACTCAGTGGTCAACAATGCAAACGGGAGCAAGTAAGCGCCCGGGACCAGAGCCAGACGCCGAAGCGGACGCAGGCAATGGCCGACATTTAAATTGCACTGCACGCCCCGCAGACCTGGCTACACCTCCCCCTGCCCCGCACTCCCCTTCATCACCATGAGGAGCTTTCGTGCAGTTTGGCACTTCAGTTTCAGCTTCAGCTTCAACTTCAGCTTCTGCTTTTGCCTGCTGCGACTGCGTTTAACTTGCGTGAAATTTCAATTCGCGGCTGAAGCTGAAGCAGCAGAAGGCGCTGCCCGCGAGTTCCGATGGGGCAATTGCAGTAATGAAGTGCTTGAATGCCAATCAACAGCGGCGGCAATGGCGACGGCTACGGTGACGACGAGAGGTGGCGGTGTAAGACGCGACACCTTGGCGAGGTCAGCTTGAAGAGTTGGTCGAATTGATTACGTTGTGCCAATCAATCTTGAGTGGATTTTAATTTAAGGCATTAATGATGCAATAACAACTGGAGAGTGATGTAAGTACATCAATTAACTAGTGATAATGCATTCCAATACATTGTTTGGCACTAGCAGTGTAAATTGCAATTCATTGTGAACTTAGTGATGCATCTTCACTGAATTTTGATATATTTCTAATGAAATTAATTAATTAATTAATAAAATAATGCATTTTAAACTTCTACGTTAGAAAAACATCATCATAGGTGATAAATGCACTGTTAATGCAAAATAACCTTTATTAATGCATTGTTAATGCATCACTAATGCAGTTAATGTATTACACTTAATTATTGCAAGACAAATGCGGTTATTTAAAAAAAAAAACTATTAAGGCCCTAATAATTAATTGCTTATGTATTTTTAATGCATTCGTACGATATTTTTGATTGTATGTAGGAATATTAATGCATTGATAATGCATGAAATTAATGAATTAAAAAACATGTAGCAAAGACAATATTATTGCATTTTAAACTGTTAATAAACGTTTATAATTTCCTATATAAATTTATATAATTAGTTGTTTATAATTTTTAAAATTGTCTCATTTATTTGCTTCATTTTAATACCCTTCTTCGCCCTTTGCGAACTTCTCGCTTGCACCTCGCTCGCCCAGGTTTAACCTTAACCCATGACAGCCAACGCTTGCCCCAATGTGTGGCATTGGCAAGCAATTTTGTCATAATTTTGATAAGTTGTTAACAAAAAGGCTGCCAAATTGTTAAGTAAATAAATGTTGATTTTTCGCGCCAGTCACGTAAGCGCAACCACATCGACGTGAACATGTTCCTGCACTCGGTTCACTTCAGTCAATACCCACAGACCGCAAGCCGCACTCCCTTCCCCGCTCCCCCGCTCACGGACCCATTGCCTTTGGCCGATCCGCATCCCGTTTCGCAATTTGCAATTACTTTTCTCGCGGAGCACACGAAAATTGTGTAATTGTTGTGTGTTGTTCGCGTTATTGTAAATTTATGAGGTGATTTTTCATCAACTCGACCATTTTAGCATATTTCCCTGTGCTCTCGTATGTGCCAACATGTTCGAATTAATTTATGAATTATTTTCTTTTAAAATACCAAGAATAAACAACACGAAGCGGCCAATTAACGCAAGCTGTTTCGGCCCAAAGTGCCAGGTAGTCCTCCCATCCCATCTCATTTCCCCCTGCACGGCAGGTGAAAGGCGGCAGCCACAGGCCAGAAAACCAACTGACTTACAGGCTTGCATTGGGGTGCCAAGTGTTGGAAATCGCTGCACTGATTTATGCCCGAATTGTTGTTCAACTTATTATTTAATATAATTATATTGCTTGGAAAACATTGAACTGAAGATGGATAGGGGAAGATGCTCTTTAAATATCTTAGTAATTTTATCTTGTATCAAATATTTAATTTAATTTTACGTAAATAATTATTAATAGTATTTAAGATAAATAACCTTTTTAAATTACTATTTTCAAAACTTTTTCCTAAGTTTTTAAGTTAGTTTTCCCTATACCTCATTCAGTTGATTTACTATATCAACTAAATAAAAATGAAGCAGTTTTGTCCGCTGTATACCCTGCCAAGACTATTCTAAATGCACTACAAAATAATTAATCAACACTGCATGCGCAAATGTGACCAACATTCAATATAACTATTCATTGCTTTACACAAAACGAATGCGCCCCTGTTTTATTCATTTACAAACAGGTCAGTTCTTAAACTAGAATAATTTATTTGATGCCCCATAATTAATTTCAGCAACAGTAATTTTATCAGTTTTTAGAAATATTGTGCCATGGGAAAATCAATGTAACAAATAAAGATAATATGCGCAGCATTTTCAAATTGAAATTTTATTATGAGATGTGCAATTAATTTCACGTATCTGTCAATTTATATTGCCCAAACCTGCAACTACATGAATCATCACTCATGTACACACACACACACACACACAAACACTTATTGATGGTATCAATTGACCCTATTCAATCGGAAGCTGGCAGGGAACTGGAACCGGAGCCGGTGCCGGTGCCGGGGCCAAAACTATCAGCAAATTGTCGATCGGTTTCACTTGATTTGCGCATTAAATTGCAGCGCAACTCGTTTTGTTCGTGTAATCAATGTGCAAATTACGTTTTGGCCAACAGATTGACGCACAGATGTGGCTGCCTGAGATGGCCGGTTAAGGGGGCGGAGGGAGGGAGTGGCAGCTGACGGAGACGGCAATCTAAAGGGCGCTTTGATGTACTGCGTCAATCAGAGAACTCGGCTTGACCTCCATTTAAATCATTGACGAACTTGCCGCGTGACGACGCAGAGGAGACAGTAGGTCTAGAGGGGAGGGGGGGGGGATATTGGCAGAGCAGGCTGTTGGAATAGACTGTTGGCGCAGATGGAGGCCTGCAGAGGAAACGCATTGCGAACGTAATCAAGTAATCAAAAGTCCAAATCATGCCACTGACAGACCCCAACGATATCCGAGCGAGAGAGACAGGCAGACGAGATAGAATGACAGAGAGAGTGAGAGAGAAGGAGTTAGAAAGGCTGAGGTGTGCATTGCGTGCTAGCTGACAGACAGACTGACAGCGAGGGGGGACGGAGGCATGCAAAGATGGCACTTAACGAAAGCAGTCGACCGACAACTGATTGAAGTGAAACAAACCGACGGACGAGAGATTCTTCGACAGAGAGAGAGGCAGAGAGAGAGAAGCAAGCGAGAGGGAGAGAGAGTTAGGCAAGTGTATGCTGCTTAGTCGGCTAAAGGAAAGAGAGGGGTGAAGGGGGTCCAAACAAGTGCAGCTGCATCATTCTGCACGAAGTCGAACCCAGTCGGCAATATCGATAGCGCTGTCCATGCGACGACATTAGCAACAAAATCAAGCGGCACAAGGCGAACTTTGGCCTTTCGCCTTAGCCCAAAACATGCGAAAAAACGGCCAAGTTGAACGAGTTGCCCAAGTTGGCTTTAAAGTTCATCGAGCGATTGAATACGCTCGAATCCTTCCGTTGGCATGCGGAGCGACAAATGAAGTGCAGCGAGTGCTTAGCACGGCTTATACCCTGTAAAATAAAGTTACCTGTTAAGGGGTAGCATGATGCTGCAAGTAGATAAATAAGCGAGAATATGGAGAGATGAAATATAATACTTTACATGTTCTTAGTATGCGTTTTCCAACACTGAATTCCTAAAGCTTTCAACTACATAAATAGTAGAGAAAGATGTGAAGAATGTTGAAGAAATGAAGAAAGAGAAGGAAGTCAATACGATTTGTTTTTCTATTATCAACTGCTTTCTTTTATTGAGTACTTTGCAACACTACCAGTAAAAGTAGAGAAAGTTAAAGAAATGAAGAAAAAGAAGTAATGCAATACAATTTATTTTTCTATGTTTAAATATTCCCTTTTATCGCGAATTTCGCAACACTACCAGTAAAAATGCATTAACATTGGGACAAAAGAAAAACTGCAGATGAAATATTATGATTTGTACCAACACTAAAATAGCAAATATTAAGCTTACTGCACACTCTGCCAAATCTGCCAAGCATTCATTTTACAACACTGAAAATTAGACAAGCTGCAAATTGAATGTCCCTCTGCCATAATTGAGCTATATAATCGAGATAATTTGATTATTCCTGCTGCTGTCACAGATTTAACAGCTGTAACTGAAGCCGGCTACGCAATCGGGCAATTGGACACCGTCTTTACGGGCTCTACGAGTATCCGGTGAACATAGCCCCCGCCCAACCCACACGCATACACTGTGACCCCCGTCTGACCTTGCCTCAGCCATCGATTGCTCTGAACTTGCAACTGAAGCTGGCACGTAGCACAGCAGAAGTGCAGGGCAAAGGGAAGAGGAGGAGGGGAACAAGTTGCGCTGCAGTCAGCAAAACTATTCGTCAAGTCGTGCGAAGCGTTTATGCTTGTTGTATTCGCTACGTGACGTTGATTTAGCTGGCAACCCTAAAGGTGACATCGCCTGCCTCGGCCACGGACAGTGACTGCAACTGCGACACGGACACGGACACGAACTCGGACGGGAGATACAGTCAGCAGAGGGTATCATAAACGGAATGCCAGTTGACACTTCTTGGCTCAGCTCTTCTGGTTGCATTTATGCCTTAACCGATTCTATAAAATGTTTATTTAATAAATTTGAGATATGAGAACAGATTCTCAACTTAATTTCAGTTTCCTCTCTATCTTAACTTTCACATTTCTTCTCTTATTTCTGTCTCTCAAATACCCCCTGCCTTATTTGTTTTCTCTCAGTGTAGCACCAGTGCTGGCATAGCTGTTTAGGGGCGCCAAATCAGTGCAAATCCTGGTGCAGTCAATCCAGCGTACTCAATCTAATTGGCAATGCAGACGGGGTGTCCCTCTCTCTCTCTGGACTCTGGACTCGACTGCAGGCGAACGTGCGGCGCATTGAGGCAACGATTTGAGGCGAGCGGCAGCTGAGAAAATTGGCCGCACGTAGCACGAATCAGTTGGCCGGGTATATCAGGCCATAACAGGAGCTCTCTAAACGCTGCTGCTGCCGGTGCTGCTGCTGCCTTCGTGCACATGCAAATGGCAAAGGAAAGGTCGAATCGGAGATGCTTATGAAGGAGTTGCGACGAGACAGGGGCGTGGCACGGGTTCAGTGTGCCTTCTTTTTTTCATGGCTGAGGCGTCTGGACCGCAATCCACTTCATTCTCACTTCTCCAGGACTAATTTAAATGCTCGCCTTTGGGCTCAAATAAAACACACTCGCACAGAGAGAGAAAAAGGGACAGAGAGTGAGGGAGAAAGAGGGAGACAGATACAGAAAGAAGGTCGAAAAAAGCACAGTCTGGTAGGGCAGGCGGGTAAAGGGGCGTGTCTTCGTTTAAACTTTAATTTGCAACCTATTGACATTGGCCTCGGCCTTTGTCTCTCCTCTTTTACGTTTCGTTACGTTTGCATACCCTGTACACTGTGTGGGGTAGCAAAGACTGCAAGTAGAAGAGGATTTGGAGAATGAAAGTGCAATAAACATGTTTATAATAATAATAAAGTGATTTATATGAGAACATGATGAAGTTGAATACTAATATAATGATAATATCAAACATTTTAAGAGATTTCTTAGTTTAACTGCAGCATTTACTAACTCTGCTACTTTCTTTGAAAGAACTTTATTAACCAGGTTTGTCGCAGTTAATTTTGCAAAAAGATCACTTACTGTTTTGTCCTCTTTTAGGGTATCTGCCTGTCAAGCAGTCTTCGCTTTCTTTGCCTCATTTTTAACGAGTTCCAATTTCTTTCGGTGCTTGCGCAGCGCCCGCAGGTGCTAATGAATTCATAATGGCAGCGCGTATTTTTCCAGAACTGGGCCAGACCCATGAATTATGAACGTACAAAATAAAGAAGAAGAGAAGAAGTAAAGAAGAAGAATCAAACGGCACTTTTTCTGCGTTGTTTCCTTCAGTTTTGGTTCGCATAACTTTTGACGTGCCTGTGCTGGCTTTAAGTTACGACAGTCGGGCCTCATAAGCCGATTCATTTCATACTCACACTCACACTCCAAGTGCAACTCATATTCACACACTCAGGTAGTCAGTCAATCCTAGCTAAGTCGCATAAGCCGCCCGGAATCGTGTGTCTCGTCCGACTTAAGGCATAAACTAATTGAGAGTCGATTAATAATTCAATTTTCGCCTGCTGCGATGCGATGCGAGGTCAGATGCGATGCCAGATGGCAATGCAAGATGTGTTTGCCGACATCAGCATCAGAGGAATCTATTAATTATTGAATACGTATGCGAATTGCAAATCGGAATGGGGAAAAATGCATTTCCAAGGACTTTTGCTAGTCCGCGCACCGCAAACCAATTTCGATGGAATTAAAATTCTAAATAAAATAAACAAAGTCGAAAATCGGACAAGCAACATGGAGGGGAAGAAGGGAGGGGGGGGTGAAGTGGGGGAAGGAGCTTTGCTTACGTCGCAACATTCGAGTTTTAGTTTTACTTGTGCTTTTAGTGCAGCAAATCCCCAATCCAATGCCCACGCCCTAGTCCAATCCAAGGCCCAATCCCAGTCGCAGTCGCAGTCGCAGTCGCAATGCGCAGCGTCGTCAACGTCGACAGCGACGTCTGCAGAGATGCTAAAGCTGATCCTGAGATTGTGTTGTAACAAGTTAATTGAATTTGCACTCAGCCAAGCGTCATGCATCGGCATCGGCAGAGGGAGAAGGAGATGGAGAAGGAACGGGAAGAGTAAGGGAAAGAGAGGGAGCGGGAGTGGGAGGCAGCAGCTAGAACCGATACAACTTACTTAGCTTATGGCAACACAACTGCAATGAGAGGCTGCTCGATGCTTCTCCCCTCTCCCTCCCTCTCTTTCCTTCTCTTGCTCTCTCTCCCTCTCTCTCTCTGTCTTTTACACTGCCTTTCTCTGTTGCTCGAGAGCCGTGTGCGGATTCTGGATTCGATTTCAGCTTGCACTTGCTCTTTTACTGCAGTGCACACGCACACACAGACACACGCACACATACAGAGACACATACACAGGCATACAATCAGGCACACATACATACATAGAGTCTCTATCCACACGCGTCATGGCGCAGGAATTAGAAAAAAAAGGAAATGGATAATGTTTTTCGTATTTGTGATTAGATTTATAACAAGAAGGAATAACTTAAACAATTTACTTTTCTTGCAGTGTAATGACAAAGGGATTTCAAAGATTAACAGATTCTTTTGCACCTAACTTAAGTTTTTCTCAGTGCACACACACACATGAGCACACACACCTGCACACCTGCTGGGCCACCCTAGTTTGCTAAAATTTTGTGATTTGCCGAGAGATTTTTGCTGCTCGTCAAGCTCGTCTCAAGTTCGCCCGATTTTGTTGCCTTTTGTTGCCGCTGCAACATTGTCGTAGCTGCGAAGGGAAGCTGGGGGGGGGGTGCGGGTGTGTGGCAGGTGCGACGGCATGGGATGTTCATTAAGCGCATGTGAGCCGGCGAGCCAAACAATGTCGCACAGGGCAGCAAATCTCCCCCTCCCTCACGTTACTTTCACTCGCTGTCGACAAATGAGCCTGCCCTGGCAGGCAGAGGGGTAGGTGGAAAAGGGGAGGGAGGGAAAGGTAGAGAGAGTGGGTGACACAAGCTTTTAGCAGATTAGTTTTCATCATCTTAACATTCCTAATTAATGACACCTTTGTGCATCTCATTTTAGGTGTTAAATCAAAGACTTGCCACGCCCACTGCACCGCCTCCTGCTGCTTGCATGCGTAATGTCTAATGAGCTGAAGAGTTGTACATGCTTACCCCCCCCCACTCTTGTCCCCTCACTGCTCTTTCTACTTGAGACATGCATTTTCATTTTCGCATTTTTCCTCCCTTCGCCCGGAGAAGCTCATTAGTTTTGCCCTTTGTAAGCCGATTGTAAAATTACAGAGTGCACAATGGAAAAATGCAACATGAAAACATTCACTGCAATGGGCTTCTGCTTTCACTTCTTCTTACTTTCGAGGTACTACAGCAAATGAGGTTATGTTGCAGCTGATTTGATGCTCTGCCAGTGAAAATATCAATCAACAAAGAGTGCAGTCGAAGGAGAACTCTTTTAATCTTAATAAACATCTTGAAAAATGTGCTAGAGTTTTACAAATATGTTAGAAAATGAATTTGAACATTCTAAAACTAGTTTCAAATTGTATTTTAAAAAAATGTGTACCCCAATGAAGCTTTAATTGTAGAATTCAATGAAATTCACTCTTTCTTTCATTAAAACGCATCAGCCCCAAAAAGTGTGCTACAAATTGTAGCACAGAATGTAACGAAATAATTTATAAATACATTCAAAATAATCCTTTAAACGTATTAGCAGCACAGCAAGTTAATTTCGAAAATTGCAAAAAGGATGTTAAATATTTTAGACATCATTTTATGTCACTCATTATCTCTGTCTCTGTCTCACTCACTCTCCGGGCGCAAATGAAATGAAATCTGGCGTATTCATTAAAAATGAGTGAATGAATGGAACACGGCACACAATGAGTGCAAATGCTAGTCAGGTCATTAGGCACTCGCGGTATTCGGCATTCGTTATTCGCTATTCGTTATTCGTTATTCATTATTTAGGCTTGCAATTTTAATGCAATTATTCTACACTGCGCGCATTCGGATGCGCGTATTAACATCGCTCTTAATTACGCGTGTGCATATCCCATTTGTTTTAATCAGCTTCAATGGACGGACGGACTCTCTATGCGATTCGAATACTGTGCAAGCTAATCATAATACGAGGAATATCTATGGGCTTAGTGTGCTGCCATGGCCAGCAACAATACCTAATTATGAATGGAAGGGAAGGGTGCACAATAAAAACTGTGCACAAGTTTGTAAAACTAATTTCCTAGTGGGAAATGTCAAAATGTTTTTGACAAGTCCAATTTTCGGAAAATTTTCAAATTTTAGCCGTAATTAACTTTCGGCTAAGGCAATTAGCGCCGCACAGAAACTAATTTATTTTATGTGCGCATTTGTTTGTGCTTAGCTCCCGCAATACTCCACAGTACACGCCCCCGCCCACGCCCCTTCTCCCTGCTCTCTCATTGGCAGCGCCTCCTTTGCGACCTTCTGTGTATTATGTCAACATTGTAAATAAAAGTTGTACAACAAGTGCATATTCTGCATAATAATTAAAGTGCGAACAAGCCGCACAGGAGCGGCTGCGGGTGCAAGGCGGCTTAAAAACCAGAAAGAGGGGCCAGCCTAACCATGCTGGAGGTTTCATGCCCATAAGTAGTTTGGCAGCTAGACGATCTATCGAACCAATCCTGCTCATTCTGACCTATTGATAACGCGCAGCAATAAGAAGCATGTTTAATAAATTACGACTAAATTGCATTGCAACTGACGGACACACGGACAGGCGGACAGTGCTAGTTAGACTCTTCCATAAAAAAGTCTTAGACGTCTTCTTAGATGCGTTGTAAACTCCTTATCAAAATTCATATGCCCTCAACAAGGATACAATTGAATATTTGAATATTTAAGACCACTTAAATCCTCTTCTACACTCGATACGCCCCTTGCAGCATTCGCATTGGGCCTCAACTTGACCGCACTGCGCTCCTGTGCCAGCTGTCTATGGAAAATAAATTGCAAATATCGAAATGAGCCGAGTGTCGCTTAGTTGCCAAGAGAGCTGACAGCATGTGAGTGGAAGAGAGTGAACGAGTGCAGGAGAGTGAGTGAGTGAGTGGATGAGTGATGAAGCGTGCGTCACGACAACAGCGAGCAGCAGAGAAAGAGACAGAGGGAAAAGGAGAGGGGGAGGGCGAGCCAAAGGAGCAACAGGACGGCGTCTGGCTGACATTACACTTGTCAACGGGTATAGTAATTGCGTTGACGCTGCCAAGCGATGCGACGCGATGTGGATGCGATGTGGAGACCGACGGAGGCAGCCACATAACAACAATAATTGCCGACTAACGAGGCAGATGGAGAGGGAGGGGGCGGAGGAGAGAGTGGGTGACTGGTGGCGCATCAATAACGCGAGACGAGACGCTAACTTGGCCAAGTGGCTTGTTGGCCACGAAGCAACTGGCAGCAAGGCTACTGCTACTGCCAATGCGACGGGCGAGAAATCACACCCATTTATCAGTGGCAGCAGCAACACGGACAGCGACGTCGGCAGAGACACCGACAGCGAGAGCTAATTGCAGTTCATGCGAAAAACATCGTTAATCAACTCATTGACAGTTTGTTATTTGTTAAACAAAGCTAATGACTTAATGGCATAAATGCTGTGGCAAGGGGGGCAGCGGGACTGGGATACAAGCCAGGATATCCGACAACAGGACGATGCGAGCAGTGGCAGAGGCAGAGCAGGACAGGACAGGGCGAGGCACGGCCAGAGCCGTTGGCCGTTGGCTGCTCAGCTCGACGGCTGAGCAAAAGACACGCCAAGGGTCGACGCTTTGGCAGCTCGACAGAATGTGGCCAGTGCTCGCCCTTCTCTCTCTCTCATTCTTTCTCTCTCTCGTGCCATGTCCGTATTTATGTAGATAAACACTAAAATGACAGGCGAAGGTAAAATTAATTGTGCTGGCTACAGCAATATACATATATACTTAGCTAGCTCTGCGAACTCCGCGCACCTGGGACGCGCCACAGCTCCTGGGGTTGGCTCGGCTCACGTTATGCCCCCGGGAGCACGGAAATAGAAAAGAGCGAAATTGAACTCAATAATGCAGCTGCTTAAACTCAGCAACAAATAAACCTATTTAAATACTTGTCTTACTACATTGAAAACCCTGAAATGGTCAAATGGGGTTTATTAACTTTCTGCAAGGGCCTGTAATAGGCACAAGGAGGCGTGGCAGACCACTCTTTGAAAATATAGAATTGTTAAAGATCATTGAGTCATGTCTGCTTGTCTATCCATCTCTACATCTGTCTGCTTGTCTGCCTGTTTGTATGAACGCCGAGATCTTAGCTTTTCTAAAAGCTATAGACTTAAAATTTGGCATGAAGGTGTCTAAATTACTACTTTATCGAAAGTACATCTATTCATTGTTTAACAATATTGTTTCAGTCAAGATGATGAATGACTAAACCTAAAAGAAGAAACACAAAATGTTCTTTTATGTTCTTTTTAGGTTTTCATACAACTTAATCGTTAGTCTTATTTCCACCATCAATTTACAGAATTATCCCTTAGAATGTTTAAAAAAAAAGCTAGCTTTGGCGGAAAACAAGCTAAGATGGCAGCACTAGTAATAAAATATTTATGTATTACTTATCTCTATTTTGATTGCTCAATGGATCATCACCATTATCTTAATTATCTTGGAATAAAGCAGGCTCTGGCAATTAAATCAGAGCAAAACTATAGAGATGCTCAAAAAGATTTCCATATTAAGTTAGTTGATTCTCTTGAAGTTCAGAGCGAAAACAAATTTTTTTTTAGAAAAAAAATTGACCCCAAATTTGAAGTAATCAAAAATTAAAATTTAAATCAATAAAAAACTTTAGCATTGAACGGAAAGCGAAATGAATATCAACTATTGCCAGATGCCCTACGAAGCTGATTATGGCGATGAAAACAAGGTAAAGTGACTGCGATTCTCCCCTCTTCTCTCTCTCTCACTTGATCACATTCTCGCTCTCTTTCTGTAATGATTACAGCAGTCGCAGAACATGGCGATGAACATGCCTATGAGTATGGCAGGAGGTGCCTCGGGCATGCCGCTGAACCAAATGCAGTTGCAGGCGCCAATGGGAAACCTGCAGCAGATAGCGATGCCTACTGCGGGTCAAATGCCCTATCCGCTGCAGGGTAGCATGATCCAGTTGCCGCCACGTGCGATGCAGTTGCAGGGGATGCCTGCCATGCCGGCGATGCAGGCGATGCAAGCGATGCAGCCAATGCAAACGATGCAACAGTCGCAGCCCAGCCAGATGGGCATGTCACAGGTGTCTATGCCAACGGTATCGCAGTTGCCACCTGGAGCCATCACCCCATTGAGCAGCACCACCATGATGCCCGTCATGGGCGGCATCGACGGTGGTGGCATGAATGTCGTTGTGCCCGATCTGCAGCCCTTGTCTGCCATGTCCGGCATAGGCCAGCAGCAAGCGCAGATGGGACGCTTGTCAGGCGGAGGCTCTGCAGGCGGCAACAATTGGATGGGCTACGGCAACACGATGTACAATAATGCCGGCATGTTGTACAATTCCCAGAGCATGGCTCAACCGCAGTACCCACAGCAATACCAGCAACAACAATACCAACAGCAGCAAGATCAACAGCAGCAGGAACAACAACAGCAACAGCAAAATATGCGCATGAAGTCCTCATATGATCAATCCGGCTACAGGGAAGCTCGAAACGGTCTAAAGTGAGTGATACCTGATCCCCAATGATAATAATTTTAATTCCAAATCTCACACACAGCTCGCCAACGATGCACGACTCTATGAGATACTCCAGAAGTCCCATGGGTAAGAGATATTCAAGTTAAAGAAGTAACACCATTGTATGTTCGAACTATTTCAATACAAAGTTATAAAAATCTATGTATTGTTTTTGAAAGCAGTATAAGCTTGCCATCTGGGGATGTTTTTTTATACCCGTTACACATAGAATGAAGAGGGGCGTCGATAAAACAGTCGATAATCTTGTCCGTTCGAATGAACACCTATCGATAAGAGCTAGGGGCTATACAACAGTCGGGCAAACTCGACTAACAATTTAATTTGTTTTCTTATGCAGCACTCCACAATATTCTCTCATTTAATCAAGTTTTCATTACTTTCCATTGCAGCGAGAAAGACTCCAGTGTGGCGATGATTGGTTGTGTTGAATCGACATTTATCTTGTACGTTTCCAAAAAAAATATATGTAATCTTAATCATAATATCGATTGCCTGAGTTATCGATTGTATGTGTGGTATGGGGCATAGGGTAATAGGTACAGCATAATTTCTATGTCCGTTAAGTACAAATTAATGTACATACTCTGCTCTTAAGAGCGGCGCAGATGTCATTTAAGAGCAACCAGAAAAGAGAGTGCGAGGGAGAGAGCTTTATGTATAATGCGGTAGTTAACCGCAGCCACAAACGCCGCAATGACTACCAGCAACAAAAGCAACATCGATGAAAAGTTTTATGATGTCGGTGAGAGAGGGGGGGAGGGAGAGGAGTGTTTGGGGGGTTAGTAAAAGTTTTCAACAGTTTTCGCTGTCGGGCACAAATGCATTTGGCGTCGGGTTTTCACTTTGGCTGCGGATTTGGCTTGAAACGCTTTGATTTATGGCGTTCAGACATCAAAATTGGCAACATGTTGCAACAACTAGTCCCAGAGCAGAGCAGCTCCGAGCCGAGTCCAAGTCGGGCCCCGTATCAAGACATTTGGCTAAAAAATGAGCCAGCGACAATGAAAAATTTATGCTGACCGCGCCACATGATGAACGCATAAAAAGTGCTGCCAACTTATGGTCGAAATGCAATCCAACTCGTTCGACCGAATATAAACAATGACTTTATCGAGCCAACGGCATCAGCTGTGGCATGACGAGGCCAGGCTGCATACGGGTAAGCGCACTCTCCCACTCACACACACACACGCACACACGTGGAAAAGGAAGCGGGAGTGGAACCGCAAGTAAGTCATTCTGCTGGTCGTTAGATTCTGGCAGTCAAGGTGTGAATATTTTATGTGACACTCTCTTCTGATATCCATAAATCTTTAAGTTGTTTATTCGACTCAGTTTTGCCATTGACGCATTTCGATAGCTGCCTGCAGCTTCGCTCTTCGCAGCTCTCACTGCAAAGATGGCGTCGCAGTGTGGGAGACGCCTAGTGACGCTCAATTTAAGCAGAGCGTAATTAAGCAAAGAGAGTGATAGGATCGTTGTTGTTGCAAGAGCTTCAACGCGCTCTCTAACTCTTTGTTGCAATTTTCACTTTGCATCGCTCTCTCGAACAAGATGGCATCGTAGTGCGTGAGAGCGCAAGGCGTAACGAATTAACGATTTGCCAACGAGAGCAAGGATCATTGTTGTTACTTTCTCTATTGCGTCGCTCAACTGTTGTCACAAATTGAACGCCGATAGCGCCATCGCCATACCGATTGACCGATTGCAGCTCGATGTGAATTTATGCATTAAATTCAACTGAACATTTGTGCTCACATAACTAACATATGTAAATCGTACTTGGGTTAGTCTTGTTGATATTTAACACAAGGGAATAAATAATAAATGTATTGTTTTGTCTATTAAATTGTGGGATAAGCGCACGATTCAACAGCCCAGTGGAAATGCCTCGGACAGGCAACAATATACGGCATCCTGTTGCGGAAGGTTCCAGGGTTGTCGAGGCTGAATTACGAAACGAGTTGCTTGTGTTACATTTGCAAAAATTCCAACTATGCTAGAACTAAAATAATCTCATTTAAACTGCCATCCAGCTGCAGCCATTGCCACAGACAAACACACACACACACACATGCAGAGCATAGTGGTACACAGAGGCAAATGGAAATACTTTCCATGGAGTTCCATCTGAAGCTAGTCCCGATGCGCACATAAAATGCACATGCCCAAAATTGTTTTGGTTGAGAATGCTGCAGAAGCAGCTCCCGCAAGTATTTTACATTTTTTCGAGTTGAGAGGAGGGACGTGAGCAGGGGAGGCGGGGGTGTGTAGCCAGCTGAGGCATCATTAAAATTAAAAAACCCACAAAAACAGACAGCTGAATGGACGTTGAATGCTCCACGAATGGACATTTGAAAACTTTGGAAAACATCACAGAGCAAGAGAGACAGACAGACAGAGAGAGAGAGAGAGAAAAACAGTAAAAGTGACAGAGAGAGGGCACGCCAAGGAAACTGACGCACACGACGACGACCCACGACAATGTGAGTGCGCCGCACAGTGCGCTCGGTCCAGTGGCGTCGTCTCTCTGGACGAGGCGAAGGCGGAGGCAGGGAGTGCGGCAAGGAGTGCGGTCGATTTCGTTGGCTTGGCTGCCTTGTCAAAAGTTGCCTGTTCGTTATTCTAGCCAAAAATTTTATTCATGACGGAAGCAATACTCAAAATTCTGTCTATTAATATCTAGGCAATTGTCAGAGAGCGCTAGACGTAGCAGAAGTGAGGTTAGGGCTGCTGCTCCTGGCCCTTGCCTTGCACCCGGTGTGGGTCGCCATGCTGCGTCTGCATCTGTCCAACTGTCAGACCAACTGTCTGTTTGCCTAACTGACACACTCACACACACCGACACACACACGCGAGAGAGCGTTTTACAAATGCGGTTGCTTGGATGCCGAGTGGGCTAACCCATCTGGAGTATAGGGACCCAGGCACCGATCTGCTTGGGCGCACATTGCCAGCATAACCTCAAATTGCATTCCTAATTCCTTTTATGCTCAGCATGCACAACACACACGCACACACGCACACAGACTCATGCAAAATGTGCAATTTCCGCTTGAAGACGAGCATCGGAATATTTCGTAGCAGAAAATTTATTAGAATCATTTTATTATTTTGCGGGCAACTTCATGTTAGCATCAACATACGTCATACTTTTGTGGCAACTACACTAGCAGCAGCAGCAGCAGCAGCAGCAGTAGCCGTAGCAGTTGCAGGCGCCACAGCTGGAGACAGGTGCACTCGGAGATAGAATGTAATATTCGAATTGAGTTCGAGGAAAGCATTTGCATTCTGTCCTGGGAAAACAAAACATTTTCATCCTTGCAACTTGCCACACAGTTGAGGGAATTTCATCTGTGGCACGGATCAATTTGCAAATGAGAAAAGCCCCAACAAATTATCGAATTCTCCACAATGAAATAATTATCTCATTGTATTTAAAGGACAAACGAGTTGCGACACTCGTACTCGTGTTGCCACAAATATGTATGTATGTGGTGCATAACCAATGCAGACACTTTAATTAATGAGTTCACATAAGGAAACCAAATGTAACCTTCAAACTTCACTTCTACTGCAGTAGTTTAATTAGATAATGACTTTATCTGCGTAAGTAAGTTTGATTTTATGGAAGGCCTTACAAAGGTTTATTAAGAACAGAACGTAATCAGACATAACCCCACTTAGCTCTAGTTTTATCGATACATATTTTATATTATTTTATATTATCGATATATATTTTTTTCGGTATATCGTTGACTTAAATAAAGTTCATTTCACTCTATAGATCTATAGAACTCCCATTAATTAGAGAGCTTATAAATCTCTATAAAGATCATAAGATAACGTCATTTACCTTTATTTTAACCAGCTTTTCGATATATATTATTTATCGATTTATCGTTGAGTTATCTTAAGTTGATTCGCTCTATATAAATGCTTCACAAATGGTTTACAATTCCCACTCAAATCAAGCTGACAGCTGCCTCTTCTACTGTTACAACTGAATTTGTCAGCTTTGTGAAAAGGCACTTACAACCCTTCCCCTTCTCTCCACCCTCCATCCCTCTCCCTTTCTGATTTTGGTTAGCCGCAACATGAGTAAGAAAAGTGCCTAAGCAGCAAAAATGAATTGAGAGTTTTGCCCCCGAAACACGAAAGTCAACACGAATTTAACTTGTCGTTTGCTGCATTTGTTGCATGTTGCATGCGTCCTTTTGCAACTGCAGCAACAACATTTACAGCTTTGACATTGGTTGCCTCCTCTACCCCATTCTCCCCTTACTGCACCACTTGCCTCATGTTGCCTGGTAGAGAATTTCCACTGTGCCGTCTCGATTGCCATCTCCCTTCTCCACTTAGCCTCTCTCTCTCTTTATCTCTCTTTCTTTCTCTCTCTCTCTCTGTCTCCCTCTCTGTCTCTGTGTTTTTTCAGTGTTTCATTGTTGTTTGCTAAAACTGTGCCAACATGCTGCCTTTGTTTTTGCCTGCTGCCTTCTGCCTGCTGCCTCTGCTGATAGCTCCATCATCGTCGTCCTTGCCCGGCATGAATATTCGCAATCTAAGCCAAAGCTCTCGAAAAAAACAAACCAGGCTAAAACTAGTTGGCCAAATGTTTTGTCATGAAGCGCGACTGAACTAACTGTTATCGGAAATATCGGAAAAAAGAGAAGCGACTCGATTAAAGAGCGACCGTGTGGATGCTTTAATGTTTTCCAACACTGCCAAAGGGACAACTAATGACAAAGCAGGCAGGATTATTGAGAGTGGCTGGGGGTGGGGGGATCCACCTGAGCTAATGGCTTTTTGCTAGCTGCTACGTTTGGTGAGCTTTTTGAGTAATTAAATTTATGAACAGGGACAGGGCAGAGGGACGTACTGGGGCGTGCAACCTGTTCGCTTCGATCTGCCCCAGTGCGGCAGCCGCAGATGCTGCTCAAATGTTTGACTTTTTGGCCCATGTCCATAACTGTCCAGTGTGCACCCCCCTTGTTTTTACTGCTCCGGCCTGTTGGGCTATTAATTTCGACTGGTTGAGAGAGACAAAGTGGGTCAGGAAGAGAGAGCAAGGGGGGGACTCGCCCGGAGCGGCGGCCCATGTGTACACATGTTTGGGCTTGTAAAAATGTCATGTTAATTTGTGGATTGTCCCGACCAGCAGTGGACAGTGGGGCATGCAAATAAATGTCTCGCTGCCACCCACGCCCACGCTCGCACCCACGCCCCTGGCCCCATGCCTCATGCCTCGTGCAGTGGAAAGCGGCCTGTGGGGCAAATTCACTTCGAACGGCTCTTTTCCAGATTTATGAGCGAATCTGATAAGTGCTGCCAATAAATTTCGGGTACAACAATTTGCAGTGCATGTCCGCCGCGTCTCCCCTCGTCTCCCAGAAGGGAAACTGGCTTAAGTATTTCGTTTATTTTATAGCCTCGAACGGCAATTAGAGATCTGTTTGTGGATTACCATAATGATCCGTTGCAAGTCGAGTGAGCCGACGAGAGTTTAGCAACAGCTTAGGCGAAACAATAAAACTATTTGCCGCCCCACAGGGGGCAACTCCAAATGGGGCAGCAGGAATATCGTAAAGCAAAACAAATAAATTTATGCAGATTTTTAAGCGCTTTCAACTTTAACGAGTTGTGTAGCAGTGAAGTTCCTTCAACTGCTCAACTAATCTGCCCCTGGCTCACTTCTTTACAGGGTATAGCGAAGTATGTGAATTATTCGTGTGTGGACTGCAATGTGAGCAATCGTTTAATTATTCCATTTGTACGTATTTCTTTGGGATTATGCTGCAATTCTCTCTGAACATTGCTCATACGCAATGTGCGCCCAGATTTCCAAAAGGAATGCAATCACACACAATACAACAAAAGCCACAAGAAATCAGTGAATTATACAACATTTAAACAAACACAAAACTCGACTCGAGAGTTGGAGAGGAGTGAGGGGGAAGTACAACTGCGAGCACATGCATAGAAATCCACAAAATTAAGTTAAGGCGTTCACACAATGACGAACAGAACAAAGTTGCCCAAAACTTCACAGAGCACAGCACAATGGAGTCCCAAGGGGGAAAGAGGAAGCAGAAGGCAGTAGTGAGTGGGGAGAATGGAAGAAAAGAAACTATCGCAGGCGAAGTGAAGTAAGTTGAATGTAAGCAAACAAGTTGAACCAACAAACCGAGTCTCTAATTGTATTTGTGCATGTGTGCATACGAGAGAAGAGGGGTGGAGAGGGGGTGGAGACCTCATTCCCGCCACAAGAGCCTCCTCCAACTCCTGCTGCTAGGGCCCTTGACTGGTCTGCGTTGCAGTGTTTTATGCGGCAGACCAGAACGCAGCACTTTGCCCCGGATCCTTCGCTTCCCTTCCGACAAGCGCGCCGAACAACGGCAGCAAAAGAAAATATGAAGAAGCAAACCGAAGCCGTAGTCGAAGCCGGAGTTGCAGCCGGAGCTAACAATACGTGAAATGCAACTTTTTCGGTATGACGCTCCGACACAATAGCAGAGAGTACTGTGAAAGGAAGGAGGGAGAAGGGTTGTACAAAGCTCTTGCTAGGATAGAGGGGGAAGAGTGAGTTGCAGGTGTATACGAACAGCTAGTACCCTAGGATATTGAAGGCAAGAGAGCTAGGACAGGTAGTATACCATATAGAATAATATATGTGAATTAAAGAAAGGACCTAACTGCCTCATGAGGTCTCTGCAAGGTTTCCATCTTAAATCTCATTGGGTAAGTTGAGTATGCAGACGAATATATTAAGAATACATATGGAATACTCAAAGATACTAATTGATGAATGAGTAAAGGCGTCGAAAGATAGGAAACACTAGAGAAAGAGAGATTGATAGAACCAAAGTTAAAATCCCATTTTCTTTAATTTTATGGTTAAATAAATGAAATTAGAAATTTAATGAAATAAGCATATAAAACACGTGCCCACACATAAGCACTTGACAGACACACCTACACCTGCACCTACACACACACACACACTCTTACGTTGTATATTTGTAAGCAAGGCAAACAAATGATTTGACTCGTTACGCAAAAAGTTGCACTTGTAAATTCAAAATTCACATTTGTCTGAAATTCGCAATTACATTTCGAAATGGAGAAAGGGAAGGGAATGCAGTAGGAGCAGGAGAGGCCTGGCACACCTGAGAAAAGCCCAACGCCCACTTCATGGCTCATTGTCCCGGCAAAGGCGCCGCAAATGGAGCATGAGAGGCAAAGCGCGAGCGAGAGGGAGAGAGAGAGAGCTAGAGAGAGATAAAAGATAAGTGTGGGAAAAAGCAGCGAGCGCGAGCGCGAAAATTTCTCAGCTAACCTCCTAAAGCATATTGTAATAATCCAAATGAAATTAAATGTACCGTAAACATTTCGAATTACGACCACCGACTCCAAACTCGACTCGACTCGACTCGCCTCGACTGGAGTGGAGTGGAGTCGTGCATATGGCCCAGCGATAAAGGAAACGGGAAAAGCGGAAAACGATGGCAGGTGCAAGCGCCATACACAAAGCAGAGACAATAAAAACGGCCGTAATTGCAGAAGCGCGTCGACTACGGCGGACCCACAACTACACGAGTTCACAAATTCACCGAAAATTGCACAACTACAACAAAAAAAGGGGAACAACAAGAAAAGGGAAGGAACTTGGAGTTGCTTTGTGGTAAAGCAATAGATAAGATTGGCAGTTAAAAGTATAGAACAGTTAGAAGAAGAATATAATAGATGTCCAATCTAAAAACGATAGGAATTCCAACTTCATCAAGTCTAAAGATTATAAAATATATATAAAAAAGCAGCATCCAAGTAGAACAACAAGAAAAGGGAAAGAACTAAGAGTTCTTTTAGACTCTTTAAGATAGACTGTAAAACTTTTTTTAAAGTATAGAACAGTTAGGAGAAGAATGTTATGTCTGTTTAATTCCAACCTCATCAATTTATAGAGATTATTAAATATATATAAAACAGTCTTATATCATAATTTCCAAAGCATTTCATGCCGCAGGCAGCCTTTAAATACCTCTACTTTACGATCTATCCGCATCTGCATTATCTTGATCGTATATTTTTATCTACATCATATTCATCTGCGGCGCATGCCCCGTCAAATTATCTAGCCGCCCTCGCCTATTAAGAAAATTACCCATATTTCAAAAACAATCCGAACGAGGGGGGAAACTAGGTATTCAATTGAGCGTCTTTATGGCTTGGCACCATTACATTAGAGGGAAATATGACGATGATCGTGGCTTAAGTAAAAGCCAAAGCAATAAAATTGCACAATTTACAAGTTTACGAGCAGTAAATGGGGCGGATAAAGCTACAGCTGCAGGAGGATCCCACTAGGAGTTGGAGTTGCAGTTGGCCTTGAGGATAATTTATTGCGAAAACAACTCTATCGCGATCCTGGCCCATAAAGCCGAACGATTTATGATCACGGACCGCAACAATTTGACAAGCAAATTGCTATAATTTCTTCTTTGCTCCGAAATGATCGAAAACTATGCGGGCCAAACAAATGGAAACACAGCAATCTCTGCGGGCTTCCGTATGTGTGTGTGTGTGTGTGTGTGGACATGCGCCTTGCTTCGGTCATGAGCAGCGCATTTTCGCGCTTTTATCTGTGAAAAATTTATGTAGGCGATAAAATCTCAACGACTACCGACCAAACTGGCCTGGACTGGCCCCTGGAGCCTGAGGCGCAAAGCGAGGCTGGAGTCTGCAGCATGAGGATCGCGATCCGTTCGTTAAATTGCCATCATTTCTCTGGCATTACGAGCTGGCGATTCGCCCCCAAAGCTGGCTTATTAGGTGGCCACAGCTCTATTGCCAGTTGGCCAAAGACAAGTCTTTGTATGTATATGTGTGTGTGCTTGGCGCTTATTGAATTACATGCTCATATAATGCTAATGGAAAATTCGAATTGCAGCATCCGCCACAGCATTTGCAATTAAAAGACGTACGTGTGGTCCCTCACACAGACAGACTTACTTATGTATATATAAACACAACATAATGATCGGTCAGAGGAAAGTTGCGTATAAATCAAATCAAATGACACGCAATCAGCATTAAAAAAAAACGCAAAAAGATCTAAATGATTTCTGCGCATTTCCAGTTTTCGTTCCCATTCCCGTTCCAGTTCCAGTTCAAGGAGACTTGTCACATGCACGCAGCAACAGTGCGTACTCGATAGTTGCAACTATCGCAAGTTTGCTGTGCAGCAACAGTGTGTAATCGATAGCTTATATCGATTTGGTATAAGAATCAAACACAAGTTGAAAAATACCATACAATTTCATGGCACATTTAGTAGTTGTATCGAGTGCTCACTGTATTTGTTTTGTTTGTTTTACTTTTCGGCGCCGCGCCCATAAAACAACAGAAAAACTCTTTACCATATGCCGCCGCATAAAAATTAAAAGAAAATCACAATTTTGCCTTTATTTGTTGAACAAAAAAAATGAAGAAGACATAATAAATATTACTTTGTTGGCACTTTTACGAGTCGGCGGCGAATTAAAAAGTTCGCCGCGCGCATCTCCTTGCACTGCATGGCCAGCTGGGCAATTTTATAGCGATTTTAATATGCCACGTCGGACTAATTGGCCGGCCAGGGAGCACAGAGCGTGGGACACTGTGCGGCACTTAGAAAGCCGTTAATCCTAATTTTATGTACTACATTCGCCGCTGCTTCAATTTAGTGCTTCACTTCGCCGCGATGGCCAAAACAGCGCTCATAATCTCAATTCCTTGTTGATTTTCCTAATTTTGGTGGAACAAATTTGCAAGTGGATAAGTCTTTTCCAATGTCTTCGCTGCGCACTCTTTGCATTCCCATCACTATTTCCAATTGAATTCCAATAGCAAAGGCCCAGGGCTGCATTACAATCGGCTTCGCGACTGCAGTCAACTCTGTTTTAATTGTTGCGGGAGAAAAAACGCGTGTTAATTTAAAACAACTGCGCAAAATGGATGAAAAACAACGTGGAGATATTTCTTTGTGTATTTTAACAGTTAGTTGGCCAAGTTAACAAAATAATAAATGACAATAAATTAACTTATTGGCCAATTTCCAGCTGACAATTGACGATTGCTTGGGCTGCAAACTGGTGGAAGTGCACTTTCCGAAGACCGACAAAGTACATCTGCTGCTCTACAGTGCCAAGTCGACGACAAATGAGGGCTTGTCCAGCTTGGCAATAACTCCCGTGGCACGTGCCTTGCAACTGTTGTGCAGCAAGGAGTACGTCAGCGCAGAGAGCCTGCAGCGCATGCCGCAGCTACAGGTGGGCAAGGGATCTGTGAAGATGTCGTTCAGCCTGAGCCGCTTGTGCGACATTATTGATAAACCCGAGAGTGATCTGGACATGGAGCCAAGCACCTCACAGCAGGCCTATGAACGTCAACAGCTACGTCAGCTGCGTCGCCAGCAACGCATGCAGCACGAGATCACGTACCACGTGACAGTGATGCGACGCTTCGACGATGTTCATGGGCTGGAACGCGTCCGCTGGCAGGTCAACGAAGGCGAGTGGCGTGAAACGACCATCACAGAGTTTCAAAGCATATTCTTTGTGCAGGAACTGCACAAGACGTCCGAGCTGCTGCGCACTGTGCAGGAGACATGTGCCGCCAACAACTGGCTAAAGGTCATTCAGGCCGATGGTGCTGGGTTTAGGAGTCTCATGTAAGTATGTTCACATAATTGCAGCTCTACTCTCAGTCTCTGCTTGCAGGCACAATGGCAATCCTTTCGAGATATTTGCCAAACTCTTTGAGCGCCAGAATTACGAGGACCGGGAACTGCTGCACAAGCTGACCAGCGATTGCCTGTTGGTCAGCGAGACAACACGCCTCTGCGAGCGCCGCTGTGTGCTGCACATCTTCGAACAGGTGCGCAGCATATTCGAGAACATCACGGCCAAGGAGTACACGGTGTGGTTCTTTGTGCCGCGCCTGAATAGCTACACTACGCTGGAGCATGTGGTAGGTTTCGTTTCCACTCTCAATTCCCTTTATCATTGCTCATGTTATTGCCTTCACAGAACGTGGCTGACTTCGATTTGCGCAATGTGCGCACCAAGATCACCATCAGCACGGACAACAGCGATTTGCAGTGGAGTAGCGCCGATCACAACATAATGGACATACTGCAGGTGGCATTTCAGCTGGCGCTGGCCAGAATTGCCAAGCAAACCGTGGTCTTTCTAGGCAAACTGGAGAAGGTATGTGCATATAAAATCTAATCCTGCCTCAACTAATTCATTATCCTCTCTTACAGTTGGACGAATTCCTGTCCATGCAGTACATCAAGGCTTCCTATATGAACAGTATATATTCGATTGATGCCACGTCGCCTGTAAGAAACGCAACTGCACTCGAGGCTTCTCTTTTACTTTCATTCATTTTTCGTAGACTTGGATCTATCCGCGCTACTTGCATCGCATCATTGAGGTTGCCGAATCTTTGGGTCTGATTGTCTTCATTGAGTATCCGAGTGGATCGTCAGCACTGCCGGATAATCGACACGTGGTCAGGTGCCTGCAAGAGCAGGCGGGCGAATGGAGAATATACCACGATGTTACCAAGACAGCAGCGTTTAACGTTGACTTTGAGTTTCTCAAGGAGCTGGTGCCACTGAAATGAGATTGCATTGCCTACTTTAAATTACTATTTTTATCTATTTTTATCAACTTTGTAATACTAGAAAATTAATATCTGCAAACTGCTGTGGAATATGTTTGCACGAAGAACTTGAGTTGATTAATGAATATTCGATTTTATGTTGTATTTAAGTTTATCACGTACTTGAAATTTATTTTAATTTGTTTTTTAAACCTTTATGCACTTTTGAACGTACTTGAAATGTATTTTAATTTGTTAACTGAAGAATTACCTATATATAGCACAGGAATTGATTGTTTTGAGTTTGTCACGTATTTAAAATATATTTCGATGTATATTTTAAACCTTTTTGAAGCTTTGAACGTACTTGAAATGTATTTTAATTTGTTAAATGAATAATTAGCTGTATATAAAACTGGAATTGATTTATGTATATTCGATTCGATGTTATTTTTAAATTTTGTCACATACTTAAAATGTATTTTGATTCGTTTTTTTAACCTTTTGAAGTTTTGTACGTACTTGAAATGATGTTTTACTTATTAACTGAATAATTAGCTGTTTATAGAACTGGAATTGTTTAATGAATATTCGATTATGTTTTTAAGTTTGTCATGTACTTGAAATGTATTTTAATTTGTTAACTGAACAATAAACAATATATATAAATATTAGCATAGTGCCTTGATGCGCTTTAAGTATTATTTATAACCCTCCCGTCGGCGTCAATCATTCAACTAATTTCGGTTTTGTCCTATGCAAATGCGCTTCTACTTGACTTGAGCGAGCGTTCTTCAGCTGCATTTCAATTAGTTTGCCGGCTGTCAAGCTCGACCGCTGCAAGGACCCGAATATGGCAGCAGCAGAAGCAGCAGCAGCAGCAACAACAACAAGAACAACAACAACAATGGCTGTCAGTCAATGGCACGCGTCATTTGCCGGCGAATTGCATTTTGTGCAAGCCAAAAGCACTTTTAGCCTGGCATCCGCAGCCCGCTTGCTCCCGCTGCTCCTGCTCCAGCGGCTCCTGCTCCTGCTTCTCACACTCTCGTCACTCTGACACAGTTTAGAAGCTGCTGCAGCCAAGCCAAGGGATGCAGCTGACAGAGAATGTTTTCCTTCTTCCGTATCCGTAACCAGACACGTTGACTGACTGACTGACGGACAGACTGACTGCTTGACTGCTTGACTGATTGGTGGCTTGGTGGCTTCGCTTGCTGCAACTTTTCGTGCAGCATTTGTTTTGCATTTGCCACATGAATTTGCCAACACATATTTTTCAACGCCTCTGGATGTACAGGCTGCATATTGCGCATACGCCGGGTTGGCCAAGTGAATTAGCCTTAAGCCTATCAATATTTTGCATGGAAATAAAAAATAATAAAGACTAAAATAAATAAGGGAAATTATATAATATTATTAGCAATTGCTCAATATTTAAAATATATATAAAACAGAATTAACTGACATATTCAACAGTTTTGATTTCCTTTAGATTTTGTTTTGAATTTTCTCAACTTGTTCGTTCGTAATTAGTTTTTCTTGCTGCTGGGCATGCAAGTGCTTTATTCATTTAGATAGCGGGGTCAACAGCTCGTCTGGCAGGTTTTTCTCTGTTGCACAGCTGCAGGCTGCGGTAGTTTTCACACCTCGGCCAGATGAGTGCAGAATGACAGCTCGACTTCAGTTGCAGCAACCCCACACCCCTCACTTAAAATAACTCTCTGTCGGAACAGCAAAGTTTCCAACATAAATCTGCAATATAAAAATCTAACTCTGATAAATAATCTAGTACATAAGTTATCTCTGTATATATTAGCTTAGTTATCACCGCTCTCGAATTCGATGATTCCATTAAAGTTACCTTAAAAATTAAATGAATATTCAGCTGAGCTGATTAGCTCAAGCAACGTCGAGAAGGAGCAGAGTGAAATGTAAACCGGAATCAGGACGAAGACATAATGTTGCCGTTGCTGCTGCTCGGTGTGGCATAAAAAAAGGTCAAGCCGTCTTTGGCATATTTAAAAATTAATAAGCGGCTGTTGGATCCCAGTCGGAATCCCACTCACAGTCCCATGCGGAGTGGCAGCAACAGAAGAAGCCATGGAACAGCTGCTCGGTGCGGCGAACCGTGTTGGAATCGCAATCTGTAATTATGCTCCAGCGATGAATGCAATGACGGAATCCCTTAACCCTTCGAGAAAAAATATGTTGACCCTGTGCACCCTTTGCTCGCCACCTTTCGCTCTCTCTCCCTCTCTCTCTCTCTGTTTCTCATGCTTAGCGCCTTGCCGACATCTGTTAAGAGCGCAAATGAGCATTAAAAACTCGTTTCAACTAAATATTTAAACAGTTTATTATGCTGGCACACACATGGGCATAGCAGACGCTAAAAGCCGCGCATGATTATGGCCACCTACCTGACCGACACGGCAACTACCAGCCCGGGCCCCCCTCCCCCTCCCCTCCTCTTCCCGTCTCGACAATGTAAAATGGCGCGTACGATGCGCCAAAGGAAATTTAAATTTGAATTAATTATGATGCTGGATGCCAGGGGCGTGTTGAGAGGATTGAGACGGAGATGGGGCGGAGGACGGCTCTAGGACTGGTTGTAGACCCGCTGCCGACCTGGTCCTGCTACTGCTGCTGCCTGCAATTAGTTGGGCGTCGCAGCTCTGCGGGCTTTGGCCTCCGCCCGGCCGTCTGTCTCGGTGTTAAATTTACCAAATAACAAATAATTGCACTTAACGCCCATTGCCAACAACAAAAAGGGGCGTGTGCGCCTTTTTTGGGTAAAACTGCAAACAAACTGCGCAAAATGCATTGGAGAGCTGCAACTTTTACGCTTTTAATTGCCATAAATGTGTGTAATGCGAGAGTTTTGAGTGGATTTGTTGACATTGGACTAAAAGAGGGAGAAAACAGGCTGTGCTGTGTGTGTGTGTGTTTGAAGGACTTAGATTTCTGTCGCTCTTCAACTGTTGCTCATGTAAGCAGATATTGTTGTTGCTGTTACACTCGCACACAGCCGAGCGGCTCTCTGTATGCAATACTGATCTCTTTACATACGAATGTACACTGCAGCCCTTTCACTCAGTAAGAAGTGTGAGTGCGACGTTCGCCCTCACAGAAATACGTAATACTGCTTGTCGCTCTTCCAGTGATAATGTTACTGCGTTAGAACGAGATAAAGCCAGTGCTCTCTCAAAGATTTTATTGCATTGGCTTAAGTAGCAAAAACACACACTGCAGCCCTTTCACTCAGTAAGAAGTGTGAGCGCAAGGTGCGCTCTCTCTGAAATACTTAATACTGATAATGTTACTGCGTTAGAACAAGATGAAGCAGTGGCTCAAGCAGTAAAAACAGACACTGCAGCCCTTTCGCTCAAAACAAAGTGTGAGTGAATTGCAGCGTGCGCTCTCACAAAAATAGTTGGTGTGCGTAACGTGCGCTCTCGCAGTAAAGATGTAAATGCGTTAGAACGAGATGTAGAAAGAACTCTCTCAATGGTGCGCTCTCCCAAAAGTACTTGGTGCGCTCTCTCAGTGATAATGTTAATGAGTTAGATCAAGATGTACTCAAGTGCTCTCACATAATTTAATGAGAGACGGGCTCATAATTTAACTACTGTCACAAGTGCAAGTGAAATGCAACGTGCGCTCAGCGAATATGTTATTATTAAGCAAACAATCTTCGCACTGATGTTCACATTAGCTAGAGCAAGATGAAAGATGCATACATTGGTCATGCTCTCACAAAAAGTATGTATTTGTCGTGTGCTTTCACACTGTTAATGTTAATGTGATAAAACAAAATGTAGAAGACACTCTTTTAGGATTGGAGCGCATACACGTAATTGGACTGCTGCCTACAAATGTCACTCTGCAGTGTTGGAGTGAAACGAAGTAACCGTTCAAGTAATTTATTTAAAGTGCTCTGCACTCTCTCTCTCTCTCTCTCTTGGTGGCCCCGCACGCTAAACAGTTAATCGAAGGCAAACAGTTTGACCCCAGTAGTCAATTTCAAACGAAATGCAAACGACAAGAGCGCATGGCAAATAAAGAGCAGGGAACAGCAACGGTGCAGCGACAGCAGAAGTAGAGAAACCGTAACAGGAACAGTGCACAGTGGACAAGGTCATTAACATTTCAGGTATGCGAATGCGAATTCGAAATTCGTCAAACTGACCGCAAACACGAAAGGTGTGCACAGTGGGGCAGGTGGAGAGGAGAGAAAGGAGAGGCAAGTGGGATGAATTGGAATTGCGTGGCTTAAAACGGCATCCAGTGAAATCAAGCATTCAAGTGTCATTAATTAGTCAGCAAACACGGCCAGGCACACCAACTCCAACACCAACAACACCAACACCAACAACAATCGACCGTCGAGAGGGAGCGCTTTGGTGGTCAGTCAGAAACAACATTACCCCCTCCCCCCATCACCGTCACTGGCGCTTTTACGCTTCATTTGGTCAAGCCGAAAAAAGAAAGAGTAACAGCAGCAGCAGATGGGTGAGTGGGAGGCTCTGCTGTAGGCGTGGCACTCTGACGTCGGCCACTGCATTTGCGTTTAATTACGAAATAATCCACACAACGACGGCAGCAGCAGCAGCGCGAGCAACGGTGAGCAACGAAAATCGATGGGGATTGGCATTGGCGGCTTTTACTCCGCTTTACTTCAGTTCTCACTTTGTACGGCTGCACCCCACGCACCCCTGCTCCTGCTGCTGTTCCACTCCTTTTCGTATCGGCTCATGGCACGTCAGCGCCAATGATCCGACGATGGGACGCCCGTTGACGTTGCTAACCCAATTAAACTGTCGCCCAACCTACGCCAACTCCTCCGCGGGTCACCAGCGAAATAGACCCAACCCCAATTGAACCCACAAGTTGCAACTGTGTTGCGCCGCACCCACACCCGCTACTCGCTACCCGCTGGGGCGCCACTTTGGCTGGCACTTTGCCCAAACCGCAGTAGCAAAAGCCTGGCAAACGCTTCGCGTCGCGGCGGGCTTCAATAGCAATTTGGGTAAATTCCTTTTTAATTTCAACCGCAGCAACAGCACCAGCCCCAGCTCCAACCCAAGTGCCGCCTATTAGAAGCACTCGCTTAGCAATGGCAGCGTGAGGTATCGCCTGTAAAGGATTGCAGGGCTTAGCAGAGCGAATCCCATTGCTTTGCGGTCTTTTGGAATATTTGAAGTTGAAGAATTTCTAGTTTCTAATTAAAATCAAAGTGCAAAAATATTAACAACTATAAGATACACTAAAAAATATATTTAAAGTATTACAAAAACGTATTAGAACGATGACAAGAATATCGAATAAGAAACTATTGTTAAATATTGCATTGATATGGAAAAGATTGTAGGTAGATCGCGATTATATAAGCGCTATTTAGATTTAAACTCCTTACAGAGTTGCTAAAACTGTTCAATACATTTAAGACACACTGCTTATCTTTTAAATTATGCAAATGAAACGATATATATCGTTATAGAAGATGTTTTATATGAATTAAAGTCCTAAAAGTCATTAAAATTGATAAATATTAATGATAGAAGAACATTAAATTCTTATACAAAAGATCAATAAATTAATGAATGATAATATACAAAATATACACACATTCATTCCTTAAAACATACGATATTTCTACCATCTCTAGCTGAGCTCGCAGCGCGCTACGAAAGATGCGCCCACAAATTGAATTGAATGCTAGTTTTAGTTATCGTTTGGCTTTGCCTGCGTGGAAAACAATTTTCAATGCCATAAAGCCTGAAATTTCATTAGCTTAACTCGCACACACACCCAATGCTCACACACACACACATACGCACACAAACAGAGCAGCGCACACACTTAAACGCCTGGCTAGACATAATGAGCAAAGCGTCGTGATTTTTTGCTTCTTTATCTGGCGACAAAATCTGATTTATTTAAATTTTACTGCGCTGCCTTTTAAATTGCAAAAAGGGGGCGTGGCTGCTTGTAGCTTTTGTTAATTGTTGTTGTTGCTCGCCCGAAATTGCTTGGGGAATTCGCTTGGCAAAGTTGCTGCTGCCGCTTGTGCCGCGTTAATTGCGCAGCCTGCCACGCCCACCAACAGCAGCAGCGGCAGCAGCGCCTACAAGGCATAATGCCGCTCATATTTGATATGCGCAAACACATGATGAGCCTTTGCCAAAGGAATTCTCCCTCTCTTTTTCTTCCTATCTGTTTTCCCCTCTCTCTCTCCTCCCCTCTTTCCCTCTTTCTCTTTGTCATGTACTTCTCTTTGTTTTCGGCTGCGTGTTGACTTTCAGTCAGAGGCGGCTTTCGGCGTTTTCCCCGGCTTCGTGTTTATCTTCAGCGCAAAAGTTGCCCCAATGTTGCACAGTGCATTTTCTTTGTGCTGCTTATGCAATTATCCCCATAGCATCAACTGTTGTGCCTCTTACTGCCGAACTGCCACTCCCCCTGCCGCCCACCTAAAACGCTTTTGTTTATCTTCTTGAAAACTGTTTGCACAATTGGCAAATTGCCTTCTGTCTATCTCCCTCTCTCTCTTTGTCTCTCTCCCTTTGTCTGTCCGTTTCGCTCAGTGTATCTTTGTTTGTCGAGCATTTTTAATTAGCTGTGCATTAATTTTAATGCCGTTTTTTATCCCCCCATCGATTGATTTAAGCCAAAACAAACAGAAATCTAAATAAATATTTTGATTTCATTATTTAACGCATTCATCGGAAGAAATCTCTCGAAACGGGGCCGATCAAATGCAATTATCAAAGTGCGCGCTTTAAATTAGCTCAATTAAACATTATTGAAATTAGAAATAATATATATAAGTTTAGTAATTATAAATTTAATTTTTTCAGCATTTTTCCCAAATTAAACCTTAATTAAGCTGATCAACTGTGCTTCTATTTATGTATGCATTAATGCTTTTTAATTAACTAATGATTGCGAGTTTGTTTATATTCAAAGCATTTAAAGTGAGATTCCAGCTTACTGTTTCAAAATAAAAATCGCTAATAGATGCTAGGATTTGTTTAAAGTATATTTCTTTCTATAAATTGAGATTTCCCAACCTTCTATAAGGTTACCAGGGTAATGGTTGCCAAATTTGAAAAGGTTTAAAGTATTACAAAAGATCTTAAGTATTTTTCTGTTATCTGATAGACGTATACAATTAAAATACCATATGTATACGCAGTAATCGAAAACCCTTCCAACTGGCGCTGCAAAGTATGCAATATTTCATTTCTGAAGAATTTTCGATGCTTTTGCATTGCGGAAGACCCTTTTTTAAGCTTTTCTATTGTACTTGCCTTAAAAACAGACGTACATATGTGTACACGGGGCTCTCTGTCTGTGCCATAAACAATAGATAAATGTTTATTTATGCATTCGCTTTGAAAATGCGCGACAATTAAGCAGGCGAACAATGAATTTTAAATTAGTTAATTCAGTTTAGCGTGAAATCGGCAAATTGAATTTAAATTAAGTCTATGATTGCGCTGCAGTATTTAAATACCAACTAAACAGGCAGAGAGAGAGAGAGGGTGGGGGGAGAGAGAGAGCAATATTCCACACACATGCGATATTAAAAACGTATTTGATGTTTTGCTGAAATTAGAAATCAAATTTCGCTCGAGGCGTCACATTAAATACGATATGTGGAAGGTTAGAATGCAGAGGGGAGAGGTGTGCGTGTGTGTGTGTGATGGGGAGGGGAAGAAGAAGGGGAGTGTGGTATGGTAGAGAATACACATGCTTCGTTTCCTGTAGCGGCAGCGGCAGCGGCAACCTTTGTTTGTAATTAATTTCAATATAGCGAAACATTACAAGCGAAGCTCGGCAAATTTCAAAGTGTGCTGCGAGGCCAATAACTTCAGACAGACAAGGCGCAGGCGAGGGCGGTTTTGGAGGCGTTTGGAGTGGGCCCGGCTGCTGGGGAAAAACACCCATACACACACACACACACTCGCATTCGCAATCGTGTATATTGCACACGCGAGACGCGTGAGATGAAAGGAAATGTGTCGAAATTCTCAACTGGAACCAGAACCAGAACGTGAACCAAGTTGAATATCCCTCCCACTCCCACTCACTCTCTCTCCGACTCTCTTTCTCCCTCTCTCTCTCTCCCTCCCTCTCACTCTCTCCCTCTCTCGCCTCCTCTCGTACTCGCGCATTATTTCGCCCATAAAAGTAGTAAAATTATGTTGACTGAAAACAGCGTGCGGGCTTACACCCCCTCTCCCCGCCTCTACCTACCGCTAGGGAGGTCCGCAAGGCTGCCGGAGTGGGCGTGGCTGATGTGGGTGCCGAGCAAATACGCGTCGTTCGCATTCGCAGCACAAGCAACAGCAGCAGCAGATAAAAGTAACGTTTTAGTTAAAATATTTGCCAGTCTCTCAGTCCCTCTGTCTTTCCGTCCCGCTGTCTGTCTGTGTATCTTACAGATACTTTTTGCTGCTGTTCATTTCATACGAATAAAAAGCGCTCGTTTATTGGCTGGGGAATTGTGTTTTTTGGCTGCCTTTGCGTCTGCGAATGCAAACATCGAGCGTTGCATAATTTCAATTTACAGCGAAACAAAGGGGGCAGCGAAGGCAAGCAGAACGAATCGAGGAGCCAAGGAAGAAGAGAGAGGGAGAGAGAGGGAGAGAGAGTGAGGAGAGGGAGAGAGGAGACTCTTCACAGATTACAGTTGGCATGTGCGAAGAAACAAACAAATGAATTGAGCTGGGATTAGAAATGCGCTTGGATTCCACAAGCATCCAAGGAGATCAACAGCTTATGTGGAACTTAGCTGAGTCTGAAGTGGAAGTTAAGTTTCAGTAGGTAAAGAATTAATGGACTTATAATAGTAGATCAGTTGTGGCAAGCAAACTAAAAGAATTTTAGTCAAGTGGATTGTAAGTTTAACTTGTGTATTTTAATTTAAAATGTAATATATAAGCTCTTTTTTCACTCTATGTGGACTCTACATTTTATTGTGTGGATTCTAATGGAGAAATGATTAATATATTATTCAAATTAAATAATGAGATAGTACAAATATATTAAACTCTTGCAAATATAATCAAAATTGTATGTGCAACGTAACTTTGTAACATTTTTTTTTTAGATCATGTAAAAAGCACCTTTCAATGAAATCCAACTATTAATACATTCCACTCTCCATGTGGATTACAATATGGTATGAGTGCATGTGGCAAGTCTTGCACTCAAGGTCAGTAATGGGTTGCACAACCTAAGCCACACCAGAAGTATTTTAAGATCCTTCCTTAGATACTCCCGCATATTTCAGAGCACAGCCAAGAATTGTTCGCATTTCTTTCACTATTCTCTGCCACTCAACTTGCGCTTTCTCTCCATTGGCATCTCTGCTGCAGCTTCCCTTGGCTGTAATCCTTCTGTTTTACACACACTCGCGGAATATGTGCGTCCAGCTGAGCCATCACTCGCATCATCCGTGGAACGTGTGTGGGCCAAATGGGCGCAGTGAAATTTCACACTTTGTCGCTATTGCATGAGCCAAATTGAAGGCGAATGCGAGAGGCAAGGAGAGAAGGAGGAGCAGGAAGAGTAAAGGAGGAGGAGGAGTAAAGAGACGAAGTGAGGCTTGGCTAGTACAAAAGGCGCCGCCATCGTGCAAATGGATGGAAAACTGCGACGGGGCTGAGCGGGCTGAGAGTGCATCGCGTGCCAGACGCGATAATGAAACCGAAAGGCAGCTGGAAAAACTGGAAAAAAACTTTGGCAGCTGGCCACAAGACGAGGCACGAGCTTTGGCTTTGTTTCCAACTAATCAACTTGCAATCCGAGTCCGACTGCGACTGCGACTCCAACTTGGAGTGCGATGCTGCAGCTGGAGTTGGCCAACGATGCGTGTAACTTTTTCAATTAATTTGGCTTAGACTGAGCGTGTGCTGAGCTGCAGCTTGGAGGGGCGGGGGGAAGGGGGAAGCGTATTCACGGCTGAGTTATTTCAAAAATGTTTTGCATATCAGATTGAGCTGCAGCTCGGGGCGCACTTAAACGCCTTCCTTCTAATTTAATAAGAGCTTGCCAAGGCAACACGAGGCTGCTGCTGCTGCTGCACTGCATCCCAAATGGAGCTACTGCAAGAGCATGGCAGAGTTGGGGGAGTACGAGGCGGGGCGAAGGTGGTTAGACAAGAACGAAAACACGAAAAAGCCAGTAAAAGATTCGCGACTCGCGGCTTTCGTCTGCATCTGCATCGTTGTCTTCTCTGTCTGCCTCTGCCTCTGTCTGTCTGCTTGCTCGCCTTGCCGCCTGTCAAATTTGAATTTAGCTGCAATTTTTACAACTGTTGCAAGTCGCCTGCAACTGCTGAATGCATCCGCATGTGGCAGCAGGCGGCAGCATGTGAGGCAGCGACAGTCAGACAGTTGGCAATTTGCATAAATTTAGATTAGTGACATCTGACGTGAGTCTGCGATACGAGCAGCGACAGACTGAGAGAGCAGAGAGAGAGAGAGAGAGAGAGAGAGAGACGGAAGTATTAAGTAGGCGACTACGCTGCTTGCCACCTCCTAATTCCACGTCAAGATTAGCTTGGCAAGCTGGCAAACTCGGCACAACTCGGCAAACTGGCAATGACAATGCATATGATTTATGAACTTAACTCGCTCTGCAGTACCCCCCCCCCCCTGTCTCCTGCCTGCTTCCCACCCACCTAGGCCACTCTCCAGTCAGCAGCTCAAGTGGAAAATTAATCGCATGCAAGCTCATTATGAGCACCAGCTGAAAATTTGGGGGTAATTGTCGCCAAGCCAAGTCGAGGCAAGCAAAGCCAAGCCAAGCTGAGCCAAGGAGACAAGTGGATCCATTTAATTGTGGCTGCATTTGGCTGCATAACAAGCCTCGCTCAGCAAGTGCTCATTAATTATAATTAATTGTATAATTTAATTTATAATTTTCAAAAGAATTTCACTAAAGGGGAACTGAGATATTTGCGGGATATGTTGAGTAATAGAGCATAACTCTGGTTGCCTATGAAAGTCATGTATGTATGTATTTAAGTATGTGTGTTTTGGGTTTAAATGTTTAGTTAATAATACTCTCCAAAGTTAATACTTTCTGCATAGCTTATAAAGCAGATTGAAACTCACGCTGTTAAGTTAAATGTTATTATGTTAAGTTTATGTTGTTATGTTAAGTCTTCTGTTATTAAGTGTGACCTTAGTCAATACACTATCGCAAGTTTATTTATTAAACGATAACCTTGTCGCTGTCCCTATCGATAGAATAGTGTTGAATAATGCTAAAGTAGCGGAATAACTATCGTTTAAGAAAGCAAAGTGTATGTATTGAAATTAAAATAAAATAAATGCAATTTATTGAAATAAATTGTGGAAAGAAATTAAATAAATTAAATTAAAAACAATAAAGTTAAGTTTTGTACACAATTCATACCTTGTTAATGCTTTGCTCTATGAAATGTTGAAGTCTTTCTTCACTCTTCCGCCCTCCTTCTCCTTCTGTCACCAACTCAATTGATATTCCTCTCCCTTTCAATCTTTTAGACTGCTGCTCTGTATCTTTGTCTCGTTGCCCTCTCTTTCTACATTATATTATGTTTATCTCCTCTTTCCCACTCTTTCTTTACCTTCCTGTTTTGCTTCTCATTTAATTATTGTTTCTACTCAACACTTATTCCTCTCTTTCACTTTCTCTGTCTCACCCTTCCACTGTTCCATTTCCCGCTTGTACCTCATGTGCATTCTATCTCTTTCTCTGCCCTTCACTACTTTATTTTATTGATGCTCTCCTCTCTTCACACCTTTACTTTACTTTCTTTCATCCCATCTGATTATTCTTTCTACTCCACGTGTATTCCTTTCTTTCTCTGTCTCACCCTTCCATAGTTCCCTTTCCCACTTTTGCCTCATGTGCATTTTCTCTCTCTCTGTATCTCTCTCTCCCTTTCTCTCTCTCTCACTCTCTCTCTCTTTCTTTCTCTATCTCTCTCCCCCTCTCTCTCTCTATATATATCTATCTCGTTCTCTTTCTGTCTTCCTTCCTCTCCCTCATTTACTATTAATGCGTCCGTCTCCCGCTAACTTAAGCTTCCGCTCTGCATGTCACTCTTCCCTTTCCCTCCCACTCTCTCTCTCTCACTCACACACTACCTGCCCCGTCTCTTTTTCTCTCTCTCCGTTCCTCCCATAAGCCTGCCTCGTTATATTTCGCTTTGAGTACCCGCTGAGACATTGGATAAAATAACTATAAATTCCGCTCAGCCATCTCCCTCTACCTCTCTCTGCTCTCTCTCTCTCTCTCTCTGCAACTCCAAATTTCGCTAGTCCAACATTTGTCAGAGCTCCTTCACCCGCCCCCTCTCTCCCTCTCTCCTTCCCTCTCTCCCCCTCTGTAGTAGAATTCCCTCAGTTGGCGAGAAAGATATTACAATTCAACCTATAATTTATTCAGCTAAATCCTTTCGCCAGCCACTTACAGTCTAAGAAAAGCAGCGAAAATAAATTAAATGGAAATCATTTGTCTTGCTCAACAAAATATCAAGCATGGCAAGCAGCAGGGCACGAGGGCGGGGAGTAGGTGGCAGGAGGCAACTTGACAGTAACAATGGCAACAACAAGTGGCAGCGCAATTGAAGAGAGAAGAATTTGCATAAAGAAATAATATTCATTCGTTCATTCGTTCATTCGCTCATTCGCTTGTGCCGTGTACGCGCCAAGGATGACAGCACGTCAAAATTGTCCTTGACAGCGCAAGGAGAGAGGGAGAAAGGGAGAGAGAGATAGAGATGGAAGCTGCTTTAAGCACGCTCCAAGTATGCATTCGCTGCCCTACGCCTGCAAAACTATGCGAAATCTGCGCAAACCCAAAGGCAAAGCAGCGATTAACAAGATTAAAAGCGCCATTAAATGCTTTGATTCGGGCTACACAAGTTGAGCCACGCAACCGCAGATACGCTAATGTTGTTGTTGCTATTGTTGTTGCTATTGTTGTTGTTGCTGACCGAGCTTGAGCTTGGGCTACATCTGCAGCAGCAGCACAACACACACCCAATAATTTATACCGAGACCGAAAGTTGTTTGGCACTACTTAAAGGAACACATGTTCTGCGGCTGCCCCTCCCCCACCCCCCCATCCCCCTTTGCTGTGCGCCTGCTTGTGCTGTATCTGCTGGATACAGAGTATCTGCAGCTTGTTTAAACGCATATGTCGAATTCCTGGTTAAGACGTAAATTACGTTAAATTGCTGTTAAGTAGAATTGCGCTGGCGGCCAAGCACAAACACAAACACACACACACACACACAAACACACAGTTCACACACACAGTTACACACACATACACATACACACAGCACACACACACACACACACACACACACACACATATATAGTTCACACACACGCACACCACACGCTTGCCCGCTCGCAGATACAAATGTATCTATAATCCGTGTCTGCGTCTGATTTGCGTGCCAGCACCCTGCCATATCCCCTTCCCCCACCCCCCTCGCCTTGCCTTTCATGTACGCTTGATTGATTTAGGTTGGTTTTAGCCCCGCGGGGAGAAGCGTTAACGAAACCTGCACACTTAATCCCAATTTGCCAGCGTACAAATCAGTTTTAGTTATTTCCCCGACTCGGCCGACAAAAACTAAATTACATATGTGCCCCCCACTCTCCCGCTGCCCCCTTGTATTGGCAGAACTTTTCAGAGGTCGCAGACTGCGAGTTAATGCGGGGGGGGAACCAAAAGGGAACAAAGGTTAAGTGAATTTACCAGTTGAACTTGAGGCGAACGAAATGGAAATACTTTGAGGCAAGTTTGCCATTTATAAGTTTGGTAAATATTTGTACGCCCTATAATGCAATGAAAGTGATTTTCTATATGGGAAACTAGTTTTATAGTCACTAAGTAAATAAAAGTGAGGTTAGGTTAATTTTTATTGGGTTTGGTCAATTTTAATAAATAATGAATGCAAAAAGAAATAAATCAAATATAGAAAATAATATATTGTGGGATAAAGTAGTTAAAAAGAATATATTGTGACATATAGTGCCATATAATGATAATTTGTGAGTTAAAGTGGTAAATTTATACCAATAAATACTGCTAAAAGTGAAATATACTAAGACATAGTGCAAAATACTGTTAAATAATACTAAATTACGATAATGTGATTCATAAACGAATATTTCACTGCTTTTACAATCTCTATATTATATATTTATTAATTACTTGAATAAAGTAAGCTTTTCCATCCCTTTTCTCCATAGAAATCATCCTTATTTTCCACTCACTAATCCCTCAGCAACATCTCTTTCACACATTATTAAATAACCACAAAAAGTGTGATTCAAAACATAATTTTGATTTAAAACTTCAACACTTTCGCGGACTAATTGTGTTTTCATTTCCGCAAATTCAATTAAAATTCAAAAAACAATCAACTTTTCGTCGCATTTTCATTAATATTGCTTAATATAATTATGCGAATTGTTCAATGAAATGCGCAAACTAGACAAAAAAGCGAGAGAAAACAAGCAAAAGCAAATACAAAACAAAACAAAATACGCTGTTAAATCGCGTCTAATTTAATTCGTTTAACCTTTTCATCCCGCATGAAATTCAATACAATCGCATTCGTATTCGTATTCAACATTCATGTAAAGGTCGCCAAAGAATTGTGCTGAAATTTTAATTTTCTCATAATATATGCACTATTAATGCGTGTGTGTGTGTGTGTGTGTGTGTAGATGGTGCAAAACAATGGATTATGGGAAAAAATAGCTGGCGAAATTGGAAAATTGGAATGAAATACACATTTGAAATGCATGGAATATTTTCAAGTGAAATTTATTGCGATTCTCCTGGCAACAATTGCAGGAGTTTAGCATTAAATGCAATTAAACCCGAAAAACAGCAAC
The DNA here is from genome assembly GCA_018904595.1 of Zaprionus indianus. Taxonomy (NCBI): domain Eukaryota; kingdom Metazoa; phylum Arthropoda; class Insecta; order Diptera; family Drosophilidae; genus Zaprionus; species Zaprionus indianus. Next base: position 1,306,941 of record JAEIHA010000709.1, on the reverse strand, counting down.
AATAAAAACGAAATTACCAGAGTAAAATTGCATTTACCCAAATAGCAACAGCGCCAGCAACAACAACAACAACAAACAACAAAAACAATGGCCAACAAAGAGCGGCACACACACGCTCTCTCACACTCACACACTCACACACACACACACAGTTACAAATGCGCAAAAATAATTTTATGGTCAGTGCAGGCTGCAGCGGCGTTAAGTTGGCTGCAGCAGCAGGCGGCGGCGGCAGCGTCGACGGCAGCGGCGACTAATTTAAATTGAAATTAAAATTGATTGTTTTTTAAACGCGTCGCATTGCCAACGAGGCACGTAGCCAAATGCTGACCACAACCCATTCCCCTTCCTCCTCCTGCTGCTCCCCTTTCTGTCAGGGGTGTGGCCTGCGTGTCAAACCAACGCCAACGCCAACGCCAGCGTCGACGTCGACTGCGACTGCGAATGTGGCCACGTCATTTGCAACAATGCTAAACAAAACAATACAACGAACAATGCGATGAGAAGCGGCAGCAGCTCGAAATGTGCAACAAGCAAACAAATTCGTTAACAAATGTTGCCAGTCGAAGGAGCTGCAACTGCAACTGAAGCCCAGCCACAGCAACAGCTTGTCCGGCCGCAGCCACAGTGCCTCACACACACGTACACACACACACACACAAAGAGTGAACCAGTCAATTATGTATTTTGTGTGCTTGTCGCTTTGTTTGCCTCCGTTGTTGCTACTGCTGCTGCTGGTGCTGCTGTCGATGCCGACACATGGCGGCGCGCCGCTTATTTATTTGTAGAAAATTGTTGCTAATTTTGCCATATACAATCTAAATTGAATTTGCAACAGCAGTAGCAGCAGCCGTTGCACGTGCAGTTGCCTCCACTCCGCGTTCAGCATAATTGCCGCCATCAACAGCGACGCGCTAATATGGCCAGGCTGTGTTGTTCCTCCTCCTCCTCCTCCCTCAATTGCACATTGCATTCAATTAACTGACTCACCGATGACCAAGCAGCGGTTAATTTGCGTAAGAGTTGCCAACTTCCTAAAATAAAAAGAGAAACCGACAAGCAAAAGGTTTTACTGCCATTTTTACTTGCAGCGCAACGTTTGACTTTTCAACTTGTTTACATATGTATGTAAATATCTAAAAACATACATACATACAAACAGGTGTATGTTTATAGGTGCGCTTACTCAGCAGGCAAAGCTGTGCGCCATCTTGAATATGTCTCTCTTCTTTGTTTTGTTTTGATCACAGCATTTACACTTGTACGTATATCTCACTCCCTCTAACGCAGGCAAAAACATACAGATGGATCTCCCACGCAGCTCTTACATTTCTTGCAGTGTGACCGTTTAAGCCCACGCCAAAAATACTCATTTGGCTTTAATTAGAACTTCTTGTTGGTATTTCTAATGGTTTCTGACTCTTTTCTCTCTCCCTCCCTACGCACAGCAACTGTGCTACTGTTGTAGCTCTTCTTATTGCTCTCTTTGATTCATTTACGAGATTTCTCTTTAAGTGCGATAGTCATTTTAAAGTAAAGCGTGGCAGAAAACTTTTCCCCTTTTCTGTAGCTGCAGTTACATCAATAGTTTTTTAATAATTAAAACTGCGCTAAAGCAATTAATTTTAAATTTCAGCTGTTTCCACAACGTTCCCTCCACGAGAGCAGGGCGTGGGCGGTTGCGGAGGCGTGGCCATGTGGATGTCGCTGTGGTTAGAAAATATTAAACATCGGTAGAAGTCTGGCAAATGTCACTTAAAAAATTGAAAGGTTGCGCAGTGCGCTCTCCCTCGGAGTGCCAAGGCGCAAAGGAAGTCGGGAGTGGGCGCAGGAAGGCGTATGGGGCGTATGCGCAATGTTGGCAAAGGCGAAACTTAATTAATTTGAGTAACTTGGCAGCCGACCGGTTGGACGCTCTCTCACAGCCAGTGGTGCGTCCCCCTTCCCCCTCGCAGCACCTTCCCACACTCCTCACTTGTCAACTGCTGCCGCCTTGCCGCCTGACCCGTGGGCGTCTTTGTAGCGCCGGGTGTGGCATGAATTCTTAATGCATGCTGTGTGTATGTGTGTGTGTGTGGGCAGCTGTGCGGCGTGTGGGCGTGGCCGCTCGTTTGAAAAAGGGCTGCGAAAAGAAAGAAATAACTGGAACTGACTGTGTCAACATAATTAACTTTGAAGTGAGAGAGAGCATCAACTCCACCCCACCCCCAACCCGAACGGGACCAGAGGCAGTGCAGGCGCAGCTCAAAGAATCCCTCAGATAAAAAACTCATACATAAGTAGCTACTCACATGATGTGTTCCTCTATTTCATGTGCCAAAAAATGCGAGTAAGGTGCCCCGAAAAAAAAAAAACAAATAAAATAGAAAAACTACTCGTGAAAGAGCACGGAAAATGGCAGCTCAGGAAATGCAAATTACAGCGAGTGTTGCACATTATTTAAATGCATTTGCAAGGGTGGCAGTCGTTTGCCAGGGATGCATATGCATAGTGTTTTTGCTCTCTTAGAGCTGAGCGCGTTGTGTGTTGAAAAAAGGTGAGGCAGCTAATTAAGCAAGTAGAGATGGTAGAGTTGCTGCATTACATTACAACTTCCCATAGAGGCAAATTGATATCGATATACTATATGTTAAGAGGAGTATTAGGCACTTGAATACATCTTGGTAGTTAATAAAGCAACAGTCGTGTGTGATTGACTGTTATATATCCGCTACCAAAAAAACTTCAACTGATTATCTAGAAAAAGTAATTCCCTCTTAGCTTTTACTTCTTTAATTCATTTGAAATCAAATTTGCAGAACTTAATTGAATGTTTATTAATATTTTATAGTAAAAAAAGTAATAAGCTAGCTTGTAAATTGTGGCAACCAATCGATTTATATCGATTTACTGCGTGAAAAGAGTATGTAGGCAAATTCTAAGACAAGCATTATTCGCTCACAACAATAAGATATATAAATACCAAATTGGGTTGTCCTAACTGCACTAGGCTTTCAGATATAGGTGTTCATACAGACAATAATGACTGTATCGACTCTGCTGTTATCGATAACAAGGAGTTAAGCACTTTCTGCAATCGCATTTGCTCTACTTTGACTGTTGCATAAATGTTCACTTAGTCCCAAGCCTACAATACCCTACTACCCCGCTTACAGAGGGTATACGAAGCACTCTACGATGTAGCGAGAGTGAAGCTGCTTTTTAAACAGAATTCCTTACAAAAATGTCACCTGCAAATGCAGTGACTATACTGCTCCTCTACACACTTACTACAAACTACTTTCAAGGCAAACTGTGCACGAAACTTTGGGCAATTCTTCCGGTTTCCCTTCGATTGATTCCTCATACATGTCAGACGTCGCTTTGTGCATAAAACTTTTGACATATTTCCATGCGACTTTAAGCGCAGCAACAAAGTCTTCTTCCAGCTCAGACGTGCCAAAGTTTTTCGCCTGATGCTATCAGCTCATTTCAATTTACCTGCTGAAACTTTTTGATTGCCCAATTTGCAACAAGAATGCAATCAGTGTGTGTGTGTGTGTGAGTGCCACATGCCACGCCCACAGTGCAGTACGATGTTGTTGTTCCTTGAGCGAAACTTAAGCAGAGAATGCACTTAAAGTCCAATTTCATGGTGTCTGTGGACGACGCTCTGGATGAGCATGTGGTTACTGCTTGCAGGGAGACAAGGGGCAGGCGAGGTGCTTTCGCACTGACCACTGTACAGTGTACACTCTGCACTGGTCACATGTGCCTGGACGGAGCTAAACCCCACGTGTGCCTCAGTTCCTGCGCCACCTCAACAACTCACAGATAATGCGCAACAAAATAAATGGAGAAACTGACAACTCACTGGGTGGGCAAAGGGGGAGAGGGGTGGTAGATAGAGAGAGGAGAAAGAGAGTAATAGAGAGATAGGGAGAGAGGGGGACAGAGAGAGGGGGAGAGCAGAACGAGCAGCTCGGCAAATGTTGACGACGATGACTTTTAAATTGTTTTATTGAGGTGCCAGTGTTGGTCAGAAAGTTTAGCAAGTGCAGAATAAATGAGCATGGAGTCCATTTTAGAGCATTACAAGGCTCCCTCTCACTCTCTCTTTTACTCTCCCCCCGGGCACCGGTGCAGACGGACAGAAGAGACGGTTATCCTGAGCGCGTTACCATGTCCGCATGTGTGTCGAGCATATAAAGTCAAATTGCTTGCAGATTGCAGAGACAGAGAGCGACAGAGAGAGGCAGAGAGAGAGAGAGAGAGAGAGAGAGAGGGAGGGGGGCACATTTTGTGCCCGTCACGTTAAACTTTTGGCTCTTGCCTAAGTAGCCGGCGTTCAATATGCCCGCTGACACGTCCAGCAGAAGTTTTCCCAAATATGCTCATAAAATGTCGTACTACCCCAAGGGGTGGGGGGGGCAAATGAAGGGAGGAGGAGGGCAGGAAAATGGTAGCTTAAGCTGCTGTCAATTGGCATTAGCTGAAACAGTACTCAGCCAACAGCAGCTGCACCTGCTCCCCCTCTCTCTGGCAGCCTGCGTCCAGTTGCCTGCAGCGTCATCCTTGTTACACTGCAAAAAAAACTATTGTTATTACGGATGTTTATAACAAACTTTATATGCAATACACAATGTTAATTAGTATTAAAATAGTTCCCTCTTTATATTTTACATTTGCTTCGCTTGCAACTTACTTGAACTTTTCTCACAGTGCATGTAACGCTCGCTTCATGTGTGTGCTGTAAAGTTAATGCTGTCGCCGTGCAGATTAAAACTGAAACAGCATGAGCTGGCACGAGTCACCCTGTGTGTCGCCCTGTCGCATTACCGTTATGTCATATTAGCCGAACAGAGATTTAGAAAGTATATTCACTTCCGGCTTGACATGTGAAGGTCCTTTTAGGAGGCTACAAATTTATGGACAAGATACAGATAGATGTGGAGGTAGAGGTGTGAATATACTTGCAGATACAGTGCAGTGTAGAGCAGATACAGATAGAGTTAGAATAAGAGAAAGAAATGTATAGAAAGAGTTGCAGATAAAGTTGAAAATTAAAGCGCAGTTATAGTTGCAGAATTATTCACAAATACAGCATGGATTTAATTGAATGAGTATTTAAGATACAGATAGATACAGAGATAGACACAGAGGGATACAGATATATGGTATTCAAAGAAACAGTTGCAGATACATTTGCAGAGGCAATTTAAATATAGTTGATGAATTAGTTTGAATATTAAAGAATACTAAAGCTGAAGAAACAGATACAAAAGTTGATGGAACAAGATACGGAACCTTCTACAGTGCAGATACAGTTCATTTACAGAACAGATACAGTGCAGATACAGTGCAAATGCAGTGCAGATTCATGCATTGACACATTCATAGATGCATTCATAGATAGTTTATTAGATACTTGAGCTGCCATGCGCAGCTGGAACACACATGAAACGGCAATCATCGAGGGAGTCGTCGCGCTCAATTAGCCGCTGTCCCAAATCAATAACTCGGGCAGAGTGTGCCGCAGCTAACTGCAGTTGGCAACTGGCCACTGGCAACTGGCAGGGCGTGGTGCGGGGCTGTGGGGAATGGGGGGCAGTGGGCGGCAGCGTCAATCGAGCGCTAACAAAGATAAATGGCTGAAGCCACAAAATTGATTTGGTTGACAGATGAATTCGTGGAGTCGCTGGCGCAGTCGGATGAATCCTCATGCTGGCGTACGTCAAAGCTGAAGAGTCGCAGCAGCAACAACAAGTTAAATGACAGCAGCAGCAACAACAACAGCAACAACAACAACGGCAACAACAAAGGCAACAGTTGCCGGTCAACGACAATAAAATCAAAAGCATATTTTTCAATCAGCAATATTTCGCATAAACGGGCCAAGGGGGCGGGTGGGAGGTGCACTGGCACTGGTGAGGGCGTGCTGCGGTTTATTGTGGGCGTGGCTGTCAGTGTGACGAGAGCGCGCAATGCACAATACAATACTGGAATATGGGAATATTGAATGAAGCACTTAAACGCGTTTCGGCCCGTCGAACGTCCAAATGCAATTACGCATACGCCATGGCTGCCCAATGACCGAAAGAGAGAGACAGAGAGAGAGAGTGCGAGGGAGTGGCTACTGTAACTGTTACAATTACAACAACAACTGTCAGTGCAACTGCAACTGCTGCTGCTGCTGATGATGCGCTGCCGCTGCCAATTGACACTTTGACGCATAAATCAACTTTATTGTTTATTGATTTTCATATTTGTCCACTGTGCGCGTGTTTTTATCCCATGTGCGTGTGTCATTTTATTAAATCTTTGGCGGGCCCATGCGGTCCGCAAACCCGATCGTGTCTTCCCCCCCCCCTGGTTATTTATTTGAATTTATGTGATTTTAATGAAATTGGTTCATTGTTGGAACACAATCAATCGGACTCGACTCGACCCTCCCAACGATTCATAAATCGATTAAAGATGTTTTCCAGTTCGCTTTTATTTGTTTGCATTTTGTGTGTGTCTCCTTTTTACTCTACACATTCCCCATTTATGCTGCCCCTGTTGCTGCTGCTTCAGCTGCTTCTGCTTCTGCTACTGCTGTTGGCCACCAAAAATGTCAGGCCATAAATAAAAGCATCTCTCGTTTGTCCGGAATTTCAGTTATCTGCATGAAAATCTGTGCATGGTTGAGTTTTACAATTTCGTAGATTGACAGCGGCCTTTAAAGCGACAAACATGCTGCACGCAACGCTTGCAACATGCAAATAATAGCAACAATTTAAGTTTAGATAAATTTAAATTTTATAGAAAAAAGTCTTTAATTCCATTGATATTATTATGTATTTATAATGTATATATTTATTTATTTATAATTATTTCATTGATTTATTTATTTAATTTTTGATTTATTAATTTATTTCATTATTGATTAGTTTATATATTTTATTTTTGATTAATTTATTAATTTCATTCATAATTTACTTATTTTGGTAATTATTTTATTTAGTATTTATTTTTTGTATAAATTTTATAATATATATTTATGAGATTAATTCATTGATTTATTTCTCGATTTTCTGATTGATTTATATATTTTGTTTTATATTATTTATACATTTATTATATTTATTTTAGTTAAATTATTTACATGAACGTTCATTAAAGTTTATTTAATATACTGAATTCATTTATTTAACTTATTCAAGTGTATTCACTTAACCGCATTTTCCACAAATCCGCTCCTGTCGCATTTAATAGTCGTCTCTGCTGTCTAATTGCCCCACTGTACCGTCCCCGGTGCCAATGATTCGCGTACTCAGTGAAGTATTCATGGGCCCAGACAAACAGTCAACTGGCAACGCTTTGAAATATAATGGGAATTCCTCAAAAGTTTTCTACGCTGCCAATTCGAAAAACTTTTGGCCATGGCCAATGAAAGAACTGGAGAGTTTAGACAGAGTGCCGCCTCGCAATACAAATTAAAATTTAAATGAGCTGCCACGAATGTCCCTTCTCTCTCTCTCTCTCTTTCACTCTCTTCCTCTCTGGACGATATTGACACGTGACAAAGTTGAACAACCAATAAAAAAATAAATATATATAGACAATCTGCCGCCGGCCACGCCCTTCCTACCTCCTGTCGGAAGCAGAGGGTGGGGGGAAGGCGTAAAATGTTGGAAACAATTTCAATAACCTCTTGCCGAAGCGCGCAGGAAGCGGCACCAATAAGTGATAGATGGAAGAGAAAGAGAACGAGCCAAAAGTTCCAGCAAGGAGAAGACGAAGCCAACTAATAATAGATATTGCTAGCAGCGACGCCAACGCCAACGCTGCGACAGCGTCAGCTGAGCATTAAATTGATAAAAGCAAAAATGTTGCATTTAATTGAAAAATGATTTCAATTTTGCGCGCCGCGCAGAACCAAATCGATTTCGGTTTATTGAATATTTGTGTATTTATATTTGTTGTTCATGTATCCATTATGCTATTTGTTGTTTTTGTAGCTAGTGTAAACAGGGCATAAAATTGAAAATGCCACGGGGCTAAAACATTTAATTGTGTTTTTTTGGCAGCATTTGCAAGCTCGTTAAATACTTTTAAACATTTATATAGGTGCATTTTATTTAAGTAAAAAAAGGCCATAACACACAATGGAAATGCACACACACATTTAATTAACAATGTAAACAATTGCATATGTGTGCACATACATTTGCATTTGTGTGATCAAACTCAAATTGGACACTCTTTGGTATTTTTGTAGCTTGCGCTTTTGGTATTTAATAGTGCATAGTAAATAAATACGTCAGGGATGACAAGCGAAATCAACTCTACTGAGTTGCCAGCCCTGACTGTGAGCGAAGAATGCAATTCATCATTGGCAACAACAACAGCCACCAACTGAACAGGCTGACGGCAAACAACGCAATCTGATGATCCTCGCCTGCCACCCACAGTGACCACAAGTCAACGTGGCAGGGGAAGGAACAACAGCAACTGCTCTGTGGCAGATTAGTCGCTGATTGCGTGAGAAGCGCGTGTGCAACTTGGACGAAGGAGGAAGAGTCAAAGTTGGCGTCAAGTGCTGCAGCATAAATACGCAAGCGGCACTGGCGAAAAAAATCACTTTTAAAGTAAAATTCGGCAGGCATGAGGAACGAGGAACAACAAGGATGCCCCCAAGTCCACATTCCATTCCACACTCACAGTCGCATTCGCAAACGCATTCGTATTCGCATTCACATTCGCATTGGCCATCGCTGCATGCGTTACGCAAATTGAATTCGTTGGGCGAAATTTATGCACCGTCGCGTTTGCTGTGCCCCGAAAGGAGACGGCACTGAAGCTGCTGCAGCTGAAGACGGCGTCGAGGACGGAGGGATCGGGTGTGGATGGGGATAGGACAGGCCACAGTTCGATATCAGGCACTGTGCGTTGTTGCATTCAGAACGCAGCGCAACATGCAACAAGGCGGACGGCAAGCGGCGGCAACGGGTAACTGAGAAATTTATGCTTTGTTTTGCCTGGCGAAACATGCAACATCAATTCTCGTTAACTTTTCATGCACGGCTGGCCCAGGGTACATACGCGTCGTACCCTGCACAGACATACAACATCCATATAGAAATGGACACAGTCGATTCGACGCGGAGCTGCCACGACTGACCCATGCGAAATGCAAAATAAAACAAAACAAAGGAAAAGAAAAGCCAATTCGGGTGTGCCAAAAATTGGTATTGTATGTGCTCAGTTGTTGATAAAGCCAGTCGAAGGATTTAAAACAAGTGAAAAACAAACTTAAAACGCATTGTCAAAAATATTTAATACTTGAGAAGGATATACTCGGCACTCAAAACCTTTATCTGTTCGTTTACCAACACTTTCTCGCATTTCATACCATTTTTATCGAAAAACGGGCACACTAGTTCTACAGCCGACTTAAGCTGCGTGTAATAATAAGACATATCAACAGCTCTGAGATTAAGGTGTAGTATATACAGATGGATATGTCTAAATCGACTTGGCTGTTAATGCTTTGGGATCGACGATTCCTCCTTCCTAAACAAACCTATAGTACCCTTCTATGCTAAATGAACCAGGACAAAATAGAATGAAGAACAATAACTATATATTGTTAATGTAAGGATAAATATACTACAAATACAAATATATATAGAACCAAGTGAGAAGAACGACGATCCCATAGACAAAGACCATTACTATCACGCTGTTGCTCGGCCGAGCTATCGGACGACCCCGCTTTGAGGGTGGATCGTTCCAGCCAACTTGGGGTTCGCGGTCCTCGTCCATAAAAAGGCCCATTTTGAAAGGTATCGGCATATAAATGTAATTGTATATAAATATAAAATTTTGTTGTAGCCCATTGAAGTTTAAAACTATGACTGAGCTCCGTATATGTTTGTAACTTGTGATATCTTGAAATTACTTTCCGTTTCCTGCTGTGACAAATTGCTCAGGCAATGCGTAATGAAGCGTTACGCATTCTATAAATAACTTCTTGAACTTGGCCTTTTTTTTTGAACAATCGAGCATTGTGTTTCAGTCGATTTGTTGGGAACATAAACCACAAAATGCTTTTGATTAAATTTCTCAGACACACAACGAGAAATGATACGAGGATGGAGAATAAAAGAAATGTTCTTTATTTGCCTGTTCTGCCCCCTGGTACCGAAATAATATGCAAAACATGCCCCGCCGACACCTACAACAATTGCGGGGGCCATTCAATAAAAATGTAAATTAACTTATCAATTACAACGCCAAACAACAATAAACTCCTCGAATACTACGGATAGGACAGGCACAGTGGGAGGTTTGGGGCTGCCTTGGATGTTGCTGGTGCTGCTGCTGCTGCTGGTGGCGTTGCCCATACAAATTTCGTTGTTTGGCCGGCGACTTCATCTTGTGGCCACTGTTGAGTGCCGGCGTTGGGCCTCTTAACGGTTTTCTTATGCAAATCGCGCCGACGTTAAAATATTCGTGCTCATAATTTTTATTTCCGTTATTCAAGTTTCAAGATTGTATTGCACACTTTCTGGCGTCGTTCCCTGTCGCCAGGATGCGCAGCGCGGCGAAGCGAAGCGACGCGACGCGACACGACGTGAAGTTGCCTGAAGATGTTGACCAAAATTCGTTTCGTTCTGGACATGCCCCCCCCCCCCCCTTCTTCATCTTGTGCTTGTTACGAAATTTGCCTTGCTAATAGACTGATGCTTGTGCCCTGTCCTGTCCTGGCCGGGGCCATGGCCTTTGTACACCGTCTGTCGCCGGGTTCAGAGTTCATTCTCGGGTGTCCTCGTGGTGCTAAGATAGCGCCAAATACGACATAAGTTACGACTGTCGGGGGTGCATTTATTTTAATATGTAGCTGATAAGACCCCGCCAGATATCTTAATTAGATAAGAGCCCCGTTAACTGTGACCCAGCTGCGACTTGACGCCTCATCTCCGCTCCGGCAAATCCTCCAGGCCACGGACACCTTTGGGCCTTGCTGCAAAGTGATTGTAATGAAAATGAGCTGGTATTTATTTCGAGCTTATGTAGATATTAAGATAACTGATATGTTAAGTCTGGACTTGTGCAGATCTGAGGATATATAAAGCTTATTCTAAGCATTAAATTTGTTCACATTCTATAGAAAGCAGAGCTTTATTCCTTTGCAAATAATTATGAAAGGAGCTATATTTATTTCTAGGTTATGTTGATAGTATGATATTCTTTATTTTAGGGTTATACTAATATAAAAATATCTTGGAAACCCTTTGGTCAAAACTTCATCACTGGCAGTGCAAAACAATGTTCTATTATTCCGCCACGTTGGCCCAAAAATGCCTGCACATGGCCAGTTCTGTGCTTCACTTGATGGACTGCCTCTTGGCAGCCGCATCTTTGCACTCTGCCACTTTAAGCACTCGCTGCAGCTGCAATTGCAAGATATACTCATCACTTAAGCCGCCTACAGCAGCAGCAGCATTTTCACATAATGCACAGTCAGCTCCCTTCCACTCGCTTTCCCTTCCCTCGCCCTCTCTTCCCATCTCTCTCTGGTTGAACACCTTTTGGAGTGGTCCAGAATTGAACCATCAGAAGGTACACGACCATCACATGAGCATAATCACAGCCAGGCAGGCAGGCAGACTAGCTTCGTAGGAGGCTCACAGACTGAATAAGCATTGGGGGTGCAGGGTGGGAGAAGGGGGGGGGGGGTGGTGTAGGTGAACTGTGGCCACTGTGGCTGGTCATGCAAGCGCAAATTTTCACATTCACACAGTTTTCGGGAAAGGCAGACAAATTACAGGCACGATTGCGACTACCGCAAAGTCTCTGCTTGTTGCTGTTGTTGTTGTTGCTGGGACCCTGCAGAGCGGGTCTGGCCAGGGCGATAAGCATTTGCGTGATTAATGAAATTTGATGCCAGTGCCGAAAAAAGAAGAAAGAACGACACAGAAAAGAGTTGAGTGCGTCCAGTGGAAAGGAAGGCGAAAGGCAATGGTAAAGGCGAAGGCAAACCCTGCGCACCTTTGCACAAACAATTACAACTAGGCTGACACACAATGGGGCATGCGGCAGCATGAAATATGGACTGGCAAACACACACACACACACACACACACACACACACACACACACACACACACAATGGTGGGCGGCAGCACCACATCTAATTGGCCCGTCCCGTACTCCAATTAGAATTCGTAATCGCGCACGCTTTGCCCATTTGAATTTATATCGAAATTTAATTTAATTAATAGAGGTGCCCCCTTGCTGAATTGCAGCTTGGCCATGCCTTCAGCTCGGCCAGGTGCCAGCGCGCGGCCAACTATCGCAGCTATCGCAGCGGGAAGTGTCAAAAAGTCAACTCAATAACTGTTTATTTTTCTGGCATATTTCCAATTTGCATCTGTGGCCCAGTTGCCAATAGACTGCGTCGCTGTCTCTGACTCTATCTGTGTGTATGTGTGTGTGTGTGTGTGTGTTTGTGTGTGACTCAGTCCAATCGTTGAGTTGCCAGCTCCAGCGAAATTTGAGCCTCTTTGCATGTTGGCCAATGTTTTCAGCTCTCTTTCCCTCTCTCTCTCTCTCTCTGAGTCCTTCTTATCTGCCTACACTTTATTTGCCTACTCAGTTTGATTTCCTCTTTGGCAATGTTTGCAAATCTTAATAGATTGTTGCACAAGCATAAATTGTTATGGCAAATCTGCACAATTTGCGCTTGAAGGGAGTCATAAAAACAGCTGACGACTTACCTCGGCTGTGCTCTTATCAAGCGGGGATCTCTTTCATTTGCTTAGCATGTTTCAATCATGGCGTATCAAAGAGAGCGGGAGAGAGGAAAGGCTTAAGTGCGCGCGTTGCCAAGCATTGCAAATAAATTGCACTCATCTTAGGCTAGTTGTAGTGCTATCCCTTTTCACCTTGTATTGTACTTTGTGCGCGTTGCCAACCACTTCTTGCAATTACTGGGTTGAGATAAATGCAACTCTTAGACTGTCTCTCTTTTTGCATTCTGTTTGAGTACTTTCTCTGCTATAAACAGCGTTGCCAGGCAGCAATGTAAATGCTCAAGGCAAAAATACAAATAAAAAATTGTAGTTCATAATATTAAAGATAATGCTGCATATCTACATAAATTCTGTACTACATTCCATTCGAACTTTAACTTTCTGCCAGTTGCAGCTTACATTTCACTTACCAGATGTCTTTCGTAGCCTTCACTTTCAATTTATGTGTGTGTCTTTCCGCCTTCTTACTCCTTCCTGCGTGTGTGTGTGGGTTTTTTGCGCACATTTCTTTGGCTGCCCCCACCTGATAGAGTGATCGATAGGCACAACTAACTGTAACGACTGGTGGCTACCTCTTACGCCCACAACTCTAAGCCTACACGCCCATTTGCTACCGTTTAGCCAGATTGATTTCATGCCAGCCGCTGCACGACTCGATGATCATTTCCATGTCGGCTGCTGCTGCTGCTGCAGTACCTCTGCACGCCCCTCTGGCTCCTTCAAAAATGTGGGCGCGGCGCATTTTCCCAACGTTGGCCATCAATCAACTTCGAGTGCGAGGACGAGAACTGCACGCTGCACTTCACTTGCCTTTCCCAGCGCACTGGTGAAGGAACTCACAGGGGGAGCTGTTAGTGCCAGGGGCAGGAGGGGAACTGAGCTGAGCGCTTTTGGTTGTTAAAATTGTTGCGGCATCATTTTTCATATCCGCGGCAAGGTCCACGGGGCAAGCACAGACACAGAGCCAGAGCCGGCCAAAAACAAATGCCACAAAAAGCGGCAAAGGCAGCAAAGCAATATAACCAACTGGCGGACAGCGCGAGGCGAATCAATGTCGAAGCCATTCGCATGGAAATCGAGTAGCTCAGCTAACAGCGGGAGCCGCTATTGTTGTTGCTGCTGCTGCTGCTGCTGCAATTGGAGCCGGCGCTGTGGCAACCCTGGCAAGGAGAGTGCAACTGCTGCTTCTGCTGAGTGACTACGTGATCGCAGTTGTTGTTGTTGTTGTTTGTTCCTGTGTTTCTCTCTTTTGTCTGCGACGAAAAACGCTTTGTTTTTGTACTAAACCAACTATCTCTGGCCCGCTGCCTCCCCCCTCCCCCCTCCGTCGGCTTTGTGTGCTCAGCGAATGTTGCGCTTCGCGCGAATTTGTTGCAATTTCTCATTGTCAGCGAACGCGTTCGCCGGTAAATTTTGATTAAACGCTCCACGGGAATTCACTTTACTTGGCCCGTTTCGAGTTACTCCTGCAGTTTATTTCGCTCTCTCCCGCTCTCCCTCTCTTTCCCCTGTCTGCCTCTCTCTTTCACAGTTTGTTTCTAGCCTTGCCCCTTTCATTTGAATTTGATAAATGGCGCTCGTGGCGGGGCGATATGTTATGCAATTTAGGGATTTGTTTTTCGCCGCGCGGCGAAATAATAAAAAAAAAAGTGTTGCCCAACTGTTTGCACATCTTTGTAATAAATGGAAGAAGCAGACGCGCTTGGCGAAAATCAATTAGAAGCACTTCCAATGGAAGAGCCCCGTTATTTTTATCTACTCGTATTCGTATTCGTATCGCTGATGTTTGCTGTCGGCCGTCGCTGCTGTAAAAATAAAGAGGCAGACAAAGAAAATCCGATTAAATTGCAGCACAGCACAAGAAAGAGAGAGAGAGAGAGCGAGAAGAAACTGGAGAGAGACAGCAACAGCCTCAATAACAAGCTGTAATAATAATTTTGCTCCAATTAATCAGCGTTAAATCAGCGAGACGACGCCCCACGACTTCCCTCCCTCCCCACTCGTGATCCGACAACCCTATTGGCGCCTTTGTTTTTCCGGCCTGCCCTTTGTTGTGATAAGTTGCCATTGCTGCTGCTGCTGCAGTACCCGCTGCTGATGCGGATCAATGTCTGGGAATGAAGCAGATGCCCAAGTCGCCCCGTCGATTGCAATGTCGGGTTCCATTAAGCTTAAACATCATTAAAGCCAGAAACAACGAAAATGAATTTCGTAATTATAGCAAAAGAAGCATTGGAAAGCGTTTAAAAAGACAGATATATTGTTTAAAGATCCTTACACTTCTTTCTATACTCAGATGAATACTATATATAATACTATGTTCGTCTATATGTTTCCTACATAAGTCATAAAGCATTACTTATTTAATAATAATAATGCAATTTAATCATTATATCTTTCTCATCTTCAAATAAATCAATATTTAAATAGGTATTCTTAAATCGACATCGGCGTATGCAACTGGAGAACACACACTTTTGCGACCCACTGTATGCGAATAAATATGTAGATGATGCCCCGTTTGAGGGGCGTCGTCAACAACATTGACATTTCTGATGTGCCTCGAGTGCTTTTGTTGTGGAACCTTTGACTTTTGTTGGGCCCATGTTGTCTTTACCTTTTTGCGCTTTTGTAAATACTTGAAAAAAAAAAAAAATATAAAAAATTGGCCGAGTCGAGTTGGTTCAGGCAGGGCTCGGTTCTTGTTGTGTCTGCCTGATTGCTTTCGATGCTTTTAGCAACTGATTTCCCCAGCTTAATTGCTTCGTTGTGGGTCTATCTGTCTGCCTGTCTCTCTCTCTCGCTCCCTCTCTCTCTTTCTTTTTCTCTCTGGCTGTCTGTTGCAACGCATCCAGCGAATCTTGGGGCCCGTAGGTGGTCCCATAACGAGATAATGAAATGTGAGTTGGAACAAAACGGTTGTTTTTGTTGGTGCTGTTGTTGTTTCTGTTAAGTCGGGAACTGTCAAAACGAGCCGCCGTCCGAGCACTTGCGAGTAAGAATAACATAAAAGACATGCAAATTGTGCGGTAATTGCTGTCATCGTGCGGGCTCAAGTGTTTCTCTTGTTGTTCAACCAATTGTAAATGCCAAAAACAAAGAGAAATAACAATAATCAGAAGATGTTGGCAATAAGTGAAGCTGCGCAAACTCTTAAGTACTTTCAGCTCTTGTTTTTCAGCTATATTCACGCCAACTCGACTGTCATTAAATACTGCAGCGATAAATACGTTTTGAGTGGCAATTAAACTTGGTAATCGATTAAAAATTATTGCTCGATTTGGCACAGCGTTTGTTATCGATTGACGTGTGAACAAGGACAGACAAAAACTTGGTAATCGATTAAAAATGATTGCTCGATTTGGCACAGCGTTTGTTATCGATTGTCATGTGAACAAGGCGCGACAGCTTTGCAGCTCGATAGCTTTCGTGCAGCCCTGATAAAGTCATCGCTGGCGTGCAGCAAACGAAAAGGAATTGTTGATTTTAATCAGCAATTAAGTTTGGGTTTGGGAACCTGCCTGGCGTATTTACTAATTAACACATCGGTAAGCTCGTGTTGCGTTTAATTAATGATGCCTATTTCAGATTTGCATACGAACTGCGTACGATTGCCTCCTTCTGGAGAACAGAACAGCAAATGGAACTGAATTCAGAAAACAAACTGGCTTTGGTTTATTTTTAGATTGCAGCTGCCACTGTTTAACGGCCTTTTAAAGAGCGCAAACTGTTGTGCCAAGAAACCAGTTCCGTGCACAACTCACCGAGTGACCCTCGCAGTGGGTGTGGGTGTCATCACGTCGCGACGCGTCGCCCGACTTAGCCTCGACTTGTCAATATCGTTTACATCACACCCGGTCTAGGCCCGGCTACCGGTGTGGTCCACTGTACCGTGTCCACTCTCCCACACAGTCCCCACTGTACCCGCTGCCCACTGTCCCGTGTCATTGGCCACTTGGCTGTCAGCCAGCGGCGCCTGCGGTTGACACTTTTGCGCGTCGACACGCCCGCTAATCCGCTCGTGCATATCATCATTAGGCAAGCTCTGCTCGCCGGTGACTTGCGCGTGAGACAGACAATCGGAAAGAAAGAGAGAGAAGGTGCACGCGCCTCAGCTAGAGGTCGCATCCCAATTTGTCGCACAGCAAAGCCTTATTCGAATTAGCCCAAAGCCCTCGACCTTAAAGATATCGCTTACACGTTGCTCCCTCAAGTGGCAAATTCATTAATATTTAAACATATTTGTTTTCTTAGGTTTCTCGTTTGTTTGTTTCTCGAGTTTCTTGTCTCTTTTACAGCTCATTAGCACGACAGATCAGTCGATCACTGATAACCCTCGAAGATGTCCAAAGCTAAGATGGAGAACAAAAACAGGTAAACATATTGATAGAAAAACACATGTTTATTTATGATTTAGAAGAAGATAAATACATGTGGTTGGAACTAAAAGAATCTAGGTTATATAGTAATAATAAATATCTGTAATAATAAGCCTTATATATACATATCTAAAAGTCGATAAACAAATTTTCACATTTTCTCACTCCACAGTCTTCAAAAAGCAGGCTCAAGCAGCATTATGGTGGGTCTAGTCTTCGACAGTGGTATTGTGTTGGCCAACTCAATGCTGGGTAACATTGTTTACTATCTGAGCGATCGGATCTAGTAAGATATGATACCATAACATATGCATAAACCTCTTCTAATCACTTTCCATTTAGCTGCTGTGCGAGCAACTCGAGCAGCGACCGCGAGGCGTTGCTGGAGGTGGCCACCAAAGTGGACGAGATGTCGCGCACGAGCAAGTTTATGGCTGCCACAGTGGGGCAAATACTAGATTTGTTGAGTAAGAAATACGAACAGGTCGAAGGTGTTGAAATGCTGCTGGCAGGCAATGATCTCAAAGGTCTACATCTGCTGGAGCTCAAGTCGTTTGGCGTCTCGAAGCGTGTACGCTATTCATCCTTGGGAGCAGGTGCAGAGGAGGCCTTTGCCCACCTAACGGAACACTACCAGAAGGGCATGAGCCTGCAGCAGGCACAGCAACTGGCTCGCAATGCGGTGCTCCGTGCTAATGTGCCTCGATCTGCAATTGATGTCTGCGTCATTTTCAAGTTTAACAAGAAGGCGTGAAGAGGCTTCTTCTCCACGCAGAATATACACATGTTTATGGCATAGAGAACTTAGTAAATAACCCCATTTGCATGCTATAATTATAGCAACTTGGAGTAGAAACAAATTAATTGTCTATGTTCTCAGCTGGGACCGTAGCTGATAATGAAGCGCATTTGTCAGACGCAGCCTCAGCCTCTGCCTCGACGAGATTATCTCTGGCACAGGCCTAATAAACGTCCTGGCCAGATGATGACTATCGCAATCTGAGGTCGCCACTCCGTGGCCGTGGACTGCAGCAGGTAACTGCAGAGTAAGCACAAATGATTTATGCGACCAGGCATATAATTAATAATGATTAAAAGCTGGCGCCCATCAACAGCCCCAACGCACTACGCTAATCGCCAGTACCAGACGGAGACGGACAGAGACAGAGAGAGAGAGAGACCTTCCAACGAAATGAAAAGTGGTTTGCCATAGTCGAAGATCAAAATCCACTCTGGCGCCCGGGAGACGTCCCGCTGTGCGTGGATTAACATGAATTTATACGTGGCATTTGACTGGAATTGGAACTGGGCGCCGTGTAGCGGAGGCGGAGGCAGAAGGCAGGAGAGAGTACCGAAGGGGCACCAGGTTGCTCTGTGCGTGACCAGGTTTCATTTTCATTAGCCTCGCAACGACTGCGCTGCCGGGTGGTCCCCCCGAGGCACCTGGGTGGCATTATGTTGTCAGGCTCCCCTCAAAACTGCCTAATTGATTTTTGCATGGCAAGTTGCAGAGATCTCTCATTGTTTTGCTTTGCTCTGCTACGTATTTCGTGCAGTGTCATAATCGCAATTAATTTAATGGGATTTTTTTTGGGGCGAGCTACTCTTTCTTCTTGCCATAGTGACAATACTCTGGCTTCAGTTCCCACATCTTCTTGTGCGCCGAACTCTTGCTGTAGTCGCCGATCTCCTTGAGTATTGTCTTCAGCACCAGCACAGACTGCTTGGTAATGAACTGTAGATCCTTGAGGGAGTAGTACTGATGCTTCTCAAAGGCCTGGAACAGCATGTTCACAATGGTCTCACGACTGACGGCCATCGAGGCGACCTCCTTCTTGCGCTTGGCGTCCTCGAGCTGCCATTGAAAGCAGAGATAATATAATAGTATAACCTTTATATAGTATGATATAGTACGCAGTGTATCTTACATTGTGCAAATGATTGCTGACCGGCTTGAAGTTGCTCACAATGTGACCGATTGCCTCGGCGGAGTGGGAGCAACGTGCGTTGCGGCAGGCCTGTTGCTTCATGCGCAGATACTGCGCATTGCAGACCGGCAGGCACTCCATCTTGTACTTGATGACACCCTCCATGGCCGACTCAGAGTCACTGTCGGTGGTGGAGAATATGCCAGTTGTCTGCGTATTCGATGTGGCCTTCGATAGCTTCAGCTCGTGCTCGGTGGCACACAGTTTCTCCGGATCGAGCTGCAACAGTTGCTGGCTCAGCACCAGCTTCACCTTGGGCGGTGCCTTCTCGTCTGCCGAGTGTTCCATGCGCAGTGTGGCAACCTGCATATCCGACGGCGACTTATCCCACAGACGGGCCACATATCGCGGCATTTTCACCAGCCATATGCCTTGGGTGACATTGGTCAGGTCCATTTTATGTTTCTTTGGTTTCTCTTCCGACATTTTTCATATAGGCAAAATATTGAAAACAATTTTCGATCAATCCTACATGAAAATCTTCACAGAAGTGAAAACATATAGAAGTTAACAAATAAACATTGTTTCTTGGCTCGGTTCGCATGCTGTGATTGGGTTTAGAATGTAAATATATTATATAATATAATAATAAAATAAACACAGAGCTTTGTTTTGTTTGTTTCTATTAATATTGTTACAACTGGCATTTGTTCTTGGTTCAAACTGGTTCCAGGCTCTTCAAATAACTCTCTTTTGCATCCCTGCAACGTTTCTACCAAAGCAATACGGTCACACTGCAGCGTCATGTCATGTGCTTTTCATATTCTCTAATATTACATCCAGTTTTGCTCTACTTATTTGTAAATCTAAAACCGAAAAAGCTTCACTTTTTTGTTTTTAAAGTTCTTAGTCAGTCGCAATCTTCAAAAATATGGGAAAAAGGAAGCTAAACCCGTTTAAGGTAACTCATTTTCTGCGATTTCATGATACTGTTTTCTCGTATATCTAAATCTGTTCATGCAGCCTGCTGAGACCCAAAAGTATCCCCCTTCGCCGGTTTCAGTTCCACCACAGGTTCCGCGTAAGTTAATGTGTGTGTGTGTGGGGTAGCACATTCCCGTACTAATGATTTTGTCTAGGTGCTGTACCGTATCGGCCGAGTGAGGCTCCGCCGGCGCCGCGTCAACGTGTAAGTTCCTATGATTTTAATTCCTTTTCTCTCTCACCTGATCTGCTCTCTTCTACTGCACAGGGCCGACCTCGCAAGGTGCCCCTGGAGCCGGGCTTTGTTAATCATCGTGAGAATAGCGTCAACAGTGGTGGCACCATTATGAAGGTGCTGCTGCGTTCGCTCAAGGAGAAGGACAAGCCCTGGTTCACAGCGAACAATGGATTCGCCCGTGGCCTTAAGCCGGACATCATCATGGCCGGCTTTCGGCACTGCGATCAAATGTGCTTTGCAGTGCGCTTCAAGAACCGCAAGTTACCGGAGCTGATCAGTTCCATGGAGTTGAAATTACGCGCTCCGAGTCTACTTATTCAATACTACGTCGGCAATTTGATATATACCTACAATGTCTGATCAATTAGTCGAAAATTTACATTCACTACAGGGAAAACATACACTTGGCTTTGGTCAGATTTGAAAACATAACAGTTAATATATGTGATTAGTGGTTTGTGAACCAACCATGTGGAAATTTAACCTTTTTAACCTTTTGCGAATTATACAAGCATAAAGAATATTTTAAAAGATTGACTCATCCATAAAATTACAACTTTTTGAAGTACTTCGATTATTCATAGACTTAAAAAGAAGCTGGTAAATAAATGAGAAGGTGATTCATGAAGATCTTAAGCTGATTATAGTTAATTTTATATATTATAGTTATCAGAAGTTCTTCTAGTAATTCAGCACCTTATCTCATCGATAAACTTCCGTTAATTCCCTGCAAACAGTATTTCGTGTCTGCAATCTGTGCAACAAGTGCCTGCCTTCGGTGTGCCGGTGCTTATTTGCTTAAAGCAAACAGATTTGCGAGTTTAATGTCGCATTAGGGTTACCATCGCCAGCACATGCACATAAATCTGACTGCTGCAACTGCTTCTGCTGCTGCGGCTGCTGCTCGCATATTTTGCGACTCCACGCGCTGCGGCAGATAAATTTTCATGTTGTCACCTGCGACTCGCCACATGCACATAAATACAAACATATATATATCATTCTACATATGTGTGTGTGTGTGTATGGTTGCATCTGTAGCTGCGCGACGCGCCGCCAAAGGTGGCAACAATTTCGGGCGAAATAAGATATCAAGTGGAAGGTGTTGCAAGGCCCAGCAAGAGAAAGATGTAAAAAAAAAACACGAATCATGGCAAAATATTATTAAAACGCCGCGTTGTCGAACGTGTCGCCCAGTGGCAGCTGCAGTTGCAGCCGAAGGGGGAGGGGGAAGATGCTGGGATTGAGTACGAGACTGGGCCAGCGACTGAGCCTTGCTTCTTCCTGGAACTTGTCGCGGCGACGCGACTCTCGAGACGCGCGCGTTTATTTATGGCGAATATTTGATTTTCGAATTTCGTATCTCGTGCTGCCTTCCTCTGTCCCCCTCTCACTCTCTCTCCTCTTCTGTACGCAATCTTCGCCGTGTGGCATTGACATTTTGACTGCGGTCCTGGGCGAGTTGCAACAGCAGAAGTCACTGCATAAATATTTGTTTATTTATGCAACAAAGTCAACACTTGCAACACGCTCTGCACACAAACCGCTGCCGCCGTCGTGGTGCAGGTCGGCGGGGGGAGGAGGGTAGGTTGCAGTGTGCCAGCAACAGGTTGTGCCTGAGTTCGCGCTGCCCGCATTGCGATAAAAGTGTGAAATGCAGCACGGCGAATGATTAAAGACGCGCGATAAAGAGAACAGTGTGCAACATTGATTGTGTGTTCGCGATAAAGATAATGAAAGCTCAATAACTTATGGGGATGGAAGGCACCAGAGGGGTAAGGAGGGGGTAAGTTTGGTAAGGTAAGGGAAAGTAAGGTAAATTGGTTTTGGAAACATTTAAAAATTCTTGGGAATTGGGAGAGTTTTGCAAATATTATTTTAAGAACTGTTGAAGGGTAGAATAAATATTGTATAATATGTTATAATAAGTATATTGTAGTATAACTCTGTCCCAACCGAAAATAAATGTAGAAAGGAGGTTGAAGAAGGTATTTTCTGATACCCTAAAGTGTAAAAAGCCCTGAAAAGCTTCATTTATCTAGTTAACATAGCGATTTCTATCTCCATAAGTACCTAGATCTTTAAGACTACCTGAATTAGGGTGACCAAACCTTCGTTAGTTGTTTATTGTTCAAGACATAAAATAATACTTGAATTGTATAGTTCCAATCGCCTTAAAATATAAATATAAAAGCTTAAACCTTAATATTATATAAATACATCTGTTTACAAGAATGTCTTTTAGTTTAAGTGAGGTTAGGTTCACTACAGATATCGAACTGCATTGAAATGCTTTGCATTGACACTCGATGGGGCTGCTAAACAGAGGAGATGACAACGCATTTCCTGTGCTCCGCTGCCACTGTTGATGTCAATGAAATTTATTATAATAATATGTTAATAATTCTCTTTAAGCCTGTCCACCCATTGTCATACTGGGGCAGGGCCGCGGCCTGGTGCAGACTGCATTGTTCGGGCGAAATTAAAAATTGTGCGCATCGCTTGGGCTCAGTTTATTATGTTATATGGCGCTGTGGTCTCAGCGGTCTGGCACGGATCCGGCTTGGGGCTTCCCGGGTGCACTATAGTTCTCTTCACTGACCCCGCCTTCCATTCCACCTCATAACTCACTGGCCAGCCAGGATAATCGCCGATCAGGGGGAATACGTGTGTGTGTGCAGGCATTCCTCCCTTCTCCTGCCACCCTCGAAGTGCGTCTGGGAGCAATAATTTAAAAATTTGCTCTATTATTTATTTGAGCATATGTCAATGAAATGTATTTATTTATTCACAGCAGCAATAATAAACAAAATGCCAGCGAAGTCGGCGTGCTGTTAATGAGCAACAGAAGCGGGCACAGGGGCGCAGTCAGGGGCGCAGGGGGGCGTGTGAGGCCACCGAGTGGGGGCAGCCGCTGTTGACGTTAATTGACCGCAACAATTTTTTTTTTTTTTGCAGCATGCAGTAAATTTTAATGAAATTGCTGCCGTGCGTTGCCAGTTGCCAACGGTCGGGATAAGAGCAGGGTAGGAGGAAGGGAATGGGGCAGTAGGCGCGTGGCGTCTGCAACTGCAACTGCAGCAGCAGCAGAGGCAGCATTGGCTCAAAGTGCTGATGACACGCCTGTCAGCGACACTTTGCGCCGCTTGTTGCATGAAAACATTTATAAAATGAAATAAACATAAATAAAAGCAAAAGCAACAACAGCAGCAGCAAAAGCAGCAAAGGCAGAAACACGGAGAAAGATGCGAAATATAAAATCATGCAAATTGCCGGGGCTTAATTTTCGACGCCCTGTCATGGGATAAGCCTGCCCTGTACTTGTTGTTGTTGTTGTTGCTGTTGCTGCTGCTGGGCAGAGCCTGTTTAATGTTTTACTTGCCGCACTGGGGGCTGCCATTTTTGATGTCGCTGCATTTATAAATTAATTAAAAATAAATTACTTTATGTTGCATGTCGAATTTCATTAAACTTAGCAACGCTTTTGTTTCTCTGTCAATTTGCCGATTTTATTTATTTTTGTTGCTGTTGTTGTTGCTGCTGTTGCCATTGTGAAAAAATAAATAATTATGCTGGACATTTTAAAAAGCGTTCTCCCAACAAAATTTATATTCGAAACATGCCCGCAAACGGTTTACAAATATTTAATTTTTCACCACTGTTGCACTTTTCCATCAATGTAATCCGCATAACGCGGTCCACAAGTCAGATTGTCACATAGAGAGGATTAATGCAATCCACGTGATGCTCTCTTTACTCAAATTTAGAGCGCAGCTAAGCGAACAAGTGATTTAGAATTAGAGTTGCCAATCACTTTGCTGCAGTCCACTTAGATTAACCTCCCTCCCTGCGCTCTTAAATTAAGCTTAAACAATGAGCAACATCAAATGCATTGTGTGTAGTCCTCTCTCTATCTTGCACACGCACATGTACGCTAATTACAGCCTGCAGCCGTATAAGGTGTGTGTGCTGTAAGTGCGTCTGTTAATAACATAATATGTACATAGGTACATGCATGCATACACTAAGAGAAGCAGCCTTGCATGTCACACTTTACAGTCCACACTCCCTCTCTCACTCAGACAATAGCCACACACACTCTGTCTTTGTGCTCAAAGCTGCATTGATGGCTGTCCAATATGCATAGCAACAACAATGATGCCTGCTGCACTCTCCCTCTGTCCCACTCCCACCCATGCGAGGCATATGGCAACTCTCTGCTAAGCTCAAAATTGCCTTTTAAACAAAGAGATAATTGAACGGGATCGCAAATGCCTCTCGCAATAGATTCCAGACAGCAAACACACGCACACACTAACACACACTAACACTTATGCCTTTTCTACAGCTTCTTTCAATCTTATTGAAACTAAGTCAATTCACACACACACACATTCGCACATGCAGAGAGTTAGAAAGAATAATGCTGCATAAATAGCTGTTTAATTGACACACTTGCCGAGCTTGCCGAAGCCGAAGTTCACTCAGAAGTCAGAGAAGAAGAGAAGAAGAGAAAGAGAAATTGCTTCATGTCTAGCATTGAAAAGAATTTAATTAAGCACACAGCATGGGCCCAGCAGCAGTTGAATGGCTTCTGCAATTTGCCTAAAACTAACAAACAGAGTTAGTTACAGAAGGGCAGACGGAGGGGGGGAGGAGGGGCAGACGAATGAACTGCGAACTGAACTGAGACTTAGGATTTGCCGCAGGCTAATTTCGAATTTAATTTGAGAGACTTGCCGGGACTGACCCCAAAGGTTGCACAGCAAACAGAACAGAACTTATTAAACGTGGGTATGGGGGGGGAGGGAGGAAGGGGCTGGGACTGGAGGGCGTGGCAAGTTGGTTAAGTGGCAAAATAACAAAGACTCTCGAAACTGGGAAGGAAATTACAGACTGGACTTGGTTCGCAACAAAACCGCAAATTAGTTGGCTGCCTCAGCGGACCACAGATGGCACAGCAACAACAACAACAACAGCAGCAACAACAACAACAAGAGACAGACAAACAACATGCGAGCTGGCAGTTGCCAGTTTGGCCCCAATGTCAAGCGCATCCACATCCCAAAACCGAAACCAAAGCAAGAGACAAAATAAATAAGAAAATATTGTTCGAGCAGTCGACGTCGCTGCCGCTGCTGCTGCGCCGGAGGCGTCTTTCCTGGAAACCCAACAAGAGTCATAACAACAACAGCAACGCAGCAACGGAGCAACAGCAACGGAGCAACAGCTTCTCACCCTCATCGAATGGCTTCCACCAGCATCCACAGCTCCCGCTGCTTATGTCCCACTTCAGAAATTGACGCGCGCGTCGCTCCAAATCGCCGTCAACGTTGTCATCGGCATCGACTCCATCTGCAGCGGGATCTCTGGGTGCACTTAGATGCCAGCGCCAGATAAGCTCGGCCAGTTGCGCGCACTTCTTCCCCCCACTCCTCCCCTCTGCGTGTGCACTTCACGCGTTCGCTTTGTTCATAAATTATAATTTTATGATCACGAACATATTCGTGGAATATGTTGGCGTTGCCAGCACTAACTGCAGCTCTGACTCTGACTCCTTTGTCGCGTTAAATATTAAAGTGTCTGCGCGAGGGACTCAAAATTGGCTACGCTTCTCTTCTCCTTTTCTCTCTCTCTCTCTTTCGCTCTTAGTATGCTTACACTAATTGAAGAACTTCGTGGACTGTCGTGGACAACAACAACTTCGGGTTCCAGCTCAATGTCAAGCAGCTTCCGTCGCCGGCAGCGCAGTCAGCGTCCGCGTCTCTCTCTCTCGTAAAAATTCTCGATGGCATCCGACAACTATCCTAGGCTATAATTACTCCTTCTTGCGCTCTTTCGCGCCTCTTTATTGAAACTCGTAAATCAATTAGGCTCGCAGACAGCTGAAGTTCAAATATTGCATTATTTATGCCTTTTAATTAGCATACTCCACAAACACTTTCAAATGGAAATTTCAAATTCAAAGTCGGCCGCCGACTCTCTTAAATTGGGGGCGTTGCCAGCCACAATAAAAGCGAGCGAACGAGCAAGCGGCAGAGACGAGATTAATGGCCTCTTGCAGCCAAATGTGCCATAACTCGCGGGTGCCAGCGTTGCCAACGATTTGCTGACCAACTCTCTCACTTTGCGGCCAGATCAATAGTGGGAATGAATAGTTATGGAACATCAGAACAAACGAAACTATATTAATTGTACGATTTATTGGCTGACCTTAAAAACTGCCAGTTGCCAGATTTATTTGGCAGTTGGAACTAACTAAAATATTTTTTTCCAATTTAATAGCACTTTGCTTTTAAGGTGCGCAATACATCATATTGAATTTTATCTTTAAAATATACAAAAAATTTAAACAAAATTTTGTCTGGTGATTCCTGGAGGATTTAAAAGAGCAGCGCACTCTTTAAAACCTTTCTCTTTATTAATTTGCGACAATTTGCTTTATGGTCGCCCTTTCGCATTGCATGGTTTTCATAATAATAAAGCAACAACAATAACAACAACAACAGCAACAACAACAAACAGCAGGAACAGCAGGCGCCTTCATGCGCACATTTTGCTTCGTTTATTAAGCTTAATTTGAATTTGCAGCGCGTAATGAACTTTAGCATGCAATAAAATGAAAGTTAATATTAGCGAGTCGCCATAGCGAGGCCTCGCCTAATTAGTTCCTAGAGGAAAAAAAAGGGGAAAACTTAAATGAGTTTATTGTTGACTGGCATGGAAAACTAACACCATGTGAATTTGTGGTATTTCCTTCTGAATTTAAACTCAAGCAATTCCAAGGGAAATCAATTAATAAGTGACGAGAAAGCTCGTCAATCCTTTCGCAACTTTTATCCATAAATTCTAATTTGACAAAATCAGCATCAGCAAGAACATCTTAATTATCGTTATCTCTCTCATCTTTTTCCTTATCGCCAGCATCATCATTATCATCGTCGTCGTCGTCGTCGTCGAGTTACAGTCGACTGCCGGTTTAATTCCCTGGAAATCCAAGTTGAAAGTTGAAGGCAAATTAGGAAAAGCGTCAAAATTGCGCCAGCGTGAAAATTAGAATTAAAAGCTGCAAAAGTTGCCAAGCAGCAAACAAGAAGAAGCAGCATCACAAGCAGAAGCAGAAGCTGAACAAACTTTTGGTCTCAGCAACAAAATTAGCCAAAAATGGAATTACTCTTCGCTATATGTTTGCTCCGAAAGGGTTTCCCCTTCCTTCCTCACTGTGTCCCTCTCTCTCTCGCTCTCTCTTTTCCTGTGTTTGTTAGTGTCCCGCAGTGTAGTGCTTAAAATTTTAAATCATTTTAGAGAATTTTTCTAAAACAGAGTGAGGTGTGTGGGCCAGAGAGAGAGAGCTTCCCTCCCTGCTTGTTTGGCTGTTGAATAGGTTATGAACTTTGGCTTTAATTTAGCTAGAATTTTGCCAAATCTGTCGATGACATTTCGAGGCGGCGCGAGTGCACTCTGAAAGGATTTTAGGGTAATCTTGCATTGGTAAGAAAAAGTTAATTTTATTTTGAGATTTTAACGAATTCGAAGTAGTATATTATAAGAAAATAAATGAAGAGTGTAATTTACAATGTTTAATAAAGTTTCAAAGATCAATATCTTCTTTCAATTCTCATTAAAAAGGTTCCACAATTTTCTTCTTCTTAGAAGTTATTACAATATTATTAAAAAGGTTCACAAAATAACTTCAATTCAGCACAAGAAGTACGAAATACACTGCAAAGCCAGAAAGGAAGTTATGCAGAAGGTTAAAAATGAGAAAAACAATCAGTGCGTTTCGTTCTTTTCAACTCAATCTCATGGTTATTGAGAGTACATCATTTCCGCAGCAACAGCAACTGCAGCAGCAGCAGCAGCAGGCCGCACTTCACACCTGAGCAACACTCGAGCCGGGGACCACAATGCAATCCTTGAGGACACTCCAGGACAGGCCGCACTCCAGCCCGAGCAAACCCATTTGCAATTTCTTGCGGTTTGCGTGGAGTACGCCGAGTACACTTGAGCTGCCCCGAAAGCTGCCACGCCTCCAACTCGAACTTCATTTGCGAGTGCGAAAATTTCGAGTAAATCTCGGCGAAAACGACGGAAGGAGTCGGAGGAAACTATGTGTTGCTGCTTCTGGGTAGTTGTTGATGCAGTACCCTGTACATTGACAGAGAAAGGGTAGATTTAATTGGTGCAGTATTGATGAAAGAATAAAGTGTACAGCTTAAGAATATAAATGAATATGCAACAATTAAAATAAAAAATAATAATTATAGAAATAATTAAATAATGAATACAAATAAATAACAAATATTAGAATACCAAAAAAAAAAAAAAAAATTATACGAAAGGCTTAAGAATTATTTTAGTCTACAATTATTTTAGAGTTTTTCAAGCCAAAACATCGCTAACTCATCTCTAGGAACGAGCGGAGACAGAGATGGAGACAGAGTATCCTTTCGTCAAGTACCTACGATTATCGCTTCCTTTACTCACATTTTGATGTTGTTGTTGGTTTTGTGTACTTCGTGTATTTTATTACAGCGCTTTATGAGCGCAAACGCCAAGCAAAAATCTGTTGGCAGCGCAGCGCAGCGAAATTAATTAAAAACGCCCACATTTCAACGATAAATCAGTGGCGAATGCGGCGACGACGACGACGACGACGACGGCGAATACCAAGAGAGAGCAAGATTAAACGACAGCAGCAGGCGACGTCACACGCGCAGACACACACACAGTAGAGAGAGCAAGAGAGTGAGTGAGAGACGTGCACATGTGCTTGTGCCGTGTTTGCTTAAGAGCCACTAATAATCCATTGTTGGCTTTTGTCCTTGCCGCTGTTGTTCCAGCTGCTGTCGACGTAGCCGTCGCCGTCGCTGTCGTTCTCTCAGCATCGTCGAACCGCAGCAATCGAACGCAGAAAGAAATTGCATGTTTAACAAGCAGCTTTGGCAGCAACAACAACAACAGCAACAACAACAACTAAAACAATAACAGTCGGAGAACTTTTTTGAGAAACAAAAGTTTTTTGTCGTTTTTTGTTGTTGTTTTTGTTTTTTATAAGTCGCAAACAGCTTTTATGTGTTGCTTTCCCTTCACCATCCCCCCTCCCCTTGCTTCCCCTACCCTGCAGAGTGCATAAAATTTCAGATTTATTTATGTTTCAGTTTTGTTGCGGCCTCTTCCGCCGGCCCCGCCTTCTCTCCTGCATATTAAATGTGTTTTAAATTAAAAAATTTTGCGATATTCTTTGCCGCTTTTTGAAAGCAGCAAAATTTATGCAGATATTTTTTTAATGCTGACAGTTCGCGGCTTTCCAGCTCCTTCCAGCGACTGGAAGTCTTCTTCTGGTTTTATTTTATTTTTTTTGGCGCCAAGTGGCAATTTGGCAAGCCGTCCCAATCGGTCTCCCTCTCTGTCGCTCGCTCTCTTCACAGCGATCGCACAGTGCCTGTCATAAATATTGCGCCGCCTTCGCGCTTCAAATTGTCGACGTTTTTACGAGCGTCGCATCGCCGCTTTCGATCGCGCATTGCGGCAATGCAATTGGGAGCACGAATGCAAATGGCATTACAATTGACCGACGAGAGCTGCAGGGTATTAATTTGGACTGTCATAAAAGAAGGTAATTTAGTTTTAGAGAGCAAAAGACTGGGGATTTGTTGAAGGTCTTTCAAAAATTGTAGAGCTCAGGGTTATCTCGTTTTAATGAAAGGATTATTGTGAAAGTTTCAGATTTTAAAGTATTTTACAAGGTTTCCCTGAAACCAATACTAGGTAATAACAGAAACGTATTTAAAAGATTCATCAATAGAAATCTTCTTATCAACAACTGAAAGTACAGACCACATGAAAGGTTCTTTATTCATCAAAGTATCCAGATTGTTTCAAGGCATTCTTTATTAAATATTATATTATATCATTATTAAAAATATTATTAAATAAAAATATATATATTTATTATATTTTAAACTCTTAAGCAGTCGTGGCTAATGTTTATATAACATTTAAATCCCATTAAATCTAAAATAGTTCCTTAATAGTTTATCCACAATTCTCCAATACTCTGCACATTGCTTTCAATGAACTTTTGCACTTCACTGTCATTTGCCATAAATATTTTATCTATCTGCTACTTATGCGGGTTCTCTCAGAGTCACACACACCCACACACACACCCACACATCATGACTGAGATTATGTAATGAAAATAAAACGAGCTTTTGATATACGATCGATATGCATTTTAAATGTTGTGTTAAACGGCGCATTTAGCTTGTTTGCGGCCAGAAATTATGGGACAACTCCATTTGAGGCAGCGAAGGAGCGCAGGAGGTCGGCGATAAATATCCAAGTGTAAATGGATACGCGGCAAGAGCCGACGCAGCCAAGCAATGAACTAATAAAGGACAGCAACAATAACAACGACAACGGCAACGACAACGCTGCAGCGCTGCTACTGCCGACGTCGTTGCCGTCGCCGACGCTTTATTAGCTAGACTTTGTTATTGTTATTGTTATGCTCTCTCTTGTGGTTGTCATTGTTGTTGTAGCTTATAAGCGCACGCCGCAAATGCTTTGCCATAAATTTGAAGCTTTAGAGCGGCGTCGTCTATGAAGACGTCGGCGTCGACGACGACGACGTTGGCCTCGCCATTGGCGTCGGCATTCGCTAATGAAGATCAACGATTGGCGGACGCAGCAGTAGCAGCAGCAGCGACGCGACTGCAGGCAGTGCGCTTCACCTGTGCGTGGGTGGGCACACTGGCGCATTTCTATGCGTTGCGCGCAAATAATTCATAAATTACATTCAATTCTTATTAAACGCAAGATGTACGACCAAGAGAGTGTGAAGAAAGGAATGAAGAGACAGTGAGACAGTGAGAAGTGAAGAGAAGCGAAGAAGAACGTTGCGGAAATCCGCTCATTACGCAAGGCTTGTAATTAATCTCGGGCATGCCAAGGCAGCACAAAACAGAAAGGAAAAACTTATGGACAACAAAAAGAAATTATATAAAAATGCTTTTGAACCCGACTTTATATGTTGGGGGTGTGGCAGGATGCGTAGGGAGGGGGCTGCTCGTGGGGTCGTGCACCTGTTACACCGTAGGGATTTAGGGTTGCCTTACAAAAAGGGTTCGCCTTGGCCTCGGCCTCGATTTGTGTGTAAATATTTGCAAATGAGTTTGAAATTAAGCCGCTTGTATTATTTATGGGCAGGACAAGGGGCGGGGCAGCACAAGACACGAACGTGGACTTAGGATGCGACTCGGTTGCACAGTGGTGCGACGATTGCGAAAAATGGCTAATAATCTTGATAAATTAGTTCGAGAATTGTTCGCATGTCTTAAGAGAGTTGAAATATTCAGTGTAAATACGTGTGAGTGTTACTCTATTTCACACACACACACACACAAAGAGACAACTGCACGCGCTGCTCACTCTTTGCATTTCACGCACTGCTTGCCTAAGCCGGAGAGAGCAAGAGAGAATGGGAGAGTGATGTGCACGTCAAGTCTTCGCTTAGAGAGAGCGCCAAGTTGTGCCGTTACATTTGATGCATGCTGAACTATCGCATACTGGGACGATTGCGTGTAAAAGGAGAATCATTTTCGAAGGTATTAAAACACATTTAATAAACATATAAATTATATAATAAACAAACTAATATATTAATTAATTTTAAAATTAGTTTAATTTAACCTTATTAATTATTTTACTTTCAGTAATTTTATACTATACAATTGTTCTATATTTCTTTGTTATATTTTACTGCCATTTGCCCCACTGTGCTTCGGCCAAGCATAACACGGATAGACAAGCGGACCAAGAGTGCATGCCACAGATTGAATGGTCCGGCCAAGGCAACAACTGAAAGAAGACAGAAGACAGAAAAAAAGGAATACATAAATTATAATAATTCTGTTGGTGTACCTTTCTTTCTCTCCTTCCTTCGTTCGCTCATTCCTGCTGCTGCCAGCGTGTTTCGCATGTCAGCTCATGCCAGGGAACAGGACTCTACATAGATCCGGCTGTCATTTCATTCGAGTCCCGCCGAGATTCTGCTCCTACTGCTGGCCGCAGCAGCAGCACCAGCAGCAGCAGCAGCAGCTGCGACTTAGCCAGCTCCTTGGGCTGCACTCTGCTCCCCCCTCCCCCTAACTCCCCCTTCTTCATTCTTCTTTGGTTTCTTCGTTCTGCTTCTCTGGCTGTTGCTTATGCTTCTAAGCTGTGCGGGCGACACTTGACTGACGCCTTGCTGGCGCCATCTAGCGGCAGCCGACTGCGCGTGCATAACTTGCGTTTCATTATAATGAGATTATCCCTTTTGCTTGTTGGGATTTGTGACTGTGTGTGTGTGAGTATTGGTGTGTGTGTGTGTGTGTGTGTGTGTGTGTGAATCTGGCACATTTCCATCGCCAGAACTGCAACAGCTGTTTGTGTTTTCTTATTTAAATTATTTCTCCCTTTTGACGTGTTGTTATTTCCTTCTCCAATCCCTTATGCCTTACGCTCTTCCGTCGCCATTAGCTGCCCGTCAGTTCGAATCGCCTCGACTTAACCTAAGTAAATAGCTTTCAAATGAACGCAGCCTCCCTTCCATTCCCCATAAAAAACTCTATACCTTTGCAGAAGAACGTTATTTAAGAGCTTTAATCGAATTGTGTGAAGAATTTAAGAGATTTTTAAGTGGATTACAAATTTTGGGGTTAGGTAAGATGTTAAAGAGGCAAGTTTAAAATATATATTAAGCATATAATAATATTCACAATTTCAAGTTTAAAGTACATTAAAATAATCACAATTTCACAATTTCTAAATAAATATTAAAAAGACTTCTCCAGCAAATTTATAAAAATATATGAAGCATATCATAATAATCACATCTTCAGGTAAATCATTAACATAATGATAACTTATAATCACAATATCATTATCAAATCTAATCTATTATCAAACCTAAACTATTACAATGTTTTCTACCTTGACCAACTTCCTGTTAGATCTCCTAAATGGTTGCTAATTATTTTTCACATATTAGCATATCCCTTAAGATTTTCTGGGTTAGCTTTCCTCTTAGCATATTGATAATTTCTGAATAAATTTTCATTTCCATCGTTTATTCATCAATTCCGAACTGAATCTAATTGCGTGTAGCATGTGAAACATTGAGGGACCTCCAGGTATGGAAAAACTTGTTTAGCATGTTCGAATTATTATGCAAAAACGTGTTAAACATGCGAACAAAGCAAAAAAAAAAAATAACAAATCAACACAAAACATAACGAAATACATGGTAGGGTTTTTTGTTGTTTTTTTCTATTTTATTTTCTCTCATTTGCTTTTCACTGGACTTCCACCAGATTTCAATCGATTGGGCGAGGTCGGACTCATGTTTGAAAACTAATTAGAGCCGAACGACAATGGCAACAACATCGAGTCGTGTAATGTGGCTTATTACAACATCATTTTGTACAAATATGTGTAAGCCCCACTTCAGATGTTGTGTTGCTCTGACAGCTACAACAACCACAACAACAAGGTGACATTTAAGGTGTGAGCGCGCAATTCAAGGTAATAAATTTCAGAGATGCCCGCATGCGGTTGAAAGATACAACGCGGCAAGATAAAGATAATGTTGATATATAAATTATGTTCAGCTGATAAAAATGGAAAAAGCTTAAATAAAAAGCTTAAATAAAAACCTCAAAAGTTACTTTAAATGGAATGGAGATATAGTGTATTATTAAAATAAATCTAAATAAGGTTTACGAGGTGTGTTCAATAAGTAAGGTGACTTTCCGAATTTCGCGGGCAATGTACATTCGATTAAGGATTCTAGGTCATTGTTGACGTCATTTAACAGCTCTGGAGCGATGCTCATGCGACGGATCTTTTGGTCAAAATTTAGTCGAGCACGCAGAACACTAACCTTTACGGTTCTCACTATATAACCTTTTTATCTCCCGACTTAACCTACGTTACACAGCCAAGTTCCACTGAGTTCATTAAGTTATTTAAAGTATTGATTTGATGCTTGGACTAAAAGGTAAATGTAATGTATTAAAATATATACTAACTATTATACAAATATTGATTAGATGATAATTTCATGTTGCACTTCTAAATTTCATGGCCATTTTTACTTGCGGATGGATTGCAAATGAGAGACTGTGGACTAGAGATGAGCGGGAGAGAGAGAGAGAGCTATCTCTGTTTGGGATGCGGATTAAAGTTGAGCACATCGAAGGTGAGAATCTTGTAGAACGACACCGACCAGCTGGGATCGTTGATGCGCGACAATATCTTCTCCATCATAATTGCCGCCGCAGCACCATCGCTGGGCATGGCTGTTGTATTGTGGATCGATGGCTGAGCCAACTGAGACGTTGCTCGCAGCTCGGAGCTGAGGTTCGCATGTTGGTTCGGATGAAGTAGCGCGGATGAATCAGCCTTGCCGAATCTGTGGGCCTTGGCAATCTCTTTGCGCCGCCACAGAGCAGTGTAGTCCCGTCGAAAGCGTATAAAGATCTCGGCAAAGACAATGCGATGCGGCACTGAGGTGACTCCCGTCGGCGTCTTCAGCTCGTTGTCCATGCGCCGCAATATGTCGTTGATCTCCATCAGTTCGCTCGGCGAATCGAAGTCCTTCGTGTTGCGCAGCCCCACGAACAGCATGTCAATGAAGGCGTACTTGCGACCATAGTTCTGCCGCGTTGCCACCCGCATGGGGATCGCTCGACGCAGATGCTCCCGATCGAAGCGCACCAGTTGAAGGCGTGAATCGTCGCGCGAGAGCAACATGTCGCGAGTGATCTGTTGAAACCCAACTGGGGTGGTGAACTCGCCAATCTTCTCGGCACTCTGCTGGCGTATGATGTCCGTCATGACGATGGCCGCCTGCTTGGAGCCCTCCACAAAGTCGGGCTCACTGAACGTGTAGTCCCACAGCCATTTCAGTTTCCACATATTGAATTTGGTTACAATGTATTTCCATGGATTGTGCAGATACACTAGTTTCGGTATGATCTTGCGCGTCTGATCGTCGAAGGCGTTCGGACGCTGCCAGTTGCTGCCGTGCAGTTGCCTGTTGATCGCGGCAGTAGCTGTGCTGGTGGCGACACGCGGTGTTGGCAACTGCGACGAGTGGATGCAACAGTTTTGGAAGATCTTACGCAGTGCGCCATGGCTTAGTACTTTCACTAGCATCTTGGACAGCGTTCAGAGAGTGCTTCGCATTGTATCCGCAATTTTGTTGGATCCACAGTGGAGGCGATGGTTGATCTTTGTTCTGATCTCTATGGGCGATTTCTTAGCCAAATTCCAATAAAAATGCTGCCGAATATCAAGAAATATGTGTGCTAACACCAAGAATTTTGACAAACATCTCTTGCCTTAAGGCTCGAGTTCGATGTTGTTGCTGTTCAGAGAGAGAGAGAAAAACAAAAATACTGAATTTTCAAATGAGATAAAAAGCAACAACTCAAAGATCGTAAAACATTATTTGGCCGATACATAAATTATCGTTGACTGCGTGAGTGTCTGAGTGAGTGTGTTAGGTTAGGGGTATTCGGTGAGTTGCATCTTCGAGCAGTTGCCGAGTATTTGAGTTTTTGCGTGGGACCCCACAGTGCACACTGTGTACAGCCCACAGTTCCAGCGACAAGTGGACTGACTCTGCTGTCCGTCCGTCTCTCTCTTTTTCGGCCTTGCTGATCACACGCAAACGACAATAAAATGAACCGCAAAGCAGCAAAGAAAGCAAGAGAAAAGCTCTTCGAGCTGCAATTGTTGCGTCTGTACGATGCGTTTTTAAACGGCGGAGCGAATTGAATGGAGTGTCTTAGAGAGGGGGAAAGAGGGGGAGAGGGGGAGGGAGGGAGACAGGGGGAGATATTTGATGGAAAATTAAAAAGAAGCTCATTTGCGGTTGGGCTCACACAGCCGTCAGAAAATGTTAGTAGGCAAGTGATCGTGGGGTTATTGAATTTGGTATTCATAAATAAGGATTAGTAATATTGTTCATTAGGTTTGAAGTGGTCGAAGTTACTGCAGTAGAAGAAGTTGTAGTATTAGTAGTAGTATTTAATGGATAAGTAGTACCAATAGTAATTAAAGTAGTAGTTATACAGTATAATTCGCTTAGCTGCATCGATAGTTAGCTGCATCGGCAAGATATCTGCATTATTTTTCCATTTTTTTGTGTGAATAGAAGTTAGTTAAGTTAGTTAGTTAGTTAAGTTAGCTGCATTTTTAAGTTACCTGCATCGAGGCATTGTGCAAAGTACTCGAGGCAGCTAAGCGAATTATACTGTACTTACTAATGTAGAAGTAGGAGTAGCAGTATCACTAGTAGTAGTAGTGGAAGTAGTAATAGTAGGGGAAGTAGTAGTCGAAGTAGTAGTAGAAGAAGTAATATAAGTAGTAGTAGTAGAATTAGTACTAGTAGTAGCAATAGTAATAGTAGTAGTAGAAATAGTAGTAGTAGTAGTAGTAGAAATAGTAGTAGAAGTAGTAGTAGAAATAGTAGTAGAAGTAGTAGTAGAAATAGTAGTAGAAGTAGTAGTAGAAATAGTAGTAGTACAAATAAATGTAGTAGCAGTAGTAGTAGTAGAAATAATGTAGTAGTAGTAGAAATAGTAGTAGTAGTAGTAGTACAAATAAATGTATTAGCAGTAGTAGTAGTAGAAGTAATGTAGTAGTAGTAGAAATAAATGTAGTAGTAGTAGAAATAAATGTAGTAGTAGTAGAAATAAATGTAGTAGTAGTAAAAATAAAAGTATTAGTAGTAGTAGAAATAGTAGTGGTAGTAGTAATAAAAATAAAAGTATTAGTCGTAGTAGAAATAGAAGTAGTAGAAATATTAGTAGTAGTAGCAATAAAATTAGTAGTAGTAGTAGAAATAAAAGTAGTAGTAGTAGTAGTAGAAATAGAAGTAGTAGAAATAGTAGCAGTAGTTGAAGTGGAAGTATAAGTATAAGTAATAGTAGTCGTAGAAGTTTTTGTAATAGTAGTAGTAGTAGTAGAATTAGAAGTATAAGTATTAGTAGTAGTGATAGTTGAATTAGAAGTATAAGTATTAGTAGTAGTGATAGTTGAATTAGAAGTATAATTAGTAGTGTCAGAGGTAGTAATATAGTATTGTAGTTATTATAATATTAGAAAGAGTAGTACCTTAAATAGTACTAACAGTAGTAGTATCTCTCATCAATTTACCTAATCAACACAAACAGAAGTGCCGATAGCATTTTATCGTAAATAAGTAGTGCTGTTTACCGTCAAGATACCTCAATAAGCTGTTGCACTGGCTTATCACTAAGCCCATTAATACCAAAATTTCATTGCTGGCCTCTGCGTCTGGAAATGGGCAATGAAGAAATGGCCAAACTGTGGAAACTCACATGTAGACTTGCCCCTCGAACAGCAGCAGCAACAACAACAACTCGAGCTAACATTAGTTTATCAATTTCCCATCCCGTTGACTGGTTGACACAAAATGCGTGGTCGTCTCCGTTTCTGTCTCCGTCTCCATCTCCGTCTGCCTCTGCCTCTGCGTCGTCGTCATCGTCTTCGGCTTGGTCGTCATCTCAGTCGTCATCTGAGTCGTCATCGTCATCTCTGGATGACGGGGCAAGAAAAGGCCGCCGCAGTGCCAGAGCTGGCTGTGTGATGCGATAAGCATCTGCCGTAGACCGCCGTGTTACAACTACTCGTTCGAGTTGCGAGTGTGAGTACTGTGAATAGATTCGAATTGAAATTCGAATGAAAATAAGTAATTCATTTGATGGAGCAGTCGAGGAAGGAATGGAGAGGGGGGTCTGCATCGTTTATCTTGTTGCTCATTAAATCATTCAACTGTCAATCAATTTCGTCTCGCTCCCCTTCTTCCCTCTTCGTGCTGCATCTATGTTGCAAGTCGATTGTCTCAGCGTGGAGTGGAGTTGCGTCGGGTCCGAGGCGACGGAGACGGAGACACACACTCGTCAATTGTCTTCGGCATATTTCGCTTTCTTCTCGTCTCTTTTCGACTCTGTCCAGCGTAATTATTCACATCTCCGAGTACTATTCGAAACTGCAAGCCTATTAAAGCGGTATCTATCGCTTTTCAATCATTAAACAAAGCTTATAGCGGTAATTTGGTTCTGTTTCTGATTTTCACGCAGGGGAAAAACATGTTGAGTCAGCAGGGAGTTCAGATTTGATTGACAACATTGATTGAAAGAGAATATTGTGATTCATTTCAGTATTCTCTGAATATCTCTTGAACTTTCATTCGATATGTTTTCTTCATTCTGTTTATTACTCACTTTGTTTGTACTCTGTGCAAATTCCAAAGTCCTCGACTCGCGACACCAGGGGGTATTGAACGAATAAGTATTCCCTCGAACAGATACTCGATACGAATATACGAGTATACGATATCGAAATCGAACAAAGACAAAGCGATTTATGCGTATTTATGAATATGTATGCAGGTTCTGCATAACTTCAGAGGTTTGTTTTGTCCCGCTCTCCCTCTCTCTCTTTTTCTTTCTCTCTTTCCCTCTCTGATCGACAGGTTTTAGTTTCGAGTTTCCCTTGCAAACTGCGCTTAGCATAAGCATCGCTTTATTTCCATATCTTAAGTATCCCGTGACAGGGGCATGCCAAAATGCTCTCGTACCTGTCAAGCGATTCAGGTTAAATCAATCAAACGAGAGCTGGAAAAACGAAACCTGTCAACACGGTTCATTGTTTGCGTTTGCGTTTAATGAAAGAGCCGCCCCGAAACGAGAAACATGAACGGAGACAAAGCAAAACGAATATCGTAAGCCAAACTAGGCAGAACTAGGCGAGTGATAGGGGTGTACCCGGAGTGGGGGCGTGGCTTAACATATTGTAGATTTATGCGATGTATCTGCCTGCACAGATGACAGCAACCCAGTTGCACTCCACTCCAGTGCATTCTTAGCTATTAAGCACTTGATTTGGCAGTGCTTTTGGCAGGTAGAAAGAAAGTACCTTGTAAATATATTGAAATGGAATTTATAAATATAGTTTAACATTCTTTAAGTTAATGATTTGTATTTTTAGGTCTTTATCTTTTAAACTGGAGTTGATGCCGAAGTAAATAGAGTTTTTTCCCATTGTGCAGTGTAAGAATGAATCATTTTTATGAAATATTTAATTTACTTAATATAGCAACAAGTAAAGATCATGAAGAAAAAGAAAAGATTAATATCTTATTGTGTTCAATTTTTAATATATGCAGCATTGTAGTTAGTAGTATATATTAATAATAGTTTAAAGAAATCCTATACTTGTTAGTATATATTTATCATTTCATCTATTAAAACCTTTTTTTCTACGTTTAGTTCCGTTTTCAGTTAGCTTAATCTCCTTGATTATTGAAGTATTGTTCCAATTCATATGCAGTTATTTAAAAATTGGAATGAAAGAACATCTCGGAGAATATAGAGTGCTATAATTTATAGTGTTGATTTCTTTCTTTAGTCTTTTAATAGGAATAATATAAAAATATCAATACAAAGAGTTAGAAAAAGCAGCGCCTCTTTCGACAAGGTTTAAATACTCCTCTTCCAATGAAGTTCCACTGGGCTATACTGCACTCTATGAGTTCACTCTCTCTCTCTCTCTCTCTCTGGCTCACTGCATTTGGCATTCGTGGAGTCATTTGCATTTTTAGTTATTTCCATCTGGCGAACTATTGTCTGCTCTCGCATATTGCCCGCCTCGTGCGGGTGGTCATTTAGCATATTTTGATATTGAGATTTATTGACAAGATAGAAACGCGCCAGCGACGTGCCGCATTCTCGTTGCTGTTGCTGTTGTTGTTGCTGCTTTGTCGGCAACTGCTGTGTGGAGCTGCAGCAGGGCCGGAAACGTTGCCCCGCAGCCGGAGGCGGGGTCGGCGCGGGGTATTATGTCAAATGTTAGTCAGAGTTAAATTAATTGAGTTTTCGGCTTTAATGCAGATCGTATTACAAGCGTGAATCAGAAAGGGTTACGAGAAGAGTGACGAAGAGGGGAGCGGGGTAAACAGAGGGAACTGAACTGCAGACGGCGCCCACTTAAACAAGTTGACCGCAGAAATCATGAGGCAGTTGCTGCTGTCAGGTGGGAATCGAGCTGCGTCTGCGGAAGAAACCTTGCAAAGCGCGGAATGCGATCGCGACATTGAAATGAGAGAAGCAACACAGAGGAAGAGCGAAAGAGAGAGATAGAGAGAAAGAGAGAGAGCGAGAGGGAGAGGGGGAGAGAGGGTGAGAGGGGAAGAACTAGCTGCTGCGGTCTGGCACAGCACTGATAGTTACTTCAAGGGTTTCCTTCTCTTCCTCCCCCTGCCCAATTTGTCATGGCAAATCGATCGTCACTTTGCAGGAAACTGAATGAAACTGACAAGTTTAGTTCAGTTTCAGTTCGCAATTGGCCCCGAGAGCGCAGCTCGATTTCATTTCCATTGCCAGTTACCAGTTCCATTTCCATGTTGTTTCTTCTTGTCAGCCGACACCGAATACCCTCACGCATGCGCGAGCTGATCCTTTTTGTATGATTTGAGCATTTAAAATTCCAGTCGATGCTTTGGCTGCCAAACTGTCAGCGCGACACCTAGCGGCCAACACCTGCAACTGTCAACTGGCACGCCACCACGTGATGTGCCTACTTTATGGCCACTTAAGTCCAGCCACTGACAGTTGACACTCCACACGGCGTGGTCTCCCCTCCACTCTCCTTACTACCCAGTCCATCGTCCGTTGTCTCTCGTCCCTCGTCCCTCCTCCGCTGTCCGCT
Organism: Zaprionus indianus; assembly: GCA_018904595.1. Taxonomy (NCBI): domain Eukaryota; kingdom Metazoa; phylum Arthropoda; class Insecta; order Diptera; family Drosophilidae; genus Zaprionus; species Zaprionus indianus. The sequence goes on along the minus strand of JAEIHA010000709.1, from coordinate 1,265,843 downwards.
GTCCGCTTGTGATGTGTGAAACCTCGTCTTGCGCTTCCAAGAAAATCGCCTGGGTGTGCTCTGAGTACATTAAGTCAACCGTTCCGACCCCTTCCGCCGCCCCCTGCCGCTGTTGCCGCCCACAACGTGCCCCAAGTGCCGCCAGAGCAGACGTACGTTGCACCCGTCCATTCGAAACTGGGCGAATCGTCTAATTTATGGCATTAGATTTTCAAATTTTATGCTCTTCACCAGAGTCCACTGCAACCCGGGAAACCACAGAGTAAATTTGGTATTTTAGTAGTTGGATTATTGGTATTATTAGCTTGAAAAGTAGTGTACGAATATGCAGAAGGTGTTAGTAAAGAAGAGTAAATGAAAAGGTGTAGAAAGACTTTTGCAAATTGGAAAAAATGAATAAATAAAAACATAAAATAACTAAATCCAAAAAAACTATAAAACATACTAGAATGATCTTTACAAATTGGAAAAATTGAATAAAGAAATACAATAAATTAAATTAATGAAATAAATAAAATACAATTAATTAATTATGAATGAAATAAATAAATAATAAATAAAATAATAATACAATTGAAATAGATACAAATTAAATTCAAAATATACTAGAAACCGTTACAAATAAATAAAATACCAAATATACTACACTTACAGTTGAAGTTCTAAAAGTAAAATAAATAAATAAAGGAAAGAAATCCAAGAAATATACCTCCTTTGACCATCTATAAAAAATGCAAAGTAAATTCAGTGAACAAGGAAAGCGCATTAGAAGTCAACACGAAAGAGCATCAAACTGTCGTTGTGGTCGCCTCGTCTCGTCCGCCGTGCACTTCTTGACCAATTTCGATGCAGTTTGTGTAGCTTTTGTGGCCGCGTCAGTTGTCAACGCGAGCTGCCACCCGAAAATGTGGAGAAGTTGTCAAGTCGCATGTTTACGCGGTGGCTTTTAATGCAAATGCAATTGAGTTGCACTGCAGCAGGAGGAGGTGAGGGGAAGGGGGAACCATAGTGAACTGAGCGGAACGTCATCCATCAGCTGAGCTAGTTCGCTTTTCCCTTCTGCTCTCGTTCTCTCTCTCTCTCTCTCTCTGACAGTCTCTTTGTGGAGTGCATTACCCAGTAACCCAGATAGTAGACGAACTCAGGCATCAAAGCAAAGTTCAGGCAAGTGCGCGATGCGGGAGAGAGAGAGGCAGAGAGAGGAGGGACACTGTGTGTCAGGTGGAGTGGGGGAAAGCAGGATGCAAACAAAGTCGACAACAACTGACAGTAGCCAAAAATATGTCATAAAAAGAGATATGGTTTGCGTCAATATTGACTCGAGGGGGAGAGACAGAGAGAGAAGTTAGTTGGCACCACACAGTACACTGTTCACCTGTGTTGGCTAATAGGTGGCGCTGTTGCTGCCACTGCTGTCGTTGTTGTTGTCGTTGTTGTCGCCACATCGTCAGCAACGCTGTAATTTTCATTGTTTTGCGGTAAATGCCGTAGGCCAAGCGGAGACTTCCGCATTTTATTTGCCAGCAACAATTGCTGCACAGTGGGTTGAAGAGCGAAATTTGCAAGTGAAAGATTAGGTTGCTGAATTATATAAATTATATATTATTATTATATATCACATTGTATTATTGTATATATTATTATATATTATATTGTATTATTATATATTATTATTGTATTTCATATTGAATTATTGTTTGAAAGTTCTTTTAAGTTCTTAAAATCTTTTTAGGTTTAATAATAATATATAGTTTATTGCGGATAGTTTTAAGCAATGTTAAGCCTTAATTAATTAATGTTCATTTCATTTTGTATGTATAATGAATATTTGTTTTAATTTTTCTGTATTCCTTCTCATTATAAGTATTATTTATTGAATACCTTATTCAATTGTGTTTTAAATATAGGTACTTTCCTTTTTTTTGCGTTTTCTCAACTCTTAAACTCAATTAGCTCATTACAGCTTGAATTTCAACTTCATTTGCTAATGGAAAGTTATTTGATATGTGCAACATTTAAATTTTAAATATAATTAAAATTGTTTGACCAAAGCTTCGTCGACACAAGCAACCCTTTTCTGTCCAGTCTGCCCCATAAAATATTCTCCGCATTTGCCACGGCGATACTATCGTTTCGGCTAATGTTAACATGGCTGTGCGTCCCCCTCCCCCTGCATTCTCCTAATCCCGTCCTCATTCAACCTTCCCCCGTGCCATCTATTTTATAGCTCCTTTGACATTTGCACTCTATGTTACTATACTAGCTCTATCTCCATCCGGTTCGACTTAAGTATTCCCCTCCTCTCCTCACCCCTCACCAAGCTATTCATGCTTTCATCATGCGAACTGGCTTTGGGTTAACCAAGTTAAATTGCGCTATTTATATACCACGAAAATAACCCAAATTCTTTTATCGCTGGATAAATATTTATGTGCCCAACGGAACCGCAAGTAACCCCAAAAATTCGATACGCTCATAAACAATGAGGGGGAGAGAGAGACACATAAGTTGGGGGCGACTCCAAGTGGCAACTTCCCCTTTCGACAAAACATTTGCCAATGTCCACTGTGCATTACGGAATTGTGTTTCGTCTCGCTTGAAAGTGATGGGTAGGGGAGGAGGGAATCGGGGCATACGTAGAGCAGATGTGCCTAGAAGCAGACTGTGATATGCTAAGTTAGTCGTCGTCGTTCTCGTTGGCTTCCCCTCGTCCAGTTACTGAATTATTCAAATTATAATGTTGCCAAAAAATGAAATGACTTTGCGAAGAGGCAAGAGGGAGAGGGAGAGAGAGGGAGGCGAGCTTACAGGTAGTTGGCAACATATCGTACATATATCTGCGACAATCTGTTGTAATTGCGCTAATTGCAATTCATTATTCAGACTCAGCTACGGCTTGTTTCAAGCTCATCATCATATATGCTATATATGATATGTGTGTGTGTGTGTGTGACAACGTTGCCACTGCGAGCTGACAAAATGTTGAGCAAAATATCCGCAGGATATGTGCTTGTTGATTTCGCTCGAGACTTTGACATTTTATCTGCACAGACTGCACGGGGCCAGAGGCGTAGTCATGGTAGGCGAGTGGGGGGCAGGGGGAGACACGAACGGGGCTGGGGTCTGGTGTGAAACACGACTAAATACACAAACAAAGCCAGAAATGAATATTACGCTACACTGGCAGAGACAGATACAGTTGCAGATGGAGTACTCACCCCCTCACCCCAACCCCTCCCCCCTGGCACGTTCCTACGCTCCAGCAAATACAGATACAGATACTTGTTATTAATAATGAAACCGCACATTTATTATGTGCGTGTTTGTGCGTGTCGCTTGTTTATTTATTTTGTATTTATTTGCACTCTCTCCCTCTCACTCCCTCTCTCTCTCTCTCTGGCACACGCGAATTCCCGTTAATATAATCCAATATATGGCATGTACTCACACTTAAGCATACATATAGGATATCGGCATGTGTCTGTGTGTGTGTGTGTGTGTGTGTGTGTGTGTGTGTGTGTGTGTGTATTGTCATAATATCATTTTTCTGTCATTATGCAATTTCGCTTGAATTAAATATGAAATTATTGCCAACTGTTTTCAATTTGATTAAGTGGCCTGCATTCCTTTTGCTTCCTTTTTGAGCTGCCATTCCTTCACCACATCCCCCTTCCCCGCTCCCACCCACTTCTTATCGTTTTCGTGCCATTTTCCGAATTCCGATTTTACCAATTCCGTATTATGCATTTCAATGTCGATTACCGTCGCTGTCGATAGGCGGATGCGCGATAATATTGCCACTTAAGAGTGTTCATAATGATATTTAATTTCCATTTGCAGCGCAGAAGGAAAGTGAGAGAGAAAGAGAGAGTGCTATTGATGTTAATTTAAACATTCCTTAAGTTTGGCAATTGACAGAGGCAATAAAGATAATTGGAATGTGCGTTGAAGTGAATATAAAGAACATAATTTGATAGGAATTAAGCCAAAATAAGTGTTATTGAATTATATAAATAAAATATTAAATATAAATCCATAAATAATTTAAATATATAATCTATTTAACTCATTGCTTGCTCCTTAAAATCCTTCACTTTTCTCATTATTTAATAATAAAGATTTTCCTTCTAAGAAATTAAACTGAAATTCCTGTTCAACTTCTTATTCAACTTTAATTTCTTTTTTCTCTTCTTATCCAAAGTAAACTTGCGCCTCAGAGTAAATTTGACATGTCGCTCTTTTCTATCTCACTTAAGTACTTCTCTCCCTTCGCATCTATCTCGCTCTCGCAGACAAATAAATTCTTTGGCCCAACTTTTGCTTGCAGGTGTAACAGGTTTCTTTGTCAACTCTGGCAGCACTTGACCCAATTAGCGCTTGCATGCAGAATTTAACCCTCATAGCAAACACACACACACATGCACGCACACACACTAATTTAGCCAGCTGAATAAATTTGGCAGTCTTTATGTAATCTCAGTAAAAGTACTGCGAAAAACGTAAAAGAACAAGCAGCTTTTGAGAGTGAGCTCTGGGATAAGTGGGCAGGCGAAGAGAGCGGGCAAGTAAGAGAGCGCACAGTAAGCATGGGGGCTAAATAGTTGTTACACTAACTTAACCTCATTTAAATATTTTGCTGCTGCGGCTGCTGCTGCTCTTCTGCTTCTTGTGCTTCTTCTTCTTATTCTCGCTGTTCTTGTTGCTACCACATAGTTGTTATTGTTCTTACTGCTGCTGAGCATCATCTTGTTATTTTTTGGCTTCCTCCCTTTGCACTCTTCTCTCCCCTCGGCTGCAGGTGCATCAACACACATTTTGCTTTTTCTTAATGCCCGCGCACTCTCATAAAGTAGCACACGAGCCGCAGGGCAAGAGGGGGGAGTGGGGTGTGCTGCATTTTGTATTCAAGTACAACGAAAATTGTTGTAAATTAGTAAAAATGTAAACACGCACACAGCAGCAGCCACAAAAAGGTGTGCGAAGAGTTGAACTGGGGCGAAGAGAGCCCTGGGGGTGTGGAGTGGGGGAAGTGGGGTTAAGAGTACGAAAGGTTAAGGTGTTCGGCTTGGTCGGCAAGAGAGGCAAGGCAGGGGGTTAAGAGAGGCTCGTTGAGTGCCCAGTGAAGTGGCCGCTGAAGCACCGCGTCTCCACGGCTACCAACCTACGCAATTAAGTGACGATGATGATGACGGCGATGCCGATGTCGACAGCGACGGCGACGGTGACTGCGACTGCGATGGCGATAGCAGAACAAGAACCTACCGCCAAGTGAAAGGCCTCCCGCTTTCTTACTTTACTCAGTCTCCCTTTCGCCCCCCGTGCGTAGTTTTAACCTTCTTTGTTTGCATTAAAGTCGCAACAGAAGCAGCAGCAATAGCAGTAGCAGACGCTGCTTGCCCCTCAGCGTCGCTTGTAGCACTTGAACGGCTGCTTCAGCTTCCAAAAGGCTTGCGTTAGCTTTGTTTTTGGGCAGCGCTGCTGGGCAAATACGCTCTCTTTAATGATCTGCCTAGAATAGGGTTGTCTTGGTAGTTAAAAATTTCAGTAATCTCTTCATAATTCAGTAATTATATTAAATTATTTGTACATCAATAGATATGGCAACCCTTGCGCGTGTTGCCTAGCAGAGCTCTGCTTAAAGAGCAACATAAGTAATGAATTACAGTGCTCTGTTAGTGCTCTGTTATTAGCATTTGCAAGCAGTTCACTTAGCACACTTAAGAGCATTACAACTTCGGCTTGCCATCAGCTGCGCTGCTCTGCTCTCTTTCTTGTTAGCTGCCTGATGTTTGCATTTACCTTGGTGGCTGCTGCTCTGCTGTTGCTCTGCTGCTGCGTAAGTGGGTTGCCGACCCCTCTGCCGGATCTCGAGCAGCCAGTTGGTTGTCAAGAGAAGTTGTAAAATGCGTCTCATACCAGTAGAAGCAACAACAACAAAAACATCAACAGCCACAAAAGCAACAACAGCAGCAACTACGACAACAATACATTTTGAGGCTGCAAGTGGATTTGCCCAGCAATGCGAAGAGAACGGAGTGTGAGTGAGAGGGAAAAAGAAACGAAGCACTGCAGGCTGACAAAGAAAATATTTTGTTTGCCTTTATTTGATTATTTATTTAAATTTACAAACGCACGCCATAACAAATAAAAGTATAAATAAAATGCAGCAGCAGAAGAAGCTTTGAGTAATTTCGTCATATGCACAATATAAATAAATTTCGTGCCCAATGAAAAGAGCTCAAGTACACATTCACACACACATACACTGACACTCACATGCGCAAACATACTGGCAACGCCATAAGCTGAGTCGGTAAAGAGTTCAAAGAGTTTGTTCTGCTCAAAGTATTCGATATAGAATATAAAATCGGTTAGTTTTTATTAAGGTTCCAATTGATAATCCCTAACAGTGAAGTTTTCTTTGTATTCTCTCCTCCTCCCCGCATTGATAATCCCTTGTTATTTATGCTGAGCTTCTCACGATCTTCAGATCTCGCATCATTTCACTCAGCGGAACCAACAACGGACTCTTCATCATCTTCTTCTTTATCTCTTGGTGTTATGCGCGCATTATCTGGCCTTTTTTGTTTGACTTTATGGTATCTGGCCTTTTTTTCTTCTTTTGGAGCTCTTCCAATCGCTCCTAAGTCGCTTTATGTGCTGCGCTTTTGTCGGCTAATGCCACCGATTAACCCGACGCGGCGTGAAAACGAAAGTATCTTCTTTATTTTTTATCTGCCCGATAAGCCGCAGCAGTTAAGGCGATATATATGTATATTGCGTATAAGGCCAAGGTGTGCGAATTGCGTGGTCGATTTATGGCCGCATTTATGGCTGATCTCTCTCTCTCTCTCTCTCTCTCTCGATCCCAACAATGCGTGGCGACAGCTCGTAAACACCCACCAAACACCGCGTTGAGGTGTCAAAAGTGCCTTATCAGATAATCGAAGCTGTGGGAGCGACATTGATTGGCTTATTAGGTAAGTGTCAGAGAATTGACTATCGATAATAAAGTATCGAGTTTCATTTCAGTTTCCGTCGCAGATGCTGCAAAACTAGCAATATATTATAAATTAAATAGTACGCACTCTCTCAGGGACTGGCTCTGCCTCTCTCTCTTCCTCTTCGACTGGGGCTATAAAAAACTGTTCAATTTATGCGATTTTAATTTTTGTGCACATTTTCCAATTCGATCATATAAATTGGTGGTGTGTGTGTGCGATTGGGGGAACGGACACAGGTCGACCATAAAATGGTAAGAAGCCGAATAAATATTTCAAATAGCCATAAATATTGTTGATTATACAACGACGATGTAAGCGCAGCTGCAGTGGGAGTAGGAAGAGGGGAGCAAGAGATGAAGGGACGCTAGCCAATCTTTTAATTAAGGCAATAAAACGGAAATCGACCACGTAACCTAAGGAAAACATAAACTTTACATTAAATCCACTTAATGTTCGAACAAAGTGCCATGAATGTCTTCTTTATCGCCACGTGCCCAGCTATAGGTTCAGGTGCAGGCCGACGACCGAGAGACAGTCTCTCTTCCTGTCCCTGTCCCTGTCTCTGTCCATGTCCGTGTCCGTGTCCGTGTCTCTGTCCGTTTCTCTGTCCCTGTCTCTGTTCGTGCTCAAGTTGTCTTGGGAGTTGGCGGTTGTGGCTACTGTCAGTGTGCACTCATCACACACACACACACACACACACACAGGCAGACAAAAGCCTTGCCACTCAACTGAGCAGCAGTTGCACCTGCTCAGCGTTGCCATATTTGATTTTTATTAGAAGCAGCGTCAGAAATTGGCGCCTTTAACGTTTGCCTTCCTTTTCCCTTTCACTCTCATTGCTCCTGCTGCGCGCCCTCTGGCGGACGATAAAAGCACTCGCTCAGATGTTGATGTAAGTGTGTATAAATTAAATATATCTCAAACATTAACGCTCGAGTGTTTATTTTAGCTTGGGGCCCGAGCAGCTCAGCCCGAGTAGAAAACTCATTAAATTAGCAATGTCGATTTTAATGTCCTTGCAGAGTCCGGAAACGGGGTGGAGGGAGTGGTGGGGTGGCAGGGGTTACAGTGAAATGAACTGCGCTATGACATGACAAGGAATTTTAGCTAATGAATTATTTACAGATACGTTGCTTGACAACTCTACGGCCGGATACGGGTCGCACTAAGAAAAGAATAATGCAATTCTTGCCGGGAAAATGTTCGCAAATTGTCGTTTTATTTATTTCTGAATTAGGAAGAGGGTTGCCAAGGGTACTTGCGAATCGAGGATGGAAAGGGAACTATTAATTATTAATATTTTTTAGTTTTTATGGATTCTTAATGTTTTTATTTATAAAACTCTTTAATGAACTGTTAGGAAACAAGAAATAAAATAAACAAGTTGGTAATTATATAAAAATCTTAGGAATATAATTTGAATTGCATTGAAAGGTCTATAAAAGGTTAAAATATTTATAAATAATTGTCAAATATTTTATATTCAACATTTAACTATTTACAGAGTATGCAGCAGTCGTTGCGCTGTCCTTTGAATGCAACTTTACTGCACAGCGGGCGCCCTGCACAGGCCCAGTCGCTGCCTCAGCTTCGACCTCGGCTTGGACGTTGTGGCATCTCTACCTGGTGGGCAGCATTTCATCGTGACCCAATGACACTTTGACTAATTGAAAACTGTCAAATCGCAAGTCAAATGCTGCCGGGATCACGCTAGCTTCCCCCCTCCACTCCCCCTGCCGCCTCAAGCCTGTCTGTGTGTGGTTTTCTTAATTGAATTAACTCATTAGCAGTAAATATCGGCACAGAGAGAGACAGAAAAAGCATCATGTCCTTCTGCCTGGCGTAACTGTATTTGCAGCTGCCACTCATACAAATACGTTTATTTTCGGTCATTTCTCATGTGTGTATGTGTGTGTGTGTCATTTGTTTAACATTTGCAGCTCGTTTGGGATTTATTAATGACATTTCCAATTGAGGCTGGCACTCATTTCATTTCATTTCATTTCGTTTATTCCTGCTCGATATCACTCTAATCTCTCTGCCTCTCTTCCCCGCTCAGCATGCGCTCTTCTCCACTCTGCATGTGTGTGTGTTTTGAGTGCTTTCTGATTTTAAGTGGTTATAATTTGTGCATTTCATGTCCACCTGACAGCTGAGGCCTGTGTGCAGTTTAGATTGTGCCCGAGATACGCCGCAGTATCTTTGCTTATTTGTGAATTGCCTCTGCGATTATTGAATTAGTTAGTCCGAGCTGAAATTTACACTAATGCGCCTGTCAAGCCAAATGATATGGCATCGCCCACACTAAGAGAGGATGAGAAAAAGAGAGAGACCAAGTTTCAATACTTACAGCGAGATAAGCTGACTTTGGTAACATAGAGAGATGTCACTCGTTAACATGCAGACATATGTTTGTGTGCGTGTGTGTGTGTCCTGGCGTCAACTGTATTTCTTTTGCTCTCTCATTAAGCGCAGCTTGGTTGTGTTAACATAACTTTGCATGACATAACAGAGCGCATAACATAATGCATAACATGCATGTTGCAGTCCACAGAGCTTCCCCTTTACTTTACGCTCAATTGGATTAGATTCCGTTGCTAGAATGAGTGAGGGAGAGGGAGTGCCCTGCGCTTATTTAACAGAAGTTTGTGCTAATATGTAAGCGGTGTGAAAGTGTGTGAGCTAGAGGGAGAAAACAAGAGTGAGGAAGTTGCTCTCCCAGCTAAGATCGCACAGTGGGCTACCTGCGTAGTTTTGTGTATATTTAAAATAAATTTTCAGAAAGAAATATTAGGTTGGAAAATATCTCCCTTCCGCTTTTTTGTCTTTTGAATTTCGCGGCTATGTACAAAGCGCTACAGAGCTCGTATCTGCCAACACTTTACATAATGTCGATGTCACGAGATGCCATATGCCGGTCTAACTCGATGTATTCCATGATTTGATCGGTATTTGTCGTCACAGGTCTTCCGCCGGGCGGCTTATCCATGGTGTCGTTTTCACCGGCTCTGAATCGTCGAAACCATTCCTCCGCGGTTCGACGTGATAGAGTACCATCCCCCAAAACACCATTAATCTCACGGAACGTTTCTCTAGCGGATTTGCCTTTAACGAAGGAAAACTTAAAAAAAGGGCGAATTTCGGCGTTAGTCAACTCCATGTTTACACGTCTATAACTGTTGTACGCAATATCCAAACTAATCATGCATAGCGTTGTTTTGTAGGTTATGTCAAGACCTTTCAAATTATGCATAGTGTTCCCAGATACGAGCTCTGTAGCGCTTTGTACATAGCCGCGAAATTCAAAAGACAAAAAAGCGGAAGGGAGATATTTTCCAACCTAATATAATCACAATAAACTTCAAGTATTTTTACTACGAGAATAATAAAGATGAATTAATAGTTAATCAGAAAATTTTCAATAAAATGTAAATAAATAAATAAATACCTATGTACCCTTAAATTTCTTCAATCAATTTCAATACACTTAAGAAATAAGCAATGTAGTCAGCTATTCTCCTCCTTTGAAGACTATAAACCCACAAAAAAGAGTCGGCTACACATATTCAAATAAATACGCATAAATACATATAAACATACAGGCATATATACACATGCGCGAATTTATATATAGACAATCTATTGAATTCCAATGTCTGTCATAAAATCTGTGCACATTATTCACATAAATGAGCTTTTCTTTTATTGCCAGTTGGCTGCGGATGTTCTACTTACTCTTTCCTTCTTTTCGAGTTGCCCCCACACCAGATGCCTCCACAACCCTCAACATCAACCCGCCCCGCGACTTATGTCTTTCTGTCTGTCTGCCTTCGAAATCCCTTCAGCTTCGGCTTCAGCCTGAGTTCAGTGTAGTTAAGTGCGTGTATTACGGCCAGTGTTGGAATGGGAGCGATAACTGATGATGATGATTCCATTTGTGGTTTGAATAATTTTCATAATTTAAATAACAGCAAAAGCGGCTTCAATACTTTGCTTCAGCTTGCCAGACAGTCTGTCAGACAGACAGAGAGAGACGGATGGACGGACGGACAGACGGACAGGCATGCGGCGAAAACGAAAACGAGAGTGTAAATCACAGTCGGGAGCCAGTGTGAGAAAGGGAGAGAGGTGAAAGAGGGGGCGGGCGATGATAAATGGAGCAGCGACTTGTTACGCATAAATTTCAGGGGTCCTCGGTGAGTGCCAAGTGGGCATTGGGGGACCTGGAGTAACTAAGTAAATCCTTGACGTCATGTGCGAAGTCGCCTGTTCGTCTTCTTCTTCTTGATGTTCTTGTTGTTGTCGTGTGTCCTTTGCCAGCGAAAACAATATTTCATTACATTTACATATTTTCACTCAATTTTCATATTTTCGCATTCGCTGAAGCAGGGAATGGCACGGCTGGAAGGGCAGCAGGGGGTAGGGGGTAGGTGGCGCTGCAATGGAATGTATTTCGCATTTGCCTTGCGAGCCTTTTGTTTTTCATTTTATGGTAATTCGCTTCGTTGCCCCCTTGCCTCGCACGTCGCACGGACACTGTGCACAGTGTGCACTGTGGCGCCCTCAAGTGTTGAGCTCCGCAGTTCGCAGCTCGCAGTTCTCAGAGCCCGCTTCGCATTTCGTATGTCAGCATTTTAAATAGGCTTTTCATGTTCGAATTTTATTGTATTTTTTTATGCTCCGCATTTGGCCAGTTCGTTTTTTTCGCAACTTTTTTATTGTTGTACTCCGCCTCGTCTTCTTTCGTGTCTGCTGTGCCTTGTTGTTCTACGGCTCGGTATGTATGTTGTGCAGGACCTTCCCCCGGGGCGTTGTCGTGCCATAGGATACATTAAATTCCACAAGTCGTATGCACAAAAGTCAAGCGACCCGTTGCCATCCACTTTGCCCGGACTTTATTAAATACAAATATTTTCCTTTTCGCTGGGGTTACGTGGGGTTAAACGGCGACAGGCGACGGACACTTGGAAAGTTCGCTGGGCCGAAGGTATCAGTCGGGAGAACGCCTACCAAGCAAGGGGGCTTAAGTCAAGGACACTCTCTCAAGTCGGGGCTTAGCAGGGGACAAGTGACTTCAGCTGGATCGCTTGAGGCAGAGAGAAAAATAAAGAGAGAGGATGAGTAGGTAGAAGAGAGAGGGAGAGAGACACGGTTGATATTTATGGAATTTAATGTACTTCTCAAACGTTAATGTTAATTGAGCACTGACAGGCTCTTTACCTTTTACCATAACCTCACTTAACTAAATACTGTTTCTTTTTCTGAATCGAAGTCAGTTGAATATGCTGTTAAGCATACTTTATCTTCTTCTTTACTCCACGTTATGCTCTATGCAAAATCCTTTAGAGTGTATTCATAATTCGTTGTGCTCATCAGCAACCTTATAAGGCTGGCAAGACGGGGGAAGGTACTTCCATTTGGCATTTGCGTGTTTTATTTAAAACAAATAAAATGGCCAAAGGCTTAAAAATCACCATGACATCAGGATGGCATCAGAGCAAACACGGTCGAGTATGGCAATAACAACAACGAGAACAACAACAAAAATAACAGCCACAACAGCACTGCGAACAATCTCGAAAAAAAGAGGAAGCAGCAAAGCGGAAACAGAAAGAGAGCCAGAGAGTGAGAGAGAGAGAGAGAGAGACTGAACACTGAACAAATATTTCGCTCGTCATAAAAACATTGTGCAATAATTTTTGCATTTTCAGCAGCAGCGCGAATGGAAAATAAGTAGATGTCGGCTGAGCTTATGACACACACACACAGACAGAGAAAGAGAGAGAGAGAGAGGGAGAGAGAAGGAATGAAGTGAAGTTCCACTGTATGCATTTCCTGCCTGCCTGTGGCCCACTGTGCGCTGTCCGAACTTTATGGCAGTTGTTTCTCTTGTTGCTTTAGCGCTTCCAGCCAGCGTAATCCTTTATAAGCTTCGAACAGCTGACATACTACGGCAGCCAATTGCTCTCGCTTCCCCCCTCTTTCCCCATCACCACCTTCAGTTTCCTCCCTTCATGCCACTCCCGCTCTGTTCAGTATTTTCATCTCTTCGAGTTTCTTTTTTTTGCGATAGCTTCATCCGGTTGGAACTTAAAACGCACTTCAGTTGCCATTACCTCGGTTTAAGTCCTTCCTCTGCCCTCCGCCTCCGCCTCCACCCCCCGTCCGCTGCCCACTGCCCACTGCCCACTTGACGAGGCGCTGCAGCAGCAGCAACAATTTCATAAATCTTGTTTACTACCGTGTTGGCCTGTCCGCGCCCTTTGTCTTTGGCCCCGTTAAGAAGCATCTCCCCGGTATTACAATATTTGCCCGAAACCCCCGCAAGACTCAATTCCAGGCTGCAACCCCCCAAAGCGAACCTGAACCCGTGCCCGAGCTCAAATTCAAACGGAAACTGAAACTGAAACTGTTATCCAACGCAGCAGCAGCGTACTTGCCTACGCAAAGTCCTTCTTTCCTCCTCTTCTCTTTCTTTTTCTTCTTCTCCTTCACATTTTTTGCTAAGTACTCGCTCCACTTGAGTTCGCTCGCCCAACTCGAGTGTGGCCCACTGATTCGCACACTGCAATGAAGGAGGGTACGCTGCACGCGCCATAAGCTGGTACGCTGTGTGGGAATAATTTGGAAGAAATTCGATATAATTAATGGAAATTAATTATTAAAAAATTATCATCATCTGAAGTAGTAAGAAATCGGGGAAAAAATCAAATTTATTTAATAAATTATGAATATATATATTTAACTACATGAATATATAATAAAATAAATAAAATGTATTAAAACATTTATCAATATTAATATATGTATAAGTAAAACAATTTTAGCGTAAAATTAACAATAAAAATTGTATTATTATATGAAAAATGAATTTTATTGGCTTATGAAATTCCAATATTTCATTATAATCTAACCTACAAAAATTATTGAAAGAAAAAATAAAGTAGAAAAAAGAGATATATGTATGTACATATATTATTATGTCATGATGACGATATAAAAAATTATTTTTATTATTTCCCTAAATGTTGTAAATTAAGATACTTTTAATACGAGCCACAGGAATTTCCAAAACACTCTTAAGTATAAATAAGTATTTTGCTAATATCTTAAAATCTCTGGTAAACCTTCTAATTCCTTATGAATAAACTGAAAATGCATTTGCACTCAAATTTCGCTCGTCTTTCCACACATTGTTTAGTGAATTCTCGCAGAGAGCAATTCAAAAGTGCACTCTCTAATCCAAGGGCGAAAACCGCAATGCAACAGTGGACGGACAGACAGACAGTAGGATGGACAGCTCGTTAGAGGACAGTAAGAAGAAGAAGGGGAAGAATGCGGGGCGAGAAACCGAAAATCGAATGCGAACCTGAATGCGTCATCCGATGCGCCTAATGACTTCAAATCCCAGCGAGTAATAACACAGACCGATGCGAGGTGTGTCCAGTCGGGCCTGTCGCCAGTGCAATTTGGCACACAGTCGGAAAAGAAGGAGGAGAGAGGTAGAGAAAGAGAGACAGATATGATCGAAAGCCGACACGGGGAACAGTGCAAATGTTGTGCCTAATTGAGGGAAGAGTGCGGTGCCGTTGATGCTCTGCCCCCTTCCCTTTCGCTCTCTATCTCTTTTTCACTCTTTCTTGTTGTCCGCTGGTTTTTGTCTCTGTTCTGCCTTTGTGGCTGCTGTGCCACATGTCAAGCCTAAACAAAAGATTAGCAGCACTTTGAACACAGCATGTGGAAGAGGGAGAGGGAGGAAGATGTGCCTGCACTGGAACTGGTAAACGGGAAACGGGAAGTGGGAAGTGGAAACTGGAAATTGGCAGAGTGGACACGCGTTTTAATGGCTGCAAACAGCGTAAACGTTGCATGCCTCCGCTCACATGCAGCGCATGCAGCAGGGCCGGCAAAAACAAAAACAATTGTCAACAGACGTGGAAACGTGACCAACGAATTTTACGCACAATTTCACTTTATGCGGCAACATCAGCGGAACAAAGCGCAAGGCGAGCGGGCGAGTGAGCCTCTACCTGGGAGACTCTCTTTGCACTCACTCCGTGTGCGGGTGTGTGTGTGAGTGCAGAGTCGTGCCATATTTATTGTTTAGCAGTGCCTCCCGCTGTTACTCTTCTACAGCCTCTCCCCTGCTCTCTTACTCCCTCTCTCTCTCTTATGCTGACCAGCGCGGCGTCGGGAAAAATCCAATTAGGCGTCGCATGTGCCGCGTTTGGCGCTTCAAAAATCATCGCTCTTTGTTTTTCCCTTCTGCTGTGTGTGTGTTTCCTTTTCGTTTCCTTTTGCTTGAGCAGAGGAGAGCTGGAGGAGGGGAAGTGCGTATCGATAGTCGCCTTGCGTATGAATCATGCGCACTTTAAGTTGATTTATTCGACAGTTGCATTCTAATCGTAAAAAATGATTGTGCAGGCGCTTAGGCAGTGACGGCTCTGACTACTTTAACGACTACAGCGAAAGATACTTTGTTGTGATTGCGATTGCAGTTGTTGTTGTTGTTGTTACTGCTGTTTATGCGCTAGGACTTCCGCAATGCCTGCCTGCCACAATTGCAATGGAAAGAGAAAGAGAGAGAGAGAGAGAGTGCATGAATACTCGTTTAGCCCATCGTCGGGTACCTTTAATAGCGTTAACGATAACTGGAGTTGCAAAATCAGAAAACATTTATTGCCTGCGGCTGCATTCAGTGTCGGTTCGTTGAACTCAATCCAATTGAATCGATGTGAGTCCAGTTAACAGAATTATGCAAAACTTAATTGCTGGAAACGGGGTGTTAATGGGTTAATTTCAACTGACTAGATACAGTTGTGTAAATTATACATTTTTTGTGTTGGCTACACTTCTTAGTTGCGATTGTGTTTTGTTGCTTTAATCAATATTCCGGTTTTATTTAAACTGCAATTTATTTAGGTGAATTAAAATACTTATGAATATGCATTCATAATAATAATTGAGTTTAGTTTTTTTTTACTAAATAATGAAATAGGTTATTAGGTTTTTATTATATTTATTTTAATGAATTTTGATAATTTTTCACATTAGTATTTCATAGAACTGTGTCCACTGTTAATTTTAACTACGCAATAAAAAATCTCTTTAAAGCCCTGCAAAATCTAAGATAAGAGCGAATGCTGTCACTGCTCTCTCATATTGAAAGGCAGGCAGCAATGCAAACATAAGTAAGAGAGAGAGAGTGAGTGAGAGATCAGTTGCCTGCATTTCAAGTGACTCCAATTAAATTTCTCTTCTTCAACTGTCACAGACACAACAAAAAGAACTTCCGCACAACTAAATCGACTTATTCAATAAAGTCCACAGCACTAAGCTGAGCTCCAGGATTTACTCCACATTCTCTCTCGTGATGCTCCTCTGCTGCTGTTAAGTAGCCTTAGCTGTCCATTAACATTGCAAATGTGCTGAGCCATTGTCATACACATGTTTCTCTTAGCAATTCCCGTTGGCCAATAGAAAAGTCTCATTTCGATTACGTCTCTCCTGTTTTAGTTGTTGTTCTTCGTGTTGTTGTTGTTGCTGCTGTTGCTGTTTACTTTAGCCGTGTGTTGCTGGAATGTGTTGTTAATGATCATGTTGACACAAGTTGTTAACAGAATAATTTATGCGACTTGTGACGCTTTAAAAGTTTGAGCGAAGCGTGCAAAAAGCGAATCTATTGCATATTTAATGACACAGGCTGCGGTGGCCTGTCCCCCCTCCTCCCCTCCACCCATCTTCCCCCCTTTTCTCTTCGTTTCCTAGAACACTGGCCGGATGCGCGTGCTGGATAAAATTAAGAGCAGCTTGCTCTCAGCCTGGGACCAAGCTAAGGCTGAGGCTGAGCAGCGACGTCAGCGACAGTGGCAGCGGCAGTGGCAGCATAAATGGACGCAACGCTGTTTTTTGTCATTTGTCAACGTCGCCAGTTCCAAGATTTTTCCAGAGACTAAAAAAATGATAAACGCATTCGCTTATGATGTGTAGAGTTTCATAAATCATCTGGAAGTTTGAGTTGCCCTGCGTCTGTGTGTGTGTATGTATGTGTGTGTTGTTGGTGCAGTTGAGTTTACGAGCAGATCAGCCAGAGGTCGCATTGCTGGCTGCTGTACAGAGGCCACTGAGGTCGCCACGCGACAGCGTTTAGACAAACAAGTGTCACTGAAGATGATGAAGAGCTGCCAGACCAGCCAAGTGGAAGCAACACGGACTGCGAGAGAGAGGGAGAAAAAGAGTGAAGAGAAACTCAAGTTGACGCGCGCCACACGAGTTGTTGCTGCGATTTATGCAGCGATTTGCAAGCACTGTCGATCCATGTGTGAGTATGTGTGTGTTTGTGTGTGGGAAGGTTAAGAGAGCACTGTCAACTTTAACAGACTGCAGAAAATGAGAGTTTTTATGGCAACATTTAACTGAGCTGTAAAGCGCATTCGGCGCTGTTAAGTTAACAGCACTTAAACAGAGCCTTGCGGGAACAATTGTTGCAGATTTAATTTGTATTAAAATTGAAATGAATTTGCGTTTTTAATTTGTGAAGCTGCTTATTTCCTGAGCTATAAAAAACTACTTTGTCTCTCTCTCTCTCGTACAGTCGTTTTCAGAGTAATTGCCCCACAATATGTGCTTATTATTAATCAGCTTTCACTCGAGACGCCACTCAATGCTCTAAGCTCCCCCCAGGGTTGGCATTTATTTTTCGAATGCCTGAGCAAGCTCGAATCGATATCGTAAACTTGAAAGGGCGTCTAATAATGTGCTCAGCATGTCAACTGTTGTCGCCCCATTAGCCCCGCCAGGAGCGGAGTAGGGGGGGCGCAGTCAAAGCTCAGCTCGCCTCAGAGTCAACAACGGACACCAGTCAACAGTTCCACCCCCACCCCCCTCTTGGCTACCCCTGCACAGTGGCACTTATGAAATTGAATGTAAACAAAATGAACGCACTGTCAAGCGTCCCTCAGCGACAACTGACGTCGCTCCCCCCCCCCCCTCTGCCTGTTTGACTGACGTATCGGCGCCAAGCAGGCAATTAACATGCAATTGTCATAAATTTACCCAGTGCACAGATTATTAAACATTCATAAAATAAATTACAAGCCAAAGCGCATAAATTCTGAATTGATTTTTACGCATTCTGCGATTGACTCTGCAGACGAAGGACCATGAAACAGAACAAAGCATTGCAGGGGAGCGCATAGGCAAGGGGAACGGAAGGGGATGAGGTCGTTTGGCGAGGGCGAGAACCAGCCAAGAATCTTGTTATTGAATTATAACAATTTCGACCATAATGGCTAAAGGAAGAACATAAATTTAACTGCAAAGTCTGCGAGTGAATGATGGAGGCGGGGGTGCACAAGGAGATGGCGATGAGAGGGGAAGGGAGGGGAAGCCGCAACAACAATGCATAGAAATCAATTTCTGAAATGCGTTCAAGGGTTAAATTTCCTTCAAAGTGAGAGGGGAAAACCAGCAAATAAATATTGTAAATGCAGCAAGAATGAGAGCAGAAAAGAAGAGAAGGGGCAGAAGGAGAGTGAAATAAAGCCCTAGCAAGAAGAAGAAGAGGAATCAGTAGTGTAAAAACTATTAAGGGTCTGAAGGGCTTTCTATGGCACTTGTGGAGGGGTGAAAATTGTGTTTCTATGAACTAAAACGGGGGAGAACTGGAACTAGTTCTTACTTAGTTCATGTATGGGATAAAAGAAATAATGTAAATGGGAAAGAGATAAGCGATAAACTTAAACAACAATTAAAATCATATTTTGAAGTAGTGGAAGAACTGGAACTAGTGGTTCTTTTTAGTTCTTGTATAGCATTATGGATATATTTATGTAAATTGTATAGAGTTGCGAAAAATTCATTTAAGGAACAATTTAAACCAAATCCTAAAGTAGTAGAAGAACTGGAACTAGTGGTTCTCTCTTAGTTCGTGTTTGGGATAATAGAAATAATGTAAATTGGAAAGATATAAGTCAAAGGCAACAAAAAAATGCAAAAAATTAACTTAAAGAACAATTTAAACGAAATCCTAAAGTAGTAGAAGAACTGGAACTAGTGGTTCTCTGATAAATATACGAAAAATAAAGCCAAGCAACAATTAAAATCACTTTCTACATTAGTAGAACACTCTCTCCACTCTTTGTAGACTTGTTCTCCTTAAATGTTTGAGAACTAGTTCTTTCAAAAATATAATCAACTTAAAAAGAATCATGTGTACCGTTCCATTAGTGTTTGACAGAAAACTTCCATATGCACGGCTCCATCTCGTGTCAGTTTCTCTTTCGGATATTGCATTACATTCGGGCAAAGGCAAAGACAACATAACCTCACTTATGCTAAGGCTGCAAGCAGCTTTGTGAGCTTTGCAAATGCAATTACCAGCGGCTGCAGCTAAGAGATACAAGCTGCGACAGATACAAGATACAAGACACACACAAGTTGAAGATGCCGTCTGGGGGGGTCTGTCGACGGCGAATATTATTGGATTACCGAGTGCTCTAACAGTATTTTGTCGCGCTGCGCTGCCAGGAAGTTCAAGAGCTCTAAGCAGATAATTTCGGCGCCATTACGAATTCTCTCTCTCTGTCTCTTTCTGGGCTCCTTTTCGCCCGAAAATTTTAAATATATTTTGTGATGAAACAACGCAACAGAAATGAAATAAAACGAATGAATCCCTAAAAACAAAAAAGAATAACAATGATGATGACGTTGACGGCAGTGGAAATAAAACAGAAAGAAACGAGAGAAAATATTTTATGACATTGCTGACAATTTATGATGCAAATTCCTCGCTGCAAAAAGCGAGAGAAAGAGAGAGGGGGGAGCGAGGAAATGAAGGATGCAGCAGGGGCAGCAACTGCAGCAGTTTTTGGGGGCAGATGCGGCAGCTTTCGGTTGCGCCCTGACGACAAATTGTCGAGAAATTGCATAAAAATACATATCAAAATAAATTGTTATGCTGAAATCTGTAATCTGAAGTAGTTGCGGATGCACTCGAAAGATATTTACGACAGTGGAGAGAGAGAGAGAGACCCAAAGATGAAAAACGAAAAAGGAGCAACGAAAAAACGAATCAAAAGCCATTGCGAATTGTTTTTCTGTTGATTCATCAGAAAACAAATTGAAATATTCTTGTTGACATTTTACCAAAAAGTTATGCTACATATATAGACAGACACAGATACATGTCTGTGTGTGTGTGTGTGTGTGTGTGTGTGTGTGTGTGTGTGTAATGTGCATATACAGAGAGTATCCCCTTTGCAGTGTGTTTGCCGAGTTGATTTATTTAATTTACTAAAGCTAACTGCATAAAATATTTGATAATAAAATCACGTTCACACGCCTGCGGCCACAAATCAATTGAAACCGTATCGAAACGAACCAGAAATCGACCAACTGACCAACCGAACTAGTTCATTAAAACTTTTATTCCGACATATGTTTGACAAAATGCCAAAAACAAAAAAACAGAAAAACAAAACTCTGTTTTTGTATCCCAAATTCGTGGAACGCGGCAACCGCAACAGAACTTCAGTGTCGCTCAACGGGATGAATCCGAATCTGAAACCAAACCCGAACCCGGAACCCCAAAAACCCTTTGGCCTCGGGCTAAACGGACTGTTCCCATAACCTCTGCGTGTGCGGTCAAAACTTTATATTTGATGCGAATAAAATACCAGATTTTATTTATGAACATTTCAATTCAGATTTCAACAACATTTTTCACATTTGCTAACATTGTACAATACGAGTATAATCAATTTTGTGGACGAACCGCAACAGAAAAGCAATAAAAGTGGATATCATTAGAGGCAGAGACACATGAGCTTGGGGGGTCTGAAATGGACACATACTTTTGCCGATGACTAATGCGTGCTGTGGGAATGGGAACGCAACAGAGCTCAAATAAATAAAAATACCTAAGCAAATAGTTTCCAGGAATTGCACGAAACTAAACTAATAAAGTCATAAACAAAAGGTTTCTTTATACAAATGCAATTCGAAATGTTTAGAGGGGAATTGAATGCAATATACTGGGAATAAGAGTTATAGAACTCTCGGGAATTCTGGAAAGTAAAGCTAAGGTATTTCCTAATGAAAATGGAATTGAAATAATTTATAAATAAATAACAATTTATTAGAAAGGGAAGTATTCTATAAAATGAAAGGGAAATTGTTTAAAGAAAATAATTATATCTCTCAATTAAATTCAGATATTTTAAATGTACTTAAGAATTTTCGGAAAAATAATTAAAATAAAAAAATAAAATCAAGAGGAGGAAAAATACTTTATAAATAACTATTCATTTTAACATGAATAAATAATAATAAGAATATTATAAGTATATTTTATATAACATATTTTATATATTGATATTTTTTTAATTAATTTATTTCTTTTATTTTCTCTAACAAACAAATTTTACACAATTTTCCCACAGTTTAAACAAAGTTCAACACGCGTTAGAATATTTCTTATATCAAAAGAATAATAAGAAGCTCATTTCCATGCCGAGCACCCTGTACACATTATTATGATGTGATACATACATTATATATGTATTTTATGTACATAAGAAGGTACATTTCATTGTTTGGAAATTAATTTATCGCCTTTCAATAATAACGAACCAAAAACATGAAATCAAAGCGCACGATCGAAGAAACGCAGGCAACACTTGATGTTCCCCTCGCACGGAGAGGGGTTCTTCTTCGTCGGGGTATGTCGAAGCGTTGCCTGAATTTAAATGGTCAAATTAATTGAGTTTGTCATGGGGTACGGTTCGTGTTCCAAAAAAAATAAAGAATAACACAAGGAGTAGAGAATAAAAACACTTGAAAAAACGAGAATTAATTGCTTTTTTTCGGACAGCGATGAAGAGCATTTAATTTGGCATTAATGAAGAATCGAGAAGAGAGAGGGAGGGGGAAAGAGAGAGAGCGAGAGAGAGACTGCTAGCCACAGAGTGCCAATTGGAATCTCCATAAATCTAACTGGCTATCAGTGCGATCGGCGTTGGGTCATCAAAGCGACCATTAAACAGTTGCAACGACCGCTCAGGCCATTATCCTTGCCTAGGGCTGAGGATCGGTTCACTGGCTACCCCCCACCAGGACCGAAATACCTGACAGCCCATTTCGAATTCTCTGGACATTAATTATCACGCTGTTGGAGTCGATTCGATTGTGAAGGAGTGAGGAGACACTATGCGATCGGGTTGGTCCTCATTCTCCTTTTTGTCTTGCTCCTTCTTCGCATCTTCGGTTGACAGTTTGGTTGTGTCGCCTTTTGTGCATTAATTGAGACCCCAAGACCCAAAAATGAAGTCGTCTCTACAACTGGAATGTGACGTCTTCTCCCCCCCCTGCTTGTTTCCCCTTGCCTCTTTTGGACCACACAGAGAACGTTTCGATTTTGGGTCTGGGTAACCTTTCCCTTGGCCGATTAGTGCGCCGCTGCGGGCCGCATTTGCCAATCAATTATAATTGATTAGCGATATTAACTGAAATTATCATCGATGATTATTCGCCCGCAGCCGCAGCGACATTTGTCGAGAGAGTGAGAGGGAAATATACTTCGATTGGAGTGCGGCAGGGATGGCGCGTTTCCATCATTTCGATATATTTCGATAAATGATGAATGACTTAATTGCGAGTCTCGACATGTTGTCGAAGCGTTGCAATTATCATTTCAACATATATTTTGTGGTTATAACGATGTTTATATGCTAATTTAATTAATGCGGAATGCGAAGGGAAAGATATGATAAAGGGAGAGGGAAGATCGAAAAAGACTGGGTGCAGTTGATTAATCTTTCAATAAACTGTTTTGTTGTAGGTTTGATGACAAATTGAAAGAGCAAAGTGGGAACAGAAACAGTTGCAGAGGGAAATATAGAGATAAGAAAGAATGAGGGATACATAGAAGGAGAGAGAGGAGGAAAAAAGATACAGAAAAGAGAAAGATATAGAGGCAAAAATTATGAAAAGAGGAGCTACAGAAATAGATATTTAAATTTATTTATATAAAATATAGAAAACACAATCCAACCTAAATAACTTTCCTTCATATAAAAAATATATTATTACATCATATAAAGAAACCCCTGCAAACTCTGTCAAACTTGAACGACTCCCTGCGAACTGCATTGCAGCCCTGCGCTGACAAACTGTCAGACATAAACATCGCAGTTGCCTTTGATTTTCAGTTTACCAAAAAAACGAAAACAATCCATTGACGTTTTCGATTGTTATTTCTCTTGCAACTGTTCTGTTTGTCTTTCAATTCCACACAATGGGGCGTGGCCGCAAAGAGTCGCATCGATCGGACTCGTATTCCAGCTCAAAGACACGTGCTCGCTCCCGTTCCCGTTCGCAACATCGTCCGACCCGCTCGAGTGTGAAGAAGAGCGAACAGTTGCCGGGAAAGCGTCGCAAAGGTCATCGCATCTCGGGCTGGGATATTCCTCCTGTGGGCTACGAGCACCTCACGCCCAGTCAGTACAAGATTATGCAGGCGAGTGGACAAATCGCCTCACGCATTCTACCCGATGCCACGCCCAATGCCGAGTCGGCGGCAATTGCCACAGTGACGCGACAGGCGCGACGCCTTTATGTGGGCAACATTCCATTTAGTACGACGGATGAGGACATGATGGCCTTCTTCAACGGGCACATTCAACGCGTCAATGGGGCAGCAACGCACGACGGCAAGGCTGTGCTCTCGTGCCAGATCAACCTGGAGAAGAACTTCGCCTTTCTCGAGTTTCGCTCCATGGACGAGACAACGCAGGCCATCAACTTCGATGGCATCACATATCGCGGCCAGAGCCTGAAGATACGACGACCTCATGACTATCATCCGGTCTCCTCGGTGAACAGCGGCGGCGGCGGCGGCGGCGGCACGATAACAGTATCGCAGGTGGTGCCCGATTCGCCACAGAAGCTTTACATTGGCGGACTGCCAACGTGCCTGAACGATCATCAGGTGAAGGAGCTGCTCGGCACCTTTGGCAAGTTGCGTGGCTTCAATCTGGTAAAGGACACCTTGACATCGGATAGCAAAGGTTTCGCCTTCTGCGAGTATGTGGATCCTTTGGTCACGGAACAAGCCATTGCTGGGCTGAACGGGATGCAGCTGGGGGATCGCAAGCTTGTGGTGCAACGTTCCATTGCGGGTGTACGCAATATGGCTGCCACACAGGTGCCTGTGCTGCAGGTGCCGGGCTTTCCCACTGAACCCTGCACGGGTGAGGCCACCGAGGTGCTGTGCCTGCTCAACATGGTGATGCCCGACGAGCTGATCGACGACGAGGAGTACGAGGACATCAGGGCGGACATCAAGCAGGAGTGCGCCAAGTACGGCAAGGTGAAGAGCCTGCGGATTCCCCGTCCCCAGAGTGACTCGCAGCACGGCGGCTGTGGCAAGGTCTTTGTGCGCTTCGAGTCTGTGGAGGATTGCAAGAAGGCACTCAATGCGCTCAGCGGACGCAAGTTTAGTGGACGCATTGTCATGACATCGTACTACGATCCCTGCAAGTACAAGCAGCGGGACTTTCAGTAACAGGCGAGAGGAGCGAAGGGGGAGGGGGGTACTGTTTGCTTAAAATACTGTATATATCATTGAGTGATATGGAACTGCGTTACTATATAGAATTACAATAAAATGAGGTTTATGAAATGGAAGGGGCATTGAATACCCTGCTGTTGGCTTGGTTAAGTGGGTGTAGTTTTTCTAGTTCTGTAGAAACCTTAACTACTTTATATTTGTATAATTTCGGGGTGTGGTTTACTGATAGCAATATACCTAGTATACCCAATATATCCTGTATAACCTGTATTTGGAATATACTTAAGTATGTTTACGGCTTTCATTCATTTTGTTTTTTGTTATTTTTTCGGTTCCTTCCAAGCTTAAAGCTCAGCACTCGCTTTAGATTCTCAGAACATAAATACACTCTCAACCTTGTCAAAACAACAGCGGAGTAAGGCTTGTGAGGAGCTTTAAATACCCTGTAATAACTTTAAATATTATTTATTTACATATTTATTCATTTATTATTTTTTTTCTTTATTTTTTTCTTTATTTTTTTTTTCTTTATTTTTTTCTTTATTTAAAGTCAACTACGGTTTTAAGTAAAACAATTAATTTAATTTATAAAAATAAGAATTAATTAATGATAAAAACTTAAATAGTAAGACAAGAATTTAATTAGAAAGGTTTGGGATATTATACAGTTATGTTATACATTTCTATGCTAATTTTGAATATACGAGGGTCGTTTGATAAGTCCGTGACTTTTTGAATATATTTTTTTCGTCAAAGAAGCGTTTTATTTTTCAACATAATCTCCTTTTAGCTCTATACATTTAGTCCAGCGTTTTTCCAATTTTTTTATTCCTTCCAAATAATAGGTTTTCTCAAGGCCCTCAAAATAGTCGTTTGTTTCTGTGATGACCCGAATCTCTTACCGCCGAGCCATTTCTTCATGTTTGGAAACAAAAAATAGTCACAGGGGGCTAAATCTGGAGAATATGCTGGATGGGGTAGCAGTTCGTAGCCCAATTTATGAAATTTTGCCATGCTGACTACACACGTGTGCACCCGTGCATTGTCCTGATGGAACAGCACTTTTTTTTCGCCAAATGCGGTCGTTTCTGCTTCAAATCAATATCGAATCTGTCCAAAAGCTCTGAATAATATTCGCCGGTGATCGTTTTACCCTTTTCAAGGTAATCGATGTGAATGATACCTTGTGCATCCCAAAAAACTGTGGCCATGACCTTGTTGGCCGACAGACCCACCTTGGCCTTCTTTGGTGCACGTTCACCCGGAGAAACCCACTGTCTTGATTGTTCTTTGGTCTCTGGTGTGGTGTGGTGGATCCATGTTTCGTCTACGGTAACGAAACGGCGCAAAAATTCGTTTGGATTGCGGTTGAACATCGCCAAACACTCCTTTGAAATGGTCACACGGTTGCGCTTATGGTCGTGTGTGAGCAATCGCGGCACCCATCGCGCGGAAAGCTTTTTCATGTCCAAATATTCATGTAAAATGTGATGTACCCGTTCAGTTGAGATGCCTACAGCCTCAGCTACCTCACGCACTTTCATTCTCCGATCATCCAATATCATTCCATGGATTTTGTCGACGATTTCTGGCATGACGACCTCTTTTGGGCGACCTGAACGTTCGGCATCACTTGTACTGGTACGACCACAACGGAACTCAGTAAACCATTTCTTAACCATTGAAATTGATGGTGCAGAGTCCCCATAATATTTATCAAGTCTTTCCTTGGTTTCGGTGATGGATTTTTTACGCAAAAAATAATGCTTAATTAGCACACGAAATTCACTTTTTTCCATTTTCGTTAAAATTCACGAGATCGTCTGCTTTCAATGCCTATAAAACGCAAACCAAAAAACGCAGCTTTCTCAAAATTTTACAGTCAGCTGTTAATCGATAACTGCTGACAGGAGCAGTGTTGTATTTAGAGCAGGTGCGCGGCAAATACAAAAAGTCACGGACTTATCAAACGACCCTCGTACAATCAATGAAGCTTTAATGAAAAGGCCTCCAGTAATGTATTATGATATTAAGCCATAAAGCATATTTAGCTGGTTTAATACTATTAATAATATTGTATATGCATCTAAAATACATATATTAATACTACATATCTGCAGTACCATATTCCAATCACAGCAGCACACCCCTCTTTCCCCTCCCTACAGGGTATCCACACGCATGGTTGCATTTATCTCTTGCGCTTGATCGCCCTGCTGTGTCATCATATCAGCGGCTTAATGCCCGACAAGCTCCTTTCGCTTAGCCTGATGGTCCCAGGCCAGGCCAGGCCACGCCCACCGCCTACCGTCTTTAATTTCGTTCATTGCTACTGCTGCTCCTTTGCGAACTGATTCAATTAGGCAACCGACGTTCGTCTTAGTGCCCCGAAGAGCTGCTAATTAAAATTTTCGAGTTGCGCCTTATCGCCGGCATTTCTCACATATTCACACCTCGTGCCCAGACGAACCGTGCAATATCTCCAGACGAAGCAGAAGCTGAAGTCGAAACAGAAGGCGGAACAGCAGTTGAAGTCGATGGAGAGAGAAGAGGGGTTCAAGAGGGGGCTAAGCCCGAGCTTATCGCGCGCACCACGGTTGCATTTTCTCAGGTCTCTCGTCGGGCCCGTTTCTTATCTTTATTTTGGTCATTTGCCGAACAACCCGTCATCAATAATGAAATGCAACCGAGCCCCGACTGCGGTGCAACTGGACTGCAAGCGGGTTTCAACTGTGGCTTCAACGGGGTCTGAGCTTGGCTTCAACTCGGCTGCAACAGGGTCTTCAATGAAGAGTTTACTGCAGTTCAACTTCAGTTTCAATTGGGAATTTCTTCACTTTCAACTGCACTTTGTTTTTTAGGATATAATTTCTTTGCCTTTGAGTTTTCTGAAAGGATGTTCCCTTCTTCCTTCAAGCGCTGCTTTAACTTAGCTTTCTACTGTAGAGTCAACGCGACTCTTAGTGTGCTTCAATAGGGCTTCACTTGGGCTTTAGCTGTGCTTCGGCTGGGCTTCAATTGTATTTTAAAAACCGGCTTCAATTGTTGTTTGCATTGCCAGCAACTTTGTCTTTTTACTAAAGGAGCAACAGAGGCTTCAACTGGAGTCTTAAAGGGCTTCAACAGAGCCTCATTCGAAGCTTAATAGTCTTTATTTTCTATTGAATTCTGCACTTAAGCTTCAAGGTGGGTATGACTAAGAGCTCACTGAGCTTAAAGAGCAGGTTCTTCAAGAGCTCTTTAATCCTTTCAAGAGAAACCTAAACTTGCTTCAATTGTGATCTACTCTCCAGCTTTAACTTATGTTTTAACTGAAGCTCTAACAGGTTGTTCAATTTGCCTTTAGTTGTGTCTTTGACTCAATATAGAAAACCTTACGCTTCAACCTCAACTGCAGCTGCAACCTCTGCTTCAGCTTCAGCTTCAATGTCTAATTCATCCTATGCTTCAACCTCTTCTGCAACCTCTACTTTAACTTCTGCTTCAACCTCTACTTCAATCCCTCCTGCTTTAGCTGCAGCTTCAACCTCTAATTCATCCTCTGCTTTAACCTCTTCTGCAACCTCTACTTCAACTTCAGCTTCAAGCTCTGCTTCAATCTCTGCTTCAACCTGTCCTGCTTCAACTGCAGCTTCAACCTCTGCTTCAACCTTAGCTTCAACCTCTGCTTCATCCTCTGCTTCAACCTCTCCCTCAACCTCTGCTTCAACTGCAGCTTCAACCTCTACCTCATCCTCTGCTTCAATCTCTGCTTCAACCTCAGCTTTAACTTCAGCTTCAACTGCAACTTTATCTCCAACCGAGAGTCAACTGTGATTGAGTTGTGCCTTTAACTGCACGTCTTCCCACTGCGCCACCAATTGCGTCAACTCAACTGGGACCTCACCCGGTCGTCAACTGTGGCCCCACCTGGTCTTCAACTGGTTGGCGATTTATCTGCGGCTTGGTCAGCTCAAGCTAAACGCTTTATCGCATCGCGCCGCTTCCACTCGGGACACAAATTAATTCAACGCGCTGGATTTGTCATTCGGAGGCTTTTAGGCAGCGCGTCGTGCGCGATTAAAGCGTTGCCGCCGCCAACTCCTCTGGGAATCGATGTGTCCAGGGGTAATTAATAAACGCCCATAAAGATGCGGATACAATAAAAATTCCAAGACGAGTTCAAGACTGAAAACTGGAAAAATCTTTGAAAAAGGGTTTCTTTCATCGATGTTTTTACGAGCTGCAGCTGCCCCGTCCGGGATTAACTGGATTCTGTGCGTGAGACGATGCCCCAGCCTCTGTCCCTCTCCCTACATGCTCTCTCACATCCCCATGCACTGTTCTTTGAACGGTGTCTGAGGTTAGGGCCGACACGATTGTCGATTGTCGCCCGCAACGCGTTTTATGACTTCGGATCGCGATCCCCAGGCGGATGGATGAATGTTAGGTAATCGCGGCGCGATAAGAAATTAAGAAATCAAATCCATGACTCTGATAGTTGAGTGAACTCTGAATGCACTGAGAGAAAATGTAGTAAAGAAGAAAGAAGAAAAACTCTGTCTAAGAAAAAGTAGAAAAGATCAATGAAGAGAAATTAAAATAAATAAAATCTGATGCAACTCTGAAGATGATAAATAATAAAGATAAATATACTTCAGGGTTTCAGGATCATCATAAAAAAAAATTGTTATTTTATCATAATATATCTTATTTCATTTTACAGAAGTTGTCTAGGTTTTTATGTTAGATAAATAAAGAGAACATGTTTCATTATTGGAAATAATCTTATTTTTATCTTACGCGTAAAGAACTTTAGTTTACCTGCTATTTATCCCTTAAATTTCTCACAGTGTAATCGTCATTAATTGCAGTCTCATCGTTTGGTATGCCAGACTGGGCGTGAGCTTCGAACTGAGATTTGAATATGATGTAGTAGATAATTATGGGTTACAGGATGAACTTGATGTTGGTGAGGGCGTAATCTTGATGATGGCCATTAAAGGCGGCTACCTGGCGATGTTTTCAGCTTCCAAAAATGAAGAGAGAACATACGAACTTAATTAGCTCTTGTTGTGCGACTGTTATACTACTGTTATACAGATCATTTGCCATTCGATAAACCACTTAATACTGTTCGATATGTATCTTAACTCGGCAGCTAAACAAACATATTAAGCGATCATAAAAATTAGTTGTTCTAATGATGCACGAAACTTGCTATCTGTTCCGATCTGCCATATCTGATCAATTTGTAAGGTCTGCTAATGAAGAGATATTAGACAGACAGAGAGAGAGAGAGAGGGAGAAAATGAAAACAAGTTTAAAGCAAAAGTCAGAGTTGATTTTAGTCGGAACCAATTTGCATTTCGAACTGAACTTTGGCACGACATGGAGACCCTTTTTTCTCGATTTAATCGAAACCAATCAACTTTTTTCATTAAACCTATTAAAATGCTTTTGTGATGTTTTCTGGGTAAATATTATAACGGGGGTGGTGAGTGTAGGGGTGCAGGGGGGAGAGGGAAGTTGAAAAGGCATATTCAATTAACTCTGAAAACCTGTTGCTATAGATTCGCCTCTCCTTCCCACCCTGGGTCACATTAACCCATTCAATTTGCATTTCCTGCTGGCTGGCAAATGAAATCAAATAAACAAATATTTCGGAGGCAAAAAAATACTGGGAATGTTTTGTAATTTCCTTTTGCATTCGGGTGAACAAAGGCGAAAACAAATTACACGCAAATACTCAAATAATTTCGGTGAAAATGTTTAACAGCAGAACGGCGGGCAAGTTTGGCATGACAGCGCGACGACGGCAGGAGCGGAGTACGGGTTGCAGGCAGAGTGTGGCTGGGGAGGTTCTCTGAAGAGTGAGAGAGGGGGGGAGTTTGTCAAGTGACGTGGCTCTGTCTCCGACTACGCTTCGTTAATGGCAGCGCAATTAATTCGAGCAAATCGTCTGTGAACCCTTTTTATGACCTCCGCGAGAGCAGGAGCAGAGGCAGGGTGGAGTGCCAGGGGGGGAGGGAACAGGGGTCGCCAGTTCGACGTAGTAAAGAAAAAAATTCATTAAACGTTGCGCGCGCCGGCACTTTTGTTTGGCTTTTACGTTTGCTTTGAACCGCTTGCCGTGAATTTAACGAATATAACAAAATGCGGAATAGGCGCAGAGACGTAAAATTTGCCTAAATGTTACGCAAATTGATGCTCTACCCGGTTCCGGCGAAGTGCTCTGCTGCGCTTTAAACTCAACTAGGGCTCTTAGCCGGAAACAGAGTTGTTTTGCACAGTTCGGTGCTTTCCCGGATTAAAGATGAACGAGTAGGAAAACCGCATAACATAGATACTCTACTTAACACAAGGGGAACTACAGTAATGTTAATGAAAGAAATGTTAAATAACAGCATGTTAAGTGAGAGGAACATTGCAGGGTTGATCTGATCTGATAATTGTACAGCTTGGTAGGTTTAAGAGCAATAGAAATATAAATAAAATATATTTGCTATTAGTTTTAATATATATTTGTTCGTTATTATTTATAAATTAATTTGAGATCTTCCCTTAAATAGAATTTAATGGAATTTATCATCTTTATATATATTTTTACTACATTATCGTAATAATGTTATAAAGATATTCCAATTATTAAACCCAAAGTAAAACCTAGTCAAATTCACAGAAATATTTCTCACTTTACTGTTTAAACACCCAACATCCTGTTAGCATTCGTCAGCTTCACAAGAAGTTTCTTGATTAAATTCCATTTCCAACAGTCGATTCTCATGAAATTCTCAGTATATGCAGTAGAAATATAAATATTTAAGCACCTCAAGCCTTTAGCTCATTATACGCAACAAATTTGTAAGAGAAACAAAACAAAGGAAGAGCATTGAAAATAATCCCAATACGATATGATAAATGAACCCATTGCGAAGGCGTCCGAAGATGCAGCAATAAATAACCAAAAGCGAAGCTGAGCTAACTGAGCAATTCAAGCGTCTGTCTGCGAGGCATCGAGACACCCTACGGGGAAAAACCAATAAAATTAAAATGCTAAACTGAATGAATTTTCCGACGCGCAAAACGCGAAGAAGAGCGCAGAGCGCCGGGACGCGCGTTTAATGAGGTCCATAAAATCGAAGGCGCCGGGCCAGTTTCAGTTCCAGCTACAGTTCCAGTTCCAGTTTGGGTTGGCACACGAAAAAGTGTAACAGGTGCGATAGCAACAAAAACCACTGGACAGCGAGAGGAGGAGGAGAGGAAGCAAGACAATGAAATTATAATGCAGATTATGTGTAAAACAAAGCGAAGCCTGCCCCTCAGGTAGCTGCTGCTGTTTAAGGACATTGGGCAACATGTTGAAAGCACTTTAATGCCGGCCAAAACATTTTCCAATTTTCCCTTACTCACTTTGATATTTTACCGACTCTACTAAATCGGATGCAGTGAGAAAGAAATAAACCCAAAGAGGGAAGATGAGGGAAAACCGAGTTGAATCTATGCAAATGAACAGCAAAAGGCGGAGAAAACAGAGGAAGGCGGGGCGTGTCGGACTCTTAAGTGAGTTCTGAATGCATAATCTGTGCAACAACAATAACTGCAAACAGAAAAAAACACTTAAAAAGACAATGCAAAAACAATTTAAGCCGTTGCAAATGCTCGACTTCTGGACTAACCGAACGATTGTTGTTCCAATTAAATTTTTGGATATGAAATTTGCCCAGATTTTCCTAAAAGGGCTTAGCACTCTTGTGGGCTTAAATAGTTATACTATGTTGTTGTTATTATTGTTATTGTTGGCACTGCTGCTGCTTCTTGCAACTGACTGGAACTGGGCCAAAAAGTTTCTTGCATATGCTTTGCCTCGAGCTAAGTTTCACTTTTGACAATAAAATAGTAAAATTTTTATTCCAAAATAGCAAAGAGAAGTGCAATTTGCAGACGTTTTACCTTGGATTGAATATAAATAAATGGATCAAATAAAAAAAAGATATATATTCGTGAACTGCTAAAGTTGGTGTATATAAAGTATATAAATAATTATACAAAGTAAAAATATATGAAATTTGTTTTGTATTTGATAGTAAAAATACGAAGGTAGAGTTTAAAAAAGTTCTTTACTTGTATTTATGACACTATATACTATCTGATATATATATTCATAAACAGTGTATTTATCTTAAATAAAATATATATAAAATACTTATTATATATATTCATGAATAGTGTATATAGCTAAAATATTGAGAATATACTTTCAATGTACAGTGTAAAGCTGAATATTTATTACACCTTGTTATAAGTATATATTCATGAACAGTATATTCATCTTAAATATTATATATATACAATAAATATTATACACATATATTCGTGAAAAGTGTTGTTATTTCTAAAATAATATATAAACGTTAAATGTAGAGGGGGAAAATAGTAGTGTATATATTTTTATATTATTCTTCTTCTTTTTATATATATTCTTGATCTGCATCGAAACGAAAGCAAACCAACTGCAGAGGGGCCTAGATCTAGTCTGACAGACAAGCTAGCTAGGCTTGGCCCAGCCCATTTCCTGCGTACTTTTGTGCTCTATTCGATTCCCCCAGAGAGAGAGTCCACTTCAGCCACTCCTCAAGCACCGAGCTCCCCCCTGCCCCACGGGTGGCTTGTCAGTGGCACGATGACTGACAAGTTTATCCTGGCTGGCAGTTGCATCTTTTCATTACGGCAAGGCCAACATGCCACTTGCTTGGGCAGCGCTCTAATGGGTCAACGAACTGGCCAAAAGAAATAGAATAGTGCAGAGATATGCCAGGAGGGTGGTCTTAAGGGGGGGGAGGTGCAGGGGGAGAGCAAAGGAACTGGTACAGTTCCAGTCCTTATTGTTGTTGCTGCTGCTGCTGTTGCTGAATGCTTCGTAGTCATTGCTCTATCTTCATTCATTTGTCTTGGCACCCTCCCCGCCCCGCACCCTCCCTCCGGCTGTCCCTGTCTCTGTCTCCACTCGACCTATGAGAACTTCAACTTTTGATATCCATCTGAATTTGCATTATTTTCTTTCGCTCTTCATTTCGCTGCTGTTGCTGCTGTTTACTGTCATTCCGATTTTAATCTCCACTGCCCTCTGCATGGGCTTCTTTCCCTTCTCTCTCTCTCTCCCTCTCTCTCTTTCTGTCTTTCTCTGTCCCCTGCCCTTTGCTGGCACTGCTTTATTTAGTTTTAAATTGTGCCTCGGCTTCTGCTGCTGCTCTTCCTCTTTCTTCTTTATTCCAACTTCTGTTGTTACCTGCCGCGTGCCCAGGCACACGAACAGGTTCCATTTCTTTGGGTTCTCTTCCCCCCCCCTCCCTCTCTCGCTCTCCTCCCTTATTCGATGCAGTTGCCCCTTTAGAGCGCATTTCACGAGTTAAACTCTGAAAAAGTATCCTAATTGGTATTAAAATCGCTGTTATTTTTTCCGCCTTTGTTGCGGGTTTTTCTTGTTCTTCTTGTTGCAGTTGTTGTTGCTGTTGCTGTTGTTGTTGCTTTTTGTATTCTGATACTTTAAAAGGCAGATCAGAGCAGGCGTGTCCGCCCTTGCCTTGCTGCCCCTTATCGTGGCACTCTGCTATTCAAATTGCATTCGAAACTAAACGGAGCGTTTCTTTTTTCACTGATTTCATCGTGGATATTTCTGATAAAAATCAAAATGAATTCGCTTCTGTTTTTTGCTGCCCGCGATTTAAATGTCCGATAAGCTTCGCCGGGAATAAAGCAGGGAAAAACTCTCAGAGGATTATGAAAAAACCGACGGAGAACTGCCTGCAGCACGTAATTAAGTGATTTTTACATCATTAAAATAATTTGTATAGCTCTATTTAATGACCCAAGTGGGGTCGCGTAATAAGAATTATGAGTTTATTTACCTTAAAGAATTAATAGTTTTAAATAAAATAAAATACCGCAGGGATGACATTTTAATCGTTTCATTAAATGAATATATTTTTAAATATTAAATAAATATGATTTTTAAATATTTGCAGTGTGAGGAAAATAAATTATCAATTGCGCTGGTCAGTTAATCACAGTAAAACATATTTTATGTTGGCTATCATAACAGAATACTAGTCCGAATTGTGGACATCAATAGGCCTTAACAGCATTGTGGAAGCTATTACTCCGAAAATTTAATTCATATTATAACTGTAATACGAATAGGTTGCTGCATTTTAAAATATTTTATACAACTTTACCTCTTATTAAAGCTTTATTATAGGTTGACATTTAATTATTTTCTATATTTTATCATATTTATGTAGTATTTATTTCAACTCACTCGTCCTGCTCTCCCAAATTTCCCAACCGGTAAACATAACATCCACAAGCTCAACTTCCACACTGAGAGCAAGTGTTAACAGCAGAGAGCGAGAGTGTTTAACAGTCCGAAGAGCTGTACAGCATGTGGAACCCATTGTAGGAAGTATGTCAGTCTGTTAATGTTAGCAGCCGCATATCACACTAAGTACATTCATGTGAGTGGACAACAACAACAAATCAATCAAGCCTTATGCAAGTCCAGTGCACTGCATGAAACTCTACTTGCTAAATGAGCCGCAATTAGTATGTTAATGGAAGCCAGGGACATAGTGAAGAACAACTAACGATTATGTTGATGATAATGAATGTTTAAGTGACTTGTGTCGGGCTAATGATATGCATTAATTTAAACTCCATAACTTAACGGCAATGGGCATGCTGTTTGCAGCATATTAACAGCGCACTGCACTCTCTCTCTCTCACGCACTGTTAACCGACGCACTCAGCAGTGGCGCATGCGATCCACCCACCACTGTCCACAGGTTCCACTGCAGGGCAGCAGCAGCAGCAGCAGCTGAACAGCTGCTGTTAGTTAACATCGATGCGCCTTCGCCTGTGAATGCGTGCGTTCAGTATTGCCGAGAGTTTCAAGCGTTGTGGTAGTCGTAGCGTTTGGCGCTGCCGTTACACACATAAATACGAATCGCGTTCGTTCGTTCGTCGTACGTTGTCGTCTTCGTTCTCTTCGTCGTTGTTGTCGTTGTCGTGGTCGGCATTCTCGGCATCGTGTTATAACATATAATACTAAAAGGGACGATCGAAGGGGCAACCAGTTGATGAACTGCATCAGCTGCCGATGATCGTTTCGGGTTCTGAACAAGGTGAAACGCACAAAAACAACAACAACAACAGCAAAAACTTAGCGAGGAAATTAAAAAGATAAACAGCAAGTGGAAGCTGCTGTTGAATTGAAATTGAAATTGAATGCAGATTGAAAGGACGCTGCAGCTAAGCACGCGAGTGTTTATCTCCTCTGTGTATGTGCATGTGTTAGTGTGTGAGTGAGTGAACAAAGTGTAAAGTATCACAGCATAATAAAAACATAACAAAGCAAAACAACAACAAGAGGATAACGGCCAAGGGATTACAACAAGGATTAAATAACAAAGTAATTTGCATATGCTGAAAATAAATTAAAATTATGAATGCCCTACCCCACCCCCTTACCCCCCATCTGGCAGAGCCTTAATTAAGCATTAATTTATGCCGCTCCCCCCACTCAGCAGACCTGGGACGGATGTCCGTCCATGTCCATGTTACGAGTCAATGAAATTTTTAATTGTCCACGCGTGTCGAAAGTGAGGGTCCCCCCTGCCCTGCCCCTCCCCGTGCAAGAGGGGGGTTACTCTCGTGCCGGAACCGCCCTCAACTTCGGGGGCAAAGTGCATGTTTTCCGCATATTTATCATGCGGATTGCAAAGTCAGCCTGCAGCTGGATTTCCATCTAATGTAATCCCCCCTCCTCCCCCTGCGCCACTTCAAATTAAAACAAACGGAAAACATCCCCAAACAACAAGTGCAATCGGCTCAAGCGGCCCACTTATTACACTCTGCTACAAATTAAGTGGAAATTGATGTTGTTTATGGCGCAAAAGTTTTGGAAAACAAAATATTTGCTTATTTATTTTGAAGTGAAAATAATTCCTCATGCTCTGCCAAAAGTTGAGATTCTGAATAAATAGAGCTTCGTAAATAATGAAAACGAAATGTTTAGAAGTTTACAGATATGTATTTCAAGAACATTTCATTAAGTGCCTCAAAGTGGGGCTCTTTGGGTTGTATCTTTGATTTACAGCCAGGTGGGTTCGATTCCAAACGGAGTGAGGCTTCTCTTTAAATTATTATTGTTGATTTAAGAAAGTTTTGTACAAAATTACACGTTTGATTTAGAGAAGTTTTAATTGTGGATTAACTTTAGGTTCTGAAAAGTCTTAGTGTGTATGAAGAATAGTGACATGTATTGAAGAATATTAATAACCAGGCCCGTAGCGAGGGGTGTGAAAGGCCCCCACTTGCAAGGGCACCAATTAGAGAAGGGAAGAAGTAGCCAAAACAAGAATATATATTTTTTTATGGGGTATTTCACTCCTTCTGGGCGTAATATTTGATTGAATTGAGTAGAAATATTTTCAATTGAGAATATGAGGTCCAGAAATATAGAAAGCTAAACAAACATTGATTGTAAAACCTAGAAATGTATTTATTATTTTGTAAACACTTTTTATATAAAAGTGATATGTTTTTGATAATTTAAAACACTTCAGAGTGTAAAATAAAGTTTTAATTTATGCAAAGTGATTTAGTCAATAACATAGACAAATTATTTATATATATTTATTTTCTTTATTTATTTCTCTTCTGTTGGAGCTTGAAAAACATTTATTTTACATTGATAAACATCGATGTTTCATATAAAAATCCTAAGCAAATATCGATGTTTCTCCATCCCTAGTTCCTGTTGTCTTCTTTATCCTCTTGTCAGTTCACCTCTGTCTACACTCAGTTCTTTAATATATTCTATAGCTCCTCTGCTAACTAGCAACTGCTTAGCTGCTCCTTCACTCAACAAGTTTAATACTAAATTAGTTGAATTTCCCCCTGTGCTGCTGAGCTGCAATTAACATTAATATTGTTTATAAATCATTGTGGCAACAACTTGATTTCCCTGCCCCGAGCTGTGTCTGCTTTGCTGCTGCTGTTGAGCTCTGCTTAACTCGCACATCTTATTTTCAATTTCGAAGCTTTTGCGTTTCCATTTCACTTCGCATCGAAAATCCTCACACCAAGAGCAGTTCCCCCCCCATTCCCCTCATCCTCCTCATGTTCTTCTCCTCCTCTCTCTCTATCTGCCACGCTTTGCTACTTGGCCAGCAATTGTTGAGCCACTTGGCTGTGCCCGTTACTCCTCAA
Source organism: Zaprionus indianus (assembly GCA_018904595.1). NCBI lineage: Eukaryota > Metazoa > Arthropoda > Insecta > Diptera > Drosophilidae > Zaprionus > Zaprionus indianus. Next base: position 1,228,022 of record JAEIHA010000709.1, on the reverse strand, counting down.
CCATGCTTCATTCTCCACTCCACTTCACCTCTCCCGCCTCCCCTCTTCCGTCTCCCTTGTGCCTGCCTGTCCTTGTTCGCTTTCTTTGCTTCTCTTTTTTCTGTGTGTTGCGGTCAGTTTTGCCGCGTGCCGCGTTTTTGGTTCGCACGTGAAAAGGACATCACCAGGAAACACACACACACGCACACACACACAACTAGAGCGTGTGTGTGCACACAAAAAACCACAAAGTTGGGTTAGACAGAGAGAGAGAGAGAGGGGGAGGGAGGTACGAGGATGTGGGGCGGTTCCACGTTGACCTCGCGTCGCCTGCAGCGTTAATTTATAATTTACTGTGCTCACTGAGACCGTCGTGAAACGCACAGTGTGCCCAGCGACCCCGCCCCACTCGCCCACTCGCCCACTTTTATTATTATTATTTTGCTGTGCGTTGTTCTACGCGCTGTGGCGCGTCGAGGCTTTTCCATCCATGCCATTTTCCATTTCCACAAGTTTTTCGACTTTTTTACATTTGCCGTCGGCGCTGGGACGGACGCGCCTCTCTTCCTCATTGTTGTTGTTGTTGTTGTTGTTGCTCCCTTTGTTGTTGTTGTTGTTGCTATTGTTGTGGTGTCCCTTCATTTAGTGGTGCCGGTGCGGGTTCCCCCCTCCACCCTCTCTCCACCACCCTGTGGCTCACTCAGAGGCGCTTGTGAAAATTGCCTTTTCAACTACTCAGTGACATTTGACTTGTTGTTGTTGTTGAGCTTCTCTTCTTGTTGTTGTTGTTGCGTTTAGTGCCTTAATTTTGTTTGTGCGCTGTTGTTGTTGCTTCTGTTTTTTTTTCTTTTTTTTTGTGGTTTTATTTTGCGCAGATTTGTGTGACTTGTGAACCTGCCTGGACTCGGCACTCGGCACTGTTGCTCGTCCTTTTTTTCTGTTTTTTTTCTGTCGCCGTTTTGTGTTTGTTGTTTTAATTAATTTGTAAATTTACTTGGCTTAAAGCAAAGCACACAAAACAGACACAAAAAAAAAAAGAGAAAGAAAGAAGGCAAGCGGAAGGCAAATTAGCCAAAGTTCAAGTCCAAAAGTGACGGCACATCACATGCATAAATTCTGTTTAAGAACTTTTTGTTCTAAAGTTTTTCTGTTTTTCTGTTCCTCAGCAGGGGAGGCAATGTTAATCTTAATGAGCGTACTTAGCCAGTGCATTAGCCAGCGGGGAAGGTTTCCTGGGGGGTTTTTTTTGAAGCTTTAAAAATTGAAAGTGCGCTGAGAAGTATTTTGAGATGGAAATGGGAGAAATGAAAAATATATAATAATTTAAAGATAGGTCGAAAGAAATGTAACTAGGAAAACTGTTCTCTACACTATCAAATAAAGTTTAAATTATTAAATAATATATAATTAGATCGGAAGTGATTAACCTAAGAAAACTGTTGTTTTAATTGTCAAATTATATATAAATTATAAAATAATAAAGAGATTTAACTAGGAAAACAGTTCTCTGCATTACCAAATTATATTTAAATTATATTATAATATATAAGGAGATTCAACTAGGAAAACTCATCTTCGCATTAAGAAATTACATTTAAAATTTAAATTCTATCAAAAATTATATAAACTGTCAGTAATCTAGTAAAGTATTTTAAGGTTGGGAAAGGTTTCTTTGTTTTTTAAAGTTGAGAACTTAAAAAAAATAAATAATAATATTGAAAGAATTTTACGTTTAAATAGATTTTGTGCCAACCGAAAATGCATGTTACAGGCATTAGGAGGCCTCCTAGAACCCTAAAACAATATATTATATATATTCATAATCCGTATCAACAACCGATGAATTATAGCTATGAATACACTGCAGCTTTATCTTTCTCTGCTTCTGCTCCTCATCAAAAATTTTTCATAAATATATAACAACCTAAAAATATTAATCAAATTCAAAATTCAAGAGAATATTTTTGAATATTTAAATTGAAATTAAGTTGCTTGCAAGGAAAACAAACTGCTGAATTTGGCCGCGTCTAGACAAACTTTTATGCCTTGTGCTTTATTGAATTTTGAAAACTCTGCTTTGGCAACATGTTCCCTTCCTCCTTCCCCCTAGTGGCAAGTAAAATCGTTTAAAATTGCAGCATAAATAAAGAGAGCGAGCCCTGGAAGCAGCAGCAAGTGGTGCTGCCATTGTTGTCTAAGCCATCGTTTAAAATAGCTCGTAAAATTCAATCATTTTCCTATGCCTTGGGGGCCAGGCCACAACCCTAATTCGTCTTCAGTGGTAGGTGGCCAGAGGGGCGTGGCAGGTTGCCTTAAAGCTACCGCAAGCTCAATAATTTCTGCTAATAAATTCAATTTCCTTATTCAGGCAGAAATATCAACAGTGGCAACAAACACGACCTGCACACACACAAACACACACACACACGTATTTAGGGAAAATAAATTGAGGAAAAGCCGGCGCTGAGCATTTGCCTAAAGGCCATTAATCGCTCATTTTTCGCCTAAACAAAAAAGAACCTTCCCTCTCTTTTTCTCTCCATGTTTGCCCAGTCAAAACAAAAGCAGCAACAACTAAATACAACAACAGTGGGCGACAGCAGCAACAGCTGTTTGTTATTGTTGTTGTTGCTGAAGTGTTTAACTTTTGTTTCACTTCCGAGCACCGCAAAAACCAAAATAAACTTTGTCATTGTCTTGTTACGAATCTCGAAAAATGCCAAACGGGAAATGGAAAATGGAGAATGTGGAAAATGGAAAATGTCGATGAAGTCGTTACGTTTTTGCAGCGCAAAATGTGTCCTAATAAAGCAAAGGCAGAGCGAAACGTGCGCACGAATTTAAAATTAAATAAACAGAGAACATCAGCAGCAGCAACAACAGCAACAAGAACAACAGATTAAAACAACAACAAGAAAAACCTCCCAAATGTGCAATTAAAAAATTTTACAGTCATAACTTTTTATTATGGAACATAATTCAGTCGCCGCTTTTAATGCCAAGTGCTGCTGGCGCGTGTTTTTCCTCCCATTTCCATTTCATTTCATATTCTCTTTCGTCCTTTTTCCAATAAATTGCATGACGCTCTCCCCTCTCTTTCTTTCTCTCTCTCTCTCACTCCCTTCTCCTCCTCTAGCTAGAGAATTAATTTCATTTTCGCAAGCTTAATTGCATTAAATTTAACCGACTTTATGTTTCTTTTTCATAATTATTTTGTTGCATTATTATTGCGATTCTCTCTTCTTTGTTTTTTTTTTTTATTTTGCCATGCTTTCTTTTCTGTGCCATTCCTATCGTTTGTTTGCATCTTTATCGCTTCGTTATGTTTCATTTTTTACTGTTTTACTGTTCTAACTGAAACAGTTTGTGGCTTTATAGAGCTAGATTTATATTCTGGCAAAGGCATTAAGCATTAATTGCCACGATTGAAATCTGCTTGAAATGCCTGCGGTTATATTATATATTAATCCAGATTTAATGGGAATATTTGAAGTACGGGTATATATACGATATATTTGACATATCTTACTAGATGAAACTGCAGGCAGAAAATACTTTTATCGATGTTTTAATCTGAGTTAAATTTGTATGATATGAAAAATGTATATAAATGGATATATGCACTTTAACTATTGATTATATATTTATATATATTTTCCTAACTAACATTGGATTGTTAATTGTATATAATATATCGATATATACGAACAGAAGTATATTTTATATTTCTATTCATATTTCTTATCAGAAAATACTTTATTTATTTGTATCATCATCTCATTTCTAACCTAATCTACTAGGTATATCTCGTGTCTTTAGATATTTATAAATACCTTATTCTACACTGCGCAAGCCAGCATAGTTCCTTCTCTTTCACTCCTATTTATTTCGAATTTTCTAATGGCTTTCCATGTCCTCCATTGTCACTTCATATACTTAAGTTTCCGATATGCGACTCAGGGGTGCAAGTTGCCTTTTAATGTGTCTGCCCCCGAAAAAGGGGTTCAAATGTCTGTCTGTCTGTCTGTGCATCCCTGGGGAACGTTGGGCGCCCCCACACACACACATACCTACACACACATGTCTTGCATTATCCTGGGCTCATAAAACTCCCTAACAACCTATAATTGTCGTTTCGACTAAAAAATGCATAAATAATAAAAACTCTGTCGACAACAAGCAGCAGCGAAGCCAAAACTGAAGCGCACTGGGCGGGTGGTAATTCATTTGCTTAAAGGGGGAGAGAGAGACAGACAGAGAGTGAGTGAGAGAGAGAGAGAGAGAGGGAGAGAGAAGGAGTCAAAAGTGAACCGTACTGAACTGTGTTTGGGCATTGGCAACCCGAGAACTGCTTAGACTCAGGCACTGGGAACGCTGTTCCTGGTGGATTTGTTGGCCAACAAAGTGAGAAAACCGCGACGTCGAGCATAAAAAATGCATAAAACGAGGACAAAATAAAGTCATAAAGTAAAAATTGCCGGCTAAGCCGAAGGCACGGAGAACGTAGCCCGGAGACCCGTAGAAAGGCAAGAAAGACAGACAGACACAACAACAGGAAAAAAGGAAAAAAAAGAAAGAAAGAACAAACCGCAGTGAAACGAAAGAAAGGAGTGAATATGTTGCACAACCAACAAACGATGAAGGGACGAGGGGGCAGTGAAGAGTAGGGGGGGGAATGCGGGAATGAGTTATAGGGCGCGTAGGTGTTGTAATAGTCCCTCTGCAAGTGTGTGTGTGTGTGTGTGTGTGAGTTGTTTTGTTTGTTGTGGTGCGACTTGTTTGAGGTTTCAATAGGTCATAATTCACGCCTAGCCACCCCCCTCTCCCCTCCCGTGTCCGCTCCTGCCTTGGCGCCAGCTAAAGGGATTGTAAATGGCCAGCAAAATGGAGGGAAGCGGGGCAGGTTGCGAGTGTTGCGGGTGGCAACTAGGGACTCCAACTAGGTGGCATGCACATGACGCTGCCAGGCGCCACACACTTCGCACGTATGTGTGTGTGTGTGTGTGTGTGCGGGCGTGTGTGCGGGCGTGTGTGCACAACCAATATTATAAATGCAGTACAAGCAGAAGCCACTGTTGCACAGAGTGACGCAACACCAGCAGCTGCACAGTGGGTCAACATATTTCAAATCCAAATCCATCCGCCGTAGGTCGTAAAAAAGAAGGAACATTATTCCATTCAACTCTTTCGAAGGGAAGAAAAAGCAATCTTGTAGTGGGACAGAGTCGTAAAATATTGTGTAAATATTAAGAGACATAAATAAGCTATATTTATACAAGATGATTAAAGGATGGCATAAAGAAGTAAATATATATAGTAGGGTGTATTCCATAGGGATAGATATGCGCATATAGAAAACATGTGTGTCTTTTGATATTTTGATATTTTTATATGATAAAGTAGCAAGAGAATCAGCTTAGAAAGGATAAATGATATGATATATGATATACTGTTATTAATATGCAAAGATATATATATATATAAATATATATAAACTGAAACAAAAAGAAGAAGAACACTTCAGGGAAATGAGTTAGGATCGTTACAACAACTGCACAGGATATTCTAATGTATTCTGTTTAAATTAGGTTTAGGCATAGGTTTTAATTTAACCTATACTTAATTGAAACTTAATCAAAGACCTTTGAAGCACTGACTTCATAAAATTTCTAAAAAAATAAAAATATTTAAAAAAGAATCTTTTATTTGCACTTTCAAAATGTTAATTATTTTTACTTAATTTATTACTTTATAAATTACTTGGTTCAATCAATTTAAATTTTCCTTTGCTCACAAAATAACCCTTGCAATTTCACTGCTGTCCTTGCCCCACTGTGCACTGCCGTCGTTTGCCAAACGTTTTGCAAATTAATTTCGCAGCTTTTTTGAACACTTCTTCAATGACTATCGCGCTGCAGTTTCGATTGCGAAGAGACGCAAAAAAAGAACGCGAGGACAACAGGCCCCAAAGCCAAAAACAGCTGCCGACAAAGCGAAGCAGTGACAGAAGAAGTGGCAACCGAGAGGGGGTAGGGGGAAGGGATGAGTCAGTTGAAGAAGAACTGCAAACATATGCGGCAGTTGTTGCCGCTTGTTTTGTTATTAGCACCCGCTCTCCGATGGTTTATCTTGCCGCTTGCAGCAAGCTACTCTCCTACACCCCCCTCTTCCCTCCCCCGTTTCTTTGCCACGCCTCCGCCGCTTGCCTCCCCCCGTTTTGTCCTGTGTGCATTGTGCAAATTTGTTTGGTCATTGTGTTTGTTTTTGCATTAGCTGCGGTCTGTCCACATCTACCTAGTGTCCCTGCCAGTGCTCCTCCATAGTCAGCTCCTATCCCTCCCCCCTCTCTCTCTTACTCTCTCTATTTCTCTCTCTTTCTGTGTCTCCCCTTCTGCCTCAACTGTTCCTCTGCTAACCACTTGGTTGTGTTGCCAGCTTCGTTGGTTTTTTTGCCTTCTTTATGCCTGTTAACGATGAAAAATTTGCGCGCTGTGCGTGACCCAGCGCCTGTGGTTCTACCTCCCTGCCCCTGCTCCCCCGCTACCCCCTGACATGAACTCAGCTTAGCCTGCGTGCTGCTGCTGTTGTTGTAGTTGCTGTTGCTGTTGTTGTTGGGGCATGTTTCTGTGCATATGTCAAAGTAAGCCTTGTAGCCAGAGACACAAAAAGGCAATATAAATTGTGTGAATACCCTGTAGCCAGCACGGTGTGGTTGTATGTGCTGTGCCTCAGCCAAACTGCGCGCTTATCTTTGCTTGTTAGCATGCCTCACAAGTGTGATAAGGGTCTGCAGGGTATCTCATAGTTAAGCCACTTATTAATGCCATTTGCACATGTTGTCGCCATTGTGGGTTAAAGTTAATCTCCATTAGAAGCACAGTCCGGGGGCTTGGCTCCCCCTCTCTCTCTCTCTCTCTCTCTCTCTCTCTCTCTCTCTCTGTCTTTTAGTTAATGTTCAAAGTGTTGTGTGTGCGTGTGTGTGTGTGTGTTGCAGGTATTGTTGCTGTTGCCACGCATCATAATTCATCGCACATTAGAACACTCTGCAGAACAAACAGACTGTGTTAGCGATGTGACTTCAGTTCGATAAATAAAATCGATAAACACGCTAAATGCTCAATTACTTCGCTTGAACAAATGTCAATTGAATTATTAGGGGCGTGGCAAGCCAGGGGGAGCCGAGAAAACCAGAATTGAATGTTAACTTTTAGCTGTGACTGTAAATTGTCGACTGCGACGGCGACGGCGACGTCTGTAGATGTATCTCTGAGCCGCAATTAAAACGACGATAAAGTGCGTAAAAATCCAATTAATTTCACGCGGCAGCCAATTAACTTGACAGTCGTTTGGCAGCGACTGAGACACGCCCACTGCGCCCACTGGTGGCACTATAAGTGCCCTGAAACAGATACAGATAAAGGGAAAGGAAAAGGGGAAGCGTAGTATGCTATGGAGAGCTTCAATTAATACGCACACACGGACAGTCAATACTGACACTCACTCATACACACATTCACACATATACTTACTCACACACTCACTCACACAGACACACTCACACTCATACACTTGCACACTCGCACAATTAAGCAAACTTCCTTGTGGCACGTGCGTAGGCCATGAAAACCGCAGAACGTAAACGCAGCCAGACAAAGTCCTTAGGCCAGTAGCTTGCTACACGCCTCCCCACTTCTTCCCACTACCCTCTCGCACTCCCTTGTACCTACTTTGCCCTCCTTGCCCCTCTGTAATTTCGTTACTTGCCTTGGCAACGCTGGCGAATAAATTTTTGACAACATGCGAGCGAGCCAATAAAACATGTTTTAACGATTGTCTGTGACACCCCGCAGCAACAGCAGCTCCCTCTCCCCTTCTCCTTCCTCACCTCTGCTGCTCCCTTTCCCCTTTTTTCCCTCTTCACCCCTGTGCCACCTGCCTGCGCTGCGCAAGTGAAAATTCTCTGGCGGCACATTTGAAAATAATTTTCCAAGCATTTTGTAATCCATTTGAAATACGCAAAGGATCCCCAGAGTTTATATACACACACACCGTGTATGTGGTGTGTGGTGTGTGTGGCCAGCTCTGGGTGTGCTGTGGTGTGGTTGTGCGTGTGTGTGTGTCGCTGGCGCACCTTTTGGCTCGTTACACGGCATTTTTCTCTCAAATCCCCCTCGAATTTCGTTGTGGCTGCTCTTTTTCCACCACACTCCCTCCCTCCCTCTCTCTCCCTCCCTCCCTCTCTCTCTCTCTTTCTTTCCCTATCTACCTATCCCTCTTCCACTTTCAAAATCACGTTTTTTTCTATAAACAAAGCAGGCACAAAGGAAACATAGAGCGGGTTCGGGTCGAGCCTGTTGTGTGGGGCATTTCAAATAGAACATGCAACACTTTTTTTAGTGAGAAAGGGGTGTAGAGTGGGGGGTACACAGCTCGATTTATATAAACAATATTCGTTATATTTATACTTATTTATAAAGGCTACAGTTACGTGTACGCGCACATGCATTTTTTATGATTTTCAGCTGTTGTTCAATTCAATATGCTCTGCCTTTGCTAGAGGTAAAGGGTATGATTGAAGTAGGTAATGTTAAATGAAAGAAGGAGACTTAATTCAGAATGTTCATTAATTAATTTGACTTTAATATACAGTAAAAATATTATCAAAATTTATTTTATACAATATTAAATATTACAGGGTATTTTACTAGCAATTATAGTAGTGAAATGAGTGCAATGAAGTTTAATTATATAAAAAATTAATCAATAAGATACCTATGCATAGTTGGGTAGTCATTGCATTGACTGAGTCTAGTAAGTGGCAAATCATTATAATATTTTATATTACTATTTTATTTTTACTTCTACTACAGGGTATTCTCAACGTGCATCAGCCCTAACTGTAACTGTCAATATTGTCAAGCTGATTTCCGCTCTTCCATTGGCATTGAACTTTAACGAGCTCGACGGCCGCGTTCATTGTCTCCTGTGTGCCGCGTGCACCTCCTGTGCCTCGTGTGCCTCGCGACCCTCGTGTCCTGCCCCAAAACGGGCCGCAGCGCATTGGCTTTTCGCTTTTAATTAAAAAAGTGCACAGAGCAACAAAAAAGTCTCTCTCTCTCTGTGTATTATAGCGCATATAGCATAACAGATACGGCTATAGGTTCACAGGGGGGGTGAAGAGGAAGCTGTTAGAGGAAGGGAGCTGTGAGCCAAAAGGAAACTGTGCATAAATTCCCCGAGAATTGTTTTTGTTTGCGCTTGCATTTTTCGCATCGCAAATATTTTCACACTGAAATTTGAAATTTGTATTTGCTTTTCATTTTGCAATTATGCGTGTATGCGTGCGTGTGTGTGTGCGTGTGTTTCTATATTGTTTATGCACATTTTAAGTTCGCATTCTGCTGCGGTCGATACGCTCTCTCAATGGAAAATCGTTTGCAACTGATTTCGAAAATTCCATTTCAAGTCATGTGACATTTTTGTGGCTCCCAAAATTCTTTGGCAACTTGCAGCAACAGTTTTTGGCTTTCTGTTCTTTTGATTTGTTTGGTTTTTAAACGGAAATTCATTAGGTAAAATGTTGCTCCTTGAGCTAAGTGAATTTAATTAATTATCTCGCAGAATTTAAAGCTGATTTGATGTGGTAAACAGCAGAGAGATGTGAAGATTACCAAGAATTGGTCGAGAGAAACTCTTGCAGAGCGAGAGAAATGAAATATTAAATTCAATTATTTACAATGTGCCTTAAAACCAAACAAATTCAAGGAAGAAGGGGGGGGGTGAAATTATTACGCCTAAAAAGCAAATGAAGAAGACGAAACTGAATGAGGGACTGAGACAGAGGCTGAGTTGAGCTGAGTAACCTCCTTCAAAGAAAAAACTTCCAGCAGACTCAAGTGGAAACAAAACAAAGAGTAAGTGCGCATTGTTGTTGTTGTTGTTGCGAGTTTGTTACGCGAAACGAGCAAAAATAGAAGAAGATTCTATTATTAACAATGCGCCCCGCTCGAAGGCGACGTGCAGATATCCTGGCACTTCATAAACAGAAGGACGACGACGACGAAGGCGACGACGATGAGAAGAGCAATATGAAACAATGACAGCCAACAATGGACAGCAGCAGCAGCAGCAGCAACAACAACGACAGCAATAACAAGGACAACAAGGACGACGTCATCATCTTGAACAAAGTGTTGACATCTTTTTGCCCATTCATTGTACGCCCCAGTCTGTCCGCCTCTCAGCCACAGTCTCCTTGTCCGTCCGTCCATCCTTCTGCTGTCTGCCACATTCTGCCAACAATCCTTGACTAACGCTATGCGTCCTTTTTAATTAATTTCACTTACTGCAACAGGAGCTCACAGCTTGCGCTCATCTCCCCTCCACAGTCTCAACCTGAGCCCCAACTTGCTCAGCATCTTGCTCGTCTGCCTGCCTCCCCCTTCAACCCACTGTACTGCTGCCGTGTCTCAAATTCATGGTGTAGCTCAGCAAATGCTGTTCATAAATTTGTTTGGCGTCACGTTGTCTCCACAACTGGACGCAGTTCACCTTTAGTTAGAATGCGCCGCAGGATGCGAGCGAATGAAGAGATCATGTGAAGCGAGCAACGACATGGAACATCATTCAGCTCGGTTTGCAGACCTCAGACAGCAAATCACTTATGCAAATTGGCTTGGCGTGTGCCACTGCTTGATTGCTAGGCGAACGGAAGTAATGGGAGAAGGAACTGAAGAGAAGAGAAGGGAAGAGCAATGAAGTCTTGCCCAAAAAGCAAGCAACTGCATTGAATAACTTGAGCAGCAAACTAAAGTTTGAGGGACTTTCAAATATTAATAAATTCCCTTTTATTTCAAATGGAAATACAGCATAGGTTAAAAGGAAAATAGGTTGATAAAAGTGGAGAAACAGTGGGAATAGAAAAGAAACAAGGAATAAGAAATAAGAAATAATATATTGTAATAATAAGGAAATAAGAAATATACCTAAATAAATAAAAAAGACCTTATCCCCTTTTTTAGAGTATTTTTTGAAGCTCATAACTTAATAATCATTCAATTTAGACAGCAGTGAACACTTCTTTCTGCTAATGAATGGTATTGATGAGTTAGTTGAGGTATTGAATGAGTTATGAAAATAAATTGGATAAAGATTAAGTTCATTTTTGATTTTAGCCACGCCCTCTTTTGCTCTTTAAAGCGGATCTACCTCAAGAGAGCGTGCATTATTTCTTACTTATTTTAATTTCTGAATAAAACTAAAAACTCAATAGTTGAATGCCTTTAAGCACTAGAAAAGAAGGTTTAAGTATTCATTGTACTAGGATAAATTCAATATAGTATGCTCTACAGTACAGTTCTACAGAGCAGCTCCAACCATTCGCACATAAACAATTGACCAGCCATGCGGGTCGAAGGCAGTTCGATGGAGCCTGGCGAAGGACACACACAACCGGCAGGGTTGCCCTAACATCTGCACTTACCAGTCTCTCACATAATGTTGGCAGCAAGCATAAACCTAAATTAAATACCCATGTGCTTGCCTCCTTCCGTTCCCCCTCTCTCTCTCTCTGTCACTGAATTATGTCTTGGCTGCTGCGTGGGTGTTGCAAGCAGAGCGAAACCCGATGCTGTCTCGCTGAATTTGTTTGTATTTACACGTGCTAGACGCGCAAGGGACCCGTAAGGTAGGGAGGCAGAGAGGGAAGGGAGGGGGGTGGCATGAAAATTAGATTTTCAGCCAACAGGTTTCCATTATTTGGCATCGCAATCCTCTGCCGTACTCTCCCTCTCTCGCTACTCCTTCGATATTGTGGATTCTACGCAGTTCGCTTTGCATAATACATAAATATTTTCTATTTGCGCTAGATTCCAAGGGGGGAGAGAGGAGGAAGAGGGAGCTATGTAGGTGCGAAACGGTCCGAGGTCTTGGGGGTCTCAAGTGGCGCCAATAGGCACAGCATAAATAAGCAGACATCCTTGCCGCGCTGTTCAGCTCAGCTCGGGCTGCCACTCACACATTGCCATTCAGACATCATTCATGCGAATGCTCCGAGTGGCAACTGGCTAGAGGAGAGAGAGAGGGGGGGGAGGGGGAGGGGAGACGTGGCTGAAGGGATGTAGAGTGCGGCAGCGACTCTCGTTTTTATTATTTATGTTACTCATTCGGCTCGTATCCTGCTTGTTGATTGCTTTGCGTACACGTGTAGTTTGTGGCAGAGTCCTGCCTCGTCTGCCACACCCCCTTGCCACTGCTTCCCTCCCAGCCTGCTCTGTCTATATATGCGTGTACATTTGTCGATTCGCTGTCGAGCCCACAACAACAAGGTCCTTGCACATGGCTCTGCCTTCACGTCTCTGCCTCATGCAGCACGTCCTGTGCCGGCTCCTGGTTGCCATCGTCATCGCCTCGACGCGCTAATATTATGAATGGCAACTCATGCATTGTAGCCAGTTGCTAGTTGCTTTTTCCTGCTACTTTTCCTTTTTTCTCCCCCAACAAAAACTGTGGCTCACCTTTTGACACACTGGCCGAGGCAGAGCTCACAGTGGCCCAGGAGCGGCATGCGGGTGCCTTGACAAATGGGCGCGTTGGAAGAGAAACTTGTTAAGATTTATGCTCTCATTCTTGGGTTTTGTTTTTGCCGAAAGTGTGTGTGTGTGGGAGAAGTTGTTTATTGCATGCGATATAAATCCATAAATGGCATTTCTTCCTGAATTTGCAATTTGATTTAAATTACTTTAAGTACTTTCTACGATTTGTATTCACTTTTCGTTACTTGTCGTTACGTAGTTAAACATTATTTTGAAAAAACTGTAATACACAATATCCAATGTGATGGCCAGGACAATGGAATACAAGAAAGAGCCGGACTGTTGTGTCTTCTGTCTGATGCCCAAACAGAACAAGGTGAAATTGTATTGCAAGCATACGTTCTGTCACGATTGCGTTGAGGTCTATTGCCAGACAATACGATACAATCGACGTTGTCCGATTTGTCGCAGAAGCTTTTCGTATTACGAGAAGATCTCAAAACATCCCTTGGTAGTCATACTTGACGAAAGCGACGAAGATTCCTTTTGAGGAACCTGATAATAACTAATGATCAAGTGAGATTCAATGATATTTTGGCAGAGTTAGATAGTGACGACGTTGTTTCTATTTGCTGTTCATTTGTTTATTTAATTGTTCAGTTTATTATTATATTTATTGTTATTTAACTGTTCATTTTTTAAAATTGTTAAATCATAAATCATTCAACGTTAATCACTTTCTTGTTTTTGTTGGGGCCACCCTCGATTTTATTTGATGCGCTCCTGCTTCGATTGACGCCTGCAAGTGTGTGGGGTGTTTGTGTTTGTGTTTGTATTAGAAGAATTGCTCGTAAGCCCCTTAGCTAGAGAAAATCTTGCGAAATTGCTTCAGCAGAAATAGAGGAAATAAACTAGAGCATGTAAGTAACAAGTCGCAAGACAGGAAGAAGGAAGAGGGGGGAGGTCTGCTCGTTGGAGCCTGATTGCTACTTAAATCTTTGTATTTACTTCATATTAAGCAATATTTCACCTGGCCACACTACACCACATGCACTGTGAGTGACAGGTGTGTGTGTATGTGTGAGTGAAGTGTGAGTGTGAGTGAATTTGGTGTGCTTACATTGGGTACATTTGCTCCCTTTTCGGTCGACTTGACGACATCCCGAGTATTTCTTATACGAAATTGAGGTCAATTTGTTTTGTCATGTTGAGAGGTTGCCATAAAAATTTCCCTTTCACACAAGCACAAGCTGTGTGCCTGTATTAGTGCTCAGCATTCCTTGTGTTTTTAATATTAATATAAATATTTACTTATTTATTATTTACTCTCGCCTCCGTTGACCATCAAAACGTGGTCCCGGTTCCGACTGCAGTGCGGTAATCTATCAGGAATATTACTCCAGGCTTGGGCCTGCTGGCATTTTTAATATTTAAATAGTTGACATCAAAATGATGAAGTTGGCTTTGGAGAGAGTTCCTGTTTTGGAACTGGCAGCTCCTGCAATCATTTTTATTGAAGGTTTTTCCCCCCGAAGGAATTTTCCAATTTTCCTCAGCTTATGTGCGTGTCGCAACTCTTTAACCCTTTTCCTTGGCACTACTTTAATGAGGTTTCAGCAGAGGGTTCCTTTTGGTTTAGTGAGTAGAATCGATTAACGGGTATAACATATGATAGATTTTAGGATCTAGGTCTAATTGACACAGAATATATATAAACGAAAGTTCTTCAATTGAACGTAAGAGATACAAGCCAATTGTTTATTAAATAACTATCTCTAAAGACTTTAATAACTGTAATGAAACAACAAAGATACTTTAAAACACTGTCCGCAAAATGAACAATTTAAAACTTATCTAACCTCAATTCTTGCTCGGTTTTGCCGTTGTGCCTGCAACAAATAAATGCACAATTTATGTAAAATGTCAGATTTGACAGCTGACACAGAAGTTCTCCGATGCTGCAGTGAAATCTGATTGAAAAATCATCTGAAAAGCAAAGTGAAATTCAAAGAAGAAAAACAACAAAGAGCGATACGAATTTTCGCTGGCTAACAAAATGTTTAATAATTTTTTACGCAAGCGAGAAAGCAAAACAAAAAAATACTAACAATCAAATCAGTGAGAGACAGAGATGAAAAACATGCATTCTTTGATTCATTTCATTTGCAATTCAATTCCAGTTGTTCTAATTGTTGTTGTTGTTGTAGCTGTTTTTATTGTTCTGCATAAATGAAAACTAATTCGTGAAAATGTTATGTTTTCTGTTTTCTATTTACAGTGGCGCACAGCAAAAATCGAATGCAAATCGAATCGAATTGAATTGCCCGAAAAACCACACGAAACGCGAGATTCCAACAGAGAGAGAGAAAGAGAGAGAGAGAGCGCGCTCTTGTGCGAGTGAGATGCAAGCAGAATGTGCACAATACAAACATCAATTCGTTGCAACTCGGAAAAGCTGCCTGACGCAATGAAAAACTTATGAAAAAACGTTCAATTATCGCGCTCGACCACAACACTAAAGCGAGAACTCTTAAAGCGGCCCACGCACATTCGCATTCGCAGCCGCAGCCGCAGCCGCATCCGCACATTCGCGCACACATCCGCACCCGGTGTGGGGCCAGAGGAGCAGAGAGGGCCACTAAGACAAGCGTCGAGAATCGCATTGATTGAGCGTCCTTCGCTCCCTCTTAATATACCTCTTCCTCTCTCTCTCCCGCAAGTGCAATTGCCAGCATGTGTGCGAAGAAACAGAGGGAGACAGATAGCTGGTGCTTCTCTCACCTCTTTGCGGTCTTTTTCTACGCTCTGCTGGGACTAAGCAGCCTACCCGGAGGATGGGGCGAACAGCACCCGGCGACTGCTGATGAAGGTGAGTCTGAATGAACATGCGTTGCAACAATCACACTGCGCTGATAGGGTTACCACCGCGCTATAAATAAAACATGCGAACCCATTGACGAAATTGCGTCAAAACCTCAATTGGAAAATAAACAGCGTAACCGCAAGAACACAAGTGGAAATGTTTTCCACGAAATGGAAATGGGGAAAATGTTCATTGAAAAGTGCGCTTAGGGTTGCCAGCCGAGAAACACACACACACACACACAACACCGCAACGCACTCAAACAACAAACAAATAGAAATAAAAGAGAATACAAGCATGAAAAGTAATTTAGACATTAGCACTTCGCAGGGGTTGTTCAATTTTCTGTTGCCCTATCTGGCTCCTTGTTTTTTGTCGGGTCGATAGAACTCTGGGTTACGGGCATAACATTTTGACAAGTTTTCTGTTGTTGTTATCGGCCAAAGGTCGACTTAGGGTTCGGGGAAAATAACATTGCAAAAAAATATTAGGGGATAATTCTGATGGGTGAGTGTGACTGAGGGTATACTCTGTAAACGATAATAAACTATACACAAGGTCCTTGGGAGGTATAGTCATTAAGTATTTTCTTAATCAGGTCAAATTCTTGTCAAAGACCTTCACATCTTTTTTAAAATATACCCAAAAGACATACAAAAGGTTCTCATAAGCTATACTTCGAGTTCCAAAAGAGGAACCTATAAATTTTTCAGTTAATATCGTAAATCTCATAAATTTCATAAAACATGCACTACTTTAAATTGTTAAACTGTACACAAGGTCCTCATAGAATGTTTCAAACGTTTTTCAACAATCTTCAGTTTCTTAAACCGTACACAAGGTCCTTATAAGATATATTTGGCTTTATTAACAAGATCTTAAGAGTTCCATTAGAGGAGCCTGTAACTTCCCCAAGAAATATTATAAATCTCTTTAATTTCAAAGAACATACACTACCTAAGACTATCAAACTGTACACAAGGTCCTTGTAGAATAATCTTAGCGTATTACAACACTTTTAAGATCTCCAAACTATACACAAGGTCCTCATAAGCTATATTGAGCATGATAAACAAAATCTCAAGAGTTCCATAAGAGGAACCAGTAACTTCTTCAATTAATAACGTAAATCTTCTTAATTTAACTGTACACAAGGTGCTCATATGGTATTTTAAGTGTTATTAAACAAAGTCTCAAGAGTAGCATGCAAAACTCCACTGACATTTACTTAAATCTCTACAACTTTATGACAACATATCCCTTTCAAGAGTATTCAATGGGTTTGCAGCTTTGAAACTCTCTTTACTCAAGCTGCGACTCTAATGGCTTGGCAGTCTCAAGTTGAGTACCAGCTGAAACTGGATATCTCAAATGTTTATCCTCCCATAAATCAGACCCCTTAGATAGTGTACATAATGTGGTATGATTAACAGAGATATGTAGTTTATATAGATCTACACAGAAAATGCGGGTCCTCAATATGCTAAGTATTTAACTGCCAAAGGTCAGCAGCACCTTCTCTCCCTCACTCACTCACCCTCTCTCTTTCTCACTGACTGTCTGCCCTACAATGTTTTTATCCCTTCAATTTCAATGCGCTTAACGGAAATCAAATGAAATTCGAGAAAATGTCAATGGGGTTTTTGGTAAGGTAAGGTTCTGTTGTTGTAGTTGTCGCAGTTGTTGTTGTTGTAGTCGGTTCATTACCGCATACTATGATTATGTTGTGCCTGTGTGTGTGTGTGTGAGTGTGTGTTAGTTGACTTTGTCGTTTGTGTTTACTGATTTTCTAAACGAGCGGTAGAAAGAGAGTGTGCCAGTGGGGGAGGGAGAGCAGGGCGGAGGCGTAACCTTTCAGGCCAAACATCTGGCATCGAAATTCACTCGCCGTTAATTACAAGGGACTCTGGAAAATGGAAATGGAAGTGGAAATGCATTGCCAGAGTTTGTGCTCGTAATGTTGCGCTTCGATGGCAAACCAAAGGGCAGTGAATGGTGGAGGGAGGGGAAGGGGAAGGAATGCCGCTGATGCGGATGCAAGTGTGTCGAGTGCGTTTCTAAATTCACATGCAACGAATCGAACCCGAATTGTGCCGGGTGTAATTGGATTTATGCGACTGGTGACAAACTCTGTGACACTCAATCGGCTACCCTCCTCCCCCACTCTCCCATTCCCTTCCCCTGCCACATTCTCGCTGTTATCGATGCCAACCAAACTTGAGCTCATCATCGTCATTATCATCGGCATCAGCGTCAAATGCGATTTAAATTTGATTATTCTCAATTATTTCGTAACATGCATTTCATTTTCATTTTCAATTTCGTTTTCATTCCCATTCTTTTTTCTCGATTTGATGTACTCGGAATGCTCCATTTCAGTTTCTGTCTGAGTTTCTCATCCCATGCCACGCCTCATCCCCTTTGGCTTTGTGACTTTTCCTGTTCGGTTTCGGTTTCGGTTTGATTTCGATTCTTTCCTTCTCTGCTTGTGTTTTTTGTTTTTTTTTTTTTATTTTTTATTGGTTCACTCGAGTAGATTCAGTGCTGACTGAGCCGCTCTCTCCTCCTCGGGACGGTTGCATTTGTTTGATTGAAATTGATTTCTCGTTTCTCGCTGGGGATTTGAGACTCGACTTAAGAACCATAATAACCATAACCATATTGTATGGCATTGCATTGTATTGTGCAGTATTTTAGTAATATTTTCAAGTGCTCAACTTGACTTAAGGCTTAAGTGTTAAACTTAGAGAAACCCCCGAGACAGAGACACAGAGAGAAAGAGGGAGGGAGAGCTCTTCAATAAAGATTAAGTTTCCACTTATGGCGCGTCGCATATGAAGTTGTTATTATCTTAATTATAAGTGCGCGTCTGGCTTACCATATATAATCATCCTAATGCTCTGGATACTTTTGCTATTCGCTGTGAACCGAGACCCAAGTCCATTAAAATGCAGTAACCTAATGTTGTCCTTTTTACCCGTTGGAGTGTTTTCAACCTGTTCCTGTTGGCTATCTCATCAAATATTCAACCTTTTTTATTTGGCCGAACTGATTTCATGACTGCGATAAGCAAATATCTGCCATTCCCCGACAAATTACTTGTTAACAAGTGCATTTTAATGCGAACCAAAAACAGCAGCAGCAGGAAATGGAAACGAGGCAAACGAGAGAGCGAACTCACTTTGCTGTGGCGCCTCGATGTTCCTTTTTGGCCAATTTGTGGCATGTGCTTAGCGTGTGTGCGAGGGTGTGAGTAGCCGCAATTGGAATGAATGTTGGCCAATAAAAATAAAAACGGGCCTACAATGGTTGTGGTCTGCCTGCTTTCCCCCTTTTCCCCCTTTCTCCCTCTCACCTCGACCTCGTGTATGTGTTTGGCCAATTGGAATAGAAAATTGACATGGTTTTTTTTCTCTGTGTGTGTGTGTGTTTGGCCTTTTTTTTCGGCTAAGCGTAATGTAATTTGAACATGCAACAAACTATTTGGCGGGTTTTTAAGTTGCCGCAACTGCAGCAACAGGGGAGGAGAGGGAAAGGGAATTAGGATGTTGAACTGGTTGAAAGTGAAAGGGATTCCGTAGAATCAGGTTGAGTTCATAAGCAGAAAGGTCAGTAAACGATAGTAATAAAGGTGCAATACTATCGAAAGTAGATTTATTAATATATTTATTTATATTTATATCATATATATATTTATATTTATTTATTTAAAAGATATTTATTTCTAGCATATTTATGTGCAACATAAACAATCAGTTTGAACAGTTGAAACAATATACAAATAAAGAAAAATATTTATATAAAAACTATCGCATAAAATAGAAAAACCAACAAATATTTAACATACTGACCAGACAGCTGTGGGAATTATTTAAATACTTTCGAAAAAACGGCGTGAAATATTGCAAAAACATAAATATCTTTACAAGAGAGTAATCAATATAATTCTTTCAAGAATGTAAGCAATGTTTAAATACTGACCACTTTGACCTTTTCTAGCTAAAAAACAAATACCGTAAACTGCCACTCCATGCGATAATTTCTGACATTTTGCCTTCCTTTTTTTAATAAACCGATGAAATACAATTGAAATTCTTCGCATTCCCAGCGATTAAATGGTTAATTTCCATGTAATTATTTGCACAGACTTCGATAGCAAATACAGACCGAAACAAAGAGAAATCGGCAAAATAATCGAAAAGGTATATAAATTTTTATGGCAAAAGATCGCATAAAAAACGGACAAGTGAATAAATATATGGCCAGGAGCCAAAGTGTTTTGAATAAATAACAGCGAAAAGGCAAATAAAAAACCCAAAAACGACAAGGGAGAAAGTGCCTAGAAAGAGAGGGAGCATCAGTAAGAGAGAGAGGGGAGAGAGGTTAGCGTAGCGTAGCGCAGATGTTTTGACACAGAAATAATCCATTAATTCAATAAATGCGTAGCGGGAATTTTCGCTGCCAGATTCGGTTTACAGTTTTTCGTGTTTTTCGATTTTTCGCGTGTTTTCTGTTTTTTTTTTGTGTTATCTTTTGTCATGTCGTTGGTCAAAAAGGACTTCTTTGCAAGGCAAATATTTGTACAACAATTTGTTCGGGGAAACATGTTGAGGCGTCTCCTCGTGCAGCTGGAATCCCGAAAAAAAACCCTCGACGGCGCTAAGCGCCAAGGCAAATACGCGCTGGAGTCAAGAGTCCTGGCGGATGTTGTTGCTCATTTTAATCCTTGATTTCGGCTCCCAATACATGTGTTGTGCATACACACCCATGTGTATTGGGTAAAAAACCCATAAAACACACGCATAGAGGAAATCCCGACCCTTTCGCTGCGGCGCAACAGAAGCTGCTGAGCAAACAGCGCGGAGTACTTGAAAAATTACCCGACTCGCTGTGTGAATGGATATGGATTGTGCGGCATGAATGGAAAATGCAGAAAAGCCGGAAAATATACATATATATTTTAAAACAAATACACACGCAGTAGGGGGCCGGGGTAGGGACGGACGTGCTCAGCTCTGAAATCAATGGGCTCAATTTGAAACCGCTCGAATTTCATGTTTCATGTTTGGCAAGCACCTATCGATGTTCCCACTAGCTGCGTCTCTCTTGCACTCACACACGAAGCTTCTCTCTCTCTTTCTGTGTGTGTGTGTGTGTGTGTGTGTGGGAGTGTGTATGACATGCACGGCGTACGGTGTGTGGATGCGGTCAAGGCAGAGTTCTGCCTTTGACGGCACCGGCATCACCTCCACACCAAATACCATTTGCAGGGTTGACTACGCCACTGCTCTCTCTCTCCCCTCCCCTCTTTACCCCCTTGCTGCTCTACCCCTCCCTGTCTGCATTGAGGATTGCGCATTGGCGTCGGATGCCTTTTCGATTTGCAAATTGTAAATTGGCACTCGATGATTTTCGATTTTCCAAAACTGAATGATGGCCGCCTCAGCTAGTGTGTGGCGAGGGTGGTTAAAGTAGTTGTGAATGCATGTATACAGACGATAAATGGTTTATTAATTTGCACATTAGGCAGCTTAATTTACAAGCATTATACAAATTAGTTTTGTGGTGTTTTCCCCTCAAGTTTTTAAACTTTTTGCAGCGCACATTAATCAAAACAAAATGCTTATTTACACTTTTACTTAACACTAATAAATTATAAAAACTTTAAACACTTGAGGCTGAAATCAATTTAAAAGTTCCAAAAGCTTAAAGCTTGCTTTAAAGAGCTTTAAGTGCCGCAAAAAAACTGCCAAGGAACTTTCGAAACTGCTTAGTCAAGCTTCGGCGATTTACAACAATTTCCTTAAGCGCTCAGCCACACACACCAACATACACAAACACACACCAGCTTACACACACACCTATACACACTCGAACAGCTTCGCATATTTGGCGAGCTGTGGGTCTCGAGGCAAGTTTAAGCACTTTTCGCTTATGTTCCGCACAGAATCCGCATCCAAATCAGACTCTGAATCAGAATACATACGTTGAGTGTGTGTGTGCGGGTATTCTCAACAAATTTGGCATTCGTTTTTAATGTACTTGACCCGTCGGCAATAGCACAAAGCGAGAACTGAGCAGCAGAGAAGAGAATTGAGAGCAGAGCAGTGAGAACTGGGAATCGAGAACTGAGAACTGTTTGCTGCCTGCCGCAGTAAACTGGAAAAGTGCAGCTTGGTCCTTTGGCTTCTGGCGGCATATGGCCGTGACTGTGTGTGTGTGTGTGTGCGGGTGTGCGAGTGTGTGTGGTATGTGTGTCACTGGCATGCTCCATTTATGCGCTGATATACGGAATTATGCTGAAATCACGTTCCCACACAGCACGAGCTGCCGTCGCGGGAAGCCACGGGACGGAACTGGGCTCGGTCTGGTCTGCTTTGCTCTGGCCTGGTCTGGGCTCGGTCTGTTCTGGGTTTGGGTTTGGGTTTGGGTTCTTGGTTGCGCTCTTGGGCTCTTATCCTTGCAGACGTTGCTGTTGTTGTTGCTGCGTTGAAAATCTCAGCAGGAGCCGCAGCAGAAAAGTGCTTCCTGCATAAGCGATTTTCCCTGCTTAGACTTAGTTCGCTAAGAGACTGTGCGAGTGTGTGCGGGTGTGTGTGTGCGCGAGTGTGCGACTGTGTGTGTGCGAGTGTGTGCTGCTTCCTTTGATGTTGCTCTTTTTGTAGCCCACGTTGTTTTCGCTCAGTGCCGCCGCCGCCTTGTACTATTTATTTTCACTTGAAATGCTTTTACTATTCTCGTTCCATCGAGCTGATTCCACCCCTCCCCCCTCTCCTTCTCTCTCTCTTCCTGAATGAAAAACAAACTGTCTGCTTTGCTTACTTAAAGTAATCGATATTCTATAGGGTATCTGTGGGTTGGTCTGTTTGCCTAAGCCTCCTTCTGCTCCTCTTCAAACACACACATTTGCCCAGAGGGGCGAACTCTCGCATGTTCGACTGATTTAAAAATAATTCCATTAAATTGAATAATAGAACACTTCCCCCCCACCCTCTGCATAGGTATAATTAGCTGTATAATTAGCGAGAATATGAAATCGAATTGTAAATGCTTTATTTTGTCATCTAATCAAAATCACGGAAATAACTCGACGCGTGTCGCCTTCAATTTACATATGATTAGTGCGATAAACCGCTATGAATAACAAGTAAATAGCTAAATTTAAACATGTTGAAATAACTAACATTATCATATATAACTCATGTGAAAAGGATTCCGTTTTATTTCTATAAATAATGAGTTAATTTCTGCTGCCTTTGCTGTTGTGCTCAATCGTCTATCTGCCTTTGAAATAGGTTCGAACTGACACTTGAACTGAGCTATAAATCAATTGATGCGTCCAGGTTTTATTTGAAAACAATTGACAGCAGACACAGCCAGTCAGTCAGTCAGTCAGTCAGTTAGACAGACCCCGTCAGTCATTTCCAGTCAGTTGAGGTATTTTTCTTGAGGTCTTCAGCTCTTCATTCAGCTGGAAATCGGAACTTTATGACTTTTGGCGGCGGCAGATTTAACGATGACACGTCGCTGTACTCGACAGTTTCATCGGTGTCATCGCTATGCGGTAACTGTGCATTTGCCTTCGCCTTCCCCTCCCCCTCCTCTGCATCTGCCTCTGGCTCTACTGGCATTAGGTGTCTGCCGTAAATGGGCCTGTGATTTGGTTAAAATGCCATTATTGATGCCAATCAATCGACTGTTTTATAGGCTCCTGCATTTTTTCCTAGTTACATGAAATCAACTCTAGCCACTGTCAGCTCTGTCAGTGATGAGCTCAATAAAAGAGCTAGTTTTTTTTTTGAGTTAAAAGGTGGTATAGCCATAAAAAAGCTGTGCATTGAGGGATCGAAAAAAAGAAAGGAAAAAGGAACAAAATAGAGAATGTGTTTTATACAAAAAATAGCTAGATTTGCATGGCTTTTTAAGGCTACCTTAGCTAGCTTAACTCAATATTATTTCAATATTATTTCATTATTAATATTTGGCAACAATTAAGTACAATTTAACCTCCACATTTCAATATTTCTTTTCATTAAAATATATATTAAAGATGTTCGCATAAATTTAGCAAAGTTATTCATTTTCTAAAGTCCCTAAAAATATGAAATTTGACTCTAATTGAATGAAAAACTTCCTTAAAATACACTGAAGACTTTTTCTAGCCATGTCTCTTAGTGTTTCCCTCAAGTCAGCTTCAAAATAAAGCCAGATCTGACAGTTATTTCAAACGGGTTGTCATCACCATTCACCATTCAGCGCAGTTTACCTTCTCTTCTCGGGGTCATGACAAATGAAGAAGCAGTTTGTTGGCAGTTATTTTGGCAGCCAGCTGCCAGTTTGTGCCAGCTTGGTGTCGAGGTGGGCGTGCCCAAACACACACACACACACACACACACAGACAATGACAATGACATGGCCAAAATCAAATCGTTGTCATTGTCTCTTGCATTGCCTGCAAATTAACTCTCAGCGGATTGGCAGCAGGAAAAAGGATGCCTCGTCCTAATGGAGATTTATCAGTCGCATTATCTATCCATCAATCTTGTCACCCACACACACACACACACACACACACAAGGCCTGAGACAAATGCGTTGTGAGTTGAGTTTGATATTTACAAATTACAAAATTTTGACACGATTGATGGGCGCCTCCACAATTAACTTGATAGAAAATAAAATAAAATAAAAAACGCTCTCTCACACATATCAAGTTGGAGCCGAAAGTGACGGCCGGGCAATAAAACACACTATATATATATAGTAAATGTGTTTTATATCTGCATATATATTTATAAATTAAAGTTTCAACTCAGGAGAGAAGGCAAATTTGATTTTCATGCATATCTAAAAGTCTCGCAGTCGGGAAATTTACGAGTTCAGCGAGTGTGTTGCTGAATATTCATGAATAACTCATGAATGCATGCGGTGTGTATTTGAAAATATATCATCAAAAGCAACGTATAGAAGATAAATTGTTGAAAAGCACAACTAAAAACTGTTAAACTGACTCGAATGAATCTCCGAGGCCCATTTGTTAATTAAGTTAACAGCGATTAAAGTTGGGCCGCTGCTTGACTTATTCTTCCCCCTCCACCTCTCTCTTCTTGGTAGTCCAACTCTATTTGCATATTTACTGTACTCCCCTCGCTTCTGTTTGGGGTTTATGTTTATTGTAAGTCCCCATAATCTACTTTTATAGTTTGTTTACTCAATTTTCTGTAGCTTTTTGACATTTCTCGCTCCAAATTAAACGCAAACAAAGCAAAAGATGCACATGGCATATTTTATGTACCCCTCTGGGTGTGGATGAGGGGTTCCCACTCCCATTTCCATTCCCATTTCATTCCCTATTCCAGACACAATTCCCAAGTGCAGCGTTAGGAGAAAAAAGCGCGTGGCATCAGACCGAACAAAATCTGAAAAAACAAGGCCAAAACTTTGAGCGGAAGTGGCCAAAAAAATGAGAAAAAAAGAAAGAAAAATTGAAATCAAAAGCGAAACAAAAGCAAAACGAGAATGCAACGAAACACGAAATAATAATAGAAACAAGCGAATACGCAAATGGGAAAGTGCGGGGGAGCGGGGGGCATATATATTCGGGGGTGGAATGGTGCCTGGTCACGGCAGAGAAGTGAAATGAAAAACCCAAAAACAACAACGAACAAGCAGAGAAAAAGAGAGCGAGAGAGAGGGGAAAATATGCACATGAATTTAGTTTCAATTCCACATAAATCGCCGGGGCTTAAAAATGCCATGGAGATCCTAAAAATACGCAACGATTTTCATTTTTTTTTCAATGAGAAATAAAGTGGCGATTGAGCTGGGGAAAATTTGGAAAATTGAGAGTTGTCGACACCAAAGCGATTGTCTGCCTAGGATGCTTGAGTTGAGTGAAGAGAAAACTTAATTCTCGTTATGCGTTTCTATTAAGAGAGTGTTGAAGAACTGCAGCATAAATGAATTATTATTTAATTTTTTAAAGTACCTATAGAACTCAATTATTTGCAATTCATTCAGTCATTCATTAAAAATCCGAGCTGACGTGTGATGGAATGATTGACTTGCTTTACTACGAGGGTCGTTTGATAAGTCCGTGACTTTTTGAATAAAATATATTTTTTTCGTCAAAGAAGCGTTTTATTTCTCAACATAATCTCCTTTTAGCTCTATACATTTAGTCCAGCGTTTTTCCAATTTTTTTATTCCTTCCAAATAATAGGTTTTCTCCAAAGGCCCTCAAAATAGTCGTTTGTTTCTGTGATGACCCGAATCTCTTACCGCCGAGCCATTTCTTCATGTTTGGAAACAAAAAATAGTCACAGGGGGCTAAATCTGGAGAATATGCTGGATGGGGTAGCAGTTCGTAGCCCAATTTATGAAATTTTGCCATGCTGACACGAAATTCACTTTTTTCCATTTTCGTTAAAATTCACGAGATCGTCTGCTTTCAATGCCTATAAAACGCAAACCAAAAAACGCAGCTTTCTCAAAATTTTACAGTCAGCTGTTAATCGATAACTGCTGACAGGAGCAGTGTTGTATTTAGAGCAGGTGCGCGGCAAATACAAAAAGTCACGGACTTATCAAACGACCCTCGTATTAAATATAAATAGTAATATATGTATATAACGATTCAAATATATTCATTCAACCGGATAAAGTAGATGTAGTTAATAAACATAAGTTACATGATTGATGAATGATTGATATTGATTAAGTCTTGAGCTAGATAAAATTCTTAATATATTTAGTAACACTTTAAATGAAATTAATATTAGGTTGGAAAATATCTCCCTTCCGCTTTTTTGTCTTTTGAATTTCGCGGCTATGTACAAAGCGCTACAGAGCTCGTATCTGGGAACACTATACATAATTTGAAAGGTCTTGACATAACCTACAAAACAACGCTATGCATGATTAGTTTGGATATTGCGTACAACAGTTATAGACGTGTAAACATGGAGTTGACTAACGCCGAAATTCGCGCTTTTTTAAAGTTTTCCTTCGTTAAAGGCAAATCCGCTAGAGAAACGTTCCGTGAGATTAATGGTGTTTTGGGGGATGGTACTCTATCACGTCGAACCGCGGAGGAATGGTTTCGACGATTCAGAGCCGGTGAAAACGACACCATGGATAAGCCGCCCGGCGGAAGACCTGTGACGACAAATACCGATCAAATCATGGAATACATCGAGTTAGACCGGCATATGGCATCTCGTGACATCGACATTATGTATAGTGTTGCCAGATACGAGCTCTGTAGCGCTTTGTACATAGCCGCGAAATTCAAAAGACAAAAAAGCGGAAGGGAGATATTTTCCAACCTAATATGTAAATTGCATCGTTAGACACAATGAAGTTATTAAATGTAAATTATTTGATTGATGTTTGATTGATATTGATTTAAAGGTGAGCTAGATGTTATAATTAATATATTTTATATAGTTTCTTGCTACTAAATGATGCACAAATATAAATATACATGCTATATTTGCCTGCTGACCTTCTCCAACATTCGATTGATGTTGATTGACTTACCTTGCATAAGTTACAGCATGCGTATATGTTAACGCATTTCTCTGCAGTAAATAACAGATTATTTTCGTTATTAATTTGATTGACAGCCTCGGGAATTGATCGACTGCAGCTTATCCAGTTTTCAAATCTGTCCACAGGGGAAAAACACACAACCCAAGGGATTGAGAGAAGAGAAAACAGCTGATCTCATGTTGTGTTCGGGTCTATTTTAGGGTATGCCGAGTATACTCAGAGGTATCTCTAGGCGCAGCGATTGCATTTCTCATTCATTCCTCTCCACTCGTGCTGTGATTAATTTTTGCCATTCCAATTTCTGGGCCAGCAGCGCCCGCACTGGGGTTCACCCTGGCATTTTTATTACGTCCCGCTGACAACTGGCGCGGGGCACGCCATGCAGTCCCTCCCATTGCCAGTACGCCCCATTCACAGGGCTCCTAAGTGGCCCATGTTGTTGTTGTTGTCTCGCTCTTTCTCTGTTATTAATGATCTACAAATTCCCCAGACATTTCATTTCATTTGAAGTTGACACACAAAACGCATGACAACGCGAACAAAAGCGAACTGGGATAGAGAGAGAGAGAGGGACGGGCGGGTTGCAGTGATGTGTTTTAAACTGAAACCGAATGTTAAAACTGTCCAAACACTGTTCCGCTGGCGATCTATTCTCCGCACTACCTCGGGGGCCTTTACTATATACTCGTATGTATAGACAGACCGAGGGCTGTTCCGTTGCGATAGGGAAATGATTTTGAGTAATTTATTTTATAGTTGCGCTGAAGTATTTATTATTTTGAAAAGCGCCGAACAATGCCATGATTAATTTGAAGGGCCTCCCCTGCCCTCCCCTTGCCACGCCCCCGCCTCCCTCTTTCCACAGCTGGCTGCGCGTTGAGCAAGTGTGGCGCACTAATCCCTTGAAAATTCCTTGCGGCCACGTCCCGAAACCGAATCAATTTTTTTCTCTTTTCTAACCTTTCCCCCCTTGTTTCTCCGTTCCTTCTCTTCTTCCTCCTCTTGCTGTTGGCGCAACATATTTGGTTTTATGTGGATCCGTGTTATTTATTCGAATCGGTTTCGTTTTCGTTTTCGCTTTCGTTTTGGAGTCGCACTTCCCTCGTTGCCTTCAAAGCATATTGCGGCAAAGTGGCCTTTGAGGGCGTTACCATGCCCACCCCCCTCTTTCCTGGCTGGCCTGGCTATAATTCAGAATCAATCGTTATGGTTTTGGCAGCTTGCAAATTTTTCTTTATTATATCATATTAATTTTATGAGTGTTGTTTTTGCCGCTCTTCACAAAGACCGCCGACCAACAAAGACGGCACCGTCCCCTCCCGAACTTCCCACTGGCAGCTGCTTTATAGCATTTAAAAGATATTTTTCATATCAATGAAGCTTTATTTGGGCAGGCCCAGCGAGCAAAATCCATCGAAGAAGAAGGAGAGAGACTGAGTGGGTGAGAGAGGGGGGGGCGAAAACTTTGCTAAATTTCCTAAAGTCATGCAAACATTTTTTACATATATCGATTTTTTTTCTGGGCCCCTTTTTCTTGCGTGCCTGCCAGACAGAGAGGGGAGGAGGGATGGGGGTGGGGTGGGGAGGTGTAACTTCGCATACATATTCAGGACTTGTTTCGGGACATTTGTTATGACAGGCTCAAATTGGGTGCTATCAAAATTATATATTTTTTGCATAATATCTTCTTCGGGAGCTCAAGTTGTGCCCGCGTTTCAACGTGGCTACGTGGCTGGAAGAGCTAATTCGATGCGGCATGAATATCATGTTTCACAGCGATTAGTGGGAGTGCGCGAAGAAGAGCAGAAGGGGGGGGGACAGGTACCACTAGTGCTACTGGTACCCCTTGAGAGACAGTGAGAGAGGGGAAGAGATGCAGCCATTCATTC
The DNA here is from genome assembly GCA_018904595.1 of Zaprionus indianus. Taxonomy (NCBI): domain Eukaryota; kingdom Metazoa; phylum Arthropoda; class Insecta; order Diptera; family Drosophilidae; genus Zaprionus; species Zaprionus indianus. Next base: position 1,199,206 of record JAEIHA010000709.1, on the reverse strand, counting down.
AAAGGCAGAGACAGCTTTTGTTCTCTGCACAACACGCAGCACTTAGGACATTTTATTGCAACTATTTGTCAAAGGTGTCCGTGGGGCACTTCAAAGCGCAACTTCCATTTGCGAGGCGCGAGCAGTAACAATGACAGCCAGATGGACAGAGAGAGAGAGAGAGAGAGGGAGAAGGAGGGAGGGAGACAGACAGACAGGTGGGCGAAGGCGTGAAGCAGCAGACAAGCTGCAAGTCAAGCTGCTGTTGCAGTCATGATTACACTAGGGTGGTCCAATACTTGAGGCCATAAAATAAAAGAACTAAAGTAACATATTATAATGGGTGCTTATGCTTGATCTTTACAATATATAATTCTAATAAACAAATAAGGCACGTGACTTTATAGTTCAATTTCTGCTAGGTAAACTCTCTCAGTTGATGAAAAATGAAATGCAAAGCAAACTTATAAATATTTCCTCTTGTTTTTTCACACACTCACACCACGAGTCACCCTACTCACTCTCTACTTAGTGCCAAGATCGTAATGTCCTGTCTGTCAGCCGTAACAATACCGTAAATATGCGACTTACTTAGCAACCTGCGCCAGGCTCTAACTGCTGTTGTTATGTACTTGAGTGCGACCCATTGAACTAACTTTGCCAGGGAGGAGAGAGAGAGAGGAGAGTGAAGTTGGGGGAGTGGCGGGGTTAAACCCGTTTATGGCGGGCCATAAACACGTGTAAATCCCGTTCATTATGAAAAAGTCACGATTTGTAGTGTCAATATCGTAAAAAAAAATGTGCAGGCGGCAAACAGGCTAGCGAACATAACCTCACATATTCTCAGGCACACATGGGCAATAAAATTGAACTAATTGAAGACATAGACACACTTCTGGCCAGGCAGAAGAATGCTCTTCTATAGATTCCGCCCCGCCAATGCGCGGCTTAACTTATTCTTATCTCTCCATGTGAGTTCGAGTTCGTGCCCCGCACGGTGATCTAATCACTTTGAGTGATGTATCTAACTATCGTGGGCCGAGCCGAGCCGCGCTGTGTCCATATCCGCGTCCATATCCGTGTCCGTGCAGCAGGTTCTTCTTCCTCCTCCTCCACTTGCTTCTTCTTCTTCTTCTTCTTCTGCATGTTCTACTTATCTATCGCCTCTGCGTGTTCTGTTTGCATTTTACAAATGTCAACAATGGTAAATGCACTTTGAGGTTTCTATTAGTCCATTTGCAAGAGTGTGTGTGTGTCCCTGAGTGTGTCCATGTGTGTGTACATGTGTGTGTGTGTGTGTGTGTGTGTGTGCTTGCGTGTGTGTGTGATAAGCGTGGCGAGCCTCACGCTGCGTTGCATTTGATAGACGTGGCACAGCGTATGCGATAAGTGCAACGCACCTGAACCTCACTTGGGGTAGTGTGCCGCAAGGGGGGAGGGAGAAAGGGTAGGCAGCCAGGTAATCCATCATAAAATTAGTTATTATTCTTTACTTCTCTCTACCTTCTACCTCTCTTTCCTGTCTCGCTCTCTCTCTCTCTCTCTGAGCACAAAGATTTTTGAACATAGATTACGTGGCCCGAACAGCTTGTTATAAATAAGGAGCGCTATATTTATATGAATATTGTATGCGAGCTATATAAATATGCATGCAGTCGAGTGCCTGCACCGCTTGAACGATGAGTTATGTGTGCCAGACATGCCACGCAACTGTAAACGGACTCGAACTGACCACAGTGAGTGACCATTCAGATAAGATATGTCTATCTATATGCAGTGAGAGTGAAGGGACAGAAAAGCTCATTAACTAAAGCACTTTTGATTGCTTTAAATATCTAAAGTGCCCCAGAAAAATATATATAATAATATTATATATAATATACTATAATATATATATACAATTCATATATAATCTCTTGACTCAGAAAGAGGTATATTAGCCTCCCTCGTTACACATTTGGTATCTTTCATGCATTTTCTGAAGTTTTATTTGACCAAAATTCAATAAAACTGACCAAGCCACACACACGTACACACACATGCACGCAGTACTTTCCATATTTTATAACTTCCTATACCCAATCGTATAATAAAAGCAACTTTATCGAGTGAGGAGCAAAGAGAAAGAAAGAATCGAACAAACTTGGCTAATTTTGGAGTTAATTTAGCTGAGTTTGTCAATGGGAACAGTAATCGGAATTGTATTATGGGAGTTCCACAGGAAGGAACGTATTGAAGGGGGGGAGTAGGGGGGGTGGCCCAACAAGTGAATGGACAATTTGAACATCCGCCAACGCTTTGATGTTGGGGCAGGCAGACCCTAAAAAAAAATGTCGACAAATGCGACTGCAGGAAATATTAAAGCTCAAATCGATGACAACGAGGCAACTTCACAGCGAGTTGGCTCACAGTCAAATAAAATAAAGAAAAGCTACGATAGAGGGGGGCTGGCAGAGAGGGGGGTGGGTCATAAATGGGCAGCAAACTGGCATTGCAAATTGTCATTGGTCACGTGCAGAGCTTGAGGCATTCGTGTTAAGTTTGTTGTTGGGCTGTAGAGAAAAAAAAGATATAGAAATAAAAGGAAAAATCAAAGAGACATTTATGTCGCTGCTGACGCTGTCAACTGGCGCCTACTCAGCAGGGGGAGGGAGGGGGGAGGCGTTTGCTTGAGTCATTGCCAATTTGTCGCCAGCAATTGTCGTTGCTGCTTCAACTTGTTGTTGACATGTGGCTTAAAGACAATCGAAGTTTGGTTTTAGCTTGAATTACAGCTGCTTATGGTGGAAAGAGGAAGAGGAGAGGAGAGCTTTAAATTGGCAGACTGATGATTGAAAAGTTACACAGAAAACAGGAAAATTGTTTTTCAGAAAAAGTTGTAGATAAATACAAGAGAAACTTAAAACAAAGGAAGCTAACTAGAAAAACGCCAATATATCTTTATGATAAATTCCCCCTAGGTAAAAGGATCTGTGTTGTGAAACACCTTCATGCACTACCAGAGAAGAGAAGAGATATAAACATCTGCAAACATATATCAAATTAGAGTTTTTTCCTCATTTCCATTTCCATTTCCTGCCCCAGAACATAAACATTTGAAGTTTGATTTATTTTCGATCTGTTTATTTTTTGTAGCAGAGGCGCCAACTTGTTGTTGTTCTTCTTATTGTTGTTATGTTTTCTTATTTATGTATGCGACGAAAAGCTCTTGTTGCATGTTGCTTTCTAGTTTCCCCAACTCTTTCGCCCCGTGGGGCTTGAGGCAAACAAATGATCTAAGTAATTACCTTACATGTTGCATATACATGAAAGTGATCGCACAGTTTGGAGGCCCATTGTCAAAATATTTTGATTTTAATTTCCAAACTGCAGGCTAAATAAATAAACGAAGAATGAATGAATGGATGAATGACTGATTGAGTGAACGAGTGGATAATTGCCTTGCACTTAGCTGAGATTGTTTTGCCAGGCGGTCTAAGTGATCACTACAACATCCCCTCAGGGGGAGGGGGAGGGGTATAGCTAACACTAATGCATTGCCAAGTTATAAAAAAAATGGAGAAGTCTGGGAAAACATGTTGGAAAATAGTTCCATAATAAAAGGAGCTCATCTAGGTTGTTCTTTCTTCTTTCCCCTTTCTACTTCTATATTTTCTCCATATAAACTATACATTTTATTTGCCATACTATCGCTAGCAGTCTATAAAGAACCTATTCTGAAACTCCGTTCCAGGAATTCTCTATCAATTGACATGCAGATTCTTGTTCGGAGTTCATAAATTGAGTTTCTGTAGAAACTGCATCGGCAGCGTTGATGGTTTACAATATTGCTCGTGTTCTTCGCTTCCTATAACTGCATATATATGTGAGCTATAAACGAGAGAGAGAGAGAGAGAGGGAGAGAAGCGTGGCCGCATCATGTTGACGCCCACATTAAGTGGCACAATTATGAGGCGACAACATGGGGCAAGAAACATCTTGAGCGGTGCCTCGCGACTGGGGCCCAGCATGTTGTTGCTTAATTATAGAATATGTCATGCATGGCGACTGTGTTGCATGCACCATTAGCACGGAAGAACAGCAGAAGACAGGGAGAAGCAGGAGGGGGGGGAAAAGGAGGGAAGACTACAATTTGTCAAAATATTGCCGGCTAATAAAAAGCAGATCAAAGCAGATCAGAGACAGATGAAGCTGCCATCACGAGGCTACACAACATTGAAATGCACTTTTGCGTCTAATACTCATTCACACATTCATTCATTCGTTCGCTCACTCACTCACTCGTTCACTCATTCAGTCAGTCAATCATTAATTCCGATCCGATTCGGAGCGTGTGACAATAAATCTTTTCTCCCACTTGTTCCTTCCCCTGCTCTTCGCTGTTCTTCTCTCCTCCTTCGCTGCAGCTTATTTCCGGCTCAAATTGATCGAACGACCTACACGATAAACGATAGTTAGTTACAAAAGCTCGCGTTCTCTTTTCGATTATTCTGAATGCGCATTCGATTCAATTTCCATTTCCATTTCCATTTGAAATGCGCATTCGAAGAGTGTGTGAACATTTGTTTGTTTGTTTGCTGCGTTGCAATTAGCCATTAACAGAGACACTTCCCCTCACTTCTCTTCCCTTTACTTCCCTTCTTCGTCATCGTCAACGTCATCGGCGTCTTCTTCTTCATCATTCATTTTATCGCTTTGATCTGTTGACCCCAATTGGGGTGCCCAATTCTTCTCTGTGCGGCCAAACAAATTGCATTTGCCCTCGCAACAACGAATTAAATCATTCAATCGATTCCGATTTCGATTCTAACCATCCACCATACTTACCCCCCTCTCCCCACGGCTCCTCTATGATTGTGGTAATATTTTTGGCGCCTCCTTCCCGTGGCGCTTTGGCTAAGTGCGTTTTGTGTATATATTTTGTGATGGGGTCGTTGGAAGTGTGGGGTGTTGGGCCTACGATTTGTAACGCTGATTTGACACATCTTCCTCGATTCGTCTATGGCCATAACTAATGGCCCTGGCCATTTCTCATGGCGCTCGCCACGGCTGCAATTTGTTAAGAGTTGCGTCAAATGAATGGCAAACAGATGGTCGCCGCGCCGCAGGAGGAAGTCGTTGGCTGACTCGGTTCCGTTCCGTTCCATGCGGATGTTTCAGCAGTTTGTCCGAATCGTTTGATATCAAGTTAATTATGCGCTATGTAAGTATCACAAGAAGGGGCAGATTAGGCAGTGGCACATGTTTTGTAAGAGTTTATTGTTTGCATTTTATAAGACATTTGTCACGACGTGTAAGCATCTTTAGGAACTTAGAAGGAAATAGTGCTGCAAAGGGCATAGAAGGTTTATAGATTGAATAAGGTTTATAATGTGTTCGAAAAAGTAAAGTTTTAAATACATAAATTGAAGAAAATATCTATATCAACATGAGCTATAATCGTTAAATTTAGTAGAATTATTCCTTATTCCATATACTCAAATATTTCCTTACAAGAAGCAATGAAATTTTATTTATTTTATACGAAAACTGAACTTATTCCCTTGTCTAAAAAACCTTCAGAGCTAGACTCCTTAAACTTGTTAAACCTTTCCTTTAAACCCCCAACTAAACGTTCCCATAGTTTCCTTTAATATTTCCTTAAATAATTCATTCAAATTGTCAAAGGTTTCTACTCATTCAAGTTATTCACTGGCAACAAACCGCTCATCATATTTTGTAGCCACAATAACCAAATATGCCACAACATTCCATTCCACTCCACAAGTTTTCATTAGCTAATAATAATTCAGCACACCGTGCCACGCCCAGTTGGGAACTAGAGAGGGAGTTGCTGTAATTCATTTCATATGCAAACCATGCGACGTTTACAACAATTAATCGAGCACGGAAATTGGCCGCGCGGGCCCCGGGCGAGAACTTTGCAGTTGTATTCCGCCAATTAGGCGATCAACTGTGCGATATATACATTTATATACGTTGAGTAAAAATGCATTAAATTGATTAGCTTCCCTGCTCGATAAGCGACTAAATGTCAGAGATATAGAAGGTATAGAAGGGTGCTTCAGTGTTGCATGTTGACCAATTCCGTGAAGAGCTTAAAAGCAAAGCAAACAAAACGATAAACCGAAAATCGAAAAACTTTGATAAGTATTTAGGCAGCAGGGGGGGGGGGGTCACATAGACATATAGGCACGTACGACACGCCCAGGGAAATATGGAGAATATAATTTGTATAATTACAATGCTTTTATAATACCAAATACCAATCAACAACAGCAACAACAACAGCAACAATGGCAACGAGAGTTGTCAACTGGGCTGAGCTACACCCAGTGCAAGGCCTAGTACGCCCCCCACCCCCTGCCTCTCTCCTCCTGCGACTAATTGCCCGCCAACTGAGCTCCACAGCGGGCGGCACACGCACAGCAGGAGGAGGGCAAGCAGAGGGAAGGAGGGGGAAGAGGGGAGGTAAGCAGAAGAAGTCATCGATGTCGACACCACGTCGCGAGGTTGCGACAGCTTCGAGGCGCCACACGAAGACGCACCGCACTAAATGCATATAGATGATGACGATAGCCGACGTCGACCCGCGATCCGCACAGTGGGACACTCGTGGAGGCGAGCGCGCGCTTACCCTTTCAGCGGCAGCTTATCAACAAAGGAAATCGAGCTGTCACTCAATTTATAGTCATAGTTATGGCAAAGATATGCACACTGTATACGTGTGTCTATGTGTGTGAGTGTGTGTTTGTGTTACAGTTGAACGCACAACCAGCATATAATGTCAAAGTTCACATATTTTAATTAAGAAAGTTATGAACAGCAGAGTCCACTAAATGGGGATTACATTACGAATGCCCAATCAACTCATTTAGAACTTTATATCTTCATGTTCTCTATTTTATTCTTTGTTTCTTGCAGGTCCTCTATCGGATGTGCTGACAGCCGTTGGATCTCGGAGGTGGCGCTACCCTGTGATCTTATGCCCGGCACGCAAATAGCCGACAAGGTGCAGCTGGTCATCTGGTATCGTCAGGGCAATGTGAAGCCCATCTATACGTAAGTATATAGAGGGATTTAAAATTGGTTTATTAAATTTATTGAAGATGTTAAAATTAAAAGAAAAAGAGGAAGGAATAGTACCTTCGGTATGACGAATGTTCTATACTCATGCAGGTTTTTATATCCTTCGATTTTTCCTATATAAATATATGTAAAGGTGCAGAATTGACATTGGCATTGTATATATTCAATATTATGTCTCATCTTGATTGGCACTGATAAGTAAAGTTGTTTCTTAAATCAGAAATGATCTTCAAACAAAAACCTTTCACATTTCAGCCGATTGTTCCTATGACATATATATAAAAGTGGTTAGATGCTTATGAAATTCTATATATATGTTATATATAAAGAAACAGTCCGACAAAGTCGAGTTTGTTGCAATATTTTACCAAATAACAAAGATCGGACGATAGTTTCTATGACAGATATACGATATATCGGTCCCATACGGTTAATTTTGACTTATTTACAGCTTGCAGTAATAAGTTGCATATGTGCCAAAAGAGTTTCTAAACTACAGTTCGTTGTAGTAAATTTGGTTGCTATATCTTAACAAATAAACAAGGATCGATCGATAGTTTGTATGACAGCTATACCATATATCGGTTCGCTACAATGTACGGCTCGTTCCGACTTATTTACAGCTTGCAGTAATGAGATGCATGTCAAGATAGCTCTAAACTTGTATATATATGAATAATGAACGAAGCATTAAATTCTTGCAACTAACAAAAATAGACCGATAGTTTGTATGGCAGCTCTACGATATATCTTTCTTCTTCTTATACTTATTCTTAACCAACTTCACTGTAACTTTTCTGTTAAATAAACCTTTTTAATGCATTTTATGGGATGAACAAAAACCCGAGCATGGCCACATAAAAACCCTGATTAAACGACATTCCCGAAAGTACTTTCGAACACGTTAGGATCGTCACTTTATGTGGCACACGCATCATACACATTTTAATCCCCGCAAAAACGATGCTACGAGGGTCGTTTGAAAGTCTTATTTTTTATAAAAAAATTTTTTTTTTTTAAAAAAGGGTTTTATTTCTCAACAAATCTCCTTTAGCTCTATACATTTAGTTCAGCGTTTCCATTTTTTTATTCCTTCCAAATAATAGGTTTTCTCAAGGCCTTCAAAATAGTCGTTTGTTTCTGTGATGACCCGAATCTCTACCGCCGAGCCATTTCTTCATAAAAAAAAAATAGTCACAGGGGGCTAAATCTGGAGAATATCTGGATGGGGTAGCAGTTCGTAGCCCAATTTATGAAATTTTGCCATGCTGACACGAAATTCCTCTTTTTCCATTTTCGTTAAAATTCACGAGATCGTCTGCTTTCAATGCCTATAAAACGCAAACAAAAACGCAGCCTTAAAATTTTACAGTCAGCTGTTAATCGATACTCGACAGGAGCAGTGTGTATTTAGAGCAGGTACGCGGCAAATACAAAAAGTCACGGACTTATCAAACGACCCTCGTATTAAAGCGAGGCCCGGGATAAAAAAAATTGAATAAACAATTTGTTGTATGGCTCTTCTTTTTTCGGATATTTCCAATGTAATATATTTTTGGGAGCCCCCGCCAGGCGGACAACTTAGGTTGCCTGGTTTTTTTTTCTCAGAGTTGTGGGCCAATTATGAAAAGCTGTTCAGGAAGGGGGCAGCGGAGGGAGAAGTGCGCTGAAGATGGCGACACACGCTGGGGCAAGTCTAGGTGCGCTCATTATAAATTCTATTAACGTAAGGCATTTATGTTGAATTTGACGATATAAACATTACTTACACACACATGCGAGTACATAAAGAGCGCCAGGTAGAGTACGTGCCCAGTGGAGGGTGTTCCGAGAAGGAGGCGAGGAAGGTAGCAGTAGTAGGAGGAGGAGGAGGAGAACGAGGAGGAGAGACGGGGAGGAGGGACAGCTTTAAACGAGGCAATCAGAAATATATAACGCGAGCAGATGGGAACAGAAAGACCATATAATATGTGCTTGGATACTGCAGGCATATAGCTACACTCAAAGAAATTACAGATTGGAAAGGAATTGAACAAAAATGAGCATTGAATACCTTAATGAATTTTAAAATAAAGTTATTCTCAGTCCCAAATCAATTTCCAATTTACGCTTTGTTCAAATAAATTTTCCTTAATATTCATGGACTTTCTACGTCTTTTCTCTCAGTGCATCGTATCACAATCCACACAAGCTTGTACAGCCTTAGCTCTGGCTCAAAGGAACAAGGCACACCCGACTTGAGTCGAGTAAAAGCTGACGCAGTAGACCGTAAATTGATTTTGCATACGCGGGCAACCTTGACACGCCTCCCTTCACCTCCACCCATTCCAGCACCCCCTCCGTTGCCTTTATCCGAAACGAAATCGATTATGCGCCAGTCAAAGTGTCAAAGTTGAATGTGCATTCATGTGGTTCGATTGATTCTGCGGCATAAACTCGCTGCGGCGACTCTGCAATTACAGTTGCCAGTTTCCCAGCTTTTCCAGCGCGAGTCTTTTATGGTGCCACATAAAGTTTATGGACTCTGCTGGCCCCTCCCCCCACACCCCCAACGAATACGTATCACACCTAGATCCATCGAGCTACCAAATAAAGTGTTTTTCTTTCTCTTACTCTCTCTCTGCTTTGCTTGGCTCGTGCCCGCATTTTTTATTGTTTTCCATCAATTTTAATTTGCTTTTTCTACACTTCATAAATTTTCCGTTGTTTCGGCTGTTTGCTCGAGAGCGCTTTACAACACTGAACAGTGCCGAGCTGAACGAATTTCCATATGCACGGGATGAGGTCGCAAGATTAATTACACGAGAAGTTGCTTGTCCAATTGCAGGGCAAAGAAGAAAGAGAAGGAGAGGGGGAGAGAGGGGGAGAGAGAGAGTGGGAGAGAGGCTCGACCAGGTACAATTGCCCTAGCCCACTCTCACTCGCACTCCTCACTCGCCTGCCCCCAATCGCTTTCTTATCATTGACCTTTAGCGTGGCGACTCCCGATTCTGAAGTTTATATCTTGGCAATGTGGGTGAGAGATAGAAACAAATAATGAGCATGGCAAATGGTCTGGCCTGAACCTAATTTAATTATCTTTAAATCCATTAACAAATAACCATCCATCATGTGCCACTTACTCTGCGAGCTGCTCTCATGTCTTTCCCCCACTTCCTCACTGCCCTCTCTTGCACTGCATTCGTTTTTTTGGGGGGTTTTCTTGACTGCATTTGGTAATAAATCACACGCAGCCAGCCACAAATGGGAGCTGAGAACCCTGAGCTGATATGCATAAGCTAGTGATATATTCAAGATGCGCGATAATCCCAGACAAGCTACTTTCGTGCTTCTCTCTTTCTCCTTAAATAATGCAAAAAGTGCGATTGACCTTTGCCAGTTGCGTGCGGAACGAAGGTCGATTTAACACGCAAATTGGCAAGGTAGTTTATATATATATATGTATATGTGTATGAAGATGCTCAAATAGATTTGCTTTAAGAACAGATCTTCAACTCTAGAATCTGTAAGACACTTATTCTTGCTTTTAAACGAATTGAAAGTACTTAAAATTGAAAATACTTTAAGTAATTAACAATTTTATACTGAGCTTTCTACATAAAATTCATAATCTAAGTTTTTATATATAAATGGATGATATATTTAAACTCTCATATCATTATATATTTAATGCATTAAAATATGAATTCAACAAAATCGATTTATTTAAAGTTTTTATCTATTAACACAATGAACAATAAGCTATAAAAACAGCTTGCTTACATCACTAAATTATCAGTTTACTTCAACATTTGTCACCTGTTGTGCAACTGAAAAAACAATGCAATATATATCATATATAAAATATATCATATATCATATATCACATATAAAACATACGCATACTATGATAATATTTGTTTTTTGAATCGACCGCACTTAGGCAGAACTTTTTCAAAAAGAAGGAAACAGACTCTTTAATGGGCTGCTGTTTTTTAGCAAATATAAAGCGATTAACTGCAGCTGGTGCACAAAGAGAGAGAGAGAGAGACATATAGATATAGTACATATAATATATCGTAAATAAATCGTTAGCCTATGGAATCGGCTTAAAAGTACATGCAGAAAGACAGACAACAACAACAGCAACAAGCGCTAAATTGGTCAATTAATTAATTGAAACAAACTATAAAACGTGAAATGGAAAAGTCGGAAAGCCCGGCAAACGAATTAACATAAACAGGGAAATTTATTTTGGTTGCCCCCCCCAAACGATTTTGGTGTGGGGGCGTGGCACTTGCCAGAACAGAGAACACAGAAAGGGCCAAAGCGAATGGAGCGCAAAGCAGAAAACAAATTAAAAATTTACAAGTGTCATCAAATTAAGTGCCGCACACACACACGAACACACACACATATAAAGAGCCAAACAAATGTGCCAGAGGCAGAAAAAATAAAAAAGGAAAGAAAGAGCGAGTGGAAGAGAGAGAGAGACAGAGCAAACTATTTAAATGTAACCATTTAAAATGCTTAAAAAACCAAACTGAAATGTTACGAAAAAACACAAAAAAAAAAGAAATCGAAAGTTCTGAAATGCACTTTGGTTTATTTACGATATACACTCTACGATATACGCGCTGACATTTAATGCGGCATTTTGTCAAAATGCATCGGGCGAAGCTATAAACAAAAACGCTTTGGCAATAACAATAAAAACCGTTTTCTCAATTTCGATTGTTTTTTCTTTCGCTCCGTTTGGTTCTGTGTTTTTTATCGTAATCAAGAGGGGGTGGGGAAGGGTAGGAGGGGAGGGGGTAGAAGTTAATTAGACATTCTATTTTCGGGCAGGTTTCGGTTGCATTTTCAGCGATTTTTATGCGCATTTAATTTCTGATTTGACACAGTTCTCTTTTCCTTTTCCCCCTCTCCTGCTTCACTTTTTATCTTCAGTCGCATTAAATCGATTGATGGCCATAAAACTAGCTTTTAATCTGTCGGGTGTGCCGTGCGATTGAGACACAAATTAAGTGATATTTCTGCAGAGAGAAACCTAGCTGCTTTATCCCTGAATAATACTCACTTAATTCAATTGAAATTCACTTGAAATATGCAAATTTGTTTATAGTATACAAATATATATAATGTTTGCTTTTCTCTTCTCCCCCCTGCAGGTTCGATGCACGCGGCCGGCCCCTTCATCAGGCCATACCCTGGGCCGATGAGAACGTCTTCAACAAGAAGGCTCACTTCTATTACGACACAAATCCGCCGGCTTTGCGCATCAAGAACATTCAGACCTCGGACGCGGGGATCTACAAATGTCGCGTTGATTTCCATAAATCACCGACCCGCAATTGGCGCATTAATGTGACAGTTTTGGGTGAGTAAGGGGAAGGGAAGGGGAAGGAGGCATACTTATTATTCAAGCAGAACCCTTGTCAACTCTGCCACTCTCTCTCTCCATCTCTCCCTCTACAGTGCCTCCCACGCAATTGACCATACTGGACCATCATGGAGCCGCTGTGCGGGATCAGACCGCGGGACCTTATCTCGAGGGAGATAGCATCAATTTGACCTGCTTGTCTAGTGGCGGTGTGCCGCCTCCGCGTGTCTCGTGGTGGCGCGAGCACGCGCTCGTCGACGACTCCTTTCAGGTGCTGCCCGATGGTTCGGTGCGCAATGTGCTGCAGCTAAAGAATATTCAGCGCAAGGATCTGCTAACGGTAAGTCGGGAAAGTGCTTAAGCCTTATTTACGAGTCCCGCACAATACACACCGCTGGCCATTTATTTCGGTTGGCAACAATGGCATCCCCCACTTTCCCTCCCCCACTTGCTCTCTAATGACAGCAGTCGGTGTGGCCCAGCGGTCCCAACGGACTTCGCCGCACAATGGCTAATAGAAATCAAAGCGCCCGGGGGAGCTGAATGCAACCGGCGGCGGCGGCAGCGACTGCATTGGGAAAATATTCAATGCGCCACTCGCACTCTCTCCCTCACTCACAGCTGCGCTCTCTCTCTCTCTGTGTGTTGATTCTAAGCCGATTTCGCTTTTGCCTCGTGTAATGAACAATATTGTTGGAGCGCGCTAATCCAGCGATTCTGTGGCAGTCCCAACCTCAACCTCACCCCGGAGGCCCCCTCGGGCTGCCAGCACTTGTACAAATTGTAGGCCCCATTGTGAATGACGGCCCATTGTGCGCCGCTAGACTCATTGTGAGAGAGACCAAAACTAAATTAATGCTGGTCGGGAAAATCACTTGAAGACTTGCGCGTGGTAAGACCAAAAATTATTGGTTCACAACAAAGATGAGATGCTCGACGCATTTGACAAATCTCTATTCTCTCTCTCCGCATTAGAACATTCTCGCTTGGTTGCAGCTCAAAAGAGCAATAGACCCCACTAAAGTTTGGTCATAAATCAAGCGAACTGAGGTGACTTAGAATGCAGGGTAATAAATACGATTTAGGTGTATTCAACTGCATTTTTGTTAATTATTTATGATGAATATCGTAAGTGCATAAGTTGAAATTATGGGAAGAATCGTAGTTATTCACAGATTAATAGAATTATATATTCAATTAAATGTATAAACTGTAATAAAAAAAGACTCAAAATAGCTTCACTAACCATAAATCTTATATCGTAAATAATTTTAAACACCATCAAAAAAATAACTTAAAAATACGATTAGGTTATTCATATGTTATTTATGAGAATATCGTAACATAGGTTGAAAAATGGAAGAATTTATTGATAAAGATTCAATTTATATTCAATAAATATAGAACGCAATAAAAAGGAAACTAGATAACTCAGTTCCCTTCTCAGTCTGCGCTACTTTATATCGTAAATCAATCTTCAAAATGATCACCATCGAAAAAACAAATACAAATGATCAACTTTATTTCAATTTCCATTTAAAACACCATTAACAACTCAACGAAAACCCCAAATCGATAGACATTTGAATGCAACATAGTTTCCACAGACACCGTATACGATATACGATATACGAAGGCAATGCCGTTAAACGCGCAACAATGACAATAAACAAACGGGAGACAACTGCGATGACCTACTGCGACCCCACCTGGTGGCGTTGTATAACCGCAGGGAAATTTATGACCCAATTTCCTAGCCAAAAACCAAAGAACAACAGCAACAACAACAACAACAACGACACTTTGACAGACTTTGAGCAAACAGTGAGAGAGAAGGAGAGAGAGAGAGACTGGAAAACTGGGCGACTCGACGTTTAATTTTCCTCAAGTTATGCAAATATTTTTATTGGACATCGTTACAATTTTTCGTGCCTCAATAAAATGTTCGTACGGTCAGCGAGTATCGTATTACCAACAACAGCAACAACAACAACAGCGACTACAACGTGTACAACACGAAAGAAAACGAGCTAGAGTATTTATGATATTAATACACAGCGAGCGGGAGCGAGAGCCTTTGAACCGCCTCGCAACATAATTGATTAGCATTTGGAGGTGCTCAATAAGGGGCTGGGAGGGAGTGGCAGAGGGGCGGCAGTTTGGGGCAGGTGCGTGTTGAAGCAATTAAAATTAAATGTTCAGCTTGCTCGGGCTGATTTATCATCTTCTAGACATGCTCTCATTATCGCCAATATTTTATCGTATATTGTTATTGTTATTAATCGAAGGCCAATTATCGTAATGTGCATAAATCAAATAAACGTTTCACCTTTTGCAGATGTACACGTGCCAGGCGACAAATGGCCACGTGGTGCCGGCGCTGACCAAGAAGGTTATCCTGGACATGAACCGTAAGTAGGCTGGCGAATATCGTAAAGTGATTATGGCAAACTGTATGCAGCAGCAACGTTTTTTTGTTGTTTGTAATTATGTTTATGGCTCCACGCGGTCCGTTTGCCAAGTGTCAAGAGTTCAAGGTCGGCTGAGCGTGAAGCTCGTATCGGGTGTGGCCGAGGGGGGCGTCGTCGCTTTTACATGGAAATTAATGTAATTAAAGTTTTTGTCATTGCGTTCGGTGTGGTGTGTGTGTGTGTGTGTGTCTGCTCTAATGCCCGTTAAGTCCGATGTTTATGCATTTATGACACATAGTGCAGAGAGAGTCCCCGAGCCCCACCCGAGGCGGGGCCCAGAAACCGTAGCCTGCTCCACTTTTGCGAATATGCTAATCGCGCTGGGAGTACCCGGAACAGCTGTACACCCCTTATGTAGATACGTAGCATACGTAGTTATTTACGATTATGCGAGCATGCATGTCGTTATAAGCTGGCAAAGTTGTAAAGCGGCCAGGAGAATACTCTCGCTCGCGTACGGTACGGTTACGGTCTACACATATTGTCGTCGTCAGGATGTCGATAATTAGAATTTTCGCATATTTTGTTGAGCGTCGTAAAGATAAAGATATTTGAAAGTCGTAAAGTACGCTTAGGTGCTTTAAGGTGCAAGAATAAACAGCATCTTGCATTACAAATATGCAATATCGTAAAAGGAAGGTCATTAAGTATGCTCAAATGATTTTGTAATTAAAGGAAACCCAAGAAATATTTTTAATAGCAAATTAAATACAGTAAAAGGAATATTGTAAAGCAAATATCGTAAATCGAATATCGTAAAGCGAATATCGTACAGCGCATATCGTAACATGTCTTATGTTTAGCTGAGAAAGTAGATAACTTTTCTGTTTTAACATGTTCACTCGATTAATCTCAACACCCTTCCCTTACTCCTGCAGTACCGCCCCTGAGCCTGCTGCTACAAGGTCTCAATCATGCCGTAGTCGCTGGCACGCGCACCCATGTGACCTGCACTGCCATCGGTGCCCGGCCACCGCCGAACATCATTTGGTCCAAGGCTGGTCAAATACTGAAAGGGGCCTCGCAATCGGTAAGTGGTGGCAAGCACTGAACTTGAGCCTCAACTCGTGTTCACGTTCACAATTGTATTTTACGATAATCGCAGACTGCTTCCGATGGCAACACAACCATATCGGAGCTAATGCTCATTCCGGTGCCGGAGGACAATGAACGTCAAGTGGTCTGCTCGATTGCCCTCAACTCGGGCATAACGTCGCAGCAGTTGCACGAGGGCGACACCACGGTCACGACGGCGCTGGGCAACGGAAACATTGGTCTCTACCTGAAGGACTCTCGGGTGCTCAATGTGACGCGTAAGTTGAAGCACTCGAACACTTCCGAAGTACTTCGACTGCGAGAACTGTGTGTGAACTGTTGCTTCCATATTTCTTGCAGATGCACCGATTGTTAACCTCAACTTGGGTGCACCACTCGATGCGAATAATCTGCTGAAGGGATCCGATGTCTATCTGGAGTGCGATGTGCGGGCGAATCCATCGATCACTCGGGTTGAGTGGTATCACAATGTAAGTTGGCTAATATCGTAAAGTGTTATAAAAGGTTTAATTATGTACTTAAAAAAATAGGGTTATATCGAAAATAATACATATGTATGTATATCGTATATCAAATATCGTAAATTGTATATCGTAACAAAATTCAGTATACTCGCTGTCCCTAAGAATTTTTAAATTGTCGAATATTGAATATCGTAATTTTTCGCTTTTATATCGTAAGGGTTACATCGTAAATTTTACGTAAGTTGATTATGTATGTATGTATGTCCACTGAAAACAATTAAGAAAATTAAGTGCCAGTGCTTTATGGTTTTTTCAATATCGTAAATTGAATATCGTAAACTGATAACTGTCGCAGTTTTATCAACTTATAGCTCTTATATCTAGTTAAACAACAAGCACAACTGTTTTACAGTAAAAGCCAATATCGTAATTTGAATATCGTAAAGCAAATATCGTAATACTTTTGCACCTCTTACAATCAAACAGGACAAGCAACTGCACTCATCGCGGGGCATCATTATCTCCAACCAAACACTCGTACTCCAGGGTATCTCCAAGTCGTCCCACGGCCAATACTTCTGCCGCGCAACCAACCTGCAGGGCAGCGTGTCCAGCAACGAGGTTTACCTCGATGTCAAATGTAAGTGACCGAACACTGACCAAGCACTCAGCTCCAACAGGCACTCATGTTCCTCCTCCTCCCTCTCTTCCCTCCCTCTTTGCCTTTCTCTCCCTCTTAGATCCGCCCGTGTGCAAGTCGGAGTCAACGATAATCCGCGCCGCACTGAAGCAGACAATCAACATTACCTGCGAGGTGGACGCCAATCCGCTGGATAATCTAAATTACAAGTGGCACTTCAACAACTCGCTGGAGAGTCTCATCGAGCTGCCGCAAGTGGCGCAGCTGGTGCAGCCGGCAACGCTGCCGCTGCAGTTCCTTGCATCCGGCTCCGGGCTGGGCGGATATTATCAGCGCAGCAAGCGGAAGCACACGCACGGCACACAGCGATTGCTCCACGGTCGCCACGGACGTGTGGCCAGCATTGTGGACATGTCCGCTGCGCTGCGTTTCGAGGATGAATACGAACACGAGCACGAACACGAGCACGAGCAGGAGGAGCTGCTGCACGAGACCTTCGACCACTATCCGGACTACATGGAGCCCCAGATGGTCTACTCGAACATGGTGCACAAGAATCATGTGGAGAACAAGCAGCCGCAGCGCAAGCAGCAGCAACAGCAACAGTTGCAACAGCACCAGCAGCAGCAGCAGCAGATGCATCAGAGCGAGTCCGGTGGCAGCCAACTGGCCGAGCGCAAGCGACTGGCAGCGCTGCACAAGCAGCAGCATCATCGCCAGCTGCTGGTCACGCCCACAACGACAGCGACGCCGCCGCTGAACAATGTCTACAGTTACCATGTGGAGAGTTACGAGAGCTTTGGCGCCATCTCGTGCATTGCCAACAGTCCCATGGGGCACAGCCAGCCCTGTTGGTACCACATACAGCCGGCAGGTGAGTGCCATCGAATATCGTAAATGGGGGAGGGGCAAGAGGAATAACAAATGTGGCAAAATAATTGAATTAATTTCTCGAAATGTTTACTCTAATTGAAGGCAGGTAATTGTCGAGCTCTCTCTTTATCCCTCTCTCTTTATATATGTGTCTCTCTCTCTTCTTTGTCCCACTGCCCACTGTCCTTGCCCCACTGTGGCCTCGCCGTGGCAATAAAAGCCACGTTTACCCAACTTGTTGTTGTTTGTCTTGTTGTTGCAACTGCAATCTGTGTCGCCAATAATCTGATAATCAAATGCAATAAATTGTAAGGCGCATCATTTATTTACCTATCGCCATTGGGCGTGCATGCCTGGACATGTTCAGGACATGGCAGTGCATGCCAGATCGTGCCTGTCGCGCTGCCCGCAGTGTCCAATTAAACACACAGAGAGTCGAAACGACCGTGGCCTGAAATGCCACAAGGATAATGGCGGAGGCTGAGCAGCAGCAACAACAACTGCAACAGCAACAGTAAATAAAACGTGCTGCAATTGCAACATGCAGTTTGGCATTTAACAACACTGTGCGAAAAGTGTTGGCAAGTTTAGTGGTGGGAAATTGATTTTATGTTTGATAAGGAATTCAGGATTAGGTAATTTAAGCAGGAACTGTGAGAGATCGAAATAAATTAAAGGTGTTAGGTTTATAAGAAAACAAAACAGGTGTTGAAGAAGAAGACTATATAGATTTATATAGACTACCCACAAGTAACACAATTTGATAGTATTATAAAGTAATGTCTGTGACAAAGAGTAAAGAACTTAGGAATGGTTTGCCTTGGAATTGAATTTCTGTATTTGGTCTGGGGGTATATGGAATATAAGGGAACTACAGTAAACTATGCATATTAAAATATATATTACGACACCCCTAGAACGTCAGGGATGCTATAATCTACCATTCTATATACTATATAAATACTGTTTACAGCATAAGGAGATAATACATTTCTACTTAGTTGCTATTGCAATATTTATATAATAGAAACGATAATAGAATATCTACTTCTTATAGAACTGACTCTTATTGTTTTCCGATTTGTGTTATTTATAAGACACAACAAAAAGATAAAGAAACCTATACTGAAATATATATCGTATATGTAGCTGGCATAGACCAAAATAGGAAGCTCAAAAGAGAAAGATATTAAATAAGGAGACTATATTCATTCTAAATTGTTGTACAAGTATATAGTTGTAGTTCGCTAATATATATACTAATACACCATATATTATACTACTCAAACTGTTATACGATAAACCATATTGATATATAAACCAACATATCATATGATTTAAATCTATGTATGTAATCAACTGCAACATACACCATCGATTCAATTCAGTGCAATCAAAATTCCAATTACTCAGTTTGTTTCATTTACATATCGATTGCTGATCTAAAATGCTCTATAAGCTGTGAGTTCAGGCCACGCCTTGCGGCCCATTTAGTGTTACACCTTTCGTGACACGATTATAATACTCTCGAGCGTATAATTAATCAGGCCAGAAAAAAGAGGGTTAAAAAAAGCATAATGAACACATTAACCCTCAACTATTTGATTTCCCTTCGTCGACTTAATTACACACAGTAAATTAAGCCAGCAGAAAACACATCTGTATTATATATGTCTATATATATATTCCTGTTTGCAGACCTACCCGAACCGGTGAAGAACTGCACGGCATACAATGCGACAGCGAACTCGCTGCAGATTCAGTGCATTCCCGGCTACGACGGCGGAATTCCGCAGCACTTCCATGCCCAGATCTACGATGAACTGACGCGCCAGATACTCTACAATGCCTCGTACAAGTATCCCGAGTTCACAGTGAAGCGTCTGCCCAGCGACTCGGCATTCAACATACGCGTCACGGCGGTCAATGCGCAGGGACCGAGCAAAGTGGCGTATCGCGTGCGCGGACGCACCCTCTCGGCGCCCCTTCTACGCACCGGTAGGTAACCCCCCCCTCCCCACAGTTACTCCTCTTTCTAAACTGCCCCAAAACGTCGGAGTTTTTACCCATTTTTGATTTCTGATTTTGCATTGTTTGCTTCTCTTTCCCCCTTTCTCCGTGCAGCCTCCTCGACAGCGGTGCTGGTACAATTGACACCGTTGCTGGGCGCTTTGGTTGGCGTCATAGCGACGCTCTTTTTGGTGGCCATTTGCGTGGTGATTTTTATTAAATTCCGCAGCAAGCGAAGCCGTCGCCATGTGAATGGGGATGCGACCACAACGGAGGCGGACAAGGGCAGCGCGGAGCCGCTGTCACGCAACATGGGCAGCCATTCCAGTTTGGAGGACAAAAATCCGGATGTGGTGCCGCAGGAGGCGAACAGCGAGGATGAGTTTCATTTGGAGGAGAAGGCATTCGATCGCCTGAATATGGAATCACAGCGCATACTCTACACGCCGCCTACGCGCATTAACAGCGCCTCCCCGCCGCCGCCATCGTTGTCGCCCACATTCAATAAACAGGTGAGTGTGCGATAAATTATGATTTTAGCATATAGAGTGGGTCCATGGATAGGGAGAAGGGGTAGGGGGTAGGAGTATTCGTAGGTATTGTGGCTTGAAAACCTTTTCACTTTAAAGAAATTGAATGAAAATTGAATTATTCAATTCAACCCATCAAAACTGTTGCATACTTTCGGGCATTTGCACTATTAAAGCAGATTAAACCTCAAAAGAAACGACCTAAAACACTAGTTTTCTTGCCAGACAACTTGTTTAGAATACCCCAAGACTAAAAACATTCTCATAAATACTTTAAGAACCCGCCCTATCGATTATAACTAGATTTATATGCATATTGCAAGAGAAAGGCAAGAAAGTGATGGTGGGAGGTGGACAGACAAGAGAATTGCTTGGCTAATGGCAATTTAATTGCAATATGCCAAAGTGCTTAAGTTGAGTTAACTTTGGCAAAGGAAGACGTGCACGATGAAGATGGAGAACACGAAGAAGAAGACCGTTATGTCTTAACCTTGCCAGACTTTGTCAAAGTTTTCTTTTCTCCTTCTTTTTTTTGAAGTCCAGCTGTTGTCTGGTTAACAGACATCGTAAGCTCTTTATAAGTAGTTTGCTATACTGCTGCTGTTCTATAGGTATTATTAAAGCAAAAACAGACTTGAATAGCACAAAAACGCAGCACTTCTTGGTATTATTTACTTGCTCTATGACTAATTCCAGCAGAATGGTAAACAAACCTTAAACAAACCTCTATTTAGCTTACAATACGAAGCCATTTATACTTTGCATTAGAAAGAGAAGTTATTAATAGAGATTATTGACATAGGGGGGCAAATTATAGACAAACTGACAGCAGTGTTGAGATAGGAAGAAAGTAGGAAGTAATTTCTAAATATATAACTATTATTAAAGGTTTGTAAGTCCCTTAGGGATCAGAAAGTCAGTAGTGTCAGAAGTTATGAATATATCATAGCAAAAGACAGTCTTAGAATAGAAGTGAAGTTCAACATAGAAATGTCTGCTTCTTTAACTCTACAGGATTTGAAAAGGGTCAAGAATATTCTCAGTTACTTTTTCTGCATTAAAGAATATAACTGTAATTTAATATAGATAAATTACCTTTATAAATATTCATATTATGCAGACAAATTCCCTTTACCTTTTGTATTCTATAGAAGGCAAGAAATACTAACTAAATTTACTTTTGTGTGGATTTATTTTCCGGCACTTAAATAGTTTTTTAATAGTTTCTTCTGCGATAAAAGCTCACTTAATAGAGCAATTTCCCCATTGTTGTCCTTTTGCTGTTGCGGCAAAGGGAGGTCAGAGGTCGGCATTCAATTTTGATGAGCTGCAAATGTTTTTTCGGGGCCAAAGTTAAATTCACTTTAGTTTGGTTTTCAGTTTGTGTTGCGGTCACTTCCCCTACCCCACACACACACACACACACGCCCTCCTGCTGGTGGCTAACAAGCTCATTAGGAGTTAAGGTTGTTTTTGCTGGTCGGCAACTTTCGGCCACACACAACACACTCACACACACACACACGCAACCGCTAAAATATGCAAGAGCAAATCATGAAAGTTGCACTTTGTATTTTTTAATAATTTATTAAGTTTTTAATGAACAATCCACCCCCCCGCTCTCTTCCTTCCTCTCTTTGCAGTACGGAGAACTGTCGCTAACAACAAACCCCGCATTTAGTTTGTACAACACGCCACAGAGGGCGCCAGCTGTGCAACGACCGATCTACACTGCCCCGCCGCCACTTCTATCAACACGTACCCCGCCGAACATCTACACACGCATCCCCGGGCGTGGCAGCACTGGCCCCAATGGGGGCGCCACCACCTACTTGCCCGCCTACGAGACACGCACTTCGCCCACCTCCCCCTACGGATCCACCACAACCTGCACAATGCCACTGCTGAATGGCCAATCGAATGGTTCGCTGCAGACCAACAGCAGCCTCGGAGTCGGAGCAGGTGGCATTGTGTCCTGCAACACGTTGCCCCATCCTGGCAGTCTGCATGCGGGCACCGGCAGCGGCGGTGGCATTTCAGCAGCCATGACCAGTTCGGTAACCAGTGGCAACATCACAATCGGTGCACCTCAAACGTTGCTTACCTCACCGCGAGCACAGACCGCCTACAGCACACTGGGCGGGGCAGGGGGCACACAGTCGCCGCTGCTTAGTGTGGGCAGCTCACTGATGGGCGTTGTCGGCGGCAGCGGCATTGGTAACTATGAGACGGTGAGCTCCTGAGAGTTAGCCAAAGATGACATTAAATGTCAGATCGTTTGCATTGGCGGGAGCAGCACGTGCACCACATCCGGCGCCGAGCGCACCACCATCGTTTAGAGTCCCCAAACTGTATTATATAGCTAGCTAGCTTTCCAGCCAACAGGAAGAAGGTTGATGAGACGAACAAAGATTATAAGACTTCCAGGAAAAGTTAAGAAAGAAAGATAAAAGAAAAAGAGCATTTATATTTAGTTAACGTGTACCAAGAGATCAGTTCTGTACCACAACTATAACTACGGTATATATAGCGTATATATATAGTGAATACATACAAACATATATAGTACCACTTCTACTTGAGATACTTTGTGCGTGAAAATAATGAGCTATGCTTCTGAACTCGTCAAGAAATACTTGCAACTAAATGGAAAAACAAATGAATATATATATCAAACATATATCGTACATACATATGTGAATGGTATATCTACTTGAGTCCCCCTAAGAATTTAGCTGTAGCCCGAATTGTACATATTAGTAACTAGACTAAGCTAATTGTAGAGTTCATAGTTGTAGTCTAAACTAAATTAGTTAGTCACATTGAATCTACGAAAAGACTATCCCCCTTTCACACGATGAATGAAAATGAACAAATCCTGAGTAAACTGAATATACAATATATGTATGGCATAAATACTATATACATATAACTGAATATATACATGTATCGTATATATAGTAGGTATATATACAAGTACTTAGCACAACATTAAAGGAAACTGATTAGGCGCAAATTATATATATATACAATATATGTGTATCTATATGTACATGCGATACGATATTACTTATTTTGTTGAATGTGAAGATACTTTATATGATCATCTGTTGTCGAATCTATCCAAATATATATACAACATATAGAACTAAATATAGTGAAACTCCAATTGCCCGCGTCAATGTTCAATGTGTATGTAAAAATTTTGCCACCCGCCCAATTTTCAGATTCAACTCTCTCCAACTATACGGATAAAGACACACACATACACACACACAGACACCCCACACAGACTTCAAGTTTGTGTGCGTATTGACATTTCGTCGGAACCATCTATCAATAAATAAATTGCAAGTGCTTTTTCAATGGACAAAATCAAATTGTATTGTGAATCGAATTGTAAATTATGATAATATAGAGAACTAACCTAATTCTAATTGAAAGTCGAATAAAGATATATACCTAGATATATACATATATTTAACTGTGTATAGTTAACTCTATAACTTCCCCCTGAATATTTTTTAAAATTATCCTCCATCGGAACTGTCACTAAACTTAGGTTTAAAGTTTTCAACATTTCTGTCAATTATTTAAGTTGTAAGCGAAACAAGTTTGATATTTATTTCGATTATTGTTTAAGATTTGAAGAATGATTTTACGTCTAATACGAATAAATCTAAAACAAAAAAACGTGAAATATGTGCAAGAATAAATAAAGAACTAAATCTGAATATAAAACTGATTTCTTATTCCTTTAACAGCGAAAGTAAATTCGGGAATACAATTTTAAAGCTTGTTTATGGGGCTGAAAATAGACTCTCGTGGGTGTAGAAACAGCCATTATCATGAGGTGAAGGAAGACTATGCGCATTTATTTTTACCTGCCCAGGGAGGATAAAGGGAGTTCGCAGAAAAGCTCTGCATCGCAACGGGAGACAGCTATTGATATCATATTCATAAAATTACAACGAATTCAGTTAGGGAATCACTGAGCATTTCTCAACTGTCGCTGGTTCACGGGAAACTGTCAGAGGGACTCACTCTGATAGATGTCTACTGTGCTGCCAGAAATTTTTCATAATTTAAGTACGCACACCCCCAAAAGTCGTGGCTGCTAATGACAACAGACAGGCGGGTGGATGAGGTGAGACGGACACTCGTAGGTGGTCGATGGCACCCAACCATTCCAGAGCAACAGGGCACAAACGACGACACGAGCTCGTGTGCGCATATTTGTCCTTTTGGCAGGACACGCAATATACTTTTGGAATTAATTAACGCAACGCAACAAAACCCCAGACAAAACACCCGAAAGCCTCCCAAATTAAACAGACAGTGTGTGTTCTCCTTCTGTCACCCTCCTTCTCTGCCTCTCCCCCGACCCCCTGCGTGTCTCTGCTTCACATGTGAAGAATCCACATCCTGCGGCGAAACTTGTCACAGACTAATTTCGTGTCTCAGCTCATAAATTGATATTAATGAGCGAACGTATTTTTTTCGCGTCTGAATTTGACTTCGGTTCGTTTGACTCGTGACAGTTACAAAGTGGCTCGAAGAATGCGTAATGCGAGTCGGCGACCAATGTCCTGCGGTTATTTAACATGACTCGACATTCAAATGAACAAACACACACACACACGCACACAATCACAAACAAGTGTGCGTATGTTCCCCCACCTCCCTGGGGAGCTGGCGCAAATAAATTGCATGAGAAATTTGTGTTTGTTCGCTTGTTTCACCTCGGGGGAATCAAAAACTATGTTCGCGTCGAGGTTGAGGAGTGCAAATGACAACATCAACATCAGGGGTATCTGTGAAGTATGTTTAATTTTGTGAGAACTAAAAACAAACGCAACAATTCAACTCAATCTTCCCTTCATCATCATTGCGATTACTTCTTCTTCCTTTTCTTTTCTTTTTTGTGTTTCCTATCCTTTGACTTGTGTTTTCTTTTGCACTTTGTCTCCTTCTGTTGCGGATACAATTCCATTATAGTTGGCTCTTTAAAATCGCTTGTTTCTTCTGGTTCTATAGTTGTTCCGACTGGCTCAACTCGGCCAATCTCCAGCTCATTTATGTCCATTACAATTTCTTGTGCCTCCAATTCCAGTGCGCGCTTATGCTCCTCTTGCTCTTGATTGCCCAGCAGCCTGCTGCACTCCGTGGCCTGTTCGCTTGCCAAGTCCAGGCCATCAACGTGCTCTTCAAGGAACTGGAAGAAACTGCAAAAGAAGTTACCATTAATGAAGTTTCGTTTTAATCAATTTAAAATGCACCTTTGAGCCAACTTAAGCTCGTCTTTCGCCCGCTGCAGTTCTGCTGGCTGGATGTATTCATGCTTCAAGGCAAATGTGTCACTGCTCTCTTGTTTAATGATTACGGCCAGATTATAGAGCAGCTTCATATCCTGCGGGGCCACATGTCGCGCTTTAAGCAGCCAATCCTTGGCCTCTTTGATGCGTCCGTCCTGGCAGAGTGACCTTGCCAGCAGCTGCATCACTTGTACAGAATTTGCGAACGGAATTTCCCTCAGGCATTGCGTATACAATTCGATGGCCTCCGCGTAGCGACGCGACTCGAGTGCTATGTGGCCCAAATTCAGCATTGCTACTCGACACTGCTTGTGCGACTCCAGAATCTGCTTGAACAGCATCTTGGCCTCGTCGAACTGGCCGTAATTACACAGCGTCACACCGAGGCCGTTTAAAGCCCACACATCGCGCTCATTCCTCTTAAGAATCTGCAATGAAAAGTATTATTCTCATGTTCATATGTAATCTTCGGTACCGACCTTCTTAAACATATGTAGCGCATTCTTTAGATGTTCCTCCGCCGCCTCGTGATCACCTTTTGCCAAAGCTTTTTCCACCGTTCTCAGATACAAATTGCCTACAGCGACGCGTACTAAGGAATTCTCCGAGTGCTCTGAGAAACGCATTACTTTATTATAGTGATGCAAGGCCTTTTGTAAGCTCGCCTTGCCGCATGTAGTAATGTCCCATGTAGATCCTGAAAGAAGAATTAAATGTACATGGATTTATATAAGAAGGATTTAATGGGTGTTTGCCCTATTTGTACCTGGCCGCGGCATTGTCGCCGTCGAGGTTGAGGACAGCTCTAAGGTACTCCAGTGCAATGCTTACTTGATTACGATTATAATGGATCGCAGCCAGTCGCAGATAACTGTCGAAATAATTTGGATAATTGTGAATCAATTGCCCATAGCTATATTCTGCCTCGTCCATCAACCGCAGCTGCTCCAGCACTCGCGCTCTGTTGAAGAGCAGCGTTAATTTGACGTTCTCCTGACTCACATCAGAATCCATTGACAGCGTAGTATTCAGCATTTGCAGAGCCGATTGCGGCTGTCCGTTGTGCACCTGAGCCAGAGCCATGTTGTTCAGCCAAGCTTGGGGTATTTGACTGGATCCATTGGTCACGCGCTGAAAGATGTCCACAGCATGTACGTATGAGTTGAGCGCCTGCCGCCAGAGCTGCTTGCGCTCATAGACTCTGGCCAATCCCAGCCACAAGTCATAGTCATCGTTTGCGACTGTATCCAGTTCTTTTTCAAATATCTGTATGGCTGCATCTAGATTGGAGTCCGAATCTTCCTGTGCATAGAGGGTGGCAAGCATGCGCAATGCCTGTGACTGGTTAGGCATCAGCTGGAGAAATGTACACAACGACTGCTCCGCACTATTCAGTTGCCCACGATGTGCGTACATCTGCGCCAGTCCCATGTGAGGAGGCGCGTAGTCTGTCTCGCACAATATATCAGCCTCGCCATAGAAGTCGAATGCCTTATCGTAGTTGTGCATTGCATGGAAGCTGCGGGCGATCTGGTAACAGTTCTGCGCCTGCAGCTGCGCATTGTCCGTGGAACGATACGCGTTGCCGGCCGAGATCATGACTTGCTCGTAGTTGCGCGTATAGTAGAAGTAACCAGCTAGCCAACTTAGCACCAGCGGATGATGTTCGTTCAAATCGAAGGCAGCGCTGAGCAGATTGATGGCTTCCATGTTGGAGGGACGCTGTCGCTCGTTGAACTTCAGCTGCGCCATGCCCAGCAGAGCGTTTAAGCAGCGTCCGTTGTACAGAAGAGCCAGTTCGAAGGCACGTCGTGCCCTGTCCATGTCCTTGAGCTTCATAAAGCAATGGGCAATGCCCACACGCACATCTGCAGGTCCCTGCGGATGATGAAGCAACACGTCCTTGAAGTATCCCAGCGCCACGCGATATTCTTCGCGATCATAGGCCAAGCAGCCGCGACCCACCAAAGCAAGAACATTGTGGGGCACCTGACGGAGCACAGCGATGAAAAGGTCATCAGCCTCCTGAAGTCGCGTCTCGAGCACTAGCAAACCAAAGCCTCGCACCAGTAGATGTTGCACCTCGTTAGAGACGATGCCAATGTTGTCCATGGCCTGCATGAGCTCTTCCACCTTCTCCAGCCATTGGGAGCCACGCTGTCCCGGCTCACGGCACAACCGACTCACAAAATTTGCGATAAGCAACGTGTATGTTTTCAGCAGATCGTCGTTATATTCCGGATATGACTTGTTGCATTGCTTGATCGCACTCTCCAACAGCGTCGCGAAGCTATCGTATTTACTGTTATTATAGAACGAGCGCTGCAAGAGATCAGATAAAGACAAAGAAGGTAGAGTACCATGATTACTCTGGCTGCACTCACTGCCCAGTATATCCACCCTCGCAGCCGCACTCTCCGCGCGGTTAACAATACGACCATTTCTTCCACATCGTCTAGCGGCGCATCCTGAATGCGTTCGTCGTAGTGCTTTAGATTAAGAAACGTTTTGTTTGTATTATTTAAAACATCTTTTGAACTCGACATTTTTTACCGAATAAAGAAAAGTTAAACTGTGATTATACCTTTTTCACATTGGAAATTCCATATTTGCCAAGCTTACTTAGTGTTGCAAACTGCAGTAAAAGCAGACTTGATGCTTATCGGTTGGTAGATAAAGATATCGATAGGTAATGTTATTCCCTCGGTACACGTTTGGAATGGCGATGCAATTTCCATAAATTTGAACCTAGCTAAAATAAGATAATTTAAATATGCAGATTATTCGTTAAAATAAGTGAGAATCAATCAAAAAAACTGATATTAATCAGTTGTCTATTTTGAGCAGGTAAAAATGTTCGAAAAGAATTTATTTATAGACTTAATTCAAACCACAAATCTTTTTATCTTTGTTTTTATGTATGTCGGATTGGACCATTCTTGTTTGTTTTCAACACCATACAGTGTTGCCCACTCCCGTTCACTCAACCTGCCCCGCGCGGCCTGTCAATGTCAATGCCGAAACAACAATTGGCTGTGAACACAAGTTTATGACGTAAATTACACAGGGCGGCTTCCAATTGTGTCCACTGCTGACTGCACACAAGCAAACATAATTATTTTTTATGCTCCGCCTTTTGGGGCCGATTTTCGTGTTTGGCAAATGTTGCTTGTCACCTTCCAGTGGGGCCAAGCGCCGCGACACAATGAAACCGAAATCGAAATAAGCTTGGCTAGTAGAAGAGGCGGAGGAGGAAGAGAAACGGATCCAAATAGACATCCATTACGTGGATGAGGTACTTGAGATCGAGTGCGAGCTCGAAGTCGAAGCAAGGTGAACAAAGCTAATCCATTTGATATGGCAGATTAGTGTCCACTTTGCTACCAACATCCGCATAGGCAGTGAACCTGTTCTCGTTCTGATTTCGGGTATAAATGGGCCGAGCCGAGCGAGCAAAGGTATCAGTCAACGCACTCCAATCTTCGAGAACGTTCGTCGCGCAAACAAACCCAAAAACCTCAATCAACATGAAAGTGAGTGCACTCGAAGTAACATTCCAGTCATTCTTTACTTATTCCACCTCTCTTACTTTCTTTAGTTCCTCATCTGCTTGGCTCTCTTCATTGCCGCCGCCCAGGCTCATGTTGTGGCTCCAGTTGCCACCTATGCCGCTGCACCTGCTCTGACCTATGCTGCTGCTCCCTCCGTCTACTCGGCTGCCATTCCACGTGCCTACTCCGCCTACGCTGCAGCTCCCTCTGTCTACTCCGCCTCGTATGTGGCACCTTCTGTCTATGCCGCTCCTTCTGTCTACTCCTCGTATGCCGCACCTGTCACCACCTATGCCGCTGCTCCCGCTCTCGTCTCCACGCTGCTGAAGAAGTAAATCGATCAACCCGTCTCCACATACATCATGATATCCAAATTTAGATTATGTCCAAATAAATTGAGCTCAAATTAAGATTGACAAGAGGTTTTTATTCGGCTGGAGATAAGTGTAAATCGATTAGGGGACTGCACGCGCTTCGCAAAGGTACAAGGACTGTTCCGATTTTCATATTCATTATTTACATTTTTGAACAGGACTTCAATAGAATCTAAAAGGCTAAATTTATACCATTATATATAGAATTCTCTCAGTCGTAGATGCTCGAAGCAAAATTGCATTAAACTTTCATGCATTAGTAAGAATTCATTTAAACCTTAAGTAATGTCGATATAGAGAGATATAGAGAGACTTCCAGTGCATTGATATACATGTCTATTTTATTGGTAATTATATTCATCTCGTTTTCATTACTCCTTACAGAGAATCCCTCTTAACTTATCCAGATTTCATGCTGTCAAATCTCTTCATCGAATTCCAACTGGAGAACGGATTCTGGAGTGGCTTCGCTGCATGCTCGGGCATTTTGGGTCGACGCTAATGTTATGCAAATGAATTATGGACCGACACGTGCTATATGTGCCACACACGCACACCCACTCACACACACACACACACGCGAAAGGCACTTAAGCTCGATAAACTGGCATAGAGCTTCGGGGCTGCTAATCACCTCGAGATGAAGCGCATTTATTGATTGTCCCAGCCAGTGCCAAGTAGAGGAGGAAAGAGAGCTGTATGCAGGGGGGGGGAAGTACTTGACTAATGCAAGATTTGCGCAAATTCATTTGCCAACAAATACAGTTGGCAAACAGTTTCCTCGCGAGCCACTTCCGACGCGGCACGACGCGACGATTATGCACAGCAAGAAGTAGAAAAGGAAGAGGAGGTGGAGGAACATGAAAACAAAACAAAAGTTTTCCTTCCGCCGCGAAAACTTTTGCCTAAATCACTTAGACCAAAAACAAGTGTCGGCCATGTCGAAAAATCATGCCAAAAACGAGAGAGAGACTCCACGAAATGGAAGAGACTGCCACTACGATTGCAGTGAAAAGTTTAAGACTGGGAAGGGGAACGTGTTTACTGAGGAGGGTGGGTGAAGTTTGGCAACAGTTTCGCGTTGCGTCGGCCTACGAATATGATGTTATTTATGGAACAAGAAGTTGTTTTTTGCGACATGTCAAAATGAAATTGAGCACGCTGCGCCCACAAAGAGCGAGGCAATTAATTTGAGTAAGTAAGAAAGAGATACCGAGAAAAGTAAGAAAGAGATAGAGACATTTCTTTCTGTGTTCAATTGCAATAGTGCTGCAAGTTGCAACCGCCAACTGGCGAATGCTGCCATGAAAACACAACAACAACTGAAAGAACAACAACAACAACCACTTGTTCAAGTGCAGCAAAAGGTAATAAGAATCGAGAGTGGAAATTGCAGGCAACAGCGCAGAACTAATATCATATTCATTTCGCATTTCGTCCTCCACAACAATTCGCATTTCTCCCATTGTTGTCGTTCTGCTTGTCGCACACAAATTGACAATACTCTCAACAGAACACGCCCATTCATGCGTTCCGAGCTGCACTTTCTTCTATAAATTCTACGTTATTCTGCAAGTTGTCTTTTAATTTCACATTGTAAGAAGTATAAATCTATTTTGCTTTTCTTTTCTTTGTTTACATAATTTTTGTTTGAATTGCAATTGTGCCGGCCATTTAACATGAATTATCGATAACTAACATATCAATTGTAAACAAAAGTTTCAAGCGCAGCCAACTTTGCTTGGCTTTGGTGCAAACATTGGGAAAGATTAAAGTAAATAAACTTAGTATTAATGTTTTCCTAATCCGGAACTGACTTTATGCAAATTGCACTTATGCATTCAGTGCATAAGCTGCTTTCCGGCCTAATAATTAAGTCGTGCGCCGTGTGAAGTGCATATCAAACACGTTCGCGCGCATTTGGCTGCGTCTCAAGTGGCGCGCCACGCCCACACGCCTCCCACGCTCAGGCTCTTCTGAAACCCTTCTACACGTTTCGACGCTTGTTTTTGTTTTTCTGCCATTGTTGTTCTTCATTTGTTTGTTTGCTGGAAGAACACAAGGAGAGAGGAGAGAGTAAGAGCGCAAGAGTGTGAGTGAGAGCGAGCCTTGACAATGACGCTGCCATCACGGGCAGCTTCATTCAGCCACCCGCTTCGTCCATCAGTCTGTCCGGCATCCCTCTACCAGTCTGTCATCCTTGTTCTGCCACGCCCACTAGTCACATACAAAGTCAAGGGATAAATGAGTCTGGAGCGCAGTTGTGCAGAAAGTCAAAGCGGGCGACTGGCGACGCACCTGAAGAGGCTGGCAGAAAGACGCACTGAATAGAATGAAGAAAATCAGCTTATGTCCGGACATAAGACTGAATATTTCCTCACAATATTTCAATTGTTATACTCTTGCATTGCAAGTAATGCGTAGAGACATCTCCGAACTCATAAGGTAGCCCTCATGCATGTATAAGTGTCAACATATGTTATAAACTCGTCTCTCTTTGAATTCAATTGAAATCGAAGCAGTATATGATGTGGATTAATTAAAAATATATATTTTATATATATTATACATTTCTGTTTATTTATATTTTATAACATTTATATTAAGATACATACTACTTTTTATACTATCCTTGTTGAAGAACATTATATTAATATATATACATATACAGCAACGATTTATCGATAGTAAGTATATTTAATCGATAGTAAGTGTAATTAATTAAATTCATTCTAAATTCTAACCTAGAACATCGCATTGATTCTCTTCTTATTCTCAAAGGGTTTAATATTAATTTAAAAATAACTCTAAAGAGCATTCCACATTCGGTGTGCCGTGTCATATTTGTTTTAATCTTGTTTTTCTCTGCTGTCAGTTTTGAAGTCAATTTTGCTGCTCACATTTCCTTTGGTCGATGAATTATTGAGCAGATTGCTATTATTGTTTGTCAACTAAATGAATTGCGGTCAAGTTTGTTTCTTAAATGGAAGCATTAAATATTTACAGCGATTATTGGCGAGAGGCGAGTAAAAAGTGTAATTAAAATATGCACATCAGTTAAATGAGTGTTGAATAATTCAATCGAGAGTCGCAAGGACTTAAAAGCTTGGAGATATCTGCCTGAGTCACTGCTTGACAGCAAATCAAATGTCGATTATCGCCTAGTTAGTTGCACTCTCGCAGGAGGTGCTTCACTCTCCCCTACTCCCATTCCCGCTGTGTCTCTCCGTCAAGAACTCGAGAACGAACACAAATGGCGCCTGGCACCGAATGGGTCGGGGGTTTCTCCTCTCCTCTCTCTGCCTCAGCCTACTTTGCCATCTTCAACTTCCGCAGGGCACCCCAAACACAGGCTGGGGGATGATGGGGGGTACCCGGCACTTCCTTCCCCTGCCGCCGCTTTGCGATGGCACCGAGCGCCACTTCGACTGCCACTCATTATCGGCGTGTTTGTTTTATGAAGGTCGTTTCCAACAGCTCCCCCCCCAAACACACCCTACTGCGACTACTAACGTTGGCGGCACAAAAGGATTCGGGGCACGCACGCACAGGGAAGGCGCCCCCAAGTAGCATAAGAAGAGGAAGAAAAACAAGTCCTTGCCAAAGTCCTTTTGCTTGTCATCATTCTCACCATTTTCGCCAGCGTCAAATGCGCCGTTTGGCTTTGTTATCTGAGGCTGCCTTCCGCCTTCCCCCGTATCTCCGCTCTTCAGCTGTTTATGTGCCCTTGCTTTATGACACTTTTGTACGTTCCCCTCTGCCCCCACACTGCTCCATCTCCCCTCTCTCTCTCTCTCCTGCTACATTGCCCTCTCAAGTTGCTCGAGCGATATCTTTTCAAAATCAAACATTTCGCTTGTCCGGCAAACCAGAAATTTGTTCCTGCTTTACAAAGTGCTAATAGGGCAGCTGTCAGTAAGGCAGCGGGGGGGTGGGGATGGTGGGGAGGGTTGGGAGTGGCAGTTGGTCTGGTGCTGACGGGATGAGCCCCAAGTTCATCATAATTGCGTATGACAACAGTCGAAAGGAAATCTGAAAACAACTTTCGGGCTCCCCCACCACCTCCTTCTGTTCCTTCTCCTCTTCTTCTTCTGCCCACGCTTCTTCTTGCCGGAGCACATTAAATTATGGCGCATTATTGACAGTTTATCAAATTGATTT
Organism: Zaprionus indianus; assembly: GCA_018904595.1. Lineage (NCBI taxonomy): Eukaryota > Metazoa > Arthropoda > Insecta > Diptera > Drosophilidae > Zaprionus > Zaprionus indianus. Next base: position 1,165,331 of record JAEIHA010000709.1, on the reverse strand, counting down.
AACAAAGCGTATTGTTGTTGTTATTGCTGCTGGTTCTCCTTCCTCTCTCCTCCCTCTGCCTCTCTTGCCACAGTGTGTTGCCTTCTCTCTCTCTCTCTCTCTCTGGGGCAGCTTGTGTATTTTAAGCATCCTTAAGTGGTCATGATACATTTATCATTTTATGGCTCTTTCTCTAGTTTTATAACCCCCTCCCTCCCTCCCTCTCTCCCTGCACCCCTCCTCACATTTCAGTCTTCAGTCTTTGTTCTCAGTTTGTGTGTGTGTTTGTGCGCGCGCGTGTGTGTGTGAATTTATGTAATGCGCAAAGTTAAAGCATACTTTTCGGCTGTTTGCTTAATGTTTTTGCTGCCGTCGCACAGTGGTTGCGAAAATTTAGTTAATTTTAGTTTGTTTGCACGCAAGTATGTTGTATTCAACATAAAAATGTGCTTTCATCTAAAAGAAACGAGAGAAACCAAAAGTCAGCCTACAAAAGGTTTTCCTTTTCCTGGGCGAGCTATACACTTTTCGAACTTGGAAGCGGGGGTGGTGATAAATGAAGAAAACAAGAACGAAATCGAATCAGCCCCAAGTCGCTATCTGCTCTAGTTTCGTTGCAATTTCCAATTGAAAAACGAAAAAAAATGCCGTTATTCGAAAAAATTGACAGCGTTTTTGACGCTAACAGAAAATAAGCGCTGCTCGGTATGCAATACAATAACACATGTTATCTGTGAATTATTCTGTTAAAAGAGGGAGGCAGCGATAGATTTTCATGTAAACATTCTGCTAAACTCTCTCTGCTCTGTTAATAAAAGCCATATTACGTCCAAAGCTGTTAATTTTAGTTTGTTTGCATGTTAAATTGTCTGTTGTTTTATTAATTTAAACAAAAGCTGCCCCTATGCGCCAAAATCAACAGCCGATTTGCTCATAAAGTAGCCAAACCATCTCTTAAATGTGCAAATATATCAAGATGAAATCGGCTTTATCTGAAAAGCTAACGGTACCTTCTTAATATAGAACTAAAGTGCCGAGATTGTGTTCTTTTCCTGCGCGCAATAAATGTACAAATTTTAAGATTTAAAAATTATAAAAATAAAGTGTTTTCTTTAATAAAATGTTTTAGTAATAACATTGTTAATCGTTTATGTGATCCCGATATTATTATTTTATTTATTTATTATTTGCATTACAATATGTTTTTTAATTTTGTTGATTATTTTCTTTTATTAACTACTAGTGTATTTTACATTACTTTTGATTAAGAAAAACAGAAGACATTTTGCGTTTCTTCCTGAATGGACATATTTTGGTGCACGTAAATATGATATAGTCGTCCGATCTGGCTAATTTTTATGTATGATATTAGAGGTATTATTAGAAAATTTTGTGCAAAGTTTCCTCTAGCTCAACTGGAAGTATTTATGGCCGCGCTCTCCATACAACGCCGTCCACTGTGCGTCGTTCCTCGTCGAAAATTTAGTTAATTTTAGTTTGTTTGCACGACAAAGTATGTTAAATTGTCTGTTGTTTTATTAATTTAAACAAAAGCTGCCAGAAAAAGTTTACCCAACTTTTAGGCAAACACATTCTGCGCTTGCCTCTCTGTGCGTGTGTGTTTGAGTGTGTTGAGGGGTAATTTGCGACATGGTCGTTCTCGAAAGTCGAGTGGGGCGGCTTAAAGAGTCTTCCAAACTAACCAAATTAGAGAGAACTACTCTACTCTCGCACTATAACAGTAAATATTCGAAACTGTATTGAGTTCCCCTTACGAAATGTTCGGATTCGTGTATAAAAGTCAATGAATCGGAGCTGAACTTATGATATCTCAATATAAAATCCTCTAGAACGGAACTTGCTTCACTTCTTGTCTCGTTTCTTTCTTTAGCTCTTTATTTGTTAAGCATATTTACTTTGGCTTTATCTCTCTAGAGCCTTTGCCGCCAAAGACTCTGCCACAAAGCACCTTAACCTCTCGCGAGTTCTTTCCTTTATTCGTGGAGCTGCTTTTAATTTTTTGTTAGTCTGCGCTTTGCCCTCTTCAAATTAAGCCAGTTAGCGGCAGGTAACGGAAGTCGTGTTAGCTCCGGCCCAACACAAGATAACTCCCCCACATCCACCCCTCAGCGGTGCTGCCTCCTTTGTGGATTTTGCATAAAAGACGCGCCCCCAAAAGAGACTTCAGCCTGACTTGAGCTGCAATAAAATATTTTCTTTTTTGGGGCCACCCACGAAAAGTGAAAAGCATCCAGAAAAACTAAACATTGAAGCAACAAAACGAGGCGAGAACGACAAAAGCACAAAAGGAAACAGCAGCACATGGGGGGCCGTGAGTTAAGCAGCAGGGGCTGGAGGAGGGGGTGAATGAAATGGGGAAACGGAAATGGAAATGGATGCTGCACGTCGCCATATTGCCCTGCAGTTGATCGTCGCCAGCTGCCGTTGCCGCTGCCGCTGCCGCTGCCTGCTGCTGCTGCGTTTCCGTTTCCTCATTTCCCTTTCCGCCTGGCGCTTTCTTCTACCTTCTCTCTATCTGTTTTGCGCTTGTTTTTCGCTTTGTTTCTGTGCCTTACTTTGCTGGCTTTATTTGTGTGTTCGCTTTGTTGCTCTACGGCTAATCCCGTCGCTCAGGTGACCTGTGTGAGCAGCATGCTCTGTTGCTCCAGCTCCGACTGCTGTGAGCTCTCCTCATCCTCATCCTCCTCATCGAGCTCGTCCAGTTCCTGCCCCTCTCGCTGCTCCTGCAACCGTGTCGCGGCTCTATGCTCTGCAGTCTCGAACAGTGTCCAGTAATTGCAGCAATAGATGAAGATGCCTGCAAGTGAGGAATGGCCACTGAGACTGTATCTCCCCATCTCTCTTCCTGCCTTACTCTATCCCCCTGTCGCTTTCTTACTTAGGCAGGTGAGCAACAGCCAGGACAAGCTGGCAATGACCATCATGAAGGTGTACTTGTCCGCTCCAAACTCCGTGTGGTTCGAGGTCAGCTCTGGCGGAATTACAGCCATATTAGTTCTAGAGACTCATTTCGGCTAAGTTTACCTGCTTAACTTTTGATTTGCTCTGTGAGATTGCCATGCTCGGAATTTGAAGACTGCCTTTCCATTCTGCTTTCGATCGCAAGCGTTTGTAGACTGAGCACATTAAACATTAACAATGCAACTAGAAATGCTGTTTAGTGGGAGAGAAGAACAGTTGCTCAGTTTTCTATAACAGTTGTTTGTACTTGGTTATCATAAAAGGTATTGTATTACGAGGGTCGTTTGATAAGTCCGTGACTTTTTGAATAAAATATATTTTTTTCGTCAAAGAAGCGTTTTATTTCTCAACATAATCTCCTTTTAGCTCTATACATTTAGTCCAGCGTTTTCCAATTTTTTATTCCTTCCAAATAATAGGTTTTCTCAAGGCCCTCAAAATAGTCGTTTGTTTCTGTGATGACCCGAATCTCTTACCGCCGAGCCATTTCTTCATGTTTGGAAACAAAAATAGTCACAGGGGCTAAATCTGGAGAATATGCTGGATGGGGTAGCAGTTCGTAGCCCAATTTATGAAATTTTGCCATGCTGACACGAAATTCACTTTTTCCATTTTCGTTAAAATTCACGAGATCGTCTGCTTTCAATGCCTATAAAACGCAAACCAAAAAACGCAGCTTTCAAAATTTTACAGTCAGCTGTTAATCGATAACTGCTGACAGGAGCAGTGTTGTATTTAGAGCAGGTGCGCGGCAAATACAAAAAGTCACGGACTTATCAAACGACCCTCGTATTAATACATTATTGTTATTCATTATTATTACTCATTATTATTATTCATTATTCTTTTTCATTATTTTTCCATCATCAACAGCTGTGATGACGTAGGCTCTGCTGAATTAAATATAAATTTACAGCTAGATCTTAGTGCTAATTAAAGTTGCAGTTTCTCCAGTGCGCACACACTTCATGCTAGTTTTAAAAGAGGTTTCCTATTCCCTTGGTGTACTAGGCAGGTAAGGGGGTCACACTGATATATCGATACTTATTTCACACGATGACTATGTGAAGTTTATGTTAAACCTATGTAAAATAACATTAAGGGGCATTTTGTGTTAGAGTGTCGATGTTAATTTGTGCTAAGTATAACTCGATTCAAATATGTATATATCGATATATCGATAAGATGTTATTTATAAAAAGAATAGAATTTGCGCAATCCTTACACAACATCTAATTGAAATTAAGTAAGAGACTTTAGATATAATAGAGTGTGACATAATGAGCTAACGTAATACACTCAATGTTGTTTGTTTCTATCTTTAGGCAATGCTAAATAAGACATATTATGAAATCATGATATATATTTCAATAGAATATTAATGTAATACAAACTTGTTGCGCAATAAGTGTGCTGCAATTACGCTTATCCAATCAGTTTCGGGTTACCCCTACTGCATTATGCTTATGTGATAGGCAACAGCCCAAGTAAGTATCCATCCTAGTACCTTTCTTCTGTCATTGCCTGCGTGATCTGGCTGCAATTGCTTTCGATTTGGCTACCTGTTTCTGTGGCTGCTTGTGGGCACCATTAAAGACAAGGAGCTGTTTATCATTGGCCGCATTGCATGACTAGAGCTCATATATCAAATATCGCTGAGGGGTAAGCCACGCGCAGCCTTAACTTATTTATAGAGAGAAGCAAACAATAATATTGACGAAATTATTGGCGGCGCCCCAAGAAATTCGAGACGAATATCGAATGGTTTTGCTTGGTTGTGCCTGAGAACTGAATTCCAGAAGGTCACCAGGGGGGAGAGGAGGATTCAATGGGTGCAGGGAGGCTTTCTCCTGCCCACAGTAATTAGCATTCAGTCAGGCAAGCTGTTTGCCATGTGCTCTGCATGTTGCGACTTGTTTGAAAGCTCTCCGAAATCAAGTGAAATGTGCAGCCAAAGTGGCTGCCAAGTGCGCTCCAAGCTGAAAGGGAAACAATGTCATGTCATGATTGCAACGGAGGCCGAAGGAGCTGAAGGAGCGCAATGCGTTTTGACTGCAAGTTGCCCGTTTAACATTCGCATAAGTATTCTCTAATTATCCACAGTTCGCTGCTGAGGACCACTTCAGGCAATCCCAGGCAAGACCAAGTCCGATTCCCACGGCACACACACACACACACACACATGTGCTGGAAATCAAAGCGCCTTCAATGGTCGCAATGGCCATAGAATCCGCATGCCTTTTTGAAAAAGTTCCCTTTGCGTGGAGCTTTGTATGAGCTTGATCTCAGGGTGGTTCCTCCTCCACCTACTCCCCCACCAGACCTCCTGCTCTCTGGCTGCCGCAGAGCATTTATCTAGTGAATCTCGTTCCGCGCACCTGACGTCCTGACGTAATGAAATTAAATATTTAAGCTTGCAACGGCTGAATGGGCCACTTCGCATCCGCTAGCCAGGATTCGTTGCCGTATTTTTTGTGTGCGAGGGTGAGGGAGAGAGAGAGTAAGAGAGTGAACAATTTAAAGGCACGACTAACAGATGTGCTGTAAATACAATAATGAATTGTTGCCCCTGCTTTATCGAGCATACCCCACGCGGCATTCAACCAAACTGCAGGGTATTGCCAGCGCCAACTTAACTTTGCGCCGTGTTTCATAGCACGATACGCTTGTCTCTGCCACGGCAACTGCAACTGTTGCAGTACCCTAGCAGCAGCTGCTGCTGCAAGGATTAGGATTAGGGGGCCCCAGGCCCCCTCCCTGTGTCCAACTCCTTCCTGTTCGTGGCTTATTGGCGATGCAAGCTCTGCAACTGCGGCGGATTGCGGACTCTTTTGGTTTGTGCTAGCTTCTGCTGGCCTCAACACTTAACACGAGCCGCAGCAACGCGACTGGGACGCAACTCTGTCATCTGGCGCAAGCTTTGTGCCACACACACAAACACAGAGACTCCCAGAGACACGCACAGATAAGGCGTGCGGCAGAGAGAGGTCACTGTCTCCCCTGCCACCTTGCGACACAAAAACGTGCTGACGCCACACAAAAAGTTACCATTTTCTCCCCGAATATTGCTGTCAAATCAAAATTTATTTGGCATTGCATTCGATTTTGGCAATTTCTGTCCAAGCGGACAGAAGGGAGAGAAAGAAAATGGCGAGTGACAAAAAAATATAACAGTCGATAACAGAGATGAGGAAGGAGACAGTGGAAGGAGAGACAGCATCGGAAACATCGATTGCTACGTGATACGCTTTTGCTCGCTGTCTCCAAATTGAAAATAAAGTGAGCGATTCGCAAGGGTTCATGCAAATTACGACTTGAACAGTCTGAACTGGTGAATTCGATCGCAATTGAATCTGAAGCTGGACTTAAAGTATATAACAAATTGAAACTGGCTGCATGACTAAGGTTAATGCTATCGTCACTATCGTTATTTGAGTGGCGGTAAGTCGATTAAATGCATTAACATTTCATTAACAGTGATTATCCTTTAACATACATCGCTTGGTGTGTTAACAGAGCGGCAAGAAAAAGTGTTGGATAACAAGTATTATTTTATTTATTGACATTTACTTTATTTATATATTTTCCTCTGTGAAAGTATTACAAATAAATCATCTATTTAAGATATATTATATGAACAATAAAATAAATAATATTTCCTAGAATCTCAACAATTATTTTCATAAAAAGGCAAATTAATAAAAATCCATAACATTTTCTGCATATTTTACTTTGCCGAAATGAGAAGTTTATAAATAAAAAGAAAGTCAAATATGAATTTATATTCGATTTCAAAGGGCGACTTACGTTCGGTTTACCTTGCCCTTTTTGAGTATTTAATTAAAGTTTTTTGACCACTCAAAACTGTGCTTGAAAAGAGAAACTCCCACTTGGCTTTTCAGCTCTAATCCAATGTCGGAAATTCCTCCCTTTTTTTGTGATTTTCCTCACTGCGTGCAGTTCTTAACTTCAGTCCTTTTACTCAATTAAATTCAGAGAAAAAAAATTTAAAAAGAGAGAACCTAAACCTAAACACTTTGCCCTTCAGCTCTTGACTTTAAATTTTCCGTAGAAGTAAGTAGGAACAGCGAAAAGAGAAGACAAGAAACTGAGAAAAGGAAAAAAGAGATGTAAAAAACAGAGGCAAATTACAAAAGCGCCAAACTACATAAATATCAGACGCATTCGAGCGGCAATGCAACAATTTTTAATTACCATTTAGGCGCTTGAACGAGCACAACAAACCCAGAGAGCACTGCACACAGCATTGCCAGAAAGAAAGAGAGAAAGTAAGGAGGAGGTAGAGAAAAGAAAAAATTAAACCCAAATCGCCCAAATCGCTGGCAGCGCTTTGCACAGGCCCATTTAGCTCGATTTTGCTGCTGTATATTTTGGAATTAAAAAAAAATAAAGAGCGCACAAAAAAAAGCGAACAAGAATATGGAAAAAAGGACCAAAGCAGACCAAAATAAGGGCAGGCCAAAAAAAAAAAAAAAAGGAGTCCTAAAAAAAAGAAGAGGCTACTAAGGAGAGGCTTCTAGGAGGAAGTTCTCCACATAGGACACCGTAGCTGTCTTAGCAGTCTCCTTCTCAACTTCCTAGATAAAATTGAGTTGGGTCTTTGTGAATGAATGATGGTGTGTGAAACGAGAAAACAAGAACAGGTTAAAAACAATGAAAGAAAGAGAAGAATAAAGAATGCTTTACTAATCAACATTTAAACAAAAACAGTTTAAATTCACATTATAGAATATTGTTGTCTAATAAAAGATCTAAATATGAAATTGCCTCATTGAAACTACTTACAAAGATTAATTCATTAAACTTTTCACAGTTCATTGCTCTTTAAGACCCAGCAACATCTCTAACTAATAAGTACAACAGACAAGCTGTTGAAACCCACTTTCCACTTGCCTTACTTGAGTGGTTGAGTTGCGGTTGAGAAAGCACAAATCATTATTTAATACACCTTTGAATTGTGCCAACTTTAAGATGCGAAAGGCAAATAATAAGGAACACACACAGATGTGTACATTTTAATACACACACACAGCCACATTGAGGCGAAATCGCAAATGCCCTGTGCTTAATCTAATGGGCGGCACGAAGGCGTGGCTTGTGTGCGCTCTGCCTGAGATATTCATCACCGTAAATAGACCAGACCACATCATTAGGGCAGTCGCCTTGCGAATTAATTACAATGAGGCGAAGGTGTAAAACTCGATGGGCTGCCAAAGGTAGCGAAGTAGCCAAGGTATCGTAGAGCAGCAGGGGAGGGGGAGGCGAAGGAGGGTGCAGAGGTGTGGGGAACAGCAATGGGGAACATCATTGACAACCGACCGAAGCTGCACCAACAATGGAAGCGTAGTTGTAATTACCTTTGGTTACACGCACACACACAGACACACACGTCTCCCTCTCTCTCGCACAGACACTCACACACACACACATATAATTAACTTGATAATGAGGGCAAACTCGTAGTCGAAGCCGGACCTGCCAGGAGCCTCAGCCGTAACCGTAACGGGAGCCACAGTCGGAGCCAGAGCCAGAGCTGGCCCAAGTTGTCGCAAAGGCGCAAAATGTATGTAATGGTGTGTCAGTTGTTGTTGTCGTTGTAGCTGTAACTGTGGTTGGGGCCTGTGGATACTGTCTCTGTTGCGCTTTGTTTGCCATGATAATGACTTCCGGTTCGCCAGCAAAATGACAGCCGGAATCCGTAATTGCTTTTAAGCGTTTCAGGCCTGCTCTCAATTTGGACCCTTTGATTTGCAATTTGCTGTTGCCCCACAACAAAAAAAAAGAATACCCCCAGTAGTACGGCCAGGAGCAGGAGGTGGGCACTAAAATAAAGCCAAGTCAAGTGGCCGGCTTAGGAGCCGTAATTCTTACGCATTTGACCCAAATTGACGCAGGTGTGTGAAAGGTGTGAAAAGCTCGGAAAACTATGCGGCAAATTGCATTCGACTTGCAACGAGGACAACAACAACAAGGACGAGTGCACAGAAGGTGTTATTATGCAAATGAAAACTACAAAATCAGAGAGAGAGAGAGAGAGACAAAAGAGAGAGAGAGAGAAAAAAGAGACTGTGGTTAGTGGAGAGACCTCCTTCGGTACGGTTTGTTCTCAAGAAATTTGCCAGTTCCATGCAAGGGAAGCACAAGCCGATAATAAATTGAGTAAACTAAGTTTGGAATTCACAAAGTTTCCACTGAAAGCGTTGGGGAATTCAATTCCTAAATTAAACCAAGTTGGAAATTTGTCATATTAAATTTCTGAGAATAAATATTTGAATCTTTGCTAATTGAGCGCAACTGTTCTGTTCGAATTGTTTAACTTCGAGTTGAATTCGGAAAGTGCTTAAAGGCACAGCTGATAACTCTTTAACGCGGCTTAAATATTAATAGCACATTACGTATACGCCGCGTATTGCAATGCGGGCCAATTCACCCGTCGCCCACCACCAGGCAGCACCATCAACACCTGAGGGATTTGCGCGAAATTCGGGGAATTCGGGAAATTCGGACGGGTCTTAAATTTCTATAAAATAAGTAGATTTAATATGCCGCTGCACTTGGGGCCCATTTGAGGCGGCGCTGGTTTAATATTTATAACGAATCCCAGGGGTCAATGGCTTTTGTGTCTATTTGAAAATTTTAAGCACGCAAAAGGTTCGCATATTAAATGGCAACCTGACGTTATCTCTGCTCTCCCGCCTCCAGGCCTCCAGCGCTGCTATCCAGGGAGCTGCTTAGAAGAATTAAGCAATGTAATTTAAGAGACAGAGATGGAAAGAGACAAAGTAAAGGCTACCAAAGGGTAATTAATTGATTTTTAAGTTAAGTATTCCACTTCAAATGGCGCTATGTATGTATGTCCAATGTGGCGCAAGGGAACCATTGAAATATCATTGTTCCTTTGATTATCCTTTCATGGACAGCGCTTTACATGGTCTTTATCCAAACTCATCTTCTCCTTTCATGGCAAAAGCATTTCAATTGATATTTTCCATACCTTTTTCATTCAATATTTCACTTTACTATTCTCTTCATAATTCTCTTTGACATTCTCTTTGATAGAACTTCTTTTCATGCTCTTCTTTCTGCCGGAATTGTCACACACACACACAGAGATTTTTTTAGCGCTTCAGCTTATTGCAAATTAATTACATCCTCTTTCATTTTCCATGTTCTTCTGCTCTCACACTCTCACACTCTCGATACCCCATCGATATGCCCATTGATTCATAGACTCAGCTCATGCCGATGCAGTCTGCTCAATTGCAATTTCAACAACAAGCCTCAAACTTGGTTGAGTGGCAGACGAGGAGACGAAGATGGGGGAGAGGGAGTAGGGTTGCCAGGTTTGCATATTTCATAGAAGCTACGCATAAGTGACACTTGTCAAAACACATTTTCCACACCTACCCCACACACAAACATCACACACACACATATGTAGGTTCTCTCTTCTCCCTTCTCGCATTGCCAGGGGGCAAAAAAGCATATTTCAAGTGCGGCTCTTCATGTGCGCCAAACAGAGACAGAGGGTGCTCGGCTGTGTCTGTGTATGTGTTTGTGTGTGTGGCGATAGAGTTAGGCACACTGAGGCTGGGAGTGAATAAGAGTGAATGGGGGAAGGGCGCCGAACAGAAAAAGTGCTCAAGTCGAAAGCCCTTGAGTTGTTTTGCAACATTTGAACACGTCAAGTTTTTAAGGTCAACATGTCGCTGGCAGGCAGACGGAGGCCCAAACACGGCATCCATATCCCATTGCTGCAACCGCTGTGCAACCGCCCAGCAACATTAGTAGCTGCAGTTTTTTTCCATTTTCCCTTATTGTCTAATTCCAAATTGCAAGATTAGAGAATCGTTTATCAGCAGCAGCCGAGTTCGGTGACTCCACTTGGACGAACGGTTGGATAGATAATTCACTCGGCCGCTTTTCAATTTGCCAGCCAACAACTTAAAGCTGTTGAAAGTTCCAGTTTGAGTTCTTCCACCCACTTGAAGTGCACATTTGCCCCAAGTAATTCATTACAATTGCATTTTTCGGCCATTGCAAAAGTTCTACTTCTACTTCTGCGCTCTCTGCGCGCTTTCTGAGTGCACTTCAACTGCTTTTCGCTTTCCGCGCAATGCGAGCTACAGTTTAATTTTAAATTAATGTTTAAAACTTGCGTTTGTATTTATACATACACACACAAATATTTATATATGTAAATACACATGTATTTATTTATTGTTTGCTCAAATACATTTGTATCTTTAAGATACATTTGTACCGCAACCCGATTTTTAGTTTTTGATAGGTTTGCATGCATAAGATACAGTTGTATCTTTAAGATACATTTGTACCGCAACCCGATTTTTAGTTTTTGAGAAATTTGTATGCTTAAGATACATTTGTATCTTTAAGGTACATTTGAACCGCAACCCGATTTTTAGTTTTTGAGAAGTTTGCATGCATAAGATACATTTGTATCTTTAAGATACATTTGTACCGTAACCCGATTTTTAGTTTTTGAGAAATTTGTATGCATAAGATACATTTGTATCTTTAAGATACATTTGTACCGCAACCCGATTTTTAGTTTTTGATAGGTTTGCATGCTAAAGATACATTTGTATCTTTAAGATACATTGTACGTAACCGTTTTAGTTTTGAGAAATTTACATGCATAAGATACATTTGTATCTTTAAGATACATTTGTACCGCAACCCGATTTTTAGTTTTTGAGAAGTTTGCATGCATAAGATACATTTGTATCTTTAAGATACATTTGTACCGCAACCCGATTTTTAGTTTTTCCAGAAATTTGTTTCCTAAAGATACATTTGTATCTTTAAGATACATTTGTACCGCAACCCGATTTTTAGTTTTTGAGAAATTTGCATGCTTAAGATACATTTTTTTTTTTAAGATACATTTGTATCTTTAAGATACATTGTACCGCAACCTTTTTTTTTAAAATTTTACTTAAGAACATTTGTATCTTTAAGATACATTTTTACCGCAACCCGATTTTTAGTTTTTGAGAAATTTTCATGCATAAGATACATTTGTATCTTTAAGATACATTTGTACCGCAACCCAGTTTTTAGTTTTTGAAAAAATTTTCATGTTTAAGATACATTTGTATCTTTAAGATACATTTGTACCGCAACCCGATTTTTAGTTTTTGAGAAATTTGCATGCTTAAGATACATTTGTATTTTTAAGATACATTTGTATCTTTAAGATACATTTGTACCGCAAGCCGATTTTTAGTTTTTGAGAAATTTGTATGCTTAAGATACATTTGTATCTTTAAGATACATTTTTACCGCAACCCGATTTTTAGTTTTTGAGAAATTTTCATGCATAAGATACATTTGTATCTTTAAGATACATTTGTACCGCAACCTAGTTTTTAGTTTTTGAAAAAAATTTTCATGTTTAAGATACATTTGTATCTTTAAGATACATTTGTACCGCAACCCGATTTTTAGTTTTTCAGAAATTTGCATGCATAAGATACATTTGTATCTTTAAGATACTTTTGTACCGCAACCCGATTTTTAGTTTTTGAGAAGTTTGCATGCATAAGATACATTTGTATCTTTAAGATACATTTGTACCGCAACCCGATTTTTAGTTTTTGAGAAATTTGCATGCTAAAGATACATTTGTATCTTTAAGATACATTTGTACTGCAACCGGATTTTTAGTTTTTGAGAAGTTTGCATGCATAAGATACATTTGTATCTGTAAGATACATTTGTACCGCAACCCGATTTTTAGTTTTTGAGAAATTTGCATTTGTACCGTAACCCCAGCCATCGATAGATTAAATAAACAGTGTGCAGCAGACTGTTTAGGTAATTTAACTAATTATTCATTATATTATATTGTCAATTAAAAACGTATTTCAAACTGTACAACTTATCTCAAAAATCGCTGGAGTGCTTGTAATTTCAATAAGTACTTTTAGCTTATTAGCTCTGCTTGTTTCCACCGCTTCGCATTTCGCCCGATAAACGAGGACCCTTTTTACAACCAGCACTACGATTCTGATACTCTGCTGCGCTTATTGTTATCTGGCTCAGAGTTTCAGTGAGAGGTCATGTTTGCTTTTTGGGAGCTCACAGCTTTTATGCGTGTGCTACACTGGGGTAGTTTGTGTCTGTGAGTGTGTGTGTGTGTGCGAACGAGCGTCTTGTTGGTAGCAAACACTTTTTCGTAAAATTTTCTCAAAAGAATGTTAGACAAACCGCTTTGTTGGCAACAATTTGGGTTAAAACTTAAGTGTTTTGCTTCGAGTTGCCGTGCCGCACCGTGCCGTGCCGCATTGCCCCTGCGTCGAGCCAACCCGAGTCTGCCTTTTAAATTCCCTGCCACTGCAGTGCTCTGCTTGGCTAAAATCATCCAAAAACCAGCTGGAGGCGGAGAGATGTGCGTGCCATGGAAAGGTTAAGGGGTGATGATGTAAAGAGGCAAAAAATAACAACAATTTGTGTTCGGGAAAGCTAAAGCTTCGTGCTGCTGTTGTGTTTAGTTGATTTTTTGTGTGCGCTTTTCCTTTTCATGCACATTCCAAACCAAACAGAAGAAAAGAGAAAAGAAAACACAAAATAAAAAGACACAAATTGTCCCTTTTGCTCCTTTGGCTTTTTGTGCTGCGTAAAATTGGTGAAATGTACTTTCACTTGTTACTTTCGAGTAACCCAGAAAATGAAAAGTGCTTTAAAGAGATAAGATCGGCTAAGAGGATTTTTTCTAAAAAAATAATTAACATCTATTTGGCTCGTAAGTAAATTTTCCGCATGGCATTTGAGAGAACGACAACGACAACGACAATGTGTTTGCTAATTTGATTGAAAGTTTGATCAAGTTTGGGCAAAACTTGGATATGCCGCAATGCCGAGGCCACATCAAAGAGCGTGAAAAGCAACCAAACTTGATCCAATTATACTCAACCAAACCAGGCTGAACTTAACTCAAACTGAAACCCAACACAACCGAACGAATATATCTAAATGCGAGAGAACGGAGTCTCTCTCCGCCCATAAGTAGATAAATTTGTTTGTTCACATTTGGGGCAGTTTTATTGGTATCTGCTGAGCGTAACTTAACTAATTTTAAAGTTTTTGAAATTAGATTTGTGTGCGTGTGTATGTGTGTGTGTTTGGGAGAGTCAGAGTGTGACAGTGCGTGTGTATGCAAGTGTGCGCAACGTCAAGTTACAGAAAGTTTCGAGCACAACTGATTTGGCTTTCGCTTCGCATGAAATTAGTTGCAATTTTCGGCATCTGGGGAAAATTTCAGCATTCGGATGCAACAGCAAAGAGTGGAAAAGCAGGAAATTGTCTACAGCAGCAGCTTGCGGTCTGGAGCCATCATCGTTATCCTCATCATCATCACCATCATGGGCATCATCGTGGATGACACTTTGCAAGTTTAAGAGGATTTTGAAAGCAAGTGCACTGCTTGCTAAATATTTTGTAAGCACTTCAAGTTATGCGCAATCTATTAAAATGTTGCAGTTAATGCGTTTTCAAACTTTGAGAATCAATTTAATTTACAGTTTTCGTTTCATCTCAACGTTCCGCCAGCTCACAACTTCGACAGGCTGTAAACAGCGTACCAAAAATAAAAATCGAACCAAGAATATCGAATTGCAGTGCAAACATATCGAAAACATTCTGAAGTGACAGCTTTTAAAGTAATTCGCAATCGTAAAAGCAAAGCAACAAAATGTCTGTAATTGATATTGAAGAGAACTCTGTTCCTAATTTGCCAGTCGAGGATGACTCCAGTCTTGTGGAAATAAGTGGTACCTCGAACGTTCTGAAGATATTGAACCGGAGCAACGGATATGTCAAGTTTCATGGAAGCAATTCGTGCATCTATGTGGGCTACGAGCAGGAGCTATCGAGCCCGGGCCATGTGACGACCAAGGATTTGCTTTACCAGGCAGTTGAAGTCTTGGAGCTGCTGCTAATACTATTAATATTTTATGTTATATTAAGCGAGCTCAATAACTAAAATATAAAATGATACCATATCTACGCCCACGAGTAAATACATAAATAAGCGGATATGTATTACATTAATATAAATACATTTGTTAATGGATTATGACAAGTTGTTGATACAACGTTTAACCTTTTTACATAAACAATATATGTAATTGTATTAAATAAATCGCTTTGCGTAAAAAAGGTTATTTGCCAACACTTTTTCTTTATCGATACTCTTTTTCTGCGATGATTGTTAATTTATCGATAAAGGGCTATTGTAGTTGCGTATTGGGAATGGCAAAATTTTAAATTAGCAATAAGACGATTTTTAAAGATGGCTAGCACGAGGCAAGGAAAGAAAGTAATTTATTTGCTTAATAAACTAAATATAATTGTTTTACTAGCAGAATATTGATTTTTAAATTCTATGTCAAAATCTGGCTCATCTCAGCATAAATATGTCAGCTATAGCAATTATATTAATGGATCGAATTGTCAACTCTATCGCATCGCATCTTCATGGTGGCCAATGCATCGATCGGGTCCGTAAATATATGTACGTTTTGTGACGGAGTCGCAGATGCTGGTGGAAGATCTGATATAGTTCCGTTGATAGGTACGTTGTTTCTCCCTGAACGTTAAGATATTCCACAACTTAAGCATCGTTGAAGGCGAGAAGCGCATGTTGCGACTTGATCGAATTGAGTGGCATCTTCCCAGTCGCTTGTGGCAGCATCGGGGATACCTGTTGATGGTAACGCTTTACTGGACATAGAAAAACCCACGTATCAACTTTAAGAATATCATCTAAGGCTCAATTCGACGGGACGTTGAGCTTCAACAGCTCTTCTTCGATGTTATGTGGGATACCCTTGTGCTACCCGAATTTCAGTAAGATATTTTCAACTATTAACAATACAATAACGTTTAATGCAATGTTTGACTGTCATTTGATATACTTGTACTACATAACAGAACTTGCCACAAGGCTTTGAGAGTGTTTCATCTTCGGTGTATTGTAAGTGACTTTCCTTTTTGTTTAGTTGAGTTTCATCCACCCGCACATCGGTTTATTGCAGTAGAAAGTTTTGTTCACAACTTTTCTTGCTTACACATGATGCTAGGGAATTTCGCCAGTTAACCAAGTTAACAAATCCACAACGTTTTCTTTCTGTACTTTTTGCGCTGCTTCCGAGTCTTGATTACACTTTGGTCGCTCATAAATTTGTATCCGACACACCAAACGAAAAGAGAGGGAGAGAGAGGGAGAAAAGAAAAAAGCCGCGGGAGAAGAAAATGGCCAATATAAAGAGCGAAAAGTTTTTTATTTTACCTGGGCGAATTGAAGTGAAACTTGAGCGATGCAAAGTGCAAAGGGTACAACTACAGAAACTTGCCCCCGCAGGGGCGTGGCTTCTGTACACCGAGAAACTTTCATTTTTTGCATTTTATTATTATCAGCTGCGTTGCATGAGCATTATTAATTATTAATGCTTTTCACATCAATTCCTTTATTTATTTTATAAAAATTATTAACAAGAATGCTCTCACCATGGGATTGCCTGGCATTTGTATCGTAAAAGTACTAAAAACAGTTATAAAAATTTTGGTCTGATCTCAAAAAGTAGAAAGATCTCAATTCTCACTTATTTCGGAACATGTAACGCACTCATTGTTCTCTTTCTCTTCTCGATTGTCGATTAACTTCAGCTGATCCCCGCTCACTTTATGAGCACAGTTCAAATTCGGATTGAGGACTAGAATATAGTCCCAGGATATCTCTTTGCCCATCAATTTGTTGCCCTCAGTCCAGACCACAGTTACCGATTGCACATCCTCATGCTTGGCATCCACCACGGCGTTATGGATGCGGCCATCGGTGCGAGTGATGATTACCTTATCGCCAACAATGATATTCTCCATTCTGTCAATGGTCTCGATGGGGTCAAAGTATTGTACGTATGTATAAAGCATGTACTAGAGTATTTTTTGTATTTTTAATATATGATTATAAAATTAGAATTAAATAATTACATCGCGGTGAAAAATGTGATGAAGGAGTCAAGGCACACTAAATTGTTTTCCCTTGGAAAACTCAACTCGCCCATATTCCATTCATTCCTGGGTTCATCAATTTTTTGTAGTAACTCCTTAAATGAATTCAGTGTTTTTCATTTTGTTGCTCGAAGTGCATTAATCAAAAAGCGCATTCGGCGACAAATTGTGAGGACAGGTGCCTCAGTTAGCTGTCGCCCTGACTTTGTACACCTTTGTTCACATGCCTGGAACAACACACACGCACACACACTCACACGCAGGCAGCACACCTGTCGTGATGTGCTTGGTTCCAGCTTCCTGCTTCGGGTAAACATCTGCCCAGACAAATTTTATAGCCAACATTTTTGGGGCATCGCTTGGACGCGCTCGTAAATTCGTAGAAATCTCTCGCTGTGTGAGTGAGTCTCTCTCTCTGTCTCTCTACGTGTGTGTGTGTGTGTGTGCGGGTGTGGGTTACTCGCTTTTGATATATGGCCATTGCTACGTTACGGGTTAGTACTTTTCAAATTAGATTTAGGAACGGTCCCCGTTCGGGCTCTTCCTCTAAACTGCCATAAAATGTGAGGCGAATCCGAACGCCTTGCAATATTTACACAGCGCAGCAACAACATTGTTGCCTACGTGCGGATTACAGCAAATGTATAAATGCTATATATGTATTTTCATATATATGTATTCTACAATATATAAAAAGTCTTGCGTCTAGACCCGCTGCAATTCCGATTGAATTACGATTGTGCTTCATTTAATTAAAACTAAAATCAAGCGCCTCTTGAGTAAAGTTCACGCATCGTGGGTCAAACACGTTTCTCCCTCACTATCTCTCTTCATCTCCATTTCACTCTCTCTCTCTCTTTATCTGTGTCTTTCTTACTCCGTCTCGCTCTCACCCAGTCAGTCAGGTGTAAAAACTAATTTACAGACATTATAGCAGGCGCACAATGTGAACGTTGTCGAACTATGCAGGCGAAACCGCAAACACTTTGGCCCCCCTACCCAGAGAAGGGGGAGGGTTGCCTAAGGACGTGGCCATAAATGCAGATAGATGGACCAGAAGTTTACCCTGCTGTTGCTGGATAGGCGCGTGGGCGAACGACCTTGGGATGTGCCCACGTAACGGTTGAGAGCCTAAATGGAAAATCGAAATGAAGAAAATACTGATGAGTTGTGCGGGGAAAAGGAAGCGAACCCCTTTTATTCGCAGTTTGATTTTTCCTTTTTTAGCAACAGCTTTGCTTTAATTAAAATTAAATTTTTATTAGCCTCCTTTGAGTATAAAGTTAGTTGTGGTTATTTATTTACGGCTGTTCTGCTTTCTGTTCTGTGTTTGCCAAATATTTTAAAGGGTTTTTCGATCTTAGTATTATCATTTGGAATGTTAAACTTAAGAGCCACTGAAAATCATTGAAATCTGCGCTGCAGTTTTGCACGGCTGTGATGCGATTTATGCGCCGTGGGCATATTCAGAATTCCAGTTTGCAGTTTATGGGTCACCAGGCTGACAATGGGCAGCCGCATCATCAGCGTCAATATCATGAGAGCACACATAAATCTCATGGCTGCAGCAATCAGAAGCGGCATCAGCAACAGTAACTGGAGTAGGTTGGTCGCGGGGCATACCAAGGGGACAGGCACAGGGGACAGGGACAGTGGCAACTTGTCAGCTGGCAGGCAGGCAGGGCAATAGATAGGATAGTGGAAATAGCGAATGGCGTCAAGGGCGCCATAAATGAGAATTTCCGACTCATTTCCGTTGTTTGTGTGTGGTTCGTTTGTGGCGCATAATGAGCGTGGCCTGGTGGGTGCACATGAGAGCAACAGAGGGGAAGGTGTAGGGGTGGGCAGAGCCGAAAAGCAGCAAAACGAGCTTCGGATGACAGTGTGCTGGAGGGGACAAGGAGGGGCATCTGTATGTACTGTACACGTATTGATTTTCGCTCGACCTAATGGCATTTTTAGCCTGACAAATATTGCAAAATTTATGGCCAACGGCCACAAACATCACACTAACACTAACACTGACACACTGACTAGCGCGCACCTGCCGCAGCTTGACCTTTGACCCAAGTGCAGCTTGCCGCTTTGCCATTTGTCAACATTAGCCCGAATTAGAGTCGCAAATTCGTGTCAAGGGCAGCTCAGCCGTAGCTCAGCAACTATCGATTACCTGGCGAGATGCGAGATGTGACACACGATTCAATTAGATGCAGCCCTGGCTGAGTTTATCATGTTTTATGTTGCCTGCCCGCAGGCGCCTTCATTCCTGTGCCCAGTGAGATTCGCTCGTAAATCTCGCAGCGATGCGATAAGCGCGAAACATGTTGATACAACACAATAAAATATGTCTCCCAGAGAAAGAGGGAGAGCAGCAGACTGAGAGAGAGAAAGATTTATGCTGAAATAATAATAATAGACTGTACATAAATCACAACGGGATGAGTTCATAATCTTTGCAGCGTAGTAGGCCACTAAATCGAATCGAAACACACTGAAACATCACAGCAGAATGCATAGTCAGTAATACAGTCAGAACTACTACCCATGAAACTACAATACATATACATTTACTAAATAAATACATCAATATATTCCACACAGTCACATTACATATATATTACATTAATATATTCCACACAGATACATATTGTGCATCGTTGGAATGCCTTTCCAGGAATCCAAGATGTTTGCCACACGCAGCAGTCGCATCCTTTGCAATTCGTAAGTATCTCAGAGCTCACTTGGAGCCCTAATCGAATTGTTGGTTCTCATTTACTAACAGCGAGAGCACCATGACGTTTCTTTATCCAAATAGTACGCAGCGCATGGAGGATAAAATAGAACGGTAATTTGACTTTGCGATCTAGTAAAGAACATATTCTATATTTCTAACTTGCTGTTTTCTTTTCTTAAGCACCCCTTTGCTGGTTCTGGACTATGTGCAGTTCCTGGCCGCTCGCACCATACAGTGTCACTGGCGCAGCTACCTGTGCCGTCTGCAAGAGTCGCGCAGATGGAAAGCGGCCATAACCATTCAGCGCTGGTGGCGCGGATTCAATACACGCCGCAAGTTCGTTTACTTGCTGGAGGATATGCTGCAGCAGCGTCTGGTGAAAATGTATAACGATTCGGCCACCAAGATTCAGGCTCTGTGGCGTGGCTGGTGGATACGCCGCACGGTGCACGATGTCTACGCCCTGCAGAACATGCAGGCTTGCGCTGCAGCAGATCTACTGCAGTGCATTGCCTTCAAACTGCATCACTTGCTGCGCACCTACTCCATACCGGGCGTCTACTCGCTGCGCAACTCACAGTAACTATTCTACCCTTTACATATGTATGTATATATCCCTATATCATATATCTATGTTTGCAGCTGTCTGTCGCGCGTGGAGAAGCTGCTGCTCAGCATCAACTATCGCTTCCACAATGGCAGGGTTGCGAGCGCCATGTCCCAACGTCAGGCGGATCTCATGACACATCGCCAGAACTTCTCAAATACCAAATATGCGACGCCGATGCCGTACACGGGACCAGACTACAAGGGCACCTGCAAGCCGCACTGCGAGGAATACATGCGGCGCTCCAAGAACATGGATATGCGTATGTACGCCATTATTGCCCAGTACGATAAATCGATGGAGGTAGGAAACATCAGGAAGCATAAGCTAACCCTGGAAGAAAGTATGTTGAATCGCAACTCGATTGTTTTGTACCTTCTAATTGATATCCGCATTCAATTTGTTTTGCAGAACGTCGCCGCAGGTACATCAAGAAGATGCTGGAGCGGCACGAGAGTCGCAAGTGCAGCTTTTGTGCCGAGGTCATCAAAAGCATGAGTCGCTGGTCGATATGGAACAAAAAGAATTTCAACATATCCAAGGACATCTTCAGAACTCCGGAAAATCTTGAAAACTTCCTCAATGAGGCCAGCCACATTGTGGGCGGAATGGGTGGAAACTGCCATTGCAACATTGATAGTTACGATACAATTCAGTGTCACTAACATTTACATTTAAATCAAGTCAAGGCTTACAAAATGTATCATAAACATGATCGATATAAATTTATTTTCTGGACAGTGAAAATTCTACATTAACAAATAATTGACACCGCTGTGAGATTAAAGTCCTAAGGCATTCAACTAGCATTAAACGGAAACAATTACTTTTAAGTAACTTATTGTAATGTATTTATTTTCCGTATCTCTCTTGCCAAATGTTGTCCTAAAGCCGAACAATTATTGTCAAAAAATAAGGTCCATTTGGATCGATGTGTAGCATTGATCTATAGTGATCTATATGTAGATTGAATAAGTGTATTTTAAACTTCAAATTGTTTTTATATTCACAGTCTACGTACCGATGGCATTCACATTTTCGGATGAAAGAAAGGGATCATCTACGAGTTCCATATTCAACATTTAAATTTAGATAACCTGACAGTAATTATTACAGTTTCTATGTAGAGAATGTGAGTTAAAATCAAAGGGTATTTATATGTATTCAATGGTAAATTAAAATTGAAACAGTTCCTTTTTATTTTCAGACTTTTCTTGCAGTGCAGGTCGTGCATTTGAATCAGGGATAAGAACAACAACAAAAGACGCCCAGCTGGAGATTTGTGTAATTGTAATGCGCCTTCTGAGCCAACATCGTCCATGTCAACATCATCATTCGTCTGCTCTTTCGCTGTGGCTCTGCTTGTGCTTAAATATGCAATTACAACGTTACGACAAATGTCTCCTGGTCAGCGCCGTCTGGGGACATACAATGTGAATGTGCATGGCAGATACTCCCACTTAGATTCGCATATTTATTCGCTTATATCTCTCTCTGGAGGAGTCTGACGAGCCCGAAAATTAGGCATATTTATCATTAAGTCGGACACGAAAACAAACAGCCAAACAGAGACAGGGATAAAGAGATGAAGAGGGGAAAGGGGCAACCGCAGAATGTGAGTGCAACATTTTTGCGGCTAATGATGAAAATGTTGCTCGGTCGCCATGGGCAACCTCTTTTATCATTAGGTTAATTGCCTCTGCGTACACTGCCTGTCAGTTATATGCGTACGCGTTCAATCCGGCTCGGAATGCCGAAATGCAAGTTGCGGCCAATTAATTTGTAACAAGCTTTTCACCCACTTCCTTTCGCCCCCCTCTCCTCGACTTGTCCGCGCCTCGTCCGTGTTGTGTTTGTGGCATATTTCTTTGGCTCTTACCTAATTATGTTCGCGTTATGACCACGTCAAGATCCAAGGAGGGGCCCAACTTGCAAGTGTCACGAACAGCACGAACGAATATCCGCTTTTGATTTACAGTTAACCAGTTGAGTTGAGAACTTGAAAGAGAGGCGTGGGCACAGTTATGCAAAAGAGAGAGTCCATGCGACTAATGAATACACTTTAAAGAAGGAATATTAGTTAGGCACACTTTGCATTTGATTGTAGTGAGACTGGAGAGAGAAAGACAAATCGATGGAAGTCAGATGGAAATGTAGAGAGACACAGTTATGTAGACAAATAGTTGGACAGATATGCAGATAAATATATAGATGGTCAGATGATGGGATGAATTAAATGTACGTTAATAGTTATGAAGAAAGCATAATGAGATAGCTTATAATACAGACATGCATACAGACAAACATGTAGAAAGACATTTAGACAGTTACAGACACAGATGAGGCTAGGAAAATATTAATATATATAATCACAGACAGAAAGATGATGGAAAGACTGAGAGACAAGTTGCCAAGGAGGGGCTGACAGCGGAGAAAAGGCAAACAGAGACACAGGCGGACATATAAGCAGACAAACAGATTAACAGACAGACAGGCAGATAGGGCAGACAGACAGACATATACACAGACAGCATAGACAGACAGATAGACAGACAGACAGATAGGCAGACAGACAAATAGACGAACAGACTAACAGACAGAAAAACAGACAGACATACGCCCAAAAAGATAGACAGATAAACAGAGGAAGAGACAGTCAGACAGACATACACAAAAGCAGACAGACAGGTGTATTAAACAGGCAGACAGACAGAGTGAAAGGCAGACAGACAGACAAAGAGACGAGGTAGACAGACAGACATGCAGAGGGGACTAAGAAGCTGCCAAACAGACAGAGAGATAGTCAGACAGTCTGTGTAACGTAGTGCGAACCAATTGAATAAGCCCCTTTTACAGGGTATCATGTAAGAACAATTTGCTTGAAACAAATGACGTCACTGCCTGGCTATATTTATATTCATATTCCACTCTACCTTTGCAACTTCTTCGACATTTGAAGTCACTTACTTTCCATTGCTCCTTACCTTCTGCCATTCTCCTTTTCCTTTCTTAGACATCCTATCTTGCCCCTGCGCTCTGTGGCAGGTGCACTTGATGGTAAGGTTGGCCAAAAGAATTTACGATCTGTTGCTCAATAAATTAAAAACTTTTCTTTTATTTCGCAGTGTTTTGGCCAGCAGCAGCAAACAGGAGCAGTATCTACACGAGTCCCCCCAGTCGTAGCTTCATTCTGGCGTCTTTTGTTTCGTCGGGTGTTTGGCAGTCGAGCAAATTAATTGAAAAGTTGAAAATTTCACAAGTGGCAGCCGCATTTAAGGCAATTACACATGCCGTTAACAAGCACTGCGAGGAGGACAACGGCGACACGGCACAATGGCGGCCATTTTCGCACGCGCCGGAAGACATTAAGACACACTCACACACACATACGCAATAACAAGCCCGCATGCACAGTGAGGAGAGCAGAGGAGGGTGAACTCTTGCGTCGCCCCTCGGCCGTCGTTATCATTAAGTTAATTATATGTTTGCGGGTGCCAAGAGGTAATTACAACTCAGATTTCGGGCATTTGCCAGACGTCGATGCCGTTGCCATTGCCTTTGCCGATTGCGATGCCGATGCCGATGCGAATGAGGATGCGAATGTCGATGATGATGATGTCCACGAATGACTTTGGGTCGACGCTAGTCAAGTTGTAATTAATTTGAAAGCAAACATTGCCCCGATGTGGTTACCTCCCTGTGTGTTTGTCTGTTTGTGTGTTTGTGGCCTCATGTGTGAGTCCTTTGAAAAGTTATTAGGGATCTTCGTCTTGCCATTAAATGCTCCACTTTGCGCCCGCATTTTCCCGCACTGCCAAAATTATGCAAAGCTGGCGTTAAACACTTGAAACTTCTTGCCGAAAAAGCTGTCTTTGGCGCGGGCGAGTGGCAACTTTTCTCGTGGCCCATTTAATTAAAAAGCGTACAAATTGCATAGTGAACAATCCATTAAAACTGACCAAATGAGTTTGATGCAACTTTTCATCTCATTTTTCTAACGTTTCCACAGTTTTCACTTTTGTTTTCTGTTCTCCCTTTTTTTTCTGTTTCTCTGCGCAAATTGTTTGCAAATCTGCTTGAGATTTGGCCGAGCTTACAAAGCGTTTTTAGCACATTTTTGTTTTTGCAAAACTTTTTAGTTGAACGTGCTGGAATTTTTGTGTTTTTATATGCATAGTTCGGCAGCAGAAAGTTTTTAATAAGCTTAAGTTGATTCTTTTTTTTTTTCTTTATGCTTTTTATATTTCGGGATTTTCTTTTCTCGCCCATCATCAATATGCGAATTACCAGTTCGGCGTTGACATGCGAATTGTCTATTCAAAAATATGCTCTGCACATGTGTGTGTGTGCACATGTGTGCGTGTGTGCAAAGTGGGTGGGGAAAAGCGCATGAAGTGTACGCCAGCGTTATGAAACTATGGCAACAAGGCGACTTTGGCCTTAAAGAGCATTTGGTTTTGGGGAGAACAGCACGAGTTAAGCTTTATATAAACCAGAATGGTACTTTTTTCATAGGGAATTAGTGGATTTTGGTAAAATTTACTGAAGGTTTTTGGCAGCTTTTAGAGAAATAAATAAAATTTATTTTAAATATTTAATAAAAGATTTTTAGTTTACGGCAGTTTTAAATGTTCCTCCACTCAGTCTTCTTTTCACATATTCACTCAACAATTATTTGCATAAGATTTATATAAACTTTCCATAACAACTTTACACATATTTATCCGCCTTTCTCATTGTTTATATATATCTAACATTATTTTAACCTTCTATAAATTTCCAATAATTATAAATTAGTTAATTTGTGCACACGTTTTTCGATTTGCTTAGATTAGAATTTCCCCATATAGTAGACCTATTAATGTATTTTACTCTAATGTGAAACTTTCCTAAATTTCCATTAAGCATACGCCGCATAGACAGCTTTAATTTGCATTTAGTTTCCGCCTTTGTTGACTTCTGCTTTCGCTTTCACCTAACACACTGACTGCGGAAGAGAGAAAGGGGCGTGGGGACACAAACTGATAGACAGGGCGAGGCAGCTGCTGCTCGGGGCGCTAGCAGGCCAAGTTGGCCTTTGACATTCGAACCTTTGGCTAGATTTATGGGCTGGCGGCCATGTCGATTAGTTGGCCATAAATCTTGCCATTTGCTTGCGGTCAGCAGCTGCAGCCCGAAACAAGTCTGGACATGTGTTGTTGGTCGCCATGGCCGCTTGAACTGTAATCGGGGTGTCGTGTCCCTGCTCCATGAATATCTACGGATCAACCTCAACTTGTCCCCTCTCTTCCTCTCTCTCTCGCACTCTTTCTGCTGTCGCATTATTGCACCATTAGCGGCTTAACTCGTTTCGAACCTAATGTCCGCTGAGCGATATATAAATATGATATATACAACGCATATATACATATATAGAGCGCATTAAATCTGGCCGCGACTCGACTAATTCGCAAAGTTTTTCACGCTGTTTCGCAGTTTTTGCCTTGAGCTGAACTTTAACCTGCCTGCCGCAGGTGCTAAAAATGATTTGCAAAATGTAAAAGTTTTCCATATAAATTCAGCACAGGCCAGCGTAAAGAACGAACAAAGAAGAGCAAGAAGAAGGGGAAAAAACTGGCAAGAGAACTTAAAATTGCTCAAGTTTAGTTTATTTTAGTGAAATATGCGAAAAGTTGAATACATTTTCGCGAATTGCGAATCGGAATGCAAATAAATTTCCATATAGCAAGAGTGGTCTGTATCGCAATTGTTGCCCTGTTTTTTCTTTTATTGTTGTCGCCAGCGAACACAAGAACAGTTACGAACAGTGTGAGGGCAGAACGTGATAAATTGAGTGCAATCTAAAGTGAGTAACACAAAATGAACGACGCGAAAGGAAACTCAATCAAAAATATGTTGAAATATGGAAAAATGTTGCATACTTTTCAGCGCCTTGACATTTATTACGATCCACACGAATCCTTGAGAAATTTCAAAGGTTTTTCGCCTGCAAATTAATAATGGAACTTCAAAGCATGTCGTGGATTTCTATATATAGCACATCTCATCTCAGGTTCAGCTGTGTGGGGGAGATGAAAATAACATTTGGCAGCGCACTTTCTGAGCCTCTTCGCTGTCGTGCGCGAAATTAAAGGGCAACTAACGAACGACAACAGCAGCTTGACGAACTTGACCTCGGTGCAGCTGCAAAAGTGCCACGCAGCTAATTCAGATGTGATACACAAAATATATTTTGTATATATAGTCGTGTAATATGTCAGCGAAGAGCAAACAAAGCAAAGCGAAAATGAAACTGTGCGCGCAGTGTACACATGTTGCAGAGCAAACAGCTTTTGTCAGCAGCACTGTCATTCACTGTCCATCCAAGGTGCTCGCACTGCACTGCTTGCTCCCCCACTGCAGCACACTGCAGGTGTTCTCTCTTTCATTTTCTCCTCCTCTCTCTACCTGCCTCTCTCTTTCTCTCATAAATCTCATCTCCGGCCATGCGAATGTGCGAACGCCCCGAACCGTCAGATAAATTTAGTGCAAAAATATTTAAAAGTCTATTTGTTGTCGGGCTGCATGTGTATCTGTGTCTCTCTCTGTGTGTGTGTGTGTGCGGTGGAACTAAACAAAGAAATACTCACATGTAAAATTGCGCAAAACGAAAATGAAAGGAAAAAACAAGCTCAAAGAATGAGACCAAAAAACCGCTCACCAAAACTAAAAACACACATGTGAGCAATGGTTGTGTGCCAGTCTCTGTGTGTGTGTGTGCATGTGTGTGTGTTGGTCGGCATGGCACAAAATGGCAGTGCGAACAGCCACCTGGGCGCCACAAAGAAGAGAAAAAGCCAAAACAACAAAAGCGAGTGGCAGAGAGTCAGAGGGAGGGAGAGGGAGGGAGAGAGGCGAATGCAAACCTCAGAAATGCCGCCAACGATTTAACAACTGACTTCTGCGTGGGCCGAGCCACACACACACTCACACAAGTGCACAGTCATGTACACCGACAAACACACACACACACACACACAGGTGAGATAAAGCCAGTAAAAAACACTAGTGGAAACCAATAGCCCTGAGAGATACCCTGCAGTGGGGATTGAAATTTGCCAAGCAGCAGTATTTTTTATGAAATATGCACCCTTACGTTATCATGGTT
Organism: Zaprionus indianus; assembly: GCA_018904595.1. NCBI lineage: Eukaryota > Metazoa > Arthropoda > Insecta > Diptera > Drosophilidae > Zaprionus > Zaprionus indianus. The sequence goes on along the minus strand of JAEIHA010000709.1, from coordinate 1,137,824 downwards.
CCACTGTGCGAGGCACGACGCGGCCGCCTTTGTTGGCTTTGAGTGCGTTCTTTGTGCAGTGCGTGATATGCATGCAGTGCAACAACAGTGCCTTAAAGCAAGCAGTACAGTGCACTGCCTTAAGCAGTGACTTCAAGCAATTTTAAAGCATCTGCAACTCTCTTAAATACCCTTCTCTTGCCATGTGCAGGGTATAACAAAAGAAGAAGCCCGAGTAGAGTAAAAGTGAATGCTGTTTCTTCGTTTCGTTTCGTTTCGTTTGGCTTGTTTTCACAGTTCTGTTATCTTCCCTCCCTCTCCCCTGACCTTCTCTGCTGCTTTCGTCAAATTAACAAAAGAGGAAAGACTAAATTTAGCTCGAAGCAGAGACAGAGAGCTCTGACTCGCAGCACAATGCAATCCTTCCTAGTTTTTTTTGTTGTTCCCTTCTTTGTTCCCCGAACGGTAAAGGTTAAATTTATTTTTAAACGATTTTCCAGTTTTCAGTTAAGGTGACTAGGTGACAAAGTCCAAATTAAACTTGATACTCTAAGAATATTACAACAATAATGAATGCGAGTGTGTGTGCGACTTTTGCCACGCGAAAAGTTCATTGAGTGCTTTTGCACGCGACTTTGACAGCGTCGTTTCGCATTGTGCGCGTTTTAAAACGCTTGCAATGCTTTCAGACGTTTTTACACATGCATGTTACATACATATTAATGTGAATATGGCTGCGCGCGTGCATGTGTGAGCCCTTTCACACACACTCACACACACACACTGACAGACAAAAAGTGGGCAGCAAACATATGCAAGGCACGTTTCGGAATTATGTGCCGCGACCAGAAACAGAGCCTGATCCAGAGCCAGGACACGGGCGCACATGCCACGGCCAGGCGAGTCAGTCACTGCACAAAATAAATAAAATATCCGACAACACGCGTGCACACACACACACACACACACACACACACACAAACAACAATAAGCCGAGGATATTTTCATCAGAAGCGTCAGAAAAACCAGTTGAAAATATCTTCGAGGCCGACAAAAGCTTGCATTGCGTACTCGAACTGTAGTTGGCACGCCCCCCGCCCGCCCACTGCTAATCATCACTCGTCGACACGCTTTCCCACTCCCCTTTTTCGACGCCCTCTTGCGGAAATTGTGCGCCGATTAAATTGGCAATCAACTCAAACGCAAAAGCTGCGTGAAAATGTCACAGTCTGTTGATTTCGCAACGCACGACGCAACACTATGGAAATGTGCCCTGCCCTGCCCTGCCCCTCTCTTTCCTGCCCTGCTCATCATAACCTGCCCCAAAACCAACACACCACACCACACAACAACACATTCCACAACAGCACACCACATGGCAGCGCACCACTTGCACTGCTTGCCACCTTCACCTCAGTCACTGAGCTGGCCAAGCAAAGGCAAAAATGGAATAATTACGGCAAACTAGCCGAAAAACTTTACATTTATGAGCACAGTGGAGCGAAGTGGGGCACAGTGGAGCAGTCTGCGTGCCACATATCGTATTTATGTCACCATCAAGGCGTGCAAAAAGCGCAAATCTCTCTCTCTCTCCCCGCATAAAGAGCCCCAAGGCACTGACGGCAATTGGCTCTGCAAAGGTTCCCGGTTTCCCGTGTCTGACGGTGAAAAAAAGTTGCGAAACTAACTTAACCAGCGAGAAAGTGGAAGCGCAGGCTGCATAACGTAATTACATTCATAAAAGTTTGCCGGGAATACTATTAAAATTAATACATGTGTTTAATAAACAAGTTTTCTACATAGTTCTCATACAAAGCGCAATTAATGTTTGCAAATTAATTCACAACTTAAAATATCTCTCTTGTACTCATTTACTGTTTTGCCATCTGATCTCTTGCTGAAATAAGGGCAAGCAGTACAAACTGCGAAGCTCATTCAAAGAGGACTTGCATGAAGAGATTGCAGTTGGCATTGCCGACATCTCACATTGTGGAGGGAAAATGAGTTTGGTCTTTCTGTTCATGATCTATTCGCCCTTTATGATGGCATCATCCTGATTGTTAGATTTGAATGAATTTATATAACCTGTAAATTCTCTTTCTCGTGAATTTGTTTTAGCAATTGACGTAAATGAACAGTGTTGGTAAGACAGTTGTAATAACGTAAATCATCTTGTGCACTCATTGTGCGTATGCAACCCTGCAGTTTTTTTACTCACTCTCTGCAGCACTGCTTGCTCAGTTGCAGTGGATCGTCAATTTCGTCTCGCATGACAAGTAAAGCAAGCAGTGCAAACCGTGCAAGCAGTTGCTCTCAAACAAACGCACTAATTATCGCAAGTTCACAAAATTCAATTTGTATTTTAAATAAATGCAAGCAAATTCAGCATTCCAGTTGAGTAAAGTTCAAACTTAACTTAGCCTACAGCCTCAACTTCTGGTTATCCAATTAACATGCTCAGCATCGTTAAGGCAGAGGCGTAAGGCCGATAAAGCTGACCTCTTCGCGCCTTCACACCACAGAAGCGCACTTTGATTGCAGTTGACCTCACAGTAGCGCAGACAGCAGACAGAAATGTCCGGATTGCGGACCCCTGGGCATATTTTAATTACCATTTAGGCGCGAGTGAAGAAGGAGAAAAGCACAAGACGACATTAAAGAGAACTGCAGACGCGCCTTGTTTGCACTTTGCAGACTCTCTAATAGCCCAAAAAAACGAGACAGAGAAACGAAATAAAAAAAAAACAGCAGACAGAAAAATGTAAAAAAATTGCCCGACTTTGTCTGACTTTTTAATTTTGGCTGTCAAGAGCCAGAGAGAAGCGTGCGCGGGGGTGCAGGCGAGGTGCAAAATAGAGGGCAATAGCAGAGGAGATACAGAAGAGCAGAGCAGAGCAGGGCGCTCTTAATGTATCCACACTGGGCTTAAAGTAGTTCCAGCCAATCGATGTGGGGAGAGGCTGAAAACAAAAGTTTCCGCATTTGTTTATTCTTTTGAACTTCTCCAATTAAAAGTAAATATTGTGAGTAGTTTATCTTGATTCTATTCATTGCCAAGCCACGCAATGCCGTGTCTGAAGTTCGCCAGTGCTTTGCATTGAGTGCCCCAGCCCGAGGCCGGGAGCGAAGCTATGCGCTGTATCTGTATCTGATTTCCACTCGAAGCCCCAGTGCGGCGGACTTAAACTTTTGTCAAACTTTTCTTGCCGCGTAATTTAATGCCATTTAAAGCAGCAGACGATGAAGACGCCGACGATGAAGACGAGGATGACGATGAGGTTGACGATGACGATGACGACGGCGGACGGTGTTGGCGACGTGACGAAAGTTTGGGACACATTCTAATGGCTGTGTGAGTGCCGTGGCAATGAGCTTTCGTTAGCAGACTGGCTGATTAGTGCGCTTAAGAGTTGTTGAAGTTGTCAGGTGGAGGAAGTAGTAGTTATTGGGGAGGGAATAGAAGTAGTGGAAATACAGTAGTAGTAGAAGTTGAAGAAGTAGTAGTAGTCGTAGTAGTAGTAGTAGTAGTAGTGGTAATAGTAGTAGTAGAAGTTGAAGAAGTAGTAGTAGTAGTAGTAGTAGTAGTAGTAGTAGTAGTGGTAATAGTAGTAGTAGAAGTTGAAGAAGTAGTAGTAGTAGGAGTAGTGGTAATAGTAGTAGAAGTAGTAGTAATAGTAGTAGAAGTAGTAGTAATAGTAGTAGAAGTAGTGGTAATAGTAGTAGAAGTAGTAGTAGTAGTAGTAGTAGTAGTGGTAATAGTAGTAGTAGTACAATAGTAGTAGTAGTAGAAGTAGTAGTAGTAGTTGTAATAGTAGAAGTAGTAGTAGTAGTAATAGTAGTGGTAATAGTAGTAGAAGTAGTAGTAATAGTAGTAAAAGTAGTAGTAATAGTAGTAAAAGTAGTAGTAATAGTAGTAGAAGTAGTAGTAATAGTAGTAGAAGTAGTAGTAATAGTAGTATAAGTAGTAGTAATAGTAGTAGAAGTAGTAGTAGTGGTAGAAGTAGCATTAAAATAATAAAATGTACTATAGTAGTAAACTTAATGCGAACAATTGTATCCACAGAACGCAGCAAAAATAGTAGTAGAATAAATTAGGTAGTATTTATAGTAATTGTTGTAGTAGCATCCATTCACTCTCTAGTATTAGTAGGCACCACTACAGAGCTACTATTTGCTGGGAATCGGGCGCGTGTCAGTGCTAAAAATGAGTCATAAAGTGCCAAGTAGTTCTCCTGCTTCTCGCCCTCTCCAGCTTTCCCTACCTCTGTCTCTGTCTCCGTGTCCGTCTCGTTCCGTCTGGCACACTGCCATACATTCCAACACAAATTTGCATTGGGCACACACAACGAACCGAATCGGTTCTCATGCACGACGTGCATGAAAACACAATTTCACAGTTCCACACATATATTTATACCCTGTACAAAGGGCAATGCACAGATGTGGCTATGATCAACGTGAAAGGATAGATAACCAAGGCAAAGTCAATATATTCTAGTCATGCCATTGCATTTATATTCTTTACTATATAAATGTTTCAATTCGTGGACTGTGAACTGTAGAAAAGATTGATATTTATTTTTTAATGTTTGATCTATGTATAATATAAATATAATATAAACATATATAATAATGATATATAATATAATATAATATAATATAACCTATTCGGTTAATGTTGAGCTGTATTACACAGGGCATCACTTAGTCGCGCACCTTTTTTCTTGTGTTTTTTGCAATTTTATTGAACGTCGTTTGGCAGAATTATGATTTTAGTTTGGGCTTCTTTCTGCCGTTTCTTCGCTCTGCACACAGACAAAATCACGTTCTCGCATACAAAAGACGGGCATAATTTTATTTACGATTCAACTTTGTACTACAAAACACCAGAGTTGCCCCTGCTCGCGGCGTTCCGGAGGCAACCCTGGTTCGGAGCAACTTGGCGAGTTTAATGCGTGTGCTTAGTTCCGCAGCAGGCAGCACGACTGCGAGGAAGAACGTGTGAAGGAAGGAGAGAGAGATAGAAAGAGGGAGAGAGAGGAAGAGAGAGAGGGAGAGCAAGGAGACCTGGGGCAAAGGGCAGCTGGGAAGGTGGCAAGTTTTATTAGCCCGAAATGTAATAAAATGCAAACATTGGCGCAGCGAAAGCAACTGCAAGGGCAACGGAAGATGGGGAAAGGGAATGGGAGCAAAGAGAAGGAAAATAAGAAACTGAAACTGAAAAAAAGAAAAGCATAAAACTGCGTGGCAAGTTTATGCGAATGTGTGGATCGCTTGCCCCCTCCTCCTCCCCCCTCCCCTGTGAGGCAGCGAAACACCAAAACTGGCCATGTTAAGTTTTCTTTATGCGCCGCGTTGGGGTCGAAGGGAGAAAATAAAAACTGAAAATTAATGCGCGAGTTTCTGTTTTGTGGGCCAAGCAGATGTGAGAATTTCCCTCATATGCTGCGGCAGGGGGGAGGGAGAATGAGATTAGCAAAGTGCCGTTATTATTAATGCAACACAATGTGGATTTATGGTTAACCATTTCATGCAAGAGAGTTCTCTTTAAACGCTTAACATATAGCCCCCGACTCATTTATTCATCTCCCGTTCGATCTGTTCCAGCGTTTTTCTTCTAGTCTCGGGCACCATGAAGATTATGAAGACGAGGCACAAGCAGCACATGAAACAGAACAGCCCGAACACCCTGGATATGCCAAGTAAATCTGCACATAGGTCGCATGAGATGGATTCAATCCACTTTCGTTTGGGGTTTCCATTGTACTCACCAATCAGATCTTGAAACGTTTTGGTCACCACAAACACGCACGCCCAGTTGAAGCAGACCACAAGGGAGGCGCCTACGCTACGAATTCGAGTCGGCAGAATCTCCCCCATCATCAGCCACGAGATGGGACCGATGCCCACCGAGAAGCCGAGCACATACAAAATGAAACTGACCAGTGGCACCCAGCCATACTTGGAGACATCCACTTTGCGGGAAATTAGGTAAAAATACACAGCCAAAATGAATAGGGTGACTATCATCGTCACTACGGATATGTACAGCAGGATCTAGGGGGAGAGATGAGGGAAACGATAGAGCAGGGAGTTTGTGCTGGATTATATAAAGTGTAGAAGGTTATGACTACTATATAAATGGTAGAAGAAGGCACCTCCAACCTTACACAGTGTATGGTTGAATAGGGTGACCATCATCATCACTACGAATATGGACAGCAGGATCTAACGGGAGACGTTAGGGAAGCGACAGAGGAGGAAGTTGCTCTGGGTTATACATAGTGTAAAAGAATATGTAGATGGTAGAAGAAGGCACCTTCAACCTTAAAAAGTGTATGGTTGCAACCAAAACGAATAGGGTGACCATCATAATTTCTACGGATATGTACAGCATTATCGAACGGAAGAGATAGGGATATGACTGCTTGGTGGCCACTTTAAATTTATATAAAAGGAAGATGGAGGCATCTTCAACCCTACAAAGTGTATGGTTTCATGTTTAGCGTCTGTATGAACACCTTTATCTTAGAGACTATGCAAGCGATGGCCTTTAAATGACTTTCTATGGTTTCTTGGTTGTGATCAGATAAAAAATAAACGTAAAAAGTATTTAGGACATGCACCCAACTATAGCTTACCTATTCAACCTTTGTAACCTTCTCAAACTCACCTTTCTGCCCAGCTTATCGATGAGTACAGCAGCAATCAGGGTGGCCACCACGTTCACAGCGCCCGTGATGATGGTGCAGACGTAACTGTCCAGCGACGAGCCGGAGGCATTGAAGATCATGACGGTGTAGAAGAGAACGGCAGAGTATCCACTCGCCTGCTGCAGGAACATTATGGTGAGCGAGATGCAGAAGGGTTTTATGTACCTCTTCTGCAAGACTTCCTGGCACGTCAGGGGCTCACTGCTTTCCACCCTGGGCATCCGGTCCAGCTCCGCTCTGGCATCGGCAGCATTGCCGTTCAGCCAGCTGAAGGACTTGATGGCCTTCGCCTCCTTGCCGTGGATGAGATACCAACGTGGTGTGTCCGGCACTATGCACATGAGCAGTGCATAGGGCAGGCACATGATTGCGCCGACGATCGCCAATTTGCGCCACTTGGTGAGCGCTCCAACGATGTAGCACGTCATGATGCCGAAATTGCCAAGCAGTGTTGGACAAACACCGAGTCTGCCACGCACTTTTGGATGCAGTGCCTCGCCCAGATAGATGGGCATGGCCATCGAGCAGACGCCCATGCCGAAGCCGCTCAGTGAACGTCCGAAGAGCACCATAAAGAGCGAACTCGCCGTTGCAATGATCACGTAGGAGAGCAGGAAGGGAATGCAGCTTAGCAGAATGGCCATTCGGCGGCCCCAGTAGTTGGCCATTAGTCCGCCCAATAAGGCGCCCACTATGGCGCCCAGTGGCAAGATGCCGCCCACCCACGAGGCCGACTGCTTGGAGACCTTGAACGAAGTCACTTTGGGGTCCAGCATTGAGGGCAGCGCCGGCGAAGTGAAGGCCAGAGCGAAGCCTATGCAGAAGGCGGACATCGAAGGGGCAAAGGTGGCAGTCAACTTAAGGCAGTGAAGAGGAAGAGTGAGAAGAAGAAAGTGAGAGAGAATAGAGTTGAGAGAAGAGTTGAGAGAAGAGTGAAAGAGAGTAGAGAGTGGAGAGAGGAAAGGAAAACAGACTCGAAGAGTGATCATGAACGATATTGAAAGGATATTAAAAGAAGTAAAGACATAGAGACAAGAAAGAGTGAAAGAGAAACCGGAAGACAAACAGAGGAGAGAGAGAGAGTAGGACGAAGTGAAGTATAGGAAATCACATAAATTAGAAAGAAAGTGACAGAGGAAGAAAGAGGAAAGACATATTAGCTAACAAGCCTTAGAAGCCGCGACTCACCTGCCTTGGGTATGACACGCCTGTTGTTGCACTAGATTCCTCAGGCATGCTGTAAAAATAAGTACAGAATTAAACAAACTAAGATGAAATATAGAGCAAAGTGAATGTGAAATTTATATTAAATAAAAATTTATTATAAAATATATAATAAATAATAAATAATTCAACTTTTCTTATGAACTGCTTCATGAAAATTGCAAACAGAATTGTTAACTAGGAAGAGATCAATTTGAAACCGATGGGTAGAGGGAGCACCCTAATCTGTATATACCCTCTACAGTTACAGGGTATATCAGCAAGTCAGTGTCTTCACCTTGGCACGTTAATCAAATTGTTATTTAAGCTGAGGCATTTTCTCTCCTCAGGGACGGCGAAGCTGCTCACTATCTCAGTTGGCCTTAAAGTGCTCAGTCAGCCTGTGCCAGTCGGTCTGTCTGTCTGTCTATCAGTTTGTCCAGCCGGGCCGGCACGTTGCCACGCCCCGTTGACTGCAGTAAACGCCTACGTAGGCAACCCGCCATTGTTTTCTCAGCTCGTTTGGCCTTTGCTGGCTGCGCCAACTCATTAAAAATTCCATTTTCATTTCGCCCATCATCCATTTTGATTTCATAGTCGAGTGGGTTGTTGGCGTGGCTACCAAGGGAGGGCAGAGCGGGAGAGAGAGAGAGGGAAGAGAGGGGGATGAGTGAATGCTGGTGCTCGCAGGAGGCGCAAGGTCTCGAGTGGGCGTGGCGGCAATTCGTTGTTGTTGCCGTTGCCTTTGCTGTCGGTGCACAATTTCAAAGTGTTTGCTTTACTTTCTTGCACATTGATTCGACAGCAAGGGGGAAGGGAAGGAGAAGGGGGAGGGGGGACGGTGAAAAACTTTCACTTTGGCTTTCGGCCTTTTGCATTTTAACTGGCTGGCAATTTAATATATATATATATAGTATATATATTCGCTATTTATTCTGCGGGCTGCTCATAAATGCGCGAACTCGTGTGCAGCCAACTTTAAATGCGAGCGTAATTAAAAACATAAATGCGATGGCCGATGCGAAATGTGAATCATTCAATGGATATGCCATGAATACACAAGAGTCGGCGCCAGTATCTGTGTGTCAGTATCTCTCTCTGTGTGTGTGTGTGTGTGTGGCCCCAGGGTAAAAAGGGAGTTTTTTGGCGTGGCCAACTGGCCACAGTTAATTATTTGCCAGCCAGTTTGGCGAACGTGACGTATGCGTAATTTTTTACTCGGCTATCTGTCGAGCAGAGGCCATGTGAACAAGTGAGTGTGTGTCTGTTAGTCTCTCTGTGTGTGTGTGTGTGTGAGTGTGTTTGTTTTGTGTGCATTCGCTGATGAATTATTTGCCCGGCACTCAATCAAAGAGTGTGCGCAGCAGTGTGTGCGTGTGTGTGTGTGTGTGTGTGTGTGAGCCTGGCACACTGACTGAATGACCAAATTAATATATATAATATATATATATATCTACTATATATATTCGCACAATAAATGGCAAGCAGTACACTGCTTGTAGACACGAAATTAATTGGGAATTGAAATCAAGTTAAACTGTTGGTTGAGTCGATATGCCCTGCGAGCAATCGCCGTGCTACAGGGTATGCATTGAGTGAGTATATGCCAAGTGATATGTGATATGTCATATAAATATTACTTTGTTATTTTTGATACTTCATTCAATTCTCGTTCAGCTCTCAACACACTTTCTCTCGTTTCGATCAACAATTCGGAGTTACCCAACACTAACACTTTGCATCCATGGACGGCCTGAACGTTTGCATTATCGGCTCTGGCAACTGGGCCACCACCATCGCCCGCAACGTGGGCAACAATGCGTTCACCTCGCCCCTGATTGAGAAGGATGTGAACATGTATGTCTACCAGGAGTGGATAGAGGGCAAGAAGCTGACGGACATCATCAACTCGACGCACATCAATGTCAAGTACATGCCCGACTTTCTGCTGCCCGAGAATATAGTGAGTGTCTCTAGCTACCTCTGTTTGTAGTTCTTTCTCTTTCGGGTGATCAGAGATTGTCTCTTATTGACATTTCTTTTCTCTTTTGTCCCTCTTCTTCCTCATTGGTTTTCTCCTTCCCCTCTCTCCCTCTTTCGTCAGCCTGCTCCCTGTTGTTGCAGCACTTCTTTCTCCTTGTAACATCTATTGTACTTCTCTTTCTCTTCTGCTCTTCTCTCCGCTACCCCAAGAAAGCATGTGAGGACGTGGTGACCACCGCTCGTGACGCGGACATCCTGATCTTTGCCATCCCGCCCACGTTCGTCAGCAGCTGCTGCAAGACACTGCTGGGCATGGTGAAGCCCACGGCTCATGCCGTCTCACTGATCAAGGGATTCGAGCGCAACGAAGACGGACAGATCCTGCTCATCTCTCATCTCATTATGAATGAGCTAAAGGTGCGATACTCGCGACTGACTGGCTTGCATTGTGCATGTGATCACTTCTCGCATACCCTGTAGATACCCTGTTCGGTGCTGGTGGGCTGCAATCTGGCGCACGAGATAGCCAACAATCATTTCTGCGAGGGCACTGTCGGCTGTCGGGATCAGAAGTACATGCGGATACTGCAGGATCTGTTCAAGTCGGACACATTCCGCGTCACAGTCACCGACGATGCGGACTGTGTGGAGATTTGCTCGACGCTGCGGGTGAGTTGTGGGTGCATAGACCGCGAACCATTGATCGATCTCTCGTGACTGAGCAGAACATTGTGGCCTTCGCTGCTGGACTGTCGGACGGCATGGATCTGAATGAGAACACCAAGGCAGGCATCATTCGTCGTGGCTTTCTGGAGATTCTACACTTCGTCGATGTCTTCTATCCCGGCAGTCGCCTGGCCACCTTCTTCGAGGCGTGCGGTCTCTCCGATCTGGTGACCTGTTGCTACGGTAATTATGCGCCAGAGAATGATGAGAGATTGACATAGGAATCTGTTGTCTCTTTGCAGCCAATCGCAATCGCAAACTGGCCGAGGCCTTCGTGAAGACGGGGCAACCGCTGAGCGAACTCTATAAGACTCTCGTGCCGGGACACGAGCCACTGGGTCCCGTTACCGCCGAGCTGATCAACCATATGCTCAAGAAGAAGGGACTGGAGGATAAGTAAGCAGCAGTTGCTAAATGTATTTTATCATTTCCCTTTCTCTCTCCCCCATAGATTTCCCCTCTTCACCGCTGTCTATCGCATCTGCATGGGCGTCTTCCCGGTGCATCGCCTGGTGGAGACTCTGCGCTTTGCTCGCGAGGACATGTAAGAGCATTTTGATTAATAGTCAGGATATACTTCGTATATGTCTAATGAGATCTCCCTTCACTCGCCGCAGCTATCATCCCAATCACATTTTCCAGCTGTGAGCCAAATTCGAACGTGTTTTTGATGTTTATGAACTGCAGTCAATAAAGAGAGGATTCTCCATGCAAATGTGACGGAACAATGCCAACGAACTGACAAACAAAAGCCCCGATACGTTTCTCTTTCTCATCTTTCACTTCTTTCACTTCTTTCTCTCTCTCATCTTTCTCATTCGTTTTTATTGTTGCTGCGCGTCTTTTCTTTGGGGCGGTTCGAGTATTCCTTGCGGAAAGTGCACTCCATTGAATGCACTGGCGCTTCGAGCACTTGCCGGAACCGGTAAGAGTGGGTGTAGTGGCAGCAGGAGGGAGGGGAGCAGAGGGAGGAGGGGAAGGAGTGCAACTCTACAAGTACGAGCACGAGAAGTACAACGGAAATCACTTCACTCATAAATGGATAAAAGCAACAAGAACAAGAAGTGCAAAATGTAGAATGCAAAATGCAGCAAGTAAAATGAAGAATGGCAAAGGGGGAGGGGGGGAAGGGAGGGGGTAGAAGCGACCGCATGCCTGGTCTGGTCTGGTCTGGTCTGGTCCGCTCTATTGTTTCTCAACTATGTATCGAATAGTTTAGTTTCGCTTTTTGTTTTCCTTCTTGCTCTCCCCCCTCTCCCCCTCTCCTCGCTGCATTGTTTGGCTTGGCACTTCAATTCGCAAGGAAGTGAAGTGAAGTAGAGCGGGAGGGGGTTAAGGGGTAAGGGGGGAGTCTTATTCTAATGCCTGAAAAGGCAAATGCTGAGTGCTTGCGCTGCCAAAAGGCAGACTGAATGACCCACAAAACGTGGCAAGCTGCGAGCTGATCAACTAACAATTCAATCCCCTCCCTCTACCCCTCTCCCCCCTTCTTCTGCACTCGATTAAAGCCAATCCCAGTGCGGATTATATAAGTCAGATTACAACTTTGCAGTGGCGTCAATTGTCAATAAATTCACTAAATCATTTATGCAATTCATTTAGTTTTTGCTGTGTGCCGAACAGTTTTATAATATTACGCAACACACACACACATATACGCATGCTGACACCGTCATACGCGGCGTATGCGTATTTTTATGCATAATTAAATCAAATGACAAAGGCGCTTAGCGTTGATTTCGTTATTTGTATTTGTGGATTAGTTGAAATCGAGAAATTACTCAATTTGATTACATTAGACAGACCAAGCGACGGCCACAGGCGATGACAGCAGCAGCAACAACAACAGCAACAACAACAATGAGAATGCTAATAATAATAGATAACAACAATTTACTTGCATTTTAACGAACGTGTTTTCCACACGGCGTATGCGCAATTTAGCCGATTATCGAACTGTAAAAAATACATGAATGTGTTTTTAATGAAAGCTGAAAACATAATGAATGCAGAAAGAATGTGAGGAGGGCGAAGAATGTATGCACTATATAGATATATATCTGTAGATATCTATTGATATATCAGATTATACTTTCAGTATAGTAGATAAGGTTTACATGTGTTAAGTTACAACTGAAAAGCCTTACAGCAGATCTAGTTCGCCCAGGACAACTGTTGATAAATAAATAAATAAGTAAAATAATAAATAAAATAATAAAAATAATTAAATTAGTGTAGAACATATTCTAGCTATTCTAGCACCCATTGAACTAATCAAAGCACCCCTTTTGTGTTAGGGTGTTTATTTGAATATTACAATTCGATTGGAAATTTATAAAGAGCATAAATAACCGTAGTTTAGCCCGGAATCCGTATGCTGTGAATCCCCCGCCATGCTTACGCCAATTGGTTTATTGGCTTGTGCTGCATTTCCCATTTTCCTGTTTCCCTGTTTTTCCTGTTTCCCCACATCCCCCACTTCCCATTTGCCGTTTCGCAATTCGCATTTTGCATTTCGGCAGTTGACGCAGTCAACCAAAATGCCGCTTACGTGATACGATGATAGGATGATAGGCGAATGAGCGCAAATGTTGTTAGGGCAATGAGAACCAGATGCAGAACGAGAGTGAGAACGAGTGCGAGAATGAGAATGGAGAATGGTAAATGGAGAATAGGGAAGGGGAATGGGAATGAAAATCAAAATGAAAATGAAAATTCAAAATGAAATTTGTACGTTTAGTCGCATGGTTGCTTGTCCGCCTGAACAAATATGCCAGTTAGCTAAACAAAACGAGTACACACACACACACACACACTCACTCACACATGCACATGCTCACACTCACACACAGACACGCATGTGCACACACACTCACACATTGCCAACGATCATAGAAAAGCTACAAAATTTGCATATCAAGTAAGGGTTTTGTTGAGGGGATGCAGGGGGGTAGAGGGGGCATGGGGAATGCTGTTGGGGTGTTCGGAGCTCTATTTGGGAATTCCTTGTTGCATTTGGGGGCAGCATTAAGCGCGTCTCGCAGTCTCTCGCCCCGTTTTTGCTGATAATTACACGGTAAATTTGGCAAATGCGTCGACGAATCGCAAACTGGCTGCACGTGTACAACTGCGGGTGTGTGTGCCCTTGCAATTGCAATTGCAATTGCAGTTACAGCTACAGCTACAGTTGCAGATACAGACAGCAGATACAGCTGCTTACACACACCAGCACACACCACACACACACTCTCGCACACTCGCAGGCACTTCAAAAAATAAATAACAATTTCGTACGTTACACACGTCGCTCGGCTTATGTAAACGTAACATATCTACCTGCCTGCCTGCGTGTGTGTGTGAGTGTGTGTGAGTGCTGGTGTTGACTTGCGTGCGTGAAGTGCGCCTAAAAGTATACTTCATTTCCTGTTTTACACTACAGCCGCTGCGCCGTGGCAAACGACGCCTCATCTCGCCTCGCCTCGCACCCAAGCAAGGCCACCTCTACCCACCCCCCCCCCCTGCTGGCACTTTTTCATTTTGTTATTTCTATTTGTTGTGTTTCTATTTGTTTCGTTCGTTTTATTTGCTCTGGCAGAGGAGCTGCTTCTTCTTCCCCCATTCAATTGGGCAAACACAGCGCACTGATAATACAAAAACAACAACAGCAACTTGCTCGATGAAGTGCCTGCATATAATAGATACATATTATATGTGCATACGCATGTAAATACACAAATACATGCATACATGCATTGCATTGTAAGCTGCAAATATGAAAGCTGCTCGGATTTATCTTAACTTGTGCAACCTTTAATATCCAATATTGAAATAGATTCCATTCGCATGGAAATAAAACTTAGGGAAAGCTGTTGCTGCAGCTTAGTTCAATTAAGTTGTTGGTTTTAGCATCTGCAATTTGGCAGAACAAACATGAGTATTTGTTTTAAGATATGTATTTTTGAACTGCACATTTATGTAAATTGCAATTTTTATGTAAATTGCGCAAGGTGGCGATGCTTCTTTAAAACTAAAAAGAGCGCGCTCTTTCTTTTAATGCATACAATGCATTTTTTTGTGCTTCAACAGAGCTCTCTTTGAAGCGCTCTCTCACAATGTATTATGGTTGTGCTGCTCTAGCGCTCTCTCGTTTGCAGATCAGTGCGAAATACAGAGAGTGAGCTCAGTGCTGTTAATGCGTGAGACAGGTTACGGTGCTGTTAATGCGTGATCTGCAGCAGTGCTGTTAATGCGTAAGACAGGTTACAGTGCTGTTAATGCGTCAGACCTGCAGCAGTGCTGTTAATGCGTGAGACCTGTAGCAGTGCTGTTAATGCGTGAGACATGCTACTGTGCTGTTAATGAGTGTGACATGTTAAACAGCTGATAATGCGTGAGACATGTTACAGTGCTGTTAATGCGTGAGACATGTTACAGTGCTGTTGATGCGTGAGTGTGAAAGAGATGACAGCTGTACCGATGTGAGCTCCAGCTGAGGCAGTTTGATCTAATTGCGCAATGCAAAAACAACAATAGCAGCGCCTACTCTCACTCTCTCACTCTCATTACCTTGTCAAATCCAAAGAGGTTAAGTGCTTTTAAAGGTTAAATACATTTCATCAGCTTATTGCTGACTTTTAATGCTCTAAAATACACCATCGAAATTAAATATTTGTTGATTATTTATTAATAACGCAGGACAGGATTTTCTAATGTTTTTATGTAATTTATTTTTGGGATTTTCGCATTAATTATACAAAATTTACATGTAGCTTCAGTTTTACGGCTTTAGTTCATGGTTTGTTTTGAAAAGGGTTTGATTTATTTCGGGAATTCGATGTAATTTTACAATTCCATTGTTCGGATAAAAATAAAAACATTTCTCTGGCAAATTCTATCATGAAATTTCCATGCAACAAACAATCAATAAACTTTCACATAAATATGAAATATGACATATTTTTACAGGGGACTCACCCACACACTGTCGCACACACGCACGCACACCCACACAAGGCTGCTGCGACAAATGTTGGTCCCCAGCTATTTGAGGCAGTTCTCTAATTGTTTAGCCAAAAACTTTTGATGTGGATCCTCAAATTTCTCACATTGCTGGCATATCAAATGTAAAGCGATGCGCTCCTTTGGCTAATGAATTTGTAAAAAGTTTCGCCAGCAAAAACAACTGGGGAGCAGCCCGAGCAAAAGTTATATGCGCCAGCATAGCCCGACTTTATAGTAGACAGATGTACGCCCACACACACACACAGACACACACGCATACATGCACAATTACTTATGGACACGCACTCAGTATAAACTTTCTGACCACTTTTGCAACCGAAAAAGTGAAAAACTGGAAAAACCAAATAAACCGACAACAAGGAAAACAACAACAACAAAAACAACAACAACAACAAGTTTGCCGTTTACAGTTTACGGCTTTTTAGAGGTGGTAAAAGGGTAAGAAAAGAAGGGAAAGGGGAGCCCTGAGAGATAAAGTAAAGTAGATGGTGCCCAGGGGGAGGGAGAAGGAAGTGTAAAGGGGGGGAGGGGAGTGGATGATGGGGCATTGTTTGGCAAAGCATTTAACTATTTACAAGACCTAATTGACAGCATTAGAATCCAAAAATCGACAGGCTTCAACGCCCGTAAGTATGCTTTAAAATGTCGTGTGTGTTGGCAGCGCAGCACAAACATTTGCAAATATTTTATGAGCACTTAACTTGGCCCCCACACACACTCTAGCAGGGGAGACAGACACACACACACACACACACACAGAGTTGCAATAAAAAGTCACATCCTGGGGAAGCTCAAGTCGCAACATGGCAGGAGAGGAAGAGGAAGGAGGAAGGAGGAAGGGAAGGGGGGACAACTGGAAGCTGCTTTTGTCATGGCACAAGTTGTGCGTGCTGTTAACTTAAGAACGTTGATGATGATGACGGCAATGATGATTATGATGAAACTGAACCGAACTGTAAGTTGCCGATGACGCTGCAGCCATGACATGTTTGTTAAATTCGAAAATGGAATGAAATCAATTTAATAAACTGTCAATAATGCAGCACATTATCAGCAGAATGAGCTGAGCGGGCCCAGAGCGATGCCGGGTTCACTTCGCTGCGTAGTCAAAGTCAATTCAATGAGAGCTGCAAATGACTCGCAGTGCACGGCAAGAAATAGTTAATGTACAACTGAAAAGACATAAGAATGAAGAGATGGTTAACTGTAACTGGAAAGGGATGAGGAATCGAACAGAGAACAGTGCAAGAAGATGAACTGCAACTTTAATTGAAGTATAACAAATAAACAAACTAACTTTAACGATATTCAAATTAAAATTACTTAAACAAACAATTAAAGTATGTTTTCTTTATGAAATGACAGTGTAATTTCTCTCAGTGCATGGCCAACATGATGCCTGTAAATTTTGCTGAGTTTCGTGACGTACTCTTCAAAGTATTAACAAACTGCTGGAGTAATTGTATTGCCAGAGGCTATAGAAGACAAGACAAGCGCATGAAATACGTTAACATACGTACGTATGAAGAGATGACATATTGAAGCCTGATTTGGTAGTGAACTGAATTGATGTGTAATTAGGACACAAAGTAACCGAATGGAGGCTGCAAACTCGATTAAGACCTCGTTTCGTGTCACTATACAATTGCTTTGCAGTTGACAGCTCTGCGTGGGCCAGTTCCCATGCCATATGCCATATTATCTGTCATATTATATGGCAGCATAAAGTTGCCAAACTAAAAAGGAAAGTGTGCAAATTTAACGATGCTCCCCAGTGGAATGAAAACGGAACTGGCTTTAAAAAACATATATATTTCGTTTGTAGATTAAAAGACAAAAACTGGCAGTGAGGCATTCCCAGGGGAACTGGCACAGGCAGAGGGAAAAGAGCAGGAGGGGAGGCAGGGCAACATTTTTCTACTGTGCCTGAAAATATTTTCATGCCAACGTACGATATTATTTCTTATCTTTGGGCCAAACGTGATATTCATTCTTGTGCCGTGGGAGGAACTGCAAAGAAAGAAGGGAAGAGGGGAAGGGGAGGGGGATGGTGTGTGATAGGCAGCAAGTGTGGCAAGAGGCAGGAAAGGGGGGGGGAGGTGTCGGAGGCTTGTCTCCTTGCGATTACCATAACTATAAATATCGATTACTTTTGCTAGCAGGCGAGTGCTTAAAGCTGCCATCACAAACAGCCCCCACACACTCACACACACACACGCACGCACGCTAGAGCTAGACATACGAGTCACGCCTCTGCACACACACACGTGTGCACACACACACCTCAATGGGAAGCAACTTAAGGCTGTCATTGTTTTCGCCTGCGACGTAGCTCTCGTTTCGTATCTGTAACGCTTTTATGCTTCAGCTATTGCCTTAGCTATTCCTACTGCCGTCTCGCTCGCTCCCTCGCTGCGCCTATTGCTCTCTCATTCCCTCTCCCTTGTCGCTCTGTCTGCTTACACTTTTACCTGCCTTATTTTTCTCTTTGACAAATAAATTGACATGCCACATTGCGATAGCGACAAAAATACACAAAACAACGAAACGACTCAACGCAAATTCGTGCAAGTTTAATGACCCAAAGAGATACCCTAACAATGCTTTAAATAACTACAATATGTTTTATATATAACTGTTTAGTCTTTGCTTATTTATCATCACTAGAAATCTGTTTGAGAAATAAAAGAAAAGGAAAATAAGTTGATTGAATTTGATAATAGTTTTGGCGGAGTTAGAGATGAGATTAGATAAAATATATTTACTATATTAAATGCTCTTTATACAGAGACATATTTTATACAATATTAACTGTAAGGTATATATTATAATTCCATATATATGATAATAATCAATGCCTTTGTTTGTTGGTCCTTCTAACTATTTTTAAATATGAAAACCAACTTAAACTTTAGTCTTAGCAGCTCTCTTCGCTCTTGCAGTAATTAAATTAAAGCTCAAGTGATGTTTTCATATTCCACGCAACTGCCAAATTGACTGACAATTCGAGCATACCCCGCTGCGGTCTGTTGCAAGGGAGGGGGGGAGGATAAATACTTAGGGAAATGGAGGCCAGGCCAAAGCGAAAATGTATCGAACATCGAGTCGGTTTACGGGCGACATTTGAAGGTTGCTGCCATTGATGGCACCCCTGCGCACACATACCTACCTACTGCACTCTCCCCCTTCCTCCCTTTGCTGACTGCCCTTTCCCTATCTGACAGCTCGCAGCAGCAGCACCCGCAGCTGAACAATGAAATGTCAGGCACGTACAAAAGGAATTCGTTCGTTGGTTCGTTCGTTTTGGCTGCCTCTCATTTTGTTTTCGCCCTCTCGCTTTCCTTTCTTCTTTCGCTCGCTGGCGAAATTGACGTGCGAGAGAGAATGGCGACAGCGGCGGCATGAAAGAAATAAATATGCCACAATATGTTAACGACAAGTTGCCCCCCTTCCCCCATCTCCCCTCCCCCTTCTCTGAAGGTGAAGTACGTGCAAGTTTTACTTTTGACGTTGCCGGTAAATAAATATTATTTAAGCGACACTAAAAAATGGCATTCGATTATTCAGCAAATGTTTTCGGCCGCGCTCGCGCAAAGCTGCAAATGCTTAGATAAATGAAGCCAGTTTCCCCAGCCCCCGCCCCTTCATCAAGCAGACAGAGAGACGGGAATGCGTTGGGCGGGGCACTGTCGCTGGCTTACCACGAATTATGTGCAATAAATGAAATGTTGGGGCATAAATCATTAGGGTGCGAGCAAATAGATAGTCCGCAAACTCCCCTCTCCCTCCCCCTCTCCCCTCTGTTACTCTTGCAGCCACTCTGTCTGTCGCTTTGCTGCGCCCAGAAGCAGGCTATCATTTTTCAATAAGCTGTATTAGCTTGTCAGCTAGCAGATGTAAGCAAAACACACATTACACACACCAGCACACACACACACACACACAGTAGTCTGCCACACAACATGGGCATTACATACGCACACTCACGCATCACACATACGCCTCGTTGTGCGTGGGATTTGATTTATCATTGCCAGCAATCGCCCTTCAAACATTGCCGCTTTTGAGCGACAGCAAACGAATTTATTAAAATGTTAATAACACCAACACCAACACCAATACCATTAAAAAGTAGTTGCAATAAGGCCAATAAATCTGCCTGCTGGCTAAGCCGAAATAGATACAGAGAGGGAGATACATAAAGTATCTGCAATCTTCTCTCATATACTTTCCACTTCATATCTCCGGCAGCTGCACATCAATTGCCGTGCGATGATTTCACCTGCTTAATGAGTCATTTAACAGTTTGTTGTTGTTTCGGGGCGAATACAAATTGCAATCAGTGTACAATTGTCGCAGCTGCAATTTCATTTTCCCCGAGCCGGCAATAACACTCCGCATGGAAGCCTCGCCGTGCTTGGGGTTTGTCTGGGAATGTGGCTGGCAATGGGATTCCTGGGGATTGCCGGGATTGCTGCTGGGGCGAGTCGCTAACTAGCCATAATTACAACTTAATGGTCTTCACATGTAAGCTGTTTCCAGTTGCCGAACCCGTCGGAGGTAATAACTTTATTAATTACGCACTGGACATGGCAAACAGAGAGAGAGAGAGAGAGAGCAGTGGAGAGAGAGATTGAGGCAACAGCTGGCGACGCCCCTTGCTGTTTTTCGGCTAGCCTCAATATTAATTTATTCTATTTCCTTTTGCGGTCTCAAGTGAATTAGAGAGAGGGCGTGAGAAGTGCAAGGGGGGGGGCAGGGGTGAGTGGGGTCCAGCCAAGAAGTTGGCAACTCCTTTTTGGTTTATTATGCATGCGACAAGAACAATTAAACAAGCAAAGCCAAGTTGGCCTAATTGATGTTGGTCTAGAGCAGCAATATCTACACTTCCCCCCTCCTTTCCTCCTTGCCCCTCTTCTTCTTGCTGCTTTGTTTAAACGAATGCGATAAGTTTCAGTTTCGCAAGGCGCTTTAACGAAAAATTGCACTAATTCTGCTTTCTCTGGCAAATAGAATTTCATTTGATATATTCGCAAACAACAACAGCAACAAGAATATATTGTTTAATTAACAATTTGCATTTACAGTGAAAAACTATTGAATATGCAAATAAAATTATTTATGTGCGAGATTTTGCACTTGGCCAAAATAATTTATAATTGCTGCAATTGATAATTTCTGTTTAAACATTGGAATTCTGTTTGCATTTATTGTTTATTAATAAATCTGCTTGCACTGTCTGGATATACGATATACGATGCCAGGCAATTGCGCATAGTCAAGTTGCGGTCAAAAGAATGATATAGATATGCCAAGGGGGCAGGAGGGGAGGGGAAGGAATGGTAGAGGGTAAGATTGAAGGTTAGATTGAACGTGAATGTGTATTTATGGCATATATTCTAGTAAATGATCTGTAAAGGGAATGCAAAAGAGATAAGCCAGCAGCACTTAGCACTAACTACAGGGTATCTATCAGTTCATCTAGCAGTTGATTATGTTCTTATGCTAATAGCTGCCTTTACCAGTGTGCTTACGCTCAAGTACCCAAGGGGCTGCAAATAAGTACATGGTATTTCTCAGTTGAGCAGCCTTTTATATCAGCTGGCAGTTGTATTACAGGGTACAAGGTATCTACCACTCACTCAACTTCCAGCACTAGCTACTTGCTAACATGTATGTTGCCTACTTTTCGGCGGCTACGTTTCGATGTAAACAGCGTCTATCAAACCTTTGTTACCACCAGTTTCTCAAACTTTCAAGAGTTTTTTTTAATTAATTGTTTACAGCTATCAGGGTGTCTACTAGTCGAGCAGCCTCGCCCACCTGCTGTTAGTTGTATTAGCTGCCTCGATGCGCCTCAATCCCAGCGCGTACATAAAATAACCGGCCATGGCCGCCTGCTGCTCGCATATGGCAACTATTCGCCTCAAATTGGTATAAATGATGGGGATAAAGCGTAACACAGGCAATAAATAAAACCTCAGCACATAAACAAATACGCAAACACACACACACACACACACTCACGCATGCAGCGAGAGAAAGAGAGAGCAGAAATTCCCTTGGGGCGAGGCGAGCGCAAAAAAGTAGGCAATGATTTTTATTAATTGATAAGCATTTGCAACAAGTTGCCTTCCATTTGCGCCTTGCCTTTATTTGCAAAACGTGCAGCAGTCCGACTGTCTCCCTCTCCCCCTCTCTCACTCTCCCTCTCTTTTGCTCCTGCTCCTTGTACGTTTGTGTAGATTAAGTGATAAATACTTTCATATTTGACGGCAGACTTGAGCTCTGCTCTGATTATCGCAGCGCGATAAGCCTCGTGTGTGTGTGTGTGTGCCTGGCAGGTGGAAAGTAGAGCAACGAGAGATGAAAACGTCGTGTGGAAGCAAAGAAAAAGTGTCTATACAATTGCAGTCGTTGTGCGACATCAAAGGAAAGCACCTGCAGACAGAGACAATCAGACAGAAAAGTAGATCAAAACTGAACTTGAGAGAACTGCTGTAAATTGGCTGGGCAAGTTCTAGGAAAATGTCCATTGATGGGAGGCCGTACGTGCTCGTGCTCGTCGATACTTTGTGCAATAATTATGCCAGCTAATTAATTAAAAAATTCAAGTTTCGAGTCGACAGAATCCAAAGAAGAACTCGTGAAGGCACTTTGAAAAGTGTTTACGGCTGAATAATTTGAAAAGCTAAAGGCAGAAAAAAGCGACCAAAAATGGGGAGAAAGATGTGAAATGAAATGCAGCATTCTTCAAACTTGCTCGATACTCGGAGGGAGAGTACAGTCAACCCCTCACCCTCTCCCCCCCCTTCGGCAACCTCCTTGGAAAGCCACGCAAAGATGTAAAAAAGTTTTCTTTTTTTTTTTTTGAAGCAAAAGAAGCAGCACAAAGTTTGCTTTTTTCTTGAGCAATAAAACAGGCGAACGTCGTATGAGTGCTGCTTGGATTGAATGAGGGCGGAAGGAGAGGGGGCTGGGGGAAGGAAGCTAAGAAAAATGTGCACTTGTCAGCGAAAGAAAAGCGAGCGAGCAGAAAACGGAGACGGGGCCAAAGGACTCGACTAAGAAGCAAAGCCGAAATCATTAAAAAGCCAACGTAATTGATAAAGGCACATCGGAATGGTGGAGAAAGGAAACACAGAGGGAGAGGAGGGAGGGAGAGAGGAGAGAGAGAAAGGGAGTGAAGTGCAGCTGGCATAGGGGCGCAAGTTCACTGCGATGACATCGTTAAAAGTCTGCCGAGTACTTAGTCGTGCTTCGTGCCCGGAGTACTCACAAGTGCCACGCTGAGCGGACCGAATTAGTGGCCACAAATTGGCTGGCAACGTCTTGAGATTCGCCCCCAATGTGTGGCTAAGTTTTCAACTCTGTCTGCCTGTAAGTCAATCCCCCTCCCTTCCCCTCCGCATCCGCCTCACATATTTGCGAGAGTTGTGAAAATGTTTGACTGGCCCTTTTTGGGGCGAAATGGAAAATGCAAATGAAATGCAACCAAATATTTTTCCGCCAAGGCGTTTGAGTTATTTCTATGTATTTTTATGGCAACTTTACTTACTCGCCAGCGCCCCTCCCACTGCTCCCTTTCCCCTACTCCATTTTTCTAAAACAAAGCCAGCGTGACCCCAAGAAAATAGTCCTCCCACTCCCACTCAACTCCAGCCCGCGAGGCAGCTCGTCCAACCTTTGCCCCGGCACTTAAGGCAAACTAACAAAAGTTCGCATTTATTTGACTTCACACAGAGCGAGGGGAAAGGGGATGGGCTGGCCAAAAGGAATTGGGGATCACAAGCGAAATGCGCTGTATAAGTCATTTGCATAAGTTGCCCACAGTCTGAGCCTGAGTCCGAGTCCGAGGCAAAGACCGCGTCCGAGTCAGAGTCAGAGTCCGAGTCGAAGCTGTGAGTAGAGTTCAATTTTTGTTTTCGCAATTGTGCAGAAAAGTGCTGGCCGCATATTAAATCAGCGGAAAACGAAACCAAAAAAGAAATAAATGCTCAAGAAAGTGCCTCTCCTCCCCCTCTTCCCTAGCATCCTCTGCCAAAATAAAATGCAGCATAAGAAACGTGAAAAATTACAAAGCTTTTTATTTTTGAACTGATGCAAAAGTTTGGCTCGAAAATATTTGTGAAATTCACAAAGAACTTGTTTTATTTATGGTGCCAGGAAAAGGAGACAGTATTTATTATATATTTACTGAATTATACCTTTGAGGAAGATAGGTAGGTAGATGGATTAAGGCATATAATGTTAAGCTACCAGTTGAGAAGGTTTACTGTTTAATTATAAAGAATTTTGGTTGCAACAACTGATGGCAATCGATAACGTTTTTTGTTGCCTGAATCTTTATTGATTTATTTTTTATGTGGCTGGGGAAATTGAGTTTCTTTTTTTAACTGAGCTTAACGTATACTTAGTCTATATCTTTTCTATATTGTATTGCTTAATTTCTTATCCACATATGATGACTTTCATCCTTTACATGTTTGTATTCCAAATAACTCTTTTAAACATATTCAATGTCTTCACATACCAATCTGGCTTTTGCAAATGCATATATTGTACCTTCAACACAGTTCTGCATGTATAAATCCTATATATCTTCCAAATATCTCTCTTAATATAGCACATTTCTGCAGTTAGCTGTTATCTGAAATTGTCGCTGTCAAAATTGAAGGCGCACAGTTTAATTCCAGCAAAGACTGCGTCGACAACGTTGGCAACGAAGGCATCGTTAATCAAAGCGTCTTTAATCTAACGTCAGGTTATGTAAATAAACAATTACGGGCATTTATGTGCGCACGCACACGTGCAGACAAGGCCGGCGAAGCGAAAGAGGAAAGAGGGAAGAAAGAGATACAGGGGGAGGTTGGAGCAGAGGGAAAGTGAGTTAGCGAGCTACACACGGGCACAAATTTTGCGGCTTAAAGTTAATTCATTTCGTAAGTGTTTACTTTATACCTGGCATTAAAACGGCTAGAAAGCGCGAGCACCTCCATCCTGGTCCCTCTTTCCCAACCCCTCCCCTCTCTCACCCCTAACACTCTTGCTGCCCCAACACGCACTCGAGCAGCCTAAGCTGCCTACGTAAATTCGATAAGCAGACACACACACCCACTCGCAGGCAAACATAAACACTTAGACTCCCACACACACACACACACACACAGAGAGATAGACACACACTTACACACATAGACAAACACAGGGAGGTAAACAAAACCGGAAGGAAGCGCGTGCGGATTCATTCGAGTGCAAATATTTCAATTTGAAACTGATAAGTCCCATTAATGTGCACACACACACACGCACACACACATAGAGAGTGAATGAGAGAGAGAGAGAGAGAGAGAGAGGGAGAGGGAGAGCGGGAGCGAGAGCATGTCTAAAATTAGCCAACACTTTAAGCACTCGAGGGCCCGCAGCGAATCCTTTTAAAAACTTATTCCACGAGATGTGTATCGATTGCTCTGCCCTAATGCACTTTCCAACTGCAAACTCGAACTTCAACTCCGGCAGAAACTCACGCCGGACTCCGAACTCCTCAGTTGCCAGAGCAGGCGCAACTGCAGCAGCCGCAGCAGCCTCAGCCTGAGCAGCACCAACTGCAACTGCAACTGAACCAGAAACTGTTGCCAAGTGCTGCCGCTCGGCAAGGCCTGCGGCATGCGGGAGCTGTTTGCCAAATGGATAGAGGGAGTAAGAGTGTGGGGAGGGGGGAGTGTGGTGGATATCTAAGGGGTGGGCCAGCAGATGCGCCAAGATTAATGCCCCACAGCGCTGAGCTGTGATTTACAGCACAGTTTAACTTATCAGAGCTGTCAACAAAGCATCTTTCGATGCTGCACACAGATGCACACGCACACAAATACAGGCAAGCACACTATATATAAATATATGTATATATATATATGTACGATATATAGTTCGATGCATTTGTATAATATGCAAAGTAAACGATTTGCCTGAATTGGAAACTTCCGTATTTGCCAAAGTAATAAGGAAAATCGTATTGACTTTCCTTTAAGCACACGAGGAAAGTATGCTGCAAACAAGTATACACCCGTTAAATACCCTGTAAAAAGACAAACCAATAAATGCATTAACGTCACTCTAAATGAAATGAAACTCAATGGAATGGAATGGAGCTATAAGAAGAACTTCCTAGTTTAATTAAGTTGTTTATTACTGAATTATCTTAAAATTCACAGGATATTCAGACATCGAGCTTATTTACCTATATTGAATTCCAATTCCTAACTGTCATTACTATTTCGTATGTTATTAGTAGCTAATGCTGGCAGCCTTTGCATACAATTAATGAAATTTAATCTAATCTAATCCTTGCCTGACTTAAATCACTTTAGACAATGTTTACTGTGCCTTGCCACACTCCCTCTGGCAATGTTGCTTACTTCTCTTGACTCTGGTAATAACTTAAATTAGTTTCGTTTAATTTCGTTAAACATTTCTTAATGCAACCTTATGAAATTTCAATATTGCCTAAGTGCAGAGTTTTGTCTTTCGCATTTATTTATTTATTTATTGTGTTCAGTTCCCTTTGTCATTTGTTTGCGTCCATAATTGTCCCTCACTCTGCTCACTCTCCCCAATCTCTCCTTCTTCTTCATTCGTCCTACGTCAACGAACTGTCCGTTGTGCTGTTGTAATGGGAGCGTGCTTCAATTGTGTCATGTTTCGGAGCCAATAAATTTCCGGCAATTCCGCCTTGCACTCGACCCTGCAATCGGCCCGGATCCAGGAAGACTCTGGATGCTGTAGCCAGCGTCTGTCCAAGCTGTCCCCTGTCGAGGCTGAATTATTTATGCTGAACATTACAGTTAGAGCTGATAAATACGCCGATAGAGAGAGAGAGAGGGAGAGTGGGGAAATAAATAAATAAGATGTTCGGAAGGGCTTAGGACGTTCAATTTAAATGCTCAGCTCGAGTGCATTTTGAATATTTCGATTAATTACGACCGATTTCATTAGGTATTCAAATTGCGAATTCACTTTAAATTCGCTTTACTTTCGACTATTATCGATTAGTCGAGCTTATCAGCATTTACTGCCAAGTGCTTTTACTGCCTACTTCACGGGGCGTGTCACGAGCTCAGCTTGTGGCGAGTACTCACCTCCTCTCTCTCTCTCTCTCTTCCTCTCTCTGCCTTTGCCTGCTGCAGTTCGCGTGCCAGAATATGGAAATCATTTGAAAAGCGAATGGAGATAAACAACATTTGCATATTTACCAACACTGTCAGTGCTGGAAATGGAATATAACTCAGCTGCATTTGCAGTTAATTAGCACAGCACAAGCTGAGCTATGCCAAATTAACACGTGACAGAGAACCACTCACAGTGTATTCCAAGTGTTACAGTTCCGGTTTCGGTGGCAGGTTCTTCGCTTCTCAGCAAATGCAGCTCAAATGGGTTTGCCATAATGGTGGCAGGTTGGTTTGTAGCAGAAGAAATATATTAGGGTCTCAATTAAAGCATATATTACAGTTCTTGTAGAGATCGTTCCGTTTAGTTTTGAGTAAAGACTCTGGGTTGGATTCCTATTGAACTTATGGATTATATATTTTTATGCATGCATATATATCATCATGTATCAATTGCTTCATCAGATTTTAGTTTCCATTTCGTGTTTGTTATTCAGTTGTATATATGTTTCCTTAAGTCTCTGCTTCTTTTACAGCACTGATTCCAGTTCATATTTCAGAAGAGGTTTCATGTTTCAGTTCTAGGTCAAGCTCCAGTTCCAAATCTGGTTCGTATTACAGTTGACCTACTGATTACTCGTGATTTCAAGTTCTCAGTTTAACTTAGGTGCTACTTGAGGTTTTAGTTTTCTTGACTGTGACTTTAACTGTGACTCTAGCTGTGACTGTAACTGCACCCCTAACTGCGTCTCAAAACTGTGACTCGACATCAACATTCCCCGTAAACATAAACTTCGCTGCATTGCCATGCTCTGTGCTCGTTCTGTGTGTGTGCGTTTGTGTCTTTGCGTGTGTGTCTATGTGCGTGTGCGCCCCTTTGTGTGTTTGTGTGTGAGTGTGCCTTGGTGTCACGCTAACCTCAAAATTGCCGCCAACAATTTAACAAGCAGACGTTGTGTGAAAAATATGTCAAACAAGAGGGCGAAGGCGGCAAAAGTAGTTGGCGCAGAGTGGATTCTTTTTTCGTGAACGAAAATTGCGTTAACACGCTCACACACACACACGCGCGCACACCACTTTTGCACACTCACATTGGGGCACACACACGTCCCTGTAGTCGAATTACCAGCATAAAAAGTGGCCACCACACGAGGCAGCACGAAAATATTCCCGCCACGTTTTGAATTATGCATGTCTGCCAAACACACACACCCAGGCACACACACACACACACACACACTGGCTGTGTGTTACTCTCTCCATCTCTCTCCCTCCCTCTCCCACACTCTCTCAATGCTCACCAAAAACCACTTCCAAGCGACAACAACAACACTTAGCAAAGAAAAATATACATATACGCAAATAAAATGACTGACAAAAAGAATACGAAAGTTTTGGGAGATGCCACAAAGCACTGACTTGACTAAGGCATACCCTGGAAAGTGGAATTAATAAATTAAATTAAATAAAATGACTTTGAACATATTTATAGCTGTATAATAATTAAAAAGTAATGCAAACTAACAAAAAACAGGGAAATGATTAAAGTATTCTAATTATTTATTGCCACTTAAATATTAATTCATACATTTTTTATATTGTTTTCAGTTTTTCCCGTATTGTTTGCCTATTAATTTCTGCTTTCCAACTTCTTTCGTATACCCTAACTTTAGCCAGGCACATAGCAGTCTGCTTTGCTTGCGCCACTCTCGACAAACACGACATGCAAATGCGCTCGAGGAACAGACGCTAAAGCAGCAGTCGCTGTTGGTTCAGGGATCAAAGCGCGTGGAGTAAAAGAGTAGAAGTGTAGAGAGAGACAGAGAGGGGGAGAGTGAGAGGGGGGAGGGTAGAGAGGCGCCACAGCCAGGACAACTTGTGGCGACAGCCAACAGGAAGGATATATTTGTGTATTATGCTCTCGTAATAACTAAATTCGCTGCCACGAAAATCACAGGAGCGCATTCATTTGAGAGAAGCTCCCTCTCTCTCTCTATCACACATGGAGAGGGACCACAGTCGAGCATGCAGAGCGTAAATTATGCTGTTCCTCCCTCCACCCCCTTCGCCGCCCATCGCAATGAGTTATGCAAGTGCAAGCAAGCGAAAAGATTATCAGTTTTTGCTGAGTTGAAAGAGAGAGAGATGAAGGGGGAGAGTGAGAGAGGGAGGAAGGGAGGGTGGCTACTTATTTCGGGGGCAATTAAGTCAATGCATTAGCTAAGAGCATAAAGAGAACAAAGCAGCCATTAGCCGCAAAGGGAATCGGATGATATCTACAATATACACGTATGTACCGCACTTGCACATGCTGAGGCACCTTTCGTCCTCGGACTGATTACACTGATTTGCTTGAAGGCGACTTTTCACAGCGAAAGAGTGAGAAGAGGATACAGAGAGACACAGAGAGATATATAGAGAGAGAGAGAGAACTAAACAGCAGTTTCATTTGATGGGATTTCGTAAGTTTTGCTTTAAATATTCATTACTTGATATGTATTTACTGTAATTACTCACGATTGCTCCTTGCTAGAGTGCCGCCGTGGTTAATTGTGTCACTTTTGAATGGGGTGTGTTGAATGTTCAATTATGAAGGGAATTATTAATTAGAAATATTTTCAATAGGCAGCTTAGACTGTGGAAGAAGTTGGTGTGGGGGGTAAATGGTTACAATATTTACTATTGGATATGATGGGTTTGGGTTTGCTTTAAAGAAGTAGCTAGTTGTGTTTAGATGAAGCTGCAATAGGAACATAAAGAGACATAATTTATATTTATAGTTGCAAGGTGTCAGAAGTGTTGGCAGCCCTGGCTCTTAAGCAGAGTTGGCAGCACGAAAAAGGAAGAAGAAAGAAAAGAAGTCATTGTCTGCAAGTTCCAATAGACCGCACTGTGTTCTAATTATAATATCATATATTAGTATTTAAAATACACAAAATTTAAGCCCTTGAAACCCTTTAAACTCTTGCAACCCTTTGAACCCTGAAAATCCTTCAAACCCTTAATACCCTTCCTCTCCCTCCTGCGATTTCAGTTAAACCTTTAAACCTGAATACATTCGCAAAACTATCGCCAGCTGCGAACTCATTGCGATAGTTTGAGTTTGAGTTAACCGAAATGCGAATGCTCATGCAGTTGATATGAATATTTATTAATTAATTACCGTCTGGCGTATTCGGTCGATTCATTGCATTAATTATGACTCGCTCGTTTCTCTGACTGCAGCGAAGGCACTTGACGCTCTTTCATATTCTCATTTTTCTGCCATTCATCGCCGTTCAATCAATATCGAATGCCCCCTTGAAGGCTACCAGAGTTACGAGTATTACGAATATAATTACAGCAAAGCCCCCCGCCCCGCCCCCGCTCTACCCTTGCACAGAGTAGCAGTAATTAAATGAGAAATACTTAAAACGAGGCCCCGAGAAAACTCACTCTAGCGCGCGTCGCGTGACTTGGAGGCCCTTTTCAGAGCCACAAAGTGGGCAGGCGGGAGAGAGAGGCGGGGGGGGAGGGGCAGGAAAAGCGACAAGTGTATAATATTTTTTTATAATTTTAATTTGTCGCTGTGCGCTGTACTTGTACTTGACCTTGAGTGGAGAAAGGCCTGAGGCTCGACCGGAGACGGCAGGAACTACGCCACGCCTCCGGCTCTGTCCAAGTTCTTGTGGCCTCATAAATTTCATATTGATTTCCTGCAGATGCGACCAAGTGGCATACATGGGAGGAGCAACAATGGACAATGAGCTGTGAAACTTTATTGACTCGCTTTACAGTTACAAATTTACTTGGACGCACCCGGTGACTGCAAAGTTTCGCATGCCTTACGCAGCACACTCGCACTTGCAGCACACTCAAGTGGCATAACAACAACATAATTTAGCTGGGGCAACAATAAAGTGCGCACAATGAGAGGGGGGGGATCCTACAAATAACGGTACATATGTCAGTCGAGAGGAAACTCCGAACGGAAGCTGCTGCCGAGAGGAAGCTCGACTCGACTATGGCCAAAACTTTTTGTTTGTCCAAATGAAATAAAGTGAACACATAAAAATGCGTCAAGTTTTTATGCGACTCTCCCCTCCCCTCCCTCCTGCTCCCTCTCCCCTCTTTTCTATTTCCCCCCTCTACTGCTTCGTCTTCTTGGCTTGTTTATTGTTTTATATTATTTACCCCTTTGCCAGAGAAGTTGTTGGAGTTGTTGAAATTTGGCTTATCAGCGCGACAGAATTGGGCAAACTTTGCCGCGAGCCTTGGCAAACAGTTGCGGAAGAGTCTCTCTCAGTGTTTAATTGGTGAGCAAAGTTAGCGGAATCAGCGCAGAATATCAGCGAATAATTCAGATTTGCCGCGACTGACAGCTGTTTGTCCGCATTAATGGCCGGCGAATTAATGAGTTGTAAAATGCGAGACTTGATCGAATTATATATGTATGTGTGTGTGTGTGTGTGATTGGGCAATGCGTTGGCTCATTAACTGCGCCAGTGTTGGCTAACGGCACCGGTTGAGACGGGGCTAATGAAAGTTTCACGACAAATTGCTTGACGGTCCTTTGGGGCATTTTTCCCACGACTGTTGACAGCTCATTAATGAGAGCGAGATGGCGAGAGGGAGGCAAAGAGAGAGGGAGAAGCAGAGAGAGGGAGTGGGACTCCCGTCGAGCAGAGACAAATGTGCTTATGCCAATTTTACAGCTGATTGCTCTGTGGCAGCTGCGACCTCGACCTAGTGCGAGTGTGAGCTCGACTAGCAGAGGGGAAGCTGTCAGCAGTGGCGCAGGCAGAGAGGGGGGAAATCAGCTGCTATTAAATGAAAAGAAAAGTATTTAAAAATACATAAATTAATTATATAAATAAAATAATATTATATTTTAAAACGAAAAGAGTTCCAAGTGCATTTGAGAGTTGCCCCTCTTCTCCTTAACCTCAACCACTGCACTGCTTGCACAACCGCCTTGCAGTTATGACAAATCGCAAGACTCATTTCGCACTGCTTGCTCCGACACTTGTCACACTTGAAGGCGCCAACCAAGTGGGCGTGGCATTGGCAGTCATCGATGCACGTTGCCAGCGGCGCGAATGTCTTTGCCGCAACACACTCGAACACAGAGACAGGAAGAGAGACAGAGAGAGAGAAAGAGGGAGGGGGGAAGGAAGCGAAAAGAAAACGAGGAAAACCGCCTGGAAATCAAATAAAATACGCCAAGCTGATTTGCTTGAATTGAATTGAATTTTTTTATTACTATTTTTCCATTGCAGGCCAAGTCATTTCTTCATATTTCTACGCATTGATTTCCTGCAGCGAAACCTAACCTCAAATAATCATATCTCATGCAATTTATTTGTTTGCCAGTTAAAGTTTAAAGCAAACGTTCGTTGATTAACTCTGACAGTTGAGTGCTGATTTCTTTTCTTCTTTCTCTCTCTCTTTTGTCTGCTTTGCTTCTTTCTTGTTGCTTACGCTTGACTGCTCTGCCTCCGTCTTAATCTACGTCGCCATTAAAGTTGTACATAAATAGCGAACGCTAGGTGGCGCTACAAATGCAAATAAATTCCTAGACAAGATGGAAATTATGACTTCGCTGCAAATAAAGCAAAATTAACTCGAGTAAAAAGTGAACAAAAAATGTAATTAAAAGCGGGGGAATGCGGTGCCAAGGGGGGCACCTCTACCGAAGGTGGGCGTGTCCATAATACGGTGGCAAACAGTTGCTTTTTAATTAAAAAAGATTTCCCTTCATCAGCTTTGTTAAGTGCAAGTTGCTTGCGTTTATTAAACTTGAGTTACGGCGCGCGCTGACGGCGATGGCGACGCTCTGGCGCACGGTGCGTATGAGCAACACACACACAGTAAGGGAAGCCATAAAAAACGCACAGCAGCATAGACAGACAGGCGACGAGCAGAGGAGTAGAGAGAAGAAAGAGACACAGAGATAGGGAAAGACAGGGAGAGCTGGGATAGAGTTGGCGCCTTCTAGTTGATTAAAGTAATTTTAATTGGTTTTTAACGTTAATGGCAAAAGTTGCAAGTGCAAGTGCAGCTCCAACTTCTCTGCGTGCACAAATATTTTGTTTTTCTATCATTTTGCGCTGCTGCAAAAATATTTGCTCGGCTGCGGCTGCGGCTGCCGTGGAAAATTGAAATGTTTACAGCTGAATGCATTATGCAAATGCCGATTTTCACGAAAACAAACCGTCGTTTGCATTTCCAACTTTCTCGATATCTCACTCTCACTTTCTCTCTCTGTTAACTATTTAGGTAAATTTAATTTGCCCGCTCAAATTAATGGCAAACTGTGGCACGCCCCGTGCCACCTGGCTGCTTGCAACCTGCCCTACATTTGACATTTATTTGCGGATTGCGAAAAGCCAAAAAGTTGAACGTCGCTAAGTCGGGCCAAGGCGCGGCCAAAGCCTTTAAGCCATAATTTAATATATTGACACAAAGCTTTTTTCCTAAGACGTGTCTTTACCATCATAATCCTCAATATGCTATATTGACAGCTGTCACTGTTGCCCCCCTCTCCCCCCTCTGCTTCCCTCTAGCCCTGCTGGCATGACTTGAGCGCGCGGAAAAGCCCAAACAGAAAGGAAAAGTAAGTTTTGGCTTAATGCGCAACTATGCGGAAAATATTTGCCTTCTTAACTTCGAGTTCAGCATTTTGCCTTACGCACACACACTCACACATACACTCACATGTATAGCAGTGTGTACCTGCATGTTTGGGTGAGCAGGTGAACAGTTCAATTAGAGAGGTTGGCAAGCAAATGTAGCGACAAATAACGATGCACGGGGAGCTGCAAAGAATTCGTTACGTGCCGGGAAAAGCTGGAAAAAATATTCATGCTTGATTTAAATGCTGAGAATAAATTTATTTCAATACAGAACAATATATAAAGCATGTTGGATAAGGTACCAAAAATAAATAAACTTGAAATAAACTTGATTTGCATATGGCAAACTTACATGAATCTTTATCTTTATGATAGCGGAGATAGAGAAACAGACATATAAACAGACTTAGCTCAGTCGACGGGCCTAGTGATCCTGAGCAAAAATATATATACTTTATGGGGTCTACCACGTCTGCTTCTGTTTCTTAAATACATTTGCAGAAAGGTTGAGAAGTATAAAGTGGTCAATGAGGCTACTTTGGTTGTGATAATATGCAAAAATATTTATACATATAAAAAAAATCACCCGAAAAGTTCTACGTGAATTGTATATTTAATAATCCTTGTCTTCCTAATTTTGTATTATTATATATACTTAAAAAATGATTAAAATTAACATATATTTATTTAAATGTTTTAGCGATTAGTTTGAAAGTTTCTCATGTCATACTCAACCATGACTAGTGTGTGCAAGACGATAGAGTTGAGAATGATGATGGCCTTCGTGCGATCAATATCAAATGCTCCAAGTACGGGTAAGCGAAGAGGATTGCAGGCCAATTGAAGGACAAAGCTTTCGTACTGATGCAAGAAGAAGACAAAGATAGAAATCTAGATAATTATTATTAACATTTCATGCACTCAACTTACGACAGCCTCGAGACGCTCATCGAGTTGCAATGCGAGGGTCGAGCAACCTGACAGTATGTTGACCATTTCAGAGTGCTCATCAAGCACAGCATATGACATGTTGCTGGTGACATACAGTTCCAGTATGTGACTAGTGACCTTGCACAGAAAAAATGCGAATTGTAAATTATTCCATACGGAGTCATCGATTTGCCTGACAACTTCGTAGGTGTGGAACACAACGGCAACCATGTACATGTAGTAGTTGCCCGCGACACAAAGCGATTGCAGGCCAAACACTGCAGTCAGATCATCGACAAGTGCCTGCAGTTGACATTGCTCCTCTGCAATGGCTTCCAGACGATCTGCTAGCGAGCAGCACATGATCATAAGCGCAGCCCTGCGATTAACCAGTGACTCCAGAGTGCTCATCTCTTTGAGCAACTGCCTCAGTTCCTGATTGAGCAGTTTGTAGTGCGAGTGAGCACTAAGGAGTGCGAAATAGAATTGAAAGGTGACCAGTTCGAGGAACGCATATGGCAGATAGATGACAGCAAAGCACCATGTTACACTAAACTCCATCCATACCAAACAACAGATCATAAACAGCAGTAGAAACTCCGTAAAGAAAATACTCAAACATTTGCATATGACTCTACAGCGCCAGAGCCGAACAATCTGTGGCCTCTTCCGGGCTAGACGTTGAAAGCCATTGATCAGGCTTGCTAACCTATGACGATTCCAGGTTTGTGTCAATATTGCCGTATACATGTAGAGCAATCGTACGATCAGTATGATCAGATTGAAATAGTGACTCAGCTGCGAGCTATTCTGCCACATCAAAGACCACAAGCCACTTTGCAGGAATTGCACCATGAACACGCCTAGCACGAGATGAACAATCGTTGCCTGCACCAGAGCAAAGCGAGTACATCGCGCCCGACCTGTTCTTAGATCAATTTCAAAGCTCAGCACACCCAACAGACGCGATTTGTAATAGATGAACCGCAACAAGAACTTGGCCAAGTCAAACATGTCTCCAAACTGACAAAGACTAACTAGAATGCGACGCCAGACAACAGGGATGTGGTGTAGCTTATTATGAAATGGAAATGAATACTTTAATGCCCATGGGAAGGGTGATTATCATGCATCGCATTTAAACTGATGTACAATAATTAAAGAGAAAATAAAATTGTTTGAATGGAAATAATTAACTGAAGCTTTTTACTTCTTGTTGAAACTAATTCTCTGTTGCCAAAGAAACTCTTTTAATAACTGCTGCCAAAGTCTCTCCCAACCAAATCTGTTACTTTTTTCAGTGATTAGGCGTAATCAAGACTTCATTTCTTTAAGATTTGTGCTTTATTTATGCATTTGATTGCAGATTTGAATATAGAAAATAATTAAATTTAATTGAAAACATTTTTAAGAACATCTATAAAATGATTACATAGTTTTCAGATCTAATTTCAGCTAATAGTTCAATAGTTCCTTATGTCGTACTCAACCATCACTAAAGTGTGCAGGAGGACAGAGTTGAAAAAGAGAATGATCATACTGCGGTCAATATTGAATACACCAAGAACTGGCAAGCGTAGGGGATTGTACGTCAACTGAAGCACAAAACTTTCATACTGCAAGAAGAGAAGAGAAAGTGGCAGAGAATTAGAGCCAATAGAACCTTGGTCTCTACTTACGACCCCCTCCAGGCGCTCATCCAGTTGCAATGCGATGGTCGAGCAGCCTCTTAACATGTTCACCATTTCCTCGTGACTATCGAGCACAGTGTAGGCCATTTTGCTTGTTAAGTACATGCCTTGCATATGGGAGAGCACCTTGCAGACGGTTATACCGAGATGGAAAGTGGGCACGTTAAGCTTGAAAAGGTCATATATGTAGAAGACTAGGGTGACCATGCGTAGATAGTAGTTTCCCGCGATGCAAAGCGATTGTGGACCGAAAATGCTGCTCAGATCATCGACAAGTGCCTGCAGTTGGCATTGCTCCTTGGCAATAGCTTCCAGGCGATCCGCCAGGGAGCAGCACCTTATCATAAGTGTAGCGCTGCGATTCACCAGTGACTCCAGAGTGACCATCTCATTTATGACCTCCCTCAGTTCCTGATTGAGAAGCTTGTAGTGCGAGTGAGCATTGATGAGTGCGAAATAGAATTGAAAGGTGACCAGGTCGAGAAACGTCGAAGGCAGATAGAGGACTACAATGGATTGAACCAATGGGTAACTTAACATCTTCACCATACAAAGAATAACGCCGACTTGCATCAGCTGCGTGAAGGCGACGCTGAAGCACTTTCTTATCACTCCAAGCCTCCAAAGTTGCACGATCTGTGGCCTCTTTCGGGCTAGACGTCGATAGGCATTGATCAGTCTCACTAATCGATGACGATTCAAGGCTCGTATCAATACCGTTACATACATAATGTGCCCCTGCACCATCACGATTATAAGATTGAAATACTGACAAAGCTCCGTGGAGAAGAACCACAACAAGAGCCACAAGCGACTTTGAAGCAATCGCACCGTATACACGCCTCCCACCAGATGGAATATTGTTGCCTGGACCAGAGCCAAGCGTGTGCGCCGTGCTCGGCCCGTTCTCAGATCAATCTCAATGTCCAGCACGCCCAACAGTCGCGACTGGTAGTAGGTGAGCCGCAACAAGAACTTCACCAGGTCGAACATTGCCCCAAACTGAATAAGCAAACAGAACAGTGCAGCCAATGAACTGTATTTCGAGATAGGGCGGAGCTTATTATGAAATGGAAGTGGATAGACGAATTCCCAGCTGAATTGTAAACAATTAGAGGCGTGAGAGATTCAAGATTTTTATTGATTAATGTGTAATTAAGTCCACGTGTGGTGAGTGAATAATGAAAGAATATAAACAGGAACTTGCTTAGTCCATCAGGCTCTTAAACACCTCGCGATGCGCTCGCAGAATCGCTGCAGATCCCTTCCATTTCCCTCTGCAAATCATAAGGCCTAGCCAGTGTTGTAAAATGTTGCATATTTATTGTCACTACAAGGTTATTAGTGCAATTAAATGGGGTAATAATAGGTGAGTGTGGGCGAGACCTTGCTTAGTTCATCAAGCTCTTAAACACCTTGCGATGCCCTCGCAGAATCGCTGCAGATCCTTTCCAGTTCCCTCTGCAAATCATAAAGCCTAGCCAGTGTTGTAAAATGTTGTATATTTATTGTCACTACAAGGTTATTTATGGGGTCAATTTGGTTATAACTTAAACTATGATTTGGCTTATTGGTTAAATGGGTTGAAACGGGGGAAGGGGGGTTGGGTCGTTTGGGTTCAGGTCGTGGCCTCCTCTGCGCCAATGATTTCAGTCTTCTGACTGAAATTGGACAAATTGTCATCCTGAAGTGTGCGACCGGGACTGTACGTGCTCCACACGCTGTTGCTATTGCTGAGGCTGCCGGAATCGATGGGTTCAGCTATTCTTGGGGTCTCCTGCATGGGCGGCGTGGGTGGCGTGGGCTGCATGGGCTGCATGGGGTGCATGGGCGGCGTGGGCTGCACGGGGATCTCAGTGTGGGTTGCAGGTGTCCTCTTGTTGGCCGCGGGTTTCCGTGGCGTCAGCTCCTTGACACGATCCGCGTAGCGCAGTGTGTTCAGCGTGTGCTCGACAGACCTCAGACCCGGCGCAATGGTGGCAATCATGCAGGTTTTCACTTTGCCTCCCAGAAAGGAGTCGCGCAACACCTGCGTCAATTTGGAGCCACGGAAGGGTAGATGCAGCTTCTGGCGACCCATTGCTCGTATGCACTCCTTGAGCGCCAACAGTGACTTATTGATTTCGGAGCCTTCCAGCCGCGTCTGGCGATCGGCTGAACAGTTGTCTGCCCCACGTTCGTTCCCCGCTAGATCGATGAGCGAGAACTTGCCGTAGATTTGTGGATCGCTCACTGTGCGCAGCACCAGCTGGAAGACGGCGTGGGAGCGCGACGACTTGGCATTGGCCGAGGTTTGTCCCGAGGCGCGCACACTGTTGCCCAGTTCGAGCAGCGCCAGCACGCTGTCGGTGTTCACACACGGCTCCTCGGTCAGCCCAATGACGCGCACCTGCTGCTGCCCATCCTCAAGTACGCGCAACTGGGGCTTGCCGGGCTTCAATAGATCGTATACCCGCGTCCCGTACAGCTCGAAGAAGCTGCAGCCAATGCTCAGGCCCAGTTGCGCGAACTGCGGCTGCTCCAGATTGTGGAAGAAGTCATTGGCAGCCATGGCATAGATGCCGTCGCGGTAGTTCTGCGATTTCCCCTTGAACTCGCCGCCCATGGTGTGGGTCTTGCCACTGCCGGTCTGGCCGTAGGCAAAGCAAGTGGCATTGCCGCCCGCAAACACGTGATCCACCAGGGGGCGTGCCGTGTGCTCATACACTGTGGCATTGCTGCAGTGCTCATCGAAGGCGAAGTCGAAGCGAAACTTGTGATTGTTCAGGAAGCGTGTCAGGTTCACCTGCCTGCGCGGCTCGTGCACCACCAGCAGCTCGCGATGCGGCACCGTTATCACGTCCAGCTCCTTGCTCTGCAGCTCGAGCGGATTCAGCGGACGTTTGCGTACGCAGACGAGTATCTGATGCTGTCTTGGATCAACGCTGCGTCTGTTCGCCTCCGTCGATATGCTTGCCCCGGAAGTTGCACCCGCGCTTGCCCTCACCCTGGTCACGGTTTGTGCCACCTCAGCGGCCAATTGATCCTCCAGATCGATTCGATTCTGGCGCAACAGTCGCACTGTGTCCACATGTGGCCCCGCGAGGCGGCACGCTTGACGCTCGCGCACTTGCGTCAGCAGCTGACGGCGACGATCGCGTCGCATACGCATTCGCTCCATATCCATTACGATGTCACCCTGATGACGCGGTGCACCAGTTGCCACATTGCCAGCGTTCACGCGTGGCATCACATAGCAATTGGCATTGGGTCGAGTCTGGTCGGGCAGCTGGACTGGCTGTGCGGCGGCCGCAGTGCGTCGAGGCGTTGACTTTGGGAAGATGTGCGTATTCATGCTCATTACTGAATCAATTGGTACCTCCTTGCCGCGCGTCATGGTGCCCTCGATCCACTCCACCGTTACAGACTGTTTGGAGCCGCCAACTAGCTTGACAATCTGCGCCAGATGCACTCGTCCGTCGGAGCGCTTGATGTAGATCTTCTGGTTAATCGTCAGGGAGTCCATGTCGGGGCTGCACATCTGAGCAGCAAAACCCGATTTGCCTTGCGCAAATTTCTCTGTGTCTGTGTGTGTGTGTGTGTGTGTGTTGGTTTCTCTCTCTCTGTGTGCGTGTGTGTGTAAGGGCGATTCTACTTCCGCTATTGCACTCTCTGTCTGTCTGTGTCTGTGTGAGTGAGTGTGTGTGTGTGTGCGTGTGAATGCGGGATTAATTTGTATATACAGCTTTTACACTTTGCTTGTGTTAAACCAGAAAATTTGAAATCCTACGTTTTTTTACTGTATCCGAAACGATGTAGACATAAAAATCAAATAAAATGAGCGAGTTGCGAGCGGACTAGACTCGCCTAGTCTGTGCAAAGTGTATTCTGGTTTTTGATTTGAATTCCAAAATTTTTGAGGCTGCCAAAGGCTGCCGTTAGCTGACACTTTTCCCACTCTCTACTCCACTCATTTGTGACAGCTTTCTCTCCTGCTCATTGACCTCTCTTTCCCTCTCTCTCTCTCTCTTGCACTTTCTCTTTTGGTAACCTCCCCGCAGGCTGAATGACGCGAACTCAAGTGTCGCACGAGCAGGCAGAACCTAGTTCAGAGTTCGGCAAATATGCCCCTATTTCTTGGGCTACAAAATTTCTATAAGGCACAAATGTTTGCTCAACACTTATTTTTTGCACTGAAAAGCCAGTCGACCTAAGCAGAAGGGAGGGGGATTGGGGGAGTGCATTGCATTCTCCCGAGATGCTGCAAGACTTCTGCAGCCTGTCGCCGTTCGAGAGCAGATTAAACAGGGCCCCAGGCCCCCTTGCGAGTGTCAGGCAGGCTGCAACACTGTGCAAACAGCGAGGTAGACAAAGGCCGAAGGCTGCTGCCAGGTGCCCCCAAAACACACACACACACACACACACACAGGCTTACACACAACACTCAACACACACGCACTTGCATAGTTTAGCAGCAACATTGCGCAGCTGTCGCGGTTTGCGTTTCCCACTTCGATTAGTGTCGAAAAATTGTGCAAAACAGCGAAAATAAAACTTTTAAATTGGTTCAGATTTCGGACAAATCGAATTGCAAATTAAATGAAATGCAAATAAAATCGCACAAGTATTGAAACTCATACAGAACACGCAGTCTGACCAACAATTTGCGCTTTGCTGCGGAAACGGAAGCGGCTGCAAGCAGCAAAATGGTCGCTGTCCGAAATTGAGTGTCAGCTGCGCACGAAACTGTTGCGTTTCGGGCACTGCCTTTAAATTGCATTTAATTTCCGCGCATTCAACAGTGACTAGCTAAATTTCTAAATAATACTGTGATTTCTTGGGAATTTGCAAATATTTTCCATATTTTTATTATCTGTAAACAAATTAAAATACTTTACTTATATTCGATTGGACATTATTGAATATTATTTGAATTTATGCAATGCAATTATTCATTGATTTAAAAATAATTAATAAACAATTTGGCTTGGCTAAAAATGCTCTAAAACAATTTATTTATTATGAATTTCAATTTTGCTGTCCACTTTTGTGCACAGAACTGTTGCATGCTTTTCAGCGCAGGCACTAAATTCATATATATATTTTTTTGCATTTAGCGAGAGTGAGCTAAATGGAAATTAAAAACTCATTGAAATTGTTGTAATTTGCATAATATTTTAAGCTTGCTTCAAATTAACTTTTCACAATAAATATGCGGAAATTATTGCATTTAGGCCTCATTGAAATTCGTGTTAGAATTACGTGCAGCATGTGAAATTCGTTGCCTACTTTTTAGTGCAGACAGAAATGGTTAGATTGACTACCAGGCTGATGCTGAATTTAGAGCATATATATTAAATGCGGTTAGAGACGTTTCCTTATTAAAAATACACTTTTAAAGGGTATACAAATATAATATGTTTATTATTTAACAGAATGAAACCTTTTTGGGCTTTATGACCCATTTTTATGGGTATTTTAGTTAGCTTTAGTTTTAGAGCTTCCTATATAGTGAGTGTTATCTACATCTTCTCCGGTTGCCCCTACAAAGGTTGCTTCGACGCCGTTAATTAATGCGAGTTCCTCGAAGGGACACAACGAGCTCGCACCTAATCACCTGGGCCCATTTGGCCAACAGACACCGCCAGCAGCGTCGGCAACGAAGCTCGAATGTACTTGTACAAACACGGGATGTCATTAAAAATAAGCAAAAGTGCCTCTTAAATTACAACCCATAATTTTCGCATATTAGTTGAGCCGAGAGGGGGTGGCAGTAGGGCAGGGAGGGGAGGAATCATATGCATTTAACATGCAATTGCGTGCCCCGAACAGGCCAAACTAACCCCGGACGAGCATAAGGGCGAGGACAAGGACGCAGTCACGAGGGGAGAGAGCGGTAGGGGAGAGCGAGGGGTACTCAGGCAAGTGCAAGCCTTAAATTAAAACATTA
The DNA here is from genome assembly GCA_018904595.1 of Zaprionus indianus. Lineage (NCBI taxonomy): Eukaryota > Metazoa > Arthropoda > Insecta > Diptera > Drosophilidae > Zaprionus > Zaprionus indianus. The sequence goes on along the minus strand of JAEIHA010000709.1, from coordinate 1,095,872 downwards.
TTCATAAGGATCGCGCTCTAATAGCACACACACACACATACATATAAACCATATACTGCAGACGGGGCATGAGAAGTTCGTCTGGGGGCAACTTGAAGTTGCTCTCGGCTTGAAGGTGCTTAGCCGCCTTCGAGTTGTAATGACTGCGCTGCGATTGTGCTTCGTGGTGCAACTTACGTGTCGTCCAAATTGGATGAAATCAAATCTCCTCCCACTCCCACCCTCACCTGCATTTCCAATGAACTAGTTATTTTTTTCGCTACTTTTTCGCAAGCTCACGAATCGAGTGGAATTTATTGAGCTATAAAGGTGTCAAAATGTCTGCCGCCCATTGTGAATAATTAAGACTCTGCTTGCGTGGCTCCCCTCCTCTCTAACCCCTCTCTCTCTCTGTGGCTCGCTTGCTCGTTGGGCTGACCATCATCAACATAAAAAATCTCATTAGGCCAAACGGAGAATATAATGACTTTGCGGGCGCTTTTCTTTTTCCAGCGCCAAGATGGTTTTGCAATTCATTAGGCGCCCGACCAGGTGCCTGAATGGGGCGGGGGAGCTGTAACTAGCGAGTTGTGGTTGTGGTAGCGGAGTGAAGCCATGATCCCTAACTGGATACACTTTGTTGCCTTAAGACTTTCGCGGGAATTTAAATTCCCGTTCCGGCTAAACTCAGTGTAAGGAGTGTTGAATTTGGATTTAGATACTTTTGCAAATACTGTCAGCATTTGTCTGGGAAGAAATCTAAGTTTGTTTTCAGTCGCATAAGTAAACAAGACTCATAGATATATTTACGAAATATAAAACTGACTGAAAAACAACAAACATGGGCTCTAACTTGTAAGTGCATTTGCAGACAAAACTGATGCAGTATACCCTGGAAAAAGAGAACTCTATATGTTCTTTTACTTCCCTTCTTTTACTTTATACCTTCATCTGCCTTCCATCTAATGTTCCTTCTCTCGCCCGTAGCATCATTGATTATATGAAATGTCATGGATCTGAGACGCCTCCCGTGACTGCACCACGTGTCAAGCTGCTGGGACCCATGGTCTCCGAGCTTCAGAGTCTGCAGAAGTTGGCCTCGACGGCCCGCAACCAGCAGATGCGTGAACTGCTCAAGCAGGAGAAGGCCGACTTGGATGCGGAGCTGAGAAGCACCCTGGGCAAGTCGTTTGCCCAAGACGATGTCTGCGAGCGTCACGCCTGCAGTGGCTGGATGGGAAATCCCATCAAGAGATAATTACTTTATAAGATTTACGAAACTATTGCTCATTAAATAAGGCACATCCATTGAAGCTGCAAAAGGGGAGATTTCATAGAACATTCTTGCTTCACAGTTTGCTTATCAACACTGCAATTTAAGTAACTAATATCAACGTTATTTCAGTTACGCTTTGCAACACTGGACATTGCGTTGTCATTGCGATTCTTTCATTTATCACAATCATTGTTTACTAATGACGTCGACTTCAAAACAATCATTAACGTAAATCTGCAATCTGCTTAAATCTATACACCCCTCCATGAACACCCATTGGCCACGCCCCTGTGGGGAGTAACTGCTTTGATTACACGCAAATTACTGCGAAATGATTTTGCAACTATTCAGTTATTCGAGCCTCGTTCGAGGCTTAATTGCTGCGAGGTTTGATTTCTTCAGGGAAATGTAAAAGTATTTTTAGCTAGTATTTTTTGGTGTATTTTCTATAGTATATACATATATACTGCACTGTATACTATATTTTCTACTGCATTGGGTTACCATTCTCGATTGGACGATTTGGTTTTGATTCCGTTTGTAAATGGAATTGGAAACTGTTTCGCCAAGTGTGTTAACCGTAAAAAACAGCTGCCAGTGTTGGGTAACATGCAAGCAAATGGCAAATGCGATAAGCTGCGGTCGACTTGCCCCGCCCGAGGACAGATCTCAATCTCAAACGGAACTGCTGCTGCTGCTATAGCCGTGGCCAAGGCCGGAGCAGAAGCTGAGTGCTCCGGACAGTTGGAAAGCCGGACAGACTGACAGCCGGACATACGTTCGATTTGCGGTCAAACTGCCAGCTACCTTCTGTCCCCCCGTGTATGTGTGTGTGTGTGTGGGTGTGCGTGGGCGTGTGTGACTGAGCGCGCACCCTTTTCAGGCACTGTGCGATTCGCCACACCCATTTGACGCCCACAGGCCATTGTTGTTTGTTGGTCAAATTGTCGTAAATTAGTTTTAACACCTGACTGAGTGGCTTTTCGAGTGCTTGCCAGGGCTAGCTGTCGCATCCGAGTGTGTGAGGAGGCAACAGAGAGAGAGAGAGAGAGGGAGGATGTTCGTGTGCTCTTCTGTTTGTCCTTTCGAGTTGCCTCAACAAGTTTGGGGACAACCCTTTTGTCCGACAGACGAGACGAGGCGAGCCAAGCCAAGCACTGACTTTGTCATCTGTTTTGTGGTGTGTGAAATTAATGTAATCGCATTTTAAGCATAAACTATGCAGGAACATTGCTTTTCAATTAGGCCCCCCCCATCACTCCCTGTGCATCCTGTCGTTTCCTGCTACCCCTTTTTGGAATGCCTTTGAGCCAATGAGCGTCCATAATGAGCTGGCAAATGCTTGAGATGCCAGTCGAGCTTAACCCGTTGAGCGCAGCTAGAGATGGCAGATTGTGAGCTTTGGTTATCGGGTTGTCACTTGAATCGAATTATATTTCCTAGTATATTTCCCATGTGTACTACTGCCTCTCTAGCTATATTATATGCTACTCATATATATCATTAATCCAGTTTCAAAATCACATATCCATCTTCTTATTCCTTCAATTCCTTCTGTATAAATATTGAAAATAATTCTTTTCGTTGCTTCGACTGCTGCTGGAAGTGGGTTAATGCTAGTGCGGAAGTGGGTTAATGTTGCTGTGCGGACTGTGCAGATTACGCGCTGCTGATGAGTAGCTTAACCTTGTGGGGACATTCCAATTTGAACAAGCAAATTTCGTTAAAAATCCCATCATAAAAACGGCGAACCAGAAACACAATCACAATCACAATCAAACACACACACTCACACTCACACACTCACTCTCTCTGCTGAATCCAAATACTGTAAAAATACTCGTTCTATATTTTCGGGGTCATTTCGTGCACTCTACCCAACTTCTTCTTCCTCTCGGCCCCTCCCCGTTTGGGACTATGCTGCCGTTTTTCGTTTATTTTATGGCAGCTTTCAAAGTTTTTACTCATTGCGCGTGGAGCCCTCGCCATGTCGAGCTGTCCACCTGGACAAGTCGAGCAGCTGCAGTCGCAGTGGCAGCGACATCGACAGAGGCAGAGGCAGCAGTAGTGGCAGCACTCGCCAAGGTGGCAATAAAATAAATGGCAGCACTTTCGGTTTTAGCCGCAACCAAACCAAACCAAACCGAACCGAACCAAACCAAAGGATGCCAAAAATACACAGCGAAAAACGGAGAAAGAAAGGCAATTCGGCAAGGTGGATGCGATGGCTTTGGCCATATATCAAAAGGCGAAAGAGTAAAGCGAGCACGGGGCACGGGGGAAGGGGAAAGGGGAAGCTCTGCAAGATGGAGTGAGATTTTTGCTGGCGAGTTGGTTAGCGGCAAATATTTGCGGTATTTTCACTTGGCCACTGAGTGGTTTATGACTCCTTGTAGTTTGTATTCTTGTTGCTGTTGCTGTGCTGCCGGCACCTAGCAAATCCAAACACTAAAAGGCACCGCTCTTGGGTATTTGCAAGCTTTGCTGCTGGTTGAGTGGCAGAGCGCTTAAGATTAATGCCACACCTGGCCCCACCTGCTCCCTCGACTGCCAGCAGGCACCAGGCACCAGGCACCTGGCAAAGACTCCGTGCGCTCTGTGCGACAACCACATCCGGAGCTCATTGTTCGAAAATATTGACAATGTAGCGAGAGAAACAGAGACAGAGGGAGTGCAGTGGCAGTGGCAGCGAGAGCGAGAGGGCTACATAACATAATATTGAAAAGAGAAACGTAATTTCTAAAAGGATTACGAAAAGCTTTAAAGCAAAGCCGAGCGACAACGCGAATGGCGACGACATGAAAAATGAATTGCAAAGAAATGAAATGAAAAGAAATGAAAGAAAGCAAAGCAAAGGCACAGACGGAGTTTTCATTTCTTACACTCACACACACACACATGTCGAGACGGCGCACCGTAAAATATGTGAAAAATGAACGGAAATGCCGCAACGCTGAGGCGGAAATGAAAAATACACGTATAACGATGGCGGAAAATGGCCGACGAAAGCCTCAAATCAAAGCAATGTTCGAGTGAGGGTTTCCTTCACACTTTCTCCCTCTCTCTTTCTCTCTCTCTTCCTTTTTGTGTGTGTGTGTCTTTGTGCGCGATGAAAAGCATTGAAAAGCTCGCTGGAAAAGTTATTGTCGCATATGACATGGCAAATGAAAGGCAGAGACACAAAAAACGTAACACGGTAATTAATGATGAATGAATTGTTGTCGAAATACGAATGAGATGAGAGAAACCAAGAACGCGTGAAGGGTTTTTCCGGATTGGAAAAATGCAAAAAATATATACTAAACATATATGACTGACTGGGAGCTGGCAACTTTGATTAGCATTATGTTTCTTTGCTCATTCCTTGAGCCCTTGTCCTTATTGCTTATTGAATTGCCGCTGTTAAGTTTTCTGTTAATAAATAAACTGCAAAGCGGCTGTCGTTCGAACGCTCTGTTAGGTAACAGTGCTAATTTAACACTCGCTACTTATTTACTGCTGCTGTAACGTTAACAGTCTGCAAGCGAAACCGATAACAGTTCCATAAAGCTAATTGAAATGCCGCTGTTAAGTTTCCTGTTAATAAATAAACTGCAAAAGCGGCAGCCATTTGAACGTCCTGTTAAGTAACAGTGCTACTTTTACATTCGCTACTTATTTACTGCTGCTGTTAGGTTAACAGTCTGCAAGCGAAACCGATAAAAGTTTCGATAATGTTTTAATTACTTAGTTGGTAATGTTATCAATCAATAATGCATTGCTCCATTCGAAACGTAGATGAAACGTTTTGATTGGCATCCTACTGAGCACAATAAATAACCTTCTATTTCTCACGACTGTAATTACCCAGTCTAATTATCCTTGTGCGGCAAATCGCTGCAATCTAATGGCAACTAACATCGAACGCTCTCGACAACCTTTCTGCGCGCCGTTTATTCAGTTCTCCGTCATGTTCGACCTAGCCTGGTACCTATTGATATTTTCCTACTATTACGGGCGGTTCTCGGGTGTGATTAACTTCGAAATCGATCTGCATACGGGACGGGCGCGAACCACGCGTATATCGACGATATATTCCGCGGTGGCAAACGCAATCACCATCGGCCTGGTGCCCTGGCTGAGCACTAGTGAACTGATTCATTCGTTCTGGTCCCGCGCGGGCGACCTTCACGAATACTTGTTCCTTACAGTTCTCGGAGGACGCATCGTGTGCGTTTGCCTTACGCTATTCACACGTTGGCGTCAACGCGAGGCCTTTGTGCGTCTGGTGAATGCTTTTCGGCAGCTGACGCTGGAGAAGCCACATGTATGGCATCGCTGTCGACGCGGAATTATCAGCAAGATACTCGGAACCACAGTTTCAGAGCTGCTTCAAATGACTCTGGGCTTATTGACGCTGAAGGGCAGCCTCACATTCATGTTGTTCCTCAGCAACCTGATATTCTACGGCATTAGCGCCTTGGTGAACCTGGTTGTCACGCACTTTTATTTTGCTCTGCTGCTGATCCGTGGACACTATCTGTTACTGAACGAGGAGTTACGCCAGCTACTCAGCGAAATTGGACAGCTGGAGACAGAGCATCGCAAAGGTGTCTTCATTCTTAAGTGTTGCGCTCTGGCCGATCGCCTGGAGGTGATAGCTAACTCACAATATCAGCTAAATGCGCTTCTGAATCAGATTACATGGGTCTTTGGGCTCCAGGTCCTCTGCATGGCCCTCTGCTATTACATATCGGTAATTTCTGTCGTCTACTTCCTATTCTCAGAGATTCGGGGTACCGTAGTTACCATCGACTGGAGCTACTGGTCATTGGCCTTGGTCTTTATCGAGATTATCTTTTATTTCGGGGACTTACAAATCGCAACTGAAGTGGCGTACGGCCTGCTCGATGCACACGCCGAAATGGTGAGACTTCTCTCGGAGCACATAGTTCCACCTCCTGGCCTGGACGTGCGATTGGAAACAGTTGTAAGGCAACTAGAGAATAACATATTAAATATTGCAATAGTGTCCGTACCTTTTCCTATCTCATAGCTCGAACATTTTCAACTGCAACTCGCCTGTAATCCTTTGAAAATTCCTGTGCTACATCTCTATAACATGGAGAAAACTAGGACCGTCGCCAGGGCCAGCACAGTGGTAACCAATATTCTGGTTCTAATACAATATGATATTAAAAATTACTCTGCATTAGTATGAACTATTAACTATCACGTACAAAAGTATTCTTTTAAATATATAATAGAATAAATTGTATTATTTTCTCTTTGCTAATCTAAGAAATGCTCTGTTAAGCTTCGTTTGCTGCTAATTAAAAGCGATAACAAATTCGATTGTGGTTAAGTTACTCAGTTGGAAATGTTAGCAAATAACACAATGTTAAGTTTGATTAAAGTTGCACATGGAACTATGTTAGGCAGGTAAAATAGAGCACAATAAAGCGCCCACAGAGTCCCCTCACATTCAATCGATCGAAGCCTGCGCCTGATATGGTTTACGATAAGTAATCGTTAACTCCAATCGCAGTGCCACAAACAATGACGTCTGACGCTCTTTCATTAGACCGATACGACCCTTTTGTATTCAGTTGTCCAGCATGTTCGATGTGGACAGGTACATGCTGTTATATGCCTACTATTATGCGCGTTTGTCGGGTGTTCTCAACTTCGAGATCGACGTGAAAACCGGACGAGCGCGACTCACGCGTATAGCGACTATATATTCGGCGGTGACCAACGCAATCACTATCGGCCTGGTGCCCTGGCTGAGCACTAGTGAACTGGTTCATTCGTTCTGGTCCCGCGCGGGGGACCTTCACGAATACTTGTTCCTTACCGTTCTCGGAGGACGCGTCGCGTGCGTTTACCTTACGCTGTTCACTCGATGGCGTCAACGGAAGACCTTTGTGCGTTTGGTAAACGACTTACGGCAGCTGACGCTGGAGAAGCCACATGTTAGGCATCTCTGTCGACGCGGAATTATCAGCAAGGTTCTGGGCACAACAACATCGGAGTTGCTTCAAATGCTGTTTGGTTTACTGATGCTGTGGGATCGCCTCACAGTCGTCATGTTTTTTAGCAACCTGATGTTCTACACCATCAGCGCCTTGGTGAACGTCGTTATCACGCACTATTTCTTTGCTCTGCTGCTGATCCGAGGACACTATATGCTTCTCAACGAGGAGTTACGCCAGCTTCTCAGCGAAGCCGGACAGCTGGAGACGGACCATCGCAGAGGTGTCTGCGTTCTGAAGTGTTGTGCTCTGGCTGATCGCCTGGAGGAGATAGCTCACACACAGTTTCGACTACAAGCGCTACTCAATCAGGTCACTAGTGTCTTCGGGCTACAGACGCTTTGCATGTCCCTCAGCTATTACATGTCGGCGATTTCTGTCATTTACTTCATATTCTCGGAGGTTCGGGGCACCTCGGTGTCCTTCGACTGGAGCTACTGGGCTTTGGCTATGGTCTTCATCGAATTCACCTGCTATTTTGGTGACATACACATCTCTGTTGAGTTGGTGTACGGCCTGATCGATGCACACGCGGAGATGGTAAGACTTCTTTCGGAGCACATAGTTCTTGCTCCCGGTCTAGACGTGCGATTGGAAACAGTTGTAAGCCAATTAGAGAATAAAATTTGCAATTTTCATAGTGTCCTTTCCTCTTTTCTATTCCGCAGCTCGAAAGTTTCAAGCTGCAGCTCGCTTGGAATCCTTTGAAAATTCCTGTGCTTCAGCTCTATAACATGGAGAGAGCTAGGGCCGCCGCCATGAGTAGCTCAGTGATTACAAATTCTCTGGTTCTTATACAATACGATCTTAAAAATTACTGAGAATAATAAATTTTATTTGTAATATGTATCTTGCGTATATTAATTTACACAAATATTAAACTAAAGTCCAACACAGTTATCAAAAGGTCAAACGGCCTTGCTAGATAGCTTTAATTTCATAATTCAATTTACCAACTAACTTTTTCAAGGTTACGGATGACGTTTTGCAAGGCATTCAATCTGGTTATCGATTATTAGTGTATTAATTAGGATGAATAGTCGATTCATTTACCCTTCCCGTGAGACTATCGTATGTATGTTTCCATTAGGTAATTAGACTTATCTCCGCATCGGAGCTACCCGCATTCGATGAGCCATCAAGGAGTGCTACAGTTCGTCGCCTTCCGGCTCAGTGTTATGCCATGGACTGCGTGGTGAGGTCGATCCTGCGCTTTGCGTACCGCTATTCGCGCTTCTTGGGTGTCATCAACTTCGAAATCAACGTTCGCACCGGTCATGCGAGGATTACCAGACGCGCCAAGATCATTGCCATGCTGGCGAACGCAGTGATCATCTGCTTGATTCCATTCCATTGTCGCAGCAAGTTTATGCAAACCCTGTGGCAGTCGGCAGGCCTGATGCACGAGTACCTAATCCTGGTGGTGGTGGGAATGCGTCTCGGCTGCATCGTCTTTACCCTGCTCAGTCGCTGGGGACAGCGCCGCCAGCTCGTGCGGCTTGTGAACAACTTTCGCCAGTTGACGCTGCGCAGGCCACAGGTCATTTCCATGTGGCCAAGCGGAGTGCTTAGGAAGGTCATTAGTGTTGGTCTGTCCGAGTCGGTGCAATTCATCTGGGGTTTTTTGTCGATTTACAACGTCATGACATGGAGCTTCTGTACCAGTCTACTCGTGCTGTCCACAATGACGTCCCTCATGAATGTTATCATCTCGCACTACTACTTTGGCCTGCTCAACGTCCACTATCAATACAGACTCCTCAACCAAGAGCTGCGTGAGCTGCTCGACGAGACACGCGCCCTGCAGTGGGAGCCGCGAAGTGGCGCCCGTATGACCAAGTGCTGTGGCCTGGCCGATCGTCTGGAGGTCATTGCACAGACACAGATGAATTTGCAGATGTTGGTGAAGCGCACAGCGGATATTTTCGGCATCCAGGGATTCTGTGTGTCCGTCAGTTCGTACATTTCCATCGTCGGCACCATCTACTACACATATACAACGTACAAACAAGGGTTCTCCCAGAACTGGAACCCCGCCTACTTCGGCCTGATCACACTGAACGTAATCGCCTACTTGGCCGACGTCAGCATCTCCCTGAATAACATCTACTATGTGCACGAGCATCATGCGGAGCTGCTACGCCTGCTCGAGCAGTATACAACCTTTGCACCGGGCCTGGACTCGCGACTAGAGAAGGTTGTAAGTTCGATCTGAATGTTTAACAAGTTGAGTATTGTCTATCATTCTGTCTCTGTCTATCTTTCTAGTTCGAATTCTTTCTACTTCAACTGGCCTGCCATCCGATGAAGGTCTCCATGCTGGGCCTCTTCAACGTGGAGCGTATCGGGGCCATTGCCATGGCCAGCTCAATAGTTACCAATTCTCTGGTTCTCATACAGTACGAAGTGGAGAATAACTAAGTGAGGCCTCTGTTACTTTACCATTTATTGTATGATTCCATATCGAACTTTTCCATAATTATAAAATATACTAAGATATGCATAGAATTATATTGTACTTACTATAATTATGTTTGTTTCAATTTATTTTACTTCTAAAGTGCTTAAGAAAAATGCTTTAATGAACTCCTATATACGTATATATTATATGATATTATATATTATATTTACTTATATAAAGAATTCAATCTTAGGAAACTGACAAAACCTTTCTATGCTTCTTTTGCTCTCAAGATATTTGAAGTATTTAAGCAGGTTCATGAAATTGATTAAAGGTCGCCTCGAAGCCTTCGCCTTAAAGCCGCCGCCGCTTATCGATCTGCAAACTTTTATTGTGTGTGCGACAGTGTGTGTGCGTGTGTGTGAGTGTGTGTGTGTGCAGCTATATCCTTTCAGCATGAATGAAACGTTGCTCCGGGCAATTCATGCGACAGGCAACAAAAGAAAACACAATATTCCTCGGACGGGCAGACACAGTTCGGAGCTGGAAATGTGTCTGATTTTCGGGAGGTGAGGAGCGAGACGAGCAGATTGTGTATCAAATCGGGTATTGTTGTTGTTTCTGTTGTGAGTGTGTGAGCTGGCTTGTATTTTGGTGTCTGCCCAGGCACAAAAAAAAATATATAAACACAATAATGAGTGAAAGCGCCAAGGCGAAGAACGAGCAAGCTCAGGGCAAGAAATGTCCTGCAACTGTAACTGGTGTTTGGGGCTGGAGCAGGAGCAGGAACTGGAGCAGTAGCTGTAGCCATGGCAGTGGCTGTAACCGTGACTGTAGCTGTAAGTGTATCTGTATCTGTATTTGTAGCCGTGGCTATGGCTGTATCTGTGTCAATGGCATGTGTAATTGTAAGCAAGCCAACCGATAATGGCACTTTCATACGGTGAATAAGGATGCGAGCAGGATAACGGGGTCAAGGGGCAGCGGGGCAACGGTAATGCCTTGTCGGGCTGCCTTTTGTGCTGCGATTGCCTGGCATTTATAACTCGGCAACTTGTCCTTGTCGACGCACAGACAAATCCGGTCGCATCGCTCGATGGAGCGTCAATTTCTTGCCACAACAGAACAGAAGGAAAGCTCCTTCCATTCAATTTTCCACGACGCCAATGCCACAGCCGACTGCGGTGGCAACTTTTCCGACTGCAGGCTGCTGCTCCTTCTGCTGCTGCTACTGCTACTGCTGTCTCGGTTTAGCATAAGTCGAAGCTGTTTCGAGCCCGAGCAGCAACTGCACCCAATGACATTTTCCGCATAATGCACTGCAACAGCTTCAGCTTGAATTGGAAGCCAGCATGAGCAAGGCCAGGACAGCAACGAGACAACGAGAGCAATCCACATCCTGACACTTGCGATTGGGCTGCCGCACTCTCCATCCCCTCCATCTCCGCATCCGCTAGAGTGGCAAATGCAGCTTCAATTGGGGCTTATCCAGTGCATGTAACGGCACATGTACCGTAAAATGGCCCCGATTGTAATAATATGTACAAATGCTTTGCATACGGCGGTCAGGCCAGGCACAGCTCGCTCCTCTTCTCTGTGTCCACCTCCACCTCCAGCTCCCCCAGCCCGTGTCTGCGTATCTTATTACTCCATTTCAATTGGCTTAGAGTGTCAGTTGGGCTTTAGCCGAATGGGCTGTCGTTTGTAATCAATATGGGCCAACAATGCTGCAGCTGATCAGGCAAGCATATAGACAGATGGCTACGACTATAGCTATAGCTATTTGCTTATTTGCATTCCTTGGCAAAGGGAAGAGGAGCTTGGCTTTCTGAGAAGACACATTTCTTTCCGCATAAAGGGTGAGGATTTCCTCGGAATATTTCGGTGTAATCTATTGAAATCCCGTAAAGAAATACTCAGCCACATTCTCTCTCTCCACTTTAAACAATATTCTTGCGATTCAAGTATGGCCTGCCCAGACAATAATGCCTGATTACAACAGTTATATGTGCTCTGTGGATTGTCAGCAAGGAGACAAGCAGACAAGGAGAGCAGACGAGAAGACTTTCAAGGAGTTTTGAAAAATGAACTCTTTTGTCTGATTAAGCGGCAGCTCTGCTCACTTCTGCGACTTAAATCCGTCTTTAAGAAAACTTTTAGCGCCGCATACAATATTTAAAGGTTAAGTAGGGTGTGTGCGGGGGCTAAGGGACTTAACTTGTCTAAATTTGAAAGGCTGTGCAAGAAATTTGGAATGCTTATCGCGACTGTCGGTAGAAATTTACAACATGCAGCTGGCAACGCGAAGAGGCAGCAAAGGCAGCGAAGGCAGGCTGTGGCTCCTTCAAATTTGGTTCCATAACTTACGAAATATGCGAGAGGCGCATTTGAGGCATCCACGCGCCCGGTGAGCATTCTCAGAAATTCATAGGAAATCCCACAGCCCGTGCAAGAAAAATAAAAATTAAATTGAATTTTCCAAAAGGCACGCACATAAATCCGATGGCAAAGACCGTGGATACAACGAATGGAAACAGCACAGGATGGAAGAAGGGCAAAGCGAACTCGAACGCGAACGCGAACGCGAGACGATGCCAGATGAAAATTTGTAGTTTACTTTTGCCGAAGGCCAAAAATTGTGCTCAAAAGTATCATAAATATTTGATTTTCACATCTCACAACGTCGCTCAGTCTGGCCGGATGTCTGTTACAGCGTAGTCGTGTCGTCCTGCGTCTGCAGTCGTCGGGGTGCCGGCAGAAATTGATAAGTTTCAATGATTACGTTTTAAAATTGATATAATTTATGCACAATTTTCAGCAATTGGCAAATGTCGCGTACGTGATAAAATTTTCATAAGCGATTTGCCCGCGCGTCAGCCAACTGCATTCGCAGCCAAAAACCTAAGTCATGAGAAATCTGTAGAATGTCAACTATGGCGAAGGAGATTGGATTTTATTTGACATAAAATGTAAGCGAAATGGTTATGAAAGCGTTGCTGAAAGATACTCAAGCCAAAACACATTATGGCAAGCTGGTACTCGATACTTTTGCGTTGCAGACTTTTGTTAAGGTAGTTTATTGGCTGAGCGAAGTTTATCGATTACTGATTGTTCTAGTGCGTAACTTTACAGTCTGTTGTATGAATTAAGAGAAATCTGTTAACATAGCATTAATTGCTGTTACTTAAACCACTAAGCAGTGCTATGTTAAGTTGTTAACACGATCATGTTATGTGCATTAATAGTTACTGTTAAATAAATGCTTGCTGTTAATTACCTTTAGGTAACAGTCTGTTATTGCACCTTCTGTTGCAGTGTCTTTAAATAACAGTCTGTTATTGTGAATTTCAACTGGAACAATGTAAACTATGAATTTATAAAATATACTCATTATGGCAACGCGATAAATTTATCGCAGTGCAATTTCATTATCTGCAAATGTCAGACTTTCCATCTCCTGTTCCTGATCCTGTTGCTGTTCCGGCTGCCTGTCAGTGCACTCGAGATGCAAATAATTTAAGTGTGACTGTGTGCACTTCAGCAGTGCGGCAGGATCTGCGGCAGTGCCGCCTCTACCTCTGCCTCTGCTGTTGCTGTGGCATTCGCATTATTTAATGCTGCACGCATTGCAATCGCAATCTTCGATGGTTGACAGAGACTCGGCTGTCGGTACTGGGGACTCGATGCGCTCGTTATTTTCAACTTGTATACACATGGATGGGCATCATTCATTCGATTCACCAGTGCGCTGGCCGCAAACTAATGAGTGGGCGTGCTGGCGTCACTGGCAAGTGCTTTAACCAGCCCTGAGAAGCACATAAATCAAAATGCAGCGGCAACTTTGTTGCTTCTTGAAGTTGCCGCGCACTTTTCCTTTTTTTTTCTCTTTGCTGCGAATATTTCATGTGCAGCGCTTAGTGAAAGCCATGCCCGGCAAGGATTAGGCCAGGATGATATACGCTGCTGGCGCGTGAGCAGATTGCGCATCCAGCTATGCGGCAGTAAAGGTAAAGGTGTGCTCCTTTGGCGCGCATCCTCCTCCCCATCCCCCCTGCTCCTCGATCCTTGTCCCTTTTATGACAACGCCCGTCAAGCCGAACTCCGGCGAGGCCACTCGTTGGCGTTGATTGTGTGACGCCAGTGCCGCATAAAGTCAGCGCCAGGTGGCGCCCACTGCCTGTGCGCGTGTGTGTGTGTCTGTGTGTGTGTGGGGGTGAGAGTGTGTTGCTCTGTGCAGGTGTCTCCACATTAAAAGCCATAAAAGATTCATAAAATGCATTTCGCACACCGAAACCAAATATGCCGCAACATTCACGACGCCGCATCCATAAATACGAGCCATATACAGGCTCAAGTACACCCACACACACCTACCCACACACACACACACACAGTCAGACATAAATTTTAAAGTTTGTAATGTGCAGGTGTACATAAAAAGTATTTACGAGCAGCGGCTTGTGCCAATGTGAGTCCCACATACTCCTGCAAGCTTCTTCTTAAGAGGCTTTCCGACGGCACACACAGAGAGAGCCACAATGTATGTCAGGTGTGTGTGTGTGTGCGACTGTCTGTGAGCTGGCCAGTTGCTCAGCAAGCCTAATGAAAGCATTAAGACTATGATCCTCGGAATAGCCAACATATCATACTTTGCTCTAAGCTCCTTTGCCAGACTTGCATAAATATTTCAGCCAGTCCTGTTGTGTAAATTGTGCTGCTGTTAACAGTGAGTTATGTTATTAGCATTGCAACGAACTGTGCTACAGTTTGCAGCTCTGCTAAGTGTCTGCAATTTAACATAACTGCGCACTGTTAGCTAACAGCACAAGTAAAAAAGATAAAACTTAAGCAAAACTTAAAATAAAGCAAGAAATGTGCTCAATTGAAACGGCTTTGGCAAAGCAACAAATAGTTTTTCATTTTCACAACACATTAATCCATTTTCTAGCCCAAATTCCAAGCACATTTCGTTAGCCCAACGCAATTCTTTTGATGTGAATTCTCTTTTAATTCCTCGACACACAAGAGCTCTTAAAACAAATTGAAAATCATTTAAACTTGACTTGCTCGGGGCGCATAGCAATACAGGCAGCAGCACACAACTACGATAAATACTTATGAATATTTTCGAAATTCATCCGGCTCAACTCAAGCAAAATGCCAACAACAAGCAGCAAAAGAAGCTGAGGATTATGCTCCTTCAGCCTGTCAGCCTGGCAGCCAAGTGGGCCACAGGACACACTCAAAAGGCTTGTCAGCCTGTACAGTAAGCATCCTCGAATGTGCAATCAATAGTCGATTGAGTCATGTGAAAGTGCTGCGCATTAAAATAATTACATTTCACAATTGTCTCCTGCTGCAGCTGCTCCTGGAGCTGGTTAAAAAGGGGCAAAGGGTCTCTTAAGTGAACAATATTTTGCTACTCATCACAAATACTTGACCCAATTTGCAGTGAAAGGAGCCGAAAAATCACTTGCGCTTTCCCCTTTGCAGTAAATTCAATTTCACTGTCAGCCAAACGAAGGATTTTCCCTGGGATTGGCGCGCTCTCTAATTGCATCTGATTGCAGCTTCCCTTTTTTGCCCCCCAGTTCGGCACCCAGTTCGGCACCCAGTTTCAGTTGCCAGTTGCCAGTGACAGATCCGCAGATCCGCACATCCGCATCCGTTGATTTTCAATTCGCGTAATTTTCTTTTGCTGCAGTTCATCCGCCGCGCCGGCAAACGTGAGCGAAATTCAAATGGAGCTGACTTTTCGGCTGACTGAGCCGCACCCAGCTGGCTTCACTTCAGCTGACTCGAGTCGAGTTCGGTTGAGTTGAGTGACAAGAAAAGCGGCAAAAAGATTGAGAAAACAAGTGTGGGTGGAAGGTAAATGACAGACTTGCAAATACCCTGTAGAGTCTATTGCTGTTTAGGATACAGAAACTAAGTAATTTACAAAGTGAAATTAAAATAAAAAAATATATAAATTGAAATTTTAAAAGATCTTATAAGTTCGAACAGCACTAGTTACCCTTTCTTCAATAATTACATAGTATTTTCTACTATTACTTATCATTTTAAGGTACTAATATAATATATAATGACATGTGTAAGGGGTATCAAAAGAGCTACAACTTTAATTTGATATGATAAAAACAGTAAATGAGAATTAATGTTGAATCTGCAACATTGTTAAAAAGTTTAATTAGAGTAATTATTATAATTTGATTATTTGTTATAAATAGAATAAATAACACATGTTTTAGCTTACATTTTCCTCACCTACACTGCAGTTTTTCTCTCAGTGTAGCAAGTTCATTCATTGCAGCTCGCATTGTGGAAATGTTTTGGAAATCGCAAACTTGTCAAACAAGCTGCACAATAACTAGCGCCTGTTTGGCACTCGAATCAATTTGTAGCCGCAATTAATCAGCTCTGCCACGCCCACACACACACAAAATAGAGGTGTAAGTGCTGCACACTCACACACGGTACACACATACTCTCGCACGTAGCATTTCAATTTCCTTGTCGGAAGAGACAGCAACAAGCGCGAAAAATGAAATTGGCAGCGCGCAAGTTGCAAGAAGAAAAGGCGCAGTGCAAAGGGGAAGGGCAAGGGGAAGGGGGGTGGAGGTGTGGGGAAATGGGAAACGGGGTCTTTGAAGTTCATGTTGTTTGTCAAGAAAATGAATTTCACTTGACGGCGATTATGTGGCAGCCATTCAGCTAAGTCAGCCCAGTCAGCCGCGTGGCTGTGTAGCTGTTGCGAAAGTTTTGTAAAACATTTCCGATATTTCAAATAACACCGCAACGGGCCCGTTCCGAGTTTCACTCTCCGTTCCCAGTTCCCATGTCGAGCGTGTTGTCTAACCATAATGCCAAGCACGAATGCCAAACGAAACATTGGCTGACAGCAGCCCGTGGGCAGAGACAAAGTGAGAGAGAAAGGAAGAAGGGCAGGGTAAAAAGTTTTGCCTAAATCACTTAACAGAAACAAGTGTTGGCACATGCCCCAGTCAGAGTGCTCCGTCCCCCTCCTCCATCAGTTCTCTAGCAATGCTCAAGCATCTCATTTCTATCAGAAAACTTGCTGGCAAACTTTTTGGTTCTCCCCCTCGACGAAGGCAGGCGAAGGCAATGAAATATAATAACAAGAAATAACCGGAAGCAGCTCACAGGAAGCATGCTGTTTGACATACCACACACACACACACTGCCACACACTGCCACACAGTGGCACACATGCATCTGTCAAACATCTCCTGCGTTGCCAGTTGCGGGTGCGTAAACAGAAAATCAATTACATGTGCATACAGAGTGGCGCCCACTGGCGACCGGCAGCTGCACTATGCGTAGGACGTTGCGACGGGGATTTACATTAATTACGGCACGAAGAGCTTTTGACTTTTATTGTGACATAGGCCGAGCCACTGTAGAGCCTCTCTACCCGTGTGTGTGTGTGTAAAAGCCTTGAATATTTCATTCCCCACGGTAAGGAGAAACTTTTAAAAGCATGTTAAGAGGCGGCACGCCCCTTTCACTTCCCTCCCGAATACATATACTCACATGTCCATTTAGTTAGCCACCCACACACACACACACACACACACACATCTGTGCTGAGTTGGGTCAGGCTCGACGTCAGCCTTTTTATTTTCGGCGCTGACCAAGCGAAGCTGAGAGAATGGAGAAAACTGCAAAGTCGGTTCGATTTTTAAATCGCCTGCATAATTTATGAATAACATTTTGACATTTGAAGCTGTGCTCCGTCCGGACATTTATGGTCGGTCTCCTGCAAGTATCGAATGCATATCAATAGGATGCCTGGCACAACTAATATTAAAAGTGTCATAACAGACCTTAAACAAGGCCAACATAAAGTTATAACTGTCGATTATTCGAATTGATTAACTGTTATCGATAGTATCAATATATACAGTTGAAATGTAGTTTCCTTAATCCCCAGAGAAGCTATCGATTTTCGTGCTCTCCCCTGAGTTCGCATTTTAATTAGCATTTTGCTTTGGGTGCCGCAAGTTGAAACATGTTGCATGACTCGCGTCTCGTATCTGCGCACTCGCATCTACAAACGCGCTCTACATGCAGCCAGTTTGTCCGCGCGCTGCAATTTACGAGGGTCGTTTGATAAGTCCGTGACTTTTTGAATAAAATATATTTTTTTCGTCAAAGAAGCGTTTTATTTCTCAACATAATCTCCTTTTAGCTCTATACATTTAGTCCAGCGTTTTTCCAATTTTTTTATTCCTTCCAAATAATAGGTTTTCTCAAGGCCCTCAAAATAGTCGTTTGTTTCTGTGATGACCTCTTCATTTGACCCGAATCTCTTACCGCCGAGCCATTTCTTCATGTTTGGAAACAAAAAATAGTCACAGGGGGCTAAATCTGGAGAATATGCTGGATGGGGTAGCAGTTCGTAGCCCAATTTATGAAATTTTGCCATGCTGACTACACACGTGTGCACCCGTGCATTGTCCTGATGGAACAGCACTTTTTTTCGCCAAATGCGGTCGTTTCTGCTTCAAATCAATATCGAATCTGTCCAAAAGCTCTGAATAATATTCGCCGGTGATCGTTTTACCCTTTTCAAGGTAATCGATGTGAATGATACCTTGTGCATCCCAAAAAACTGTGGCCATGACCTTGTTGGCCGACAGACCCACCTTGGCCTTCTTTGGTGCACGTTCACCCGGAGAAACCCACTGTCTTGATTGTTCTTTGGTCTCTGGTGTGGTGTGGTGGATCCATGTTTCGTCTACGGTAACGAAACGGCGCAAAAATTCGTTTGGATTGCGGTTGAACATCGCCAAACACTCCTTTGAAATGGTCACACGGTTGCGCTTATGGTCGTGTGTGAGCAATCGCGGCACCCATCGCGCGGAAAGCTTTTTCATGTCCAAATATTCATGTAAAATGTGATGTACCCGTTCAGTTGAGATGCCTACAGCCTCAGCTACCTCACGCACTTTCATTCTCCGATCATCCAATATCATTCCATGGATTTTGTCGACGATTTCTGGCATGACGACCTCTTTTGGGCGACCTGAACGTTCGGCATCACTTGTACTGGTACGACCACAACGGAACTCAGTAAACCATTTCTTAACCATTGAAATTGATGGTGCAGAGTCCCCATAATATTTATCAAGTCTTTCCTTGGTTTCGGTGATGGATTTTTTACGCAAAAAATAATGCTTAATTAGCACACGAAATTCACTTTTTTCCATTTTCGTTAAAATTCACGAGATCGTCTGCTTTCAATGCCTATAAAACGCAAACCAAAAAACGCAGCTTTCTCAAAATTTTACAGTCAGCTGTTAATCGATAACTGCTGACAGGAGCAGTGTTGTGTTTAGAGCAGGTGCGCGGCAAATACAAAAAGTCACGGACTTATCAAACGACCCTCGTATGTATGTTGCCACGTTGCATGCCCCCAAAAAGAAGCCGCAGGGCACAACAAAAAAACGAACGGCACTGTGGTTTTGTTTCGCTGGAATCGCCTTGTGCTACGGCGTATTTAAGCATAATATAGAGCAAGCACGGACATGTGAAAAGTGAATGATTCGAAAAGGAATTCGCCAATTAGGTGCAATTTTACACCAGACTCGTTTCACAGATTTCAACTGTTGACTTCTTCATTACAGCAAGAATATTTCACAGAGCTATCGACAGATTCCAGCACAGCACTAAATTCAAATTATAATTTACATATTACATATCTTGCAGTTTTCTAAATTCATACCAATTATATTCCCTTGAGGCTCCCTCGAGCTTAGCCTCTTTTAGTAAATAAACTAAAAATAGAGGATGCAAACAGAAAATCCCCAAAACTACAACAGTCTCTGGAGAGAAGACTGTCAAACTGAAAACTGAAAACTGGCAACTAACAAACGATGAAAACTTTCTCGCAGTGAATAACATAATGGAAAATGGCACATAATGCGTTGCATACTTTCGGGAGGCGCCTCAATAGTCTGGCAGCACTGGCTGCTTTGCCGGCAATTCCTTTGTACACTTTGAATGCCATATAATTTTGTCGTTTGTCATACCACAAAATTATTGAGATGCCTGTCCGTTGTCTGAATCAGTTCTTATTCTCCCCCCCTCTCCCCCTTAAACCATAGTCATGCCAAGTGCAGTTACTTTCTGCTATCTGACAGCATTAAAAGTGTCTGCTCAAATTTCTAACTTGCCAGAAGAATTTCCCTGTGTGTCAGTGTGCCTGTGTGTGTGTGTGTGTGTGTGTGCGAAGGTATTGCCAGCGCCGGGACATGGATAAAAACGTCCCCCAACTCCTTATTGTCGCTGCACGCGAGAAATGTTTCGTGACAAAGAATTTCAAAACTGAGAAAAGAAACAGAAGAAAAACGTCGCCGAGAACGTTGTAAAGCGTTGCAAGTAGCGCAAAAGTTTGAAGTTTTATTAAAAATACACACCGCAACATTCTTCAAGAACTTTTGGCACACGAAAACGTGAGATAATTTAGGAAGTCGAGCCAAGCCTGCCCCAGCGCCGTCTCCAACTAGCGTTTCCCTTACCTGTTCGTGGCGCATCATCCGCATGGAGCCGCAGTGGAGTGTCAAGTACTTTGGATAAACTTTTGTGACAGCTCAATTTGGCCGCGCGAAACGAACGGGGCGAAGACGTAGCAGCAGTAGCAGAAGGAGAAGCAGCTTGAGCCCAACCGTGTGCTTTAGTGTATGTCAGAAATATTAGAATATAAGTTGCTAGTTTCTTTTGTGCTGGCAATCTAATGAGCAATTGTTCCGTGTAGAGTCTTCGTCTGCTAATGACGGCCTGTTACGAGCTGACGAACTGATGAACTGCTGTTAACGGCGTAACTAGGGTTACTGACAGGAATCGCAAGTAATAAGTCTAAGGTAGCTAAATAATTAATAAAATGTACTAAAGATATTGAGGCATAAATAAAATGTCATTTCATGAGAGCAACTGTTAAAAGGCAGGCAGCAAGTACAAACCCTTTCGCTGTAAACTTTTAACAGCCTTACTGTCTCTTAACTAACAGAGCTGGCTAAGCCTACTAACAGCCTGCTGCACTGCTAATTGCTGACTGCATAACAGAAATTAATAACCTTGCAATTGAGATAACATGTTAGCGACTAAAATCATCGATAATAATGAAAACTATTGTGCGCAGAAATTAATTGACCAACTAAAGATAGAGAAAGGAAAAAGAAATCATTCACAATCATTCTATGTAATTGATAATTATCCGCACAAGCTCAGTAAACTTCCCATTAACATTATGTGCAGTATGTTGTTCTATTCCATATCAACTAAACCAATTATCATACGCAAGGCAAACCCACAGCCTCAGCTGCAACTGAAACCCGACAAGAGCAACAACTACAACGACAACAACTGCCACATGATGCACTTAACTGGCAGTTCCGCCCTCGTTCCGCACACACACACGCACGGCAAGGCACACACTCAACGCAGGGCATAAACATGACGTTGTGGTTATGGAAATTAGCTCAAAAGGATGACAAACATTGTGCGTGGCAAGATTTATGCCCTGTGCTCAAGTGCAGGCACATCCTGTGGGGGCAGGACCAGGCATCTCGTGTCCACTAATTGGTATTTATTGCTGCTTAAATGCCCTGAACTTGTTGCTACTTTTCACCTCGTATTTCATGTGATTCGGCAACGCCCACCAAAATGTCGGACGAAAGATCTTCCGTGCAGTAGCAGCAGCAGCAGAAGCATCTTCAGCAGCAGCCAATGGCAGCCCGTGTCTATAATTAGACGATCGACAGAGAGAGAGAAAAAGAGAGAGCGAGCCAGAGGGAGAACACGAGAGAGGCTGGGCGAATGAGCAGAGGCATGTGTGGCGCGATCATCGCGATCATCGTGGTCGTGGTCGCATCTTGAGGCTAATTTCAGTGGGCACACGACTTTGGCACGGTTTAGTATCGTCGCGACAATTATCGTAATTAACTCGTTTATGTGTTCTGTGCTAATCCAATTAACCAAGTTCGCGCAGGATGCCCCCGTAGAGGCTGGCAAAAAAGAAAGCGAAGACTGAAAATAAATTAATTCAATCGGCTGCCAATTAGAATTCGCATCCACTTGCATTCATTCTCCCTCTGCGCCCTGCCGCTCTCCCTTGGCAGTCCGTGTCCGCATTGTCAACGTGTCGTTGTCGTTATTGTTGCTGCTGTTGTTGTTGTTGTCATTGTCCAATTGTTGCAATTGATAAAGTGCTTTAACAGATTCTAATTGAATTTGCCAAACCATGTTAAACTATCAGCAACAGCTGCACTCTCTGCCCGTCGGCAATGCCGGCAATTTCTACTATGCCGCAACTACAATGCCGTCGGCTGGGCACAACTCATCCGGCCCGGGATCCGGATCCGGTGCAGCATCTCTGCCCCATCCCGAGGCAGCGTACAATGTTCAACCGCAGCCCATAGAACTGGAGCAGAAACTACACCACGAAACGGGAGCCTATGAAAAGGATAAGCATGTCTCGACCCACCGAAGGGAGCTGGACAAAATGCATCGATTTTCAGTGGATAATCTCATTGAGCTGAAGCAGGATGCCTACGCCAAGAGCAAAATGCCCCTGGAGCTGAGTAACAGTTTTGGTAAGTTTTGTGGCCAGCATTTAATTGCAATAATCGAGATGAGTCGGCAGATGTCGAGAGCATTTGATGCCATTCACCGATTTTTGCCGTTGCATTCAATGCTCCTGCCAAGAATTGTTAAAGGTTTAAGGTTTTCGAGTTAATTGAAGTGTAAAAGCTGAAATTGTGAAACATAATTGAGTCATTATGCTCTTGAGCAGTGTGCTCTTTAAATCAAGTTCGGAATATAAAAATTATAAAAATCTATGTAAAGAAACACTGTCCCTAGTGCCGAGAGAAATGAGAATTTAATTGTAATGAAACGAAAAGTAAGGTCTTCATGCAGAATGTTTTAAGCTCTTTTAATGTAAGGAATAAATCCCCGCCAACTATAAAAGAGGTTCTTTATTATGATAAAATTATATTTAAGACAGTTAATTTTTATAAAACCTTTTAAACTCTTATTAAAGGTTATTAAAGGATTATTAAATAAGCACATCTGTCGATCGTTTTTAGTGAATTTTATTTTTTGACTTATTGCTGCTGTGGTAAACAGAATAAAGTGGTTCGATATTGACAAAATGTAGTTAGAATATACTACACAAAATGTGTTCTAAAGTACTTTGAGATAGGATAGGGTTCAGTTCAGTACAGGGTAAGTATTCATACTATGTACCCAGAACTATGAACTTATAAGTGATATCTTGTAAAAAAGGAAAGACAGACAAAAAACTTCTAGAGTTTCTACCGATTCAGCTCGTCCTGGCAAGTGTGCAAAAAATTGACAGATGAATAATACACATATGTGCATAAATATATCTCCACTGCAGTCCTACTCTTTTTTAACTTTTTTTAAGCTTTGTACTCCGTTTAATATTCAATTTTCTCATCTATTTAAATCCTTTACTACTTTAAAACGCTGCCTGTCGTTAAACATTTCCAAGTTTCTGTGTGAAATTCAATCTGAATTTTCGAAATATTTGAATAGTTTTTTATCATCAGTTTTAACCACAGCGCCACACCACCAGCGCCACGCAACGCCAGCGACTCCTGCTTCAGGGTGGCAATCATCGGGCGATGTGGTCGATGCCATCGTTTTATCTCTTCGCTCGGATAACCCAACCAAATCTCTTACCCACGCCATTTGTCTCAATTTGTCAGCGAAGCTGTCCGCAGCGTTGCATCGTAGATCAGCGCCGAGTTATGTATGTGCCGGGCTGTCTATAAGGAAGGCAGACGAACAGGCGAGGAGCTGCAGTGCCCAAGTACCCAATGAGGTCCCTAGGGAGGTGCTGTGAGAGGCAGAGGGAACGAGATGTTTAATTTGAATTGCCAGCGAATCGAGCAACGAGAAACGATAAAAAACAGTTGTAGCTTAATAAAAAAACTAGAGTGAAAATCGAAAGGGAAACCTCAATCAGATTTGTGCGCAGGCAAGGCGGGGGGAGGGCGAAGGGAGGAAGGGGTAGGGGCTGGCGTGTGGTACTGAGACTGAGACTGGCACATGTTACAATCCGAGCAATGACAAAAATAAACACACGCCTCTGGCCTCAACCATTTACAGCTGGAAAATGGGATGAGATTGGGGAATGAGACGCAAAGACAGGGACTACCGCCGAGACAGGGGATGGGGATGAGGGGGGGGGGTTGGGGTTGGTCGTTTTATGCTCCACTTGGAAAATATACTGGCGCTGGGCGATGCTGTTCAAAGGCATGCGGCCTCTGAGGGAATATCATGTCAGCTTTGATTACGTTTTGTCATGTTGACAATGTTGAAGTGTTGTCTCCTCTCCCCCCACTCCCCTGCTCGTCGTGTATTCGGTCGGAAATGCAGGCAGAAAGGAAAAACTAGCGATTGAAAGACGCCTCCTGATATCATTGCCACATATAGTACTATATAACCCAACCGAACCGGGCCCCGACACTGCGATATGACAATGAGAGCGCGCATATTTCATAGCAAATTATGCCGCTGACAGGCGCAGAAGGACTCGACGCGTACGCAATGCACTCGGCGGGCAGAGACAAGATGTCGCCTTTAATGTTGACAACCTGCCGCCGCCGCGGCTGCGGTCCACGTTAAAGCCCGATTCTGTATGATTCTCCATGGAACAGCGGCTCAAACATAATAAGTGAGCGGAATTTCTTTACTAGAACGAACTATGCATGCTCTATTGAGTTGTGTACAAATAAAAGAAAAATATAGTGTACATAGAGGATATATATGTATTTATAATAATTGTTTGAATATAATATTATAATAGAGCTCTATATTACTGCACTTTATAAGTTTGCCGAGTCTCAAACAGTATCTGTGAAACAGAGGGTCACACTGATATATCGATACTTACACAACACGATGATTATTTTAAGCCTATGTTAAATCTATGTAAACTAACATGAACTGGCATTCTATGTTAGCATGTCGAATAAAGGAGAAGTGCTGCAACGTTGTGTGTGAATTAATCAAACTTCCACAACATATTACATGTATATATATTGTGCTTTACAGTCTTGCTTCCTTTGTCTGTCTCGCAATCCTTGCTCGAATTATATTACCCACAGCAAAGGGTATAAAAATGCATCAAGAAGATGACGCTGTCATACACTCGAATGTGCAATTGGCGGCGGCAGAAATGAGCGAATGTCGCCCACATATGGCACCTAGATGTCATGCATGAGTTACCACCAGCACACATACACACACACAGAACCACCTACATAAATCACATAGATAGACATGCACACTCAACACACACACACACACACACAGCAACTGAGTGTGTGTGTATTTGCGCTTTTTACATGCGTGCGCATAATAATATCATAAATTCTCACCTCATTTCCATTCAAATTTATCATACACGAGAGCAGACTATATATATATGCATATATATTCATGATTCTGAGACGTTTGCAAGAGATGCTAATAAATAACTAGTCTTATTTAGCACTTTTAAGCAATGTCTTAATTGAATATGATAAATAATAAGAATAGAAGATTGAATAAATACAGATTTGTTCTGCATTTAAATTTAATCAAATCAGATACGTTCTTATATATAGATATATGTATATAACACATCTGTTTATTCTTTAATGAGCTTTTAATATAACAGTAATACGTAAAATCTTTAGCTTACCCATAATAATCCAATTATCAAATATTTGGAAAGACAAATCTCCTCGCGTGCCAAAGAAAAAGAAAATTTTAAGAACAATATCGCCTTTCTCCTGTGTATATAAATACAGTTTCTTTCTCTAGAATAATTAAATGTGTTTGTCCATATTTCTGGGAATGTTTTCCGGCGCTGGATGTGGAATCAATTAGTGAAAGTCGCCGCTCGCTTATTGCCGCTTAACGTCACAATTTCACTTTAATTAATAGATCGTAAATTTGTTGCGTTTGTTGTCGACTCGGCACCTAAAATTAGTAGGCAGCTGCCGATGGATGTCGCCGGGGAAAATATATTTTATGACCCATGCCATTTGTTTATGACCTCTGAGATGACAATAAGCCAGCAAAAGGATCAAACGGAATGCAAAATTTTATGTTTGCCACAAGCCGTAAAATCCGTAAAACGAAATTCCTGCGCCGAGCAATTAATTGATGAGGCAAACGGACGCTTATCGATTATTTACGACGAAATTGCAGCAGTTCCACGAATCGCACTTGGGAGCAGAGGCAATGAGATTCTCCCACCTTAATGCTTCCATAATTGTCTTCCGTTGCAGGCGGCGTCGGAGGCGGCAGTGCCACGGGTAGTGGCGGCCACGTTGATTACCCCAACAATCTGTCCGCAGGGCATTCAAGGAAACCGCGACGGAACCGCACCACCTTCAGCTCGGCACAGTTGACGGCGCTGGAGAAGGTATTCGAACGGACGCATTATCCCGACGCATTTGTACGCGAGGAACTGGCCACCAAGGTGCATTTGAGCGAGGCACGAGTGCAGGTGAATCTGATAAGGGTTAATCGATGAATCAAAGAATGTATTTTAATCGATAATAACTCACCAATTGCAGGTCTGGTTCCAGAATCGTCGGGCCAAGTTCCGTCGCAACGAGCGCAGCGTCAGCATCGGCCGCCCACTGTTGGAGACTTCCACGCAATTGGTGCCGGCGCCCATGCCCAACAACATGCACAAGTATGCGGCGCCACCAGGTGCCTATGCCCTGAATTTTGCGCCACTCGAGTTGCGCTCATGCCACCAGAACTACACCAACTGCTATGCGGGCTTCGGCACGAATCCAAACAGCGGCAGCGGCGTCTGCTCCTTCTTTGGCGCGCCCAATTATTGTGTGGCGGCGGCCAACTATGCGAAGAACGCATATCCCACGCTCTGATGTCATCGAATGCAAATGTATTTCAATTAGCTAAATTGCATTACTTTTTATTAGATTGTATTGAAACCCAATTATACCTGACTAATATTTATATTTACACATGATTAAACAAGCAAAAAAAACAAAAGTAATTTCACATTCACTTACTGTTAGCGGATAACAGAGCTATGTTACTTTTTGCAGTTCTCTTTTTTTGTAAACAGATTAACAGCCCTGTCTTTCATACACCTCAGCTTGAACGAGTGAGTTAGAGAGAGATGGCGTGTGTGTGCTTGTTTTCGACTTAGAGCGCACTCTGAGAGCAAGCAAATATCGCACAGTGGTAAGTTTAACGCAAAACCACAATAAAAATAGGAAAAACTTATAAGAATTAAATTGATTAAATATTCACAATGAAATTATTAATGTTGAGTTAAAGTTGTTAAAAACGACGATTTACATAATTTATGCCAGTTGATTGAGATTAAAACTCGAAAGCAATCTTTAATCAATGACACATGCTTGGGGCTCTTGAGTGGCAAACGAGGAGAAAAACAATCTCATTTATTATCATAGTCTATGCATAATTTGCCCTTAAATGGAATCTTTCCAACTTTTCAATTATTTCGCTGTCAGAGACTTGTCAAATTGGCAATACTGATTTAATTATAATAATTGGATGGGAGAATTAATTAAAAATTCATACCGCACATGACAGACTCAAGGTTTCAAAGGATGGGTGCGTGTTTGTGCGTGTGTTGTGTGTGGTTGTGAGTATGTTGTGCCTGCCTATCACCCGCATGTGTTAATTTGTATAATTAAACTTAATTAAAGTCAAAGAAAACAGGCGAACAAACAAAGACAGCGTAAAACTTTCGCAAGCCAGCAAAGTATTAGAACGAAGTCGGTGTTGGGTCGGCAATTAAAAAGACAGATTGGCATACTAAATGGAAACTACAATTGAAGTCTGATATAACGGCATGCATAAATATGTATGGATGTACAAATGTGTGTGTGTACCATACACTTATGGGAATATGAGTAAATCGAATTTTAAATTGCTGAAAGAGTTGAAGATGCTTAAGTTACCCAAAGGATTTCTAGCTCAAATCTCCAAAAGCCAATGTAATTTATCATATGACAAAGCCAGACTAGCTTTCTTCTCCTTCTCTACTTCTTCTTTGTCGTTTGAGCACTCAAAGCAATAAGGTAACATTAGGGGAATTTCTTACAAGCACTCGCACACACACACACACTCATACCGATGCTATCCACTTAATAGACAAAAGGTTAACAAGTACCATGTAAAAGTTTAAACGCAAAAAAAACGAATGTGTTCATGGACAAGCAACGACTGGGAGCTACCCTGCAAAAGGGCTTGATAAAAAGAACTTATATGTAATAAATTGTATAATAGTTTCATGTAATAATGTATGAGTTACATTTCGAGCAATTGTAAAGAGAAATATTCCTTTACTAACAAGTCCTTTGCCACATTGCCTGCTAGTTACAGGGTATCGGCTAACAAAATTCCCTTCTTAACATGACAGCAGAACGGAAGGAGCTGCAAAAAATGCAAATTAACGTTCGGAATGTAAGCGGTATCTTCCACTAATTTGCATAAAGACAGAAGGAGAGATGCAAATGGTAACTGTTGAAGAGGAGCAGGAGAGGGAGAGCGATGTGTGTGTCTTAAGCATTTCTACAATATTTACAAAATTGCAATAATGTTTGAAAGGCAAAAGAAAGCACAAAGGAAAAATGCGTTCTGTCCCTTGTCCACACGACAGACACTCACACACACACACACACACACAGAGAAAGAGACAGAGACATGTATGTAGGTTGTCGTCATAGTGCAAAAGGATGGGAAATTAACTGAGGCACGACATTTGCTGACATGCTACATGCTACGCGCAGCAGAACTCTGCATAAAAAACAATAGTCAAACAATTTCAATATGCAAATAACGAATATTGAATGCACTGTCTGTTGAGATACTTCAGATATTTATAGGTATGTATATAGGCTATATAACATGCATTGTAAATATTATTATACATACATTCCATTTATTCTAGTATGTTTATAAACTTTAGGGTATAACCGCATCACAACAAAGAGAGCGACTGTAAGGGACATGGGGAGAGTATAAAGAGAACGGGCACACTGTCAAATCAAATGTCTTATAGAAATTCCAGCACAGAACTCTTGTCCGAGTCCGCATATTTGCCACAAGTGTAACTTGACTGTTTTCCACTTGTATTAAATATCGCAATGAAAAATGCTGCCCATAAATTACACTATACCCAAAACAAGAAAGTCAGCATATATATTGTGTATATCTGTAACTGTAGCCATAATTTATTACTCGATCGATTGTGGCACAGGAAGTCAGTTCGCGTTAACGAAAGATAAAAAGCAACATGATCACAACGACGATAATCAGGACAAATGAACTGTGAGCAGTGATCGCACTGTTACGATACCGATGAGAGATGTCCACCTTGGGTCGCGCATAGTACAAGACTGTGTAATCGTTCGATGGTATTTTTTCCGCAATACAATCCTCGACCAGCTCATCGGCCATACGAAAACTGTAATTGATGCAGTCGATGCGGTTGTTTGGAAACTGAAAGATCTTGTTTTCTTTTCCAGAACTGGGAAGGCACTTAATATCCGTCGAATTTAGTAGTTCCAGGATATTGCAATCCACCAAGTCGTGGGCCTGAAAAACCACTAGCAACAAGTTCTTCGGCTTCGGCAGTCTAAAGACGCTGAACTGTTCGCCCTCAGCCACTGTGTATGCACCATATTTGAATACCATGGAAGCCGGATATTCTCCGTTGCACACGAACTGGTAGCGTGCAAAGATGTCTTTACAATGAGGGCCCATTAGGTTTCTCTTCCGTTTCGGCATCTTGAGGAAACACGTATAAAATTTTGATTCAGTTTTCTAAAAAAGATGTAGTCGACTTTTTTTTGTGATATTTTTGTGTTACTGAAAAGATTAGCTAAGTTAACTCCACAAGTCCTAATATTTTCCGATCCAAAGTTTTCTGATCCGAAACCTCCGCAAACATTTCATTTCTGGTAATCTTCATAATTAGGTGATAATTTTGCGTCTGTTAAAAAGCAATTACTCATGCACATCACAACAGATGACGATGTATACTCGTATACCATACTGTACTTAGGGGAACTCCACGGGAAACAACTTGACAAGGGCCACTTCTGTTCTGTCAGATGAAAGACGATGCGAGGCGCAGCCGCAACCCTCTTGACTCTCTTGACAGCCTCTTAAGACTCTATGTACGTTCCCTCGGATATTTCTTGTCGAGGGTGACGAGATTTGTGGCTACGCCAGTGACGTTGGCGTCGGCGTCGGCGTCTTGTGCTGGAATCTTCCGACGTTGTCTGTCAAAATATCATGCAATTTCTTATGCCATGAGTTGAAACTCTGTCGGTCTTTTGATATCCTCAGATACGGAAATTCGCATAAATATCACCTTTGAAATATAGCTCTGATTCTCATTTTCCTTCACTTGAACTTATCTTATCCAATAATAAATGATGCATTGAAGCAACGGGAGGATTAAACACTTGTCTATTGTATTAATCGTGGTGCCCTTACCGAAAACAAACATCGGAGCATTATCGTAATTAGAATGAGCAAAGAAGATCGCTGAGAATTCGGTTGAACTTGTGTCAGGAGCACATCTGTTTGCCATAACACTGACCAGATCTAGGTATCGGTTAGCACAAATTATACGACTATTGGGAAAATGTAGAAATTTCGGGTGTCCATCTTTATTAACGCACTCGATGAATGTATTGTTGATTAAATTCAGTGTCCGACATCGATGGAGTTCTTCACTACGACACGTTATCAAGATATATCTGGGCCTAGAGAAGACACTATACTTTTCATTCGCGGACAGCATGGAGGTATCATATTCGACCAAATCCTTGATGAAGTTCGAGATGCATACCCTAATTAAAACTCCGATAATCGGTAAGCAATGCATGAATGTGATGTTCTTTTTATACGTATTTAATAAATTAAAAATTTTGAAGAGAATTATATTCCAAAGTTAACTGTAAACTTGATGAAAGAAAGAGACCGTTTATAATATACTTTTAATCACTTAGTACTTTTATTATTGAGTTTAATTTGATCACAAATGGATTGACGCACAAGAAGTGAAGACTGCAGCGAATTATACTTATTTTGAATTCAATTCACAATACCTGTTACCTGTTACTCATAAATCTAACGAAATCCCGATAGACAATATGTTAGACGTATAATTGTTTTAAGAACCCTGACCGTCAGTAACCTTTCCGTTAATCGCAAACAAATGGCACTTTAGTCATCAGTAGCTCCAGAAATAAGTCCAGAAACCCGATCGATAGGTTGATTAACATTTGTTTACAAATATCTACGCAGATCCCCCCACTGTTTTGCACCTTCCAAACGTGATAACCAACCAAGTAAAAGAAACAAAAACGTAGTGGAATACATTAAATAAATAGAAGTCGCAAAGTAAATCCCCAAAACGCTGAAGCGACCCCTTAACCCCTTCACCAACCGGTTCTCCTGGGGCCTACATCCATTAATTAGAAAGAGCTTGAGCACTTCACAGCGTCTCGCAGTTCCAGTTCCATTTCCAGTTTTGTTTATTTACTTTTTTCGTTGGTTTGATATCGGATTTCTATATAAAATAGGCCAAGTCTGAGGTAGATACGCACATTTCCAAGTCGAGTCCAGTCGTGAACGGAACCCGAAATCGGAATTAGAAAACTCTTTGCCAAAATGCGTGCTGCTCTTGTCTTGTTCGTTGTAATCTTCGCGTTCTTCGGTGTGCTCGAGGCGCTTCCCCAGTACGGATTTGGTGGACTTGGTGGGGGATATGGTCAATATGGCGGCTTCCCGCAATACGGCTACGGTGGCGGACCAGGCTACGGTGGCTACGGTGGATATCCCAGTTACGGTGGATACGGTGGAGGTATAGCTTCAGCTCAATCTTCAGCTCAAGCAAATGCAGGCTCTTTCGGAAGATAGAGCTCTTACCCAATACTCATTGCCAAGGGGTATATTGCGCCTATAATTTTTAAGTTCACTAAAAATAAAAAATTAAAATAAATAATTTTAGCTGAAACGAGTTTTTGGTTTCTCGAACAAGGCGTGAAATTCTCTGACAACTTCGTGTCGACTTTTGCACTTGAAAACAAAGCAGCTGCCTTTCTACCCCTCCCTCACACTCTCCCTTCATCTCATTCTGTGTGTGCGTGTGTGTGTGAAGAGAAAAAAAGGAGAAAACTTTTCATGAACAACCCACAAACATATTTAAAATGAGCACAAGAAAAGTGGAACTAAAACTTTTGCTGCACTCGCTGCAGGCCCGTAATGAACTTTCACTTTGGTTCAGCCTCCGCCCGCGCCAGAGCCGCCGCAGTTGACACACATTCCTGCAGCCAAGGATGTGCAAGGGAGGAAGCAAGGGAATGCGGCGAAGCACACACGAACTTAAGTACGTCTATATTGTGTGCACATTAGGTGAAATCCACTCGCAGCTGGCCCAAGTTTGTTTATCTCAGTCGAATCGATTCTCATGCGAAAATTCCGAACTTTCTTTGCGGTTCAAAGGGGAAGCTTCAAACGAACCAAAATAGATTCTGCACTTCTGGCGTTGCTGTTACTTAAACTTTAATTTAAGGAAAATTTGTTTTCAAAATTAAGACTTGGTTTAAGTCTCGAAATCTTGGTTACCACAAAGACTTTGAGACTGCGATATGCTTGTATACATTATACATACGTATGTATGGCACCTCCATTTGTTACTTCTTTGGAAGTTGAGTTTCTAACTTGCGTTGACTTGCAAGTTCTACTAGTTCCTGGCGCAAGACTTGGTTCAACGACTTTGCGGCATCATTAAAAGTTTTTCGGTTCTGTCATCTTTTATTGCATTGTTCGAAGCGCAAAGTTTTCCCCGACGCCCGACGCGTCGGGAACTCACATGGACCGCCTGTGCGCGATACGGCTCTCTTGTATTGTTATACGGGAATTCACATGACCATAAACGAGGGTGCAAGAGAGAGAGGGGCATAAGCTGCAAGTCAGACCATTCAGAAATGTCTCCTCAAGTCGCATTGATGACCACAACTGAATGCGGCAGGGTGAAATGTCGCGACGCTGCGCTTCCATTCAGCTGCAGCTGCTGCGGCTGTAGCTGTGGCGCCTGCTCCATTGTATTCTTCTAGTTGTGGTTGTTGCTGTTGCTTCCTTTCGCATTCTTCGCCTGTCGCATGCCGCATTCAAGTGCCGCCTGCACCGCCTGCTTCTGGCGCAGTCCTTTCAAATTCATAATATATGTAATAACGAACACATTTGTGTGTGCAGGCGGCAGCATTTTATGATGACCACAGCCTTGCCTGTATTCCGAGCCATACCCTCTATAAGCGGTCCAATAAGAAAGCCTGACTAATGATGACTGCCTGACCAGGACTTTGCCCTGTGACAAATGGAACTGCGCTGCCAGCAAACAAAGAACTCGTGGATGCAGCGTAAAGCTTCTTTAGCAAACTGTGGAAAACCCTGAGCCTTGATTTGCCAGGGTTGTTGCTCGTAAAGAGTTGAACTCATTGTTTAATATGTGTTCACGGCAGATCACTATTTAATTTATGTACACACTGTCTGATTTATTGTTTCTTTGTTATCGATAGTCAAGGCTGCCATATCAATTAAAAACAGCTGATCAATCAATATTCTAAACAGCTGTTAAGTTAAAATGTAAACAGCTGTTAGGTACCTGTTATTTCATTTCATATTTCACTTATACGCAATAATTGTTAATTGTTTTCTTCGCATATAAAGCTACATACTTATGTATGTCATTATTAATCATTGATATTATCATGCTATCCGTAATCAAGGTACGCTTGGCATTCCTTAGCCAAGAATCTATGTGTCTTAAGAGCTATACGTCATGTACTCATCAGTTGCTCCATGCAACCCTCGCCGGACTCCTTTCCACACACACACACACAGCACACACATCATTGACATCAATTTCGGGATTGTTGAGCTGCTTGGGAATATTTTTGAATTACGGCCAATGCTGCGGCATGGGGCAACAAGTAAAGGGTGGAGCTTGCCGGAGGGTGCACGGACTGACAGAGCGAAAGGAAGAAAGGAGCAGGGCAGATGGATGAAGGATGGGTGGAGCTTTGAATACTGCAAACAGTTCGCCTAAAATATGTCAATCGAAATGTAAATCATTGCGTAATTTGCATTTTGAGCATTTGCTTCAATTGAATGACGACGCTGATGCTCTGCTCAGGGTCTGCTTGCTGTTGTTGTTGTTGTTATTTCTGTTGCTGGCAACACGTGAATTATGGCGGCAATTTTGACAATTGCCAAGCTCCGGGCCACGCCTACCGCCCAACAGGCCCGCATCCGGTACGTGTGTGTGCGTGTGTGTATTACGGCATTGTGCAACTTGTGCTCTCTTCACGTGCACATAAATCGTTCCCTTGTTATCCAACATAATTGCGTTGACATGTGAATGCTAATTTAAATGGATTTCACTTGATTTTACAATTTGCCCCTACTTACAATGTACTCGTAAGTGCGCACTTGCCTACTATCGCATTGGCTAAGCTCTCACGCGTGTTCCTTGACTTTTCGCCAACATTTTCCAAACTTTGCACACATACATTATCTATAAATTCGGCCAGTCGAACGTAGCGTGAGTAACAAATAAAATTTGCCAAATAATTTCAACACGTTCAGCGAAAGGAATTAGATTTGTGAAAATTATGTACGTTCTTTCTGATTTATTTCATGTTTCGTTTTATTTATGCAGCGACGTTGCTCACCTGCGTTTCATCTGCACACGCACATGTATTTAGTACATACTATTTAAATAAAAGCTAGTCTGTGTGCGTGTGTATTGAGTGTGTGCGAGTGTAGGGTAACTTTTCGCACGTACATGCTGAGCAGATGTGCATACGCCAAAAAGTATGCAACAGCAGAACGTGATTTCGTTTTAAAATTTCAGCGCTGTCAAAGGGAAATTTATTTGCCCGACGCATTCATTTGGAAATTATCGAGCAGGAATTATTGGCTCCTGCAGTGCCTTTATTGTTATTGTTATTGCTCCTGCTGCCCCTATATTTTTCACCACTGCACTTGTTGTGCTCGTTGCAAATGTTAAGAAAGGAAAATACATGCATCTATAATTGCAGGTCAGGACGTGAGTGTGAAACGTTTATAATGGAAACTTCTTGGCTCTCGCTCCGTGTCGGCAAACTTTAAAAAATTACTTATGATATCTTAAAGATACGTACATAGAATATATAATATATTTCATAATAATATATTTAAATTCGCTGATTATCATCGACCCATACCAGACGAACTGATCTGACACGCCAAGCGTATCTTAATTCTTAGTTTAATCAGTGTGACCAATTACAACAACGATAAAAACGCAAATACTAAAGCCGAGTGCTCTCTATCGCTGATAAATTACTTAACTAATTATCGATAGCAAACTTATCCGTCCGCGACATTATATTTATACATATATTAGAGAAATGTAGCAACTTCAACTAGAATTTAAATGTACGCAACGAAATCAAGTGAAATTGCAGCAAGAGCATGCACAAACTTAAAATAAACCCCATCATTGTATACCAACATCTTCGATCCATAGTGTATAGACCGCATGTCCAGAGTTGTATTCTCGCATTGCTCATGTGCAAAAGTAAAGCATTTACCTGTAGATAAATGGACAGACATTATAAATGTTCAGCACTGGTTTTACCATAATAATACCTCTTTATACCAGGTTCCCTGGCTCACTGCGTTATGTGTAGCATTCTGATACTGAACCGTTAAGTCGCACATTGTATCAAGCAGAAAGAAGTCGAGCATATGCATCGAATAGTTTATGGCTCCAAGTACAAGCCCAAAGAAGGGTGTTCTTGTCGCGAGAGCGTAGAGCAATCCCCAGTAGCCAGTGATCACACTGAACGTGATAAACTCAAAGCGCGCCATTAGCATTGGAAGGCCGTAGACCTTGTTTATCCGCTTGATGTACCGTCTCAGCGCGGCATGAAGGTACCACAGTCTATGCAACTCTCGCAGTTCACTTCTCATGGGTTCTCTCGAACTTACACAATTCGAAATATCATCGACACGACTGTTTATGTACTGGTAGCAGCCGCAAATGTACCAAAGCGACATAAAGTATCGGTACATGGCGACAGCAGGAATGTTGAAAGCGTTATAGAAGCAGAAGTTAAATAAATAATGACTCAATGGACATCCAGCGGGTAAAGTAAATACGAGTCCTATATTGGATACGCACAGAAAGATCAGTGCACCAAGCTTCCAATAAAAGAGGTGAACCAAGACGCAGTCGGCTTTTAGGGTGTTCTTGCGTTTAAGACGTAATATAATGCGATGCAGATCCATGCTGTGAGAGTCCCGGGAACCGCGTGTGAGAATCGTTAATGCAATAGATGCAAAGGAAACTGAGTAATATACGTAGATCGTAATAGGAAGGTTCATTGGAATCAAATTTGAGTATCTAAAATAATTTGCCGAGTGCCAAAGCAATCCCGGCAAAAGTAAAATAACGATGGCATTCATAAACAGAGCGTACGACCGTGTCAGCCTTGTCTGCTGAAACTTGCCCCCCACCAGACGATGTGATGAGACGCCAAGGGCAAGCGCGTAATTGAGGTACCACGCCAGGAACCTTTGTCGTGCCATCGTGCAAGGCTCGCGAATGTAAACTAAATGAACAACCAGTTGAGAATGTTTTTGCAGCTTTTAGTCTCTATTAATTACCTAATGAATTGACTATCGACTCCACTTAATCAACTTTTTATTCATCGCAGACCTACGGGTCCTTGGTGTTATAATATCCATTTATCCCGAGAATAAATAGTCACTTTAATTAAGATTTGAGGTAATGCGTTTTAATCAAATGAAATTGCAACAACAGTATACACAAATTTAAAATAAAACCCATCATTTTTAGCCAACATTTTTGGTCGGTGTTGTAAAGACCACAGATCCAAAGCTTGATTTTTGCAGAGCTTGCATACAGTAGAAATCCATTTACCTGTAGAGAATAAAGCATATATGTAGATCATATGTTTTCAAGACAGATATTAAAATAATAATACCTGCCGAGACCAACTGCCTTCGGTCACTGTGTGATGTGGAGCATTCTGGTACTGAACCGTTATATCGCACATTGTATCAACTAGAAAAAAGTCGAGCATGTGCACCCAATAGTTAAGAAAACCATAAGCTATCGTAAAAAAGCCTGTTTTAACGACAAGGGCGTAGATCAGTCCCCAGTAACCGTTGATAACGCTGAAGGTGACAAAGTCAAAACGCCCCACCAACAGGGGCAGGCTATAGACCTTGTTCAGTCGTTGGATGCAGCGTGTCATCTGGGAGTGGAGGGACCACAGCCTATGCAACTCTCGAAGCTCCTCTGCAAGGGGCTCTCTCATTGTGACAGAGTTCGAAATATCATCCAATCGACGGTTGATGTACTGATAACAGCCGGAAATAAGCCACAGCGACATAAAGTAACGGTAGGTGCTGACTATAATCATATTCATGGCGTTGCTGATGCAGAAGCTGGCCAGGAGAAATGTCCACGGTGTATTCTCGGGGATAAAAAACAACTTCCAAAGTTAGATAGGCACAGGAATGTCATCGTGCCAAACTTCAAGTATAGCAAGTACTTTAAATTGCCATTGGTGTCAGTACTTTTCCGCCTAAGATTGAACACAATGCGGTGTAGCTCTAAGCTATCAGCGTCCCGAGAGCCACGAGAGAAAACCGTAGACACAATAGACGCAAAGCAAACCGAGAGGAATAGGTAGATCGTAAATGAGAAGTGTATTGGTTGTATAGTTGAGTTGCTAAGAAAAATTGCCATGTAGCACAACAGTGCCGGCACAGCGACCACAACGATAACATTCACGATCAGAGCGTACGACCGTGTCAGCCATGTCTGCTGAAGCCTTCCTGCCACCAGTCGATGCGACGTGACTCCAAGTGCCAGCGCGTAGTTGTAGTACCACTCCAGGCATCTCTGTCCTTCCATCGTACACGGTTGGCGTACCACGACTGAATGAACCGGCAGTTGAGTTCGCTTTTCAATCAATATCCCTGACTAATTACCTAATGAGTTGCCTATCATCGCCTTGGGAAAATGGGAAATTTCATTGCCCAGAAGTTATATTAACATGACAATGGGAAATTATTGAAGGAAGACCACCGGGATGTATTAATTTGTCACTGTATTTAATGCACATTGATATGGAGGTGAGAGTTAAGTAAACTTCAGATGTGCTTTCTATGCTATCTCGGCACAGAATTAACAGTAATGTTTCCACGATTTTAATTTTTCAATAGCTGTAAAACACTTCTATATATAACGAATCGATGAATGTTAATCTTCCACAGCGAACCTTGTCAATTATATATTTTAATTTTATTCAAAGAATGCTTTCAATGCTTGGATGAGACACAAGACACAAATTTATGAAATGAGTACATATCATTTTAAAAAGGACACATTATAACTTGAATCGATCCATCATATGCAAGTGAAATTGTAGCAGCATAATGTACATGTCAAAGATATAGCAAATCATGTTGAACCAGAGTGCAAGGTTCATTGTGTAGAGACCGCATGCGTCGAGCTTCATTTTCGCAATAGTGACGTACAAAAGGAACGCATCAATCTATAAAAAGATTGGGGTTAAGATGATATTTTATCCATAGCACTGATGTAGATTGTACCTCTTTTGGGAAGACTCCCTCGCTCGCTTCGTGATGAGAGGCATTTTGATACTGAATCGTTATATCGCACATTTTGTCCATTAAAAAACAGTCGAGCATACGCGTATAAAAGATCAGGACTCTGTACACGCACGAATATACTGGTAACTTGCGAGAAGAGAACATGAAAATTAAACCATAATAGCCAAAAATTGAACTGAACGAGATGAAGTCAAAGCGCGCCGCCAAAACGAGGAGACCGTGCACCTTGTTTATTCGCTTCGTGCAACGTCCCAGCCGGACGTGAAGCGACCAAAGTCTGTAGAATTTTCGCAGCTCTTTCCTTGTGAGTTCCCTTGACCTCACGGAGCTCACTAATTTATCCATGCGACAATTGATGTAGCGATAGACACAGGAGATGTACCACAGTGAGATGAAATAGCGATGAGCAGCAACTGGTGCAATGTTGAGGGCATTGTAGAGGATCAACGTGGCAAGCAGTACCGTCCATCTGGTCTCCTCGGGTATCGTCCAGCAGGCTACTAAGCTGCACAGGCTCATGGTTAGTATTGTAGCAAACTTTAGGTAGAACAGGTAGCGCAAAGATCCCTCCACACCACGGAAAATCCGATGGTTTAGGTGACTTGTAGCCCTTTCGAGCTCCACAATAGCGCTGTCTAGGCTGCCGCGAGACAGTATCGTAATCACAACAGCCACGTAGGTCACGGAGTACCATGTCAGAAAGGAATAAGGTAAAAGATCCGGAAACAAGTTGCTCCTTCGCACATACTCTGCGCACAGCCAAAGCACACCGGGCAAAAGGACTAGGCTGAGAGTGTTAATCAGTAGAGCCCAAGTCCAGGAAAGGCAAGTTTGCTGAGGCTTCCCGTCCACCAGTCGGAACGACGTGACACCAATTGCCAGGGCGTAGTTGGTAAACCACCTTTTTAGTAGCTGGGGTATCATCACTAGCGGTATACTAAACAACACCAAATGGACTAAAAGACCTATCGATGGTTGCTTTTATAACTAGAGCCAATTATCTAATGTGTTGTTTATCCAGGCCCCTCGATTCCCTAATGCATTACGACTGACAAGCCCCAGGACGAGCATAAATACGTTATAAAGCATGGTTTATTCCAGGAAATGATTGGAGATTTGAAGTATTAGATGCATACATTTAATCATAATTGATTTTTCATTATAATCAATAGAAATATGATATTTTAGCTTTGTCAAGTTAATTCCTCTTGGGCCTTATCATCATTTTGACTTGTTTCAACGAGGCATTGTGGCCCGTGAAGGCGTACCAGTTGATCCCTTTGCCGAAGGTGGTCTCATTGTACTTTCCCATGAGGTTGCTGTAGAATAAAAAAAAGAAGTTATGGAGAGTTCTTTGGAATCCATTTTAAAAGACTCACCTGACATGACAACTATTGTACCACCAGCCGCCCATGAACATCTGTGCACAATTGTCCTTATGCGTATCACTATCTCGATCCTGTGCGGAGAACTTAAATCCCACATGGCCACGCAGGGAGTCTCCAGCATCGCCGGAGTACTCGCCTAGGGTAGTCAAGGCATACGAGTTCTCCTCACCATCGATGGCAAATTGACTGTATTTGGCGAACTTCTGCTGACCCGACGCATCCTCCATGATGAGCAACAGCTCTTGATCCATATCTTTAGTCAAGGCATGAAGCTTATCCAGCCCAATAAAGTACTCGCCATTCACGTTGCCGAATCCCTTTTTATAATCCTTCCAGAAGAGGAAGAAATCCACACTGCCATCGACGCGATGCAGCACAATGGTCCAGCCACCGCCCTGAGTTTCCTCATCGCATCTCACAAGGCACGGCTGTGTACTGTATCCTGGCATCACGATCTGGTAGACGCCAGAACGACGACTCAAGGCTGTCGCCTCAGTGCAGCTTCTAGGGTACGGCGACGGTTCCCAGCTAATGGAGTTGTTGAGCCTCTCAATCAAGTTATCCATTAATGAATTCTGTCGCATCTGTTCCTCACTTTAAAGACAAATTACATGAAAAACAGAACAACTAAAGATGAGCATATATAATATATATAATTACCGAATCGAATCAAGCTGAGCTTGAACCAAGTGGCTGTTGGGGTCCTTGACAACAAAGTTGATTTGCGTTGTGTTGCCATGTTTGATTGTCAAATTGGCAGCTCTATTTTCTTGTAGAGCATTCTCTGACTTAAGCTCCGTGACAAGGTATAGAAAGACGATGGCACAAGTTATTGTTCTGAGGAACATTTTTATTGAGAGATTAGTTAGTTGTGCTAAGCAGAACAGATCACTGAAGACTTAATGCACTGAAGCATCGACGGATGAATTTAAAGCATTTTTTTTCACCGAGAGCATCACAATCAGTGCACAGACTCGGCACGTCACACTGATAAGGAATGTGATTCACAAATTCTTGTAATACCGAGTATATTAATAAATAAGTAAATCAGATTTGCTCTCAACAAGCTTCTCTTTAGTTAACAAAATATCGACTCTAATCTGTCTGTATCGCTATCAACGAAAACATGCGCAACTTGCGCTCGCCCTCTCTTTCTCTCTCTCTCTGCGTGTTCCCCCAGAACTAGCTTATCTATAAAAGTATGCATTCATTCAGAGTATTAAATTCTTGTTTATCTGCTGTCAGATCAAGTATTTATTGAAATATGCTCAGAGTAATGCAAGAATTAAAATATTTTTAAATTTCTCATCATTTTAATTCGCCTAAAGGGAGATGTGTTTCTTCTTTTTCTATCTACGGATTCGTATCATCATTTGAACACGCTTCAGTGAGTCGTTCAGACCATTGAACGTATTCCAATTAATTCCTTTTCCATATGTTGTCTCATTATATTTGCCCATAAGATTGCTGTAAATGATAAACAGAGATTGAAATCTATGAGATTGAGTTGGAGTTCTGGAGTTATGAATAAACTACTAACCAGGCATGACACTTGTAGTACCACCAACCGCCATTATATTCTTGAGCACAGTTCCCATTGTAGATATCGTTGTCTCGATCGCGTGTTGAGAACTTCATGTTCAAATGTCCACTCAGAGAGTTTCCGCCATCACCTGAGAATTCTCCAAGTGAGCTCAAACTATATAGTTTGTCCTCGCCATCGATCGCAAATTGATCGAACTTCGCAAACTTCTTGGCGCCTGCCCAGTTCTCCATTTCGATGAGCAACTCTTGGTCTAGATCTTTGGTCATTGCATGAAGCTTATCGAGCCCTATAAAAAACTCGCCATTCACATTACCGAAGCCATGTTTGTAGTCGTTCCAATTGCGAAAGAAGTCCACACTGCCGTCTGCACGCCTCATAATAACGGTCCAACCTCCGCCTTGTGTATTCTCTTCGCAGCTCACTATCCACGGATGTGGACTGTAATGTGGAACTTGAATTTGATAGGTGCCCGAGCGACGACTCACGGCTGTTGCCTCGAGACAGTTCCTCGGGTACCGAATAGACGAGTGATCTAACGTCAATTTGTTCAGTTTATCTAAAATGCTCGCCAGTTCACCCCTGGAAAGGGACATGCTTAGAGAATTTTCAAACTAAAAATCTTTCAAAATAATTACCGAATCTCTTCGAGCTGTGATTGCACGGCTTTGGTGTTAGTATCCTTGATTTGGAAGTGTATTTCGGTTGTGTTTCCAGATTTAATTGTAAAGTTGCCGAGCTTATCAAAATGTTCGACATTTGCCACAGAAAAATTTAATACGAAAATTGAACAAAATATTAAAAGCAGCATCTTCCGAGAGGAATACAATTCTCTTGTGACTGAGCCATTTGACGAACGACACAACGATTTATAGACACTGAATAAGCTTATCAGTTTAAAAATGTACATAGTATGAGTTATATATATTATTTGCTGGGAAAGAAACGAAGTGGATTCCCAATATTATTTATAGAAATACTAGGTCAGTAAAACTGAACAGATGCTACCTTCTTTAGGTACAAAGGGTAACCAAAAATCCGAGCAAAAGGATTAATGTTTTATGAGCTTGTTTACTTGTATTATACGTTGGGGCAGGTAAAAGGGTAACTACCTGTTTAATAACTTTTGATACTTGAACTTACCTGTCTTCTGTATAAAAGGACTCAACACTCTGTAGTCGGCATCAGTCGCATTTGAAACTCTTTACCGTCAACATGTTCGATCTTAAAGAAAGCACTCTGC
This sequence comes from Zaprionus indianus, assembly GCA_018904595.1. Lineage (NCBI taxonomy): Eukaryota > Metazoa > Arthropoda > Insecta > Diptera > Drosophilidae > Zaprionus > Zaprionus indianus. Next base: position 1,053,243 of record JAEIHA010000709.1, on the reverse strand, counting down.
AACCTGTACCTCTGGAACCTGTACCTCTGGAACCTGGACGTGTAATGCTACTTATGCTAGCAATTATAATTCTGGAGGCTCTAATAAACATTTGGACAAATTTCCATTTGGATGCCAATAAATACAAAACTACACCGGCTCCAGTCGCTTCTCAATATTCTTCTATTGGACAGACACCATACTGGTCGTGCAAACCAAGTGAATTACAATACTACCAGATTCCAGAAACACCAATTCAACGCATAAACAGAATGAAATATCTGAAATTGGAGCACCGTGCTAGGCTTATGGCTGGAGTGCGCCGCAGACTTGACCGACACTTTTAAATTATATACTTTATTTTTCCATACAATGTACACACAATATTATCTAGAAATTTATCAATAAAACTCATTATAAATTTACGAAATTTTTCTTTTTATTATTTTATATTTGTATTTATCTATTTATTTTTGAAAATGCCACCCAAATTTGAAATGCGAGCGCCCATTTCTAAGAAATATCGATATATCGATTGACAATTATTTACTTAACAGCCACAACGCTGCCAGACCAACAAAATTAAAATGTCCCATAACATTAACAGAATGTTAAGCAGAAAACAACCTGTGGCGGCGGGATTGAACATCATATGGTGCGTGAGAACATACATATTTTCCATAAAAATATGTGTTTAATTGTTTAATTATTGTACATGTTTATATTATCAATAACATTTCAATGCAGAAAGTTCTTCGGTTTGCCTGGCAGCGCACACGATTCATGGCCAGCTTCTCGCAAGTTCTCAACCCGATGACGGGACAAAACACATGGCAAGAACAGGGCGATGACTACGATTACCACCAGGAGGTGGCAAACGCCGGCTTTGGCGACATGCTGCACGACTGGGAACGCAATCAGAAATACGACGCAGCGTTGCGCAAGACTATTGCTAACATGCGGCAAGCTGGCAAAGAGGTTCACGTGCTGGATATAGGAACCGGTACAGGAATCCTCTCAATGATGGCGTTGAGGGCTGGCGCAGATACGGTGACGGCCTGTGAAGCATTTCTGCCCATGGCGAATTGTGCACAACGAATACTGGAAGCCAATGGTGCTGGGAAAGTTCGACTGATTCGCAAACGGTCCACAGACATCAAACTTGGTGTCGACATGCCGCGGAAGGCAAATTTACTAGTAGCTGAACTACTGGACACGGAACTGATTGGCGAGGGAGCCATTGGCATATACAATCATGCACACGAGGAGCTCCTCACAGACGATGCCCTCTGTATTCCTGCACGAGCCACCTGCTACGCCCAGGTCGCCCAATCAACTCTTGCCTCGCAATGGAACAGCCTGAAGATTTTGGCCAATCTCGACGGTGACGTACTGCTTCATCCACCAGCACAACTCTTGCAATGCAGTGGAGAAGCAGCTCTGCACGACGTACAGCTATCTCAACTGCCAGAGAATTCATTTCGTACACTTTCCGATCCTGTGGAGATATTCAAATTCGACTTTCAACGTAAGCAGCCGCGTGAACTCCAACGTGAAAATGTTCTCCGGCTGCAGTTGAGTAACCCCGGCACGGTGGAGCTTGTCTTCTACTGGTGGCAAATCGAAATGGACGACTCCGGCGAACTGTTACTAAGCTGTGCGCCCTACTGGGCCCATCCCGAGCTGAAGCAGCTGCAGGAAAAGGTCAGCGACAAGCGGAGACCACTGGCGAATATTGTGCCTTGGCGAGATCATTGGATGCAGGCCATCTATTACGTACCCAAGCCCTTGCACCTGCACGACCCATCCGAACCCTTTTTGGCTTCGGTGCTACCACGATGAGTATTCCCTATGGTTCGATGCGCACAAGGATCAACAACGACCTGAAAAACCTGCGCAGCGTCACAGCTGCACCTGCGACCTGCACATGACCTACACGCGCAGCCGCATCGGGCAGCTTAATCAGGGTACTCGAAACAAGCGCTACCTGAGCTACCTGGAGGAAGAAGTGGACAAGTCCTCGCATGTCTTGGTGTTGGGCGACGGCTGCCTGCTAGGCCTGGCCACTTCTGCGCTCGGTGCGGCGAGTGTACATTGCTTGGAACCGCATCGTTTCTCGCGGCGTCTGCTCGAATCCGTGGTCAGGCATAACCAGCTGAAGAATGTGGAATTTCTGGAGAAGCTCGACCAAATGGACGAACAGGAATTGACAAGATTAACGCATGTTTTCGCTGAGCCCTACTTCATTAATTCGATATTGCCTTGGGATAACTTTTATTTTGGCACTTTATTGCTGCAGCTGCAGGAAAAGATGCCTGCCACTGTGAAGATCTCGCCATGTGCGGCACATATCTATGCATTGCCTGTACATTTTCTTGACCTACACAAGATACGCGCACCTGTCGTCAACTGTGAAGGCTTTGATCTGAAGTTGTTCGACCAAATGGTGGAGGTAAGTAGTGTATATCAGCAGCACTGTATGGTCTGTTAAATAAACGAATCTCAATTGCAGCGTTCGGCTAAGGAAGCACTGTCGTCTGTTGAGGCACAGCCTCTCTGGGAGTATCCCTGCCGCGCCCTAGCCACGCCACAGAAAGTACTAAGCGTGGACTTTGCTGACTTTGGCAAGGAACAGCAAATTAAAGGTCACCTGAAGCTAACGGAGTAAGTAGCTTAGAATATTCAACATATTCTCCTTCTTATGCCATGACAAACTCTTTGCAGATCAGACGTGTGCAATGGCATTGCCTTGTGGGTGGACTGGCAGCTGGCGCCCAAGGAAAGTCCGCGCAATATAGTTAGCAGCGGACCCCTTGAGCCAGTTGTGCCTAGTCAGTATGTGAAGTGGGACATGTTTGTGCGCCAGGGCGTGCACTTTACCCAGCAGACGCAACCAGCAAAGCACTGGGATTGGAGTACCACATTTAGGCCTCGCCAGGGCGAATTATCTTTCACCTTCTCGCTTTCCGAGAGCCCAGAAAAGAGCGAATAAAAGTCTCGAGGAATTTTAAGTACAGGAATTTAAACAGGTTGTTCGGAATACAGACTATGCACAACACTTAACTACTTTGGAATCTCATCCAACATGTGGGTGAGCACAATATTGCGATCGGTCTGTCCACTTGCATTGCTCTGCTTGAGGCCATATTCGCCGCCCTTGAGACGACCACGCAAGTCCAACGCACGGATATCCGTCATCAACGAGTGCTGTTTGTTATCCAGATCCACATTGATCTTGTTGGCGTGTTCCGACAGCAGATTGTAGTTCTCCGTGGAGTCGTCGATTTTCTGCTTGAGTCGCCGACAGACATCACGAAGTTTCTCCACCTCCGTGCAGAGCGTGTCATGAGCACGATCTATGCAGCGCTCCATGCCACTACGCTGTGCACGATTCTCTAGTCGTGTCTCGGCGAGTTTCAATGAGTCGGACTTTTCACGTAGCGAGTCTTCCAGTGCCTTGATCTCGCAAAGGGCATTCTCCATTTCCTCTTCCATCTTGAGCTTCTGCCACTCGAGCTCGTTACGTGCCCGCTGCGTCTCGAAGATGCGTTTCCTGATGATATGCTCAGCACGCTCCTGCTGCACCTGCAGCATGTTTCGGGCCTTCTCGCGGCACACAAACAAAGCTTCGCGTATGGCAGTTGTCTCGGTCAACTCGTTCTCGGCCATTTTCTTGATGTTCTTCACATGCGCCAGCCACGCTTCATAAGAACAGGAGCTGCAATCACATGCCGAGAATTGTGACAATCATAGAAAGAATGTCTGGAATCAGTTCACCTACCCTTGAGGATTGCGCATGGGGTCCGGCTTGTAGGACAGCCCGGACGAAGTGCGATTCAGCGTCAATGAAACGGTGTCCATGTCCACAGCTTCGACTTTGTTCTCAAGCTCCTGCCCTATAATGAAGCGCACCTCCTCCAGGCGGGTCAGCTTCTGCCAGGCGTTCTGGCAGCGTTCGGCCAGCAAATTTTGGTTGTTCTCTAATACGCGCAGTTCGTTCCTGATCTCCGTGTCGGGCTCATCGTACGTAAGCTCAGCCCCCACGCGACAATCGCGCATTGTCAGCACCTCGCTGGTAACAGCCAGGGGACCCGATAGCGCTGCCAGCTCCCGTTCCGTTATATCCTTTTCTTGCTGCAAGGCTTGAATCTCGCCCACAATGCGATTGAATGTATACTGGATAGTTTTTCTCCAGCTTTCCAGCTCTGCGATGCTGCACGAAGAAGATGCTACATGATCGTGGTTAATGTTAAAGCGCACTTAATTACCGATCGTTCAATGCATCGTTCGTATAATACTCTGCCCATTCGCTCTCGATGCGAGTCTCATTGCGGAGCTGGCGCGAGGAGTGACGCATTGCGAAGGCATCCGACCGCCGGGTATCGGCAACGGCACCCAGATTAGCCACACGGGCATTCCAGTCAGCCAAAGAGATGTGCGGCACAGGCTTGTCAATAATCACAACCGATTGGAAGGCCATCTTGACTATAAATTAATTTAACTAAACTTTAAATTAAAAAGTATTTTCACTGAATTTGTGTTATGAACTCAAACGATGAACACGAACTAACTTACTCCATTCCGTTCTGGAATTTTTGTCCCTAGTTTTGTTTATACAACGTCTACTAGATCTCCAAGGTGTCACCGTGGAGGCCATTGTCAAGGACAACAACCAATTGGATATCCTAAGCAACTGCTTTCAAAGGAGGGACGTGGAAGGGTAGAGTTATAATAGAGTTGTTCTCGTTGTGCGGCCCCTAGTTCGTTATGGGTTGAGATAGTCCGATCTCTTCCCTCTTTGATTGATTTAACAAACGAACAACTCGGCAACAATTTAAAATGCCCTGAACATGCCAACTCAAGATCTTTATCTAGTAGTCCACGGCACGAAATGAATTACATAGAAACATCATATCACATTCTCACTTCAGCAAACCAATTCGAACTCTTTTACAATTCACACATATTCATAAACCATAAAACAACGACTAATACTCATAGAAATCCACGATGGCTTTCAAAATGTCGGTGAATTTTGAGAAGCCGGTCCGACATCTCTCGGTAGATGATTGGCTGGACCAAATAGGTCGTATTCGCAATGTGGCGATTGCCCGACGTGCCGACGGCTTAGCCATTCGCAACTCGGCGCGCCAACTGCTCAACGAGGCAAAGATCGAAGGCTTTTGGTCGGGCTACGAGTCACAGAACGCGATGACCTCACGGTAAGTTTGCTTCGAAGGTCTTCAGTAAGAGCGTGTGCTTAACCTTGGCAACTGTGTAGCATGGAAGAGTTGGAACTTTGGCGGGGTCTGATACAAACAACGTTCGATCGACTTGAAGGCAAGATTCTCAATCTGCAAGTTGAGAAGAAGGCTGCAGAAGAGGAGATGGTTAGGCAACTACGGTCCTTGGATGTCTTGCCAAAAATTTTGGCTTTACGCGACGATCGCTATATGTCGGAGCTGACACCCGACGAAGCCTATTTGGAAATGATGAAGGAACAGCACATACTGGAAGCCAATCAGCTTCTGCTCAAGGAACGTTGCCAGAGTGCCTGGCTAAAGCTGCAGCGTCTCGAGGATGTACGCTTTAAGATTCTTCAAGAGCTAAAAAACAAGAAGGATACCGTGGATATGGATGCAAAGTTGCTGGCAATGAATAGGTTTTCGACTGACATCTCCTACAAGATGGAACCACTGCGCAATCCCAGAAGGTAGGTGGATAGATACATGTTTCACCTACATTTCAAATAACCAACATTCCAATACTCCTGTAGCTGCTGCTCCTATGAAAGCTGGCTGGAGCATACAAAGAATATGAAGCAGTTGGCTGAGAACGAGATGACCGATGCAGTGGTCGTAACGGATACCCTAAGCGTGTGTTATGCGAAGTCACGCAACATTTTGGCCACTCAGCAAGCACGCACCCGGTACTGCCTACGCAAACGGATCTCGCAAATGCAGTTGGCCATCAATGAACTGGCCTGGCAACAGCAGCGCCTAACCGAAGACCTTAAGGCTTCCAATTGTGCTATAGACGATATGGAAGCCGAACTAGAGAGTCAAAAAAGAGTTTTGATGGTGGCTGAGACGCGCCTAGAGACACGCGCAATGCGTTGCGTCACCGAACTTTGCATGGACAAGCCGCATCGTTCGCTATGCAATGAGGTGGAGAAACTACGCGCAATACGACGTTTCCTTCTCAACAAAGTCGACGAATCTAAGGCCAATTTCAATCTTCAAGCGGAGCATGCGAAACGGATCGATCTGGATCTGGACAAAAAGCGGCATACGTTAAAAATAGATGAAAAAGCCCTACAAATGCATATGGATATCGAATTAGAACTTCCGAAAATCTGCAATGCCAGCCCGCAGACCGATTATAATCTTACCCTAGTCGAAATGTCAAGCGATACTGGAAAATAGTATCCTATAGACAATTAGGTATTTGAGATTCTGTTTTTGTTTTCGCTATTCGCTCAAATGTCGCAAATTGTAGAACAGACAAGGAAACTCTTTTCCAAATTTTCCTTATAACTAATGGATCTTTTATATCATTTGGAATACGTAAGCTGCAGCCCCGATAATTCACCCTGATTTATCAACAGAACTTGGTGTACCAGCAAAAATCTTGTATATGTGAAAATTACATTTGTAGTGCCTTTAAGATACTGAATGCTGTCCACGGCCAACCATAGACATATTTATAAATATGATTTCATCGTATATATAAAATACAATCGACATTTGCAAGCGTAAATTTGCGTTTTAATCTAGAATATTGCATTTCGAATCAAATAGTTAGTTTAGGGAGAAGACGAATCGGAAAGGAAATACCTTTCTTGTACATGTATCTATGTAGCTTCTATAAGATGTACCCTCCCGAAAATAAAACAAACATTCAAGGGACTATGGAAACAAGTCTCCACAATAATTGCGGCGTATATTCATTAAGTTCCGACCAGTGTAAAACAGTTTTAAGCCGAAGCTGATTGCTTTATATACAAAGAGTTCTGTTTTGGGAAAAAGCAATTTTGAAAAGTAACAATCATATAGTAAGCCGTTGAGAATAATTCTGAAATGTCATGAAAGGGAATACGTTAGTTGAGTTGTGGATTTCAACTCACTAACATTTAACAATATTACATTAAACATTGTATTATATTACCATAAATAACTTTTTATACTTTTGTACATTTATAGAAAACTTAAGGGAAAATGGCATCCAACTCAATTGGTTATGAAAAGCCGTTGGCGCACATTTCATTGATGGATTGGAATGCACGATTGGATGGCTTACGGAGCGTATCAAATGCCCGCCAGGCAGATGCTTGTGCCATTCGCAGCGCGAATAAGAAGCTTCTCGGAGAGGCGAACATTGAGACCGCCTGGGCGAACGTCGAGTCGAACGACGCGTTGAACAAGCGGTAAATGATGTGAATTTGGAACACATGGCAGAGTCGGGACTTAACCTGGGGTCTCTTACAGCATAATGGAAATGGAGCGTTGGCGCAAGATACTTGTGAATACATTTGAACGTGTTGAAACCGAGATACATACGCTGAAGCGGGAGCAATACCTAACAGAACGCGAACTGGACGCACTAGGTCCACCCATTTGCTTGGTAAGCGAGGTGCTGGCCATGCGTGACAATCGCCTCGGATCCGAGCTAACTTACGATGAGCCCGATAAAGAGATCAAGACTGAACTGACCATTATGATGAACAATCAACGTTTGCTGACAGAGCGTTGTCAGAAGGCCTGGGAGAAGTTTAATCGCCTGGACGATTTACGCAGCAAGATGCTGCTGGAGATTGAGAACAAAGTAGATACAATAGATATAGATATGCAGCAATTGGCGTTGGATAACAGATCGACTAAGATATCCTACAAAATGGATCCACTGCGTAGTCCCAAAGAGTTTGGTTTATTCAAAGTCAGAATATAATGAATATTAATTACAATTGTATTCCATTTGTTTTTCAGTTTTTCCTCATATGAAGCGTGGCTGGCGAATGTGAAGAGCATCAAGCAGACAGCGGAGAACGAGCTCATCGACACTTTGGGCATACGAGAGGTGCTGTTTGTGTGCCGCGAGAAGGCACGCACTGTGCTGCAGGTGCAACGGGAGCGTACCGAATTCGTTTTGCGCAAACGCATCTTCGACACTCAAAAGGCACTTAATGAATTGGAATGGCAAATGCGCAAGATCAAAGGTGAAATGGAGAAATCGAAATGTGATCTGGATAGACTAGAAGCTGCGTCGAACGAGAAGGCCTCCTCGCAGAAGTTGGCCGAGACGCGCCTCGAGAATCGTACGATGCGCACACGCAGGGAGTTGTGCCTGGACAACCCGCACACCGTACTTTGCAATGAAGTTGAGAAGATGCGCGCAATACGCCGATGTCTGGCTAAGCAAGTGGACGACTCTAGGATGAGCTTCAATCTCCTGGCAGAACATGCAAACAGGCTCGAAGTAGAGCTACGCAACAAACGACAGGCTCTTGAATGTGATCAACGCGCTCTGGCGCTGCGTCAGCGTCTCAGGGATGAGGAAACCGGAGTGAAAAAATATAATCCTAGTGCACAGACCGATCACAATATTGAGATAATGAATCTTAAAGATGAAGCAAAATGAACTCGTTAGTTCCAAGTTCTTTTAATGTATTTGCAACGAATTGTCCGCATTTGGATTTCATAACATTTGTATTGTCATTATATTCATTTGTCCGTTTGTTCTTTATGATGTATTCTATTAAAATCATAAAATAACAAGTGTAGGTTAACAGGAAAATTTTAGCATTTGATTTTATATACTACAATTATAGATACACTACACATCTTTCAAAAAAAAAAAAAAAAACAGTGCACGAAAATTGGCTAAGCTACATTCTTACATTAACTTATTTTGATTATTTAAAAAAATTAAGAACTTTTTTATTAAGCAAACTCAAATTTGAAATGAATTTCAAAAGTGCGATTGTCTAACCTATCGATATATTCCTTGCTATTGTTGCCATTGCTTAACAGCTGTTTGTAATCGATGTTTGTTTGCTCGCATTGTTGCGATAGTTATTTTAAGTCAGAAACTGCTGCTGTTTATAGTTTCTTCGGACTGCAAATTTGTTTAATAAAGAACAATAAACGGACGCAAAGTGTGCTTAGGCAACGCTTTGGTTGTTAGTGGAATCCAAGCAATATTTAGGGATAATTTGTGCAGTTCGAAGGGTGCTTGGCGCTCGGCTCTGTAGTTGGCAAGCATTTGAAGGACAACAACAAAGGAGGCTTGGGCAAAGCACAAGGACAAGGACACACAAAAAAACGCTACTTATAATGGCCACGTGCAATCTGAATGTGAATGACAATTGTGGGAATGCTGCGACTGCAATCTGCTGCTCCACTTCAAAATGCTCGGCTCCCACAGCCAGCCTGAATATGCTTCCCGACGAGATTCTCGAGTTTATCTTCACGTATCTGCCGCCCTATGGAGATCTGGAGCACTGTAGCCTGGTCTGCAAACGCTGGCAGCTTATTGTGAAGAGTAAGTACTTGAAAACATATGCAGCATTTTATTTTCAATACATTTTGCTTTGCAGATCTTGTACGGCGTTCACGTCTGAATCTGGAGAAGGGCTTGGCCGATTTTCGACTGCGTTGGGAGATCTATTCACAGCAAACGGCAGCCTCTGTTGAAGCGAACAAACCCAACATGCCTGCGGGCGCGCCCACGCCCATTATTGCTGGTCGTTTCGCGCACTCCGCAGTGCGGCAGGGTAACTCCATGTTTGTCTTTGGCGGCGGTTCGTCTTCGGATACAACGTTCAATGATCTGTGGAGATTTGACTTAACGCACATGCGATGGTCCCGTCCATTGGCCACTGGCACTTATCCCTCGCCCAAGGGCAGTGCTTCCATGGTAGCCTGGCAGGATAAGCTTGTGTTATTTGGCGGCTGGCGATATCCCTCGCTTCATCCGCCCTATCAGCCTTGGTGCCTTTTCGATGAGCTGCACTATTACGATCTTGCCAAGGATCGCTGGCTGGTGCGCAATTACTTACCCTGTCCGCCGCCCATGGCTGGACACTCGGCCACCGTTCATGGCAACCGCATGATTGTCTTTGGTGGCTATCAAATAAAGGACGATGTCAATGTCAACTCCAACGATACGTGGGTGCTAGATCTCGATGAGCAACGCTGGTGGCAACCACTCTTTGTGGGCAACACGCGACCTGCGCCGCGCTACGGACAAATTCAAGTCGAACTGGACAAGCATCATCTGCTCGTCGTGGGTGGCTGTGGCGGAGCCAATCGCATCTACACAGATGCCTGGATGTTGGACATGACACGTGATGCCTGGTGCTGGAAGCCGCTAAGCGTGCGGAACAAGCATTTCGGCGCCGTGCACATGTGGTGCAATCCCGGCTGCAGGGTCAACAACTATCTGGTGGTTGTCGGACCCTCACCGAAAATTCCTCTGGACTTTCAAATCATGAAGCAGAGTCGTGTGCCAGTTGTCGGTGTCAATTCAATGCGCTTTGCTGGACTAGGACAAGCACCACCACCTCCGCCGCCGCTCTACCAACAGCCGGGAGGACAGCGTGTGGTGCTGCCGGAGCGCAGGCCGGGAGTTGTACTGCCTGCGAACAATGTGCGTTTGGGCGGTGGCAACGCCCAAGCGCTGGCACCACAGGAGCAGTATCTGGCCAATCGACGAGCAATACTTAACCAGCACATGCAGCAGGCGCAGCAGTTCATGCACAACAATAACGTTAACAATAACAATAACAACCATTATCAGCCTCGATCGGGACGACTCAGTGACTTGCATTCACCGCCCGCAGCTGCTCCAGCTCCAGCTCCACCAGTGCCAGCTGCAGCCCAAGCTGATGGCGATGCAGATGCTGCGCAACGATTGCAGCGTAATTTAGCGCTCCGCTGCCGCGACAACGAGCCGCTACTGCCCAAACGCTTTGACGAACATTATGAGGTAAGTAAATCCGAATCTTTTGTCATAACTCCTGCTAACTGTGACAATCTTCTGCAGGATCCCTTTCGTATGGCTGCTTTTAATGTGCCTGGTCGTTCGCGCAGCGCTTCGCGAGATCACAGTGAGCGCATACGCCGCATGGAAGAGAAAATGAATGCCATACGTAACTCTAGACGCAGTGCACCCGCCCATGTAGAGCCGCAGACATTGCGTGCCCCCTCGCCGAAGCGAGTCCGTTGCAACGTCCAATCGCTATTTGTTTGTGACATTTCCAGTTTGCTGGAGCAGAACAGCAGTGATCCTGGTCTCGATTGGGTGGAGTACAAGAACTTTGGTGTACTCAACGGTGCACCCGATCGCCTTATACTCTCCAGCCTGATAGCGGGCAACGGCGAGCTGATTCTCTTTGGCGGCGTGCATAAGGAGACGCTAACGGACATCACGCACCATGTGTCCAATTCCATACACTTCCTGAGCGTGCCACGTGATATTATCTAACTGCAAACAGCGGATACACATACAAAGTTTAACATTTACTATATACCTATTACCAATACCTATACCTACCTATACATAACATAACATAACATACGTTAGCTAAGAATAAGTTATTGCAGCAAAATAGTTTGGAACTTAGCAAGTACACCTAACTAATATATCCCTCAAAGTAGTTTGGTTTAAATTTGAATTAACGTGTAAATTAATAATATTATTTACCTGCATGATTAAACGAGCTGGAACAGACAGTTCTAAGATCTTAAACGCGTTCGAACTCTGTTCATAAAGTGTGGCAGGTGTCGAGCGAGACGAAAAGGTATGAAGGAAGAGGGAGAGAGACAGAGAAGGGGCAGCATAAAAACTGCACGTGTCTGTGCCAAGGGTCCAGCCCCCCAATCGGAGTTTCTTTGGTCGGCCTATACCAGTTTATTTAACCACATGCCAAAGTCAAAGTCATGCCAAAGCAGCTGCCGAGGAAAAGATGAAAAACTAGTGGGAGCACAGATGCCCTTACAAAGATGTATGTGATAGTGAAAGCAATATTAATACGAATCAAATAAATTTAACAGAGCTCGTAACTACATAATGTTAACAATAAGCATTTAGTCTATGCTATTTTCGGTCATTCAGAGAGCACTCCCAATTGAGGTATGTAAGTAAACCAATATGCCCTACGCCTTACAGTGTATTTAAGAGTAGATGAGTTACAGAAATAACTTTGGCTCAAGAAGAGGCGGCTATTAAAGGGTTCAAGGCTGCGCGTCGGACAAAAGTGATCATTGGAAGCGCAAAATTTATTCTCATTTAATTTGTATTCCACAATTGGACAAGGTTCCCTCTCCCATGTTCATCCAACTTTGCTACATGCTGAACTTGTGTTCCGTGCACGAAATTCTAACATTGATCAGCTGCAATTGACAACAAACTCAATTCCCAATTTGGACATTATCAACTCAATTGAGAGAGGGAGAGAGAGAGAGAGAGAGCAAGAGAGAGATATACAGAAATTGAGTGAGAGGCAGAGAGCGACAGAGAGAGGCCGAAGAACACTCGGCTGAGCGAGCATGAGTGGGAGATCGTCCGACGTCTGATCGCTATGCGTATCGTTGTCGTCGTCGTCTTCTCGGTGTTCTCCGATCAGTTTAAGGTGGCGCGTTGCGCTCAACGGTTCGTGCTCTGTTCTTATTTCCAATCCGACTGATCCGTTCGTCGGTAGTGCAAAGTGTGACGGCTGACAATATCGGTCAAGTTCAGCTCCTTTCCAGAAGCGATAATATTCGAGACACTTTTTCACCTGCCGTAAAATTGAATTTGCAATGCAAACAAAAAACTTCTGCCAACTGTTTAATTTTATTTAAACAGTCGACAAAATTGTCACGGTGCCAAAAAAAAAGAAATAAGAAAATCTAGCGGGTGCTTAAATAGAAGGTGTGATTTATCCATCTCGAAACGGTCAGCAACAAAAGGTCGCCCGTGGCAATATTTAAATAAGCACAAGAACAAACCAAATACACAAAAAATACCCAATACTCTTCGCTCTTATGTAAACTTCCCTATGCCCAGTCCCAGGTATACTTGAGAGGTTTTGCAAATCGATTTCCAGAGAACAAAAGGCAAAACAAACACAATTTGCGCAGCAGCTTTCAAAAATCCATTTGACGCCGCTAACGATTTATTTATAATATAAACAGAGGTAAATATGTAAGATTGAATATCAAGCAAGTTATATTGTAAACACAGTTCAAGTGAATTACCACATTTCCAATAAGAAATGAAATCAACACTTTGCAATATGTTTTACCTTTCGTAGGAGGTTTAATTTCATCCTGTTTTCTTGCGCAAAGATTACTTAGAACTTCAAACCTTTCTACATTAGTTTTCAATCTGTTTATCTGTCTGGCGTTCCCATAGATTCCCTGCAATGTCATCTACATCTAGGTAAACACTTAAAACCAGTTTTTTATTACCCATGCGCAAAATATAAATAATGAGAGCCACACATGCACGCATACATACTTACAAACACCTCACGCACACACTCACCCATACCCATGGATCAAATGGGCTCGCCGTGCCGGTAGAACGCAAATTCGTAGTATTATAATTCTGTTATTGATAAACAAAGTGTTACATAGTATAGCTCTTGGCACGACGGTGAGACAATTTCGCTTGAATTTAGGTAGCTCTGACGTCACAAAACGGAGAGTGAAAAGTGTTACCTATTGCATAGTCAGCTCTTATCTGACATATAGAGATTAGATCTGCCCATACGAAACAAATTCGAGGCATGCGTTTAAGTACGTGTTATGAATACAGAAAATAGAAATAACCTTTATATGACAATTGCGTAAACTTAGGTAGGATTCGCTTAGGTATTTGAGTAGGTGATAGTCCAATAAACACTTACTATCTATAGAGTGTTTACAAAATTTGCAACTTTATTCATAAATAATTTATGGACATTTGTATAAAAAGAAATTCACATCAGATTGCATAAATTGATTTAAAATTTATCATTAAGGGTATGCACGCTTCGGTTTCCCTTCATTTGCTATGCAAGAAGTGAGGGAAAGGCCAACAAACAAAAAAACGAATTTCTAAAAAATTGGCAAAGATTGATGCTGGTCCCCGGAGAGTCCCAGAACAGGCTTCCCATTAGAGATGTTGGATTATTGGGCTGACACTGGCCAAATAACTGTTAGTTTCTTCATTAGAAAATCAACTGAGTTCTTTTCTTTGTCTTTTTCTGCCCACAGATGAACCCCGCCGCGACCATGGAACTGAGCATAGCACATCGCAAGGGATTCAATTTTCACCATGATATTTTGGCGAAGCGCTATGCGGAATTCCTGCGTGCAGACAAGTACACGGACTGTGTCTTTCATGTCTGCGAACAGGTACTCAAGGCACACAAGATTATTCTAAGTGCAGCCAGTCCAGTGTTCGAGGCCATGTTCTACGGGCCAATGCAGGAGATGGATGCGGAGATTGAAATACACGACATCAGTGCGCCAATCTTCAAGGTGCTGATCGGATACATTTACACTGCAATGGTGGATTACGATCACATCGATCTGGAGGAATGCATTGAGCTGTACTATGCCGCTGAGAAATATCTGCTGGATGAGCTCATTGCCGACTGTCTGTTGGCCATCACGCACAAGTTGCGTTTCTCTAACGCACTGCCCGCACTGGAGCTGAGTGTCTGCATGGGCCTGGAGGGTTTGCTCGAGGTGTGCATGTCATTCTTTATGCGCTGCTGCGTTAAAAACGATCAGTACAATCATTATTTGAAGAAGAACTATGTCCACGTGTCCAAGGAGTGCGTCAAGGCGATAATTGCCGCCTGCAAGGAGCCACACAAGCTGCTTCTCTGGTATGTCTACGAGTGGACACAGCGTGAGTGTCATGATGCCGGGGTAGGAGATGCAGGTCTTGATGTCGATGAATCTTGGCATTTGCCTCCAGATGCTGACGAGCTCAATCCTGCTCCTGCTGCACCAAAGCAGGTGGAACGCTGCTACTACAAGGCATGTCGTCCCCTCACAGTCGATGCCGAATACCATGTTTGGCGTCAAGGATTAAAGTCGACCAGCTTTATCTCTATGCTGGGTGTGGTGCTCAACAGTCGCCTGGCACCGAATCCCACATGCCACATGGCACGTGTGCCGGAGGAGTACAAGGAATCTCTGCGACTCGACATCTATACAGAGGATGGCAATCCGGTGTGGACGCATGTAATCAAAAATCAGATAACAAAATACAATTGCGATTTACATTTGAACTGGACCAGGGAAGAGGCCTGCGTACTTACGCCTGAAGTGCCTTACGTGCTGCTGCTGCGCTGGGACCACAGTGCCTTCGGTGCAGAATATCCTTGCAGCCTGCAGTCCTGCGTTGCTGACGGCATACGCTTCATCGACGGCGACAGCTTCAGCGGCAGCCCCGTAAAGGGGCTGCGTTATGTGAACTTAGTTTAAGGAGTCCTTCCACTCTGGCTAGTTTTACTTATGGTTTTATAAACATAATTGAGTGTATTTATTGCATTAAGATATTGTACGAGCATCAGGGTTCAATAAACTGTGAACTTTCGATACAAAAACAAATATTCGTATCAAATACAAACAAAATCCGGTTTTTCGGAGCGACAAGAAACCCGGCACGGGTTTCGGACAGCTGATAACTGAACTCACGTGTAATCTGATTCACAAGTTAAATATTTACACGATCTGGAAATGATAGCAGACTCCTTTCATATTCAATACAAAATTTTGATAATGTCTTGCATAATGTTGCATAAATAAGAGTTATAAATTAACCTTAAATTTCCGGTTGTTTTTATTTATTTTTCATATTTAAATATTATAAATACAATATTTTTCCTTAACTATTGCGCGCCTTCGTTCATTTTTTATTTTTGTTCTAATCCAATGACATCGATACTTACTTGGTTTTGGCGTTGCCAGATTGTGTACACTGTATACAAGCAAGTTGGCATCTCCCCATTCACAGCTGTTGCTGCGTTCTTAAATTGTTATTCAACCAGCACATTTAAAAACAGAAAACAATGCAAAATTGTATTAAACTTTTGCCACTGGCGCTTAAGTGCCAACAGCGAACCATTAGCACAACTGCTGCACTGGCAGGCAAGCGTAATTTCCGCAAATTCAACGTGTACGGCAAGCGCGGAACACGTGTGGTAAAGGAAGCACAGCGGACGATGGCTAATCCGCCGGTACCCGTGGACAAACGAGGTGTGCGCGACACAGGCATCACAGTTAATGGACAGTACGTGGAGATACCGGAAAAAATACCCGACATCATTGTGCCAGACCTAACCGGTTGCAAACTGAAGCCATATGTGTCATACAAGGCACCCGATGTGGTACAATCGGAGTTCACCAGTTTGGATCTCTTCAACGCCGTCTACTCACAAAAGATTATCGAAGATTTCAAAGCTGCTAAGCTGCAAGAGGACGGAAACCCGCTAGAACCCTCTCCCAACGAACAACTGTCGGCGGAGGAAGCTTTACAGCGTGCGCGGAAAACGGGCAGTGATATTTTTTAGATTTGCTTTAGGTGTTTATTATTGTTAAAAAGAAATATTAAAGGAAACGAGCTGCTATTGCTGCATGTACTTCTGGCGATAATTGTATAGCTTGCGTAGCCACTTCTCTGCTTTCAGTTCGGGGTCACCCAGGAACTGCAAGTAAAGCAATCATTCAATATGTGTTCCCGAATAAAATAATAAACAAACTCACATTCGGATGAAATATTTCGTCTTCGTTAGTTGCTTGAGACTCGATTGTTTTTGGTATTGTTATGGTTTCCTTGTTCATGTCCACGATTACCTTGTCCTTTTCCGGAGCCTCACGGTCGCGTGTACTAAAGAATGCAGCTGGTTTAAATGCATCCTCTTCAATTGTTTCCAAGGTCTTTTGCACTTTGCTGTCCAACAAATCGATGGCTTTTATTGACTGAGTTGTTGTTGTTGTGGTGGTCGGACGTGAAGAACTATCAGAGCTGGGTGCTCTGGCTGTGCGTCGTGATTCTGAGCGCGACTTCGATTTGCGAGAATCATGATCCCGGCTTTTACTTTGCCGGCTTCGGGAACTGCTGCGGGAACTCGGCGGAGTTGTGCTCCGCGATGAGCTTCGACTGCTGCTACGGCTATGTCTATAATACTTTTTAGATTTCTTTGATTTCTTCTTCTTCGACTTGGATCTGTTGCGGCTGCTGCGACTGGGCGACTTTGACTTGGAACGGTAGCGCTCCCGCTCTCTGTCTCGTTCCCGATCACGCTCACGATCCCTTTCTCGTTCTCTGTCGCGATTCCGGTCCCTGTCTCTGTCCCGATCTCGTTCCCGTTCTCTGTCGCGACGGTCACGCATTTTTACTTATGTTGTTAGGATACGTTTTGTTTTTCTGTATTATTTTTTCGCATGTTTTGGCAACGCAGTCGCATGCTGAACAGAAATGTTACTGTTGTTGAGTGGAGTCAGTTATGTAAAATAAGGAGTAAATACAATAGGGTGGCAGCGCTGACGAACGCTTGGCGCCAAATATTTAAAAGGGAAATGATGGCAGGATGGGAAAATTTGTTTATTATCACAACCTTATCTACCGAAGTGCACGCTTGAAATCGCCAACGATTCATGCTGAAGAGGTTTTTCTAAAAATTCTTTTCGTAATAAATTAGATTAAAGTCTGTCCGGTTATCAAAAAATTTGATTGAAGCGTAAATATTATTTATTGGCCGAGCTGTGGGGGGTATAAAAAGCGATGGGAACCACATTGGCACGCAATTAACTTGTAGCTGTCAATAAGGTTGTGTGCAAAATGTGGCTCTTTCGATTTGTGGTAGCTCAGCTACTGTTGGCATGTATCGCCTTGGCCCTGCCTGCTGATGTAGGCCGAGCTAGTTCAGTGACAACGGTAATAAGCAACACAATAATAAATCTTTGTAGAAAATGACGCTTATTATGAAATCCTTTCCATTTCTTATCGATCAGGTGTCGATTGTGAAAAAATATGGCTATGAAATTGAGGAACACTCGGTGCAAACATCCGATGGATATATCCTTACCATGCATCGTATCCCATACTCCAAGCTCACTGGACCCACTGGACAACGTCCTGTTGTGTTCCTCATGCATGGCTTGCTCTGCTCCTCGTCCGATTGGGTTCTGGGTGGCCCAGGTAACGGCTTGGCCTTCATTCTGTCGGATGCTGGCTACGATGTGTGGATGGGCAATGCCCGCGGCAACACATACTCAAAGAAGCATGCCTCAAAGTCGCCGCTGCTGCAGCCTTTCTGGAACTTTGAATGGCACGATATTGGCATCTATGATTTGCCAGCCATGATTGACTACGTCCTGTATTACACCGGTGAGGATCAGTGCTCTTACGTCGGCCATTCGCAGGGAACAACGGCGTTCTTTGTCCTTAATTCGATGATTAAGAGATTCAAGAGTCGCATTCGTGCGGCTCATCTATTGGCACCGGTTGCTTGGATGGGAAACATGGAGAGTCCATTGGCTAAGGTTGCAGGCCCATTGTTTGGTCAACCAAACGCTCTAGTTGAGCTCTTTGGCAGTGCTGAATTCATGCCTAGCACAAGGGCAATGGAGCTGATGGGATCGCTGCTATGCCACGATGAGGCAATATCTCAAATAATTTGTACAAACGTGATGTTCATGCTGGGCGGTTGGGATTCTCCCCACTTGAACGAATCAATGATACCCGAAATTATGGAAACAACACCGGCTGGTTGCTCAATCAATCAAATGTTCCACTATCTTCAGGAATATAACTCTGGCGAATTCCGTCAGTTCGATTATGGCAGCATCAGGAACAAGAAGGAGTATGGCAGTAAAACACCACCAGATTATGATGTAGAGGGAATCGATGTGCCAGTGTATCTATATTACAGCGACAATGACTACTTCGCTAGCTTGATTGATGTGGACAAGCTACGTTATGTCATGAATCCTGATTCCCTAAAATCAGCCTACCGATTGCCCGAACCCAAATGGAACCATTTGGACTTCCTGTGGGGTATGAATGTCAAGGAAATACTTTACGATAGGGTTCTTGAGGACATTCGCAATTCATAATGCGCATGCAATAAAAGAAAACTTGACTACTGTGATAAGCATTTTCCCTTATCAATGCATGATAATCTATCCCTGCTTAAGTACATAGCGATATTTATAGTTTTTGTTTTTCATTAAGTCAATTGAACAATCTAATGGTCATAAATTAAAATTTATTGTTTAAGAGAACACATGCTGCACTCTCATTTGGGGTCAAATTAATCTAATTATAAAATCCATACATGACACTTCAAACCGCAGGAAACTTTTTTTGTTATCTAATCGTTTAGTTGGGCATTTGAGTTCACAACCAGTTAGGAAATATTTTTGCTTTGAAGAGCACCTGAAGGTACCTGTACGATATGTATTTATTGTTACTTGAAGTTTATGGTATTCATTAAGTAGAGTTTCGTTACTAACCCACGAGGGAGAATTTATTAGCAGAGGTTATTTGCTCTACCAAGGTCATTGTAGATGACGTTGTACTGAATGAAAATGTGTCAAATAATTAAGAGTATTGATCATTCCACCATTTATGCACATGTGAAAATTTAAATATATACACACATACATACATCATAAATAAAAGAAGATTTTGCTGAGATATTCTAAACAAAAATAATAAAGTAAAGTACACACGCCAACGCGGCGTTCGAGCCAACGACCGCATGAACTGCAGTCCGATGAGCTAACCGTTACGCCACGTCAAGAGTGCCGCGGCGCCTGTCAAAGTTTCATTATGGAATCAGTCAAAGAATCTTTCGGACTGCTTTTTCTTTACAATTAATTGCGCTCTGGCGTACAAGTAATACAATACAATGATAAAAAGCAACACTGTTTATTATCTGCACAACTTTTATGGAATCCTTATAAGCTTTTCTATACTAAAATCAATCTGCAAAGTGTATATATTCACGAAAAAGAATGTGAACATTACACAAAGTCTATGGTGGTGCCGGCTCTTGGAGAGTAGAGACCCTATGATCTGGAGTTCGGAAGCTTGCTTTTTTCCGCCATACCTTTTGCTAAATTTTGTTTGTTTTTTACTTTTTTCCGTTTTTTTTTAATTCTGTGTTCTTTTTACGCTATTCCATTTTATTATTAAATTTTGTTTTGTGCATAAAATTAAGCCCTCATTATAATATTGAGTCCCTTGTGTATTCAATACATTAAAATTACTTTTAATGTGGTCACCCTATTTTATTTGATGAGCGGTCACATTGTTTTCCAGTATATTTTACAAGATTTGCCCGCTTTAGCGATGTTGGTCACACTTTACACGCAGGTACATCCACGGTACAGCTTGGGCGAAAAAAAGTGAATTGTCTTCCTGAGTTGATACATAATTTTGATATATATCAGGCCGGAAAGTGTTACTTAGTGCGTGCGAAAAGATGACGCGCGTAACGAGAAGTGATATATCTCTAGACATGGAGTTCTGGGTGGAGGAACTATCACCGGCACAGTTGGCTTATTACGAGAAAATAGCCAACGAGCACAACGCTGTGAAAAATGCGCTCAAAACAGCCGTCAACGCCAACGAGGGCAAGGAGCTCTTCAACGGACAAGTGTTTCAGGCATATTCCTTCAAGGGGAAAGTTTTACAGGAATTAAAGGAGGCAACACTGCCGAAGAAGCCCCCAAAGCCGGTGGACCCGCCACCGCCACCCGCCGCTACTACAAGTGGCACTGGTACTGGTCGTCCTCGTGGGCGACCTCGTAACTCCTCGAACATAGCATACCTGGAGTCATCTGACGAGGGAGACGACGATGTTCCGCTAGCCAAGCGTTTGGCCTTATCTGCTGGTAAGAAGGCTGTTGCTGCAGGCTCTCCTGCAGCCACCTCGAAACCAGGCAGAAAATCTGCATCTGCTGCCGCTGTGTCGCCAACTGGAAAGGCATCGCCCCAACCGAAGAGTAGCAAGAGTTCCAGTTCTGGATCGAGTGGAAAGTTATTAGCCTCAGGCGAGGCTCCACCCAAGAACTTCCGCCCAGCGGAAGTGAACTCTGTGGGTGGCTTAGTTGTGGGTAGCAACGATGACAGCAGTGGTAAAGATGGTAAAGATTCAAAGGATGGTAAGGATACAAAAATGCAGGGAAAAACATATCCATCGTTGGTTGTGCTTGCCAAGCCATTCCTTAAGATAAAAGATATGGCGGCCACGCGTAGCAAACTCGACTCCAAGGTTAAACTGGTGCTAATGCTGACACCGAACAAGTTCTGCGAGTGGCTACTCCAGGAGGGATTGCTGCGCGCTCAGCAGCACTGCATAAACCACCGCAATAATGAGCTAAAGTTGGGTAAGTCCCTTCAATTGGAAATTCTTATTGTTGATTTAATTGCTAATGAACATCGCCTCTTTTAGGTGTCTACTCTGATATAAGCAAGTTCCCTTACACTGGCGGCTATGTGTGGATTAGCGAGTGTTGTCCGTATCGATTCGTTTCGGTGTTCAACAATTCAATATTTGAGGGAGCACAGCATCCACCAACGTTTCTCTTAAAACTGATTTATCATTGGGCCTGCCAGACCAGCATTCAGAACGTGGTGCAGTGGGTTAAGGTAGACAGTGTCTACATTAAAGGCATCTATACATGGCTCCGCGCTATCTGCACCCTGGCAGTGCATCAGAAATGCAAGAAGTTGGGTGGACCAGGAAAGTTTGTGGAAGTGGGCGTTATCTCGTTGGGTACTACGTCGCAGGATGGTGCACAGCGTCAGGTAAAGGTGGAGGTGCTTGGCGTTTATGACTATGCAGATAAGTCCATACGCCTGCGTGCCGTAGAACCAATTACGGATGGTGATCGCAATTACAAGAAGCGTTTTCAGGTGAGAGACATAAACAATTATTTTATGATAACAAAATAATAAGAAATGTTTTTCTGTTTGTAGGCTATTCTGGAACCGTTGTCTCGCTGGGTGCACAAGGACAGCACTATTTGTATAGATCTTACCGTGGACAAAATAACGCTCTTTAGCATGGGATTTAAGAATATTGTTCAAGCGGCAGCCACGGATAACGCTGCCAAGCATAACAACTCGGCCGTAATGGAGTATTTACGTCGAATTGTACCACGTATGTTCCAGAACACACTGTCACTACTCTCTCGCCAGATGATACAACAGTTCCTCGATGAGCTTGTGTGGCGCGAATCCTTTGGCACATATGCGTTGCAAGCCTTTAACAACATCATCATTCACATTGCCGAACAGACACGAGTGACAACAAATGAGACTATTACACAGCGCCTCTATCAGGTAAGTATCCTCCAGTAGCGCCTTGAATAGCAGACGATTTACTAAGATTGTAATTCGATTTTTAAGGTTGCAACAAATCCATTTAAAGACTGGAGTGTTCTGCCACCGAACTATAAGGAGACACCGGCCAATGCCGCACCCAAGCGCCTCAAGAAACGTTAGTAAATCATCATCGCTTGTTAGAACGTAGGCCGTGATTAGTTATAATAGTATAATTTAGTGATAGGGCAGTGTATCTATTGCCGTGAGAATTGCCAAACCCGAATTACATTGTGAAGCCTGCGTGTGTTTTGTCACTCCAAAATGCCTGTATTTGTTCTTATTTTTTTATAATATTAGCTTTGCTTGTCCAAGCTACTTTAAATGTTTTAATACATTTACATCGACTGTTAAAGAGCCCTTGCATTTGTATACAGTTTTCTATATTTACCTTAAACTAATTCGTGATATCCTTAAATGAGTCAGCATTCTAAAACTGAGTTAAATATAATTTTACTTTTGGCATTCTTCAAATGTGTTAACTTGTTCTAAAAAATAACAACAATTGAAATAAAAACCGATAAAAGAGAAACTGAATACAAAACTATGTAAAACTGGTACTTTTTATTTGCAAATACTTTTATAATTTTGGAGTGATAAAACTTTAAAAACTCTTTATTATGATGTTAAAAATTTGATGCTCGATCATTGTATCTTTTCGATTGCCAGAGTTTGCATGGGTGGCAGATAAAAGACAAAAGTTTTCTTAAGAAAGACTTATATTTCTCTCCGTTTTTCAGCTATCAACGATGCTGATTATTTGAGTGCTAGTAAAATCAAAAAAGAAAAGGAACGCGAAAAAGACATTTTACCTGCTGGAAGCAAACGACGTGGACCAGCCAGCAGCTCTACTCCGGCGGTTGCCTCTAAAAGTACATCCAAGATAGCGAGCAGCTCAAAGCAAGTAGCAAAAGCAACAACATCTAAGGCCACCACGCCCGCTGTGCCACCTGCAAAGGCACCCATTAAGAAGGCCAAGGAAACCAAGGAGGAGAAGGAGAAAGTTGCCGTGGTAATTAAGAAAGAGGAGGACGAACTCAAGGGTCTGGAAGAGCTCTACTATGGAATTAGCGATGGTACCGAGGAGTTCTATGAGCATTTCCCTTACAGCTCTCCGCGAGCCAATCCCGCTGAGCTAACTAGAACTGTAGAATGTCCAATTTGCTTCAATGGCGATACTTATGACTCAAATGAAAAGCTCCAAACACATCTAGTGTCGCACATCTCGCCCGAGGGCAAGCAGCATCAATTCCAATGTCTGTTCTGCCTGGAGAAACATGCAACTGAATCTGTGCTGGCCAAGCACAACCAAATTATGCATCCCACTGAAACGAAGACTGATGGCTCTCCATCGTATTATTGTTTGATTTGCCAGCAGCGTCACAATTCGCTGCATTTACTTACCGCCCATCTGCAGAAGGTCCACAGCACATTGGAGCTGCCTTACTGGTGTCAGTCGTGTGGCTATCGTTCTTCTTCTCATCGGGATCTCGTGCGTCATTTCTACGATGATCATAAAAATCAAAACTTCCTACAGTGCCCTTATTGTCTGGACGTAAGTTGTTCATCAATATGATCGCATTATTGTTTTTCTAACGAATTCTTTTTCTATTTTAGATCTTCTATTTTACACATAAGGGAAAAATTAATCGATTGCGAATTGAGCACTATTTTATGCATTTGGACGAGCACGTTAACAAGCGGGACCCATCGCTGCGTTGTCAGAAGTGCTCACTTAGCTTCTTGGAGAAGGGCGATCTTAAGCAACACACGGTCCTGCACCATGTCAGCATGACCAAAACAAACAGACCTGTGCGTCTTTTACTGAATAACTCGCTGCTGATTCCGCCGCCCAAAGTGCGCACTCATCATCGTGAACAGCCTCCGTTTACATCCTATAAACGACCCACATTCTTTGCCTTCCTTGAGGGTAAAACATGCGCGGAATGTAACACGGATATTGTCAGTGAGGAGACACATTACACGTAAGCTAAAGAAGGCGGGACGTTTATGTATATTGTTATTAACTGTAATTGTCTTTCACAGTGGGTGGTTGCATTGCGTCAAGTGCAATTTCCAAACGTGCTGCGAGCGCGCCCAATTTCGACATGGCGTGGACTGTAATGGGAACTTTGTGGATGCCATGGAAGTGAACATGCTGCAAGAGATGCACTGCATTTGTGGATTTGCCGCTAGCAATGGCAATAAAATGGCACAGCATTTGGCTAACTGCGGTCTGAGCACCTGCTACCCCAGCTTGGAGGTGGCCAATGAAAATGCTGTCAAGCGTAATATGCTTGATATGCTGGGTCTGGTGCGTCGCGATGGCGAAACTTCAGGCGAGGGTGGTGATATGGGCGATACGGCAGATGGTTCCATCGACGAAGGCCACGATCAGCAACAGGGAACGGAAGATGATGAGCAGCAACAGCAACAACAAGATGTGCAACAGATGCAGCAACAACATCAACAGCTACCAGATGAATCCCAGCAGATACAAGATAATGTTCAAGAAAGTGTGCAGCATCATCAGGCTTATTTGGAGAATCAACCACGATCCGAGCCCGATCCACAGATGCCCGAACCACAGATGCGCGAACAGCAGGGGGCGCCAATACAGTTTGGTGAAATGGAGGCAGCACCTGTCATGATGGATCCACAGCAGGTACAAGCTGCTGCTAACTTTGCCCAGGTATCTGTTGTACAACATCAGCAGCAGCAGCAACATCAGCAGCAGCAGCATCACCAACATCAACAACAACACCAACAACTGCAGCAACAACATCAACAACAACAACAATACGGCATGGCTGGATACGGACAAGGTGCACTCTCAACGGACATTGACATGCCGCTTATTGGTGAACTCGCCGAGCCCAATGCGCCACCAACTCCACAGTTTCTCGGCGAAGTACACACACCAATGTTCGATGCAGTGGCCGCTGCAGAGCAGCAGCACTACCATGCCCAGCAGCAACATCATCATCATCCACAATGATATAGAGCGGCAGGCAAGCTCAAACCACGCGATTATCCGTTGCACTGGCAGCACTATTAGAATTAAACAACATTTTACATATGGTATATATTGCAAAACGCATTCATGTATAATATGAGTAAAAATTTCATATACTTACACTACAAATTTGTAGATGAGCATCAAATATTGCACAGTTAATATTGATATTGATGGACATTTGTGACACATGAAGACAAAATAAATCTGATTTCAATTTCAAATTTACAAATTAAATAAAATAAACTTATAATTCTAACCACAATTTGAGTCAATTATTCGCTAGACGCGCAATACCGTAAAGAATCACGAACATATATTACAAACACAAAGATAATCTTTTCGAAATCCAATTTTGGAAGACCGAATCTTTCGTAGGACATTACAATTAAGGCGACCCGCCTTGTGGTTAGACAAAAAAGATCTCAATGACTATTGCTATTGCTGGATATTTTTGTCAACTGCAGAGATTGCTTGAGGCATGTGATTGTGATGCTGTTGGTCATTTTAACTGCTGCCGTTGCTTGGATTTCAGCAGCGCGGACAGTACTAGCGCCGTGTCCAGCTCCTGTTGTGTGCCTGGTTCGTTGTCCAGCGAGATTTCGGCAGCGCGCTCATGAAAACGCGCCAAGACCCGTGGTCGATAGTCTACGGGAAAATTAAATAAATAGTATTTCTGTTTCTGTAAAGAATTTCAATATGTTCAATAGACTTACCGACGCTACCGGCGAGTGGATTACCAGTGAGTCTCAGAGTTTCCAACAGTGGCAAATTGGCAACATTGTCCACCTCATTTAACTCATCGATTAGATTGCAGCTCAGATCCAAGTTGACCAAGGAGAGCAGCTTGCGTAGGCCACTCAACGACTTGATCTGGTTCTGTGATAATTGTAGCGTCACCAGATTTCCCATAGTCAGATGCCAATCCACACATTCAGATATCAAATTGCCAGAAAGCGATAGTAGCTGCAAGTGCGGTAGCTCTGTCAAATTCTGAACTTGACGTATACGGTTCTGTTCAAGCACAAGACGTCTTAGTTTGGGTGCCGTTCGTACGCTACCATCGATCTGGGTGAGCAGATTGCCACTCAAATCCAGTTCGGTAAGCTCATTCCATGCATCTGTGCGAATCAGCTCATCGTCCCCATTTGAAGGAGACTGCCCTGCCACCTCTGGTGGTAGAATGCTGGGCACATCGCAAGCCTTGTGTAGATTGTCGCATAACAGCACCTGATTAATGTGTGTTATTGTAGTGTTGTGCACGCAAATCGTTTCCAGCGTCGGCTTAAGCAGCTCAATGTCCACAATGTTTTCCGTGGACAGTGCTGAAAATTTGAGCGTCTTGAGATTACGGAATGCATTCAAGTTGAAGCTTAGACGATTTGGAATGATGTTGCTCCGTTCAATTGGCACATCCACCGTGTTATAGTCCTGTGCAAAGCTGGCATTATCCTTAACGGGCGTCACCACCAACGCCGCTAGCTGTGTGCAAAAGTCCAGCACATGCGAGAAGTCGAACTTTCCTCCTAGCTCGTTACTCGGCGGACAAGGTAAAGCGAGTCGCTCACTGATGGCGTATACCTAGAATATAGATCATATTTCCATTGTATATAAAATCAATGTATCGTAAATAAGTTAATTTTAATAAAATAAATATTAATACAGAACAATTTGCGACTGTAATTTGTCTTTTTCACTCAAATTTCTACAAATAAATCATGAAATCAAGAGATCTAAAAGAATTTTGGGTCATTTGAGCCAGCGGGTTTCAGCTCATACTCGTCTTTCCGCAAAAAAACTGATAGCATCATATGCAGTAGGGCTATTCCCATTTTTATGCGCTGCTCTTTAGTGTACTTGCTGCGTGCCAAGCCAAAGTAGACACCAATGCGTCTATTAGTCAGGTTACTCATGCCCAAGGCGTCGATCATTGCCGCCTCGCGTGTGAGTGCATCATTTGAGGAAATTTTTCGAAATCCACGCAATAGGATGACGCCGCGTCTCTGTCGCCACAGATGGACAATCAGTGCCAACTTGGGATTCTTAGCCAGCACAGGCGAGTTCGTCGATTGCTGCAACAGCTTGTGGGCTTGCTGTAGATGGACATATGGACGAAACGATTTCCCTTTGCCCACATAGAATATGGCACGTAGGAAGGTTAACCACACATCGATTACATGCATGCTGTGAGCTCGTTTTCTGAGTCCATTGGTTATTCGAGGATCCAGCAGCAAGTAGTTAAAGAATATTTGTTTGCTCTGATCATGTTTGCTGAACCATTGGCTGTGTCGATCGACAAACCTGCAAAGCTTTTTGATGTTTGCCAAGTTATGCTCTGATTGCAGCGTACTATTCAGTTCTGGGGAGAATTTCGTTTCGGGCAAGTGAATTTTGCCTAGTGAATATTTAATACCGCGACTTTGCTGGCTTTGGGGTGGTCTGGTTAATATTGATTGCACTAAGACTGATGATTTGGGCATTTTTCGTGGTAGAAAGGGGTGACAACGTATTTAATAATAATGAAAACTATACTAGAATGTTTACTTATTGTCAAAGGAACAACAAAATAAATAACTCATTTCTATTTTGTAATTTTACCTACTGGGACTTACCTCAAGCGCTGATAGATTATATTCCTTTTTGGAACTGAGAAGTGCATCTCCACTCTCGTTGAAGAGCTTGGCTAGATCCTGCAGCAGATAGATAATGTCATACTTATTGAAATCCAAGAATTCTGCCAGCAATCGTGGCAGCTCATTACGAAAACTGGTGAGCAATCCCTGCAAATATGTTTCCAGCTGCTCTCGGCGTTGTTCCAGAAATGCAGGTTGCTTGTTTCCAACTAGCTGCAACAGTAATAAATTGAATACATTTTCAAATAAATACACACATATGTACATTAGTTCATGGGGGCGTACCTTCTTTGGCGGCAACAACTTTTTGCTGATCGATGTATCCTCAACCAGCTTGTCGTGCATCTGAGCGAAGTCTCGATAGCGTCGTTCCACAAACCATTCCACATTTGCCACACGTACCTAAAGTGTTTCGAATGCCACAATGTACATTAATCATAACTATAAGTCTTCAGACTAGACTAATACCTTGATGTCATAATACGTAATCCCAGCTGAGCTCTCGACGGAATATTTTGGAATTGTCACAGAGGTTTCCTCGTACTGGCGATAATAGCAAGACATTGTTCAAGTGTGTTCCTGTTACAGATACAGGATTCAGCAATTCGCGTATTTTATAATACGATTTAATCGATGAGCATAGCTGTTGCACTTTATTATTAGACGCTTTATCAATTCATTTCTAAATATAATTACTTTTACTAAGTCTCTACTGCGGTTATTGTTGTACAGCTGATCTGAGCAGCAATTAGGTATGGAAGTTATTTAAAAACATTCACAATAGTTGCAGTTATAACATATAGAAATACAATATATTACTCACGCGACAATGGGTTTCAAATTGTTTTCGACGTATGTATGTACACATATAATTATGAGGGCGAAAAGTTGAATTACATCAGCTGGTATTATTTGTCGTCAATGTTTAATTTACAAGAAAATCGTTTCCATATCGATACTTATCGATAAGTCCGTTCGCGCAAAACTTGTAATCTGGCAACTCCAATTTGAGCATATCGGCAAATTTGTTTATATTGCTTGTTGGCAATTTAATGCCGAGAACCTTAAGAAAAGGACAGAATTGATCTTTAACTAAGCAATGTCACTGCCCATGCAATTAAGCACATTCATAATATTTAGAAACGCATAAATACTTGTGACTCAGCTGCAAAATGGCCTTCTTAGCCGACTGTGTCATTGTGTTCGTATCGCAGGTAAGCGGCTTGTGTGGAACTATGACTCGTCTTATATTATTTTGATTGGTGTTCCTTTTGTTGTAGATGATATTTTTCGCCGGCGGTTGGCTGTTCTTCAACAAACAACTTTTCAAGCACTATGAGATACGTCACATATCTGTTCAGTTGATCTTCTCGTCAACTTTTGCGCTATCCATAACAATGTTCGAATTGATCATATTCGAAATAATCGGCGTACTTGAGTCCAGTTCTCGTTATTTCCATTGGCGTCTGGGTCTGACGCTGTTACTGTTCATGGTGACAGCTGTGATACCCATATACATTTGTTACTCTGTGATACACAGCATTTCCTTTTGTAAGTCGCATTATGCTATTCATTATTTTCTATATTTCTTATTAGATAACTTTTCCAGTTTCCGATAGATGGGTACGTATATTGACTGCTGTATCCTGGGGTGTCTTTCTCTACGGGCTCTGGCGCATTGGTGAACCATTTCCGCTGCTCAGTGCCTCGCATGGCATCTTTACCATTGAGCAGGGAGTGTCCCGCATTAGTGTTATTGGTGTTACTGTCATGGCCATACTCTCAGGTTTCGGTGCCGTAAATTACCCCTACACCAGCATGACCTATTTCATTAAGTAATCACAGTTGACCTAGCCAAGTACTTCGCTTATCAGCTCTAACGCCCGTGTGTTTATTGCAGGCCAGTTTCACGCAGTGACATCATCTGTTTTGAGCGACGGCTGGCACTGACAGTGGATATGCTGACGGCAAAGAAGCGTCGCATTGCCATGGCCGTCTATAACCACAATAAACAGCATCCGACCAAGCCAAGGATTTGGGATATGCTGACGTCAGCAGTACATAGATCTACTAGCAATGGCGAGGGTAAGTTCGCCATTCACGTTTTTAAAAATGTTAACTAATTGTAGCCCTTTTTAAAGACATTAATCAGCTGAAACAAGAGGTTTACGGCCTAGAGGAACTACAGCGATCAGTATTTCTGGAACTGAGTTCTCTGAAAAACATGGAAGAGCGTCAACGTTGGTCACAGACCCTCCAGGGCAAGTACTTTAATGTGCTTGGACATTTCTTCAGCGTATACTGTGTCTACAAAATAATTATGGTTTGTACCTTCTTATGTAGTGACTGTAATTGATAATCATTTTGTGTTGTGTAATTTTCTCAGTGCTGCATCAATATAATTTTTGATCGAGTGGGACGCAAGGATCCAGTCACACGGGGCTTGGAAATTGCCGTACATTGGTGCGGCTTCGACATTGATTTAGCATTTTGGAATCAACATGTTTCCTTTCTGCTTGTCGGATGCATTGTGGTTACCTCTATTCGTGGTCTGCTTCTGACCCTTACAAAGGTAGGAGGGTTCAGCAATGTTTTATATTATATATACCTAAATATGTATATTTCATTGCAGTTTTTCTACCGTATTTCGTCAAGCAAATCAAGCAACATTATTGTTTTGATTCTGGGACAAATTATGGGCATGTACTTTTGCTCCTCAGTGCTACTGATGCGCATGAATATGCCGGCCGAATATCGGGTGATCATCACCGAAGTACTCGGCAATTTGCACTTCAATTTCTATCATCGTTGGTTCGATGTCATATTCCTGGTTAGCGCCCTGACCACCATAATCGTATTGTATTTGTCCCGCAAACCCGTTCGCGTGGACGATTCTGATTTACACTGAGATGCACAAGTGAGAGACAGAGACATGACAAGGTTATGATAAGTTAAAACTAATTGATTAAGAATCGATTAGTATATCACAATTAGTGCGAGCTTTAAGTTAAACGATAACATATTAACAGCATGTTAATCTATATTCCACCAGTGTGTGGGTGTGTGTGTGTGTATATGTTTTTATTAAGTATATATATAACGTAGCACAAAAATCAAAGTTATGTCATCCTAAGTAAATCAAAGTAACGAACTGTTCAACTCATTTGAGTAAACTTTATTTTTTTTTGCGGTTGGAAGCCCAGATGAAAGCTCTACCAGCAGTGTACCTAGTATTTATAGAGCTTTTTGGGCGTAAGTTGGGGATATTCTTATTGAGAAGGATATTCTTGTTGGTACTTTAAATTGAAAAGGATATTCTTGTTGGTCCTCTAGGTTGAGAAGGATATTCTTGTAGGTCCTCTAGGTTGGGAAGGATATTCTTGTTGGTCCTTTAGGTTGCTTGGTTAATAATAGTGTGCTAAATGTGCTTTTTGTTGGCTCAATGTTGAGTGAATCCCACTGTTCCGAATGGTACACTCGGGTGTTTCATTCCAGTGTTGCGTTCGCTTAACATTCTCTTAACAGTGCGCTAACAGTGTTCTGTTGTTAGCGGTTGTTGGGTAACGCGAAGGCTATGTGAGGCTAGATAATAAGCAGGTATTGGGGGCCTATTAAAAGGACTTTACCTCAGGAGATAAAATTGGCAGAAATTCATTCCCATTCCATGTGATATAAGTTATAAGTGTCTATTAATGTTTATTATTATTATTATTACCATTATTACATATATTTAATTGAATTACTTTTCTTTTGAGATATTTTATTACTCCCTCACCTAGAAATTATATCACTTCGACACAATTGCCGAATGCTATAACTTCTCCATGGGGCAGTTTTGTGTAAAATAAAGGCGCGAAGATCACGCCTAACGGCGCAATTTCAATTAAAGCTGGCGAACATTTTAAATATTCATAAGTACCCAAACAGGAGGATGAGAGCAAACTTGGCAATGCATGTCAATTCAAGCCACGCCCACATAGTACCCAACTGCCGGGAGACTGGCAGCGTAATGGCATATTCCTTCATGGGGTCCATTTGAAGCTAAAACCCCATTAAATCGTTGCGGAAGATAAAACTGAGCAGAAAGCATTTAAGTGTCTGGCTGAATAAATCATGAAACAAAAATGATTGAAGGCTATACGCAACAGACAGCTAGAGAGAGACAGAGAGAGAAAGAGAGGAGGGTGAGAAAGATGACCCCAGCACCGCCAGTGCACGCGCCTCGAAAGGACAGAGAAAAGCGCATCCGCTGGCAAGTGAAACGATGTAATCAGCTGTAAATTCGATTAGCTGTTAAACAAAACACGAGCTGGGCCATTGGCTCGCGATGGGCACCAGTTGACGCCGTTGTGGCTAAGAGCTTGGGCAATCTACGAGGGTCGTTTGATAAGTCCTTTTTGTATTTGCCGCGCACCTGCTCTAAATACAACACTGCTCCTGTCAGCAGTTATCGATTAACAGCTGACTGTAAAATTTTGAGAAAGCTGCGTTTTGGTTTGCGTTTTATAGGCATTGAAAGCAGACGATCTCGTGAATTTTAACGAAAATGGAAAAAGTGAATTCGTGTCAGCATGCAAAATTTCATAAATTGGGCTACGAACTGCTACCCCATCCAGCATATTCTCCAGATTAGCCCCGTGACTATTTTTGTTTCCAAACATGAAGAAATGGCTCGGCGGTAAGAGATTCGGGTCATCACAGAAACAAACGACTATTTTGAGGGCCTGAAAAACCTATTATTTGGAAGGAATAAAAAAATTGGAAAAACGCTGGACTAAATGTATAGAGCTAAAAGAAGATTATGTTGAGAAATAAAACGCTTCTTTGACGAAAAAAATATATTTTATTCAAAAAGTCACGGACTTATCAAACGACCCTCGTACATAGGTAATATGGGGATTAGTATGATCCTATTGTGGGCACATGTGACACAATTTGAAGGGAGAAGGAGGGAGGGTCTATTTGCCTTTTGAAACAATCACAATTACTTTTAACGATACCATCTCTAATTATGTGCCAGGCAGGGAGGAGGAGGTCAGGTTGTCTGCTGTACCGTGCAAGGTGGGTTGCTTGGGTTGCCTTATCGATTTCATCGATTAGTGATTGATAATGTGTTTGGCCTGCTTTGCCTTTCTGAAGGCAGGTTCAGGTTCTCATTATGCAAATTTGTGAGCTGCCAATTGATTTCAATTTCATTTACTCTGCGTATACGTAACGCGCCATATGCTCTCCCATAATTAATGCCGCGCGCCACCGCCTTGGCTAATTAGCATAAACTTAATTAATTTCCCTGTTTGCACTTGGCCTCCGCTTTGCTCTGTCAGCTGATTGACAACTGCAAGTCTCCGAAGGCACACAACACACACCACACAACACACACCGGCGCGCCAACTAAGCCGTAAATCGGAGTCAATTGTCGTCCCACTGCCTCCCACTTGCTCTGCCACTCAAGGCGTCTGACACTGGCAAGCACTGTCGCGCGTATTTGGCATATTTCCTGTATGACATTTGACCTTTGTTGGGCATTCACGGCACGGAAAACGTGAGAGCAGGCTGTAAGAGTCGACTACATCTGTGTGTTATTTGCAGGTAGATCCTGTGTGCTTCTTGCGCGAGTCTCTAGCTGCATCCAGCGCATGGCTAGATGGCATCGGCATTAGCATAAAGCAAGACTGCTCCGATTGCTGACGAATTTGTGACACTCGTTGGGCCAATTATGCAGCAGCTGCCTCTCGCTCGCCTTAGTGCGAGGTTTCTATGCGCCGCAAATGTTATGGATACGGCATGGAAATTCGAGATAAGCCTCTGATTGACGTTCAGGCAAGAGAATCGGCTGGAGTTACCTTCAAGCCCAAATGCGCCTTAAGCCTTAAATGCCACGGAAAATACGGAGAAATATAAAGTGTATTCTAGTGGAAGGTGCTTTCAAAAGCTCAAGTTGGAAATAGTTAAACGGAGTTATTTTATACACCTTTGGAGATCTGGCAGCACTTCTAGTTTACTTTTCACAGGAATCTACAAATTAATCGATGTCCTTTTTTATTATTCTTTATCGATAGAAATACTACTCATTATAACTAATCCTACATATGTAAGGTGCATGACATAATTTCCTTTAGCAAAACATTAAAATCCCCGTAAAATAACTTGGGAACACATAGATTCTGTAATCTCAATAGGCCATTTATCGAAGTAAAATACTTGTGATCGGCTAATCACCACCTCATTCCACTGTTAGCCAGTTTAATGCGCAGCGTTTCGCTTTGCCATTAACCTTTGGCATGCATCTTGGCCCCCATTACGAGGCCTCATCGATGCTTATGCACAGTCCGTTTACTAATTAAGTTCTCCCCTGGGCAATGGCGCTCATTAGCGTGGTCGGCAAATAATTGGAGACGCTAAGAGCAGGTAAAAATGTGTTTTGGACGGGGGAGGAGCAGCGAGCAGAGGCGGAAGTGGAATCGAAGTGCTTACGATTATTACGCTGATTGCCGCGAGATGAACTGTTCCCACTTCAATTGAAGACGCCTGGGAATACACTTAATTAGAGAGTGGAAGTGGTGCAAGTGAGACAGCCGATATAGTTATTGTTGCCGTCGCACTCGTCGCTGGACCAGATGCAATCCTTGACAGGCTGATGAATGACGAAATGATTGAAAAAAGGGCGCACTAATACATTACCAAACTGACGTATGTATGTGTGCTGTGTGTTCTCAATGCAGATTGCCAATCAAATTATTTGAAATATAAATAATTTAAAAGCAATGCAGGTGGAGTTGTACGGGCTATACAGGGTGTGCCATTGCTGTGCGAGCATCAAACAACACTTTGTTTGATTGCTGTCGGTCTGGTAACCCTGTGCACGGAGAGGAAATGGGCCCGGGAGAGAGCACAGCAATTTGGCCTTTTTTGCAGCTCTTGCTTTAATATATGACAGGGCAGACTTGCCGCCACACCCGAGCGCATTGCGGCCTGTGGATTCCCAGTTGGGCTCAGCTGGGCACGGCATCGGGCTTGTTAATAATGTCGATGATGATGCCGATGCTCATCCAGCTGGCCAGGCTTGCCGTGTATTGATGGCAGCTCAATAATTCAATGCAGCTGCCCTGCCTACAGCCTCCTGCACTGCCCCTCGCCCCCGGCCACTCATTAAAGGCAGAACAGGCAAAGTGGCAGCGAGTGGGCTGCTGGAACATGCGAATAACTGCGGCAGAAGGTCATTCATAATATCGTTAGGTTTGCTTTTAGGCTCACAAGGACACGGCCAGGAGGCAAAGAGGGGGCAGGCAGGCTTGGGTAGGTAGGATAGGTTAAACTGAAATGTTACTTGTTGTTCGAGTGGACTCACATGCTGTGCCATTAAGTTTATCACTGCACGGCATCGGCCGCTCTGCAACACGCCCACAAAAGGGCAACTGCTGTTGTTTATTATGCATGTCGACGTTGCACTGGGCAACCCACCTCCCACCCCCTCTTTTCAGCCTGCAGTATGCACTCTCTCCATTTAACTGTGCCAAGATTATTGCTCTATTTTGCACTTGAATGGTTTTCACAGTTTGACTAAGTTTAATGCCAGCCCCTTTGGCAGCGAGCCCATCGCAGCCCAGAGTGTGTGTGGGTGTGTGGGTGTTGGTGTGGGTGCCTCATAAAAGTGCCATAAATGTTGATAAGACATGTTTGTCAGACACCTTCTTTGCACCTGCTCGCTTGATTGCTCAAAGCGAAGATTGAGCGCGTTTGGCAGCTGGAAAGACGTTGGTGGTGACAGACTGTGGGTGCAAGGGAGCATGCCGCTGTCATTTGCCAATTTGTTTGGCATTATGATAAATGCATATGCTGCCATTACATAGGGTATTTTATTGCTTCTGGCGGATGTGAGTTGCCTGCAAGATACGAGGGTCGTTTGATAAGTCCGTGACTTTTTGAATAAAATATATTTTTTTCGTCAAAGAAGCGTTTTATTTCTCAACATAATCTCCTTTTAGCTCTATACATTTAGTCCAGCGTTTTTCCAATTTTTTATTCCTTCCAAATAATAGGTTTTCTCAAGGCCCTCAAAATAGTCGTTTGTTTCTGTGATGACCCGAATCTCTACCGCCGAGCCATTTCTTCATGTTTGGAAAAAAATAGTCACAGGGGCTAAATCTGGAGAATATGCTGGATGGGGAGCAGTTCGTAGCCCAATTTATGAAATTTTGCCATTAGCACACGAAATTCACTTTTTCCATTTTCGTTAAAATTCACGAGATCGTCTGCTTTCAATGCCTATAAAACGCAAACCAAAAAACGCAGCTTCCAAAATTTACAGTCAGCTGTTAATCGATAACTGCTGACAGGAGCAGTGTTGTATTTAGAGCAGGTGCGCGGCAAATACAAAAAGTCACGGACTTATCAAACGACCCTCGTAGTTCAGGAAGTCATAAAAGTTTGGTGAAAATTTGTGAGTTTAGCCGCGAGAATTGAAGCATATCCTGCTCTATTTCTGGCGCTCATTTTCTTTTTATCCCATCCTCTATATCACTAGTTTTTTTTCTGTATTAAAAAGTTTTCTCCTTTACTTAATGCTCTTTACTTTCCTTTGTCCTCCTTGCATGCGTCCCTAAATTACACATTGTTTTTGCCTTTACTTTCTCTGCTTGTTCTCTTTTTACCTACCTTTTACTCTATCTGATTATTTTTCACATATTTATTCATATTACTCTTTGTCTCTTTTGTTCACTTCATTCACTCCAGAGAGGGAAGACCTTTCTCTTATTTAATTCTTCTTTCTAATCTATTTATAACTACTCTCTCTCTTATTCTTATATGTACACGTATATTCGCTTTCTTTTTATCTCTCTGTTCAACATCTTACACTACCTTACTTATTATCTTTTCATTCCCATTTTATATACTTTACTATTTAACTTGTTGTTTCTACACCTATTCTCCTCTCATTCTCCTCGTGTCCTTATCTGTTTCTCTTTATCCCTCACGATAGGATATCCCTGGTAATTGGGTTATAAGGCCCGACCATTACGAGTCTCGACCCGCTAACAGCTTCTGTCCGTCCTCATTTGTGTCGCATTGTGCGAGGCATTTGCAACGGCTGTGCTCCCACCATGGACCATTTGTTTTCCACTTGCAGCGAGTCGTCGTTGCAGAGCAACAGAACAGGGCGGGGCAGCGCAGTGGTAGTGCAATGCATTCATCTCCGGCGCTGTCATTGAAGGCCTCAATCAAAGCTGTCATATGCAGCGACACGACCTTTCAGCGCCACACAACAAGCAGTGGACAACAAGAGACTGATAGCAACCCCAATGTACATCATTTTCCCTTCCCTTTGCCACCATTGTAATCTTCTTTCCTTCCTTTCTCTCGAACGTGTTGCGCGGGCTTTAAATGCGAGAATTATGCAAATGAAATTGACTTTTGTCTTCATCTTCTTGGTTATTGTGCGGCACTCACATGCTTCAGCAGCGTCAAAACGATTATCCTGGCCATAACACATAACATGGAAGGAATGTTGGCAAATGATCGATAATCCTAGAATTGCGACAGAAGTGTAATATGAATTGCAAGATGGCTCTATTTAGAATAAACTACCTAATCTCGTGTAAAACACTGAAAGGACTTCCGATACGTCTTTCCAAATTAGTTAGTTAATGTGGCATCACTGGCAAACCACTGCGATTCATCGATTAATCAGCATTGTATGTACATGTGCAGCATCGATATTATACTCAGTTCTCAACACTTAAAAAGCAAAAAACAAGAAAATAACGCGTACATTGCCTAACAATTTAATAATAAAATTTACAGATTAGCCTTCACAAGTGTCACAAATACACTTAATGCTATTTTTAATAATTCAATTATTTCCACTTAGTTGTGTAGTAAGAAATTCAAATGCTCGCCAAAGTCGTGAGGATTAATCATACACTCAGCTTCATTGTTAAACAGCTTCAGCACAAGGTAGACACGCAGAACGCGATCGATAAAGTTAGCCATGGCTAGTAGCTTGAACAAGATGACAAAAGCCAACTGAGCGTAAATGTAAAGGGGATCTGAAAATGTTTCCTTCAGACAGATTCTCAGGACACTGCTATAAATGATGACAATGCTGGCGATCCACATGGCTATAAAGAGCAGGAGGTAGGCACCGAAATATGTAAAATGGCCTCTGTTTAAGCGTATGCGCTTCATTTGTCCGATTATCAGTGGATCCGGGCTACAGAACCAGACTTTGGAGCGACAGCACTTGTATAATCGAAACATTACCGCGAGTATCATAGCGTTAACGTACAACTGGGTACTTATATCGAAGGGCAGAAGTGTTATATAAAACACGACATAGTGTTTCTTTCTGAATAGAAAGCTCTTCTTAGATTTGTTGTCCAGGGCGGGTACAATGGCTGCCGCCTGCAGCATCATCCAGAGATAAGAGATAGCCATAAAGCATCGCAGCAATACCATCACACGACGCTTGTATTTCTCGCACTTGGTCAGATCGGACATCTTAACGAGATGGAAATATAAATAGAATATGATAAGGAATGTTTAGTATTGTTAAAAAGTATCGATACTTGCAAAGCCCACTAAGTGAGAAGTTCTCGAAAGTTGCAATGTTTGTTCTACTCTATTTATACATATCAATTTGCATGTGGCCAGCCTGGCTCAATGGGGCATCCAATAACCTTGCCAGCACTTAAATGGCAAAGTTCAAATCGAGTTCAGCCGCTTATTTCGGTAGCAATATACACACACACAGGCACTCACACACACAAGCAATCATAATTAATTGAGCCACAACAGTTGTTGTGGTATGCGTGTGTTTTTCCCACACTCATTGCGTATACGCACTGTGTACACATTTTCATTATGGTGCGAAAACAATTGATTTCCCATGTTTGATTACGTGTTTCAGTTTCTCTTTCTTCTGTTTCTTTCTGTTGTTGTTTCAGTTTCTGTTTCTGTTGCTCTTTCTGGTTCTCTTGCACACGATTAATTATTCTCGCTTACGATGCCGCGGGTAAACTGCTTCCTTCTCGTCGAAGTTGACGATCTGAAATTGTACTCGGTCCTTGCCATAACCAATCGATTTAAAGCACCCTGCAGTTGATAAACAGCACACAGCAGTGAGGAAACCAGCTCGTAAGATGAAACTTCACCTGCTGCTGTTGACACTGGTAATGCTCATAAGGCAGAGCTCCCCCAGGAAGTGTGCCAATGGCCGGGAATGGAATGCGGCTAGTCGAAAGTGTGTGAAATTCTTCTTAGGCATACCCTAATTAGGCTGCCAGCAGTATGATCATAACGATGACTATCATAATAAAGTGTAATGAACACAAGAAACGCATTAATAACTGTAAAAAAAGGTGCGAGAAAAAAGGACACTAATATTCGGGTTCAGTTTGAGGACAAAGCAGCCTGGTGCAACTGTCATTTATAACATTTAAAGACAAAAAAAAAAAAAAAAGAGAAAAATAACACAATATAAACGTCGAGCAATGTTGGGCCACAAAAAATAATGAACAACATGAAAAATTAAATGCCATTTTGCGGGGGCTGAAAGGATAAATAGTCTCCCTTACTCTTCCATCTCTCTTTTTTTCTCCCTCTGAAGAATATGATGTCCTAGAATGTGGGCAGGCTTAGTTGGCCGAAAGCATTTTTCTGTTTTGTGTCCTTGCGGTTAATCCTTTGTCTGGCAACAATAAAGTGTTCAATATGCTGTCGACGCGTTCGATACAAATGTCGTCTTTAGGGCACACATTTGGGACACCATTCAAAGGCTTTGAGGCAAAGTTCGAGACAAATTGTCACACCGAAAGGGTCAAGCTGCAGCATGAAGCTTTATATTCTCAACGGAATCTTGATTAGCGGCAAATACCAAGGGAGTTATTGAAAACTTCTTCTACAAATCAATGACGCATTTTTATAGCAACGTGTTTTATAGTCAGCTGCCAAGTTTCAGCTTTAAGTTTGTAAAGAATAAAGTTTGAAACATAAATTTAGATTTACCTAAGGCGAAATGGAGCGCAGAAATCGATACTGAGTTTGAACCAACTGTTCTTTGTGGTTTGAAGCGATATGGAGGGGACCACGGCACGTATATGCAATAGTCGCAACAATTTCAATTCACGCACATTTGTTTTTATGATAATTATTATGATAACTATGCGCTGTCTGCCCGCAAAGGTCAGTTGACTGTTAATTACTGCCGGTGTAGGCGTGCCATGGCCAACATCCAGAGTTTTCCTCACGCGCTTTCTATTTTGGTATTCTATTTATGCGTTTCACTAGGGCGAGAAGTTATTCATTCATGCATTCAAAATTGATTTGACTATTTTAAACACATTTTCAGGAACTAATCTCATTAGATTGGCTTAACAAGCTTAAGAACTTGTCTTAAGAGAGTTTCAATTTGTGTTTTTAGTTCTGTTGAAAGATGCTTCACGTTATTATCTGGTTTTCTTTGCTGTTCGCATTTACGGAGGCAATCTTCAAATGTGGCCCTAATGAGATATTTGATATGGAAACAAAAATGTGCGAGGAACTCAAGTGTCCACGTAAGTAGAGTCTGGTCTACTCTACTTGCCTTTCTCTCATCTCATTGCTGTTCGTCCTGCTACAGATGGTCAAGTCTGGCTGGAGGATGTAGAGAAATGTGTTAAGTTTCGCAGGATTGTGAGTGGTGACGAGAAAGATATAGTCGAAGAGGATTCAAATGGAAAGAAAAAATGTCGTGACGGCTTCATTTGGGTGCCGTCATTAAAAATGTG
Source organism: Zaprionus indianus (assembly GCA_018904595.1). Classification (NCBI taxonomy): domain Eukaryota; kingdom Metazoa; phylum Arthropoda; class Insecta; order Diptera; family Drosophilidae; genus Zaprionus; species Zaprionus indianus. The sequence continues at coordinate 1,012,474 of JAEIHA010000709.1, read as the reverse complement.
CGCCAAAAGACCAAAGTTCTGCAATAATGCGGCGTGTGTTGAGGTTAAAAAGCCCAAATCCCAAGAGGATTGCCCACCGAATAGAGAGTGGAATCCTGCCAAACGAAAGTGCCTAAAACCCAAGCAAGTGGAAACGATATTCACAGAGAAACCAGAGACTTAAATCTAAACCAGCCAAATAAAAATTATTCCTCAGATTTCTGACAGATTTCTTGTTTGCATCGAAATGTATTAAATGTCTTTGCTATCCAGTTTATCTTCGGGCGCAATTGCTGTGTCATAAGAATGAAGAGGAAGGGGGCACATTGTGTACTCGCAGCTGGTCAACAAATTACGTATACGACGAGTCTGCCGCTGGCAATGCAGTGTCAAGTGAACTGTGACAAGGACAGGCAGAGAGAGAGACGAAAACAAATAATGAAGCCTGAATTGTGGCAAATAATCCATTGAGATCGATAAATAACTCAGTGGGAACTATAACTAGACAATTCATTTGCTCGTTCCCATTTAACGTTGCACATTTTGCAGCCCAACCTAATCGCATTGGACACTGGAGCCCAGCTCATGTGTGAACTTGTGAGGAGGCTGTCGTGCGCACACGCTGGCATATTTTGTGGTTGAGGTCCGCACAAAAGGTGTGAAAAGCAGCAGCTGCCGGCGTGCGGCTCTTTTGATTGGATGCTGTTGCTTATTTGGCACGGATTTCATCTGCTTTCCGCCCATTCACCCGTTCGCCCACTCGCCCATCCGTCCGTCTGCCCACTGTGCGCCCATTTCAAAAGTGGTTTTAGAAACTGAAAGTGGGAAGTTGCAAGTTGACGTCTCTTTCAGCTGCAAATGTGCGATAAATGTGGATTGCCATACAGCAAGGGGCATGGGAAGTGGTGGGAGGAGTGCGCACTGAGTGAATGACAGTGGTTGGCAGTGGAGCCAACGTGAATAAGAGCTACATAATTGATTGCAGCCAACTATTTCGAGGAGGAGTGTTGAATATGTTTATGCTTTCAATGCAATTTAAATTGCATTTTAAAAGGGTGACTGCCAGTCGCAGCAACTCTTATTTGGCATGCGAGAAGTAAAACGAATCAATTGTTTGGTTTGCTTTCAATTGAAATATACAAATAAACGAATCGATTGCTTTAAAATGGATCAACAGATTTGAATAAAATGGGAATTGACACAGTCTGCAGGGAACTCACAGCATGAATGTTTGATGGCCGTCAATGCATTGCTCACTTAGTCGCAGCACTCACAGAGCGCTTTGTTTTAAAGGCCTCATAAATTGCGCATACGTCATGTTGCACAGCGGGAAGGCAGATGGATAGCTTAGAGTTCTTTTTGCCATTGCCAGTGCGCATAAATTCAACGCTGAAATATTTGTGAGCCGTGAAAAAGTCGACGGGGAAAAGTTTACCCAATGCCAACGGAACAGCAACGCAGCAGAGCCGGAGCACTTTGGCTTGACGGCTGCACACACACACACGTGGAACTCGCATCGACATGCAATTGCAATGGCATGCAAATTGCTTCATCCACTCTTTAAACCAACCCATTCCCCTTCCCCCGTTCCTTCCTTAGGCTGACGTGTCGCCTGTGGCAGGTTCAATTTGGCAGTCACACCTTCGCGTCACTTGTGGCACTTGTCCAATTTCGATGATGTTCCCCCAAAGGATTCGGCTTCGCTTTACGTTTGTGCGCTCTTTAGCTGTGAATATTTGAAGGATTACACTTATCGTCAGAGGTTAAGCAGTTTGCCAGGCTCACTTTAGCGTCTCAAGTGCCGCTAGCAACTGCCTTTGTGTATGTATATAACTGTGTATGCTTGTGTGTGTGTGTTGTGAGTCCGTCTTCACAGTTTGTAGGTCAAGCACTGACGCTGCTGTCAACCTCATTGCCTGTGCTCCCTTCCTCTCTCTCTTTCTCTCTTGCTTCCTCTCTGCTGACGGCAGCGTCATCCTCATCAAGCTGAACCCCGCGTCATTGTCATCATTTTGCTCCGCCTTGTGCCAGAAGTTTCACACTCAGTTCGCTCACCTGCTCCAGCTTGCACTCTCTCCCTCTCTCTGTCAATACAATTACCAGGGCTGCAGCACTTTAAAGCACTTGACTGCAGTTAGCGAACTGTTTTCGACCGATTTCAGCTTTAAATGCAAATGTCAAATGCATGCAAAGACCTTGAGAGGAAGGGAAAGAGCACCGAGCAGGCATGGGATGAGCAAGATTGACGCCACTTTTGCGCTTCACTGACGGTCGCAGCAAGCCGCGGGACATCTCAAGCGCGCCAACAAAAAATCGTTAAATGCGGGCCATGTAAGTGAGCAGGAGGGGAACGGGGGTGTGGCACACTAAAATAGCAGCAATGTTGGTTGACTGTCGCTCTGAAAATTCCAACGATTAATGGAGATGAGGCAGGAGGAGTCCGGTGGAAAAACAACTAGAGCATTCTTGTTACTCTGTCAAGTTTTATTTATTCATATTATTCAATTAAAATTTACTTGGCACATTTTGTTTTCGCTGCTGTTGTGGTTGGTATTATATGTATGTATATAGGCACTGTTTTACTTCGGTTAAATGTGGTTTTTGTATATGCTATTTCGTAGTAAAATTTTCGAGTGATCTCTAATCAAATTAGAGTTAGTTATTAGTAATTAATTTGAATTTAAAGCAGCGCTTTGTAGGATTTTGTTTTAGGTAACAATTTTCTCTTGCGATTATAGTAAATATATTTAAAGCTAGCGATACCAAATTTGACTTTAAGATTCTTCTGTACTATACACTAATCAAGTTTATTTCAAATATTAGCTGCCACGCATACTGCCTTCGCAAATCAATAATTTAATGTTTAAAATCGAATTCTAAGCGGCGTATAAAAGGTACAACTTTTTTATTTTGATATACACTAAGCTGATTAAAATATTTACGTATCCTCCAAATTTTAATCCGATCGAGCAATAAACACAGAAGTTATTCAAGAAAGTCTGTGCATGACTTCGAGCGCTTGGGTAGCTAACAAGTTAGGCACGCTAGCGCCATCTGTCGGGAATGATTGGGAAGTATGCACAACACAAATGTGAGAATGAATTTAACAAAAAAAAAAAAATTAATTGAGAATGTTACTTTCTAATACTATGCACATATCAAATTAATTTTAAGTGTTGATTGCCACGCCCACCGCCTTCGCAAATCAACAATTTAGTTTTTTAGTTTAATTTGTAAGCGCCATATAGCAAGGTTGGCAGCGCCATCTGTCGAAAATAAGTTGAAAGTGTGTACATATGTGTATGAATTCAACACATTAAACCAAACCCAAACACACTCAACTGTTGCTTTCGTGCTTGTTTTATTGTATATTCAAATAAAATAATGTTTAAAAGAGAATAAACATTAGTGAATTGTTTAAAAAGCACAAACACATGGAGGAATATGTACTATGTAACATATGTATGTACTACACGTATGTATGTTTATTCGATTCGAGTTCAACTAATAATGCAGTAATTTGACTAGTTGTATTGGCTACGTCTAGACTGAAAGCACGTTGGGAGCAACTAAATGGAACCATGTACTAGCTGCCTAACGCCTAATCATCGTTAATGGGTGTCTCGTCATCCTTGGTCTTGATTAGCTTACGGGCCTTGCCCATTATGAATGCCGTGAGTAGGCCCAGAAACTGAAATTAATCAAGATTATGAGTTTGATGCCAAATCAGTAGAGAAAGCGATCTCACCTCTAGTCCAAACATGGCAATGCAAGTGTAATAATTGATTTCAGCTTGCAACTTTAGCAATCTGGGTCCCTTGGTGGCGCATCCCTCCTCGTTGATGTTGGATGCATCACTGCAATCGGCAGCATAACAGCAACTCGCTGGTAATGCGCTTTGTTCATTGGCCAGATAATCCTGTGGCCCATCGAGACCGCAGCAACGAAAGAGATTGTGTATTGGATGCATTGTATCCTCATACACAGACTTCTGGTCAAACAGGCGTCTGATTCGGTCATCAAACTGGCGCAACAACTGCTCCTTCATGGACGAGTAGGTGCAGAAGTAGGTGGCCAAGAGGGCAATTATCAAAATGGTGCATATAATGTACTGAAAAGAGACTTGTTAGGGAAGGTGTAAAAAGATTAGCAGGAATTGATTACTCACATATACGGAGTACTTATACGACTCCTTGAGAGCCACATAAACGCCGAAGAAGGCGATCGCAAAGACAGAGACGCCGCACAGAGCAGCCGCATAGCCGCCGTAGACCGAAGAGGCTGAGCCCCAAACCACAACGCCACAGGAGAAGAAAAATATGTTGAGCACCTGGAATTGAAAATAAAATATATATAATAAATATAAATAATAAAATAAACTATAATTGTTACTTAGATTAGCTAAAGGGCTTGAAATAAGTTAATGTTAACACATTTTCAGCTGCATCGCATCTGTTTCTTAATAACCAACACGGAAAATACAGAACTGTGCCCTGAGAAGTCTTAACAGTTGCGTCTGCACTTCGATAATATTGATTTTTTGCCCGTCTGTGTCTTGTGTCGATTGGCAACATGCTGTCTAGGTGGGCCAATGCGCAGGCCGTGGAGAAGGTCTTGCATCATGGTCAATGACTTACCGATATGAGAATACATGTGCTGAACAATGCATATTTCCAGGGAGTTATCGAGAAAGATTGCTCCATGGTGCTGGCAAAGGAACTTGGTTAGTTAATATAAACAAATGGAAAAATGTTAGATGCGCCTCGCGGGAAATGGTTTCACACTTACGACTGATTTTCTGACGGGCTGCGAGTAAACACGAGTGGGCAAAGCGACGATTTGTTTATGGCACTGTAAATGGGCTAAGCCGTGCACCCGGTTATGCTTCGCCGGACAGAGGCATTGCGGAGTGGAGTGTGTCTGCTTTTTGGGCTGAGTGCTGGCAGCCGACTGACAGCTGAGTCCGACTCGAAGCCACACAGTGAGAGCCGTCAATGCGAAGTCAGCGCAGGCGCTTTGAAGACTAGTTATACAGGGTGCTCATGCTGCGAATTGGTGAGCAATTATAAATCCATTATAGCACGCGTAGCATGCTAAATTGAGTCGCTAATTCCACTAGAAATATCACTAAAATAGATTTAGCAGTTTCATTCAACAAGCGGCACCAATAACATGATATTCAAACTATATTGGATGATATACGCTATATACCTGTTGCACATTGCATATGTGAATGTAAGAGTAAGCGAATCACAAACTATATACAACTAATCATATTCACTTTTAGGCCACATTCATCAAGTTCAGCAACATCACGTGCGAGAGCAAAGACACGAACATTTGCCCTGTTGAATATTGCTATATAAAGGATGTGAATCGGCTGAAGAACTATATGAGCTTACGCTATATGCTGCTAAGACCCATACACAAGGATATCGGCGTAAGAATTGATGATAGATAATACAAGAAGTGTCTTATCCCATTTGCTTCACAGTTCCACATGAGATTGGCGGTACGTAACAACGGTTGGAAACCATTTCTGTATGCCATCGATATAGACATGTGCCGATTTTGGAAGATGCGCTACAATGCCATAGCCAAAATGCTATTTGCATTTCTCGATGGTCATACGAACATAAATCACAGCTGCCCCTATACGGTAAGCCGGATTGGCAAACAATAATGTAAATTACTTCAAGAACTTTCGATTTTCAGAAAGAAAAGTATCTGACCATCGATAGTGTGATGAATACGGAAGTGAATAAACGGCTCCATGGCATTCCACTGGGCAAGGGACAATACGGACTCTTCACAAAGTGGTCGTGGCAGAACCGAACACTCGCCGAGACAAACATATTCTTTGAAGTTGTAAACACTTGAAACAATATACAGATATGCAAATAGATAATATTATAAAATCGAGTAGAGCTTTATGTGGTTTGATATTGACAATTATACAATTATTATTTAAAGTACGAGGGTCGTTTGATAAGTCCGTGACTTTTTGTATTTGCCGCGCACCTGCTTTAAATACAACACTGCTCCTGTCAGCAGTTATCGATTAACAGCTGACTGTAAAATTTTGAGAAAGCTGCGTTTTTTGGTTTGCGTTTTATAGGCATTGAAAGCAGACGATCTCGTGAATTTTAACGAAAATGGAAAAAAGTGAATTTCGTGTGCTAATTAAGCATTATTTTTGCGTAAAAATCCATCACCGAAACCAAGGAAAGACTTGATAAATATTATGGGGACTCTGCACCATCAATTTCAATGGTTAAGAAATGGTTTACTGAGTTCCGTTGTGGTCGTACCAGTACAAGTGATGCCGAACGTTCAGGTCGCCCAAAAGAGGTCGTCATGCCAGAAATCGTCGACAAAATCCATGGAATGATATTGGATGATCGGAGAATGAAAGTGCGTGAGGTAGCTGAGGCTGTAGGCATCTCAACTGAACGGGTACATCACATTTTACATGAATATTTGGACATGAAAAAGCTTTCCGCGCGATGGGTGCCGCGATTGCTCACACACGACCATAAGCGCAACCGTGGACCATTTCAAAGGAGTGTTTGGCGATGTTCAACCGCAATCCAAACGAATTTTTGCGCCGTTTCGTTACCGTAGACGAAACATGGATCCACCACACCACACCAGAGACCAAAGAACAATCAAGACAGTGGGTTTCTCCGGGTGAACGTGCACCAAAGAAGGCCAAGGTGGGTCTGTCGGCCAACAAGGTCATGGCCACAGTTTTTGGGGATGCACAAAGTATCATTCACATCGATTACCTTGAAAAGGGTAAAACGATCACCGGCGAATATTATTCAGAGCTTTTGGACAGATTCGATATTGATTTGAAGCAGAAACGACCGCATTTGGCGAAAAAAGTGCTGTTCCATCAGGACAATGCACGGGTGCACACGTGTGAGTCAGCATGGCAAAATTTCATAAATTGGGCTACGAACTGCTACCCCATCCAGCATATTCTCCAGATTTAGCCCCTGTGACTATTTTTGTTTCCAAACATGAAGAAATGGCTCGGCGGTAAGAGATTCGGGTCATCACAGAAACAAACGACTATTTTGAGGGCCTTGAGAAAACCTATTATTTGGAAGGAATAAAAAAATTGGAAAAACGCTGGACTAAATGTATAGAGCTAAAAGGAGATTATGTTGAGAAATAAAACGCTTCTTTGACGAAAAAAATATATTTTATTCAAAAAGTCACGGACTTATCAAACGACCCTCGTATATTCATGTTTATTGTTTCGTTTTACTTAAGTAGTTTATGTTATCATACAAATTTTGAAACATTCAATCTATTTTGAGAATATTTTGAGTTAGTTAACCGTTAAGTATCAGTATAAATTAAGGCAATATGCCAATGCAAGGTTTAAATATTAGTCTAATTAATTTAATTAATACTTAGCTTAGCTAATTTTATTCTGTACTCTACATCCAGACGGCATTGTTGCGTCTGCCTTGATTCTTCAGTCCGGTTAGCAGCATCCAACCCAAGAAGATGCCAATGCCCTGCAAAGGAAGATAGATATACAACAAAGGTTAACCAATTAAAATAGAATATAGAACATAAAAATTTAAATGGAATAGAATGGAACTTACTTCAGTGATGATCAGCAGATAGCAAACAATCTTGAAGACCAGCAACCTGCCGTAGAGATACTCCTCAAATTGGGACTTGCAGCCGACTCTGTACAGACTGGTATCATCGACACACTTTTCATCTATACAACACGTCTTGGGTATAGAGTGGTGGATCACACGATAGTCCTCGGGGTTATTGACGCCACAGCAGTGAAGCCAGGACTCGTAGTAGGCCAGTGCGCCGGTCTCGTTGCGTTCCAAGTCCCACAAGTGCTCGAAGCCATCGTTGATGCTGCCAGAAATGCCATCCTGTGTGCCATGCGAGACCATGCTGAGGAACAGCAGCTGGATGAGTATCAGCAGACCCACGAAGATGACGAACTACAGCAAGCGAGAGACAGAGAAGAGGAGAGTATCGAATTACGTGTGCTGCCAATCATTTTCCACTTTAACTTACAATCAACAGCCGTCTAGGTGCTTCATGTATGGCCGCCAAGCAGCCAAAGACAGCAACGATTACTATGACTACGCCCAGGCCAATGATCAATCCGCCAGCGACATTCTCGCCAATGCTCACCGTGGTCACATATCCACTTCAAAGACGAACAGATTGTTAGTGAAATTTATGTGTATGTTTCATTTGGTTTATTACGCGAACTCACAGAAAGAATATGCCAAAACCGACCAGCACCAGACCGAACACCTGCAACAGAGAGAGAGAGAGAAGACAGGTGCGTCGTTTATTAAAAAAAAAACAAATGAGAGACGCACACACAGAGTGTCATTGTTGCCTCACCGCATAGACAAAGTTGAGCAGCAGCAGAAGATGCTTCACTGTAGTTTCCGATAGACTCATGTTGCGTTCTTCTTATTGTTTTGTTGTTGCTCTCCCAATGCAGCGACTGCGACTGCGACTGAGATTGAGTTGGTGCAAGGGCGCAGCTGACTCGACTAACTCACTCACTGACTGTTTAGCTGCTCTGCTGTTTGCTATTTAAATCAGCGAAAATAAGCTGAATGCATTAAGTGGGTATTACGTATATGGCAATAGCCAGTTTTGGATAGACTGCGTCGACTTTGTATCTCTGTCGGGGCTGCTGCTTCGGCTGACCGCTGCCTCTCAGTGGCGTGAATCAACTGAAACAAATGTATATTTTGTTTCTGAAACCCGTGAAACACTCTACTCTACACTATACTACATACACACTGATTTTTCCCCCATCATCTGGCGATCTATGCTCGAGAAAATCGAGAGACGCCCACATTCGCTGCTCTTATTGGGAAAGGCGAAGGCGCTTCGTTTCTCGGCTGCTCCTATGTGTGTGTGTGTGTGTGTATGTGTGTCTGTGTGTGTGTTGTGTTTTTCTATTTTATCTCTTGGCATTCTCGTTTCGGATTGTTATTGTTATAGAGACCCCGTCCGTTCTGTTCCCGTCTCCCTCATTCCCATCAATGGAAAACCTACTCATTTTGTTTTCAGACATTTCGCTGTGTTTTTATTTTATTTATCTTGCAGTCAACAAGAAATTAGTCAATAGCAACAGGTTTTATTTTACTGCTGCTGCTTTTGCGTGGGAGTCCGTTTACAACGCCGCAACATTATTTTATTTAATGCCACACGATGCGCTGGCATTGATATTTTTATCAATGAATCGAACAATGCGTATAAAGAGAGAGAGAGATTCCGCTTACTACTAACTACAATCACAATTGCACAAGATTAGGCATAGAAATCTGTAAAGGAATATTATGGATATAGTCAACAATTAAATTTATAACTAATTATAGAATCGCACGCGCTCGCGATGATTTCGTATACTGTCCACCAAGTAGCAAGTCGTCACTGAGCCAACAACCTGTAAGAAAACAGGCTTAAGTTAATCATGGGAATCACAATTAATCGTCATGGTTTGGTACTTACCTCGGTCACTATCAGCAGCCAGCTTATCGTATGAAAGTTGGCTGTCTTTCTGCTCACATATTGCTTGAACTTGCTCTCACAACCGTCTATGTAGAGATTCATGGGCTGCGTACAGTCCTTGTCTGAGCAGCAACTGGACGGAAGATCCAGATCCATTAGCATGTAGTCCTCGGCGCTGTTGCGACCACAACAATGTAGCTTGGGGGTTAGAGGAAGAACAGTTTTGTTGTTTAGTATATAACGTAAGACTTTTAATCTTAGCGGACTTCCCAAATGACTAAATTACTGTGGACCTTCTTTTGACAAGTCAGGCAGTACCTTAGACTATTCATTTACTTCTCTACTGTGCTGTACACAACTCTACAAAGTTCTACAGCTTTTGATGTCTCTATTCCTACTCTACACTCTGTACGGACACTCAGTACTACTCAAGCATACACAACTCTACACGACTGTGAAATGCAATTATAATTAGCTCAAAACTACTACTCCAAAACTACTGACTCCATCCCTACTCTACAGAACTGAACGCTACTCTAAACCCCTTTTACAGAACTGTACACCACTCTACATAGCTCTGCACAACTCTACACAATTGTAATTTGCTCAATACTACTCTATACAAGTCTGTACGACTCCATGCCTATTTTACAAAGCTGGACGCTACTCTGAACCTATGTTTCAGACCTATACACCAATCTACATGATTTTAGATAGTTCTGCATAACTCTACACATTTGTAATTAGCACTAACACAACACTACTCTATACAGACTCGATACCTACTCTACACAACTGGACGCCATTGTAACCCTTAATACAGAACAATTCTAGGCGACTTTGCAAGCTTCAAAATAACTTTTGAGAGGATAATTACCCTATTCTATACAACTGCACACAACTCTACAGAAATCTTCAAAATACTTCTAGTCTCTACACCACATTAAATGACACTACACTACCCAACACTTGTCTACTTTACCACACTCAACTTACCCACTGCTCATATGCACTGAGTGTGCCATTGCTGGTGTTCTGCGCATCCCAGAGCTCATCGAAGCCTTGTCTCAGGCTATCTGGCAGAACATCCGTGCTAGCCGCATAACTAATGCTGAACATGACGAACTGTATGACCAGCAGGAGCAACAACAGCACAGCGTACTGCAAAGGGGAATATAAAGTGAATCTCAATGAAGAACTGAACACTTCTTCTCTCACGCACACTGATCAGCATCCGTCTGCACTGCTTGAAGAGCGCCACAGTGCCAAAGATGCTGGCCACAATGATGACACTGCCTAGCAGTAGACAGAGTATTGCCGCCAATTTCTCGCCATGATCCACGGCATTCTGTTGATCCGCTATGCTGTCCAGCAGCCAGATGCCGTACCAGATGAGCAGGCAGCCATTAAGCTATTTAGTAGAAGTAGAATTTTGGCATGAGAACTCGTCACTCAATGTCACAGCAAGCAAAACAATTGTTTTATTTTCAGACTGCTGAATGACGACATTCATCTCGACTCGTTACGACTTACAGCATAGAAGAGATTGATGACACACAGTGCGTTTCGCAGCAGGCGCGTGGTGCAGTACATTGTTCAATTGGCAGCTCAGTTCGATTACAACATGACACCGGGCAAACAAACAAACACACACGAGAGACACAAACTAAATCTTTAAAACTATTCACGCTGCCAGCTAGACACACCTTAAGGCAGCATCGGCATCGACAATGATCTGGGCTGGGCAAATACTCGCAAGCGACTCATAATCTCAAAATTTTGTTTGGCCGCATCTTGCGACGACGATGTCGCTGGCGATTAACCTATAGTTCTGTCGCTGTTGCACTGGCCAAAAGATACAAACTCGTCAACTCACAAGAGAATCGTCTCGTTTCATAAACATTTCTATAGACGATATCAAAGAAAACTCGCCAAGAAGAACAGAAATTAGCGTAAAGACGCCCACGCGCTGCCAGCGCACACATGTGCTTACAGATGCCGAGGAGAATACAGACGGAGACACAGATACAGACACAGCTAGAGATGCCACACTCAGATACAGCTACTCAGCACTCATGAGATAGAAAGACAGAGAGAGAGAGAGAGAGAGAGAGTTGAGAATGCAGACGGAAACTGCGGGCAGCCGAACGTCTTTTCTTTGGTCAATTCGGAAATGATGTCAACAAACAGAATATTTTGATCGAGCAATGAATTTTCCCCGACTATTTAGCATTGAAATTGCCCTTCAATGCGACCGCGGGTGGTACCCCTACTCAACTATGACTATAACTAAGCTGACATCTTGAAATGATTATACATTTTTTGACTGTTTGATTTATTGGAAATTTATTGTAATTATTACGAGAAAATCGACAAATTTGCTTTGTTTTTCGTAGGCACTGTGAAGCGATCAAAGTGAGTTTGTATTGGTTTTTGTGACAATCTTATAAAGAATATAGATATATATATATATAAATACATGCATATAAATATTGTATTGTACGTAATATATATGTAGTTAGCATCATCGAAATCGAAATCGGCTTGAACACTGCATTTGGCACCTGTCGTTGAGCTTCCCCGCTCGAAAGATTTTGTTTAGCTTCTAGTTTCGGATATATATTCCATTTTGTTGTTGTTGTTGTACAGATGAATTTGATGAGGTAGACTAGCAAACGGCGCAATAATTGTTCTGGAAATTCGATTGCTTAGCTTAGTATGTGTATGTGTGTGTGTGTGTGTAAGTAGTATTTGCACAGTATTGAGAATTCTTTGGCCTTGATACGTGTAGTATGTGGTAGCATATGTGGTACGTGCTGCGATCGAACCTATTTGGGGAAGTATTTCGAGCGTCTCCAGCGATTGACAATACTGTTGGCCAGCACATAGGCGAGCAGGGCGCAGATAATCTGAAAACGTATTCAAATATATATGAATAAATATAAAAATTTGAATATATTGTATGTTATCATGCTCACCTCAACACCGACTAGAACCAGTGAGAATATATTGAAGCCCGTCCACTGTTCGGCAATGTAGTCGAGGAACTTTTGGCGACAGCCCTCCATATTCAGTTTGTCCGTCTGTTTGTTGTAGCAGCTCTTCGGCGGCAGCAGGTAGTCCTTGTAGCCAGTGTTGCCACAACAATCGAGCTGCAGTAGGGTGCGAATTAATGTTTGCTTGTCTATCAATATTCATATTGCATCCTTGACCTACCCAAGTTTCTAGACTCGCTATTTGGCTGACATTGCCGATGGGCTTGATGGGCACAGGCTGATCGCCCCACAACTGTTCGAACTTGTTGTCCACATTGATGAGCAGCGATGTTTGGAAGATCCACAAGAAGCCAACAGTCAGAACTTGCAGTATGATCAGCAGAATCACTATGACCGAAAACTGTAGAGAAAGAAGACAATTAATTAATATTGTTGAACTTATCGATGAAATTCTGATGCTCACCGTCTTGATCAACTGACTGCTCTCGCGTGAAGCTCCAAGGATGCCAAAGATGGCGACCAGCGTTATGACAATACCAGCAGCGATGATAATGAAGCCGGCAATATGGAAGTGTTCGAATTGGATTACGATGTGCAGTCCGATGGCAACAACGAGCAGTGCGAAGATCTACAAAAAATCAATTTTTAGCATAAATCATATTGCATATAAGTCAGGCCCATTTTTATGGCCTGCGATGCGATGTGTTTTGCATTTTTATTGTCGGCTTTTGTCATGTTTTGCGAGCCATAAAGTGATATTCTTTCGACTTAGCCGGCAACGTGTCGTATACGCGATATGTTAATTGTACAATCTATGATTCGTACTGCCCACAGCAGCTTCGCTTTCAACAACGTACAACACGTTGGCCTTAACATGATTTTGGTCTCTTAGGCATGTTTGGCTGACATCACTCATACGCAGCGTTGTCGCGCTTTTCCCTTTCACTGGCTCCGTGCCGCCGTTTTGCCTGCACAATTAGCTAGAAATTTATTGTTATTATTGTTGCATGCAACGCCAGTTGCAATTGCACTTCTGCTATTTAGCAATGCGCATGCAATGAATCATTGAACACATCGCACATTGCACTCGAATTTGGCACTCGCAGTTGCCAGTCAGCATATACCCTCGAAATAGTTGAGTAAACGCGCAATAATTATTTTTACATTGTTTTCCCTGCAAACACACATATGTACAACGAGCGTGTTGCTGTTTACACTGGGCAACCTGTTGGCTGTTGGCTGTTCACAGTTGTCTGTTGACAATTGATAATTACAATTGTGAATAATATTTTGAATTGTATTAGAAATCAGTCGCGACATGCTGCCGCACACTTCCGTTGAATCTTTGACGCCGCATTAAGTAGCCGCCAGATTTTCCAGCCAGCATGAGGTAATTATGACTGATTTGTGCGATTTATCATGGTGGGGCACGATGTTTATTTGCTTACGCTTCTCTACTTCTTTTGGGCTTGGCATTAGCCAAAAACGGTTGGTAGGAAGTCTACACGAGTTCAACGTTTATCTTTACCCAGCTGCGCCTTTTAAGGCGTTGCAGTGTAATTGAATTAAGGCCGACGATTAATAAATTGTACGACAACAACGTTGCGTCTGTCGCTGTTTACAATTATGCAAATTGACAGACAAACAGGCAGGCAGACAGAGCGACAGACGCACAGACAGATGGCCATCTATTACAGAGAATTTTAATTGCTGCCAGTTAGCGCTGAGGTCCACAGCTGTAAATGGTCAAGTAAGTAAAAGTACTCGTATAAGCAGTCGATAGAGTCATTAATATGGTTAAGTTATCGCCGGCATGTGCTATAGCCTAATGAGGCGCATGAATTAATGCCCGATCAATTGCGCGATAACAAACTCAGCACTCTACTCAGCCCTTTGCCAAAAGAATCGTTCAGCATCTGTTCACAGTGACAGAGAACATCGCGTAATTGATTTATGTTTCCATTGTCGCTGATCTTGTGCTAAAGAAGGCATGGAATCAAGGCGACAATGACCATGTACGTATCGTTACTTAGACAGCGCCCCTCGTGCTAAACAACTCACTCGCATAATCATAAACAAATATTAGATCACCCGAATAGTGGTGACATGTGATATCTCTGGTCATTATCGCTCGGTTGTTCTATTATAAAGACTAGCGCGATAAGTGCCTGCAAAGGTGGCACACGGCAACAGTGAAGGTTACAATCAGATGGAAAATGAACGTTATTTTGCCAATTTACGTGTATAACAACGAAACTAGGCTAAGCCAGTAGCGTATACATATTTGCATAGACCCGGCACTTGATAAGCAGTCACAACAACGTGAAACTGATTACGAGCAGAGGCATCAAAGGCACACAGACGCAGATCGCGCAGGTCGCACAGCTTCGTCGAGGAATGTGCAAAGCAATTTTGGGGCTCAACTAGAATAACGACACAACTGTCATTGAGCCGAGCATGTAGCCGAGATTTATGTGGGGGCCCACAAAGACCCAAACTGACAGCATAAATAGCCACAACGTAAGCGACAAAAAAGGTGGCGCCCTACCTAACATACCTAGCGACTGCATGGGAGGCCCATAGACACACAGCTGGCATTTAATTAAAAAAAAAAAGAACAACCAAAAAACAACCGAAAAACAAAAAGAAACACTGCGCGGCGACCTCAGCGAATGAAGTAATTTTCGAGGCAGAACGACAGCAACAACAACAACAATTCGGTAAATCAAAGTTTACTCGCATGGAACCAGTGCGGAAAATTGCGCATACGCCGCGCTGTGCGCTGTTCGCTATTTCTTTTGCCATTTCCTTTAAGCATATTTTCTCTCTGTGTCTCTCTGTGTGCCACATATTCCTAAGGTTATTACCGAAAAAAATATTTTTATTTTCTATTTTCCATTTTCAATTTTGTAATGCTGACGCGCCAGAAAATGACATCAACAAATCTAAAAAAAATAGAAAACCAAAACTAAAGAAATAAACAAAATGTCCACAAAAATAAACCAAAATATTCTATATACTCGTATGCTGCCCGCGCCGTTGACCGCCTTTAGCTCAGGGCCAAGTTTGGCAGCGTGGGTGACCAAGTTTTCAAATATTTAAGAGCAAATATAGTATGTAGAATAAATAATAATTTAAGTGACTGCAACCTACAGTTATTTTCGACATGTGATTCGATTTCTTCTCAATATTTTGATTGCAAAAACCACTTTGTATATATGGAAAGCTCTCATTCGGTGTCCATATAAAATAAAAATTAACTTAAACATTTGTTTCATCGAATGTGATGAGCTGCGCCCAAAATCGAGCAAATTACCATAAGAATAACGACGAGTGAAAACACAGAAATGGGAACCTTCGAATGTAATTGAAATGCCGCCGAAAACATTTCAAACATTCAGCGATTCAATTGAATGGAAAACCTACCGGGGATGCGTAAGTTGAGAGTGTTTAATGTTTATCGTTAAAAGCCCACGAAATTGGACTAACCGACAGCTGTCTGGGCACGCATTAATTACACTGCTATAAATATTTATATACTTATCGGCGTGGTCAAGGTCTGTGCGGCAATTGGATTCCCGAAAAGAACATCACAGTAGATATTGTGCAACTAGAACAGATTACAGAACTGAACTATTAAATTGACCTTCGTCTCTGGACTGGACTCCCCAGCTGGGGTTGTCAAACTTTGCCCCAGCTAATGAAACTGGTCTTAAGCCAACGAGCTGTGTAATTATATCTTTTAATGCTATTATAATTATAAGGCTTTTCTAGCGCTTACAACACTCGCGCCTTTTGTCTTTTTTAGGAGTGTGTTAAAGAAGTCATTTGCATGCGAAACATTTCCGTAAACGAACACGAAGACCGCAACTAATTCCATTTGTCACTAAGCCCGTCATCTCAGGTTTCAGATTTCTAATCATTAGATTATTCGCACCAACTCACCACATATATTATATCCGATATCAGTGCAAACACTTTTAATGCCTTTGTGGAACACGCCATTTTCCTTGTCGTGTGTGTGTGTGTGTTTGTTCTGTGGATTTTGTGCCAAATATATGCAAATCTTTTGCACTCTCTTCAAGACTATTTATAAAGATCACACAACAAACGCGCACAAATTCGTGTTACTGTTTCGTATTCGAATTGGGATTTATTGTGGATGCGTTGCTTCTTTCTATTGTTTTGCACTGGCTGCACTTGGCAACGCACGCGGCTGGCAGGAAAAACACTTGTTAGAAATTTAAAATATTTATTAAAACGGTCGCTCTGGAAACTAAACCCGTCATGTTCGCGCACGAATGTTAACTGATTTGTTGATAGCGAAATGTTTTAGCGCAAAAGCAAAACAACTTTTCGAATAAACGAAACGGTCGCGGAACGCCCTGGCAATGGAACACTGAGAAACGCGCGCGCTTTCATGGGCGTCGCGACGACTGCGAGAGGGACTACACGTTTCGTGTGCCAATGTTTCTAACGATGTGTACACACTGGCATACATTGTTTGGTATGCGTGCTTGTATTTTTACGATGTAGAATTCTCTAAATATTGCGCTCTAGTGGTTGCTTTATTTATTTATTATTGCGCTTTTAATTTATTATTATTATTATATTTTGTTATTCATTTATTATATAAAATTTTAATTAATTAAAAAAGTTCTTTCATTATCGTTTTTTGTTTCATGGTATTTTAATTAACCCAATTAGGTCTTATAGAGTATTCTATATATGTATATATTGTAGTTACAAAACCACAGCTTTTATAGTGCTGAGGCTTGTACCTGAACATTCTGCATAGGCCCAGTAAGCAGCACAGCTACTAGCTCTGTCTCATCGCTCAACAACACCAAAACTTAAGCAGCGCTATTTTAAAAATAGTTTTTTTTAACATACATACTTTTTAGCGCACATGCTACGACTTAGTTGGTCGCATGAAGAGAGGGGAGAGAAATATGTAAATAATCTAAGATGATTCATACAATCTACGAACGGCCAGCATCATAGTGTATAGGTCAGTTTGCATTACATCAGAGTGCGACAATGTGATCAGCGTGTGGCCTACTTAATACCCTATATACATACTAACTATACATAAACAGTGTAACCTATCACAGTGTAATCTATTACAGTGTTACCTATTAAAGTGTAACTTATCAGAGAGTATTCTATCACACGTATATCACATTAAGCTCATTACCTTCGTCAAGTTAATGTTCTTGAACCAATTAACCCTCTAATACACTAACAATAATCACTTTATATCACTGAGATAATCCACATTTTCTAAATTAAAATACTCTAAAAAACATGTCATTTTTAAAATTTGTTCGCATGCGTTTTTATTACAAATAATATTCAAATAAATAAGTTGACATTCCTTAGGTTACAAAGCTGCATTTAAAATTAAGCTGCAATTTATGGAAATACTCCATTGAAGCGTATTCATAATGGGTAGTATCAAAATAAAGTATTTACATCAAAAGCCAAGTTTTAACATGAGTAAATCAATTGAGGTGGTGCTCTCCCCGTATAATCACAATAGAGGGGAGAGTAATCGTTAAAGAGTATAAAAATTGTAGCAATTCAAAATCAACAAATGCAATTCCCGATCGAGAAACCATCTTAGTAGAATGTGCGTCGACGATCGTTGCGAATACTGTTGCACAGGCCGCAGGACACAATGCTAAGCACGAGCTACATGAAAGTAAAAGATAAAATACATTTTAGTAATGGAACTTCATTAAGGTATTTGGTCAAACTAACCTCAAGGGCCAGCAGCACCCAGCCAACAATATTGAAGCTCATCAGGAGCCCCGACCAATAGTTCTCGAACTCCACGCGACAACCCTTATGAATGAGATTATCTGGGTTACTGGTATCGTGGTTCACAAAGCACGTCTTGGGCGGCAATCGCTCGTTGACAATATAATCCTGAGGGCTGCCGCGAGCACAGCAATTGAACTGCAACAATATAATTAATAATTAAATATGAAAAGGTAATATAACAAGATAATCATTGCCAGTCTTACCCAATTCTCGTACAATGCCATGGCGCCGGGGCTGTTCAGCTCATTTTCCCAGACAACGTCAATGTCGTTGGCCAAATTCGATGCTGCCTTGTTCAACTGCTTGGTAAGAACCGTCAGAATCACCGCCTGACCGATGATTATGAGGTACAGAAGGGTTATAAACTATTTGAGAGAGAGAGAGATAGAAAGAGACATGTTGTTAGATCATCGGTTGAGACGATAGTTGATGTCATTCTATGCTAATTCAAACTTACAGTCACCGTACAGCAGACATTTGATCGCCAGGCGGACAGGTAGCCCCACAGCAAGATGATTATGGCGGCTGCACCAACTATAACGTAGGATACACATACCGACGCTCCTACACTGTTCACCGTGTATGAGCAGTACACATAGACGCCAAAGGATATCAGCACCAGAGCGAGCAGCTGTAAGTAAATAAAGAAGACACATAACTAACAAGCCAATCAAGCAATGTGATGCCCTTTGACCTTGGTCAATCCGAACGCAAGCAAAATAGTCGCTGGCAAGTATTACACATATTCTAATGGAGCATAGGCGTCCTACAGGCGAGCCTGTGTGGCGTCAGCAAATACGCAGCCCGCCCAAGCGCAAACAGACGCCTTCTATAGAGAGCACCACTCAAGGAACGGCAACAACAACAACTACTTTAACGATAGCAATGAGCAGAAAAATGGGTGCAGTTGAGGGTGGAATTTGTTTGCTGTCTTTTGCTATCAGAAATGTTGTCATATAAACACTATCAACCGACAGGCAGCAGTATATAGTCTATGGTGGAGCTCCTGACATTAAATCTGACACATATCCTGGCAAGGTTATTTTAAAACCAAAACTGGGCGAGATTGGAAAGTGTTTGTGCATAAATTATACAGATTGTATTGATGAAGCTAAATAAATATGCATATTACTCATCGCGGTGGGATGTTTTAGCAAAACAGAACAATAAAAACAAATGATAAACCATGGCGAAATGAAGATACTCTAGAAAATTCGGCTGGGAAACAAGGTAAGCTAGTACAATATTGATACAGTAACGAAGTTTAAGTAAATTTGCTCAGCTTGAAACTCATTAAAGTTTAATGAAATATTTAGAGTACATATTATGGCCGACCTGACTAATCTCTTTTTTTACAATACTTATTAAAACCCTTAACTCCCTACCACATTCCTTATCAATATTTTCGTATACCTTCAATGTGTATACAACACATTGCCCAAAATTAGTTTGTCATATTAGAATTGCTCAGAGTTTTCAGTTGAATTGACAAAAGTTTTTGTTGATAAGAAAATATATGACAGCAACTTTTTTACGTAAAACATAGTTGGAGAGAACGTAAACCCAATTTAACGTATACAAATATAACGTAATTGAAGCCTGATTTTAAAGAGAATCAATAATTGAATACGTTTCTTATGCTCTTAAAAAAAAATAACAATATGACGTCATCTTTCATCAAATTTTTGCGAAACAATTCAATTGAAAATTCATGCCTTGCCCAATTAACCTACGTATTGGCAATATTTGTATTTATATGTTCAGTATACAAATACCAGACATACCCAATACTGTAATATACCGCAAATTTATATATATCATACTGGCGAAAGACTAGCACTTGATATAAGCCAAATACTTATCTTTTGTTCCAATTTGGGGCCTAACTCGCATGTTTTTTCTCAGAGTTGGCTTATAATTAAAATTTTTTAGTAAACTAACGATTGAAGTGTGGAGCGATGAATAATTAGGTTGTAATCGCATCTTTTAATGAAACTATCAAAACTGTAAGTCTTTAATTAGAGGTTTCACTTGTAAGTCTTTAATTAGAGGTTTAACTTGTAATTAAGTGTCTAAATCTTTTGCGTTTGATATTAGGTTTCAAAACCTAAACAATATTATTTAGTTTAAAACGACTTTACTGATTGTTGATGTAGATTTTCAAAGACAAAATGCTAAGTAGTTATAAACTAACAACAATATAAGGTGACACGAACAATGAAAAGAATGATAACAAGTGTGTTGGTGCTCGTGATCGGACAGCATAATCGACTTTGGACGATTGTAAACTGGGTGCTGGGAGAGGTAGGTCAGAGCTTGCACTCACAATTGAAGCGGGTAAATTGAAGCTATTTACACAATTGCCCGGTAAACAAGCCAAGTGAAATTGTGGACACCAATTGATGATATTCGTTTACTTACCGTACAGATAATGTGCAGAAAATAGGCGAACGCCTTGAGTGCCGACGTCGATGCCATTCTGAAGTATCAAGTTAGGAATTTTACTTTACTTTGAATATATATTTATTTATTTATTTCTTTTATTATTTGTACGGATTCTCTGGAAACTTGTTTGTATTGTTGTTTTTCTCTTTTGTCGCAAGTAAATCTCTCTCGCTATCGCTCTTTTATATTCACTCTCACTCTCTTTCTCAAGTAATTGAACGCTGATACTTATGAGATCATGCAGTAACCTTTCAATGCAAGTTTGATCATACCAATGATTGATCGAAATAACAATCCGCTAAGTGTGATGACGACACTGTTTATAAGACTTTAAGAGCTGTGTATTCCGAACACACTATATCGACTGCATATTTGTATATCTAACCAGACAACATACTGTGCATAGATGCCGCTAAATCCAAAATGGGAATACAAATTGTATGTAGCGTTGTGCGCGTGTATGTATAGGTGAACGAGCTTCGCGCGATGTCTCTTCGGCAACAAATCGGCTGCGCGTGCTGGCACTCACTGAAGTTTAGGCGGGTTTATTCAATAGAAACGTCTCTATCGACAATGGGCCCATTGCCAGCAAGCTGCCGAGCTTTTAGACCAATACAAAAGCTCTCCCGCATTGGTGAATACTTCACAGCCAATTTAAAAGCCCCTCAAAAATGCGTTTATTTGAAATCTGCATGCTTTGCTCGATATTATAGAGGTATTTAGTTAAATACTTTTAAGATGCATATGTTCTTGTAACAGAAACGTTAGTTTTAATTGAAGTATTAACTTAAGTTTAACCAAACAAACGCAAGGCACTTTATTTAGTTTATAATGTGGATCACGTGAAACAAGGTTACTCTACACCACTTAACAGCTGTGTTAACATTTTTACCCGGTGGCAACGCCGTAATTTTGTGTTGAGCCAGTACAGAGTGCTCAACATTCATAGAAATTTAAAATGTAACCTAATGATGCCGATCAGTATAATATTGTTGGCTTATTGTTTTAAAATTAACTGCAAATATTCGCATTACAAACAGTTTTCCGCAGCTAGAGTTAGTATGTACAGAACCGACAGATGACTTTATCATTTATCTCCCGTTTTTCATATGATAATCATTTCATAAACTTATCTCATTATGTCAAGCTTATCATTATCTAGAATTGTGGTCTCACCATTTAAAAACTCTTACTATAGCAATTTTAAACTTTAAATTGCCTTACAAAAACAACTGAAATATGAACGAAACTACTACGGGACGTTGAATTACAGGACCGGAAGCTTTTGCCCTGGACAGCAAGATGTCTTTTATGTTTAAATTACATGTAAAATTCACGTATGGAAATAAAGACTTATTTTATAGTGCTGTTTAATCGGTTGTTTAAGTATCATTTCCTGAGTTATATTTTCTTACAAGACTTGTGGTTGTTCTTCATACGACAAATAACAATAATACCATTTGGTAATTTCGTTAAGTTAATTTCCATTGATTAGTTTGTATTAAAATATTAACTCTAGTCAATATGCCTAATATAATTTACAAAAAATTGTATATTTAAGAATTCTATTTATTGCCCGAAAAGACCTTCAAATATAATCGGATCTGTTACGATACCAAATCGTAACAATAACTTAAAGCGCTGTTTGTTGCCGTCTCTTAGACATATGGGTTGATACATAAAAAATCTCCGGGATCGCTGCAGTTCCCAGTCCGGTAGTACGTCCTCAATATCCACCTGCAGCTCTTTGCGTCGTCCCCAGAAGTCCACATAGGCAAATTTCAGTTGATCTTGCTGTTCGTTCACGTAAATGTAACCGATTATATTTTTAAAGGCCCAGCTAGTTAGTGACAGGGTCATTAACCCACTGACGCCAAGGGCGGCACAAACTCCGAGTGTATCTCCCGAAACATGCCCAGCTTGAGACAGTCCGAAAGCGAGGGGTGTTACGGCTACTGTAGCAACTGCCTGATAAACCTTTAGCCGATTAATGGCGGCCACCAGTCGTATCAGTGGTAACTTGTAAATGGGTCTCCAATCCGTATAACCGGCATCAAACTCAACTGATTTCTTTGCTGATTCAACAGCTGTTGTTGTCGGTTCTGTGACGGAGGTACTCGCATAGCTGCGGTTGTTGCCAATCCAACATGACAGCGGTAACCGAATCTGCCGGGGCCTGCACAATCTTTGAAGCACTGAAAATATATTATTTCTTAATTATAAAATTGTTTAATGCAATGTTTTGTTTATGTAAACCAAACACACTTTTGTTATATGCCGTGTTAAAATAAAGTCTGCACGTTCACTGTTACGGAACTGTTAAACTCATTTGGCACTGCTTACTGATTTCAACAATCGATATTTAATCGGCATATCAGCTGTCTTGATTTATTAGTACTGGTCACACTGGTTTGCTTTATGATATTTGTTGACAACGGTTTTTTAAAAAATCAAGACACAGTTCAATAATGCATATTATGCGAAAAATTGCTATATTAATGATAATTGTGAATAAGACATGTATTTACAATAAGGGATTTAGCATCTACAAATAACATAATGTATATATGTTTATTACCGATGCCCATTTTCCAATGACGAAAACATTTTGGGAATTGAGCGACCCATAGATTAGTTTAATTTTAGACCGACGAGACGACAGACAATGCCGAGAGTAAAATATTCACGGCAGCGTTTTCAGTCCGATTCGAGATCGACGATCGCTCGCAATTGTATTTACGGTCTTGTGCCGGTCACTTTGGCTAGCCACAAAGCGATTTTACATAGTATGTATAATAATAAAAGAGCAACATACATAGTATGTTTGTGTGTCCATATAAAAGTTATCAAATGCGGGTCAACAAATTACAGTAATAAACTGTTACAATGTTTCTGGCAAAACAAAATTGAAATAATTTGAAATTAAAATTTAAATAAACAAAATAATATATATATTTATCAATTAAGATAAAATGTTAAATAACGAAAGAAAACATCGATTCGCAATATTTTCTGTTGTTTAACAAGCTACAAATATTTTTAGCACATTATTGGCGTGCTGCGCATTCGAAAATAGTTTTCAACTATGTGTGTGTGTGTGTTTGCTTGGTGCAGCAAACCAAAATCAAAACACAAAACAATCCCAACTTTTATTTCACCCTCTACATATTTTAGAGAAAACTAGACGAACTCTTGAGTCGGGCGGGACTCTTTCTATACCCTTTTATCCACCATATTGAATTGGGGCTTACTTTTCAATTTTAATTAACTAGTTTTAACTCAGAAAGGATCTTGCATGACCTCATAATATATTAAATATAAATTATATAAACATATATTGCATTATTATTTATAAAGTCATTTCAAAATGTCGATGACATCGTTGGGGATCAGCGCCGGTTTTATGGTCGGATGCTGCATCGCTGCACAGATCGCCAGACGCGTGAGTCGACGAGTCCTCAGCGAAGGTGGCATCGTGCCGGTTCTCATGAACGAGGCCATTGCCGCGGCCGAGCTATGCGCGTGTTGCTTTGAGCTAATCATCGGTAAGTTGCATTTCAAATTATCACAGGTATTGGAATACTATACATATAATATAATTCTTGACAGTGGCCGATAACTTTGGAGTGGCGGCCTATGCGATATTTCTTTTCCTGCTCACCTGCTGGTGGGGCAAAGTGTGGGGCGATGCCTCCGCATGTCCGTACACACACATGGAGGATATGCTTGAAGGACGCACCAGCTTTAAGGAAATGGCACTGCGCACATGGGCTGAGCTAATGGGCGGCTGCTGTGTATATCGCATTGTACAGGTATTCTGGTGGCTCGAGTTTGCCGAAACGCACAAGGGTCGTGCATTCGAAGATTGCAATGCCGACCTGCAGGTAAGCCCCTATGTGGGCGCTGTCATTGAGGGCGTGGCCACACTGCTCTGCCGCCTGGCCTCGAAGACGCTCAGCGAGAAGGAGCCCAAGTTCAGCAGTTACATTGATTCGTTCATCGGCACCAGCCTGGTGGTGGCAGGTAAGTCCTTGCCCGTCTCTGAATTGGCCTTTGATTACTGCCAAGTGTCCTCTCAAAAAGTTTACGCTTTTAATTATGCCCTGCTTGCAGCATTCAATTTCTCTGGCGGCTACTTCAATCCCGTGCTAGCCACTGCACTCAAATGGGGCTGCCGAGGACATAGCAATCTGGAGCATATTATCGTCTACTGGATCGGTGCTTGTCTCGGTGCCATCTTATCTGTGCCGATTTTTAAACTTTCCATTGTCAGGCAATTCCTGCTGGGTGAGGAAAAGCCAAAGCAGGAATAAAGTTAATGGGAATCAGCCAAAGACAACCTATGTGAATTTTAGAAATACTATACCATCTAGATCAAATTTGAGATTGACTGAATGTATGTATGTAACATAGTACTGTTTTCGTTATAGGTTGATCTTAACTATTTATCCCATTTACTTCTGCTATGTATACAAAATACTCGTTAGTTAACTATTTTCTCTTGTTGCTTATTAAATAAAAATAAAAAATGAAATAAAAAAGTATAATCAATCGATAGAAATCATATACAATCACAAGTAGCTCACAGCAAGCTGGGCAATTTCTACTAGAATGAATTTAGACTAGTTTATGGAAATTAACGAATTCGTTGTTTTATTTAACATTGGCAAAAAAGAACCTTTCGAGATGAAAGAAGCTGAAGATGATCGTCATAGATAAATTCTTGTGCGTCTTTCAATTACAATGGGGCATAGTTACAATCGGTACTTTTGACACAATTACTTCGTTGTTGAACGCTTTAAAAGCGATTACAGTATATACTGAAAGGAAGGAACATGACGCATTTTATTGGTTGTGTAGGTATGCATTTATTTTGTATTGTATTCATTTAATGGCCTGCGCGTTGTTAATTGTGTCAGTTTTTCGGGTACGTACTGGATTTTTAATATAATTTCAATAAACTTCCACACCCTTTTAATATGTATAATAGGCATCAAGAGGACTGGTGGTGATGTACCTTATCTCAAATATCATTCGACTCTTGACGGTCACTGCTATTTTTATTTTCTCACAAGTAAAACCCAGTTACGGTTCAACAATTATCGAATATATTGTTATGTGTAAGTTTTTCCACAAAAAAAAAACACCGTTTGTCACTTGAATATCCCCCGAATCACTGTTTTCCCCGCACAGTGGGAAGCTTTTACTTTTGGGTATGTGCCTTCTCTTGGTATGTCATGCTTTCAAATATGCAAGCGGCCCCTAATGATTAGACGAGCCATGAAGAGGGACGGATAAGGCGATTGATGTATACCTAAGATTTCAAATATAACTTTAATAAGACTAAAAAAAGTAAAATAAAGGAAAAAGTTTTATTAAAAGACGAATATTATTTTGTGATCACAAGTTTTATACATAAATATGTAATTAAGTTGGTTAGTTTATCGATTTTAATTTATATCATAAGTCAGCCAACAAGTTGTCACTTAATATATACATGTATATATTTAAATTATATTTTAGTTCTAAGTTAAATACTATTAATAACTATTTTGTTTTGTTAACCGATAAAGCTGAAGCCGCACGACGACGTCCGCGACGGGTGATACGCAGAACAACCTGATCGTTAACTTTCTCGAACTGATAGTCGCTGTTTCCTAGTGAACAGCGTTTGGTTACAATGGAAGTTTCACCGATTCGCAAGTTTGAATTCTCCACTTGAGCACTCTCATCGATGGTTTCATCAATCGTGATGTCCTCTGATTCAGGACTGTTCACTGTTTTTGGCGGGGTTTGAGGGACAGTTTGTGCATCATGATCTGAACTTAATTTGATTTTCTTTACTGGTGTCTTCTCTAGTCTTTCGGGTGTTATGCTAACTGATTTTTTTCTTTCGCTGGCTGTACGTGCTCCTACTTTCTTAGAGGTGCTCTTTGACATTATGAGACAATCGGAAGCTATCGCTGTAGCTTCTTTGTGAACTGGAGATTGCATTAGTATTTTAATTAAATCCTTGGGTGCCTTCATAGATGTAGATGTAACTGTCTCTTCATCCGGTTGAATATCAGTTTTAGAGTGTTGATGCAACTGCTCCAATGCCATCTCAATATTATCAAACTCAAGTTTTAAATTGGGATAACTTGCATTTAAATTATCTGCCATTAGTTTTTCTGGTGTAGTCAAAATTTCCATATTTTCATTAACTGCAGTTTCAGTTTCATCATCGTTGTGATCGATCTTGGTTGAATCGGGCTGTGCATACAAAACAGTTTCTGTTGTTGTTTTAATCGCATTATTGGAATCAGCTACGCTTTCCTTCACTATCGGTTCCGTAATGGAATCTGCATGCACCAAAGAATCTTCATCTAAACTCTTGTTTTCAACAACAGTGTCGGGTTCTTTTTTTAAGATAGTTTCTTCTGGTTGTACGGGTTTATCTTGGTCGTGGTTCTCATTTAGTTTATCTACGCTAGCGGCAATATGTTCAATATCCACCATAACTGGCAGGCGTATATCTTCAATTATCTGTATATCTTTTGACGATCGAACTGGAGAAACGATAGTTGAAATATGATCGTCTATTTGAGCTTCTTTATTCTCTAAAGACTCTGTTGCTGTTTGGGTTGGTGATGATGCAGTTCGCTTAGGAATTGGAGTGTCATCCTCTGGGTCAACTTTTTCGTTCTGAAAGGAATTTTCCACTTTTTGCGGAGGTGGCGTTGTAGGGCGGTTGGGAGTTGGAATATTCTCCTCTGAAATAGCTTCAGTATCCTCGAAGTAATCTGTTGCTTCTTTGGTTTGTGGTGCTATACAGTGCTCACTGTCATTTATTGTATCTTTTACAGAGTTAGTTGATTCATTTTGGTCAGCATCTTCGGTTGGCAACTCTTTCATTTCTTCAATTGTTGTGTTAGCTTTAGTGGGTTTAACTGCATTAGTACTATTAGTACTGGAGACTTCTGAAGGATTTACTCCTTTTCTTTCGTTAGGTTTCTTCACACTTTTCACTTCACTTTCCGCACTAATGGCTGTGACCATATCTGTGCTTGCAGCATTTGTATTTATTTCTGTCTCTTCAACTGACATATTTTCTATTGATTTATCTTGATTTGTATTTTCTTTGGATACAACATCATTATCTTTATCTTCCTTTTGCAGTTCTGTTATTTCAGTTGTTTGCTGATTAATCGCCAGATCAGTTATCTTAGGTTGTGTAATAAGTTCTTCATCCAGACCCGCTGACTCGAGATCTGCAACATTGTTTACATTTAGACTTGGCTCGAATTTCTCACTTATATGATGAAAATTCTTAAGATCAGGTTGTGTTGCTCCCGCATCTTCAATTAAGTCTAAGCCAGGAACTTGTTCAGTTTGTTTCGAAATATTTTGTATATCTTTGAAAAGAGGTTCTGACGTCTCAACTTCATGAGTTTCATCCGAATTCTTATTTGGAAATTCCGTGTTATCAGCTCCTTTTTCTTTTACTTCATTATTCGCGATTAGGTCCAGCCCGGGGATATGTTCAAACGCCTCACAGATGGTCCCTTTTTCAACTTGAATTCTGACTGTATTTTGTTCATCAGTTAACGCAGCCTCTTCGACAGTTGATTTGTTTTCGCTCTTCGTGCAGCTTGGCGGTGTAATAACATTTATTGGTGTTAATTGTTCAGCATTGTCCATTGGCGTTGTGCAAGTCTTTAGTTGTAGTTGAATCTGCACTGTTGCTATTGTCAGTTGTATTTTTTTTGGGGCTGCTCCGTCTTGATCTGGTGTCACTTTGAACACTCCTAGTTTTGTCTTTATTTGGCTTCTCGTCTATTGGCCTTTTGTAGCGGTCACTGAAAACGATTTGGAAAGTGGCTTAATGAGAACGTAAGTACGACTTTCATAACTTTATGTGTTTAACGCCTTTACCTAGTATCGCGGCTTGTATAATTCCTCTCCAAAGGGGAACGTGATCGAGTTTTACAACTGTTTTTCAGATCCTCTGTTTTACGATTCTCTCTATGACTGCTTTTGTCTTCTATTTGCCGACTGCGTTTCCTTTCGCGATCTTCTCGTTTTTCATCTACGCTTCGTTCACGTTTTTCATTTCTCTCTTTTTTCTCTCTACATACAATCTTCTCTTCAGTCTTTCTATTAGTGTCCCGATGGTCACGATGACCCTTATTTTGATCTTCAGCCCGATCTCGATATTTATTGTTACGCTCACGGCTCCAGTCACGATCATTATTTTCCCGATCTCCAGCGCGACCCAGAGTGTGCTCTTTATCTTTTCTATCTCCGAGTCTTCTCTTCTCCCGGTTATGCAGTTGTTCCTGATCTTTTTTTCTCTGATCCTCTGTATTTTCTGCTCTATCTCGATCATACATGCGCTCTGTATATGTATTTCTCTGAGTCTTTCTTTCGACGATGGATTGTTTACCACTTATGTTGTCTATACTTGGTTCTTGCTCAGCATTCTGTTCAGTTTTTGGACACGTTATATCGCCTTCCTTAGCTTCCTTATGACGAAATTGAGTGTTTTTTATGCCTTGGGAGGCAATGGTGTTTTTATCTTCAACTGTCTTCTCCAAAATAAAACGGTTATAGTCTTGGTTAGCCTGCAACTTGGATTTTCCATCGACTGGCCCAAATCTTTCTGGTTTTTTGCGTCTGAAGCATAAATCGTCTTTTCTGGAAATAATACAGTAATATGAGTGTTCATTCCATGCAAAGTTGCAATTGCTGTACGTACTCTTTGCGCAGCTGCGTTATTAGTGCATCCTTCCGTTTTATTTCCGCCTTAGCGGTATCAAGCAAGTTCTGAAAATTTACTTCCATTATCCGCACCTTCTTCTCGAGCGATTTGTTGTGCTCCTGTAAGGTGGTAATTTCCACCTGTGCGCTTTCATATTTGGTCTCCCAAGCCTGCAGCTCTTTTGATTTCTGCGGATTATTTTAGTGATGTATTTTATTCTATTTGTATATGGAGTCTGCTTTACCTTTTCCTCAGCTTCTTGAAAATCGTCCAAATCATCATAGATATCTAATTCATCACCTAACATTTTTTTTGCAAATGATACTTATAAGACGCATCTGTGATAAAATGCGCGAATTTTGACCAGTGTTGCTTAATTTCACAAATTTCCCAATCAAAGCAACACTTTGGTTATGGGTAACACTTCAACGAGTTTCATAATACAGATTACTGCTTAAAGCATATCGATAGTTATCATATAAGCATTGAAAAAATTAAGTAACCAAAACTTTTTCAAAATTAAAAGCCCACAATATTTTTTAAACCCCATCATAAATTGCCGAAATGAGCGATGGAAACGTAAGGCGTGATGTATTTCTCAGATTAGAACGAGATAGGTTTATGTGTATTGTGTATGGTCTGAACATTGTATACCTTCTTTGGACTTTTGTCCAATGGCACTTTATCTATTTGTTGTAAGTTATTAATGGTTTAATATAGTAAATACCAATCGACACATCTTCCGCAGATCAGACACTCATAATTTTGTTGAGAATCGCAATTGGATAGGTATTACCTCTTTTATAATTGGTTTAATCCTCATTCTGATATTCATATTTTTTGAAGAACTTCGATTTAAGTCGCCTTTAAACTGGATAATATGCTTTTTAATAGTATGTTATCGCCAATTATATATTTCATACATAAATGCATATATATTATCACTTTGCAGGTTGAAACCATTACTTTTGGATTTTTAATCTTTATTGTTCGACAGTATCGTTACCAATTGGCCCTGGAATTTTTTATTTGGTGCTTTGTTTTGTTCATTTTCCTAATAATAGGATCATATATACCGGTTTGTATAGCTGAAAACATAAAAATATACCTTTTTTCATTTTTCTTCCACCAGCATGATTTAACTGTCGATATTGTTGTAATTATCCTAATTGGGGTAATTTCGTTTTTTGGGGCTACATATTTTCTTATGGTTTATTTGATCATTAATTTGCCATATTCCTTTTTTATATTCCGTGCATTGATGGTGTTCAGCATTTTGCCGGTAAGTTAACCTTCAGATTGTATAAAACAAATCATTTAATTTACTTAATTCCACAGTTTGTTATGTATCATGCACAGATAATCAATGGCGGGAGGTTCGCTGAAATTCGTGATCGTGATTTCCTTATGGGGTCACTTGTTTTATTCATAGATTTTATGTATTTATTTATATTGAGTTTTCATTTGGGCGAATTATGGACAGACAAGTGCGATATACACAAAAACCTAACAAATATGTTTATTTTGGATAACCATCTACTAAGTCTAAAAAATTGAATTCGATTGGCTGGTGTTTCAGTACTTTCTTCAAATATCAAAATAATATCATTTAAGGTGTTTCAGTAAAATAATCGATTATACAAAATTATGGGTAACACTTCGTTGTGCAGCTAACTTTGCTCGTAACGAAATTTGGCGCGCTGCAGCTGTTTCCATTCTGTGATTTGTAGTTGTTTATGCTGATGCGAATAAACTTTAATTGGCACAGAGCTGACGCAAACAAAATTGTTTGGTATTTAATTTTGCAGTTTAAAAGAAAACTGCTGAGTTGAGTGAAAGCCATGGATCCGACTATATCTGTTTCTAAGGTAAACTCCGCTGGTTTTTATAGATGGTAAATTGCATGCATAAATTGGCAAAAGTAAGACAAATTTCAATATTTGTTTAGGGCTGTTTTGTACACAAGAATGGAGCCACACGCGCCCAGAAGCGGACGACCAGTAAGCGGAAGTTGGTAGATGAACCACGTAAAGGTTTGCTTGGCAAGGAACTCACCTCGCAACCCTTCTATGTCGCCTACACAGAGTGCTGGAATTTACTACACAGCCACATCCGTCGGCTACAAACATCGAGCAATGCACGCACACTAGAGCAACTAATCGACTTTGTGACCGGTGACAGGGACACCAACGGCAACGGGAATCCGACTGATATACTTCCAACAGCAGCGCTGTTGACGGGCATCAATCAGCCGGATCATTTGAGGCAATTTGAAACGTTGACACAGCGTCTGCACGCTCAACAGACGGCATGCGTTTGTGTATTGCAATCGCGGGATTGCGCCACACTTAAGGCGGCCATTGAGTCAATGGTGTACAATCTAATGGAAGTTCAGTCGGTTCAAAGAGAAATTGATAATCTACACGATGAAGATGATAATGGGGAGGGAGATAGGGATTTGCATGAACGTGATCGTAAACGATTGCGTCGAAGTCACTGCACTATTAAGCAACTCAGCTCATGGTACATCAACAATTTTAATGCAGGTGGCAAGCAACCACCTCTGGTCATTATACTACCCGACTTCGAGTGCTTTACAGCAAGTGTTTTGCAGGATTTTATACTCATACTCAGTGCTCAATGCGGTAGCTTGCCCTTTGTGCTGATACTCGGCGTAGCAACAGCCATGTCCACTGTACACAGTACTCTGCCATACCATGTCAGCAGCAAGATCAGGCTACGTGTGTTTCAGACCCAACCAGCGCCAACAGGCCTTAACGAAGTGAGTAGAATTGAAAAAGGATCGAGTATGCATATGGAAACATCTATTAAATAATTTACTTTCTCTATTAGCTATTGGATCAGGTGTTGCTATCTCCCAAATATGCATTCCATTTGTCCGGCAAGGCTTTTAAGTTCTTGACGCATATATTTCTGTACTACGATTTCTCCATACAAGGATTCATTCAAGGCTTTAAGTATTGCTTGATGGAGCACTTTTTCGCGGGAAATGCCTATGCGCTCTGCACAAGCTATAGTTTGGCCTTAGGACGGATCCAGCAGTTGACCCATG
Organism: Zaprionus indianus; assembly: GCA_018904595.1. NCBI lineage: Eukaryota > Metazoa > Arthropoda > Insecta > Diptera > Drosophilidae > Zaprionus > Zaprionus indianus. Next base: position 979,890 of record JAEIHA010000709.1, on the reverse strand, counting down.
ATGACGTTGAGACCATTAGACGCTTACCCTCGTTTCGTCCCTATGTAGAGCAGATCAATGATTGCAAACGCATCATAGCCATACTCACCGACGACGAATATCTAAAGAAGAAACTGCCGCAACTTCTACGCGATTGTCTGCTCCATTTCATGTTGTTTCGAACCTGCCTAGAGTTTTTTACGGAACTGGTTGGTGATCTGCCGCGTTGTCCGTTGGGTAAACTGCGCCGTGAACTTTATGTTAACTGTCTGAACAAGCCCATAACCCAGCAACCGGAGTTCAAAGAATGCTGGCAGATGCTTAGCTTTATGTCCAAGGAGGAGTTCATCAGCAAATTATCCAAATCCATTGAATGCACTGAGTTATTTTTAAGCGAACAAATCGAGCCAATTGAATTGGGAGATGCTTGTGCGACAGTAATGCGTACTGAGTTACAATCAGTTAAGAAATTGCTTAACGATGTGGAAACTGCTTCAATGGACCACCAACAGCAAGCCAATGAATCTAATTTGTCAGCGGAAACTAATGTTTTAACTGATCTCACACACGTTGCGTCGCGACAGGAGCTAAAGGCGCAACTGTTGCAACGCACCAAACAGGATAAGCAACAGGCCACATCGGAATTTGCATGCGCTGTAAACAAACTACTGGCCTATATTGAAACAAAGCTTGTGCTGAATTACCTGCGTCCTCTACAAAATGCTCCGCCTTTGCACGAACTCTACGTATTCAGCGACATTTCAACAGTTCGCCGTAACATAATTGGAGCTCCACGAGCGGCACTCCACACAGCTCTCAATAATCCCCACTTCTACATGCAATGCAAGTGCTGTGCACTTCAGGATCAGTCCTTACTGACAGGCACCATGCCTGATCTATCGATTGTTTATAAATTGCATCTGGAGTGTGGTCGCATGATCAATTTATTTGACTGGCTGCAGGCATTTCGATCAGTTCTCCGTGGCGCTGAAGATCAGGACGAGCAGGATGCAAACCAAGGAATTGATCCACAAATTCAGTGAGTGCAAGTCTGTTATATTTCATTGTTTTATAAACTTAAAAAATTCTCTTCTTTATAAACCCAGAGCCCGCTTCACTCGTGCAGTGGCCGAACTCCAGTTTTTGGGCTACATAAAAATGTCGAAGCGCAAGACGGATCATGCCACACGCCTCACATGGTAGTATTAGCATATCATCATCCAGCCTGTCATGATAAATGTTTTTCTCAATAAATATTGTAAAACAAAGCAAACATTGTTATATTTGACATCAGTCTCAGCAGTGAAAAAGAACATTTAAATTCCATAAAATAATCATTCTAAATATTGAACAAATAAAGTATACAACAAACCTTTGTCCAAAATTACGGCGTCATAAAAAATATAGATATCTAAAAAATGGATGCAGACTATGAACGTTATTTGTATCTGCGACGACTAAGGTTTACTACCGTTGTGTATGTTACAACAGTTGCTTTGATCCTCTTGTCAATTTTTCAATGGATGCCAATTAGATACTTGTAAGTTAATATGGAGCGAATCTAATTTATTCCTATTCTCATACATCCCCAATTTTTTCCAGTGAAAAACTCGCTAATTTATTCATATACAAATCTGAGATAAGTGCCGGTTTGTTTGCAGCAGGTTTATTTGTGCTCTTTTTTTACGTTTTCTTTGAGGATTTGCGCCTTTATAGGCCAGCTAATATGATATTCGGCTTTATTATAGTATGTTGTCGATTTTGTACTTCTTTTTATATAATTTATAATCCATTTTTAGTTCGAATGCTTTGTAATTGGAATTGGACCGTTTATTATGAGGCAATACAAATTGCATTTGTATTTCAGCTTCTTCTTTTGGTTTGCTGTACTATTTCTATTAATTTTAATCGGTCAATTAATACCGGTAAGTACAATACTATTGAAATAATTTAGAAAACTATGTATATGTTTAAAAATTACTCCCTTCCAGTGGGACTTAACGATGTATCTTCCTATGATAGTCTTAAGTTCTTTCATATGTTTGCTAGTTGGTTTTTATTTTCTAATGTTGCATGTCACCATCAATATTCCATATACCTTTTTCATATACAGATTATTGATATGTGTATGTCTGTTTATGGTATGTTGATTTCCTATTCATATTTCTTTTAATACATATATATCTTTATTGCCCAGTTTATAATGTATCATGCACAACTAATCCGTGGAGGAAGACATGCTGAATTTCGACCTTTTGATTACGGGTTGGGCGCATTTACTTTGTATCTTGACTTTCTTCTATTGTTCCTATTCTCGTTCGAAGTGTCTCCAAAATGGAGCGACCCATGTAACCATAACGCTACATTCGTTTTTATTTTAGATCATTATGTCCCTAAATTTAAAACTAGTTACTAATAAATCTAATATAATATTTGGCAAATCCTAAAAGCTGTTAAAATTATGAACCGAAACATACACTCCTTATTCACATATGGTACACATTAAATTAAAAAAATCCCTTTCTTTTAAAACTCAGAGCCCGCTTCACTCGGTCGTGGTCGAAGTACAGTTTTTAAGCTACATAAAAATGTCCCAGCGCAAGACGGAACATGCCTCGTTTGGTAAGTATTAGTATAACGGAATCCAGCATGTCATGATAAATGTTTTTCTAAATAAATATTGTAAAACAAAGCAAACATTGTGATATTGGGCAACAGTCGGACGAGTGAAATACAACATTAAGTTTCGAATAATTATCATTCAAAATGTTGAATAAATAAAGTAAAAAATAATGATTTTAAAAATTTAAGACCAAATTACATATATATATATAGTATATGTGTATTAAATAATATATGTGTATAAGAGAATGGATGCAGAATATGGACGTTATGTATATCTGCGACGACATAGGTTTACTACCTTTGTGTATATATTAGCTCTTTCATTAATTCTTTTGTCAATTGTGCAATGGATGACACTTAAATACTTGTAAGTTAATATGGAGCTAATTTCAGTAATTCCTATTCACTCTGTTTTTCAACCTTTTTTTTAGTTCTGTAACCAAAAAATTTTTCATACATAACTGTGAAATGAGCGCCGTGTTTTTTTCAGTTGGCTTAATTATACTGGGGTTTTACATATTCTTTGAGGATTTGCGTCTTACTGTGCCTCTCAATTGGATAATTGGCCTTATAATAGTATGTTATGGATTGTTATACCCGCTATGTAACAGCTAGAAGGAGCCGTGACAGACTCCATAAACCATTTTTGTTTTTTATCAAAATTGACAGCCGACTCGATATAGCCATGTCTGTCTGTCTGTCCTATGAAATGTCTAGAGCTCTGAAATTTCTGAGAAATAATTTTAAGGCCTAACTGATTTCCAAGCCTCTCCCTCCTAAGTATGCAACAAAAAAACTCTGTTAAATATATAAGTTATAGATTTGAGGTATATATTCAATTGAGTACCGAGTATATCAAGGTCGAGCACCCGCGACTGCAGTTTTTGTGCTTGTTTTTAGTTTCCATACGCTTTATAATTAATTTGCAGTTCGAATGCTTCGTAATTGGAGTTGCTGCATTAGTTGTGAGGCAATATAATTATCATTCGTATTTAACCCTTTTTTTTTGGACTCTTGTGCTTTTTATATCCAGTTTAATTGGTTACTATGCTCCGGTAAGTACTATTGAAATCACTTTAAAGTATCAAAATATTTTAAAATGACGCCTTTCAAGTGGGACTTAACGATGTATTTTCCTATGATCGTCGTTGGTGCTTTCATATTTTTGATAGCAGGTCTTTTTTTTCTAATGACGCATATTGTTATCAATGTTCCATATACCTTCTTAATATACAGATTATTAATTGTTACATGTCTGATAATGGTATGTTGATTTCGTATTCATAATATTTCTTTTAATGGAATTTACGTTTTATCACAGTTTATTATGTATCATTCACAACTAATCTATGGCCAGAGGTTTGCTGAAATTCGACCGTTCGATTACTGGTTGGGCGCCTTAATTTTGTATTCCGACTTTCTTATATTGTTTCTATTCTCGTTCCAAGTGGCTCCAAAATGGAGCGACGCATGCAATACAAACGAAACATTCGTTTTTATTTTAGATCACCATGTCCCTAAATTTAAAACTAGTTACTAATAAAAAATGCACTTAGTAAACATTATATTTGAAGATTGTATATATTTAATCCAATCCGGTTGAAGTAGGAAAACTCCATTAATAATCTAATAGAATTAAAGCCATATATTAATAGCACAAAAACTGAAGCTTCCTTAATCAAATGCCGTTGTAAAAACTATAAAACGGAACATATGCTCCTAATGTGCATACACATACGCGTATCATCATATGTATGTTTGCCTGCTTCTTGAGCCGACCACTCTCGTTCTGTTTGCCAGTGGTTTTACCACAAATTATTTGAAATATGGTGCAAGTGTCGCATTAGGAGCATTGGTGAGGTGGGCAGGGTGTTTGCGTTGGGCGATTAAATGGGAAATGTAATGGCACGTTATGCGCATTGTTGGCGACACCCTGTTTTGGGTTACGCGAACTTCAAATAGTATAAAATGAGCAGAAGTCCAGAGCATATTCGCAGTACTCTACCTTCGCTGCTCAGTGGACTGTCAACAGCCATACGAAGGGAAGCAGCCATACACTGTGTATCGAGATACAACTGGACAAGCACGAACGATGTTCACTATACTTGGTGCTCGGAAGATGGGATCCCTTATGGTCTTGCTGTTGTGTTCCAACTTTTTGATGGACATTCGAGCAGCACCACTTGAGGTTGGTTGAGCCAACTCTTAAATACTGTAAGAAAGTTTAATTTACTATTTTAATTTCTTTTAGCCGACCGACATTTGCGTTTTGAGATTCGGAGAGGATTGCTCGCCAGGTAACTATCTGCACTCCGATGTTTAAGTACTCCGATAAGGTTATTTATCAAGTATTTATATGTATATAAGCACATATCGTCCGTATGTCTACATAATTGTTCAAAGTTGGATTTGCTTCAATTTAAGGTATATGTCATTATAATATACTTTCAATAGTTTCTCATCTTTCTTTCCACTGTTATTTCACCAAGCTAAGTATTTAAGGTACTGTAAGTTTATCGATTGCAGCCTAAAATATTCGCAATGTTTATTACAACATACACCCTAACCGAAAATATTTTAGTTGATATTCTTATTTCCTGCCGATTCTTATAGGGATTTTAGCTTTGGGCTTAGGAGTGAAAGAAGTATTTTTTTTTTAATTTCTTTATTGGGAAATGGGTTGGCTGGCAAAAATCCTCAGACTGAACCCTCCGCGAGGGTGCCGGCTGGACAATGGACGCTGCAGCGCCACTGGCATAATGGGTAATCAAATAGTATTTCCCTTTTGGCCACAGGCACTGCAGGGTCTAGCTAAGGTATAGTTACAGTAGTCCCTTCTGGGTTTGCTGCAACCAAACCATGGTCTTGAGGTCTTCGAATTCAAAGATATAATTAAATAATTCTCTAAAATTTCTGATTTATAATTCACAGATTTCTGAAGTAAATGAAGTGCATTAAGTAAACGTTATTTCTAGTTTGATTTACAATTATTATAAGTAGAACCTGTAGCGTACATATTGGAAATAATATCGTGCATAGATCATACAAAATATATATAAATATATATATATAAATAAGGTTCACAAATTGATGAATTCATATGCACAAAAAGTTTGTTTTAAATTCTGTTATTTCGAAATATTAAAAATAAATAAAAGCAGATATTACAGAAATTGAAGCTATTGTTTTTAACTTTAAAGCAAAATGCAACATAGCTATTTGTTTATGATTTCCTTCTGGTTTTTGTTTAGCGAGTATAGTCAAGCGTCATTAGAAAAAATATCAACAAAATGCTGCCCAATCCAGATTACATCAATTTGAGCGTCTCAATAGCTGCGGCAATACGTTCAACTTCTGTGCGGGACTCTGTCAGCTTCGTCTCATTTGCAGCTTGCACCTCGGTTGGTACCTTGGCAGCATAATCGGATGCCTGCATGGCCTGGGTTAGCTTGCTCACAGTCTGCACCAATTGATCGCGCTTCTTCTGCAACTTGGCAATCTCCTTGTCCGCCTCGATAAGACCTTTTAGAAGCAAATGCACCTCACATTGCCCGGAGACGGTCAGAATAGCACAGCCAGCAGGGGGCTGGGTATCAAATGACACTGTGGAACAGTACGCAACGGTTGCCAAATCACTGGCATAGCGTTTGAGTATTCCATTGGGTGCTTCATCGGTGCAGACAATGTAGGCCTCCGTCTTGGTTTTATTGGGTAAATTGTAATCGGAGCGAGCCGAGCGAATGACGCGCGCCGCCTTCTGCACGAATTCCACATCCGATTCGACTTGTGTGTTGCGCCAGCTTGTGTTGGCTGTTAGAGAAAATTGAATTATCTATTAAAATGAAACAATATATATTTGATAGTAACTTACTTGGATAGCTGGAAACGCATATGCTGGGCGTGGTATCGGCTCGTGGCAGGCGCTGGAATAGTTCCTCAGTAATGAAAGGCATAAATGGTGACAGCAGACGCAGTCCATAGTCCAAGCAAACATAAAGCGTACGCCTAGCTGCCGCCTGCTGCTCCGTGCTACCGCTCTGGAAGATTGGCTTCAAGCACTCCAAGTACACATCGCAGACATCATACAGCCAGAAAGCGTAGCACGCGCTGGTTACAGCTGCAAAATCGTATGAATCAAAACCATTATTGCAGGTTTCAATAGTGGCAGACAGTCGGGATAGAATCCAGGCATCCATCTTGTTAGACTGCTCGTTTAGGGTTAGTTGCGTATCGTAGCGCTCATCTCCACTGAAATAGAGCAATGCGAACTTTGTGGCATTCCACAGCTTGTTGCAGAAGAAACGATAGCCCAGCACACGATTGATATCCAGATTAATGTCACGAGCTTGGGTAATATAAGCGCATAGGGCAAAGCGTAGAGCATCTGAGCCGCATTCGGGTATTCCCTGTGGATAGTCCTGTTTCTGGCCTGCCTTGGCCTTCTCAATCTCACGGGGATCTAGATTGGAACCAATGAGTTGCCCGTGCAGACCCTCTAGTGAAATTCCATGAATTACATCCATGGGATCGATGACATTTCCAAGAGATTTGGACATTTTACGTCCATGAGCATCACGCACCATGGGATGCAGATAGACTTCCTTGAACGGCAATTTGCCTAATAATTTCTGTCCAAAGAACACCATACGAGCCACCCAGAAGAAGAGAATATCGTGTCCTGTTTCCAGCAAAGAAGTTGGATAGAAAGCCTCCAAGTCACCCGTCTTATCTGGCCAGCCAAACACAGAGAAGGGGAAAAGACCTGAACTGAACCATGTGTCGAGCACATCCTCGTCCTGTTGCAAAACAATCTTGCTGGCATCAACACCAAATCGTGCTGCGGCCTTGTTCAGTGCTTCCTCCTCTGTGCGTGCTACAATCCAATACTGTTCATCATCAGGCTAACAAAAAAAGAAAAGGTTAAACATAACACCTTTTATTAAAATAAACTGTGTTTCACTTACTGTGCTGGGCTTAATGCTGGCATCATTGAAGCTGACATGGTAGGCGGGTATGCGATGACCCCACCACAGCTGACGGGAGACACACCAATCGCGGATGCCCTCCATCCAATGATACCAGGTTTTGGTGTGGTGTTCTGGCACAATCTTCAGTTCACCGGAACGCACAGCCTCGGTGGCAGAGGCAGCCATGTCTGAACAGCTGACATACCACTGAGGTTTGATGAGTGGCTCCACGACATCCTTAGAACGGCTGCAAATAGGCACAACCATCGCATTGTTGAGTGTCTCACGGTATAGACCCAGTTCCTTAAGACGTTCCAGCAGTTTCTTGCGGCAGTCGAAACGCTTAAGACCAGTGAACTCGCCATATTCACCAATGATGAAGCCATCATCATTGAAAATCGTAATAAATGGCAGATTACAGCGCTTTCCCACTTCATAATCATTGGGATCGTGAGCGGGTGTGATCTTAACGGCGCCAGTACCGAAATTCATGTCTACAAACTCATCGCAAACAATTGGGAGACGACGATCACAGAACGGATGCACCACAAATTTGCCGTGCAGATGCTTATAACGTTCATCTTGGGGATGCACTGCGACAGCAGTATCACCCAACATGGTTTCAATACGCGTGGTGGCCACAATAATCTCCTCGTCGCTGTTTTCCACTTTGTAAGCAAACTTAATAAGCACGCCGAACTCCACCTTCTCTTCGTAGCCAGGTATGGCCAGGAAAGTGCGTCCTGGTAGCTCTACCTTGTCTACCTCAATGTCCGATATTGCAGAACGTAGTGTACACGACCAGTTTACCAAACGGGAGCTACGATAGATGCTGCCTCCCTCGTGCAGTCGTACAAAAGCTTCGGTAACAGCGCGGCATAGTTTGGGATCCATGGTAAAGGCTACTCGCGTCCAATCATAGGAGGAGCCAAGTGCCCTCAACTGATCATAGATGCGTCCACCTTTCTCTTTTCTCCAGTTCCAGATGCGCTCGATAAATTTCTCTCGTCCCAAATCGTGCCGCGATAGACGTTCATCACGCCAGAGAAGCTTTTCCACAACCACCTGGGTGGCAATGCCAGCGTGATCACAGCCAGGCACCCACAGAGTGGTGCGTCCCTTCATGCGATGATACCGCGTGATAGCATCTTCGATAGCATTGGTCAAAGCGTGGCCCAAATGTAATGAACCTGTTACATTTGGCGGCGGAATAACCATGATGAATTTACCATTGGGATTAGGAGCATCGATGGATTCGCGCTGTAAGTATATAATAACTGTTAATAAAGAGTCATTTACAATCTGTGTGTGAGTTTCTTACGCCATATTCAGGTGTAAAGAAGCCCTGCTTCTCCCACCAACTGTACCACTGCGCCTCCACATAGCCTGGACTATACGCATCTGGCAGAGGTCCGCTGAGATCCTTCTTCTCGCCAGGCGCTGTCTTTGCTGTGTAAACGGCTGCCTCTTTAGTCTCTTTGGCCCGTTTCTGCAAACAAAATTTGTTACTATAACTTTCACCAATTATTAATAGAAAAAATAAACAGTACGCTTTACGGTTATACGCTGTACAAGTACAAGAATGGCTATGTTTATACCCGTGTCAGCATCAGTTATTGCGTTATGTTGCACATAATTTTAAATTTTCTTAATTTATGAATAAACCCTAACCGAGCACACCTGTTTGGAAATATTTCTATAGGGTACAACAATAGCAAGTACTTCATGTACATTCACTTTTAGAGATGCCTTCGTGACACGAAACTTATTGTTGTGAAACTGGAGCACACCAAGTTGCTTACGTCTGCATTGAGTCACTTGCATAGAAAAAACACTTTGTAGATGTAAATACACGAGCAACAACAAACAACCTAACCTAGCATACAAGGGACTTACCTCGGGTTTCTCCTTCTTTTCACCCGCTGCAGGTGCTGCTGCTGCCTTTTTGTCCAGCTTCGCCTGCAATTTAGCTAGTTTCTCAGCTTTCTTAGCCTCCTTTTCTAATTGCTTGGCCGTCTTTGGTGGCTCGCCGTCACCGGTTGGTGCTTCTGCAGTGCTTGGCTTCTCTTGCTCTGGCATTTTGGTTGATGTTTATCTTTAGTAGAGCTGTAGTAATGTGAAACAGTTATTTTCTGATGCAACATAAGATACTGCCTGATGCAATTTTAATTTAAGAGATTTGTTAAAAACTCACTCGTATGCGCCACAGATGAAAACGTGTGCAATGTGTGACCAGCGATGTTTTTATCGTAACATATCGATACCGTTTTTGTAGCTGCAATGTACTCACTTAGCTATCGATGCTTTGACCGAATTATCGGCTGGGGTGCAGCTCTAACTCTCATCAATGTGTTTTAGTCAAATTTAGCAAAAAACTGTGCAAAATTTATTGTATTCGTAAAAAACTGATAAACTCGGAGTGGCGAACTCGTTTAATCAACAAGTGCAAGTGTATGCTACTTATATGCAATGTTAAATACCGAAATCATCATAGAAATTCCAATGAATATTGCCAAAAGGATGAAGATGCAACGCGTTCTTTTAGTTGTTGTGTAGCTTGTTTGTCTGCAAAACTGATTAGACGCCAATGCAATTTAATTATAAGAAATGCATTGTTAGACGACAATCAAGTGCTTAACATTTTAAACATTTTGAAGATGCGACAGTGGAAAATAATAACAAATTGATAAACACGCACACATAAAAACATGCACACAAACACACACACAGGCAAAGAGGCATGTGCAGAAGCGCCAGCTAATCTATTGTAAATAAACCGCATACACTGCTCTATTGTGAATGCCCACTGTTCTCGGTCACGTACGCCGTCGTCGTTTGTTATTGCATCTGTGTTTTTAAGACAAACTATTGCGGATTACTTGATATTATTTATCGATATCAGTTGACGAGCCTTATGGCATGAGAAAAACCGCATCACAACTTAATTAAAGGTAAGTTCACAATCTTTACATAATTTGTATGCATTTCAAATTGCAAAGAATTTGCAAAATCGATTTTCCAATTTGCAACCATTTCCCATGTAACGAGTCAAAGTTAGAGAAGAGCAAAGTAGAGCCTTTCTCGTTAAGTACCAACATGGAAAGGCTTTTTCTTTCTTTTTCTCTTGGCAGGCATCACTCCAGTGTTTTTTTTTTTAGCTGAGGTATGCGTCACGTGAGATTCATGTGGATGTGCCACTTTACAAGACGAGACTCATCAATTTGGCAATACACTGAGAGAAAAATTACATACGTTGACGAATATTGAATAAAATAACTATTGAACTATTGAAAGTTAGCCGGCCGGCTTATTCTTTTTATTAATTCGGAATTTTAACATGGATTTACCCATTTTATATGGTAAAAACCGAAATTTATTCTATCTGCTTCCTTTCACATCGATTACCATTTGATTAAGATCAGAAAGAGAACCTCGCCTTAAATATGAAACCGATATTCCTGGGCAACAGCTGCACTGTCCTGAGCTCGGTGTTAATGACTTTGTCTAATCAAACTGACTGTATGCCTCGTCTGGGAGTGTAAACAAAGCGTCAAACAAATGTTTGAAGAGTAAATAATAAAAAGAAGTTATTGACATGCGCACAACCCTTAAGTAAAGTCGAGCGACATCGACAGGATAATGAAAGAAAGGGCAAAGTCGAAGCTGCCGTAGCCCAGACGGCAACTGACCTGCGACAAAGACAGCGCCAGTCCACAGCGGCGAGGAACATCTGCTCTGCTGTTCCGAGTGTCCCGATAGAGTAAGAGGTCCTTAGACGACGCCAGCGTCTGGCTCTGTCGCCTACCTGCCGAGCTGAACTGCCCGGGAAAGGGAACAAAGTTCAATGTACGCCTGCGCAAACATTTCGCACACTGAACTTGCAGCTGCGGCAGGATCGTGATTTTCTTGAGTTTCTCTCTGTATATTTCTCTGTATTCCCTTATGCACTTCCTTTCGCTCTACTCAAATGCAAAAGCGGAAATCTCAAATTTTTGTAACAGTTCTCGCAGACAACTTGTATGTAATCTTTTTCCAACGATCACACGCGCTCGCATATCTTATCCTGGTTCCCGCCCAGTAAGGGCTGGTAGGGGGCACCAGCTACCGGTTTGAGGCCCAAAAACAAGTTGCCCCGAACGCAATTTGAAACTTTGACGGGTGTGTGTGTGTGTGTGTTTGGAGTACTGTTCCATGATTGGGGCGATCGTGCCCCTGTCTACGGGTCGCCTTCGTTCACGTATTGAGTTACAGGCGAGAGCGATTGCTCATCAAGCTGCATTGCTGACAGTCTCAGGAACGAGACTGGTCTGATATGCTGCTTTACTTTGTTATCTCGATATATGCATATGCTGGCAGGGCGTGTAAGGCGAGCTTCATCAGTCCGGGGGGGCCATGCAGGTAGAATACAGTTAGAGACAGCTGTGACCATCATATTGGTATTTTATTTGAATACACTATAATTTAATTGATTTAGACAGCTGCAACTGCAATATAGGAACACGGAACTATCTATGGTAGATATCTTTATAAAGTACAACAACATGTATATGGTTTACTAACTTTTAGCTACTTATTCTATTCAATCAACTTTTGACGGCTCACAAATCACACAACTGTTTTGAAACACACATACACACTCACTCATATACTTTGAACCACAACCAATCAATCGACGAGCATCAGCTGCCAAATTGAAATAGAAAATGGAACTGAAACAGAGCTGCAGATGCCAGAGAGAATATTGTGGGTACTTGGTCCTTTGGCGCATGCCAAAGCGGGTCCAGCATTCATCTACGAATTTCGTAGTTCGTTCAGGGGAACTCCCAGACAGACAGTTGAAACAGATGTCTTGCCACACAGCACAGCTTGGCACAGTTCACAATCAATGCAACAGCGGGCAGCAGCTGTATACCTGGCTTAGGTCCCGACTCCGACACTGTCCCTACTCTCTCATTCACATTCGCTTCTCTCTCTCTCTCTCTCTCTGTCGCTCTCTTCTCTGTTTCTCGGTTGCTTGCAGCCGTCGTCATCGTCGTGGCATTCATTATCATTACCTTTTCGAACTGGCGACAGCAGCTGCTCAGGCTATGGCTCGGCTGGGCTGAGCAGCTGCTGCTGCTGCTGCAGCCGTTTCAGTCGATTCGGGCTGGACGTAAAGAAGAAGCCTGGTGGAAGGCCTAAGCACTTGAAGTGCAGGTGCTGGCAGCGACGAGTGAGGAGGAGTTGGCAGCAACATTTTGTGGCTGCTGTTGCTGCAGTCAGCTGGTCGGCCTATAGCTTTGGTCGTTGTCCTGACCGACCCTATACACACCACCAACATCCACACATTACTTATGGGGATGTTGCCAAAAATCAGCTGTTTTTGCGCAATGTTTATAAACAAAATGTGCGTCAGAGTAACCCTTAGACATGTCTGCTGCTGGTCTTGCCTATATGTGTATATATATATATATTTGGAACCACCACTGAGCACGGGTAGAGTAAGCGCCAGTGCCAGTGCCTGAGTCAGAGCAACCACCGCCGGCACACACGAGACCATGTCCACGACCTACTTTGGCGCACTGACTCTGGGCCACATGGCGCATGGGGTGGTTCCGCTCACAACAACAACTACGGCGACAACGACGACGACGACGGCGGCGGCCTCAGACGGCCTTTGTAGGTGCAAGGACGTTCGACTGCCGGGGAAATCCCCAACATGAGTGTAGCCCACAAACAGGGAGGGCACCGGCACTAGAGCTAGCAACCACCAAGGGGAGGTGAGCAGCCATGGCAAGGCAAAGCAAGGCATGGCACCGACCACCATGTGCTCTGTTGCTCCGTGTACTCTTGGTCATGTGCTTTACCCACCACCAAGAACAGAACGGGAGCAACAAAAGAGGCGATAACAGCGACACCACCTTGCAGTTCAGTTCATTGGCATGTGCCGGCATGTGTCATCATCCACATCCACACAACGTCTTCGTCACTTTTAGGGGTTTTCCCAAAAAAACCGAAAAGGAAAAAGAAGAAAACCAAAACAAAGTGCTACTTGGTGGTAGTTAGAGTCGCGCTCCCATTCATAAAGTATGGTCATAACATAAACATACCCCCGTTACTCCGTGGACTTACTTACCGGATATAGCGTATTGTTTGTTTTGACTGCTGGCTCTATAGGTGGTGTTTGGCATAGATTTCCCGACCTAATCGCAGGTGCATTCATCTATCTATATGTATGGTGTGTATATATATTATAGACAACCCCCTAAACTTCTCTCTAGCTCAACAGGTCGTACTTCTGAGTGTTTGCAGTACCAGTGTGTGTGTGTGTGTGTGTGTGTGTCAGTATCCGATTGAGGGTAATTAATATTTTTTTTGGGGTTATGCAATGACATTGACCTGTGTTTGATATCGGCAAAAAGGGGGTGAAGGTCGTACAGGTTTGCTATCATACGGTGGGTGGTACACGGATGAGAACACAGAGTTTTGGAATTTCAGCAATAAAATCAAATACTTTTCAAGATGAAAGCTCAGTGAAATTGAAAATTCATTGCATACTTTCGAGCAATCAAAGTTGGATCAAAGAAGAAACCAGATAAAGTCAGTAATATAATGGTGAACTATAAGAAAATGTATAAAAAGGAGAATTCAAATCAATTTTTTATTAAAATTTCTCAAATAAAGGAAATGATTTCTGGAATGTGAAAGGAATTGAAAGAAAAAACTTACATCAAAGAAGAAGGCAAAAAGAAGAACAAATCAACTAATTCGGTATGAGAGATAAAAGACAAATAAGCAATAACTTATTAATTCTACTATAAAAATATTTTACATATAAAAAAAATGTACATTTATATTTTATCTTGATAATAAAATCTGAAATATTTCATTAAATAGTTGATATAATTAGTATAAAGTATGTTATGCATGTTCCTTGATTTTTGCCATAGATTTCTTCCAAGAAACGTATTTAATCTCTATTGAAATGAAGCCTATACTACAAGTCCTTGATATATGGCCTCATTCTGTACTCCAGTGAAATTGGAGCATTTCCTGAGTGAAAAGTAAAAACGAGATGAGGGCAACCTTCAAGCGGCTGTTTTCCCTGCTTTCCGGCCAGGATTCTGCACTTGAACACGCGCGTCGCCAGTAACTTGTAACGGTTTCAACTCATTTTTCACTGTCTACAACTTTTTTTCTACTTAGTTTTTTTCGCTTTCAAAATGGCGACGTCGTCTGACCAAAAACAAAATCAATGCACGGCAACGTTTGCAGACAGCAGCAGCAACAGCAACAACAACATTAGAAACAACAACAACAACGATAATAGAAGCAGCAGACACGAGAAAACGAACACGAACACACGAAAATTTGCAGCGCAAATCAAATGGCGAACAATGGCGGACAACAGCAAACAAGGCAGAAAGGCAAACGCAAAAGAGAATTAATTTGATTGCGGCGGCAGCTGGGCGCATAGGCAGCTGAGAGAGAGGGAGAGAGAGAGAGAGAAAGCGAGAGCGGCAGTGGCAAATAAGAACGAGTGTGGTGGGGTGGGGCGCACAGTCTAAGATGAGGTGAAGTGAGGTGAGGTATGGTGAGGTTGGGTGAGTAAGCAGTGCAATGCGACTGCGCGCGAAGCAGCGTAGAAAGATGTGGAAAGCAGCAACGAAAGCTTCACTGTTTGTATGCAACAACAAGAACAACAACAATTATGAAATGCATAATGGCGGCCATTGAGATCCAAACATAGAAACAAGAATTGGCAGGGCTGCCATATCTACTCAAATATCAGCAAATCTACTGATTTAGTAACTGTTGACTGATATTCTGAATAAAATACTAAATATTCCCAAAAACGTATTTATTTTTAAATTCAAAAAAAAAAAAAACCTACTAATTTTACACGAGCCGTCTGGCAACCCTCAGGCTTGATGTAAAGAAAGGATATTTAGACTAAAATGTAACAAACGACAGCGGCAAATGTAAAGCAAAACAAAGCAACGAAACGGTACGAGCCATACAAAAAAAAAGTAAGAAGAAAAAACAACACAGTTGTGCAATTGAGATAACAAAAGGAAACTTGAAAAAGGGGACGCGCGCTTTGCTTTTTCTCTCTGTATGACGCGTGTGCTATAAGCCTCACAAAAGGATATAAAACGGGCGCAAGCAGAGGCCGCAGCAGCAGCAGCAGCGGCACAGCATAATAAATTAATGTTTATTGTTGTTGTTGCTGTAGCTCGAGCTGGCAGCAGCGGCAGCAGCAGCTGAGGCCGTTGGCGAATTGAAATTTTATGAGAAAATGAAATTGTATTAGAAATATGCTGTGTGAATCACACACGAGGCACAAACACACACACACACACATGCACTCACACACAGGCGCACTCGTAGGCACGCACTCTAAGGATGTCGTGCAGAGGGGACGCGCATTATGGCGGTCTCCACGCGCTTTCGTTGCTGTCGACGCTGACTGCGACAGCAGCAGCAGCAGCGGCAGGACGACGTCATCGCCAGTTGTTGTTTCTGCTCTCTGTACTCTGCTTGTTGTAATTGTTGTTGCTTTAGCTGCTGCTGCTGTTTGGATTCTTGTTCCTGTTTTCGCTTTTTACCGTTCAGTCAATGACCACATTGTGTACACAGGCGTGTGCGTGTGTGTGTCTTTGATGTCTGTGTGTGTGTGTGTGTGTCGTGCATGTCCTGCCGGAAGTTGACGCCGCCGCTTGGTCATTCTCGTCGCTTTTGCCAAGCTCGCTGCGACGCTGAGCTCGCCGCGTTCCTTCTCTCTCTCTCTGTTTCTCTCTCCCTCTCTTTTTGGCTTGACGTTCCGCTTGAGCTACTTTTGAAAAAAACAAGTTTACCGTGTTATGCTCTGCGCGCAGGATCCGGCTCTGGCTGCGGCTGCGGCTCCCCAAAAGTGCACTTTAGCTTCCTTTTCGTGTCGGTTTTTGTGCTTCTACTGCTTCTTTCCTCTCTCTCTCCCTCTCTACATATTTAGTCCTTTGGTCCTGTGCGCATACAGCCTTTTGCGTCACGCTTTGATCCTGCCGTTCTCCTGCTGCTGCTGCTGCTGCTTTTCTCATTCTCGTTCTCGCTTGTTCCGGCCTTATATCACCCATCCTTGCCACATACCATTTCCATAGGCGTTGCCCAGCTAATGACATGTTGTAAATTATATACGCGCATGTTTGTGTGTGTGCGGTGCTGTGTGTGTGTGTGTGCAACGATTAATGCTGCATTCTCTTTCTTCTTGTAATTAGTTTAGTTTCGCTTTTACGGTGTGCCTGCTTAAATTTGATATGAGTAAAAGGCTTTATTGAGACCTGAAAAGGAGGTATATCCAGTTTGCACATTGAATATTGCTTGGCAACTTCTTAAAATGAAATTCAAGATCTTAAATAAAAGAAGAAAGTTACTTGGCATAAGTAAAATATGTTTATCTATATTACAGAAAAGGAACAAGTTTTTTTACTGGCTGAAATAATAAATTTGATTCTAAATTTCTTGTATATAAAATATTTTGGTTTTTTAAGATTTTTTTAAGGACATATCGCACATGAATATCGTCATATTCATTTATCAGACTGACTTAACTGCAAAGAAAATGTTTTCTATCGAGAATGACAAGAATACAGCCTGTCATTGAACTTGAGAGCATCAAAGTAGTTCGTTTTCTAACCCACATCAGACTCGAAAATGTTCTTAAATCCAAAAGAAACCTGTAATTGAAACCATCAACATATACGAGCTACTTAAAGTGGATAAATTGACATTTTACATATGTGTCGCGTATTCCTGGAAATATTACAAAAATATCACATCAACTGTAGATTTTAAAGTGCCTTAGAGAGAGAGCGCAGAGGAAAGGAAGCCACTCAAGAGCGTATGTACATATATGGAGTGCAGTGTCGCGTGATCAGTGCCTCGCGATCGTATCGCGAAGATTTTGTAGCTAGATTAGCGGAGGATCTCAGTTAATCCTGCGCTAACTACAACGCACTAAAATGTAGCATAATTATGGGTTCAACTGAGCTCTTCGCTCTCTCTTTCTCTCTCTCTCTCTTTGTTTCTTTCTCTCACTCAATGTGAGCTTCTCTGTGTCTCTGCATCGCTCTCACCTGGCTTAGTTGCAGGAGGTTCACGTTGCGAATTCGATGCATCTCGTTCTGTCGATTTTCGAGAACAAAACAATCTTTGTCAGGGCAGGGGAGGGGGGACTCTGTTCTGCCAAAAATGCGTTCTATTGTTCTGCACGAACAACTGCCGCTTTTCCTCGTTTAGCATTTTCCACACACACACACAGAGAGAGTGTGTGAGTGAGAGAGAGAGAGTCGCACACACGCGCGTCTATCATTCATTGTGGCTGTCAAACTTGTTTTTGCTCTCGTTCTTCGTGTGCCTCGCTCTTTTGCTTTTCCTTGCATATTACGCTTTCCTACAGTCATTCGCATTAAAAGGACAACGCTCTGTCTGTCTGCCTGTGTGTGCGTGTGTGTATGCGTGTAAATTCATGTGTGTGTGTGCTGCGCGCTGTCGGCGTCGCTGTTGGCTGCGCCGCTGTCGGCCTGAGCACGTCCTCGTCCTCGCCAGGCTCGTCGTGGTTTCAGTTTACGCTCGCAGCTCCGACAGCTCAGACATGTTGCTGACCCGCGCCCGTTTGCCGTCGTGTGTGTGTTTATAGCGCAGCAGTTGATGAAACAAATACAAACAAACAGAATATACACACGTACATACAACATACAACTACACGTACAACAGCACTGCGCATACATTAAAACATATATTAAACTTATATATAAATTTGCAAGTCGGCATTTCACTTTTGATTCGTCAAAAAAAAACGAAATTCAGCGCAAACTCGACAAACAACAAATGAATTTTGTGTCAAATAAACAACAACAACAACAACAAATTGTGCAATTGTGCAAAGTGTTTCGGAAAGAGCGAAAATAAAGCTAGAGAGAGAAAGAGGGAGAAGTGAGAGAGAGAGCGAATGTAGCACAGCAAAAAAGAAGTTACAATCTCAAAAAGTTCAGTTAAACCAAAGAAAAATGAAAGCAAAAGCAAATGAAAATGTGCAATAAACTAAAACTACAAAAATTATAAACAATTGGGATTTAAACAACGAGCAGGCGAGACATACTAAACAGAGAAAGAGAGAGAGAGAGGGGATAAAAGAAAGAGCGAGAGAGCTAAACGCAACGAAGCGCACACAAGTGAGTTATAAATTTTCAAAATTTTCATATACACAATGCATATTCCTTGTATACCAAATGCCACACACACACACACACACAAGCATAAAGGCGACACACAAACACACACACACACATGTCGCTCTCACATCGACTCGCTACTTTTGTATCGTCCCTTCCCTTTCCCACATGCGGCATCTCGTTTACTCTTTGTTCCTAGCCAAATAGTGCGCACTCGTCGCGCGCTCTTCGTCTCCTCATCGTCGTCGTTCGTCCTGTCGTTCGTATTCGTGTTCGTGCACCGCTCTCTCGTCGGGTGGTGGTACAGTTTTCTGCGTAGACCAAAATTGCGTAAATTTTTCCTGCCATGTAGTTGACTTGCATGTCTCGCACGGCGCTGTCCTCCTCGTCGTCGACGTCGTCGTTGGTATCGTTCTCATCGTTGTCATCACCATCATCGTCCTCGTCGTCGTCCTTGTGTTCCCTGTTTTTCGCTGCTTATGTTATCGTTGTCGTCGTCGTCGAGCTTTCAATTTGTTGTTTATTCATCATCAATTTATTGTTCAGATTTCAGTAATATTATCCACAAGAGGTTTGTACTATTCTCTGCTTCAACTATTTATTCTTATTGGGCGTGTGTTCTTCTTTCCTCTTCTATTCGCTATGTGCATATTATGCTTTTCACAGTACCCCCTTTTGTTCCGGTCAGCAGCGCCATTTTAATTGCTGCCCCTTTTTATGTTTCTCCATTTATTCGCGTTTTTTGGAAAAAAGAAAATCTTTAGCTTGTGTTAACTGTTTGAACATAATCAATTTGGCATTTTGTTTATTAACACAATTTTCTTTGCCAGTCAAGAATTGTACACAGTTTTCATAGATATATTTGCACCTTTTTCGTAGATATATTTGTGTGTGTACATGTTTTGTATGTATCGCATTAACCCAGAAAAGCGAATACAGTTGAGGTATAAGAAAATGTATTCAAAGTGTTGAAAATTAAATGAATACATACTTATAATTGAGAAAAGTTACGAAAATATCTAGCAAGAACTTTGACAATAAGTTAAAGTTCATTTGCAGATCATTATCAGATCAATGAGTTCCAAGATATGCCTCTTAAAATGTGCACTATATGTAAAATATGTTTTGATATAAAGAGAACTATAATTTGAGTCTTATATAGTTTGGTTTTAAAAAGATACGTTCTGCATTTAATCACAGTGAAGCTAAAGATTTTGGTTTCCAAACCTTTTTTGACTGTTTGATATATTGAATTTTGCAGATATTCTTTATCTTTTTGTATGGAAAATATTTATCGTCTCTTATATGGGTTTCTCTACTGATCTATATGATAAATCTTGTTTTCAGCAAAAACTTTTTAATCTTTTCTGCATATTTAAATGAAATAATTCTTCAATTTCACAGCAATTTAAGAAAAAAGAAACGTAAATATAACTTTAATATATAGTACTAAGTTAGATGTAGTTGTAGCTAATCATCAAAGCGGGATCAATGCACCTTTTTTCTCAGGCACAGGCCATAAAAACAACAATAACAACAGCAATAACAACAACTGCCTGGCTGCATATCCTGCCAGCCTACCGATCCTGAGCGCTGATCCTGCCCCTGCCCCTGTCATGCCTTTGCCTCTTCGTGCAGTCTTTGTTGTTGTTGTTGCTGCTGTCCCATTCAAAAAGGGCGCTCACTCGACTAAAGAAAAAAGTTGCAGCTGTTTCCCTGTTTGCTTGGCAACAACAACAACAACAACAACATCAACGACGGCAGCAGCAACAACAACTGGCTTCAGCAGGAGCAGGGGTCGCAGTCAGGCATCTGCTGCATGCGGCAAGCTGGCAGCCTTTGTAAATCTCTCTCTCTCTTTCTCTTTCTTTCTTATTGCTGCTGCACAGTTACAGATCGAGTAGGAATAAGAAGAACTACAAAACGACACAATGTCCGATATACCACGTATAATGGTATTCCGTCCCACCTGGGAGGAGTTCAAGGACTTTCCCAAATATATTGCATATATGGAATCGACGGGCGCACACAAGGCTGGCCTGGCCAAGGTGGTGCCGCCGGTTGAGTGGGTGCCACGGCGCAGTGGTTATATGAATTTGGATGCATTGAATGTGACAATACCAGCGCCAATTTGCCAAGTGGTAACTGGTAAACAGGGCTACTATCAACAGATCAATATACAAAAGAAACCGCTGACCGTTAAGCAGTTTAGTGAATTGGCCAACACGGAACGTTATGCGACGCCAAAGCATTTCGATTTCGAAGATCTGGAACGTAAATACTGGAAGAACATCACCTATGTGGCGCCCATTTACGGCGCCGATGTCAGTGGCAGCATAACAGACGCCGATCAGGATGTAAGTGATCTATAGCAGTAGTTTCATATATGAGGTAGTCTCACTTGCCCCTCCGTCTATTGTGTTCGCAGAGCTGGAACATCAATCGACTGGGCACCATATTGGACTATGTCAACAAGGACTATAATATACAGATAGATGGCGTCAATACTGCTTACTTATACTTTGGCATGTGGAAAACAACCTTTGCCTGGCACACAGAGGATATGGATTTGTATTCGATAAACTATCTACACTTTGGGGCACCCAAGACGTGGTATGTGGTGCCGCCGGAATATGGCCGCAGGCTGGAGAAGGTTGCCAATCAGTATTTCCCGGCCAGTTACAAGAACTGCAATGGGTATTTGCGTCATAAAATGACATTGATATCGCCACAGATACTCAAGCAGCACAATGTGCCAGTCAGCAAGGTACATAGCCAGAGGGAAGGAGGCGTTAGTAGAATCTTTTTTATTATATTCCCCCCTTTTACCATTCAGATCACACAGGAGTCGGGAGAGATTATGATAACGTTTCCATTTGGTTATCATGCTGGCTTCAATCACGGCTTCAATTGCGCCGAATCAACAAATTTTGCCATGGAACGCTGGATTGAGTACGGCAAGCGTGCAACGCAATGTACCTGCAGCAATGATATGGTAAAGATCTCAATGGATACTTTTGTGAAGCGATTCCAGAGTGAACGCTACGAAGCCTGGCTGGAGGGACGCGATATGGGGCGGCATCCAGAAGATCCACCGAATACGGTGCCAACACCAGCGTTGCTGCCACCGCATCTCAATGCGCTGCTGTGTGATAAAAAGTGCGTTTATATAGCGACTATTTCTAGGCGAAACAGCTAATGTATTGCCATCTTGCTCTCTCTCCTCTTTCCTCATTAGAATGAAGAAGCAATGCAATCCCACCAAGGCAAAGAGCTTTAAGGAGCGCAATCCTGATTTGGACTTGGATGAAATCCAACAGAATCCTAATGTGCCCGATGATGTGAAGGCTATGTTGAAGGAGAGTGTATTGACGCTGCAAGAAGAGGACGCTGACTACACGCCCGACGAGTCGATGAGTCTGCAGAGTCCCGCCGACTTCAAGACCAAGCAGGAGTTGCTTGAGTACATGGACGATGGCACCGGTGAGACAGCAGCGCTGCCCCCTTCACTATTTGTTTCAGTATCAAAACCCCTTTCTGTTTCTCTCCCTCTCTCTCTCTCTCTCTTCGTTGCTTTATTTATTCATTTCAACAGAGGACGATGATGAGGAGGAGGACTTCAAGCGTCGCAAACAGAAGCGCAAATACGATGCGGACTACGATGATGATTGGCTGGCGAGCAAACGTCGCAGGAACTCCTCGCGCAACAGCAGTCGTGGCCGCAGTCCGCGCGCCAACAACAACAAAGACGAT
Source organism: Zaprionus indianus (assembly GCA_018904595.1). Taxonomy (NCBI): domain Eukaryota; kingdom Metazoa; phylum Arthropoda; class Insecta; order Diptera; family Drosophilidae; genus Zaprionus; species Zaprionus indianus. The sequence continues at coordinate 957,374 of JAEIHA010000709.1, read as the reverse complement.
CGCTCCATATCGCCGGCTTCCTCCACTTCTACGTCCTCCACATCGCGTGCGGCACGTGGCGGTGGCTCACGTGCCAAGACGAATTCGACGCCGCGTAAAACACCAACGAGGCGAAAAAAGGAGGCGCCGCCGACAGGCAGCAGCAGCAACAGTGCAGCAGCAGCGGCGGCAACAAGAGACATTACAGCAGCGTTAACAGCAGCAGCAGCAACATCACCCACACCAGCAGCAACAACAACAACAACATCATTGACAGCACCAATATCATCTCCGACGACAGTAGCAGCAGTAACAACAGCAGCAACTACAATAACAGCAGCTGCTGACGTCGTTGTAGGTGAGAGCAACAACCACATCAACAGCAACATCAGCAACATAGTGCACAGCGACAGCAGCAGCAACGCAACAACAACAACAGCATTCACAACTACAGCAACAACAACAACAACAACAAGAACCCTAGTTACAAATGATTCACAATCATCATCATCATCATCCAGCATCATCATTGAGCAAACGAGCAATCCACCAGCAAATCCTGCATCCCGTTAACTAACATCAAACTATATCCACAATATCCATATCCATCCTGAGTAATCATCATTATTTCTTGTTTCCAACTTCAAACTCCTCATCGCATTCTCCACAGTCGCGCTTGTGTGTGTCTTCTCCACTTCGTCGTTAATCTTTTGTTTTTTTTTAATTTTTCGTTTCGCTTTCTGTCTTTTGTTTGTTTTTATCAACAAACTAAATCGAAAATTGTCTTTTAAAAATGTGTGTCCTACTTTGTAAGCGCCTGAGAAATATATATACGAGAGAGTTATACATAGATATATATACATATAAAGAAGAATGAATAAGAAAAGAAAATAACTATGCTAAAAAAAAACTAACCAAAAACCAAAACTGTTTTACTAAATATCGACTGTGTGTGTGTCTCGAGAGGATATTCGACTTGGTTGGGCTGCAGTTTCATCGGTTGTTTCCACCTTCAACTTCCACTTTAGGTTTGATCGATTCGACACGTTGTGCTTTTCCCTCTCTCTTTCGCTTTCTCTCACGCTCTCTTTCCCCCCTCACTTCCCTTGTCTCTTCATCTGTGTGCGTGTGTGTGCGCATGTGTGTGTGTGTTTGCCGCTTTTGAACTCCCACGCTTACATGCCACCATAACAACAAGAACAACAACAACAACACCTACAACCACAACAACATCCAATCACAACAACAACATTAACTACTATAATCGCACAAATAATACAAATCTCGACACAATTTTTACAGATGCCAAACGCAGGCTCAACGAACAACAACAGCAACAGCAGCAACCGTTGCAATTCATGCAACAAGCCCGAAAATTTGAGGGAAAAATACCAAAAATAAGTCAACAACAACAACAAAGCGCCAACTCCAGCGCAACAGCAACACGAACCACATCTAGTCAGCCGCCAATTGCCAACATGTTGCCCGCAGCCAATACACTAAATGGCATTCCACAGCAGCAGCAGCAGCAACAACAGCAGCAGCAGCAGCAACAACAATACAGCAGTACAGACGGCAACGTCTATCAGCTGCAGAACGAAATACTCTGTGATGCGAATGGACAAGCAACGACAACAGCGACGGCCACATATCAGACAACAGTTGCCGCCGCCGTTGCCAGCAGCAACAGCAGCCCGCAACACCACCAGCAGCATCAGCAGCAGCAGCAACATCAACACCAGCAGCAGCAACAACATGTTGCCGGTAAGTTAGCAACTCCTTATTGAATGTTGTTTTGTAGTTATTTTGCTTTCGTTTTTTGTGCTCGTAACAATTTGGTATTTAATTGGTATTCTTTTGGTATTTAACATAACTTAGCAAGACTAACCATTGTTTATTTTTCATTTCAACACGATTCCAATTGGCGACTCAAGCGCGCATCATTATCATTTTCATTAACAAGGCATTGAAAATTTTATTTTGTAGTATTTTTTTGTTTCTTAAAAGTTGTTTGAAAAAAAAGAAACCTAATGGAAAATCAGTTGTATGTTTCATTTGTTATATTTTGTTGAACTGGCTTCCATTTGCGGTGTTTTTTCACTACTTAATGGGCTGAAAATACCAAACTCCGATATAGAAATACATGTGTGTGTTATGTGAATTCAGTTGATTCAGATTTCATTGAAATCCAAAAATTAAACGCATTCTATCAACTCAATAACAAATCGCTTATCAATTCCCTCTTTGACACTCTCTATACACTCTCCATATCATTTTGAGCAAACCTTCTATCTCGCCTTACTGAAAGAAATTCAAAGAATAAACATTATATTTTAACATAAATAAATGCACAAAATCAAACCAGGCCCCTAAAAACCTTATAGTAAACAGATAACTATGCCAAAAGCCCAAGACATATTTATTTACCAATTGAATTATTCTTATTATGATTATTATTATTATTTATTTAGTGTATGTATTTATTTAATTTATATCTGATTTAGTTTATTTTGTAAGCTTTATTTTGTTCATAATGGAAGGAAGTGCACAGAGTTGAGTGGTTTAATAGTAATATATTTTCTTCTATTCCAACACCTTCCATTATGAACTCAGAGAGTAGTTTATTTTTTTGTTAGATGTATTTGCATTTTGCGATTTTATTTGTATTTTAAGTATTTTATTTAGTATTTAAATACTTATTTTATATCTTATTGGAATCTCTAGACTGTAAATTTGTATTATTTTTAGAGAACTGCAATTTCTAGAATTGTTGAATTTATTTTGTTTCGATTGCAACTGTATGAACTAAAGAAAGAATACCAAACTATATTTAATCAGTAGAAACTAAGTAAAGAAAGCAAAAATAAAAATCAATTCACTCATATCTTGCTATGTAGATAATGCAGGTGTGGGATATAAATGCCCTAAGTAAAGCCTGTTTGTATCGATTATTTGTAGAGCGGTGGCAAAACTATCGAGTGTACTGTGCCTAAGCGTCTTTTTTACTATCAATAGCAAAGTGTCGCCAGTACTATCGATAGTTTTGCCACTCCAATTTGTAGTTGTTTTTTTTTTTTTTAATTTTGCACACACAACATTTAATTGATTTTATTTTCGGTATCTAATTTTGAGTGAATTGTTGATTGATTTCGATTACGATTACAATTTCGATTTCGAATGATTTTCGAATTGATTTATTGATTATTTATGCAAATATTACATTGAAACACATCTTTTATATATGAACCGAACCGAATATGTACTTTCAATCAATATAAACAAAAGACAATGTGGTCACAACTATTAGTTCGTCCTCCATCCTGCATACGAACGCCACGTCTAACGGATCAGCGGACGGACAACAGCAGCAGCAACAACAGCAACAACAACAACAACAACAGCCACAATATCATTATATAACAACAACGGGAGAGGATGGCCAGACGCCGACGACAATAGTCTTTGAGAACTACAACGGAGGATTGCCAACGGCGACGGCGGTTAGCGCCGCCCCAGCGACAACGGCAACAACTCCAGTGGTGGGTGCTGCCACAACTGCGGCGACAACAACAACAACAGCACTTGTGAACACCGATGGAACCATCATTGAGTTCGATGGCAGCACATACGAGGAGTATCATGTGCTGAAGAGCGAACCGGGCAGCAGTGATTGCCTGAGCAATGGCAGCAGCGCTGTGGCGGCCGATATCATTAAGTATGAGCCGCAGCATGTGGGCGATGAGGAGGAACTGATGGAGGAGGACGAGGAGACGGCGCTGCAAGTGAAATACGAGGAGCAGAGCATGGAGCATGATCATGAGTTCGAGGAATATCATGTGATCAAGGCCGAAGTGGAGGCTGAGGCTGCCGAAGCTGCAGCTGGCACCACAAGCTACACCATCTCAGGCAGCGGGCAACAGCCGCAGCAGCAGCAGCAACAACAACAGACACAGCAACATGCCATCAATGATGCATTGCCCGGCATGATGTCCAAAGCGGCGGCGGCGAAACAAAAGCGAAAGCGTAAAACGCGCGTCATTGCGGAGGATGAGCAGGGCGAATATCTGGAGAAGATGAGCGTACGTGGCCTGGACATTGCGCGCTACGAGCACATCATTGATGGTGTCGCCTATTGCCTGGTCTGTGCCAAGAACGACATCTTCAAGACGTTCAAGAACAAGTACAGCTTCCAGCGACACGCGTATCTCTTCCACGAGGGACAGAATCGCAAGATATTCGCCTGCCCCATTTGCAACAAGGAGTTCTCGCGACCCGACAAGATGAAGATGCACAAGAAGGACAAGCACGGGGATGTACCGATGCCACCTTCCGCAACAGCGACGCCACAGAAATCCGATACGGCAGGCACGCCCGCAGCCAAGCGACCGCGTACGTCACGTACACCGCGGGTGCGCAAGCTGAAGACAGGCGACGGCACCACGCCCAGCAGTACGCCCACCAAGAAGCGACTGGCGCAAATTGACAGTGTGCTGGATGATGTGCAGAATGCCGAAGTGGATCAGCAACAGCAACAGCAGCAGCAGCAGACAACAACAGTTGCAGCAACAGCAGCAGGCAACTTCAGCGTTAACACAACAGCAACAACAGCAGCAGCAGCAACAACAGCAGCCGCAACAGCAACAGTTGCAGACGTTGCCATCGCTGGACTTCAGCGGCATGATACTGCCAGGTGGTGCTCAATTAGCGCTAGCCAATCCTGGCGCCAGCAGCTCCATGGCCCTGCAACGCGGCCAGGCGACACCAACGCAAACGGCACAGCCGACAACAACAACACTCATCTATTCCAATCAACTGGAGTTGCAGCAGGCACTGTTGCAGCAACAGTTGCAGGGCCAGAGCATCATGATTCAGGATCAGGCGGGCAATTTGGTGCCACTGCAGCTGGACGGCACGCAGACGATATACACCACAGCGCCAGCGCCGGCGCCACAGCGACAACAGCAGCAGCAACCAGCAACGTATCAGCAACAGCAGCCGCAGCAGGTGGTTACCAGCAGTCAGGCGCAAACGCAACCCACGCACTACGAGCTGGACAATGTGACGTATCTGAGCTCCACTGCCACAGCCACGCCCACGCTGCCCAATGATCAGCAACAGCAGCAGCAACAACAACAACAGCAGCAACAGCACGTCATTGGCACTGTGCAAAGCTATCAGATACTCACGCCCGATGGCCTGCAGAGTTTCCAGCCCAAACTGGAGCCCAGCGAACTTGGCGATCTGTGTCCGTACTCGATGAGTGCCACAGCGGCACCTCAGTACACGTTCACGACGCACGCCAGCACACAGCCCACGTTGAATGCGAATGCGCTGGATGCGCAAACGCAGCAACAGCAGCAGCAGCATCACCAGCAGCAACAGCACCACCAGCAGCAGCAGCAGTCACAGCAGCAACAGTTGCTGCAGCAGCATCAGTTCGGACACAATCCGCATCAACAGTTTATGGAGCTGAAGAATGAGCTGCTGATCAAGAGCAGCGATGCCTACACGCTGGACGCCACCTCCATGTACCACCTGCCCTTCTCGCCCACCTCGATGATAAATGCGGTCAACGATGTGAATACCTCGTCCCTGCTGGAGACCAAAGAGATTAGGTAAAGCCAACAACTAACATTTTATGCTATCTCCCCCTCCCTCTGTCTCTCTATCTGTATCTATCTATCGATCTAGATATTTTACTTCCAGCTAATCGTAAGCTCTTTATAGTGCATTAGACTCGCTCTCTCTTTCACACTCTCTCTTCTAGTACTTGCTCTCTCTCTCTGTCTAACCCTCTCTCTTATCAGTTTGTTGCGTAGTCGACGGTGGCGCTGCGATATTGTTGCAGCTGCTGTTTCGTTTCCATTTCGTTGCGTTTCGACTTTATAATTTCTCTTTTAGTGTTGAACAACGTCGCGCCAGCTACTAAAATAAAAAAAAAAATAACTGAATTTCAAAAGAATAAAACAAACTGTAAACAGCATTAACAACACTTAGTTTATAATTTAAGCAATTTTCTTGTAGTCTACATGATATCTATATATATAAATTGTATATAAGTATAATTTAAACTTTATTTAACAATTAATCGACTAATGCCATTTTAGTTATTATTATTGTAGTTATTTATATTTATCTTTTGAATTGTGCATTTATTTATGGTTTATAAAGTATTTATTCTGTTTTCTATTCGGCTTATTGTTGCTATAAACGTATCAACATTGAGTGTCAACATTTACAGAAAAACACAGACATATATATTTTACATATATTCGTTTATGTGTAAATATTATTCAATTTTTGTAATCTTTTACTTTTGGAATTTCTCACATAATTCAATTTTATTCAATGCGATTTTGTTCTTTTTTTCTTTCTTTCTTGTTTTATTTTATGTACACAAAACCAACCCACCAACCAACCAATCAAACAAACAATCAAATGAATTCGCAAATAACCGAATAACTCATAAACATATATAGCTACGATATATCAGAAGCCGTGCTTCTAGCGCTCTGAGAACCGCCAACAAAAACAACAGCAACCAGAGAAATAAAACAACAACAACAACTGCAGCCAAAGTACCAAATACAAAAAAAAAAAAAAAAAACAAATTTTAAATTGTTTATAAAGGATGCAAGTTCCTCCTTCGAGCGTAGAGAAAAGCAAAGCAACGCAAATGGAAACCATTTACAATGTTAGCTCTGGGCGGAAGATCCCCAACATAACACACTATATATATATATATATATTCTAATTTATCAGATATATATCAGTATCAGTTATCAGCTGTGCTTATATAGTGCTTCAACACATCCTCACATAATACTCAAAAACTCATTTAACACCTCAAACAACACTCTCGGCACTAACACACTAGTGTGTGTGTGTGTGTGTGTGCACGTGCGAGTGTGTGTGAACACAACAAGAACAACAACTGTCTTTTAATTACTTTTGTGCACCTCATAAACATTTCATTTGCATTGGACACAATTCATTTACATAACAAAAACAAACCTAAAAAAAAAATAAAACAAAACTTAACTAATAAAATGGGACGTTTTAGTGCAAGGTATGTGTACTTTTTTATTCGCTTTATTTATTGGTTTAAATATTTTATGGTTTTATTAACAACATGCTTGTTTGTTGTCTCATTCTTCATTGTTTATTTCATTTTGAAAAACCTTTTTGAGGCAAAAAATAAGGGAACCATAAAGCATTTATTTTTTCTATGTTTTTATTTTAAATTGGATATTATTTTGGGTTTCTTGGCACGCTATAAATTTAATTTAAATTATTAATTTTCATTTTGCATACATCCTAATTGGCCTAACGAATTGGTAACCAGAATAAACTAAACTCAAACAACCTATATCGGATATGATATAGCCACACGCCCGTGTACATAACTGACCCTCATCTCTCATCCAGCTTCGCTTTGAAGAACTTTTAATTTACTAACCCCAACGAAAAAAAAAAGAAGAAATTCTAACAAAATAAATTTAAAAACAATTAAATTTTCAATATTAAAAAAATGTTTTTCTTTTTCATTTTTCTGCTTTTATGTTCGCCCTCCCGTTGTGTTTATGTTTTGTGTTGTTTTTCGACTTATGATTTGCACACAAAATTCATAAACATGCGACACAACAACATCAACAACAACAACATCATCAACACAAAAGGTTCTTCTAAACAACAACAACAACAATACTGCAAGAGCAATCACAGCCAGTTCAAGCGGCCATACACACCACGCAACAACAGCAACAACAACAACAAGAACAGTAACCACAGCAACACTCAGAACAACATGCACAACAACAACAAGAACTACAGTAACAACAGCTGGCAGCGCATCCATCACAATGAGTTTGTCATGAAACAGACAAATTTAAGCAACAGCAGCAGCAACAATATTAAGCAAAGCAACAGCAACATTGGCAACAATTGCTCTAGCAACAGCAACAGCAATCGTAGCGCCGCGGTCAGTTTCGTCGACAAGTTCGCTGACTTTCTAACACATATCCGTAGCACATGCCCAACCGCCTCCAAAGTGCAAATGAATCCTAATAATTACAATGCCGTTTCATCTCTCATTCCCCATCCTAACAACAATAGCAATGGCAACGGCAACAGCACCAACACCAGCGGCGGCAATGCCAACAACGCCAGCAGCAACACGAACAGCAGCAACAACAACAACAACGTAAGCAGCAGCAATGGCATCAAAGCGACCATTGGCAAGAAGACGCCAGTGATATTGCTGGCCGCACGTGGAGCTGCTCACAAAACACTGCAGCAGCAGCAGCAACAGCAGCAACAACATCCGCCTCTCAGTCTCATCAATGGCAGCACAGCGGGAACGGCAGGCAAAGCGGCGGTCACTTTGGTGCGTCTCAATGCCAATGCCAGCAATCGCACTCGCCAGGTGATTATCACGCCAGACGCAGCTAGTCTGCAGCAGCAGCAGCAACAGCAGCAGCAGCAACAGCAGCAGCAACAACAACAGCAGCAACAGCAGCAGCAGCAGCAACAACAACAGCAGCAGCAGTTAATTGAGCAAGAGCTGGAGGAGGAAGAGGAACAGCTGATCGATGAGGATGAAGTGTATGAAGACGATGCAGCTGCTCTGAATGCCGCCTTATCCTCGTCGACAGCTCAGATACTACGCAAATTCCGCATTCCCAAGGGCACAGCACTGACAGCCAAGACTGGAGGCGATGGCTACCTGGCCATGCCCACGCCAACGCCTTCACCGCCCGTTGCTGCTGTTGGTGCAGCCACTGTAACACTCGATGCGTCTGGTTATGTGGATAATACCGATGACATTATCGAGGAGCTCAATGAGGATGATCTGGTCGAGGAGGTCATCGATGAGGAGGCCACCTGCGAGGAACAGCAAGTGTTGTTGCAGCAGCAGCAGCAACAGCAGCAAGCAGCTGCTGGTGACAACGACGGTCTCGATCTGAGCAGCACCAGCAATCAGAACAATAACAATGCAACGACAGCAGCAGCAACAACAACATCAGCCATGTTGTTGCAAGCACCGCAGCAGCAGCAGCAACAACAACAACCGGCAGCGCTGCAGCTACAGACTGTGGGACCCAACGGCACCGTCACCTGCTTCAATTTGCCGCCAAACACAATTCTGGTGCAGTCATCCGATGGCAGCATCATTGCTCACCCCAGCAAGGCTGGGCAACAGCAGCTCATTGTCTTGCCCGCCGATTGGCCAACGAATGCTGTAGCGAATGCTGTGTCGCTCTCTGCCGAGCCGGCAGCAACAGCAACGGCAGCTCCTCCAGCACCGCAACCTGCGCAGCAGACGCAAACGTTGCTGTTGACTGCAGATGGCACTGCCATACCAATAATGGCGCCACTGCAGCAGCATCAACAACAGCAGCAGCAGCAGCAACACCAACAACAGCAGCAGCAGCAGCAACAGGCCGCAGCTGTTGCTGCTGCGGCGCAACTATTTGCTGCGTAGGGTCTAATGGGTGGCCAAATGGGTCGATTTTTGAATAATGCCACAATAATGCCAACAACATATTTCTTTTAGACGCGTTGCGCCTGCCCCAAGGCAACGCCGGATGTTGTGGCACAGCCCAGCACAGCCCGTTGCCTTGTCGCACGTGCAACACGAAGTAACGATCTAGTTATCAGTCTCTTTTATATTCTTCCAACCCCGACCAACTTGTTCAAGGGCAGCAAACAAAAATCGACGCATTTGGCCACCAACAGAGAAGCAACAAAAACAAAACAAAAACAAAGCAAAAACAAAAACAAAGCAAAACGAAATGAAAGTCAAATCAAAAAGTAATCAATCTATAGGATCAGCCAAGTTAAACTTAATGAAAACCGACTCAATTGTAAAGCTATGCGAAACTGATATTACATAATGATAATGTGCATACCAAATTTATTTTTCTATCGATTATAAACCTAAACACACACACACACATACACATTTATCGATATAAATTGTCGAAAGGAATCCTATGAATGCCTATATATACATATAGTATATATACTTATATATTACTGTAATCTTATGTTTATGTTCATGTTGTGCGCAAATGCAATTTCAAATGTTGTTCCACACAAACAAACACACACAGAGACACACACGCCCTCACTCACACACACACACACACACAAACAAACAAACACATTATTCAATTAAATTATTTTCATAATCTTAAGTAGTCTAAGTGCAAAAAGCAAAAACAAAAAAGAGAATCCACCTACGAGACGCCCGAGCCCAGTTTTTATTCACATAACAATTTGCCGCGTTGCAAAGTTTGTGTTAAACTTAATTTTACGTTAAATTAAAACTACGTTGTATTATTATTAACGAAGAAAAACAAAATCGAAAGATGACTAACTCATAATTTCAGCTTACTAAACACTAAACACACTAATTTAATTAAACTACTTGAATACCGTACTATATAATTATATGTATTCATAAATATGTATAATCTGTTCCTTTGCTGCTATGTAACGTACTCATTTTGAGAATATTCCCCCTTTTCCCCTCATCGTCCCTCTATATCTATCATAATTTATTTACATTCATTTCATCCTTTTATTGTTGTCCCCCACCTTCATCTGACCCTCCCAATATGTTGTATATTTTTTAAACGTCAAGCTACTTGTATAATTATCGTATACATTTTATTTGCAATTTTGTTAAGCCATCCGACATAAGAACATTAAAGCATAGCACTGACCTAAGTTTGTTAATACTTAAGCCTGGTCCTAGAGAGTTAAGATCAATGTATTTTTCATACACAAACAAACACACACACACAGACATTGAGAATGAAAAATCAAGAAAATTGAAAGAAACTGAAGTTATTAAGATTAAGCCTAAAAGAACTATTATATAATACTAATGGAAGACAATGATTCAAAGCATATGTAGCAAGTAAGACAAAAAAGCAAAAACGAAATATTTAAATAATATTGAAAAGTGAATTACACTTTTTGTAAGATAAATAATTAGTTGGTAAGTTGTAACGGAATAACGAAACTTCAAGCAAATAATTAAGCAACATGCGTAGAATACATTATGTATAAAAAACTCTATAAATAACATACATTTAAACATATATGGAAATAAAAAATATATATATTTATTATAAACAAACAAAAAATACAATTAAAAAAAATTCAAAGCAAATAAAGAATAAAATTATAAATTATAAAAAGACAGGAAATTGAGCAATATTGGGATTATATTTCAGGCGATTAAAATAAAGGTAAGTTATAAAATTGCCGATAAGGATTAATATTATATACATATAATATATATGACGCGATGCCTTCCCGAATGAGTTTATAAAACTACACCTATGTATATATAATATATATATATATTTATTTCAATGTTGGCTGGCGTAACATTAACAAAAACTATAGCTAGGCTTGAAATTCACATCTGAATATTATATACATGCATGTATAACTTCATATATATAGTATTAACAAGAAATCTGGTGTCTAATCGCTAATCCGTGCATACACGACAGCCGTGCGTGAAGGTGCATAGATTTGGATGAAATTCGTGCGTCCAGCATAGCCCCAGGGATCCGAAACATGCTTGCAATTGGTGTCAATGCGATTGTGGCCACCGAAGAGAGGATCATCTGAGGAGAGTACCGCCTGGTAGGTGCCCGCCCAGTTGGTGCCCACACGGTAATCAGTGAAGCTTTGCGTCGGATGGAAATTGAAGACAAACACAAGGCCAGCCCGCTCGAAGGCGATTGTCTTGTCGCCCTGATGCTTCCAGCTGACGTAGGCAGGTCCAGAGTGCAGCCAGCCATAGCGTTCCTCCAGCTCGTTCATGGCACGATCGAATTCGTTAAGGTATTTATACTTCAGCAATGGATCATCCACCAGATTCCATTGTCGGCGCGCATAGTGATACGAGTCATTGTTGCCGACACGCGGAAAGTCAAGCCACTCTGGATGTCCGAACTCGTTGCCCATAAAATTGAGATATGCCTCACCGCCCAATGAGTGCGTAATGAGGCGTATCATCTTGTGCAGCGCCAGGCCGCGATCAATGATCAGCGACGAGTCGGACAGTGTGGACATGTGCGTGTACATTTCCTTGTCCATCAGCCAGAAAGCAATAGTCTTATCACCCACCAATGCCTGATCGTGCGACTCGGCATAGGCCACAGTGTTCTCCATCCAGCGTCGATTGGTCAGTGTATGCACCACATTGCCAATGTCCCACTCATCATCGCTCTGCTCCTTAAGCAGCTCAATCCATTTGTCCGGAATGGCCATGCCCAGACGATAATCAAAGCCAATGCCGCCCTCCGAAACGGGGCGACACAATGTGGGCATGCCGGAGACATCCTTAAGAGAAAAAGAGAGAGATAAAGTTGAACGTAAGGAACACATACACATACATCTAGTTGATTATTTAAGACTTACCTCTGCTATGGTAATGATATCCGGATCGAGTTGGTGCAGCATGTGATTGGCCAGTCCCAGATAGTTAAGGGAATCCGTGTCCACATTGAGACCGAAGTACTCGTTGTAGTCGCCGCTGAAGCCTTCGCCAATGCCGCGTGAATGATACAGCATAGAGGTGACACCATCGAAGCGATAGCCATCGAAGTTGTACTCGTCGTGCCACCAGCGCAGATTGGACAACAGGAAGCGCAGCACCTCGTGCTCCGTGTAGTTGAAGAGGCGACTGTCCCACAGCGAATGCTCACCGCGGGCGCCATCGTGGAAGAAACCGGCATTGGTGCCGTCGAATTGATTGAGTCCATCCTGGACGTTCTTGGAAGCATGGGAATGCACCACATCGAGCAGCACGTACAATCCCTGGGCATGTGCCACATCGATCATGCGCTTCAGTTGCTCTGGATTGCCATAACGACTGGACGCGGCAAAGAAGCTAGTCACCTGATAGCCAAAGCTAGCATAGTAAGCGTGCTCCATAATGGCCATCACCTGAATGCAGTTGTATCCCTGGCGCTTTATACGCGGCACAATGCGATCGGCGAACTCATCGTAGGTACCGACACGCGGCTCCTGCGATGCAATGCCCACATGGCACTCGTAGATGCGCAAGGACTTGGGCTTGGGCGGACGGGAATGCTGACGCTGATAGCACTCCGATGCCGGTGGCTGCCACACATATTGCTTATAGTTGACACCCTGATTGGCCGACTTGGGTGGCTGCACCACGTACTTGGCCCACGGTGACAGGCGATCAAGCAGTTGACCATGCTGGTTGCGAATGATGACCTTAATCTCGCTGAGATGTTTAATCGGAGCACTGCCATCAGCGTTCGCCGGCAAATGCAGTTCCCATTTGCCGAAAGGAAGCTTCTTGTACGGATGCGATTCCCAGTGCCAGTTGTCTGTTTGAATTTGAAATTGAATTTGAGTTGAAATTGTTATCGATAAACATGTTAAGGTCACCCTAGGCGCCAGGGATACTCACTGAAATCACCGGTTAGGTACACATCCCTTGCACCCGGCGCCCATTCGCGTGCTATAACTGAGTTATCCGGCTGAAAGTGCAGACCATAATATTTGTAGCCCTGAGTGAACTCATCGATGCCGCCCTCACACTGATCGATCTTGTTAATCCATTCCTTTAGGACGCCATGTCTAGCGAACAGAGAGAACAAAAAGGAATGAAAATTAAAAACAAAACACGGAAATAAAATTAAGTGCGCCCAAGGCCAAGGTAGAACAGATGTCGCGACGGCTGCTCCAAATGTTTATAGCACGCACGCAGAGCCCACGGCGGCAGCAGAGACGAAGTAAATTAGACGCTAATGACCTTCATGTGACATTGGTCAACGCAGTTTTTCCAACTGCACCTGGCGTCGCCGCCACAAACACAGTTGATATGACTATGCAGCGGACAACAACAACAATAATCCCTGTTTGTTGTTTTATGCCCCGTTCCAAACCAATAGGTGCTTATCAGCCGGCATCAAGTTTGGATTACATGACGGGCGTCGCGCGCGTTGTTGTTTGCATTTTTGCCTTTGCTCTTTTTGTGTTGGTTTTTTTCTATGAACTTCTCAACTCACCGGCGACGAATCTCCCGCTCGAAAGGCTTCAGATAGCCATCCATTTGGAAGAGCTTATCAATGTCCTTAACCTCCACGTTCATAGCGTCGCCCATGTCGCACAATCAGAAAAAATAAAACAGCTAATGGAAGAGAACTAGCGCACCCACCGGCGCTGCGTGCAAATTGAGAACTGCGATGTATGCCGAGAACTGGCCCCAACACTAAAGCTTTGACGGAGAGCTTTTTTGCAGGCGGCGGCGGCATGAAGCAACAGCTGTTCGTGCTGCTTCTTTATTGTTGTGTTTTGTTGCGCTTATTCGCGCATATAAACAACAACATAGCAATTAATGGCATAGTGTTGCTGCTGATAAGAGAGTGGAAGCTGATAATGCGAGTTTGGACTCACATACATGGGTACACATACACGCACAAGTACACGGCAACGATGCTGGCATGCTAATTGGCTTCGATTACCAATACGATTGCCATTGACATCTTTGAACCGGCGCCACAGAATCGATTTGCGTTTTTATTATGTAAAGGTTGAATAGAATATTACAAAGTTCTTACATTAAAATAATCGTTGCTATGTCATGCATATAGTATGCAAATGTAAAAAAAGCTCGTCAGAGCAATGTAATGATTGAGTAAGTATAAAACGGTACCTACTTCATTACTCATTACTCATCACACTCATTATAATTGTTTAACATGAACTTATATTCGAACATTAGATTTGGCGCCCATGCAATTACAAATGCTTATGTGACCATAATTTTTTTTGTTTCGATACTCTATAGCAAATGTATCGATACTTATCAGATAAATTATCAAACGCATCACTGACCTATAGCTGAACTGCATACCAACCACAAACAGCTGTTCTGCTTAGCGGCCATTTGCAGTCTGTTTTAGCGTCGCGGGTGTGAAGGAAGGCTCTTCGTTTCTTACGTTTAGTTTTAAGTTTCGCGCTTTTTACTAAATGCCGGTGTCGCCCAAAATAAGTTAGACACAGCATAAGGCAACGGTGGGTGTGCGCGACAATGAATTATATCTGAATTGTTCGATAACATATTTCTAATAATATGTACAATTGCATAGGCAATTTGTATGTTTTAAACGTTTATTACTTACACAAACACAACAATAAGAAGACAAAATGGGTCGCAGCCGCAGTCCCGCTTCGCCCGCACACAGACGAAGGGAAAAGGAGCGGACAGAGCGTAAAAAACGACGAGAACGACGCTCAAGAGAGAGAGAAGCCATCGGCGTTGGAAGCACAGGCAGCAGCAGCAATCGACGTGACCGGGAACGTGATCGCGAACGAGAGCGTGAACGTGACCGAAGCCGCAGCCGTGACAGAGAACGTGTGCGGGGCAGGCGTTCTAGGTGAATAAGCAAGTGTAGTGTACCAAACCATCATGATAAGTATAAAGTAATAGAAATTTATTACTTATTTAACACAATAAGGCATGATAAGTTAACTACAAAGCATGGCTAATGGGAATATGTTGTGGAACAAGTTATCTGAACTGGTTCAGGTGAACGAGTATGACAGTATTTTATGCAACCCTGTTTCTGTTTTGACAGTTCAAGTAGTTCCCTCTCTGTAGCACATTTGTTCTTTTTCGGCAACCGCTCAACAAATTACCACGTGAAGTGAAATTCGCGAATTTCATCATAGAAAGTAACGAATATCGAAATAAAAAGAGTAAAAAGTAAAGAGCAGCAAGTGCTGAGCATTAGAAGCCAATCAGAGTAGACAACAGACGCAGCAAATAAATACTAAATCAACAAACATAAAATGGCGTTACGCGTGCAGTTCGAGAACAACGATGACATTGGCGTCTTCAGTAAATTAACAAACACATATTGCCTGGTTGCCATCGGTGGATCCGAGACCTTCTACAGTGCCTACGAAGCCGAGCTGGCCGAAACTATCCCCGTGATTCATGCCAACATTGGAGGTTGCCGCATCATTGGCCGCCTCACAGTGGGCAATCGCAACGGGCTGCTAGTGCCGCATTCCACCACAGACGAAGAGCTGCAGCATCTGCGCAACAGTTTGCCCGATGCCGTTAAGATTCAGCGAGTGGAGGAACGTTTGTCCGCGCTGGGCAATGTGATTGCCTGCAACGACTATGTGGCCTTGGTGCACCCCGATTTGGATAAGGAAACCGAAGAGATTATCGCCGACGTACTGAAGGTCGAAGTTTTCCGTCAGACTATTGCCGACAACACACTGGTCGGTTCCTACACAGTTCTCAGCAACCAGGGTGGCATGGTGCATCCCAAGACAAGCATACAGGACCAGGATGAGCTGTCGTCGCTGCTGCAAGTGCCGCTCGTTGCTGGCACAGTCAATCGTGGCAGTGAAGTTCTGGCAGCAGGCATGATCGTTAACGACTGGATATCGTTTGTGGGCATGAATACAACAGCCACCGAAATCTCTGTTATCGAGAGTGTATTCAAACTGAACCAGGCACAGCCGGCGACGGTGACAACAAAGCTTCGTGCAGCACTCATCGAGGAGATGTCCTAAGCTTGCAGCTAACTCCATGTAGAAATTTAAGAAATACAAAACACACATATAAATTTTGTTATCTTTTGTAAACTGTCAGTCGAAATATAAGGAATCCACACAAGAATTCTATCATAAACCAGTTTGTTGCATCGGGCGAAAAGGTGTCGCATTTCGTAATTAAATCCTCAAATTGCAAATTGACCACTTGAAGATGCGCAGTTTAATATTCATTGAAATGAGCCTGCTCTAGTTTTTTTTTATACATTTCTTATATATGTATATGTAGTTCTTTTAAATTTGAATGCAATCAACTTCCACTTCATTAAGAAAGGGGCCCCGCCGCCTCATCATTATTATTTCACAGATCCCGTTCACGAGGCTCTGGACCATCAACGTCGCGTCGCGCCACACGCAACAATTCTGGTGCAGCTGCAGCTGCGGAACGTCCACAGATTAATGAAGCCGATCTGGAGGGTAAATCACCGGAAGAGGTTGAGATGCTGAAGACAATGGGCTTCTGCACATTTGACACCACCAAGAACAAGAAAGTCGAGGGCAACGATGTCGGCGAAGTGCATGTGATCCTCAAGCGCAAGTATCGCCAGTATATGAATCGCAAGGGTGGCTTCAATCGCCCGCTCGACTTTGTCGCATAGCCGACAACTAGTTTTTTTTCTACTGCTACATTTTTTCACGTTCTTTGGCGATCTGTCGTACATCATAATGACGACGACGCCAAAGCGACGGACCTGCAATTTTATGCAATAGACCGGTTTACAAAATTTTACAAATTTGCCAGACAAAATTTCCACCACAACCATATACACAAGAACAAACAGCAACACACACATACATACAAATACCTCATATATTAATGCTAAATGCTAGTTATTTAGTAGTTTAAGTCACTTGCGTTGTTTTAAAATTAGCTTTTACGCGCCTTAAAAAACACGACGAAAAGTTAATTTTACAACAATGGCAACCCTAACACCCTCCCACAAATGTAACTGAAAGCTCAGTGCTCACTAAAAAAAGTCCTAAATATTGTCAAAATACCGATAATTGCTAGACATGTGGCAACACCTGTTGCATGCGACCATTTTAAAATTTCTTTGGTACCGTTTGAATTGCTGATTTTCATTTGCTTTCAGTTGCATTTGCCAACGATAAAAGCACTCGATTAATGCTTTTTGAATATTTAAAGTAATTACAATTGTTTTTTTGTCGCACAAAAAATCACTTACACTTTTTATAACGTTTGCGATACCCTAAAGAAGAGTTAAACAAACATACGAATTAACTGCAAAATCCAAATTTAACTCAGAAAATTCACACATACACAATTACTTAAAGTATTTGAAAACATACAAACACACATACAAAATACTCCGAACCTTCCCCAAGAATATTCCCTTTCCCCCACAAACTTCCTCCATACGCTGCAATAGTACAATTTTTACAACCAAACAAATATATATCAAATATATATTTTATATATAGAAATTTATTTATACACACACACACCAAGTACCTACAAACCCCGTAAACTCCCTACCGTTATAAACCCAACTTAACAATAGCCATAGCCATTTGTTTAGAATGTTATTTGTTGTAATTTACCAATCATAAACCAACAGTTAATTCATTTATCACAAGTGCCAAGTGAGAAAAAAAAGCAACGCTGCAGGCAAATTAAACAAGTTAAAGGTGCAGACGCAAATGAAATAAATATAATATACAATCTTTTGTACTTTTTATACTAATGATCGACAATGTACACGCAATAGTTATTAATTTGGCAACTAATAATAACTAAAAACCAATACCAATTCGGCCAGTTCACACACTACACACATACATTATAATTTCTTTGTAGTTTTTAATACAACGAAATTGCAGGAATTATCTATTATCTTTATTTAAGACATTAAAATAAAACGGAATACACAAATAAATGTATAAAAATGTAAATGATTCGACTAGTTTCGCTCTTGTTCGTTTTTTAAGTTACAACAAAATGTGTAAATTATTAAAAAACCAATATCAAAATTCGAAAAAATGAAAAGAAAATGCATTTTATTTCAACACTATTAACGGAATCCACTAGCGGAGAGTATTATTATATCAAATAATAATTCAAAAATCAGATAAGCTTCCCGGAAACCCACAGATATATATGTTGGATCCTAAAAACATGCAAAGTAAGTATTGTTTGCCATTTTTCGAGTACACATGAGTATATATTTGTCTAAATTTTATATATTCCAAACTCTCGCAAATACATACGTACATTCACAATAATAGTATATTTTAAAGTATTTATGAGGGACTTGTTTCACATATGGAATTACACTTTATTAAAATACGCATTAATTAATTTTGCTTTAATATTATCGAATGAATTGAATTCTTAATTATTTGTTTTGTTTTTCTGCTCGTTGCATTTGTTTTTTCTTCAGCTCAAAATTTATTTGGTCGCTTTATATTTTTAGTTTTCTATATCTTATTATCTTGATCATCAAGGGCGTTTTAAATGCAATATTTGCATTCGTTTATTGACGAAAGACACATAAATTTCATTAGTAATGTAATGCGCAAATGTAATACAATTTGCAGTTTTATTGAATTAAGTAAAGAAATAATGTTGTAAATAATTGCAGTAATTAATGCGAACACATGGGGAAAGATGAGGTTAATAATGCATTGCAAGTAATTAAACATAAGACTAAATATTAATTTAGTTATTGTTACGCTTTTATAATTAGGAAATACATAAGGTGCTAGGGACGCGATTGGCATACTTTGTGATGGCTGCTTAATCAACTCGTATAGGACAAATTTGCAGCAGTAGAAGATGGAAAGCATTTCATGTTGCGGTTGTTGTGCGTGAAAATTGAAATCAGTTAGAAACAGGCACAGCGAATCTGCAACAATTGGCAGACGATGTTGGTTTGCCATTGTTTATTGTGTAATGTTTTATGTTAGTCTTTTTTGTTGCCACTCCTCATCGTTATTCCGGCCCCAAAAAGGGAGCCGCATACTCTAATCCTTGCGTGGCTTACGCTTGCGCACCTGTTCGGTGCTGGGCTTATCTGTTTTCTCGGGCGCTTCATCTCCAGCTTGATTATTCGGCTTGACTTCGCTGTCAACCTTCTTGTTTCTTGCCGTATCGCCGGTTTCCTCTTTGTTCTCTTGCTGTTCCTCGTCCTCTTCGTCATCATCTTCTTGATCATCCTCAGCGTCGTCACTGTTTTGTTCATCGTCCTCTTGGGTAGCAGCTTCATCGTCTTCGATATCCTCCGTGGCCAAATCCTCAACACCCTCTGCTAGATTGTCTTGCGATTCGGAGAAACTTTGACGTGACGACTTCTTTGGCGGATACACAAAGTCCACGATGCACACAAGCAACAGACCCAGAGCAGCGCCTACAAAGATGGTGGCAATCGCGAACAGAGCATAAGATCCCCAGGTGGGCAGTCCGTATTCATCTTGAAGGCGTGCGTTGAAGTCCTTAAAGAGTTTTTGGGTGTGCTATTAGTACAATATACATAATATACGATGCATGATATGATTTCTAGCTTTAACTCAATTGAACTTAATGGTAATCGGTCATTAAAAGGCTTTTCACCCAATAATAATAACAATTGCAGCAGTGTGCAATGAGCTACGAATAAATGAGACAGACAAGAATAACCTCTTGGCCCATACGAGACTGATAAGCTTCCGCATGCGTGCATTGAACTACCGAGCAGAGGAACTTCTCTCTACACAGACAATGTTTATAAAGCGTGATTCACATTTAGATTAACGTCTTGAGCATCGTTGCATATATACATAGAATATACAACAATTCCCCAAAATGTTACTATAAAGAAATTCCGCTGTACTTAAACTGACGTAAGCAAATCATTGATAAATAGAGGAGAGGTTGTTGTACCTTTAGAGTGTGCGACAGCTTGAAGAAATAGGATAGCAAGGACATGTGGATGGTGTCGGGCTTCTTCCACGAAGAAAGTGGCTCAATGGCTTGCCATGACTTCTTCTTAAGGAAATACAGCAGAGCATCAGCGTCGCGAGCACCCCGATACTGGCGAAATTCTCCATCCTTGACACTGAAAACAAATTTAATTGATTGGAGAAACAAAGTGTGAGCTAATCAGGCTATACATACTGATATATGGTCGGCAAGGCAGTGACAAAGAAACGTCCACTGAGTGATGGTGAGGTTGTCACATCGATTTTAGCCACATTCACATTGACTTCTTTAGCTGTGTTGGCATAGCGCTCCCATACGGGCGCCAAGTTCTTGCATGCGGGACACCAGGGAGCAAAGCTGTAAATAAAAATACAATTTAAAATTAAACTAAAGATAAGAAAGGAGAATGGGAGAGCAGCCGAACGGCTTATGGTATATGTATATAGATAAGATCCCCATGCTTTCTTAAATCAATACATTTAGGGGGCTAGACGGACTTTGCCTATACTTAACATATATGTATACAACTTATATTGTATGTAACCGCATATTCTATACGAGCTTCACCACATGTTCTACTGCGTTTAACTAAAAATAATCATAATTCAGCTGAAATATCAAAATAAAAGAGAAGGCAGCTGAAAATGCTTGGCAAATAACAGGTGTAAATATTATAACTGCATGCAAAGGCAAAGCTGTTACCGGTCATGACTCAGACCACCGCGAGGCAGCCAATCAGCTATGCACAACGCACAAAGCAACACACAGCATGCAACACATTCCTTAGAACAAGCTCCCTTCTTCTTCATCATCATCCCATTGTTGTTTTAGTTGTTGTTGTTGTTGTTGTTGCCGGCAACACCCGACACAAACTGCGTCTGCGTTGACTTTTATCATATAATATTGTCCTAGACTTTGAATTACTCACAATTCGATCATCCATTCGCCATTTAGCATAAGTTGCCAGTTATCTTCATCCAATTCAATAAGATTTCCAGTTGGCTTGGAAACTTTTGTGGACGCTGACGCCGCCGTAGCCAACAGTGTGACGATGACACATGACGCGGCTAAAATTCGTAAATAACAAAGCATTGCAAGAAATTGGCCACTATTTTTGCCAGATATCACGTATAGAAAAATGTGCTTATTGATCCGTAGAATATTTTACTTTACTCCTCTGTTTCAACAAAGTTTTTATGTTTAAAACGACATAAAAAAATTGCGGACTCGGGGCTGTCCGGTTAAAACTAGAGATGAACGATATTTATTGTGATTTGTCGCAAGTATTTTCAGTTGCAGCGCCGGCAGAGAAGTAAGCATCGATAAGTTTAACCGATAATATACTCTTATATATTCCAACTGCAATCGATATAATACATCGATATTAATTGGATAATTTTGGTCATTGTCCGATAAGAAAGTCCAATAAAAACAAAGAAAAACTTAATATCAACTTCCACAACAAAATTGACGTATTTAAACTGTTGCAAAATTTGTATTTTGCCGTGCCAGAATGGCTAACAACTACCTACAGCCTGTGAACGACCATTTTGATATCGACAAATTTGCGGACGTCGATGATGATTTGTTTCTGAAGAATACGAGAACCAGACCAGTCCACAAACCGCAGCGCAGTACCAATCCGTTTGATAATGTTGATGATGACGAGTTATCTTCGACATCGTCACTTGCCGCCCAAAGACAGGCCTACGCTGAGAAACGCAGGGAGATTGAGCAGCGCACTCTGGACTCAACGCAGAAAAGTTTGGGTAGATAGATGGTTTCATTGTGTCAAGGGGCGTTTACAATTACTAACTGTTGAATCATTCATTTAGTTTTGCTCTATGAAACCGAAGATGTTGGCAAGGCGACAGCTGTAGAGCTGGCGCGGCAGCGGGAGCAGCTGGAGAAGACCTCGCAGCAATTGGATGAAATTAACTCAACTTTGCGATTCAGCCAACGTCACTTAAATGGACTGAAAAGTGTATTTGGCGGCCTGAAAAACTATTTGTCGGGCAATCGAGACCCTCCGCCCATGGCAACTGGCTCGCCTTCTGGAAGCCAAGTGTCTCGGGAAACTAATAGCAATATCAATGCAGGAGCAGGAGCAACAGCTTCTGCTATGTCGCCAACTGAGCGCTATGATAATCATCCAGTTAGCCGCATACGCGATGATTCCAGTACCTATCGCCAACGCCAAATGCAGCAGCAACAGCGGGCGGCCAATCCTTTCCAGCAACAGTTGGAATCGAATCTCGATGATATGTGTGATAATTTGTCGCGTTTAAAATTCTTAGCCACCGATTTAGGAACTGAAATCGAATCCCAGAACGATTTGTTGGACAACATGAACTACAAAATTGAAAGTGTGGACTCCAAAATGGTTAAACAAAATAAGGATATGAATAAGCTGCTGAGGAAATGAGTTTAAGCAGACCGCAAACCCTGTAATTATTGTTTATACATTCTACTTCATATCACCTATTGAAAACATCAAATAAGTGTTTATTCGCCATCATTAAGCATTCCTTGTTTAATTTATTAGTTTGTATTTTATGCACCAAAAAGATATTTGTATGCGAAAGATGTTTGGTATTTGAATGTTATAAGTGTTCATTTTCAAAGGAAATTTTCAATAAAGAAAAATAATGTACATATTATTAATTTTCCATTGTTCAAAGTATATTTAAATTCGTTCAGATAAGCGCTGCGTACCAGACTTTAAGTAGGAAAATTTCTAACACTGGATATTAGACTTCAAGTAGGATTATTTGCAACACTGGGTCCGATAATATATCGCCATGTTAGATTATCGATAGACTTCTTAAGCGCTTGCCGAAGTTTTCGTATGAAAAAGATTTTAAAGAAATCAAAATGGATGGATTATTCGGTACTCAATTGTTAAAGGATCCTTTATCATTTACGTAAGTCACAATATTGTAATGACTTTCAAAGAACTTTCTTAACAAACTCTTGTCCCGTTTACATTTTATTTAGTGAACTGATTGAAGGTGGGGTGCAGTTCGAGGTAGACACTGGAAATATTAATAATTCAATGTATGAAGATCTTTATGGCGATGACGGTGATGAGGAGGATAATGATGTCGATGTTGAGCACGAGGCACTTGTTTCCCCGTGGACGCGTTCCTTCGATGAACTGCGTGAACTAATGACTCCCGTGGGTGAGCACATGTATAAGCGAATCACTCGTGCTGGCATTAAGGAGAAAGGCCTGGTGCCTGAAAAGGCCCGTGTCGCAGTGAGATATAGCGGCTACTGGGAAGGAGAGAGTGCTCCATTTGATTCGTCACTATTGCGTGGCACCAAGTTTGAATTTGAGACTGGATGGAACGCCGTGCTAGAAGGTCTCGAGACTGCTGTACGCACCATGTATGCCTACGAGCAGGCTGAGTTCATAATATCATATAAATTGCTATTCCACGAACTAGGCTGTCCGCCTCGCATTAAGCCTCGAGCTGATGGTCTCTTTCGGATCGAAGTAATTGAATTTACTCTCATTGGCGATGAGAATTCACTAGGAGAATATAGCTCCAGAGGATCGCACAAAGTTTTCAATAGTCTATCCAAAGGCACAGGATATGCATCTGCACGGTAAAGATTGTGTCAAGCGCGGCTCGCCACGCAGTGCAATCACTGCATTTGAGAATGCCATCGCGTCGCTGAACTACTGCCGCTTGGCCGACGAGAAGGACGAGCAGAAGCAGACCGAGCTGCTGATTACCCTCTATACCAATCTGATGCTTTGTTACAACAAGCTGAACAAGCCTGCTCGCGTTTGTATTGCCATGAAGGCTCTTCGCACTCTGACCCACAATAACCCCTCCTGCAAGGCTCTGTTCCACGAAGGACGCGCACTTGCTGCTCTCGGAGAATACGAGCGCGCTCGACAGGCTTTTGTGCAGGCGCAATCAAAGCAACCCAACAACAAGGAAATTAGCGAAGAGATCATTAAGATGGAGGAACGCGTCAGCAAATACAAAAAGTCTATGCAAGAGATTTGGACGCGTGCGCTGGTCGGCAAGAATAAGGAGGAAGAGAAAAAGGATATGGACAAGATAACAGAACCAGAAGGTGCCTCACAACAGCAATTTAAACGTGATTTCGAGTCGCAGTTGGATGCATTCGATATGTCTCCTCTGAAAACAATCAATATGAGTCGCAAAATGTACACGGACAAAGAGTTCGAAGTGCTGCGCTTGTTGGCCACGCAACGCAAGATGAAGTTGAGCATGTCGCCACTTGATGTGGATCACCTAACACTGTCCAAGCTGCAAATTAAGTAAACCTATCGATGTACTTAGACTAGAGAATGAATCTCAAGTGCCTTTTCAAAGCAACAAAACAGCTTCCAAAGAACGTGCCATTAATTAACTATTAATTACTTAAAAATAAAAGTAAAAAATAATATAATATAAATGAGACTAAATATCCAGTTTAGTTAGTAATCTTGCATTTAAGCATTGAAAGACAATTGAAGTTAAGTTTGTTGTGCACACATTTTATTTTTTATACATTTATCTATTACTAATTTTCTTATTCTACTTAATAAGTGCGTATAAAGCCTTTTGTTGCCGATACTCGCCTATGCGTTCTTATCTTATTTCTGTAAAACTTCCTGGGCCACTTGCCGCTGCAGACAATAGAGACAGACGCAGCCCTTGACATGATGCAATGGATGATCCACAATATGCACCTCCTGCAGTTCTAAGCTGTTTGTATTGTGGGCCGTCATAATTTCCGCCTGCTGACACTTGCAGTACAAACAGCAGCAAATAATTGCAGCTGCGGAACGGAACGAAAAGGATGCAGCAAAGTTTTGAATGGATTCTTAACTGATACATATATATGCGTTTATAATTATAGTTACATATGCATACAATCCAAAGGGCCAGCAATATATATGGATAGATGTAGACAGGAACCAGAGTTGGTCTTGTTTGTTTTATTATTGTTCTGGAGTCGGGTGCCTCCGCCGTGTTGGTGTGCCGGATGATACTGCTGTTTCCGGCACATATGTCAATTATTGACTCTATTAATGTTCGCGAGTAATGTACTATATCGGAATTCTCGCCATATCCTTCACAAAGCACTACGATCAGAATAACGATGACTGATGAAGTATTCATGTTGGTTCTAATTTAACAATTACAGTAAAGTGAATGCGCTCAGGGCTTAAATGCAGCTCTATAAATAATCTTATACTTATAAAATGTCGGTTTCTAACGAGATAAGAAAACAGTTGAATGCTTGCATGTCTGTTGTATCAGAAAATATCACTTTGAAATTCATGCAGGGCTGTTTTATTCCGTTTCATAAGAGGTAGATTAAACATAACTCGTGTGTGTTCGTGCTTGTGTGTTTGTGTAAAGATCAATTCTGAAGTTTACCTAGGAAATTATCTTTTGCATTTTGTACAACCAACACAGTTATTTTGCCATCTGGTGATATGAGCACCTCGTGATACTTGGTACGTACACGCAACATAATCAGCTCCTGCTGTGTTTCCATTTTATAAAAAAATGCTTGACACTTCTCGCGCAAATTGTCATAGAGGCAGGCGTGCTGCAGTGCCTCCTGTGGTCCCATTGATGTTTTAACCGGTACTCCCGAACGGTTCATAATGAGCACTTCCTCAACGCCCGGCTTCTCCAGCACCAGATTATAGACCATGTCTACGTAGCTCTTGGTGCGTTTTTCCTGAAATGTTAGGAGAGGTATAATTTTTAAAATATCCAAATTATGTCTGTTCTATTTACCTGAACTTCGGTAAACTGCATTGTTTGTAGAAATTGTTATATCTCTTGCTGTTTGCTTTCGTTTCTACTTAATGACTTCAATGTAAAAGCTGATACTTATATTCATCTATATTTTAAAAGCCTACTTGATTCCTCAAATTTGTTTTACGAAAAAAACCCGATGAGTTGGCAGCGCTGCTTAGGTAGCAGCGTCGGCAAAGCAGGAGAGTGTAGCGACGTCGTGTGTATGTATCGATTCTCTCTGTTTCTGCAACAGAACCAAATCGAAATTAGGCATGCTAGCACACGATGCCGCGGTGGCGTAGTGCGTCGACATGTCGTAAATTACTACCTACCTACCCGAGCGCTGTAAACGGGTGTCATAGTGGTGTGCCGCGCGGGTTCGAATCTCGGTCGTGTCAACTAGGTTTTTCTCTCTTATACTAGTAATTATTTATAATACAGAGCCTCTTTCTTTGGCCGGTTTAATTGTGTTTTGTGATTCAAACCGAATATGCAGAAGCAGGCAGATTGATGAATTGGTGCAAATTTCCTTCGGTGCCCAAGAACGGTTAACCAAATCCGTGGGATCCTCATCCTCGTTTCGCACTACAAATGTAATTTTTTTCTTTTTATAAATAAAATTCTATTGGTTTAAAACCCATATATATTTATTCATAAATTATCTTATAATTCAATAATCATTTCTTATACATTATTGCAACATACTGTGTGGTTTTTGAATTTAGGTATTTGTTTTTGGCCTCTTTGGAATAAAGTTTCTTTTAAATTTCATATTCACATTCATACATATGCGCCTAATAGGCAATTACAAGAACAGCAAAATATTTGTTTAAGGATCGAATTCCCAATGTTCGCTTCAATTAAAAGTTTAAGCATCGTATTAATATTAACACCATTAAGCGAACAACCATAAACGGGTCCTACAATATTGTTATTATTTTTATAGGTCATACAAAAGAATTGTATATTTAATTCTTCATAGCAACTTTTGAAGTTGTGAACATTGTTGGTTTCGGTTGTACAATTTTGTATACCCCGTAGCCATTAATGAATTCTAGACTGTAACAATTACAGGGTATTATCTAGTCGGCTATCACCGACATTTGCCTAAAAAACACTTTATACTTTTATATAACATCAACTTATACAATAGATTAATTAGTACATCAATTCTATTCTGTGGCATATATATTCAGTTAGGTGTGTCTCAAGTTAATAATTCATCATTGCTCCATCTTTAGTTTTATATTGTATTGTAGTTATTTAATTCTCAATTGCCTCGTTATAGGTGAACGTTTATTGAAATGATGTTTAACTGTACATAGAGCGGTTTAGAGAGGTGGGTGGAGTTGTCAGAGATTACAGATTGCATCGTATATCTATTTTATTGGCTTAATGTATCGATATGAATTTTGTAATTTTCCATTTCCATTATTATTTCCATTTTCTCATCTTCTTGCGCAATGACTAGCCCAAAGTATCGTATAAAATTTGAAGCTCCTGTGTTTTATTTCAAGTTAATTTGTCTTTGGGGTAAAGTTTCTTAAATGCTAAGGTCATATGTTACATACATAAATATTGAGCACATTTCTATGTGATATCAAAACTTGCATGTCATAATTGTATACATACATACACACATAATAAGTTATATAGTACACTAAATTTGTCTGAATTGACAGTTTTGCTAGATATTTGATTCAACTTAGGTTTGATTTGAGCAAATTGCTTTTGATTTGCCTTTCTCTAAAAATATGTAGCTCGTCTTTTTGCATTGCAGTATTTGTATTTACATAATTCTTCAATTGCATTTTCATTTCATTCGCTATATTCGTGTATACTATAATTAGTTTTGGTTTCTTTAACAGCCATTTAACATTTCCATATTTAGATTATTGTTGATAATTTTTGTATCTTAGTTTTACATACAGGTACACACACATATCCACATTAACTAACGGCATGCAACAATGGGTTAATCGTATAGCAATGGGTATAGGTATCGGTATCGGTATTGGTAATGGGTACTGGTACACACAACATAGATTCATAATACGATTAGGTAACTGCTCTAGGTAATTAGATTCGTAATACTATTATCTCACAGCTACTGCGCTAAAAACAACAACAATTCAAACAGAAAAATAAAACAACAATTGAATAAAATTCCTGTTTTGAATTTCCTTAATACGCTCAACAATTTATGTTCTCCCGCATAATATATATATATTTATAGTATATAATATCTGTGTACAATAATATCTATTCCAAAAATTATCATTGTTTACAAAACGTTTGAATTACTTCAAAAAAGATATCACAAATTTGGGTTTCGTTTTGACCAATTCAAATAAAATGTAGAACGATGAAATAATAAAAATATATAAGTGTATTACATTAGATTTTGTAATTTTCTATTATTATTCGCAATTCATTTTTGCCACTAGCTACATGTACAAACACATACAAATATTTATAGATATCGGGTATAGTTATATGTTATATGTATGGTATATCCATATTGATGTATAATTTCTTTACTCTGGTAGGCAACACACAGCTTATATGATTCTTGTATGTATTCTGTTTTGTTAATATTAATATTCAATATTGATATAAATAGGGTTTCAACAACGATACACAATATTTGCCATATAAATTACTATGTACTTCTAGGCTTCATCTTTCGCTAAGTTAGTTATTGTTTTTCCGGTTACTTATCTTGTAATGAGCCGTTTGCAGTTATTTTATTTGGTGGATTACACATAAAACATGTCTAAACATTTAACCTAAGTCTGTCGGCATTATACATATGTGTACATACATATTTACTACTACATATTCACTCGTACGTATGCATCATAGTTTCTTTTAGGTACATGAGTCTCTCGTTATCTAGACCTATCAAAATAGAGTTATGCACACACTCATTTACATTTAACTCTTCGTATCAATAGTTATCTAAACATGCATTAAAAACGGAAACAGAAAAAGATAACCCAAAGTATTCTCCTTACCGAGCGACATACAATTTTCAAAATATTCTTTGCAGTATAAATCATTATTCAACATTTGTATATAATAGGTAAATGTGTATATAGGTTATATTGTAAATATGTGTATATAAAGGTGTCTATATGTTGACTTAACCTCAATCTCGACGATTCTTGCCATTGCACTTGCACATTGCTCTCGAATTAACTCAGTTTCGTTTCTAACGATTCTAATAATAAGTACAGTATGTGGTAATACATATAATCGGGGTACATAAGGGTATTATTACCCATGGTATGGACACATTTTTTCAATAATTCGTGAATAATTATACGTATATTGACTTTACTAATAACTACGTTAACTTTTTGGTAATTGCAATGAGTCTTTGAACATAATACTAATCGATGCGTTAACAAATCAGATACCAAGGAACTATCGAACATAGTTTTAACGTACATGTTTGTAGGTACACGAGTGATGATAGTACAATATTAAGTGTTCATGTTGTTGTTAGGAAACATTTGAAGTATGACTGTTTACTCATCTCATTCCTTCTTTAAGTCTGTTTATAGGAAACAATTTAGTGTTGGCAATTCTTAAAGTTCTCAAAAATGTTTGCAAAAACGCTACACCCCTTTCCGCCGTCTTGCTCTCTAGCCACGCTTTCAACTTATTATAATCAAAATAAAATTATTTATAAAACTTTGTATCTATGTAAACATCTAGGCATATAACACATTTATATACTTTCCTTTAGACTTAGTTTAACAACGATTTCTGCTTAGCTCGACTTTTTTACAATAGGTACACACACATATATATATATATATATTTACTTAGAAAAATAGTGTTCGATATTGGAACTACGTTTTCAAGTGTATTCTCGGATCCTAACTTAACTTATTTCTTGGTTGCTGCTTTCGATTTACTTGAAGATGTTGCTGCAGTTGATTTACTTGTGGTTGCTGACATAGTCGGGTTTGCTGTTGTTGATGTTGCTCCTGCTTTAAAGGGTTTATTTGATGACTTTGTTGGGCTTGTCGTTGTTGGTTTGGTTGTTGAAGTTGTTGGCTTGCAGCTCTTTGGAGACATGTTGCTGCTAAATGTTGTTGCTGCTGACTTTGTTGGGCTTGTTGTTGGTGGCTTGGATGTTGTTGATGACTTGGTTGGGCTTGTTGTTGTTGGTTTGGTTATTGTAGTTGCCGGTTTGGAACTCTTTGGCGACATGTTGCTGCTAATTGTTGCTGTTGGTTTGCTTGTTGAGGGCTTAGAAGCTGCTATTGATGTTGTTGTTAAGGGTTTTGCGACGGTAGTTGCTGCTGCTGTTGTTGTTGTCGGCTTTGTGACTGTAGCTGCTGCTGTTGCTGATATTGTTGCCGTTGGTTTAGTTACTACAGTTGTTAATGTTGTTGTTGTTTTTAATGTTGCTGGATTATTAAGCGAGCTTTGAGTTGAGTTTTTAACTGTTGCTGTAGATGTTGCTACTGTTGTGCTGGTGACAACTTTGCCTGCTGCCGGTGTTGAGCCTATACTTACAGTGGCAACAGTTGCAGCCGGCGATGACTTTGTGGCAGCAACTTTCTGACTTGTTGCTGGTGTATTGCTAGCTGTTGTTGATTTTATAGTTGCTGTTGTTGCTGTGGAAAGTGTTGCTGGTTTGGAAATGGTGCTGGCAGCATTGGAAATTGTTGCTGTTGTTTCTATTGTTGCTGGCTTGGTTGTCTGTGCTGTTTGCGGCAACTTTACAACATTTGTGCTCACAACATTGACATGAACTGTTGTTGCAGCAGCAACAGTTGTAGCTGGCTTTGGTGACGTTGTTACAGCTGGCTGTGATATTGTTGTAGCTATCTTTGTTGATGTCATTAGAGATTTCTCAGCATTTATTGAGGATGCCGTTTGTGCCTTTGCAACTGCAACAGTTGTGACAGCTCCTGTGACCTTCCCATTGATTGCTGTTGAGCCTGCAGTTGCTGTTGTTGTTGTTGCGGTGCTAGCAGCTGCAACTGTTGTTGTTGTCATGGGCATAAATGTGGATAGAGCTGAGTTTGGCTTGGAGCCAGCTGGTGGCACAGCAGCAATATTGCCAGACATTGTTGTTGTTATTAAGCTTGATGGTTTTGCTTGTGTATTAGCAACTGTTGCAGCAGCAGCAGCAGCAGCAACAGGAGCAGCAGCTGTTGTTGTCTTGGGTGCTAGGTTGTCTCCGCCTCCTGCAGTCACAAAAGTAGACATTGTGTTGCACTCACGTCCGCTGCTCATTGTGCCCGACGACAGCACTTTGGTTGTGGCAGCAGCAACTGTTGCTGTTGTTGGGTTGGCAACCTTTTTGGCAGTTTTTTCATTGTCACCATCACCAGCGATAAGTGGCTGCTTGCTGGGACTCACTTCCAGCAATGCTTTGGGCTGTGGCACCTGCTGCGGCTGATTGCTGCTGTGCCTGGCCGATGTCTTCAATATACTCGGACCTGGCAGCCTGCCCACTGTCATGGGCAACGCATCAACGTCCACGGCAGTCATCGCAGACGAGGATGCGTTCACTCGCTCTCAGAGTTGCATTGCCTCATCGCGATGGCCGCCATGGCCGTTGCCGCTGTTGCCATTGCCAGTTCCGTTGCCATTGGCGGCATCTTCGTAAGGTGTCACCTCCATGGGTGCACCACTTATTAGTATTTGTGTATTGGTCACACCATCGTAGTTCTGACTCTGATAACGTTCGGCATGCAAATTGACACAGGGTCGACCAGCAGGTCCCCATTCGGCAGTGGGTCGTAGCAGATGCTTCAAACGTTCCCTGAAGCTCAAATGCTTTGGTGCCTTACAGATCTGCTGAATGCCCACGACGAATATGATGAATACTGGCAACAGGCCAATGATCCAGCCCACAGTGTCCGCCCACAATGGGTAGACATAGTGGCCATACTGTGCCGGCTTGTACTCCACCCAATTGAAGAACAGGATGAACTGCAAATGAGAGGTTTAATATATAATTAAAAAGGTTAAGCGATTCCAAAGTTACCAGTAATGTAGCCGGCGTTATGTAGCGCCACATGACACCCCAAAAGCAGTTCCAGACACGCGAACGTTTGCCAATCATGCCCTGTATATCGTTGAGGAATCTCTGGGATCCATAGATCCAGGCAATCAGCACACACTCCGAGATGGCAATCAGCAGCACGGACCAGTTGGCGGCGTATTTATCCATCAGCTGCAGCCAGTACATGCCGCTCTAGAAGGGAAAGTATATTAGATATAGATACGTTTATTCACATCACTCGACTCACATTGGTGGTGAATCCCAGGCCTCCGATGTAGCCAAAGATGCCGACAAAGAGCACAACCCAAGTTTTGTATTGTCGCAAATTGGGAAACTTGTCCAGAATGGCAGTAGTTACGGTTTCCATGAGGGCAAACTGTGAGTCCAGACCCAGTGTCAGCAGCATCACAAAGAAGAGCACCGACCAGACCGGCGATATGGGCAGACGTGTCACCACCTCGGGATAGACAATGAATGCCAGACCTGCACCCTGATCCACAACCTTTTTCACCTCCACATCCAACTCATGGGCCAGAAAACCAATAATCGAAAAGATTACAAGGCCGGCAAAGAAAGAGGTGGCAATATTGCAGAAAGCCACAATGAGCGAGTCCCTAAGGATGAGGATAGTTATTAGTAGGAACGAATAAATAAAGGAATATTCTATGATAAATACTTATAGCAATTATTGGAGAACTTATTGTACGACGATAATGTGATTAGTCCACCCCAGGCGGGACTCAATGCAAAGAAGATCTGTACGGCAGCATCGCCCCACACCTAGAAAAATGAATTGTTAAAAGGCGAAAGGAAATTTGGGTATTCCAAAAGTCACCTGAGCATTGGCTAACTGCATCCAGTCGGGCGTCAGGTAGAACAAAATGCCTGTGCTAGCACCGGGCAGAGTGACGCCGCGGAAGAAGAGTATGACCAGCACGAGATAGGGAAACAGAGCCGTGAAGTAGACCACTTTGCCGGACGACTGTACGCCCTTGCAGAGGCAGAGAAATACAATCACCCAGGCGATTAGTAGACACGCAGCCAGCGAGTACTTTATGCTGCCCGTTTCCTCAATGCCCGCCGACAGTCCCAGCACATAGTTGCTTAAAATATGAAACCAGAAGTAGTACACGAGCTAGTGGAGAATAAATCGGTGTCCAACTTACTTGAAATACTCCTCAGCCGGTGGACGTTTCAGGGCGTGCAGTGCCAGTTCGCCAATGTTGTGCTCCTCTGCATAGCTGGTATTGTAGCAGGTGCGCAGGTAGTAGGTGCCATTTATTGCCTCGCACTGATCCGCGGCTACGTAGGAAAAGCAGTCTGTAAACAGAAGAATAAAGGGATGAGTCCCGAAAAGGGAAATAGCAAAGGAAAATATATTTATGTTATTCAGTTATCCATAATCCTGATGACCACCTCTGGTAGTATTTTATATTTTACTCGCGTCGCGCGTACATAGTCATGGAAGCGTTTCATTTTAATATATCGATACTTTCGTTAACATAGATGTATCGGCTAATTACATTTTAATATCGCTATTAACAGCAACGATTTTTAAAGCTCGTACTCAGCTTGACGAATAGTGAGCGCCAACTATGTGCTAGAGCGAGAAGCAAATGGTAGACCGATAACTTTTCGGGCCGATTGCACGATCTTGATGTTGATAAACAGTGAGCCTGACTCTGACCTGGCTTTAAGATACACATTAATTCATCTTATTTTGTACCTTTCTATCCTTCCATCATTATTTCCCTGAATTAACTGCCTACATAAATGCAAAGAACACTTTAGAATCTAGTATGCTGGGCGTGAAAGGGCAGGAAAACGCCCGAAGTAAGAATCACTAACCCAGCACTCGCTCAATTATGCATAAAAGGAGCAGCAATTCTTTAATATTTATGAACTATTTGCCAGACGAGCGCAGAGAGAAACAGCAAAAAAAAAAAACAGCAGAGTGAAAACAAGGGGACAAAGAACGAAATGGCAGAGGCTGAAAAAAGGATGTCAATGTATGCACAAGGACAAGCGCAGAGGGAGAGGACAGAGGAAGGTGGCAACACGGACACAAGGACAGACAGAGAACACGAATGAACGAACAAACGAACGAAGGCAGAGGGCAACTTTTTGTGCGGCTTCATAATTAAAAGGACAAAGTAGCAAATCAGTGAAAAACATGAAAAGGGTAGGCGACAACAACAACAACTACAGCAACAACATTAACATTGTTGCCGATGGGTAAACGCAAAAAAACACGCTAGAGTCATATTTACTAGTCAGCAACAAGCCGACAGCAATGATACCCTGTAAAAAGTGTAAAAAGAACTTCAATCGAGCTCAATTTATGCAACCTTCTTTTTGCGATCATTCAATTACAGCGTATTTAAAAGGGTTTAACGAGATAAAGGTCCGCATCGGAGTCCTTGTGCAGGATAATGGGATTGCGAGTGGCAAGTGGAATGCTGCTCCTGCTTTTGTTGACGCAGGCATGATTAAGTTTGGAAAGCTTGCCGCCCTGCTCTGCTCTGCCAGCCTGTCTGCCTGCCTGAGAATCGATATTGGGGATACTTGGACTTGGACCTGGCATGGGGCTAAAGGTCAATAGAAGAAATGCTGACACACTCGATTAGAGACAAGTTACACAATATTGCTTTCAACTCTTTTTATTCCCTCCTCTTTAGCTGTATAATTGGCGCATTTACAGCTAAAAAGAGCTAAAAACTGCATTTGAATACCGCACATTACATTACCAAATTTGATAATCACCTGTGGTTGCCACCTTTTCTCTTTATGTGCTGCTCATTAGCAGCATTAAAATTGGCTGGACAACATACCTGACACACCTGGGGGACTGTGTGGAAGCCGCGTCAGCATCTGCTTATGACATTTAACTGGCTATGCTCGAATTTTGGCAAAAGTTCACAGCAGACTTTCAGACTTTTTTTCTGCTTTCGTTTTTGCCTTTTGCTGACTTTCAGTTGACTAACGAGCAAGCGGTTGACCGCAAAAATGGCTAACTGACTGCCCTCTGTCGACGTTGTGAGAGTGGGCATACTGTGTGCGGTGGAGGGAGGGGAATGGTGTCGAGTGGGTTCAACAATTTGGCAGCTCACAGGAGTCAAGGTGGCCCAACAGTTGTTCGGGCTAATGGACTGTACAGGAAGCTGTGTGTGCGATGAGGTTTTGCAGGTGGTAGGCCATGCAAAACGTTGCTAATTTATTGTCCATCATTGTGCATTGTGCATTGTGCACTGTGTGTTTGCAATCATGCCACATCATCATTTGATTACTGTATTTTGTCTATCGTTGCACGTGAGTAATCAGAGTCGAATGGAAATTAAAACCACGTCCACGTCAATTAGGTTGTGTGCTGTCAATGAAGTTGAAGGGTTAACAAAGGTTTTTCAATTCAATTTCGAACAAAGAACAAACGATATTTTCTCAACTTATTTATTATTCAATTTAAGCGATAATAGTTTTGCCTGCCTCAATTTGACGCAAATTTATAATTCGATTCAACTGGCTGTAACCTTTTGGGGCAGGCTAATTTAAACCTGAATATGATATGCGCCTTTCCATCGGGTTCATTCAAATTAATCAAAGCCAAGCGTTGCTGCCAACCCAACTCAATCAGCGCTTATTGAATTTCCGCGTTACGCATACGCCGCATAGACCCGCCACAATGACAGTTAGGCCAAGGTTAAACATATGGCCCCATATATAGGGCGTAGACTCTGTTCAACATCCAATCAATCAGCATCATCATGAAAATCAAACTCAAATTCTGAACAGCATTTCTTGTGGATTCTTAAGGGTTCCCATTCGAGAAGAGGAAGGGAGGGAGAGGAGCAGCTTCAAAGCGTTTACACGCCGTTTAATTTGCCTGTCTGCCTTTATTTGCTATGCAATTAATTTTATTACAAACACACACACACACACACACAGACGCACATACACACTGGCTTCGGCCCGTAGATACAAATCATATGAAACTTAATGTGAATGTGGCACAAAATCTACAGGCTGAAGGCAAAAACTGTCTGCCTTTCAATTTGGCCAACTCGAGCGTGTCTACGCAGCCAACTGTGCGTGCGTGTGTGTGTGTGTGTGTGTGTGTTTGTATGTGTGTCACAAACATGATGTAGTATACAGAGCCCACCCGAGATAGCTGAGTTTTCTTACATAAGCCTCTCCCGAGACTAGCACAGGAAATTGCCATTAAATTCTGTGACCTTTAAGTTTGATGGCAGCAGCAGCAGCGGCAGCCTTCGAAAACTTTTTACTAACAATTTTCGTTTTGCGTGTCAGTCACATGCGTGTGTGTGTGTGTGGGTGAGTCTATAACATGGCTTTGATTAGCCTCCCAAAACATTGGCCTAATTAAGAACTTTGCCTAGACAAATACTGAGCAACACTTTTAGCTTGAAAATAGTTTATTGTCTTGCTTGATTTGCTGCTCTGGGTCATCTCAATTAGCCGGAATGGTTCCTTAAAGTCCAGTCCAGAACTAATGTTTACATTGATAATTTGCACATGATGTTTGCCTTGTATTTTGTGGCACTCATTGCTGATTTTGGCAAATGCGGACACAATATAAACACTGCTAAGACTGGCCATAAAAAACAAGCTAGTTTCTGCCATCTGCTAAGGGTCTCTGCGTAAGCTCTTCTCTTAAGTAAACGACATAAAAAATATTGACACAGAATATCTGCAAGGGAGTGTGAGAGTGTGTGTGTGAGGGTGTTGATTGTTGGCTGTTTGTGTTGTTGTTAGGGTCGCACTAAGCAAACTGTGCGTGTGCGTGTGCGTGTGTGTGTGTGCGAGATATTCAATCAATGGACAAACAAGTTAAACACATTTTAATCATGACGCTGAAAGTAAACATTTATCATCTTAAATTCGAAACGAGGCCAGCGATGGAGAACGAGGAGAACGAGGCCAGAGAAAGCCGCAGGCGAGACGAGGTGCAAGTGTCAATAAATGAAATCCTTAAGAAATTGCTTGTCTGCCACCGAGATTGCCAAGTGTATCTCTTCCCTCTCTCTCTCTCTCTCTCTCTCTCTCTCTGTCTTAGTGTATCTCTTTGCCTCTCACTCGCTGCGCACTGCTGAAGAGCTTAGTCGGAAGCTGTGGCAGTGCCACACAAGGTTGTCGTGTTGACTTGCTGCCAGCTGCGATTGAATGTCAAAAACTGTTTAGACATAATTGTTGTCATTTTGTGAATTTACCGCTGAGACTAGGAGAGAGACAGAGACATAGAGAGTGAGGGAGAGCAAACAAAAGAGAATTCTTTGCCACATATCGATTTCTTAACAGACAAACGGAAATCAGGCAGGCCAAGCGATGCGTTCTATTCTATTTTACTTTTGCTGACTGTTCTTCTTGCTCATGGAGGGGCTGCTGCCTCTTCCTTTGGCTGTGGCTGTGGCTGTGGCATCAATGGCGGCCATATTAAATCATTGCTGGCAGCGGCAGCTGCTGCGGCTCATGCAAAACTTTCAATGGCATTTGTTGTAGTTGTTGTTGCCGTGCTGTTGGTGTTGCTATGATTATTACTTGTATTGCTGTGTAGCCCCTGCACTGCAAGCGCCACTTGAGTGTCTTACGTGTGTGTGTGCGTGTGTGTGTGCGTTTAAGTGCCACTGAGGCAGCCGCAATAAAATAAGCAAAATACACGGCGCAATCTAGCAACAAAAAGCCGAAACCGAATTGCAAATGCGCTATACAAAGTATTATCAAAAAGAAATATTATTATATGATTCACTTCCTTAATCTTTTTATTTTGTTCGCACTTGTGTGTAGCAACTTCAGTTGATTCCCAATGGAATCCCCTTCACAATTGATAGCCCTGCCAGATACTCTTCTATTTACCGAGCACTCACTTCTAGCTCCAGCACTCAGGAATCGTTAAAGATTTATGTTCTACGCGTGGCGGCACGAAATTTTAAATTGTCTCTGTGTGCGCGCGTGTGTGTGTGTGTGTGTGTGTGTTGGTGTTATGCTGTGTCTGTGCAAAGAAATCAAATGCACGCTTAGGCGCGCACAATATGAGTGGGAGCGAGATGGCAATAGCGAGGCACACCTTCGACAATGTCAAATGTCAAAGCACAAAAACAATTGCCTACTTCAAGGCGTCGGCTTTCTTTTGTTTCTACTGTCTGTTTCTTATGATATTTTTAGCTTTTGTTGCTTTTTATTGTTTACGTATGCGCACAAATTAATATACAAAAGAATAATATGATGTAGCACCTGATAAATAAATAAGTATAGAGGAAATAGAGCACCCTGTATCTGCTGTTCAGAAACTCTTCGAGTTAAAGTGATAAGTTCTTAATGTGTATTGTATTTACTACACTGGGTCAAACTGGGCTACTCAAGAGACTTTGGTGGCGGCGGCTTAGGAATTCTGGCCACGTGTGCGTCCTTATGAAAGTTTCCCCAGACGAAAGGAAACTTCCACTTTTGACAGCTTGCAATTTGCTTAATTTATTGCCATAAAATGCTGTCACTTTGCCCCGTTGTTTTGACAACCGTCAACCGTCTTCCACACGCTTCTGCCCCTGCCCCAGCCCCGCGTGTGGGCTGAAGTTCGTAATTAATAGCCCGACTTTGGTAAAAGGTTTGGCGGATGATGTGTACTCACTCTTAGTGCTCCACTCCGGCTCGCAATTCTGCCACGGCAGTTGAGTGCGAAATGAGGCGAACATGTAGAATATGGTCCAGGCAATGATCAGATTATAGTAGAGCATAACAATGGCCGAGACGATGACCATGCCAGTGCCCAGTCCGCGAAATAGTGGACAAAAGCGCCGATAGATGGCCACCGGACCCAAGGCGGCGTACTGACCAAATGACAGCTCCATGAACATAAGCGGCAGTCCCGCGATAATCAGCATAATGGTGAAGGGTATAAGGAAAGCGCCTGCAAGTAGATGTGCGCAATTAGGTGAGGTGTCGCAGCAGGCGGTAACTACTTCTCACTTACCACCACCATTGTTGTAGCACAAATAGGGAAAGCGCCAAACATTGCCCAGGCCCACAGAGTATCCTAGCAGTGAGAGAAGAAAATCAAAGCGGCCCGTCCAGTTGCCACGTTCCGGCTCGGTTGTCTCAATGGTCACCGCATCCGCATCCAGCGTGACTAGCGCCGTGCCCGATGCACAGCCAGCAA
The DNA here is from genome assembly GCA_018904595.1 of Zaprionus indianus. Taxonomy (NCBI): domain Eukaryota; kingdom Metazoa; phylum Arthropoda; class Insecta; order Diptera; family Drosophilidae; genus Zaprionus; species Zaprionus indianus. The sequence continues at coordinate 917,859 of JAEIHA010000709.1, read as the reverse complement.
TGCTAAGGGCGGTGGGCGTGGTGCTGAGCTGTGGCGCTGTCACCTCCTTGCCTGAACCCGATGCTGCTGACAATGTCAACGCCGTCGCATTTCCAGGGCAAACTACTCCGACGCCGCCACCGCCCACAGTTCCCCCTATAGCACTAGCTGCTGATGCGGCTTTGCTGTTCTGCGCTCCTTTGCGGCCTTTACGTTCCGCATTGAATTCACAGCTGGTGAAACGATCCTCATTTTGCTGCAATTAATTTAATTGGGTTAATTTTCGGCATCGACCAACCACAAATGGTTCAATGAGATGCAATGTCTGTTATTTCTTTAGTATCGATACTTTTGCTTACATATTATTCGTGCTGTTAGCATTAACAGTGCGATCTTCACGCTATGTAAGTTTCGATACATACAAATGACTAAATCGATAGCTGAATGTTAATTGGCAGTCGATTAAATACATATTTAAAAATAACAACAAAAGCAATTAACAATTTTTAGTTTGTACCTCCCATAGATCCACATCCAACTGAGTGCTTGACTCCTTGTTTGGCTTCAGGCCTTTCGTTTTAGACTTTGTTTTCGATTTCTTATCCATGTTATGGCACTGTTGTTGTTGTTGTTGCTGCTGCTTCTAATTGCATGCTATTTTCTCTGGGACTTTCGACTGTGTTATTCGCAGGTCCCCGTTGCTCTCTATCCTCTCTCCTTGGTGATTTATGTCACTTGCTTCATAAATTCAAATTTTGCTAACAGATGGGCTCTTTCTGTTGTGGCCAGCGGCCACATAGCTTGTCGACCCTTTTGGCCTTGTTTTTTATTGGGCGTGGCTGACGCTTATTGCGCTACAAGGGCCTTTAGTTCATGTTCTGTAAGTGTGTGTCTCAGGGTGTGAGTGCGGGAGACTAGGTCTATGTGTGTGTAAAGCACTGGAACAAAGAGAAAATTTAGTTAATGATGGTCTCAGCTTGGCCTTAGAAAAGGGTTAAAAAGAGTAAATTACTTTCAGGAAACCCCAAGTCAAATTCTGTAGCAAATTTAAGGTTCATTTTAAATGGAATTTGCATGTGAATGCCAGGCAAAATTTTCCACATTATAAAGTAACAATAGTGTGCAAATTGTGTGTACATTTTCCGCAAAATATTTTCCTAATTCTTATTTGTTTCATTAGCATTTTACAAATTGCGTGAATAATTTAATAAACTCAGTGTTAATTAGCGCATGTAAACAGCAAATTTTGCCACTCAGTCCCTATGCCAATTCTTCGGAATTTACTAGTTTTCCAAGCGCATCGGGTGTGAAAATGTTTTTCCAACAAACTTGCATTGATTCATTTCATTTCGCACTTCGGTTGGCATTGAAAACGCAGCATCGAGTGTAAAAAACCTTCACATTGACATTCAAAAAGGCAAGGCAAATATGCAAAATATATTTAAAATGAACTGAATTTGAGTCAACAGAGGAATTATTTGCAAGGGCAAGGGAATAACAGAGCAGGACATGTGAATATGTTAACAAACTTTTACTTAATTGGTTTACAAAACGTTCTTTGCGCTGGGATATAACAAATGTATATATAACATTTAACCTTGCTGAGCTGAACAGGGCAAAAGGCAAAGTTCACAGAGTATTGTGTACAATGTATGTGCCACAGTAAAGGACATCCGAAAATTAAAAACAGCTATAGTGAAAAACTTTTTATACCCTTTGAACAATGAAAGTGCTCAAAAAGGGCTAAACTAACTGCACAGACAGAAACTGCTCAATACATAAATATATATAATATTCTCTTCCAATCAATATAGCAGGGGTATGTTAGAGTCGAGCACGCATGACTCCAGCTGTTTTTACTTGCTCAATAAGACATTTCATTGGAAAATGTATCTGCTGCGATTTCCCCCAACTATATAGAACAATTTTGCAACAAAACGCTTTGATCAATCTTCGCCAAGTGTTGCTGAGATTAATGAGTACTTGAGAAAATGGCATACCGTCAATGACACTTGACGCTGTCGGCTCAAACACACACACACACACAACCACACATCAGAACACATAGACTCACACTCACACAAACACAAATGCTATAACAACATGTGAGATGCAATGAGATGCGAGAGATGAGATGAGATGAGATGTGAAACGATGTGTTCCCTGGGAGAGAGAAGGCGGTGCGGAATGTGACCCTCGGTACTCAGTTGTTGGTCACGTTTTTATGCGCCATTTTGTTTTTGGCTTAAACGTTGCGTTGTCTTCTTTGTTGTTGTTGTTGTTGCTGACAACTTTGATAATTAGCCAGCCAAATGTGCATTTAAGTGAGTGGATGAGAAAGGTTTTATGAGGCTGCCAATGAGCTGGGGTCTCTCGCTGGTTAATGAGCGGATATATGTACATACAAAGTCGGAGAGAGTGTATGTAAGTTATACATAGATAGGATGCTGCCATTATGTTTCTTTTATGGGGTCAGACAAACATGTTGAGCAAACTATTAGGCTTAATTTGCGCTTTAATTAGTTGTGAACTCTAAGCCAAAAATTGCTAGGCTTTTGTTTATATAGGGTGCAATAGGGTTAAATATTTATTTAATTTTTAAAATTTTCTGTTAATAACGTTGGCTTGGCCTAGCTTCGATTGAGTCAATCTTATTAATCGGCTTACCGCCACACTTTCGATTATTGTTCTAATTCGATTGTTCTAATTTAACGATTAGTGCTGGGCAAGTTCCAAATATGACTGAATTACTAAATACTAAAAAAATACTAGTCGGCAAGGAAAACTAATAACACTACACTATTATTAAGTAGCAAGTTAAATATTAAATAGAATAGATAGTCAAGCGCCCTCGACTGTAGCTTGCTTTACCTATTATACTTGTTTTATTGGCCCCTGGCTAGGGGAAATGCTTTGGCTATGGCTTTCAACCACATTGCTTGTCTATAGTTACTTTTAATCCTTTTTTCCCTTTCCTTTTTCCCCACATTTTTTGTTATTCTGCACTGTTCGCGGTCTGTTCTTGTGTTCACTACTGTTGTTGTTGCTGTTGTTGCTGCGGCTGCAGCTTTTGTGCTGTGGCATTTGCTTAGCAAATAGTTTTTAATGATTCCAATGCTTGCGGGCAGTTTACGAATATGCACAGCTATCTTCGCACAACCACACCGACCCAAACACCCAACCACACACACAGGCAGCGGGAGAAGCGGCAGCAACTACAACAACAACAACAATAATAACAATAACAATCGTTTGGCTTTGTGCTAGTTGTGGGGAGGCGGCGGCATTTGTTGCAAATAGTTTAAATAGCTGTCGGCAGCAAGCGGAAGTAACAGGAGATGGCAAACAGGAATGTGTAAGGAAAAGGGGCGAGGTAAGGCTCACTGCGAGAGTCGCCATTAAGTTGTTAACAGTTGTTAATCAGATTACAACACTGGCAACTGCTCGGCATTTGAATAGTTTTAATTCGATTTGAAAAAAAGAATTGTTAAACAACAGTTTTACAGTACATATTTTTTATATTTTTCATTTTCTTGGCTGCAAAATAAAGTTTCTTGAACTTGACTTACACATTTTCTTTTTAAAGTTTGTGCGCAACATGGGCTCGTAAAAAACTCTATGAAACTCTACAACAGCAGTTCGAAGTTGCAAATACACTGGAATAGCCGACAGTGAGATATCCTTCGTCATGGTATACAGTAACCTTTATGCCAAACATTTTTAGCAAGATAGTATACCCTTTTTTGACTAGTTTTTTCAATGGGTATTCAAACTGGGGGAAGTTCTCTTGTGCTTTAAGAAGCCCAAAGAACCGTAAGATGTGAACCATCACTCATTTCGGCGCTTTTCAAAGTAATTTGAACTGTATTGTTGCCTGGGAGCCAACACACACACAAACTCACACACACACACGCCCACCGTTTATAAAAGTTAACAAAAGCCCTTTGCCATCATTTTTCTCAGAGTTGCCAGATGTTGGCTACTTAGCAGAGTTGCCAGCGGAACTTGCGGAAACTTATTTTAAGTGCTGAATCATGGCACACACTACAATATATAATTAATGTGCCATGGCACACACACCGCACACACACACACACAGTGAAATTGTGGTGAAAATTCAAAAGTAGCAATTAAGTGTTACGTATACGCCACGAGGTACGGCAAGGCAAGGAGATTGTGTGTGAAAAGAGATCCCAGTTGGGTTGTTGCTGCCTGCAGTTGCTTCTCGTTTCGTTTGTTTGGTCAATTCGAGTGTGAAAATGTTGTCGAGCGTTTTCCTCGCTTTGCTTCCTGTTGCTGTTGTTGTTGTAGCGCCAGTTGTTGTTGCTGCTGTTGTTGTTGTTGCTGTTGTTGCTATTGCTCGCTTGTTTACACACAGGCACAGGCATTGACCTTGGGCTGCAATGTGCAAGCGCATGGAACGAAACGCATTGCCCAGCCCCAGGGTTGCCACTGTCATGGCAGGAAGAGGAGTAGAGGAGGGGGGGAATAAGGGGTTATACCCGAAGGTCTATTCTCCGCGCTACTATTCGTGGCATAACGCATAACAGTTTTCACAATTTTTACCGGCATCTTGTCGGCCCGGCAGCATTTTCCGCTTTTCCGCGATATGGCAAAATAACACAAGGTCGCATATTTCCGTCAAATGATCAGTTATTGTGTGCAACAAATCGATGTGTGCCCGAAACAGAAAACAGACAGAGCTGAGCTTGCAGCTTTAGTTCCCAGTTACAAGTAATTTAAGGCTTAAAAAAGTTACTGTTGCATAAAAAGCATAAGTAGTACAGCGGGAAAGTAGGTCAGATGTGATCGGTAGAGTACCACGAAAGTTTCAAGTGCTCAGCTTAACTTGGCAGCTTTAACAAGTGTAATCCCGAATTTGCGCTAACTGAATTCAAGTGGAAAATGTCTCAAAAAGTATTTAAACCTTAGCACAGAGAGCTCCAAAAGTTTTTGTCTCTCTTTCTTTCACTGTGTATTTTCTTTATTCTTTTTTTTGACATTTTCCACAAGTATTGCAGGAGAACTTCATCAGCAACATGATGAAAGGGGCATTATCTTATGCTCATCATGATGGCAATCATTTGTCGCCTGCGTTCTTGTCATCTACATTTCGCTTGGCACTTTTTAAGTGGCCATCAGGGCGGGTGAGAAATGGCACAGGGGACTGGGTGCAAGCAAGGCTGCTGGTGGGGGGTGGATGGGGAGAGCTGGGTCGGGCTGGCAGGCAGAACTTGAACGCAGCGCTTGAACTTGATCCTGCGAAGGCTGCATACAATCAACAAATAGGGATAATAGCCTCGACCTTTCGCTAAGCATTTGCCATAGGGTTTCATGCAGCAGCAACAACTACAGCAACAACTACAGCAGCAGCAACATTCATTGAAAAATCAGCACGTAAAGCAAACTGCTGACATTTGCTAGTTCTCTCTGTGTTTCTACGCCTGTGATTCGATGCACAAATGTCCGTTCGTTGAACAAAGCATCGGTCAGTCGTATCGATTATTGCGAATGCTCTCAGCATAACTATGGTTATGCCACGCATGTTAATTAGTTTACTGCTGAAATTCAATTAAAGTAAACTAAATCTCTATGACTGAATATAGAAATGGATGCACAACAATCCAGTAAAAACCTTAAACAAACTTGCACTCAAAAGTTATATACAGTTCGTCATAGAAGAGTCTCTTCCGCTCTTGTTTGCTGTATCTTTTTAGTTGAACTACATAAGATATTCATCTGGGCATGGCAGTAAGACAGAGAGAGAGGGATGGAGGGGCAGCCGGGCAGGCTTTTAGGTGCTTGTCGTCTGGGAAAGTCCTTGTCACTGTCGGTAATCGTAAATTCAGCGCTAAATCTCAATCAAAATGCGCGTAAAGTGGCATTTCAAGTGATTTTTATGAATTCGAAATTTGTCATTTTTGTTGATTGAAAGGGAGGCGGGACGGGGGCTGTACTAGCAGAAAAACGACAGTGAATTGCAATTGCTGAGCAAGTTGCAAAGTCAAATGAGCTGAGAACAGCTAAACACTTAACTCAAGGTTCATTGAGAAGATATTGCAGTCTCTTTAAAGAGCATTTTCACTTAGGTTTTGTGAATTTTCTATTTCCATTTGAAAATACAAACTTAATACAGAATTGCATCGATTTATTCGCTATGTTTTTTTGGCATTTGCATATTTTCCGCCAAAAAAAAAAGAAAGACAGCAACAAAAATAAATTGCGTTTCCATTTAATCCGCTCGATTTGTCGCCAGTTTTTTAATGGCGCCGACTGAAAACTTGCACCCGCCTCGCCTTGAGGGCGGAGAATGCATTTCATTTGAATTTCAAAGGCAAGAGAAATATGAAAACACAGCAACAACAACTGCAACTGTGGGTGGGGAAGTGTTGGGAAACGGTCTGAGACACTTGCTAAGTGAATTAATGTTTTTTTCAAAAGTTTTTACGTTGTTTATTCTGACTTTTTTTCGTCGGTTTTACCTTGCGCATAAATTTTGAAAAGTATGTATACGTATCTGTGTGTGTGTGTGTGTGTGTGCAGTGTCTGTCTGTGCATATGTTTTACTTAAAATTTGCAATTTAAATGTAATTTCTCAACTGTTTATTTGGTTTATGACGAGTGCGCGCACTCTGATTTAACACCCGACGACAGGCAATGTTGAAGGATGCGGATAACGGCATTCACGGGGAGAGGGGGTGGTAAGGGAGATAGCGGAGCAGCTCACCTTAAAGCTGACAGCATGACGGATGACCGAGACTGGGAACTGGGCAACTGGGAAATATGAAATGCCAATTAGATTGACCCGTCTCAAAGATTTTCGCCTGGGCTCAGCGGAGCTCAAAAGTCCGTCGAGAAACATGCTTTATTGAGTTATTCACATCGAAGACACGTTTCGTAATAACAATATTATCTACACACACACACACACACCACGTACACACACACGTGGCAAATAAAATACTTGTAGGACTCTGTGGGCAATCTCCTCCTCCCGTTTCTCTCGCATCGCACAAACAAAACACTTGAACAGCTCTCGGCGCCTAAAAGGCTGCCACATTTGATAGATACAAACTTTGCATCCTGCTTTGCCCTTCTCCCCCTCCCTCTCCCACACACACCACACATTTTCAGCGACTGTTTTCTCATTGTCTGCAAACATTGGCACGTTTTATGGCAACAAAAAGAATATAATCGAAATGAAAAAAAGAATGCAAATAAATATGAAAAAAAAAAATTGGCAGAAACCCGAAAAAATTGCTGGCAAAACTTGATTGTCATAAAAATTGACAGGCTGAAGAAATTTGAAGAATTGTCACTTTAAAGAAAATGAAGGAAGTGAATCAATGAAAGGCTACAGACGTAGTTTTTTTTTTATATCAATAAATACTAATATTCAGCTTTGATAATGGCTATCTGGATCGATATCTAACTCTATTTGTGCAGCACCTTAATCTGTTTTCGACGGCGCGCACATCTGTTCTGTATTTGCCCACAAGTCTGGCAAATTAGTCGAGGCAAAAGCAACGGTCGTGCTTGGGAGACTGTACAGACTTACAGTCATTAACGAAATGGATTTGGGACGGTGCACTCGATGCATTTTCATTACATGGGGATTATTAATCATAGTCTGTCAAACGACGAGAAGCAACACGCACTATGGGAGTGTGGGAGCGAGTGCCAGCGAGAAGTTCGACCTTATGGTGAGCGAGCAGTTTCTGCCAAGAAGTTACAGTCACAGGGTGCTCTTGTTGACTGTGCTATGCACCCTGTGCTTGGCGCTGCTTAGCTGTGCGGGTAAGTTGCAACTACGTTCTCTTTGCCCTCTCTCTCTCTTTCTTTCTCTCATTCTTAGGCTACTTTTTGTGCTGCTGCTGCTGCTGTGGCTTGTGGACACGTCGGACAGCGAATCTTGACGCCTATGCTCCGCGCACGCAGAGCATTGTGTGGCCCCAAGTGCCTGAGGAGACAGCTCGAGTTGTGGAACTGACCTTTCTGCATGAACCCGGCTCTGTAGACTGTCTGTGCAGGAACTGTGAGTTGGCCAGAGATCAGCGATGCGTTCCGCATTGCTCGGCCAGTGCGGAGTGTTGATGGGAACTAGTTAATCCCTACTAATTTGTCGTTAAGTTTGTTTTTGAGTATTATTAGTTGTAAATGTTGTTTTAAGATGTTAGCAAATGCACAAAAAAGTACTTTATAAAATATTTATGCACATTTATTTACTTTTTACTAAGGATACCATTACAATATTGATATAGCGAGTTAGTTTTAAAGTTCATGAATGTCTCTTGTAATAAACGAGATCGGCTATAATTCGAATGTTTTGCTTTCTTTTTTATATAAACATCATGTTGGTCATATCTGTCTCCTTCATATCCTATTTTTAGGTTATTTCTTTAATGAATAACTAAAAAAATCATATAAAGAGGCTAATCACTGAAAACAAGCCCAGCAAATCGTATAAGTAATATGATTATCATAGATGTCAATTTATTATCATGGATCAGGGTTATCTACAGTTATGCATATGAGAACATATAATCTAATATGTATGATATCTACAACATGATCTAAAAATCCATACAACTGTATGCTCAGTATCTGAATCCACATGAAACAGATTTACATTTAACTCAAGTATAAGTGAAGCACCCTATCTGAAATCGTGGTACCTGCCCGCCCAACAGTCTCCACAGCTGTTTTGCCAGTTTCCAATCACGAACGAAGCTTCTTTGCACTGTTCTGAACATTTTAATTATTAGTTTGTGACTGAAAGTCAAGAAAACTGCCAGTGAATAATATGAATAAGACAGTGAAAAAGTTATTGCTGCTCTGGCTTTTGCTTTTGGTCTACTTAAAAGGTTTTCATAGCTCCGATTATACAGGTGAGCTTAGAGTTATTCTCCTCTACTATCCGAAATAATTAAAGTTTTACTTTCAGAAACTGATTACTTACTGGATGAGACAGACTTGGATGCAATTGACATTTCGTATGGCTATATTTTGGATAGCGATATTAAGGAGATTTCTAACAACTCTAAAAACAACGAAAGCAGAAATGAAAGCAACAATGAGAATAAGAACAACAGTTTTGTTTCTTCCCAGGATCCGTTTATAGGGACTTCGGAAGTGAATTATTTACTGAATGAGACGCAGCTGCATGAAAACGCAACAGAAAGTTTGTATGGTCATATATTGACTAGCGATGTAATAGAAAATAACAATTCAACAAACAACACGAGCCACTTTCTAAACCGAAATAACAATTTTGTTGATTCTCCACTGGATCCGCTTATAAAGATAGCTCTAATTGCCCTGATGCTTCACATACTCATCATAGGTGGAGGTAAACTATTTTTTTATTTACACAATGTTATGCTATTAACATGATAAATTACTTTAATTGACAGGTGTCGTAATCTACCTCATTGTCTGCTGCGGCCAGTGTTCTCTGCACAGACGGAACAGGCCCGTAGAGGTGACACATCGCATGCAGAGCCCACTCACGCTAAAACATGTACCCAATATCCCCAATTGCCCGTGTCACGGTTGCCGCGTAGCCAGGCAAATTCTGAATGGTCTGATCGTACAGAAAATCTTGGCCGAAAGATCAGAGTGTTAAAGGGCAAGAGTAAATAATTGTTATTGATTGTTGTATTAATCAATTGGGTGCACAATTCAGTTATTTGGTATTTTTGGCAGCGACATCGATAAATAGTCGATAGATTGATTAATGTGGCAACACTTAATGGCGCAAGCGCAGCTAACTTAATAAAGCTCCTCTTTGATTTACGCGTTGTTTACAATTGGATATAAATTAGGAATGCAAATAAGCTTAGTTTACATTTCCGCGTATTTGCTATGTCGTCGAACTGGGATAAATATTTGACGGACATCAACAACAACAATAATAGCAGTGATGGAGCTAACTCAAATTACGAGGTGCAGGATAACTTTCCCTTTGCACAGCACGTTCGGCCGCTACTCACAGCCAATTGTTCGGAATATGCTGTGGCACACTCAAAAATTCGCCTGCAGCCCGCGCGTCAGATGAACGAGGTAGCCTTTCTGCCTCACATCCTGTATACAATGCGTCTATTGAAACTGACGCAGCTGTTGCGACTGCAAAGCTACGCGTGGCCTCATCTGGGGCAGGGTGCAGGGCATGGAGCAGTCATTGTTAGTGCTCCACGCAGTGGGCGTACGTTGAGCTATGTGCCACCGCTCTGCCAAGTAGTCTGCACCGCGTTGGCCGAGCAACGTTGTCGAAAGCCGCGCTGGAATCTTCTGGGCCCCATTGCATTGGTTTTAGCAGCGGATTTGAATCGAGTTCAGCAAATTGGCAGTCTCTGTAATGCAATGCTAAGGAAGGCAAGGAACGAGGAATGGCTTGCGCTAGTGTTAACTGTACCCTCCGCTCGCACTCCGGACTTCTTTCAGCGTTTACTCAACGGCGTTGGTTGCTTGGTGGCGACTCCTGCCCAGATGCTTTGGCTACTTAGTGTTGATCTTATCAGAATGCCTCATCTGCGGTTTATTGCCTATGATGATGTGGATCTAATGCCAGCAGAGCAACTGTACCAGGTCCATCAGAAGCTTGTGACGTTAACCAAGGAGCAGCATCCACAGTTAGTTGTCACCTCGCAGTCATATAATGCCAGGCATCTGCATATGGTGTCCGAGCTAAATGATAATCCAATGGTACTCTTTGGCGATGTGCTGGAGGCGGCACTGTACGGTGGTGCAAGGGTGCGACTGTCACTGTTGAAACGGGAAGCCAAACGTATGGAACTGCTGCAGCTGCTGAAGCAGCGTCCGCCGCATCAATTGCGCACGGTCATCAGCTGCAACACAGATGCGGATATCGTTGACCTCGTGCAGTTGCTGACGACACAAGGTTATGGCTGTCTACCCTACTATCAGACAGCAGACATGGAAGTGCGTGAGCATGTGCATCGATGGATGCAGGACGCCCGGGGTGAGGTACTGCTTTGCACGGATGCCTGTCCCGAGCTAGACATACGGCATGCTCACACCCTGGTCAACTACAGCATGAGTGATAGCTGGAGCAAGTTTAAACTGCGTCATCTGGCGCTGGCCGACAACTTGCGCAATCAATTTGCGAAAATGTTGCCGCAGGAACAGCAGGCGAAGAAGCAGGGTGAGTTGAATTCAATCAGAAGAATTTCATTATCCACTTTCTGTCTTTCAGTTGAGTTACTCTCCATGGTTTATCTGGATGAGAGTAACAACCAGCAGTTGCCGCGTCTCGTGGACTTTCTGCAGATGCATCAACGTGTGGATGAGCGCATTGTGCTGATAGCCCGAGACATACGCGATCAACTGCAGCGCGCCAAGAGCAATGAGCCGGCACTGTGTGATCTTCTGCTCAGCCTGGGCCAGTGCATCGATACACAGTGTGAGCAACGTCATCAGCTACTGCCACATGATTGTCAGCTGCCGCAGCATGTGCCCGCACAGGGAGATGTGAAGCTGCAATTGGTGCGCGTATATTCTCCGGCTCACTACTGCGTGCGCCTAATAGAGCATTTGCCTCCTGGTGGAAACTGGCAACCTGTGCCATGCCAAGCATCTTTTGAGTTGCAGTTACAATTGTTGCAATCACAGGATGCTGTTCGCCACTGGCCACCGAAGGCCAAAGATATTTGTGTCTTTCGCAACGACACGGGCTTTGAACGCGTGCGTATTCTCCGCGAGGAGCCAATCGAACGGATCAATCTCTCACGCATTGATCTGCCCGTGGTAGTTCAGGCTCTGGACGTGGACACGCGTCAGTTTCAAACTGTCAGCGGAAAGTTGTACGTCTGTCCCGAGGAGCTGCGGAATGCGCCACCGCTGGCGTTGGATCTGCGCGTTCTAGGATTGGTTCCATACACAGGCGAACGCAGTTGGCATGAGGAGGATGGTCGGCAATGCGCGGACTGGTTGAATGCTGTGCCTCAGCCCCATTTCCTGCAGGCCAGCATTGCGGTCTCGCTCTCACACACAATTTTTGTACATGACTTGGCAGTCACCAGCTATGCGCCCAGTCTCAAGATGCACGTGCGCCGTTTCAACTTATGCGAGAAGGTGAAACAGCATCAGCTGGCTAAGAAATGCCAACAGGCCATTGCCAAGCTGATGGGATTCCTGAGCGACAGTAAAGACCATGAAGAACATGTACAGGATCAGGAAGACAAGCAGAAGGAACAGAATATGTCGCTGACACTTGAGTCCACTGGGAGCCAAGCAGCTGATAGCCGCTTCTCAAGTAGAGGTGCTTACTTTGCCAAAATGGCAGTTGAAGTTGCCAGAGAGAACAGACAGCGTCAGCAACAAATAGAAGAGCACCGACGAGCCTGGAGACGAGATTCAGCAACAGTCAGATAGCAGTGTTCAAGCCTTGTATGATTGTATTAGAAACTGTTCGCTTCTGGATTTGGAGGACACGTCCCAGAGGGCATCAACGGAAAATGTGTCGGATAAGCAACGCAATGTATTCAGTGAATCATCAAAGGAGCAGCCTCACCAGCAACAGAAGGACATAAGCGAGCCAAGTATAGCAGTTGCAAGTGAACCCAGCCATGGACATTGCCAGTTCCAGATACCGTCGAATGTAGTGCGTCCCGAGGTATTGTACTACCAGACCAATTGCACGCTGGAACTGCAGGTCATTCTGGCCGAGGAGAATATGCCATACGAGGCTGTGTTGCACAATAGCAGTTGCATTGCATTTTGGACACTGGGATCGATTAAATATCAGTTTATATTGAACACACACTGTGCCTATCGACAACTCAGCCATCGCCTGCAGGGACGCACTGTCTATCTAAGCATTCTCAAGGCATTGGCCGTGCCGTATCCACTTGATTTCAGTTTCTACAAATTTATGAAACCACAACACGAGAAGCTACTTGTTTTAGAGGAGCAACGTCGTTCAATTATAGACCGCTTTGAGACTTATCTACTACATAAAGGCTACATTCAGGGTAGATCTGCTAGGCTAGGACACAGTGAGGAGGACGAAGGAAGCAGCGAGGAAACTATCAATGATCTGGCATACGATCCACGCAAAGAGCGCGTAGAACGCGCCAATGACTATACCCAATTCCAGTTTGATTAGTAAGGTCAAAAGATACAAGTATATATAGTGAATAGAATATACGACTTTAAGCACTGAAGCAGCTCTTTGAATTGTTAAGGACTTCTTAAATGAATTTGTTGTAATTTTCATTTAATATTGAATCTATTGAGTTCTGTTTAAAATAGAAATTCCCTGAACGGAAACAAGTTGTGTTAACTTCAATCACATTGATAAAGTTGAAAAGGTTTCTCCCTCGTTGTTGCCTTTGTCGTTCTTCTTCTTCTTCCTACTCTTGGTATTGTTATTGAATGCGATGTGCATTTGGCTGACGGGGAAAAGGTAAATGGAAAATGCAAGCGAAATGTGTCTGTCATTTTGCACAAGTGCTGGCAACTCAGACGGACGGACAGACAGACAGTCAGTCAGACAAGTTTATAAGTACGAAACAAGGCAATAAAAGCAGCAGCACATGCAGCACTCTCCTTGAGGTTGCGATGGGTGCAATGCATTGTGTGCATTCTCTCTCTGTGTGTGGGCGGGGTTGTTGTCTGTAAGCTACTTACAATTTGATTAATTTTTGATTCACCTTGAAGTAAGTAAGTAAGATTTACAGTTTTTCACATATGAATGCATTTCAAGCACAAACTTAAAGCTGCTCTTATGCTCTCTGTCGATACCCAATAACCTTAACGTATTGTACATAACCGATGAACAGATAATAATAATAATACCGTATTTCTCGTCATATCCTTGTGACTTTGATTTGATTTGCGAAAATATTTTTCATTCTTCGCACTGTAAATGTCAAAGTTAGTCCCGAATAACTAATACCATTGAACACACACAGACACACTGGCATATGCAGTTGCATTGTTGTAAGAGTGTTGCATGAAAAGAGCGTAGAGTGGGAGGGGGTTGGCGTTGGTCAAAGCACATGCACAAGCTGTTTAGCAGCTTAGCTATGCGTGGTCGTTGTGGCTGTTGCTGCCACATTAAGGTTAAAGTTCGCAACGAACTAAAAGGACTCGCCACAGCTTAGGGTTGCACGTGCCACGCAAATAGTATTTATAATGTTCAGGCAAAACAATAACAGCAATGAGAAGCAGATAAACATGCATAGTGAGGCAGCTTAATGAGCTTACAACACAATGCAGTTGCCACTTCTGCCTTGTCCTGAGCCTCAAGTCCTTGCTGAAGCAATTACTAACAAATTGTGCAAGGTCAGTAAATCTGCCAGAAAATGCTGATTGGATTAATTGGAGCTGATTGACAAGGAGCATATTGCATGGACAGATTTAATATGTTGTAAATGCTGCTGAACCAATTTGTAAATACAAAAGGACGTACTAAACAATATAAAAGTATACTATATATTAAATACTGATGCATATCCTATATCCAAATGGACGCAGTGAACAATCCGAAATAGTTTCGATTTGCATCCACATTCCACTTGAGGGCAACAGAAATTTGTGTCGCAAATAATGTTCGATTTCTGCAGCAGCAGCGGCAGCTCCTCCGTCTTTTATGCACTTTACATTTTTGTGAAGCCATCGGAAACTATTGCAAAAACCTGTTCAACTCAAGAATGTTAAGAATGTTGACTGAGTTGGCGGTAAGCTTAAGTGGAAAGTGCACAAGGTTGAGAAGAGGAAGAATTGCGTGGGTTGACTGCAGTGTTGCCAGATCGGAAATTTCTTGAATTTTAATTAGGTATTTATTGAATCGATTAAGACATCGACATACCACCACATTATTTATATTTTATCGTTTTCTCTATCGAACTTTGCTGGCAATGCTGGTTGAGTGACAATTGTGAATAGCAAAAAAAATATCAATTTATCTAGGAATTCTTATGTAATGTTGTAATTTATTTTACGGAATTCCTTTTTTGTGACTTATTTGCCCACACAGTTTTTGTTTTTCCTTTTTCTGTGTGTGACAGTCGGTTTGTGCAATATGTCAATAGGGGAACGGCAATCAATCATAATGAAAATTTCGCATAACATTGGCTCTTGACTTTTGCCAGGACTAAGCAGTGACACCTGTTGTCCTTAAGAACTTACGAATTAAGTATTTCAGTTGCTTGTAATGATCACTTGCTGTTGTTATGTAATGTTTATTATGCAAAGGCGAAGAAAAATTGCTGCGAAAGCTAGAAAAAAAGACAAGCGAAGCGCGAAAAGCAATGACAGTAAGCGGGCAAACACACAGCACAGCAGGGGCGGGCAGTCTTGCGAGGGTGTGTGTGTGTGTGTGTGTGAGTAGGTGCGCTGCCAAAGGAAACAACGCACGTTCACGTCGAGCAGGAACCAGGAAGCATCCAGGCACAAGGCAAACAGACAGGAAAGCAAAAAGCGTCGACGACTTTGGCCAGTTGACGAGCGTCCTGCAAACCGCCCGGCCAAGCCGATCACGGCCAGGAGAAGCCAAGGTCGAGTACAAGGACAAGGTAACAACAGCAATAACTATAACAAAAGCGTAACGGGGCAAAAAGTAGCATGAGGCAGTGAGAGAAAGCGGGGGGATGCGGGGTGAAGGGGGACTGGCATAGACATTCCAATAACAATGAGGCATGCGAGGAATACCAAAAGAAGGCAGGCAAAAAGTTTTCGCCAGCTGCGCCAGGACAGCGGAAGCTGGAATTAATTTTGCGTTCGGCTACGCTTGGTTGCAACGAAAGGGAGAAGACGAAGAAGGGGGAGGGAGGGGCTGGGGTCTGGGGGCTAGCTTGGCGTAGAAAAACTTTGTCCAAATATTTGTCGACTACCTTTTGGGGCTCGCAATGGCTGCAGACCTCTTAAATTTTAGAACACAACTCAATTGCAGCACTTGCTGCCGCGCACGCACACACACACACACACATACATATATATATACTCTGTATTTCTCTCGAATACACACACACAGACATACATGCATGCAAAGCTAACAATGCTGTCAGTATAACAAAGGGATAACTTACAACGGATGCATATGGATGAGGCAGCAATGATATGGCCAAGGTTATCAAGGCCATTTTGGGATGTGAAATTCGAAACTAATTTGTTGTTAATTGGCCACGGCTTGCGTGTGGCCTAATTGAGGTTAAGTAGACCCAGTGAAGATACACAATATGTTATCTAACATAAAGTCTGTTAACAGTTTAAAGTTTCAAATGTGATGAGTTATTCAGGTTAGGGTGAAATATCGTAGTAAAATCATGATTTATTAAAAAATATAATATTTTTAGATTTATTAGTTATAAAAAAATTATACTGACATAGGTAATTCGCTAATTTTTTAATAATTTACACAGTTAAGAAATAAAATTAAATGAAATTATTAAAAAAATTGAAGTAGAGAAAGTTGTACAGAAAATCATTCCAGCACAGGTATGAAGATGATTATGTAAGCTGTATTGTTACCGCTTTGTATAATAATAATCCCATTATAATTTGCTGCATTTAATAATTATCATTTGGTATTGTTTAAACTAATCGAAGCATACTAAGAAGTTGGGCCAAGGGGTTTTCGAGGCCGTAATGACGGTCCCACGGGCAATTGAGCAAAATTTCTCGCGGGGCCCCTAGTTAAATTGCCTTTCTATACATATGTGTGCATCAATTGTAAATTTAATGTAATTTGTAAAAAAATTTCCAAAAATTATGAAACCTAAAAGTATTAATATTTAAAAATTTATGGCAAAATTATAAAATTTATAATATAAATCCTTATTTGGAGACCCAGATAATACTATTTTCAGCCTATTTAAATATTATTACCGCATTGAACTTTGCAATTATTGTACCCACTAACCAGGAGGCGTAACAGATTCATCAAAATATATATTTAATTTAGTTCCCTTTTTAGTTTTTGGGAGCTGTGGGCCCGTGACATGCGGGGCCTAACTGCGGCCCTTGTAAACTTGCCATAATACGCGGTTTAATTGGCGGCTATCAGTAACGGGCAGGATAGGGAGTTAATTAACACACAGAACATAATGGCAGGCAGCATATTGGGGCCTATCAGCAGCAGCATCCTTCAGACGGGGCATACATATGTTTGCCTGATCCGCGAGCTGCAGCTGATATCAGGTGGTAAACAAGGTTAATTGAATTTGTTTGTCAGCAGCCAGGTCGCGATGTCATGCTGTGAGGAGGGTGGCCCGCAGAGGGGGAGGGGTTGCTGTCACTTTTGCCTTTTTGATATCATTTGACGCGAGCGTCGCTTGGGCTGTCTTAATTGTTTTAAAAAATGTACGCAGCTAAACAGCAGCAGCAGGCAGTGTGGCGGGCGAAGGACACGTACACACATACACTCACACACAGTCGCCCACGCACACACACACAAATGCACATAGACAGCAATAGATTATGAAAAAACACACACACTAGTTGGCAAGTTGTGTTGAAAGTTTACTTTAAAAACGATTTAAAGGCGACTTACACAATTCTGCATACGATTTAATTCTTTATAGTTGTTGTTGTTTTATTTCTGATTATAGTTATTATAGTTGTAGATGTTGCTGCTGTTGTTGTTGTTTTTGTTGCTGTTCGTACTGTTGCTGCTGTTGGTGTTGTTGTTGTTGTTGTTATTACGATATTTGATTTATCCGTGCGGTAAACCACTTTGGCGGACAACTCGAAAGCAACTGCAAAGCGAACACGAAGCGAAGCCACCGAGCTACAGTGACCACCCACGCAGCACCAGAGAGAAAGAGAGAGAGAGATAGAGAACGAGAGAGTGCGCTTAAAAGCTCTCTCTCACGGGAGCAGCAACGCGTGCGCTCTCATTTGCCATAAACTTTATGGCAAAGTCCCTGCTGCAGCTGCTCTTGATTTCAAAATTTGATTTACTGCCATCAATTGTTTTTGTTCTTTTCTGCTGCCTCTGTCGACAGTGGCAGCGACAGAGCTTGTGCAGGTGTTGGTCACAGCAAATATTTGTATGCTTAATTATGCGTGTGTGTTTGCAGGATATGTTGCATACTTGTGGGTGTTTGTGAAAAAGGATTAATTCAAACACTACCAGGGATGGAAAATATAGAAAAATCGTTGAAAAATTGAACTATCGTTGTTGCTATTTATCGATATTAGTTCCTATCAACACCAGTGTAAGTTATGCATGTTGGTGTAAATCTATTTATTTAGCACTTGCCAACCCACACAAACACAAACACATGAACACCTACAACTGGGGGGAAAATAAGCTATCGCTGCCGCCGTCGCTGCCGGCGCTTCCGTCGCAGTTGTCGTCGTCATTGTTGTCGTTGCCTCGACCTAGACACTGAAAGCGACGTTGACGCAGCAAGAAATAGAGATAGAGAGAGAGAGCGAGTACACAGAGAGTGGGGCAGCGAAGGGGAAGGAGCGAGAGAGAGGGGGCGAAACGTGTGTGCAGGTTTTGTTCGTGGAAGTATTAAAGCTTAGCGCATTACGAATCAAACAGGAAAGTCGGGGGCCCGTTCGCAGCCTGTGTCTTTTCACGAGTATCTCCTAGGTGGGTGTATGTGCTAGGTTTGTATGTGTGTGCAAGTGTATGTGTGCAAGTGTATGTGTGCAAGTGTATGTGTGTGTGTGTGTAGTATGCTGCCCTATAGCTCGTGTGCGGGCGTTAGTTTTGCATTTAGTGCGTAGGCGCAGAGGGAAAAACAGCAAATGCCACAGCAAGAACGCCATTTCTTCTAAAACTTTAAGGCGATTATAAAGCAGCAATAAATGCAGTGCAACAACGACAACAACAACAACAAATTAAGCTATAATAATAGTAATAATGAGCAGCACAAACGCTCAAAGGCAGCTGTAGCAGCAGCTGCTGTTGTTGTTGTTGTTGTTCCTGTTGTGCAAGGTTATGAATGAAAAGCTTTTTCAATTCACCAGCGCACTTGGCCCTACGGCAACCACATTTGCTTTCTCTGTCTCTGTATCTTTTTCTGTTTCTGTCTTTATCCCTTGCAGTTGCTGTTGTTGTGTGAGCTGATCAAAGGCGCGAGGCAGCAAAGCTTTTTCTTCTGCTCGTTTTTTATTTATTCCCCCTGCCACAGGGTTGTGGCTTGCTAACTGTAAAATAATAATGATAATTGTTGGTAATTTGTGGCTTTTCCTTTTTCACTTAACACTGTACAGTCGTTTAGTTCCCATGATATATGAATGTTTAAACTAGTGGGTTTAGGGTTGCCAGATAAGCTCCTTCTTCCTTTTTTTTGTGATTTTATTTATTTGTTTGTTTAGTTTCTTTTTTCTTACCCTGCAACGATCCTCAAACTGTAACGATCATCAAACTGTAATGAGTGTTCGTGTCTGCGCTATAAGTTCATTTAGCCTAGACACAAACCACTTGACGCCAGCAGCAAGCTCTTCTTTGAAGAGAGAATTTATGTTATTATTTTCTCTTATTATTCTCTCTCTCGTGCTCTGCTCAGCCACTACAAGAGAGCATTGTGTTATCTCGTGCAAAAATAAAAAACAGTGGCGCTTCGATCAGCTGTTGATCGACTGTTTAGCCGGCCAAGAGAGCAGCCAAATGAGAGAAGAGAGAGATAGGGACACTCACAGCGAGAGTATGCACAGCGGTTGAGTGTGCAGGCAATGTGAATAGAAAATAAATGAAATATTTCAAAGATAATGAATAACAAGTATTTGTTTATATATTGTTTAGATGAGTGCATAGGTTAAGGTTGCCAGCAGGTTTTCAAGTGAAATCAGTATTTTTTGCATCTCTCTCTCTCTCTTCATCTCTGCACAAAATTGGTACACAGGTTCAAACCAGAAGACATTGCAACCCTTATTTAAATATTTGATATATTGCATTGCTTGCATCTGTGATCTCTCTACCTTTGCCTGCGCCAACTGTACGAGCTACTCTCGCTTGGTTTTGTTTGTGTGTGTACGGCGCGCGTTCAATTAACGATCGACGCGTTGCTGGTAAATAAAAGGGCGACGCTGCGAGATTTGCACAGCCAGTTCGCATTTTGGCAGCACCAAAGGAGGTTGACGTGTGTTATCGATATCGAGCAATCGCAACAATCAGTATTTTTTGAACTCTGGCATCGCATGTCTTTGCCGCTGCTGTTGAGCCTGGTCCGCTGTGTGTTCTCAGTCGTGTGTCCGCAGTCAGTGTGAATCAGTCGCCTTCGAATGTGTTTTAAATCGCGCAATCAGTTTTGAAGTCTGACTCTGTAAATATCGCAGTGGTTATACAATATAAAAAAAAAAGCAATTGCGCTGCGTGCTTTGACTAAATTAACAGCCGTAAAATGAACAGCGAAAGGTAAAATGAAATTCGAAATGCAAAAATAAGAACGACAATAATTTAAACAAACCCTAATAAGAAGAAGAGAGAAAAAAAACAACCATATAAAATGCCAAGACAGCTGTTCGCCAGCCAAGCTCGCTGTCTGTCGATCTGTTTACTTTGTTTATATTTATGTTGTGTTTTGTATTTGCTTAGGTTAGTTTTTCTTCGTTTTTGAACTTGCATATTTAATAGTCTCGACTTTTAACCGTGACAAAGCGACTCGCAACAGTGTAGAGCGAAGAGAGAGAAGAAGCGAGAAGCGAAACTAGTTTTTTTTTCCATGTTGCATACACGCTTTCTTAGTCTGCTGTTGCTAGGCCTTGAAACTGAGTCCCTAACGAGATTACGTCTGGGAAAAGAGTGGGAAAGAGACAGGTAGAGAGCAGGAAAAAACGAAACGTTGATAACAATTTGAAATCGCAGCCAAAACATAGCAAATATTTATAAAATTTTTATTGCATGCTACATGATTTATTTGTCACCCTGCCTAGACTGAAGTGAACATAACACCATAAATTGATCAGTGAACTGACTTTTGATTTATGTCAACTCTTCCTTTTGTGCTTACTCATCGCCACTTTCAATTGCGATTGCATTCACTCATTCACTCAGGTGAAATACCTCACAGAACACAGCGCTGTCTATCGATCGAGGCTTATCAGTAATTTGAAATCAAAGTCCGTTGGAATTTCACAGAGAATACACGTTTTTTTTGTGTAAATTAATTATGAAATTATCGAGAAAATTAAGAGAAAATATTAAGCAATAAAAACACAACATTAGTATTTCTAGGGATAGAACTTTGTAAAAACAAATTACTTCATATATTAAATAATTTGTTTAGCGGGTATAAGCAAAACAAACAAATTTCGATAGCTCTTTTCAAATTGTATATTTATTAACAACAATTAAATCAAATTGTCTGAATAATTGAGTGACTAACTTCCACAAAACCGGATCTGTTCTGCCTTCATTTGTACGTTTAGTTTTTATCTATTTCATTTGTATTGTAGAGAAATTCTCTCTTTATAATAAAAAAAATCAGAACGTAGCATGAATTCATTGCTTGATAATGATATTTACTCAATATTACCACGTGTTTCGCATTTTCCCATGCGCAGTTACTGATAGTCAATCAATGATCTAACAAGTGATTTGAAAGTCGATTAGAAAAATCCAAAAAGTTTCCATCAAATCCCGTTCAATCCGCATATTGCCAGAAGGAGCACTTTGATTGATTGTGGGTGTGTGTTGTGGATGATGACGCATAAGGCGCCACAAAGAATTTCAACATTTTATGTACTTAAACCTTTCGTTTTCAATTAAAGTTACTCCCTCACCCCACACTGTGTTTATTGAACAAATTTGCTGAGCACTCTTAATTAGTGCGATAAGACCAGGTTTGTCCAGGTTTTGCGATAAGAAGTTTGTAAGTTTGTTTTAATATCAATTAAAAGTACAAATTCCCACGCGCGCCTATCTTATCCAAAGTACTGTGTGTGTGTGTGCAACTTAATTAAGTATACGCACAGTAGTCATGCCAACTGCTAGAGGCCTTAATGATGGTGAAATCAATGCGGTTACTATTACCAGGCACTGTCGGCTTGATTGACGACGCACTCTTGCAATCCTTTCAATGATGCCTCCTCTCTTTGATTGGCTCAATTAGTTCGCTGTGGAAAATTCAATTCATGAATCGAAACTTAAGCAACGCCGTGCGCTCTTTCTTCTCTACATTATCCACACACACACAGAGAGAGAGACCCTCATGTATATGTATTTGTTTGCATATTGAGCTGTCTATCTCACTATCAATTGTCTAATTTGTGCGGTCAACAAAACTCGTTCAATTCACACATTGAAACCGCATATAACTTTCCCATTTGACAAACAATCACGCCGATTATTGCTGAACACAGCGTGCCGTTCTTTGGATTACTTCTTAGACCCATTTTGGCATCCAGACTCGTGCCCATCCGTGGGTTATCTATGGAAAATCCAGCTCACGAGACTCCTCTCGACTTTGTTATTGTCGTACTTTGAACTCTCGTCTCCCCGCCGCGTCTCGTCTCGTCTCTCGATTGGCTTTATCAATGCTTCCTGAAATCAGAACTCTATTGATTGATAATACAACTACGTAGTTATATTTTACATTCGATAATTGGTTGACTTTGTTTAACAGCCTTTTTTTTTATATGCAACTCACGATTAGAGTCGATTTCGGTTAGCTTCAATGTTGGCTTTCGGTCTCTTGAAGGTCGAGCTAGATCATTGGCATATATTCTATTTGCATAGCAGAGATTATGATGAGGAATATCTATATGGAAACCAAGCAAAACATTCACAAAGAAAGTGTAGAGAATTTCTTTCTAATTTATAAATAGATCCGATTATGTTAAAGAACAAATGTTGAACTTTGATCGCATATCATTGTCGGTTCAAACATTATTTCGAAATCGGAATTTCGTCACTTTGTTCAATCACAACGTGCCTTATACTATATAAGTAATTGTACTGTAAATCATGCGGGGGAGAATTTGGTCACACGCACTTCCTTATCTTCCAATAACACTATATAATAAGTGTATAAGGCGGCTGGTTAATCAAGGTGAAATCGACTTTGCCTTGACAACCAAAAGTTATTCGCACTTTGCAGCTGCAAATTTTAATGCACAATTCGATCGGTAAAACAAAAGCAACACCAAAAACCTAACAAACAATAATTATAATAATTACAAAATATAAATAATAAAAATGCGAAACGATGCGAAACGGGCGACGAAACAAAACCGACAAAAAGTGACAGTCAATTAGGCAAATCAAACGAAAAAACGTGTGCAAATCATACGAAGAATATCAAAAAGGCAAAACGCGCAACGGCTGCCGTCGTCGTCGCCGTTGTTGTTGGTTGTTGTTTGTTGATGGCGCCGCCTGCCATTTGTTATTGTTCTTATCATGGCGAAAACTGAAAGCAAAACAAGCAGAAGGTTTTTGGCTCATGACGTATACGCAACGTTTGCCGGCTGAGTGAGCAAGTGCAGCCTATTAGTCGCCGTAATTTGCAATAAACGCTGCAACACTCGAGTGCGATTAAAGCTGCAGCTTAGCGGGCTCAAGTAGCCATAAAATGCAGCCAGAAAACGGCTGCAGTTGAATGGCATTTAGCGACCAGTTAATAAATTCTCAGCCAGCTTTAGCTGACCCCAAACCCGAACCGGCTGAGTTGCTTATAAACATCGCAAGGAATTTCCGACAAGCGTCGCTTGAACTTGCTATACATATACGAGAAGTATAAAGAATATTGACATTTTATAGCAGACTTTCTTTATAATGATTGTACAAATGTTGCTAGACAGCGTAGCATATCAGCAAGTTATGTCTTAATCGAATCAATTGAGTTGCGTTCACAAAAGACTCAAAAATATTACGAGTTCATCGCGCTAATTGTTTCTAAGACTTTTATAAAGATTTATTATACATATGCAGAGCTCTGATGTCACAGAACTATTTGAGGTCTCAATTGATGAGCACAAGAGAAAATGATGAAGAGAGTGATGAAATGGGTTTCAACTGTTCTTCTTCTCTCTTTCTTCTGTTCAGGAACGAGGAGTACAGCAAATTCGTGCCCAACAAGATCACATACC
This sequence comes from Zaprionus indianus, assembly GCA_018904595.1. Classification (NCBI taxonomy): domain Eukaryota; kingdom Metazoa; phylum Arthropoda; class Insecta; order Diptera; family Drosophilidae; genus Zaprionus; species Zaprionus indianus. Next base: position 893,871 of record JAEIHA010000709.1, on the reverse strand, counting down.
ATGTGGTGCCCGCCGAGTATCAGTGCAAACTGCCCATGTCCGGCGCCCTGGCGGCCATGCACAGTGGCGGCCGCAAGTTATCCACCATCGATGAACAGGATCACGATGAGGCCAATCACAGAGGGAAGATAAATCAGGTACAGTATTATAATTCATATAATTCAGTATCATATCATGTGGGAGTTCTGCTGTTTCTTTTTTCTTGCTTTCTTGCATGCTTTACTCTCTCTTTCTCTCTCTCGCGAAGCTCTGAAAGCTTAGCCAAAGTTCGCTCTCAACTTAAGAGCGTGTGCAGTTCTCTTAGAGTTTCTCTTTTTATGGCAACTTTCGTGTGTTGGATGTCCTTGAAATGGCATTATGTACACACAAACACACACACAGACACACACACACACACACACACACACACACACACACACACAAACAGCCCGAACGAGCGAAAGAGTTTGCCAATTGTGCAGCAAACATTAACCGCAAATTTGCGCTTTTTGTGTCTGCACACAAATCAATCACGGGATAATGCAGTTGACAGTTGTCTATAGAAATTTTACAGCAAATAGGAAGAGAGAAAAAGGGAGATAGAGAGTAAGGGAAGCAGTAGAGAATATAACAAACTGCTTCTATACGGCCAACTTTAGTTTAATTAGTTTAACATCAGATTTATAATGTAAAGTTTTATCAGATTGAATAGATTGGGAAAGCCCTGAAACATGTTTTCACTTGGCTGAAGGACAAAATGATAAGATACGCAATTGAACTTTCTTCACATGATTAAAAAAAAAAAAAAAAAAAAGAAACATCATGTGGTGCACATGTGACAACGGGGCTGCTCTTGATGGTGATCATGATGATTATGACAGTGTCGCAAATTGAGTAAAATGGAATTCGATGCCAGGGTCTGCTCGTGCACAATCGGCATCTCTCTCGTACGTAACATGTCGTGACGTCATTGAAAACATCACTGACATAACGGCAAATTGCGAATCGAATTGAATGACAGGCACGCAGTCCTGCCTCGCCTAGATCAGATCGTTTATGGTCATTACAAAAGGGTCGCAGCAGCGTCAGCCTCATGACTTGTTGCAGCAGCATTCATCGGTTGCACACGCCAATTAAAGTGATTATTGAAAAGTGTCGCGCAACTTCAATTGATGCCAATTTGCCTAACTGCCTCACGCCGAGGCAATACAATGTAGCAGACCTATGTATCAATATAAAGCTATCAATGATATAACTGGTTGATTTATTGTGCTAATCTGTTGCGCTCTCTCTCTCTCTCTCTCTGTTCTACAGGTGCTGTCCACGTGTGCCGTGCTGCTGCTCTCCGCTGCCTGTGGCATGCCCATTGGCTACTCGGCGGTGCTGCTGCCACAGCTCACTGAAAATACCACAGAGATATCCGCCTCGTTGGAAATGCGTTCCTGGATAGGTGAGTTGAAGAAGAAGAAATATTATAAGAGGAACTTGTTATGCCTAGGAGTTTGCAAAGCACCTTAGATGACATCTCCGACCCCATAAAGTATTTATTATATTGTATATTCTCAATTAGCATCACAAGTGTAGTTGATAAGCCATGTCTCTCAGTTTTAAAGCTGTCTTGCTGAATCTTAGCACACAAGCTTCTTATTCCTGTACAATATACATACAATTCGTCGGAACGTGCTGGATCGGATTGATATATCGTATAGCTGCCATACAAACTAGCGGCCAAAATTTGGTGTTTCTCAAGTTATTGAAACAAAATTTACTGCATCACTTTTTCTTCATAAATGATATAATATATGATTTATACTATGCCTATCAAATTTCATAGAAATCGGATGACTATAACATTTAGCTGCTATAGATATAATTTTACGATATGCAGGTTTTATGTGAAGTATAGTTCTCATTTTGGAAATAACTTAACCTAACAGTGTCAATCAAAGCTTAACATAATATTGAATATATATATACACTCATTCCATTCAATTCTGCGCCATTATATATAACCATTATAGGAACGGTTGGAAGATACAAGAACCTGCAAGGGTATAGAACCTTTGGCATGCCAAAGATAGCCTTTTCTTCTAAGGATGTCACTGCAAACTCAATTACAGTCAATTCAAACTAACCTCAAATCCAACTCTTTCTCTCTCTCCCCCTCTCTCGTTCTGCAGCCTCTGTGCACAGTCTGGCCACACCTTTTGGCTCGCTGATGTCTGGTCCCCTTGCTGACTACTTGGGACGTCGCCGCACGCTGATGACTGCAGTGATACCACTCGTGCTAGGCTGGATCACCATGGCCATGTCGAACTCGGTGCTATCGCTGATATTCGCACGCTTCCTGTGCGGCTTTGCAACCGGCATTCTAGGCGGACCCGGTCAGGTAAATGCCGTAATACACTTAAGTCAATGCCAGAGTTCGTTACTCCCACGCCGCAAAGAAATTGCGAATGTTCGACTGACCCATTAACCAGATTATATAATAATAATCACATGCCTCAACTATGTCGTGTATTAATATAAGCAAACGTCAGCCATAGTCAGTCTGTCCAGCTCCCTGTCCGTCTGTCCTGTCATGCTGCCGGCATCTGTCAATTGCTCACTTAACGCTATTGTCGCCACATCTGAGATGTGCTCCATTGTGCCGTATGATAATCCGCTTGTGAACTGAGCAACGTAATGTTTATTTATTTATCTTTATCTTATGGATATGTCCATGACTTATCAAGCGGCCAAAATGATAACGAAAGCGACAGCGTCGACAGCGACGTCAACATCGGACGTTGCATTTGCATTAGCAGCGCTTTCCGCACACTCGAGTTCCGGATTCTTGACCTTAGTCTATAATAAGTTTGTTGTTATTCCGCCTGCTGTGCCCGCGTCTGACTGATGCTTGTTGCTTGGGTGGGTGGTTACCCCCAACCACCTCCACCTCTATAATGCTATGCTCTCTCCTCCTCCACCCTCGACTTGTTGCGCGTGTGTTTTGTTGGCGGGAGAATACTTTCATTAATACAATGGAACCGCCTGCCGGACTGGGATAAGATTTATGATTTTATGATTATCGTGCAGCATTTGCTGATGACAAAGATTAAGATTAAGTTGTTAGAGAGAGTGCCTGATGTTTTTGTGACCCTGTTTTCCATTCAATTTGATCAAATTGTTTGTTTATATTCCCCACACCTACCCCTGCTCCCCAGTGAGTGTGTGTGTGTGTGGGGATTAAGGGAAAGTTGTTGATTTCTAGAACTTGTGCAAGGTCAAGGTTCGTTGGCTTGGGTTCGTGCAATTTGTCACGACACTCGCACTGTGGCAGCATAGCGCATAAGTGGACAATATTTAAGTGTAATGGTTGAAAAGGATTGCTGCCCAGTGAGATTACAAGATTCCAGAACTCCTGTTGGCTTTTAACATTTGCTTTACAGTTGAGCTAACCGGCATACTGAGGCATGTAAACAGTGCAGTCTTGCAATTAACATAGCCTACTAACAGCGACTGCAAAAAAGGCTCAGTTCGTGTTCTGTTATACTTTTACAGTGCACTGCTTTCTTTACATTACATTACTACTACTACTACATTACAGTGCTTTCCAGAATTAGCTTAGTCTACTTAAGACGACTGCAGTGTCATTTAAAGATGCAGCCTTACAGTGCGCTCGCATTAATTAGGCTTAGCTCGTCAGTCGACTGCAATGCTTGCACTACAGTGGTGTCCTTAATATAAGTACAACAGCGCAGAGGTTTATTTTTCACAGCACTACAGTGCAGTCCAGCAAATAAGTACAACTGCTAATCAAAATACCCTTCTCTTTCTTGCAGATCTACATTGCCGAAACAGCTGAGCCCAATCTGCGCAGCCTGTTAATTGGTGCTCCCTATGTGGCCTATTCGTGCGGCATTCTGCTCGTCTATTCGCTGGGCACCATGCTGTACTGGCGCACAGTGGCCTGGTGTGCCAATATATTGCCCTTGTTGTCCATGGTCGCCATGTACTGCATACCAGAGACACCGGCTTGGCTGCTGCGCAATGGACACGAGCAACGGGCGCTGCAGGCATTGACATTCCTGCGCGGCAGCGGGATCTGTGCCCAGAAGGAGTTGAACGAGATGAAACAGCGACTGGAGAAGGAGCGAGTGATGACCAAAACGAATGAGAATATCTTCCAGTTGTGTTGCCAGCGAGTGGCCATCAAGCCGCTCTTCATTGTCATCGTTTTCTCGCTGCTGCAAATGTTCTCCGGCACCTTCATTGTGATCTTCTATGCCGTGGACATTGTCTCTGAGTTTGGATCCGGTTTCGACACCAAGCAGGCCGCGATTTGGACAGCAGCAGTGCGTGTGGTCTGCTGCTTTATATTCTGTGCCATATTGATCTTTGTGCGACGTCGTCGCATCATGATTTACTCGGGTCTCGGCTCTGGCTTGTTCTGCCTGGCGTTGAGTGTCTTCATGTATTGGCGAGTTGGCCAGCCGAAGCAGCACTACGACGTGCTGGTGGCTGGTTGTTGTCTCCTCGGATATATCGTATTCAATACGGCGCTGATGGTAATGCCGGGCATAATGATTGGCGAACTGTTCCCGGCTCGCATTCGTGGGCGCACAGCTGGCGGCGTGTTTGCCTCGATGAATGTGGCGCTGTTCATATTCGCCAAAGGTTTTCCCGCGCTGCAAGCTTACCTCAAGATGCGAGGCGTCTTCGTGGTCTTTGCTGTCTCCAGCTTTCTGCTGACAATATTTATGGCTTTGTTCCAGCCAGAGACTAAGGGACGCAGCTTGGAGCACATTGAGGATTACTTCAATGGCGACAATTGGCTGTGGTTCCGACGTGATCGCGGCTACAAGACGGTCATGCTGATGCCATTGCCTCCTCTCAAGGAGGAGGAGACCAAAGCATTGAAGAGTGGTAAAGAATATGCCTGAATGGAGGCAGACGGCGGGGCGCCGATTCTCTCAAATATTAAGTCTATACAGGGCTCTTAAGATTCCATAGTTTGTTAGTTAGTATTATGCGTTTAGCTTTTAGTTTCGCTGGTCATTCTAGCGTCTTTCCAGTGTTCCTTAGCAACTTTCCCATGAACTCTACCAAAAATGAAACAATACAATTTTTACTCAATTTCTGGTAATTAAAACAAAATGTGATTTTTGCAAATGTGCAATAGGTTCTTATAGTCTCGATGAAGATACATATTTGTTAAACAACTATATAATTAGTTTAAAATATATATACAATTATTTACCAATAAAGAGATATAAATTACTTATACAATTAATGAATTTTTAAATTTTTTCGCTAGCGATAATTTAACTTTGTGTGAATGTTGGTATCGACGAGCCACCACACATGCGCCAAGTGTTACCAGACTGCTAAAATAAGGTAGGGAAATGGCGCTACCAGATTGTTCTATTAAGTTTATAAGATTTTCGGTTTGTTTTAAATTGGAAATTCAAAAATATGTGTTAAATTGTGTAAATTAATAGCAACATTACTGGAATTACAAACGTAGAGGTGTAGAAAATGAATCCGCCTCAATTTCTCTACTAACATAGCTCTGTTACGTTAACAGTGGTCAAACCTTAAATTCTGTTTAGTTGTTGAAATGGTTTGCCGGCGGATTAGGAAGTAAATATTATTTATTTAAACATTGCATTCATTCATACAGCTGAAGTGGTCACTCACCTCTTAGCCAAGCGTAACTCCAGCAGTATAAACTGTTAGCCCCCACGCGATGTTAAATATTTAATAGACTTCTCAGTGCGACACAAGCCGAATTCAGAAAAATTAAAAAAAAAAAACGAAAACATTACAAAGTCGACAGGGAAAGGGAAGAAAACTCTGAGCGCGCGCATGCATATTTAAAATTCTATTACCCCCCACAGTGAGCACTCGCCACGGACTCACTTTTCACAGTGCGCTAATAAATTGTATAATTCTTTTTTTTTTTTTTTTTTTCTGTTGCTGCTACTTGTTTTGGCTCGACAAACTTGCACCGTGTATTTTCTTTGTGCATTCTTAGCTGCTGCAGCAGGCAAGGGCAGCGCGTATTAGGGGTGGTGCGGAGTGTGTGGAGAGGGGTCAGTCACGGGGTGTGGCACGGTTCGGTTCTGTGGGTGGACACTAGTTGGAATGCAGGGAAAAAATTGCTGCGGCATACCGGAAACGCTTCAAGTTGCTGAGCTCATTCGTCTCTCTGCGATTTGTTGGCATTTTAACGCGTTCAAGCATCGACCAACAAGTTGGCTAACTAAGCGGGCAGGCACGACTACAGTATACCCTGTAGTAAAGAAGAAAGTGCAGCAAATATTCATTATTATGTTTGGTATTCATCACCAGTTGAGCGTTACATGTTGCCAGTACAGTCGTGCATACCCCACAGTGTGGCTTACAGCTACAGGGTATTACAACATGGCCTGCAATTGTGCCGCGCTGCTCGTCAGCTGCTGAATGCATGTGCCGGAATGGAGCACGGCAGCAAGTGGCCACGGCGTGGGCGGCGGGAGGCGTGGCATGGCTGCTCATGCAATGATAAATGAAGTTTTAGTGGCTTTTGACCCATTTAATAAATTGTTAAAGTTGAAAAATGCGCAAGAATATGGTAAACTTTTCTACAGCTCGTGCAAGGGGAATGGGAAATGGGGGAGGGGCGGAGAGAGAGTCGAGTTTGCCATATAAATTGCACAATATATAAACAATTTTTTCTGCCAGCTCCTGTTGCTGCCACTGTGGCAGCTGTTTTGTTGCCATCGTTGTTGTTGCTGTTGTTGGAATTAGGGTTAATTTAAAAGTTGCCAGTGCGCCACGCTGACCCATGGACTGTGAGTTCAAGTTGTATTTGGTCTGCTTTGTCCTTGTTGTTGTTGCCACTGCCCCAAGTTGCTGCATGTAGCAAAGTTTCTCAGCTGGCCCACTTTTTAGTCATGGCAAAAGTTGCAGAATTTTAAATAATTCTGTTAAATTGCATAACGTGCCATGTTGTCCGGCTCATCCGCTGCCCCGCCCACCTACTGCCCGCCTCCCTTGCTGTCCTGCTGCAAGTTGCCTTGCTTATTAAGTTTGCGGCGACAGTTTGCAGTTAATGTGATTATGTGCCATTAGAAACTGTAATTTTGTCTCCTTCTCCTTTGCTTGTGGGGCAGCAAAGTATGCATAGATAAATAAGAGAGGGACGAGGCAGGGAGAAGCGGGGGAAGGGCTGAAGGGATTGCCGGCCAAGAGGTTCCATAATAAGCAGCATAAAAAAGCCTTTTTGGCAGCGAGTCTATTAAAGTCTGTCTACTTCAAGTCCTTGTCAGTCTTATGTATGCATGTGGCTGTGCAACTCTGTGTGTGTGTGTGTGTGTGTGTGTGTGTGTTGTAAGGCTCTATAAACAATTTTCTATTATGCAGAAATAACAAGCTAAACAACAACAGCAACAACAATGCAACTTTGCATAAGAAAAGCCCCAACTGAAGTTGAAGTATGGCCGAGGCAGAAGTCGAAGCTGCACTTGCCCCCTACCCCATTGCCCGTTGCCCTCCCACCTGCTGCTCTCTCCCTCTCTTACTCTCTTGACATCTATAATAGGAAATGCAGAACAAGCTGCCAGCTGAGCCTCATTTCGAATGCGCTGCAAGTGGACTTCTATGTTATGATACTATGGAAATTGATGATGTCAAATATAATATGATGAGTTTGTGAGGTCTTCCAAGAGGCATTGTATCGTTAGATTTGCATTTAATATTCGTTCAATTATTTATCTCCAATAAGAATAAATTGATTTACATTGAGTGGCAGGCCGATTGCTGATGAATACATATCGATAACTATCGCTGTAAATTCAACATAGCTTTAACATAACAGAGGGCTAACATTAACATCATTTAATTAATTTCTTTAAAGCTTTCTCTGCAGAGAAAGAAAAAGAGTTGTGGATGGACAAGGATTATACTATGTACATTACTAATTGCAACCTTGGGGAGCTGCATACCTGCCTTGGCACTGTCGGCCTGCTCTATTGGATAATTTCTACTGCGGCTGCTGATGGTGTTGCTGTTGCTGCTGCTGTGTTATGCCATCTGACCGCAGTTGCTAACTAACTGCAGTAACCCAAGTTACCTTCATGTAGCGCCTTTACACACACCCACAGAGAAAGAGATATGGATAGTGTTTGTGTGTGTGTGTGGGTCGCCCTTACTCACAGCAGCAGGATGCACACAGGATATTGTAGGAGCAACATTTGCAAGTGAAGCCACAAGAACAGCAGACGGCACTGAGACGCGCCAGCCACAACAGTGCATAATGCCACGAAGTGTAAGCAGTGCCACGACAGACGACCCTACTGCTCTCTCCTTCTATCTCTCTCTCTCTCTCTCTCTGTCTCGCTGTCCGTGTGATCTGTGCTCTTCTCGCTGCTGCTACTGCTGCTGCCACAGGATGAAGCAAAAACGCAGTTGTCGCTGGCGTAGCGAAAAGTGCTGAGCATAAATAAGACATTTGCGTGTGTAAGCACACAGCAGCACCAACAACAACAATGCGGCCCAAGCAGCACCACAGCAACAACATCGACTTAAAATAACTCTACACGCAACATTGAAATGTGGTCGAGTTGGCAAGCTCAGCGACAACAACAACAATAGCAACAGCAGCAGCAGCAACAGGGACAGGGAGAACAACGAGGATAACAACAAGAACAACAGCAACAACAAGGAGAACCGCAGGCACTGCGCTGAGCTGAAAGACAATAATTTCAAACTGCTTTCAAAGCAAAGTCGCCGGCAAAAGTAATGCAAAATGCAAAGTCATCGCACCGAGCGCACATGCCAAGTGGCTGCAGCTGATCCGCCCACCCAACCAGCGGGGCCAACACCCAGCATGCAGCATGCAGCACAGCAGTGGCAGCAACATCGCAGGAAACAGCACCAGCTCCACCCTGGCAATTGTTGAGATTTTTTTGTACACTTGCAGTGGGTCGCATAAGTCCATTTGATTTCCAAGAGCTTGCATTATTGTAGGAGTTTAATGTTTTATATTTATTCATAAATAAAGTTCGCTATTTTAATACTTTTTATGTATTGCATATTATTTGTTATTAATCAAATGGATAATCAGCTGTTAAATCAATGTTTTGAGCCGCTGTAAAGTTGCACTCTGGGTAGCTGTTAAGCACCTGTTAATGTTAAGCACTCAAATGGCAATTTTTGTTTACATTTTATTTACATGTAATGATACATACATGATGTACATATAGTGTGTGTAAGATACTGACATTGCATATGACAAATTTAAAAAATATATAATTATGTAATAACAATTTGTAAAAACCTTATCAAATTAGAGTATTGCAACAACGGCAAACAGAGGCGAATAAGTCTTGCTCTTTGGTTCTGCTTTCTCTTCCCCTCTCTCCATTTGAGCTGTGCTGCTTTCTCTAGTGTGCGGGCAGCTCGTGCACATGCATTTATTTAAATTCCTTTTGTCAGGCTGTGTGTGCCGGTGTGTGTGTGTTGCCTCATTTTGCCAATGTATTCATTGTCTGTGAAATTGTTGTGCGGTATGCCGGCGCATAATGTCTTTCTTTCACTTCCTTCGCCTTCCTCCTCGTCCTTCTTCTACTCCTACTCCCACTGCTGCCTGGCATATCCTTCATTGTATCCTTGTATCCTTGTTGTGGAGCTCACGATTTTCCATGCTGACTGCAGTTTGCGGTTTTTAACTTGTGACAGTTTTAAGTGGCCGCCGTTTGTCTAGCACGCTGCAGCTCGACTGCTTATACTCTACACACCTCCCTCCTTTTTCGCTCTCTCTCCCTCTCTCTGCCTCCTTCTTTTAGTCTCCCTCGTGGAAGACTTTGCTCAGAATATAATGCTTCTTATTTGGCTGCGTTTATAAATTTCACTAGCATAATAAATACCTGCTACTGTGGCTGTCTCTCTTCCCTCCTCTCTCTCTCTCTCTTTGCCTTTCTTACTCTTTCACTCGTGCTTGAGCTGAGTTTTCCTTACTCACTTTTCATGAGATTAGCTGCGATTTTCCTTGTTGCCTTCGCATGGAAATTGGCTTTGTGGCATTTGCTCTGACTAATTGCTTGAGATGCGAAAATCCGCATGAGGTAAATTAAGTTTACCCCGCTCGATACACTTTAATCGTCTATCGATAATTGTGAGCGATGTGTGCATGCAACTCTAAACAAAAGGAGGAAGAATGTATAAGAGAGAATGAATGCTTAATTGGAAATAGAAGAAGGAGAAAAATGGGAACAGAAAGAGAGAGGGAGCAAGAGGCGGGAGAGAGAGAGAGAGAGAGATAATGACAATACAAGGGACTCAAATTTCAAATGACGATGAACGAACAGTGAAGAGAAATATCGAGACTTAAACAGAAGCTGATAGAGAGGGAGAGAGTGAGAGGGAAGTATATTATGAATGAATCATCTTAAAGAAGGAAAAGTTTAATTAAAGTTACAGTAATTTCAGCTAGGTAGAGGTTGCTTCTTCTTCTCCACCTGCTGAATTTCCTTGCACTTTCCATATTTTTTCCAGTCAGATACATTTACTTGAATATTTCTAAACAGCTATTCAGCATTGTCAGCAACAACAACAACAACAGCAGCAGAGCAAAGAACAAGATAAAGATGAAGACAGCACAAGAACTACAGCACTTTGCTTCCTTCCTGGTAAGGGAATGTTCCGTCCGCCAGCTGCTGCTCCAGCTGCCATTCAATTTTCAATCGCGCTGAGATGGGCCTAGTCGGGTGCCGTGACCCATTTGGGGGTCTTTATATGCCGTGTGCAACGGAGTCCATTGTCATTAGGCTGTCGCCTTACACGTGCTGCTGGTGTCCCTACCTCCACCTCCCCTTCCCCCACACACACACAGCTATAGGAAGACACAGATACATAATCCTGGTGCATAGTTTCCTGTCGCTGCCAACAACCTTTTGCTTCTTGCTTTTGTTGCTGCTGCTGCTGCTGCTGTGCGCCAAACAAAAGGAAAACAATTTTCATGCGTGCATGAGAAAAATCAAAGGAAAGCACATATACGCAAACACAGACAAACAACAATGCCTATTTGTGTGATAAGAAAACGGGCCGCACACCAACTCAAAACAATTTCCAAGTGCTGTCGACGCGCACAGGTAACATGAAAAGCCTCCACAGGGAGGAGGCCCTAAACAAAACCCCGACGACACTCGCCGCCTAAGTGGCTGCTGTAAGGTTTTTTTTCCACAAAAACTACACAGTGTTTGCTCGACGTATGCATACCCTAGGTGATGTGGGGAGTAATGAGAGAAGGATAGGGAGAGAAATAGGAAGACCAAGTGAGTCACAAATGGGAATTCTTCATTGTTGACCTTTTTCAGCAGGAGTCGCACTGCAAACCTTAGTTTCCCCTTGATTACAGGGTATGCGCAAGTCGGCACAGCTGACAGTGTGTAGCTCTTACAGTTCTTGTCAACGACAGACGACGGGCCAAGCATTGTCGTGCGCTGGTCGGCAGCGCTATAAGCCATTTTCCGGCCGGTTGAATGACACGCCAGAAATTACGTATACGCACATGTCGAGGCAGAGTCACACATACCTACACATACACAAATACATAGCATATGATGGTCTAATATTTGCCAGGCAAAGGCAATTAGTGTGGAGTGTGAGTGAGGAGGGGGATAGGGGAGTGGGGGGTGATAAGGAAGCGCACAAGTAGCCTCGATTTCAACGAGCTCATTAAGCGTTTAAGCATAAATGCCAATGGCACGCTAATTAACACGCCAACAACAGTAACGGCAACAACAGTAACAGCAACAACAGCAACAACAAGAGGCAGCAGAAGAACGCGGCAAGTGGCATTTGCCACCTGTCCAAGTCGCTGCGGCCAGCGCAGCCACAGCCGCAGCTGGAGAGGCTGCGCTGCTCGTTGTCGAGATTTGTGGCAACGCTTGCCCACCTGGCAAATGCTTGTCGAAACTTTTATAATTATGTTCAAGCTATGGCAAAAGTTTCGACGAGCGAGGCCCGCTTCAGTCTGCTCATTTCTCAATTCTTGGCCAAGTTTAGACGCAGTGAAAGTTTTCTATTTTTTCTCATTTGCAATGCTTGAAAATACCCTAGAAATGACAGAAAGAAGTAGGGTCAACCTTATGCAAGTAGACATATGCATATCAATTTACAGGGTATCTATTGGTTTACCTTTTACCCTATATCCTACACAGACCAGCAAGCAGTCCACGTTTGGATATGCATGTGAATTTACAGGGTATATATTGGCATAGCAGTTTATCCTGCCTTTTTTTTGCAACTTTTACAAGTGGCTGCATGTGGGCGTGGCCAAGTTGTCAGTTGCCTCCGCCTACACCGACGCCAACAAGTTAATTATGCGCTCTCTCTCTCTCAGCTCGCCGCGCTTTGCTGCGTGCGGCGCCACTTCCGGTTCGCCTGACGCCACTTCCGATGCGCCCAAGGAAATTAAAAATGTCGCTGCTCGCAGCAGCAGAGGCAGAGGCAGCGAAAAACAAGAAAAAAAATGAGAAACCAGGCCCGTCAAGTCGGCACTTTAATTAAACGGCCCAAGAACAGGCAATAATGAGCGAATCAGCTACGTCCCCTGTCCGCATTCCGTCCCACTGTGCAGCCCACTGTGCCATGTACTGCGTCATTTTTTAATCAATTAAAAATGCCACTTAAATGCGCCGCGCACCAACAAATATTTTCATGTTTCGATGTGTTTTACTTGTCGCCACTTGGCTGCATGCCACGCCCCCTCCCTGACCACGTCGTCGTCGTCCAGCTTGCTGCAAGCAATTATCGAAAATTTAATTAAAGCGCCAAGTGTCACAAGGAGCTTGTCCTTGCTGCAGCCGTGAGCATGTACGTGTGTGTGTATGCGTATCCGTGTGTGTGTGGCCTATTTTAAAGTTAACGCTTTAATGCATCATTAAGCTGCACTGCAACGTTTACTGGCTTTGGTCAGCGCTGGCAATGTTCAAAGAATTTCCAATCAGTTGGTAATCACAAATTCAATTGCTAAGAAATATGTTCACACATTATTGGCTCCGGGCATTCCTTAATTGTTTAAATAATTGATGTGCATATGTATATGTATTTGTGTTGAATTGGTTTTTTATAACATTTCAAGATTTCTTCTTCGTAATTAACAGTGCTGGGAATATCGATATCGAATATCGGCACTGTTTATGTTCAATTGAAGCAACATTAAGATAGCAACAGATTCTTTATTTAATATTTGTAAATGTTTCATTCCACCTATTATTATTATATTATTATTTTATTATTATTAAAAACTCTGCAAGGTGCAAACAGAAGAGGAAACTAGCAATAATAAAAGAAAACTCTTATTTAACATTCCCTTCAACTAACTCTTAACATTCTTCTCAACTATTCGCCCATTACCATTTCCAATTGAGCACAGCTGACTGCAATGTAAATAACATAAGCTTGGCAGAAGTGAATCTTTCTCTTTTCCCTTTGCGTGTTCATTTTATCTGTTAAGTCATTGAAATGAACCAGTGCATGCGTTCGTGTGAACTCCTTCGCTCATTGAACCTTTCTTTGATCTTCCATTGATAGGAGCATTGAACTTGAGGATAAAAGGAGGAGAAGAGAACATGAATTGTTGTTTTTTTGTGAATTTAATCACATTCCTTTTGTTTTCAATGAGAGAAATTAATAATAAAAGTCATAAACTACAGCAATTTCATTCTAAGTGCAAATTAAACAATTGAAATGTCCCAAACGTAAATTCGCACACTTCATTTGGCAGCTGCCTGATGCTGCCCCGAGGCAGTCTTGAGGCTGAGACTGAGTCAGAGTCGGCTGCGGCTGGCGGCCAATGGGAGTCGAAACAGAGTGCTCGGACTAAATTGAAATGCAAGTTGTCGCCGCTGGTGATCAGGACATGGAATGGGAATGGAGTTGGGAGCTGGGGCCGCTGCCGCTGCTGTTGTTGTTGCTGTTGACAAATGCAAAACCATTTGCCAAATAAATAAGCAGCTCAACGTAAATAAATATGCTTTAGCCACGCGCATTTACACTCAATAAAGATGCTGCCAGCCAGCGAGGGAGCTGTGAACTGCGACAGGACAGCACAGGATGGGATGCGGTGGGTAAGGGTGAAGGAAGATGGCACACGGGTTGGCGATGCGGGAGATGCCGGCAGTCAAAGGATAAGTCTGGCAATGCCAAGCATAAAAATTGTATTTTAATGCTCGCGCATAAATAACGCAAACAGGACACAACACACACTGGGATTCACACACACACACACACACACACACACACACACACCCACACCCATACTTCACTAGATATACCAGGAGACTGGCAGCATCCTTCGGCGTTTTATCAAATGCTGAATCCAATGCTGGAAGCCAAAGTCGCTGTCACTAATTTAGTGGGTTTCCGTGGCCATGCTGAAAATCAACAGGAAACAAACAGGACGAGCACGATGCTGGTGATAATGATGGGGATGCTGCTCCTGCTGATGATGGCATTGCCGGCAACACCGTTTAGTGGCAGTGCCACGCCTCGTTGCACAGCCTGCGTTGACAACATCAAGCAAAGGCGAAAAAATTGCTTTCGTGCAGACCAGGGCAGGGCAGGGCAGGACCGGGGGCAAGAAGGGGCCACCGAAACGAAACGAAATGATATGGACGCCCGTCGTCTTCATCATCTTCATCAGGCGGCATATGTTGGCATCGGCGTCGGTGTTGGCGTTGGCGTTGGCGGCGCTAGCGATGGCAACGTTTGCGTTAGGTGCTCATCAATAAAATCATCGAGGTCATTAAGTGGATTAACTGCAGGCCATCAGCAGCATGTGGTGCCACAGCACAAAACGCAAAATGCCAAATACGCACACAGTCAACGGGCTAACACGCACACGTACACACACATACACACCAACAGACAGACAGTAGTAGGAGGGAAGAGAGCGTAAGAGAGAGAGAGAGCGAGTGATGGTCGTCATCTTTAGCTTTTGCTTTACACTTTGCACTTCATAACAGACAACAGCAGCGCACAGTGGGAAGTGCAGCTGAAAATGCTAATGAAAAATTAAGAAAAATTCACACAACATTGTAAAAATAGAAATATCAATGTGAAATATATGTATATACATTTAATACATAATTAGAAAAAGGATCAACTTAATAAATAATTTAATAAAGCGATACAAATAAAATTGCAACGAAAAAGAAAAACAAGAAATATGATACGTGTGTATGTATCAGATACAAGATATATTAATAAAACAATAATAATTTATTTTAAGATCTTAGAAAGCAAATAAACATTATACAATGTGTACACTATACATATATTATATTATATTTATTATTAACATATATTATTTCATTGTTGTTATTGTTTTTAAATAGATATTTTCATCTACATCATACCACTGTGCGTAATTCCCTGCACGTTTGCTCAACTTCACATTTGTGTGTGTATTTATGTGTGTGTGTCTGCTTGTTTGTGTGTGTGTGTCAGTTAGCTTTTCTTGCAAGAGGCAGCAACAGCAGCTTGTCTTGTCCTGGTTCCTGTTGTTATTGACATGTACGAATTAGGTTAAATTTATTTACTGTCAGTTCAGTGAACTGCAAATGGTTTTAGTTTATTAAATTTGGCCAAGGGTCCACAGAGAGAGAGAGAGTTCAGAGAGTTGGCAATCTGTTTTAAGTTTGTTAAATGCCAAGAAATCAAGATTGCGCCGCTTGATTGAGCCATTACACAGTGTGTCTGTGCTGTATCTGAATTGCTGTATTCTCTCCCTATTCCCTTCGTTCTCTCGTTCTCACTCTTTTCCCCCCTATCGTTCTGCCTTTTCTCTTCAACTTTTCATTTACAGCGAAAGCAGCTGGAAATTCATTTCAAAGCTGCCGCCGCGAGGGCAAAACTCAGTTGCGGTTTGATTAATCGTGTGAAGCACAATGAAACGGGTACTCACACCAGCACCCGCACTCACGCTGGCACTCGTATTCGCACTCACACCCCACCCTCCGCAGCCAAACTCGATCCGCGCTCCAACTCGTGCTCAAGTTGCATTAATCAGCAAAACGTTGAAACGCTGCTCATTTATTTGCTAAAAGGCAAATGAGGAAAAAGCGAACTGAACGGTTAACGGTAAACGAGAATGTGGATTTTTCCGAAACCACTTTGGCAAATCGCAGTCAAAGTTAAGTTGAGCTGCGGTAAATTGAGTTGAGCCGAAGATGTGAATGCTCTAACAATTACCAATGTGGCACTTTATATAAATTGTTGATCATTGTAGAAGTCGAGGAAGTGTGAAATGTAATTCTATTTATATATTTTTTATTGCTAGTTATCGATCAATTTGTTAATCAGCTGTTAAGTCTGCTGTTCTGAGCAGCTGTTTAGTGACACTCTTAGCAGCTGTTAACTACCTGTTAACACTAAGCACTGAACACATAAAGACCTCAAAAAGGGGGTACATCTGTTATTGCTAATTTTTCGATCGAAGTACCCCAGAGCTCGAAGCATTGAGAGTAGAGACTTCGGCTGCACGCTCGGCTGGGGTACTTCGATGTTTTACAAACTGCTCAAAAGCCAAAAATCGGGTTGCGGTACAAATGTATCTTAAAGATACAAAGGTATCTTAAGCATGCAAACTTCTCAAAAACTAAAAATCGGGTTGCGGTACAAATGTATCTTAAAGATACAAATGTATCTTTAGCATAGAAATGTCTCAAAAACTAAAAATCGGGTTGCGGTACAAATGTATCTTAAAGATACAAATGTATCTTAAGCATGCAAATTACTCAAAAACTAAAAATCGGGTTGCGGTACAAATGTATCTTAAAGCTACAAAATATCTTATGCATGCACACTTCTCAAAAACTAAAAATCGGGTTGCGGTACAAAAGTATCTTCAAGATACAAATGTATCTTAAGCATGCAAATTTCTCAAAAACTAAAAACGGGTTGCGGTACAAATGTATCTTAAAGATACAAATGTATCTTAAGCATGCAGATTTCTCTAAAACTAAAAATCGGGTTGCGGTACAAATGTATCTTAAAGATGCAAATGTATCTTATGCATGCACACTTCTCAAAAACTAAAATTCGGGTTGCGGTACAAATGTATCTTAAAGATACAAATGTATCTTAAGCATGCAAATTTCTCTAAAACTTAAAATCGTGTTGCGGTACAAATGTATCTTAAAGATACAAATGTATCTTAAGCATGCAAATTTCTCAAAAACTAAAATTCGGGTTGCGGTACAAATGTATCTTAAAGATACAAATGTATCTTAAGCATGCAAACTTCGCAAAAACTAAAAATCGGGTTGCGGCACAAATGTATCTTAAAGATACAAATGTATCTTTATCATAGAAATTTCTTAAAAACTAAAAATCGGGTTGCGGTACAAATGTATCTTAAAGATACAAATGTATCTTAAGCATGCAAATTTCTCAAAAACTAAAAATCGGGTTACGGTACAAATGTATCTTAAAGATACAAATGTATCTTAAAGATACAAATGTATCTTAATCATGCAAATTTCTCAAAAACTAAAAATCGGGTTGCGGCACAAATGTATCTTAAAGATACAAATGTATCTTAAGCATGCAAATTTCTTAAAAACTAAAAATCGGGTTGCGGTACAAATGTATCTTAAAGATACAAATGTATCTTAAGCATGCAAATTTCTCAAAAACTAAAAATCGGGTTACGGTACAAATGTATCTTAAAGATACAAATGTATCTTAAGCATGCAAATTTCTCGAAAACTAAAAGTCGGGTTACGGTACAAATGTATCTTAAAGATACAAATGTATCTTAAAGATACAAATGTATCTTAAGCATGCAAATTTCTCAAAAACTAAAAATCGGGTTGCGGTACAAATGTATCTTAAGGATACAAATGTATCTCAAGCATGCAAATTTCTCAAAAACTAAAAATCGGGTTGCGGTACAAATGTATCTTAAAGATACAAATGTATCTTATGCATGCAAATTTATCAATAACTAAAAATCGGGTTGCGGCACAAATGTATCTTAAAGATACAAATGTATCTTAAGCATGCAAATTTCTCAAAAACTAAAAATCGGGTTGCGGTACAAATGTATCTTAAAGATACAAATGTATCTTAAGCATGCAAATTTCTTAAAAACTAAAAATCGGGTTGCGGTACAAATGTATCTTAAAGATACAAATGTATCTTAAGCATGCAAATTTCTCAAAAACTAAAAATCGGGTTACGGTACAAATGTATCTTAAAGATACAAATGTATCTTAAGCATGCAAATTTCTCGAAAACTAAAAGTCGGGTTACGGTACAAATGTATCTTAAAGATACAAATGTATCTTAAGCATGCAAATTTCTCAAAAACTAAAAATCGGGTTGCGGTACAAATGTATCTTAAAGATACAAATGTATCTTAAGCATGCAAATTTCTCAAAAACTAAAAATCGGGTTGCGGTACAAATGTATCTTAAAGATACAAATGTATCTTATGCATGCAAATTTATCAATAACTAAAAATCGGGTTGCGGCACAAATGTATCTTAAAGATACAAATGTATCTTTAGCATAGAAATTTCTCAAAAACTAAAAATCGGGTTGCGGTCCAAATGTATCTTAAAGATACAAATGTATCTTATGCATGCAAACTTCGCAAAAACTAAAAATCGGGGTGCGGTACAAATGTATCTTAAAGATACCAATCTTTAGGCGCATGAGTGCACCAGCGCAGAATTAAGTCAGTTCATTACAATCACGCAATATAATTATATCAATCCATCCTTATATCTTTAACTTCCAGTCACATGGGCTCTCTCGCACTGTTGCGAACCCATCAATAAAATCAAAATACTTTTCAACGTGTAGATGTATTAAAAGAGTACACGTCCTTGATGCATTAAAAGCTTTGGCAGAAAGTTTGTTAAGCATCAGCGCAGCGCAAAAAGCAATTGCTCTACAAAATCAATTAAATCGAAATTACGCATACGACATGTGTGCAAACAGCGGCAGAACGAAATGGGGCAGCAACCACGGGGGCAGTCAGCATGGCAGGAAGGAGTGAAGGGAGGAAGGAAAGAAGGTCTGCCAGGACTTTCGTTTTCTCATCTGCTGTTTGAGTTTATTTTTTGGCAAATTGAATTTCGGCTTTGCCTTGGCGCTTAAAATGTGCCAAACGTGACGTTTTCTAATTCGGTCACTTGCAATTCCAATGTGGCGAGAGAAATAGAGAGAGAGAGAAAGGGAGAGGCAGTGGAGGAGATGCGAGGCATATTTGATTTGCCAGTACATCAAATTGAATTTAAATTGGGTCTCGCCATCAGCAGAGGCCTCAAGATGTGCTCGACTAATTGCTGATATTGCTTTAAAATATTTATATTTATATTACTGCCTGGCGAGGCACACATGGCGTATGCGTTATAAGCGCCCGCATCTGCTGTTTGTCGATATACGTGTATGCAAGCACACACCGTGTGTGTCTGTGTGCATGATAAACAATAACCAGGAAGACAGCAGCCGCGCTGGATTTATGTTGTCGTTTGAACGAAGCCACACACACACACACAGACAAACACATGCCTCCTCCATTTGCAGCATATGCTATATACATACATAATGTAGCGTTATGCAGCAGATGCTACTCTCGGCTGCTCTGCGGCTGTCTGACCGCAACAAAGAGTTGCTGCTAGCGAGGGAGAGAGCAATGTGCATATGTATAGAAAGTGTTGCATATTTTTTAGCGCATCCTGCTTTATGGCTATTGTCAGCACCTTTGGGGCATGTGTAACTAACTTTCTATGTAGTTCATAAAGTTATAATTAACCTGGCCCACAGGCAAACCCCCCTTCCACAAAGCCAAGCGACAAAGAGAGGGGAGGGGGAGGGGGGGAGAGCTGTGTAATCTGCATGCCAAAAGTCAAGAGAAGAGTTAAGCTATACGGGAATTTATGAATAAAAATTAATCAAAGTAAACGCGAATTAATTATTATTTTGTTTATTACTTATGTTGGCAAATGCTGCGCTTAGCCAACGTTTTTCAAACCGCTTTGCAACGTAGTATTTTTCTTTCATCTTTGGCATCGCTTATGAATTCTGTCGGCATCAACGTGCAACAATTTGTAATTGCTTTTCCTCAATTCTCTCTCCCTCTCTCGCTGCAAATCCTTTGCAACGTGCCGCAAATGAAACACACATTGCACACAGTTTTTGCACAGTTCCCCCACAGTTGTTCTTCCCGGAGAGGGGGGGAAGGAAGGAGTTTTCTTAAGGGGGAAATACACAAATTAAATTTTCAACGTTTGCTCAGCGACTTTGTTCGTGCGGTTGCTGTTGACTTAACTGGCGGCATTGTCGTTTATTTACACGCCGCACACACGCACACACACACACCCTTGCTGTGCAACTTGAGCGCTTGATGTATGCGTTGCACACACACACACACACACACTCTTTGCTTTTGCTTGGTGAAAATCACAAAAACAAATTAGTTGCGTGTAATTTAATTTGAAATGCTCGCGCGTTTATCAAACAAAATGAAAACTGTGAAATGGAGACGAGCCCAGCCAAGCCCGCAAAAAAGCAAAGAAAATGCTAATTAGATTTTGTTTATAGCATGCAAGGCAGTGCCTACCTGTCGCCCAAGTCGTGTGCGTGCTGCTGTTGATAGCCAAGTTAATAAACATTTAAAGCAATTAGGCTCTTGATTTTTGATGCCACATCGCCTTGGCTGCTGCTGAAGTGCCTGAGACTAGTTAAGCGACATGATCTGTTCTTGATTGCAGAAGATTAAATGTGCTGTAATTATTTGAAATTTAAGCAGAATTTGGTTTAATTAAAGAACACTTTGAGCTTGGCATATTGTACATAATCTACTCATAAATATACTAAGCATTTAATATACAAAATTCCTTATTTATAACGCGTTTAATGAGGTAAAAGGAAGTGCCTGCAATTGCTTATCTGGCTTAATTTATTTATTACAAATTATTACGCATTTCTATAGAATTCAGTAACCTCCTTCAATGCTCTTTCATCATATGCTGTTAATCAATTTGATGTGCCCCAAGCTGCGCTGTGGTGATTTCTTTTGATATCGCTGCTTCTTCACACCTGCGGGATGACAGGCTTAACTCTATGTATGTGTGTGTATGTGTGTGTGTGTGTGTGTGTGTGTGTGTTGTTTGCACACTCGACACAGTTGGCTAATTAATAGGATTAACTACCAAAAAGCAAACACAATTGGCTGCTGAGTAAACAATAACACAAAGCACTCAACTTTTGGGTACTCTTGGGGCAGCGATGGTGTTAGAGAGAGAGAGAGAGAGGGGAGGGGAAGGGGGATGCCAGGCTTAGAGTTTTGTCAGGCCACTCGGCAGGATGGCAAGTCCTTGAGCAAACATCACACACACACACACACAGGGGAGGTAGTGGGAGCGGGGGAAGGTTTCGGATGTCGGCACCTAACGCGCTTTAATGCAGGTGATTAATTGCTTTTGAGGTTCGTCGGCGGCGTGTTGGAAAATTTTCAAAATTTCATTAGCTACGCACTGAGAGCGAAAGAGAGGGCATGTGAGTGCGACTGTGTGTGTGTGTGTGTGCTTGTTTGTGTGTGTGTGTGTGAGCTGCCTTCACTTTTTGTTGAGCTTTCTGGGGCATGACTTTTGCAGACAATGCGATTGCTTCCTCACACACCCTTGTGCTTTCTCCTTCGCTTTTTCTACCTCCCCATCCTTCTCTCCCTCTTTCTCTCCCTCTCTTCCTCTCCTTCTCCCCTTCTCTGGCCTTCCGCGCTGCGTCTGTCAGGCCCATTTCTAGTTGGCTTAGACGAGCTAATTAACTTAAAGTTGCTGCCTGATTCTGCTGGTGATCCCTGCCACGCCCCTGCCCCTCAGCTCCACCCCCGCACCCTGCGCTGCTCTGCTGCTAATGATGTCCCAGCCGAACGTGCTTTAAATTGTTTTTGATTTACTTATTTCCGCGCTGATAAATTACATTTGCCCAAACTCGCGAGGCGTCGCGACGAGGACAAAGTTCAAGACGACATTTTTGGCTAATGCGCAAAGTTTTTGGCAGCGCCAGCAGCAGCAACAACAACAACAACAACAACAACAACAACAGCAGAACGACTTGTTTTGTCGTAGTTTTTCAGCGACTTTGCGCCAAATTTGAATAATTTATTCATATGTTACGTGGTTTGACACCGCACGGCACGTGGCGACATTTTCTGCCTTTCTTGCGTTTCCGCTGCCTGTCAACAGTTAACGGTTAATGGTTAACGGTTCTTCTGCTGCACGACTCAAATGCAAATTTAATTAGCCCCGCTTCGAGTCCATTAAAGCGCCATTTTGCCATTTGCCTGTGCTATAAATCACACACTTACTGAACAAACTGAATAAACTGAGCAACTGTACAAGCGGAGCCAAGTTGAAATCTTTTCAAGCTGGAATTTATTTGTCAAACTGCATGAAAAATTGAAAAGGGGTGTAGAGTGGAGGGGGGAGGGGGAAATCACAAACATGTTCTGAACGTAACAGCCCGTGGGGTGGGCAAACAATTGTTATACCCTGTAAGTGCAGTGATCTCTTAATGGGGAGTGTTAAAGAGCAGAGAGAGAAGAGATTAGGGAAAGTAGAAAGATTATATAGAAATAATTCAAGTTTTATAGTATATATGTTATGTATCATATAAATAGTAACAACTCAATATATTTCAATTTTTTTATGGTAAACAGTTTAAGCAGCCTCTGCAGGGTATTCACGTCTGGTCCACACATTCTAGTTATAATCTGTTTTCTTTACTTTTGTAAATAATTTTCCATCTGCGATTGCATTTCGTATCTTGCCCAGAAAATTGCTGTATTAAAATTGCAGATGTAAAGAAGAAATCTTTATTCGAGTGCTAGAAGTACAACAAGCGGGTTCATGTGTACGGACATACATATACATACATATGTATACACAATATATAAATACGAGTACTTATATCATATTAGACAACACTGATTATTCGTTGGCAGGGCAAATGTATTGAAAGTTTCTCAAAAGACTGAGCATTTTATATTTAATATTAGAACGAAAATACTATGATTTATGTTTATAAAAATATTTAAATAAATAATTAGATAAATAGATAAATATATTAGATAAATATAATTAATAAATAAATAGATATATAAATAAATAAATATATAAATAAATAAATATATATATATATAAAATAGATTACATAAATAAAAAAAAAAATAGACGTATACAAAAAAATAATAAATAAATATACATAAAAAAAAATAAATAAATATATGTATAAATAAATAAATAAATATATATAAAAATAAATAAAGAGATATTTTAAAAAAGAAAAACAAATATAAATAAAAAAAAGATTTATTAAACACAAGCCAAACTTTCAAAAATTATCATAGTTAAATTTTTTTTTGAGGTTTTTGGCGTTTCATTTATTTGTTTTTTTTTTTTTTATATTTTACTTTGTTTTTGAATGTTTTATTTTTTTGCTGTTCTTAGGACGATTACGTATGCTATGAAGCGATAATTTACAATTTCACACAGATCTTCAAAATTGTGTGATTTCCCCGAAACGAGAAGCTTTCGAACTTTCGTGGCATTGTATTAGTATACTTGAGGGTTCTGTCCCTATCGCGCAAGGAGAGAATTGTGTGGCACATTAAGGTTGCAGTCGAAGGAGTCGACACTATCGACAGCCGGCAACCCGCGATGCTGCAGACACTTGATGACTCCTGACGCAACGCAGGGCTTGTGCTTCTTCTCTTCGGCGGCCAATTGGGTGATTTGAATGGAGTTCTGCAACATTTTATGAAGGTTCTGCTCATTGTTGCGACGACATTCGTCGCGCTGCGCGTAGAGTCGGTAGGCCAGATCGGCCTTGGAGTGGTAGCCGGGCCAGCAATAGTCTCGCAAGTTGCTACGCTTCACACCTTTACCGTCGGGCACGAAATCGATCCCGTTCCTTTTGCGATACTCCTGCACGGCCTGTGCTATGGGGTACATGGGACGACCGGTCTCGCGAGCTCGCAGCATAAAATTGACGGCTTCATCGAAGAATTCCATGTCGTCCTGCAGATGAGCATTCTCGCAGGTTAACTTCCGCACCAGCTCTGCATCGCGACGCTCGAGGAACTCGTTACGTTGTTTTGTTAGTATCTGCTTGAGATTCTCCCTCTCGAGTTGCTTCCTGCGCTGCGCCTGCGCCTTGAACTCCGCGTTAGTCTCCATGTTCTTCAGACGTGTGGCAACCTCAAAGCGATGGATCTCCGCCTTGTGCTGACGTTCGTTCTCCAGCCTTAGACGGTCCTGGCGCTCATACTCCTTGCGCCTTTCACGCCTCGCGATCAGTGAACATTCGCGTTGCGCCTTTTCGCTATCTTCTAGCAATGCATGTTCCTCTTCGTCTTTCTGGGCTTGCTCCTCCAGCTTGCGTCTCTGCTCCTCCAGCTGAGAACCTAGTCGAGTGGCAAGGGCCGCTCGTTTCTGGATGACATCTTCGCGCTTCTTCTTAAGTATCGCATCCACACGTGTGTTCAGCTCGCGCTTCATCACATTGACCACGCAACGTCTACGTTCGTCCAGGAAGTCACAATTGTTTTCATCTGTAGATGAGGTTTAATTTAATTATGATACTGATATACCCGCCTACTCCTCTCCCTCTCTTACAGTCATCTAGCTTGGCCTTCTGCTTGAGGCCTTCCTGGAAGGCCTGTTTGCAAAACTCTTGATCAGCCTTCTTCTTCTCCCTGACTCCCTTCTGCTCCACATCATGCAGGCACTGATACTGCGCCCGCTCGATAATAACCTCATCTCTCTCCTGCTCCTTTTGGGCCACGCATTGTTCATGCCTCGCCTTGAGCTCCTGCTCATAATAGTCGTGCAACTCCTTGCGCTTCTTCTCCTCCATGGCCTTCTCCTCTTCCTCGGTACTGCGATACGGGATGAATACCTCGGGACAAAGCTCATCGTCGTAATTGGATGCCTCGGCTATTTGACGATTGAGCGCCGCATTGAACTGGCGTTGATAGATCATTTCGCTGAGGAGCCTAGCCCTGTGCAAGGCTTGAGGTCCCGGCTTGAGTGCCTGCAGGATTTGTGCGGCACGCACGATGCGCTCCTTCCGCGTGCGTGCATCGTCTATTTCGATTTGCTTACGCCTCATCTCATCCTCGAGCTTCTCCTGATCATTGCGCATTCTCTGCTCCTCTGTCGTCGACTCACGATTGTTGGCGAAATAACTATCTAATAAGCTATTGCCTTCCGACGAGGAGGATTCACTTCGCTCACCTTGGACTTCCCCAGCCCACATAATGCTGCTTTTGCGCTTCTCCTTTGAGCGATACATCATGTCTTCGAAGCGGTTCGCCGACAAAATAACCGGTGGCACTTCTCTAATGCGTTTCATTTTAATGTGTCCCGGCCGAGCCCGACAGGCTGCGTCCATTTTGTCCATTGTGGCGTGAAGTAGGGTGTTTTGTATAGGGTATGTGGAATAATATGTGGTATGACAGTATAGGGTATATTATGGAGTAAAGTCAAGAGTATAGAGTAGGGTATAGTATAGGGTATAGTACAAAGTATATTATAGGGTATAATTGTAAGGTTCTGCGCTGGGTATATATAGTTTAAGAGTATCTTATATTATACCTTAGTATAGGGTAAAGCATAAGTTATAGTATAGGGTATAGTATAGGGTATAGTATAGCGTATATTGTAGGGTACTGTGCTATGTATGGTCTAAGAGTCTAGTGGTTCTTCTGTATATGTAAATTGTTGCCTTGCAGCAAATGTATTGTGTGGTGCTCGTAACTTTGAGCTGAGTTTCTACTGCGTGTACTTTGAGTGTTGAAGTTGTAATGGGATATGTGTTAATGTTTTGTGTGCTCGGTGTATCAAAATGTTACTGAGTTTTTTTTTTATTCTTAACTTAAATAAATTATAAATATTATAATATCATATAATACAATATTAACTTAAACTGGATTAGATTAGATCATAAGATTAATAATACAAAATGTTTCAAACAATATTTTCTTATTGATAAAAAATGTTAAAATTGTTGTCTTATTATTTTTTAATAAATTAAAATAATTTGTAATAGTGTCCAATTGGGTATTGATCCAACTACGTCTTTTTGGCTTGTTTATTTCGCACCACACCCAAAAATAAAAAACTCATATACACATGTTTATTATCGATTCTTCTTTGTTGGACAAACAAAGGTACTAATTCAATAAATATGGCACATTTTATACCCTGCAATAATGGATTCCTTTTACTCAGGAATTTCTTTGCACTGTTCCGAAAATTTCTTATGTTAGTTAATTTAAAATAAAAGGAGACTTTTAGTAACTATACGGGTGTATTCATTTATGCATAATAAATAAATTCATTTCATTTCGTTGATCGACAAGAGTATTCACTAATCGTGAAGCTTAAAATAAATACTCTCTCATAAGATAAACATTCCCGGCTGATCCGATTTATGAGAGAGTGCAAAGAGCAAAGGCAAACAAACATGTTAGGTGAGTGAGGGAGAGAGAGAGGGAGGGCGAGAGCAACAGCGGCAACTCCACGGA
The DNA here is from genome assembly GCA_018904595.1 of Zaprionus indianus. Classification (NCBI taxonomy): domain Eukaryota; kingdom Metazoa; phylum Arthropoda; class Insecta; order Diptera; family Drosophilidae; genus Zaprionus; species Zaprionus indianus. Next base: position 867,317 of record JAEIHA010000709.1, on the reverse strand, counting down.
GAGCGAACAAATTCTGTTATCGATATCGTTTTATTATGCTTTGAGTAACGCTCTCTCGCGTAGTCGTTGTTCTCCCTCTCTCACGCAATTAGGCAGCATAACAGAAACAGAAGACGTCGAAATTTCACAACTAACTGACGCTCATTGCGTCACTAATCGCCGCATACAAATTTGGGGGCCAGTCCCAGAGCGAATTCAGTTTGCGGCGAGCAGTTGAGGCGGCGACACGCAGTGCACAATTGACTTGGGACGAGCGTACGCGATATCGTGCGAAAAGAGAGCAAAACAATAACAAACCGAAGCGAAGGCGAGGGAGGCAAACACCGAAAGAAAAACTAAACAGTCACGATGACTCAGCTGAAAGTGTTGGTGGGCAGCAGTGCCGTTAGAAACTGTTTGAAGACAACAACAGAGCGAGCCGGCGCTGCCAGCGTCGCCCAGCGACTGCAACATGTGAGTAAACACAGCACTGCACATGTGAATAGAAACACCTTATGACAAACTCTCTCTCTCTCACTTTGTAGCGGAGGCGTCACTATAGCACAACAACAACGAAGGCAGCTAAGCCATTGAATGAAATGCCGGCTATAAGTCCATTGAAAATACTGTGGAATTATCGGCCAGGTGGAAAATTTGTAGGATTGGATTTAAATGAAATAACTAAAGTGCTTCTGAAAGAATCGGGCAGTGATATAACCATGTTGCCTGGTCTGTTTGGCAAGCCTCCCATTGTGCTCACACAGAATCCCGATGATTTTGAGACAGTCTTTCGGCACGATGGCCCTTGGCCCTATCGCAAGGGTTTCGAGCTGATGAACTACTATCGTAAAGTTTATCGCAAGGATTATTTCGGCGAGGAGACCGGTCTGATTACATCACAGGACGAGGCCTGGGGCAACATGCGTTCGGCTGTGAATCCTATTGTGATACACCCGAAGAACGTGAAGCTCTACTTGGGGTCTCTAGATGGCATAAACAAACAGTTTATCGATCGGTAAGTAGATCATTTGAACCACTCAAGGAATAAAAATTTAATTCAATCTTCCCTTTAGCATCAAACTGATACGCGATCCACAGACTCTGGAGGTTCCAGCGGACTTCAAGGACGAGATCAGCGCCTGGACCTTGGAATCAGTGGGCATGATCGCGCTGGATTGTCAGCTGGGTCTGATAGACAAAACAAATCCGACGGGTCGTGACTTCTTCAAAATGCTACAGCGTTTCTTCGATCTGGCTGTGGATCTGGAAATAAAACCCTCGCTGTGGCGTCAATTCAAGACGCCCAAACTGAAGGAGGCCCTACACATTTTCGACGAAACATTCCGCATCATTGACGGATATGTGCAGGAGGCAATTCATCGCATTGAACAGTCGACGGAGAAGAAAAGCGATGCAGAGAAAAGTGTGCTGGAAAAGCTGTTGAGCATCAATCGCAAATATGCCGTCATTATGGCCATGGACATGCTCTTTGCTGGCGTCGATACGGTACGTATACGGGGAGGGATAGGACACTGAGTTATGTCGAGAGTAATCGAGAAATTTCCACTGTTTGCAGACAACAAGCACCTTTTCCGCCATCCTGCTGTCCTTGTCTCAGCACCCGGAAAAGCAAGCGAAACTACGCGCCGAGATTCGCAGCATTTTGCCCGAGAAGGATACGCCACTGACGGTTGAGTCCATGAAGAATTTGCCCTATCTGCGTGCCTGCATCAAGGAGAGTCTTCGCTATTATCCTCTGACATCGGCGAATGTGCGTACCACACGCCAGGAGCTAGTGCTCAGCGGTTACACCGTTCCCAAGGGCAGTGAGGTTGCCATGATTCATCTGAACATTTGGCGCAATCCCAAATACTTCTCCCAGCCGGATGAGTTTATACCGGAGCGTTGGCTGCGCGAAAAGGAGGTAACTCCAGCCAGTGCTGCCTCGACGAGTGGCTGTCCAGTGGCGACCAAACCTAGTCATCCCTTTGCCTATCTGCCCTTCGGTTTTGGTGCACGCAGTTGCATTGGACGACGCATTGCCGAAATGGAACTAGAAATCGGAGTTGCCCGCCTGCTGCGCCACTTCGAGGTGGAGTTCAATCATCCGGCCGATAAGCCCTTCATTGCCTATCAACTGGCCACGCCACGCATTCCGCTGCAGTTCAAGTTTATCGACCTGAAGGACTGAGACGAACTAAATTGTAAAAAAGGGGTGTGCACGAGGAAATTATTCAGTTAACATTCTGAGGAAATAAATACTGCAATTCTATGTGAACAATCTGCCTTACTAAATAAGTTATTAACTTGATATTTATTGTATTATATATTTATGATAATTATTGTAATCGATCTTGTGATGCGTGTTTATAGTTCTGATAATTAGTGGAATTTAGAAGTAATCTTTAGTTTATGCAATTAAAATGTAAATTTTCTGTTAATTTATTCAATGTGTGCTTGTCTATGAATAAATTGTGCGCTTCCTGCACTAACCTAACCTCACTCCGGTAATGGTTTCTGCTTTCTGGCCACAAGCTGTGAACTCTTTTTAAAGCGGAGACATCTCTGGGAAATTAGCATTAAATGGGCATAAATAATGTCATATTACGGCAAATAATTACAACTGTCGGCTTAGGGGTTGCCTCGGCCAAGGGACTCCCCATGATGATGATGATGACGATGGTGATGATGATGTTCGTATTGCTCATCATGGTGACTAGCGGGAAATGCTATCCAGATAATTATGGCATGCTAAAGTGTGCGTAGTGTTTGGTAGTTCGCACAAACTGTAACCCAATATAAATGCCATTTATCATGGTGTGGGGCGGAGGGGCGTGGCAAGGCATAAGGAGGAAGGGGGAGCGGCTGTGTGGTGACTGTTGCTAATAAATTATAGTCCTGAGCTGGTCGTGGACATGTGCCGCACGCAGAAGGCAGCCGAAGGAAGGGGGGAGCAAGAGAGAGTGACAGTCAAAGCGCTACCACGCCCCCCTCCCCACTCGGTACGCCCAGCGCGCCTGGCGTTGACAGTTTTAAATTACAAACGCTGCCTCGTTCTCGGTTGCAGTGGCTAATTAAGCCGCACATTTTGGCAAAGTCAACTCATAACGGCAACGGTTCTTCTTATTAGCTTTTTAATTGCCACGGATTTGGCATAATGAATTGACCTTTGACCGCCGTTGTTGCCACCACAACAAATGGCACATCAAAATCAAATTTGTTATTTATTGCCTGTCTCGCTTTGCCTCCTTCCCTCTCTCTCTCACTCTGTCTCTCATCCTCGTTGACACAATTATTTATTTATACTCGTACTCGCACTCGTGCGTGGCCCCATCAGCCCCATAACCTGAGTCTGACCTCATTTTTCACGTCCCGCCCATTGAATTGCGCCAATTATGCGCTGACAGCCTCAAGTTCCGTATGGACAGGCCCGCTCCGATCCGGGCTGCCTCTCTCTAAGTGGCAACATGTGCGCGCACAATTGGCCATTGTCGTCGCTGATGGCGCACAGATTTGCCACGCGGCAGTCTGCCAGCTCTGGCTTCATCCTCATCCTCAGCCTCCATCCACAACTCACAACGAGGCCTACAAGAGCAATTGGGTATTTTGCCAGGAAACTAAATCTGCGATAGAAAATGAATGCGACAAATTAAAGCTAAGTGTTGAGAGGTTAGAAAATATATTGCAGGACTGTTAAAACATATGATCAGGTTCCTGTTGAATGGCATGGTGTTATGTAAATGTCTACATACTTATGTTATATTTAACATAGCATAAAGTTATCGATAAGTCACGCACTGCAGTTGCAGACTGCAGTGTTTATCGAACTATTATTCGAATAATAATGCAAGTAAAGAAAAATTCGAAAAAAACTGTATATACATTACTTAAAATCATACTGTTTTAAGGAGATCCCCTGTGAATCTATCATTATAATCGAAATATGACGTGATTGTGCATGCTGCAATCATAAACAGAAATTCGAAGGAAATATCAGAAAACAAAAAAAAACAGACAACTTGTGCAATCTTTTTGACAGTTCTGTCAGCTGTTTTCATGCGACTGGGGAATGCAACGCATGCAGCAGGCAGTTGTTTGCTTTGCCACGCAATGTCGTGGCATGTCAAGGTTCTTAAATCTGTCCCTTAGCTCCCCGTGCCATCGCCCTGTGTCCCCCAGCGAGATTGCTGACAAAACACTTCACAGATAAAATGTATTTGTATGCAATTTGTTTTTGTGCTGTCGTTGTCGAAAAAATACATATAAAAATTGTGCACTTTTCATTTGCGGCGTCGCATTGTTTTGTACTCATCTTCCCCCTGTCTCTTCCTCCCTGTCTCTGTGTCTCTTTCTCTTATTTATTTAGTTTATATTTATACAGGAAAAAGGGTATGTCAAGTTTGTGTAGTGACTGACAAGGCTGCCATAATGTAGGGTATATACGTTGCAAGGAAAATACATATTTTGTAATACAGATTTTGTTCATCTAAATTAACTATCAGATCTCAGGGACTGAAAGTGATGGAGATCTGAAATTTGTTGAGCAGACAGTTGAAAACCTCATTTACATAAAGGTCACTTGAAATCTTATATAAATATTCTGCATACTATGAAAATCATTAATCATAATGTGTCTATAAATTGTATATCTCAGCAATGTAAGGCCTGATATTGCTGTAAACTTACAGCCTCTGTTAAGTTGTTATTAATATTATATGTTAACCAGTTTAACAGGATATCTCCCAGTTGCGCTCTTTGTTGACTTGCGTACTTGAGTTGCCGCATTTGTTTGGTTTTTTGTTGCCATCTTTTATTTCGCCATCCGCAATTGTGTCATGCACTTCAATATGCACGTCCATTGTTTGGCTCTCGAAGGAGAGGGTAGTCTCCTCAGCTCCTGCAGCGCACTCTCTTTCTGTTCCTCTCTCTCTTTGTGCTCGTATTCGCACTCATCGTAGTATGTGAACATCATCGGAATTGTCGCTTTGATGTTGCAGCAAGCAACACACTCGAGCATTGGCCATGGCCAACTGGGTTAATGGCACAAATGTTGTGTCTGTTGCCCCCTTCCGCCTAACATTCGCCGCGTGGCGCCACAGACAAACAATCAAGTTTAACATACAAGCAGAGAGAGGCAGAGAGAGAGAGACAGGGAGAGAGAGGGGCCCCGAATGTGCAGTTCATACAACGATATGTTGGTTCGTTCTTCTCACATGCCTCATGCACTTCGTCGCTTCGTAAACATTTATCATGTTTCTGTTCCAGCTTTTCACTCTCCTCTGCTGCTGTTGTTGTTTTTCAAAAAACACGACAGCAAATATTAAATTACATGTTTTGCGAGGCGCAACAGGAGACAGCCGGAGGCGCAGTTGTCCCGTCCAGTTCGGAGGCGACAAGGCGACAGGCGACACGAGGCAAGCTCGCTGTAAGGTGCGTGCCCCGTCACATGAAATGAAAAAGCCTAGACACAATTTTAGGATCCAACAAGCAAAAGAAATAGGTACAGGTTGACTAGCAGATACCCTTTAAAAATTAGGGATTTACTTTAGCACACAGTTTTTCCATAATAAAAACTTGTATTGCTTTTTAAATTATAATAAATAATAAACTAAATACAAAAGAATACTAAACATTCTACATTTAATAATACTTGATAAACCCAAAGATGGAATTAAAACCTGTACCTGTGCATATTACAAACTTACTAACAAATTCAATATACCCTATAAAAAAGTTGACTAAGGTAGCTTTAGAAAGTGGAAGTAAAAACACGCGCAGATTGACAGTTAATAAAGCGACGACAAGTTGCCAACCGGGGTGGCCACGGCCGGCTGGCTGTACGCAACAACGTGGCAACTGTGGCGTTGACAACTTGACCCAATGTACTAAGCGACTACCCTACACTCTCCCAACACCCCAACTTTCCCGACTTTTCCCCCTTCCCTACCCAACTGAGAAAAAGTTTGCACGAGGAGTAATAAAGCAAAAATTTCAACTTGAAATTGTACAAGCTGTCAAAATATTGAATTTCAAGGCGTGCCACACAGATGGAGGGAGGGGAGGCAGATGGGAACGTGGCAGGGAGTCGTCTTTCAGTGTTTGCCTTGAATCGGCTGCATAAATGAATTGCACATTTGTCAACAAGCGGGTGGTGCAACTGAACAGAACAGAACGAAAGGAAGCAATTAAACAAACAATGCCACTTGAATATGCCCCGTGACTCATGTGGCATGTGGCATGCAACAACAACAACAACAACAACAACAACATAAATGCCAGACACAGTTGCCACAAAGAGCTTAATTGTCGCACAGTGTCGTAGAGATTTACACTCGATAGAAAGGCGATTTCAATGCAAGAATGAAGCGCTTTATTGCGCATATAATGAGATTTCATTGCCAGTGTTAACTATGGTAAATGTTTAAATAATTAATGGCATGCAGAGTCATATAGCACTCGCACTTGCTGTAATTGTATATATCAAAGTTGAGTTCGATTCGTTGAGTAGAGCTTGTCTGTTTGTAGAATTTGCGAGGTATTGTGATTCTCCATTAAGTGATTTCAAGATTGTTCAGAACGTATAGAAAGAAAGGCTTTTAAATGTCTGCTAGATTTAAAGATTTACATATATGTTATAGTATATATATAGCAGGTGATATATAAAAGCTCCTAAAGCGCTTTATTAGCCCTGTCATGCCAACATACAGTTTTTATAGGGCTCTCATTTTGTGGGTTTATTGCTCAAGTTTGGCAGCCGCCACTAATGGAGAACTTGCTCCAATTGATAGCATAGTTTCAGGCGCGCCTTGACATTGCCGGGTTGCCACTTTGCATGCGAGTGAAGAGGGAGGGGGGCGGCGCTCTTCATTCAACTGCTCAGCCTCATTAAGTTGGTCGAGTGGAAAAAGGGCATGGCAGGCAGTTGGCGAGGGGGGAGGGTGTTGTGTAGTTTGGTAGTGGCACTCAGCACATGACAAGAAACAAACTGAGACGCCGCAGTCTCTTACACCCTCTGCCCCCCCTCCCGTCATCCCATTGGACTGTCAAATGTTTTTCTTTTTCACATTTTGCTTTTCTTTTTTTCTTTTAAGTTTTCTTATGTACACCCTCCACCAAAACTAGCGTGTCTAATGAGCAATTCAAAAGTTTGCATTTCCCTTCGCGCCTTCCTCTTGGTTTTTCCATTTTCCGAGACGTCTCAGTCTCTCAGACTCTCAACATTCCCCCTTCCCCCCAGGGCAGAGTGACAGCTTGAGAGGTAAATTTTCCACGTTGCTCTACTTGGGATCATCTCGGTCAGAGCTAATAGGCCGCACAGACGCGAAAATAGTTTTAGCCCCGCTCCTTCTCCCCTACTCCTCCCTCTCGTGCTGCCTTCGCGAGTGGCTGAGTGAGTGATTCACGTCAACTGAGGCATGATTCTATGCAGCTAAATGAGTTGTTGCTGTTGTTTTTTTGTGTTTCGTCGTATTCTCTTGAGTGGGCGTCGAGGAGGAGGAGGAGACCCTCGTCTAGCCTGCTCTTGGCAATGCTTGTGTAGAGGGTGCCTGGCCAGCTTCAGTAATTAACGAGCTGCATGACGAACTAAATCAGTTGGAAGAGCAGAGATGGGAGAGAGAGAGGGAGAAAGAGAGAAGAACTGGTGAGCAGAGTTGGGTAAAGATTAATATTAACTTTGAGGGTATTTGGGAATCATCTCAATGATTTTAGTTAAGTAGAGGGTATATGTACGTTAAGTTTCCACTTGTTGTCGGTCTTCACTTTAACAATATATTGTCGCGCATTATACTATTTTCATATAGTTTTTCCTCCTTTCTTCGCCTTTGTCAAATCTTCCGTTGCTTTCTCCCCGTTTAACAAATATTTGCGCTTAATTTGCAGTTTGCAGCTCTTATTAAATATTTGCAATTTTTACAACTTAATTTATTTAGCAAACAAGCAACAGCAGCAGCAACTACAACAACAACAGCAACACGACGACAAGAACAACTGCAGCAGGGTTTAAGGACAACTAAATGTGAATTTTTATTAAATTTGCAATAAGCAGAAGGCGAATAGGGGATTGCAGTGGGATATACCCTGTAGAGAAGGTAGATTCATTTGGGGTATTTATGTATGAAGATATTTTGTTATTTATTGAAATATTTTTTTAAGATAAATAATAATTTTGTAGGTCTTTTTTCAATAATGATATAAAGACGTTGTGTTTATTTATACAAAGGAATTGTGTAGTTCATCCATGAGTTTCTTTCCATTACGATCTTTTTGGCTATGCAGCAAGAAAAACTAAACTTTGTATATTCTAACTCAAGACAAATAATCCTCTCTTTAAACTGCTTACAGAATATCTCTTTAACATGTCTTTAACCTGCCTGTAACGTGTCTTTAACATGTCTATAACTTTTCTGTACTATGTCTGTAACAAGTCAATAACAATAACAGTATGTCATGTCTGTAACATTTCTGTAGCATTTCGAAACATGTCTATAACAGTAACAGTAGCTTGTCTGTATCATTTCTGTATCATGTCTGTAACATGTCTGTAACATGTCTGTAACATGTCTGTAACATGTCTGTATCATGTCGGTATCATGTCTGTAACATTTCTGTTACGTGTCAATATGACTGTAACATATCTGTTACATGCTGCAACATTTCTGTATCAAGTCTGTGAGCTGAATTCATTGTTAACAGAGTATAATCTAGTCGCATCTCCCAAATTTCCTTTTATATTTTTATGCATTTTATTTTTAGACTGCGACTGCTGCCAGATTGCTGTTGCCTCTCCAGCCCGGTGCAGGGGTTTCTACACTTCTCGGAATTATGTGGGGCGACTAAATGGAGCACGGCGGCAGTTCCGCGGCGTCGACTCGAATGGGGATCTTGGCAAGCACCGCGTGGCCAACGTGCTACCTGGGGTACGTTCATGTTGCAGTTGCTTGTCGGCTGTTCTTGTGCATTTTTAATTGCCTGGCAGGCAAATTGCTTGGCTTAGCACAGCGTCTCTCCCCTCTCTCTCTCTCTGCTACGTCCCTGGGCATTGGGAGTAAGCTGCTTACTATGTTGGGTTGGCAACACTATTGAAATGACATTGCTAAGTTTTTAGCTAATAATAAACGTGCAACTGCCAGCGACAAGTGGGGCAACTTGCTTTGCCACCGTCTTTGGCTGTCATTTCGTTTATTTGTTGTTGACTTTTTGCACCAGAAATGATATTTGTGCTGCCATCGTTTAGTATGTGTGTGTGTGTGTGTGTTTGTGTGTGTGAATCCTCTGCCCATTTTCGCAGTCACGTTTGGGGCATCAGAAACAGGCGGTGCCACATTTGCCACAGCTACAAAGTTCGCAGCACGCGCCAAATGATTTGCTCTACCTCCCCCCCTCCCCCGCCACGCTGTCCCTATAGAAAAAGGAAAGAGAAGAAAACTATTTATTGAAAATTATGGTGTAATGTGCAGTCAGAATTCGACAGTCCCCACACTCCCTACGTCCCCACTCTCCCTACCCCCTGTGGTTGTTACTCCTTATCGCGTGGCTTGTGCTAAGCCAGTTGCGAGCTGCGAAATGTTGCACGAAATCTCGACTAAAATAATAAAAGGAAAATGCTTTCAATTGCGTGAAAATGCTGCACCTCCCCCTCTCTACTTTCTTCCTATTGATTCTCACTTTCACAGCTGCTTTGCTGTGCTTAAAAATAAATAAATTTCTGTAAATTGATTTATACCTGAACCTGCAAAGATATATATAAATAAGAGAATATATATATACATATACATATCTCATTCTCTACACCCTCCACAATATATTCAACCTGTGCAAATTACTTTGCTCTTTTCTCCTAATTACAAACTAAGTTCAACTTTTGTGCAGACATATTTTCACCTGAAAATACCTTTATAATCTGGCAAGTTTATTTATGCAGCCGCCGAGTGTGGCCAAAGCTCATTAAAAACACGTTAGCACCTGTCCGAGTGTGTGCCGGAATATTCCGAATGTTTCATGCTCGTGCGCTAAATGTGACTTAATCCAGTGCAACGTCAAAATTTGTCAGTTCTGAAAGGCTTAGCGCATAATTAATGTTATTTAAAGTTTAACCAGATATGCGAGGAACATACACACACACACACACACTACATATACATTTATAATGAGTGTGTTTGGCCATAAACTTTCTAAATATGCCGTCGTTCCTATGCGCGCTGCAGAGTATGAAGAAGGTTGGGTATGTTGTGCGAAGGGAAATGTTTGTTAATGAAAAGAAAAAGAAATTAGATGCTTAATGTCTCTATATATAGTATATAGTATATTTCTATATGCTCATCTGCTCTTACAGCATAACTGCTAGTCGTGCAGCCCGACGAACGTGCGATGTTCTATGCTGTATGTTGTCGGCTGTCAGAAATGTTATTCTTTGTGGATCTTTATGGGTCGAGCGACGTTGTGTGTGTTCCGCTTGGTTTCGTTTCATGCAGATACAAACAAGCATAAACACGTCTATATGTGGGGTATATATATACTATATTTATCTGCATACATATTTAAACATGTGCGCCGATGTGTATCTCATTTTTATGCTGTCTTTCTTTTTTGATGTTTATTGTGACGTCACATCCTTGATCCATTTTATCAGCATTTGATAGAAGTGAGCATATGAAGGAAGGGTTGGCGGGGGAAGATTGGAGGTAGACTACTTTGGCGCTTATATTATTATGAATTGTACCTTTTTAAAGAGCACTATAACATTTAAACAAATATAGCTTAGGTTCAATATCTTTTTATAGCAATAAAGTTTGTAGAGAACAGATTTTTGTGGTTTAATGTTGAATGTTTGTGAGTTAAATGAAATTCAAATTGTAATTATAATCTATGTAATATATATCGAGGCTATAGAAAAACTATATATGATTGTATATGACAGTTATATATATCTTAACAATTAACTTCTTTCAACTTATTTACCTCTCATTGCAAAGAGACAGATAAACAAAGCTAGTCAGGCTCAGCTGTTGATGTTGATCTAGAATATATACTTCATAGTGTTGGATAAGTCTTCTATTATGAGTTTTAACTTTATCTGCCCAATACACTCTTTGTTCTGTTATGTGTACACTGCACTACAAACCCATTGGAAATCAATTAAACAAATATTTATTACGAACACACAAAAAATGAACTTTTTATTGTTGTTTTTATTGCATTATGCCAATGGTTAACCGCAAATTGTATAATTCCAATTAGATTTCAGCTGCGAGAACTGTCAAGGGGAGGGGGCTCGCTTAATGCATTTTCTATTGTTTCTGATTATTTTAACAATCTGCAAATGCGATTTCACACCCCCGTTCCCCCTGCCAGTCTGCACTCCCCCCTTGGCAATCAACATTTGAATGGCGATTTTCATTTCGATTCCATTTTGATTCCATTTTGATTTCCAATGCGATTTCATTAATTATGACGACCGACATCGTTATGGCTTCTGTCACACCTCTCGACGCCGCAATAGACAGTTAAATCCATTGACTTTTTAGCGCCAATAAAAGCGAAAATAATTGCGAAAAAAGAATTATGCAAATTTCATTGTATTTCTCGCTTTTAATTGCAATCTATTGATCAATTATGAACTAATGATTGAATGAATGAAAATATGTTCAACCATTTTGGCTTTTTAAAGCTAAGAAAATATTGTAGTTGAAATTTCATCTTTGATCGGCTTAGTGTTGGCTAATATGTTAAACAAGCATATCGTTGCATCTACAACGGTTTTGAACTGGCAATGCGAATGCGAGAACTCTCGCCTAATCCACAGCCAATGACAACAATAACAACAATAACAACAACAATAACTAGAACAATAACAAACAACACATTGCGGGCTTACCGCACATGGCAAAATTTGTTGTGTGCATGTACATTCAAGTCCAGACACGAACTGCGACAACAACGACAACCGCAGCAGCAGCAACAACAATTGCAATAACAACAACAACAAGAACAACAACAACAATAGCAGCAACAGCAACTACAACAAGTTGTAAGAGTAATAAACAAAGCCACAAATGCGTTTTGAGGGCGAACAAATGACAACGCGAATGGGTAAAGGCAGCGAGAGGGGGGAATAGGGAAAAAGGGGAACGGTAGAGCAAGGCAGAGAGGAGGGGGCAGGGGTGCAGCTTGCCAAAGGGGTGAGGATTGCCCAGCTAGCGCAGCTGTAGGCCGAGCACGAAGGGGAGCCAGGACTAAATTCAGTTTGCATTTGTTGTGCGCCTACCAAAAGGGGTAAGGGAGGAAGGGAGCTGCAGGCAGAGGGCATGCAAAGCAGTGTGGCGGGAGCAGGAGGAAAAGCTACGTATCAGTAGCCCGTTGGAGGCGTGGCAGTGGCGGGGCTGGCTATCAAGCTGGTGTTGCAAAACTTTCTGTGGGTTACGTCGAGAGAGAGAGGCAGCAACGCTTAATTAAAACGGGTATCACGTAGCCTCTACTCCCTGCAGCTCCCCCCACTGTCAGTTTAACCCCCCTCCCCCCTGTGCACTCGTAATGCTGTCGCTGTCACTTTGGCCCTGCTCTTGGCCCGGCTTTTACTTTGCCAAAGCTAATTTGGCCACTTTTATTTCGGCAGTAGCCCAAAAAAGCACGAACAACAAACAGAGCGACAGAGAGGGAGTGAGAGAGAGAGGGAGGAAGGGAGTGGGAGAGAGGGGGGGAATCAGAGACGAATGGAGATGCAGAAAGAAGGCCAAGCATAAAATCAAAATGCGAGTGTCAAAGTGCATGGCAAATGCATTGCGGAACATTAATTGCATAAATTGCGACGTCGCTTTGACAGTTGCAGAGGCAGAGCGAGAAAGAGAGAGAGAGGGGGAGAGGGAGAGCGAGAGTGGGCAGTGACGGAAGTGGAAGAGTGCAAGCAAGGCGGCAGAGCAACTGCGGGTGGGCAGGGGGCAAAGCGTGCGGCAGCAAGCAATGCAAAAAGTCATTAAATGTAGTCGGTGCACCTGTTTGTCGGCGCGATGAGAGAGAGCAGGAGAGAAAGGGGGAAAGACGGGCTGAGGGGAGGTGCAGCGCATGTTCTCCCCCTTGGGGGTCAGTCTGGTGTGTCTCTCTCTGTCATAATTTGATGCCTAACTGTGTCAGGCGCTGTCGCTGCCGCTGCCGCCGCTGCAAGTGCTCATGCATAACGCATTTTTGCACAGCTGAAAAGTATGCTATGAAAATGTAACTCGCATACCTGTTGCCACGCCCCCGCCCAGTTGACTTGCTTTCGTGGCGCCACACGCTTTAAATCAGTTGCCATTTCATTAAAATGCACGCGCTGCTTTTTCCCTCTCCCTCCACCGCCCTCCCACCCTCTCGCCCTTTCGGCCTCCTTTTTACCTGCACCTGTTTTTTGCCCGGCCTTAAATTTAGCGTTATGAAACATTTTCATGCTTGTTGTTTCGCAAAGAAAAAGCCCACGGAAATTTAATGGATTCATTGCGCGCTTTTTGCACACGGTTAACACACACACACACACACACACACACACGGTGATATGAGGGTTAAGTTACAGAGCTTGACAAAATAGTAAAAACACGAGCTAATTAAAATGTGAATTCATTTACTCTAATTGGCATTGTTTTTCACGGCAATACCAGATAAAAATACCAAAGGGTATTGGCCAGTTGAGCACTCAATTAGCATATTATGTCTCACATTAATAACACACATAATCAATTGGCAATTAATACTGGTTAGCAATTATTTTAATACTGCAACTAAACATTAAAATATGATATTATAAATAATATACTAGGAAAAAGTCGTTTGGTAAGACTTTGTCATTGTTTAAATACTGCAAGAAGCAATATATGACAAATATACTAATTTTTATATATATAAACTTAATACTGCAACTGAATAATAAAAAAGAAGAAAAAATATAAAAAGTAAACTACAAGTACCATTTACTGCAAATAAATAACAAAATACCAAATGATTAAAAATACTCTTATCTTAATACAATTAGGAATACCACGTATATACCAATAATAAGAATAATTATCAGCTTGTTTTTAATACTTTAGTTAGTCAATATACTACCAAATATACTAAAAACTATCTACACCAACTAAATACTAAGTAAAACTATCTATAAATATATAATTTATACAAGAAAATACCAAGGTGCAATCGTTTTACTTTGCTTAAATACTTAAGTAAACTATAAAATACCAAAAATTAAATAATACAATTAAAATTCCAAGACCTTGATAACATACAATAAAATATACCAACAATATACCAGAAAATACTACGTTATTGCCAATTAAATACATTTGCAATGATTTGCATACTGTCACTAAACAATAAACTAACCAAACATACCAAATAATGAATAAAATACCAAGGAAATACCGACAAAAAGGGCAGACAACTCACTCATTGTATTCCCGCTAAAGCCTTTCAAGCATAAATAACTGTAAAATATTGCAGCGTGACGTCACAGACAACAACAACAACAAGAAGAGCACAAAGCAAGCTACTTTTGCATTTGTTTTGAGTGGATTTATTTATTTGCGAGAGAGAGCGAGAGAGAAAGAAGAACGTGAATTGGATAAGCGAAATAAAACAAGGCGAATCAAGGAGAAAAATGCACAAAAAATGCACGACGTGAAATAGCAAAAAATAAAAAGAAGAAGAAGAAGAAGCAAACATGAATAGTTTTTTATGGAAATGCGAGAGAGAATGCCAGGTGGGAAATGCACACGACGCCGCGTGTCGGGACTCCTCTATTTCCCTATGTATGAGTGTGTGTGTGTGACTTTCAATAAGACAACAACAACAGCAGCTGTTGCATTGTTGCACTGTTGTTGTTGTTTGTCTGCCCGTCTGGCTGGCTGTTTGGCAAATGCCAACTTTATTAGGAATTTTGCAGTTTGCCAGGCAAATGTGTCCTCAGTCAATATGCGTAGCCAGTGGAAAGCGGAATGCCGAAAGGAAAGCTCAATGCTGCCACTGCGGATGCTGCCTCTGCTCCTGATGTTGTTGTTGTTGTTGTTGTCTTTGCTTTTGCCTTTGCTTTGTTTTTTGTCTTTGCATTTGGCTGAACTCATCGGGCATTATGCACGAATATTCTTGTGATTTCATTTTGCTCAATGAAACGCTATGCCGCGCGTACAAATGTCAACCGATTGACTCTGTGTGTGTCTGTGTGTGAGTGTGTGTGAGTGTCGCTGCCCAGGTGTAGCAGGCAGACAGAGTGGGAGGCAGCCACAGTCACTGCTCTCTCTTCTCTCTCTACCAGCGCATGTGCCTTGACTGTGCAGATTGAGAGAATTTCCCTGCGTTGGCCTGACAGTGCTGGCCTAAAATATTGTGCCATGTTTACAGCCTTTGCTGTTTACTCTAAGTTAATTGGTTTATTAACAAGTTAAGTGTCTTTAAAGTTAGTTGGCAAGAGTTAAATATGTTAAATAAATACATTTATTAACCTTTAATTGAGCTGACTTTATTAGCGCATAATTGAAATGCTCATAAAACCGACACAACACAAACAAAAACATTAGAAACATTAGCACATCATAAGCATAAATTCAGTGGGGTCATAAAAAAGGGAGCTCCCAACTAATGGACGACATTTAAAGCACAATAAAGCAGCCCAGAGGACACGGCTCCTGCCACTTTACCCCCTCAGCGCTCTGCTAAGTGCTGCCAACCTGTCTAAGACAAATAGCAAATTGTCGTTTATAATTGACCACAAGTGGCAGGGCGAGGGAGAGGGCGAATGGGGAACGGGAGTGGGAGGAGTGGAGCATGTCCAGTACAACGTTATTGTTGTGCTCGGGATTCGTGGTCGTCATTCAAAGTAAATGGACAATTATTATTAACTGCAATAAATTTCACGCACGCATAATTTACATACAAGCGCACGCGAGCGTGCATGTCGTAGGGAAGTGAGGGAGGGGTACAAGGGTATGTGCAAGGGGGTACAAGGGGGAGCACATCGTGGGGCTGGGCACAATCGACGTCACGTACAAATCGTTTAAGTGCAACACATAATTGTTGAAGGACCCCAGGAAACATTTTCGGCAAGGATAATTGTGCCTCCTCTCTCTCTCTCTCCATCTCTGTCACTCTCTCGCTCTGTTTGTGTGTCTGTGTCTGTCGTGTGTCACTAGTAATTATATTCTGGCCAGGGCGTCAGCTACACTGATGAAAACCGGCGTTTAGATTTTTATAATGAATATATTTGTTAAAAAGAATCAATTTATGTGGAAAAGAATCTATGGGAGATGTTGGAGGAATAAAAAGGTGTTAATGGTACCTTAATTAAATATATTTAAATATTAAAAAGAATAAAAAAAAAGAATTAACCATTATATTATATTAGAAATTAATTTATAATATAAATTCATTTTTTATTACAATAACAAAATATTTTTTAGAAATCTGTGAGGAAAACTGAAAGAATTTAATTAAAATACACTTGACAAAAAGTTGTTAATATTAACTAAATTAAATGAATTAAATTTGTTTGGAATATTTTGATAAATATTAGAGAATATATAAAAGAAGATATTTTTAATAAACCTAATGAAAAGTGAATAAATTTAATACGAATAAATTAAATATAAATGGAAATAAACTGTGTATTTCGGTAATTATAAAATATACTATACATATATTATATTTAACTTATTTACAACATATTTTTTATGAAAGGAAGGAGATTTTTAACGTATACTGTATATTGTATACATAATATATTTAATTCATTCAATTAAAATAAAACAATAAATTATTATGTAAAATACACACACAAAATATATTTTACACTATTTTTCATATTTATATTTCAGACTTATATTTCATTTTATTTTACTTAATTTTCATGTATTTTTTCAGTTCTTTCACACCACTTATTTCTCGCAGTGTATTAAGTTCGATTCAGGTAATAGAATATTTGAGCCAGGGCTAAAGAACTTTTCCCTAACAAGTTCTACTTAAGCTGCCACAAACAATGCGCAAAGAATTGGAAAGTAATTTCCACGCACAACTAAAGACTACTTCGATGCCCCGCTGTGTGTGTGTGTGTGTGTGTATTAACACCCACGCTCAAAATCGATGTCATTGCTGGTTGTTGTTGCTGTTGTTGTTGTTGTTGTTATTGTTGGCGCTGCGTCGTCCATTAGCGCGCTGTTTAATTGAATTGTTGCAATTAAAGTGCTTCAATTGATTTTAATCGGAAATTGTGCTCATTGTTGGCAGCTGTTGCTGCTGTAGTTGTTGTTGTTGCTGTGCGTTAGTGTAAGTACAGTTAGGCACTGCATACAGGTCGCCGCGTTGCTTTGTGCTGTTACCGTTAATTGCTTGACAAGAGCTGCTTCATTAACGCGCTGCCAAAAGGAAATGTGCAATAATGTTCCTTAGGCCTTGAGGTCAACAGCAGCAGCAGCAAGGCTAACAACAGTAACAACAAGACTAGAAACAGCAACACAACAACACAACAACAGCAACACAACAACACAGCAACAACCTCAGACGACGCTCAACAGGCTGCTCTTCCTTTTTTTGCCAACACCGACAAATTTCCCCAAACACAAAAAGTACCAACACAGAGAGAGACTGAGAGAACAGACTGCAGAGGGCGCTCTTCCACTGCCAGTGCGCTCTCCCCACACTCTCATCCTGCTCTTGCTCTCTCTCTCGCTGCATAGTTCGAACACTGTTATGCTGCTGCTGCCTGCCTGCCGCAACATGCGCTCAGTACGCAACGAACTTTGCACGCGAACGGTTGCTTTGACGGCGCTTTCACTCTTCGGCCTTTCCCACTTCGACTTTCGCGCGCTGCCTCTGCTTTCCACGTGTGAATATCGAACCCAAAAAGGAACCCAAAAATAAAGCACGCGCGCCTTTCATATGCCTGCATGTGCGTGCGTGCGTGCGTCTGTGAGTGTGACTGTATGTGTGTGAGTGTGCGAGTGTGTGTGAGTGTGTGTGCGTGAGTGTGCGTGCATTTATTTATAAGCAGCGGCAAATGTAAAGTGAAATATAGAAAAGAGAAATAATTCAAATCTATAAATATCTCAGGCCGGCTGCATACAAAAGAAACGAGCAAAAAGGTTGACAAAAAAAATCGAAAATAAATAAAATAAGAAAAGCAAAGCGAAATGAAAGCGAAACTGCTGCAGCTGGCAGCGACGATCTGCCTGCTGCTTGCGCTGGCAGCAGCAGCAGCCGAAGCGCAGCCAGCCAGCTCCAACTACGGCGCCTCCTTCATATCAAATCCAGCCATCTATGCCTACACCGTGGCCAATCAGCAGAAGCAGCAACAACAACAACAACAACAACAACAGCAACTGACAGACAGCGACAACTACATCAATTTTGACACTGGCAATGTGGTTGGCAACGCGATTGCAAGTGCAAATGTCAATTTGAATGACGATTATCGCGGCAATCGTAACTTCTACTACACAGATGGGGACACTGGAGATGTGGCAGCAGCTGCGGCAGCAGCAACGCCCACTCTTACCACGCCTCAAGCACCGGCACCGGCTCCAGTGCCAGCTGCCACACAGCCTGCCCCACTCACCGGCTGCACTCTGGATCGTCTGGCTGTCTATAAGGTCGTTCTGCACACCTATTGGACACGCGAGCTCTTCCCCAAGCATTACCCGGACTGGCGACCCACAGCTCAATGGACCAAGACACTAGGTAAGTGCAGCGAAGGGCTCAGAGCTGCTGCAGAGCTGTTAACAGTTAAAGTTAACAGTGAGAGCTAACAGTTATTTGCCACGACAAGGTTTGCATTATTGGGCTCGTTCATAGGATGTTTATAAGGGTACAAATGGGCACATATCGTATTAAAATTCAATGAAATACTTTATGAATAAATAATAAATATGTGCTTGGCATATTAATTGATAAATACAAGAATTAATATATAAAATAAGACTGATATTTATTAAACTGAAATGCAAATCTTAAATGTAAAATAAATCTAAAATAAATTGCAAGAAAAGCTGAAAATATACCTAATTAAATTATTAATTTGCATTATAAAGTAGAGAAAATAAAGAAGTAAAGAACATATCTCATTAAATATAAAGACAAGAAATAAAAAAAAATTCTTATACCATCAAAAAGCTAAAATAGTTAAAAAATAAAAAAGAATTGCTTTATAAAAAACTGAAAAGAAAATTTCCTAAATAAAAACCAAATAAATTGCAAGAATAACCAAATTAAAAGGAATAATAAAAATCAAATTTTATGCACTTAAAAAAAAGATAATTAAAAACTTTATTTATCCTATTTCCCCATATAGAATTCACTGGAAATTGAATTTTTATAGCCATCATATATTGAAAGAGAGTTTGCAGCTTTCTCGCTGCCAATGACAGGCGTATAAAAAATAATAGTCAACGATTATTATTTTTATTAGGAAAACTGAATATAGTTTTCCACACGAACTTAACTCGTGCCTCGCTGTGGCAGTTTTCTATCGCTCAATTAAATTGTTCTGCCCAAAACGCTGATAAAATCGTATAATTTTTGCCAGCTCAGCGGCAGCAACAGCGGCGAAAGTAGCAAGAACAACAAGAAGAATAACAATAACAAAAGAAACAACAACAAACAATAACAAAAAACCTAAATACTAATTTGTCACAATGCTCGCAACTTGGCAGACATATAAAAATAAATCGAAAAGCAATTTCGACGGCGCTGTTGTTGTTGCGTTAAATAGAAATAGAGGCCAGGCCCGAATAGATGAGATACAGATATAAACACACAGATACAAGATACAGTATAATGGGGTAGAGTAGGTGCAGGCTGAGAGAGCAGGAGAGAGAGAGAGAGAGAGGGGAGGTCGATGGGAATCCTTGGAATCCTTGGCCGCATTGGCATGTCGCTTGTCTTATCATGTTTTTGCAGATTTAGCTGTCAATTTATAGCACACACACACACAGACATACACAAACACAGGCATACATTCACACACACAGGCAAACAGACAGACACACTGTGGCACAGTCACAAGTAAATCTGACAGCCCAACAAGCGTTGCCTTTCACTCGAACATACTCCCAGGCTCGCCCATTCACACACACAAACTCTCACACACACACACACACACATAGACTCACACACTCACACTCTCACTCACACTCAGCCTTCCATAAAAAAGGATAAGGCCAGCAGCGAAGCAGCGCCTAAGAAATGCGATTTGTACGTGCTTATGCGCTATATGCTTCGACTCAGCGCAAAACACAAGAAATTGGATAAAGTTGTTGCTATTGTTATTAATGTTGTTGTTGTAGTCCCAGTTCTTGGGCTTGCCGTGAAGCCTGTGAACTTTTTGATGTTTTGATTTCGGCTGCTGTTGCACTCGAGATTCTTTTTATAAGATTCCAATCCTGTTTTATTTATTATTTTGTTTGTTTTTCAGCCAACAAGATTATCAGTACAAGAAATAAAAATTTACACAACTGTCAAAAGAGAATGCTTGAGTTTATTTATCACAAGAGAGGGAAAGATAGAGAGAGTGCTAAAAAGAGAAGGATGTTCGCTCAACTTAGACTAATTAAGTGCAGCATTTCTGGCTTTTATTCTAGCTCGTTGTGGCTCGTTCATCTTCCAGTTTTCCCACTTCACTTTGGTTTATTTTCAGCCTCTTGCTGTGCGTTGTTTATGAACGCATTCCCTCTCTCTATCTCCCTCTCTCTCTCACTCTCTTTGTTTATAATTTATAGTACTTGCATTGCGTATACGTGATTTATGTTAGACTTGTGCTCTCACTCGGGCTATAACTATTGATAGAACATCAAATAATGTGAATCTGCTTGCCTTCACATCAATTTTATTGCTCAATTCCAGATTTGCAGCGCATATATATAAATCCTAAAGGGATCTATCAGATTTGCACATAGTTCATAGTGTAAGTCATGTGCGATTTCATTTTATGGCAACTAAAGTTCACAAGAGAATGGCAATAAACTATAAATATATATAGAGCAGTATTTGAAGAATCAATAAATTATCTTTTGAGGTGCATGAGAATTAAACTTAAAGTGAAACTTCTACCATAAATATCCAAACTTGATATTCGATACTATCTCATATATAGTTTATGATGTCATTTGAAATTCCTGGCTTTGAAGTGCATGTGGCATAAAATATTTAGAGGCAGAGCGAGAGAGAGACAGCGAGAGAGAGAGAGAGAGGGGGAGAGCGTGTTTTTGTTGTCACTACAGTGGGGCATCCTGGCGCGACGTTTAGCTAAGCCAACAGCAACTTAAGATAGTCCAACCGGAGCCGGAGCTGCCGGCATTAAAATGCAGGCAAGAGATCTGAGCAAAAAAAAAAAGCGAGGAAAGATGAAGCTAAGCAGGGAGCGGGGGAGGCGTTGCTTCCTGGCTGTCATATCCTGTTTATATATAAAGTTCAGGGCGCAGCTCAGCATCCGTTACATTTCAACTGCACGATGCAATGAGCTGTGCCGGAGCAGGCCAAGTAAAAAGTAGTGTCCTGTGTATATCCCGGCGGCAGCATTTGCTTTTGTTGCCCCGACTCGAGCTGGGAGACCTGAGCCTCAGCTTGAGCGTGGGAAGAAGAGGAGAATTTATTATGAATGTTCAAAAACAAGCAGCGACAGCAAATGCATTTCTTCTTCTCCTTTGTGCCCCATGTTGAAAGAGAGAGGGGGAGGCTGCTCACTCCCAATGCTCGTCTAGTTGTTAAATTTCATTTGTGGACATTTGTCGAGGCGGCCCTCACGACTGTTGTCGCCATTTGGGCAACTTGCCGCTGTTTTTATCGCAAATTGAAACCGAAATAAAGTTTTTGCTTGCGCCGCACACGAAGCCCGGTTGCAATTCCACTAGCATATTTCGCTCATACCCAGCAACGAGTGGGAAAGGGGCCTATCAGCTTGGCAGAGCGAAGGCAATTAAGTTTTACATAACTTGCACCTTTCCACTATGGCTCTAGAGAGCAAGAGAAACAAAGAGTATACTTCGTAGGTAACTAGGGTATTTTATAGTTCAGTTAATCATGCTTTTGTTTGCTCTGTTCTTTCTCTTTGGAGCATCGGGCATTCAACACTTTTTGTTTAGCTTTTGCAGTGCGCAAGTTTTGTGAAAATACATTTTTGTTTCTCTCTCTTTGTTGGTTTTGTTGCAATTTTTATTGCTTGCCAAGCTTTTTGTTTTTCACAATTCTCAAGTGCTTTGCCAGGATGCGGCCGGGCATATCCTTGACTGTTGCAAAATGAAATGTTGCCGTTTGCTGCAATTGCATTTCAAATTGAGCACCCACTGCAGGCGACTCGTGCCGCAACTTTGATTCGAAATCGATACAGCAACTTCCCCTCAAGTGGTGTGTGTGCGCTGGTGTGTGTGTGGCAGATAGTGGCAAGATATTGGCAATTAATACGCAGCAAGTAAACAACAACTTGAAGCAACAATGAGAGTGGCCGCATATAAAGTAAACACGCACATCAAGTGCGAAACTTGCCCCACAACTGCCTGGTCACCCTCTATCTCTCTCTCTCCCACTCTTCCCACTCTCTCCATCTCTCTCTTCCACTCTCTTCCTCTCTCTCTCAATCTGCCTGCCACCCGCTGTTGCAGCCCGTGCCACGTTAATTGCCTGCGTGCCTGGCAATTATCCTGTTTGACTTGGCCGCCGGGATGCGTGCGTGAGCTTCATCTCTCTCTCACGCTCTCTCGCTCTCATTCTCGCTCTCTCTATGTTGAGCCTCTGGCATTTTCACGCCTTGTGCTTTATTGTTTCAGCCAACAACGACAACTGCGGGCAACTTGTGCAAATGAAATGCCAAAATTTTCGCTTGCTCTTTGAGCCGGGCAAGTGAATTATAAAAAGCGCGCAAAAGTGTGCTACATAAATATATAACGCACTCTGCGCCTAATACCCTGCACGACTGCGCGCACCTTATGGGGCATATTTTATGCAAACCCTCGCCAAAGAGACTCTTACACCCTGGCACACACATACAGACACACATTCCCCCTCGGGCTGTCTGGTCCGTGTCATTGCACCTTGCTCTCGCTCTGCGTCAAAAGCAGAAAACTTTTGCGTTCCACGTCGCACACTTTAAATTTTTGCAATTTCGTTTTAGCTATTTTGCTGCAGACAAAGACAAGTTTATAAGACGCTTGTCTGGCAACAATTCAGCTGGAAAATGCTCAAGAACATTTCATATTTGAGAGGAAGAACAGCGTGTTTGTTGTGGCCCAGTGAATTCAATTATGAAAGTACGAAATGAGTTATAATTAATGTATTAAGTTTAGTTCAGCAATGCAACATAATATGGCTTGTAGAATGTCTTGACAATAAGAAAGCGGAATTTATTTCGTTAGATTGGCTATCTGCAGATTGGCAGCATCTCGAGGGGGCTTTCTGCCGCCTTACAGGCATCATTACAAATTCATAATACTCTCACGCGGCATTGTGTACCTGTGTGTGCGTGTTGGCATGCAAAATCATAGCATACTTCTCGGCAGCAGCACATTAATAATAAATGTAAATTTTTTATTTAGTCACTGCAGGCAAGGAGATTGTAAGAGGGAGAGAGAGAGGAGAGAGAGAGAGAGAGAGAGAGATGGCAAGAGAGGGACAGAGACTAAAAGCGTCGCTTTTCCGGCTACTTTCAGCCACTTTGTAGCCGCCTTCGCCGCCCTGCAAAGTGTTATAATTAAAAGCAGCAACCACTGAGCATTCCCTTTTTGGGCGTTGTCTTACAAAGTACACGCCCCCTTCCAGCAACACAGCAGCACAGCTCCTGTTTCCACTGTAAACTGAGCCCGCCACGCATTTTTTACTTGTCCTCGTGGTAAATCACAGCCGGGACAGGGCAAACAAATTTGTTGTTTCACATTTTTTTTTTTTTCTGTTGGCGCTCAAGTTCTGTTTTTCTGCTTTTCTTCTCATTTTTCGCCTGCGCATTTACTTGCATGAATACATTTTTGGGCTGCATGTCTTTTATGTAGTCTCCTCCCCTCCTTTCTGCTGCTCTGTACATTTTGTGCTTTGTCAAATTCGTGTCATTATTCATTCATACATGATTAGGCAACCGAACACAGCGCAGAACACGAAACAGACAACAGCGAAGGCAAACAACGCGCTCAGGTTTTGAATTACACGCTGCCAGGCAGCAACTTCAGCCTCTGAGTTGGGGTTGCCATGCCCCAGGCTGAAGGCTGATGGATAGTCGAAGCCAAGTAGAAGACGGTGGAGAAGGAGGGTTCGCAGACAGGCGTGGCATTGCCAAATGGAAATTAATGAATGAAATTTGATATACTATGTCAGGAGCTGATACACCAGAATACAGCTTGTGCTGGGGTCGCCCAGGGTTGCCAGGTTTTAATTTAATTCATGCGCACGTGCTGCACACGCATTGCACGTATCAAAAGATATAAATTTCGATATATATTTTTGGTATTTATTTCAATGCAGCCAATTTTAATTTGCCATTTAGTGAAAAATTAATTTTTCATTATCATATTTGCCGGCAAATGCGCAGTACGATCCAACAGACAAAAGAGGGTATAAACAGCTTAAATATATTAAATATATATATTTTATAAATGACAATAAATGCAAATAAAAATAAAGAAGAGTTTAAGATCAAATTAAAGAATTAAATAATGAATTAAATAAATTTAATGTTTAATTAAATATTTAAGTCATGAATTAAATCAATTTTAACTCTATGCATATTTTATAGAGTATTAAAACTTAATTTTCTTAATTATATTATAATTATACTCAAGTATATTCTTTCTGCAATCAAGCAACGTATGCTTAAAGGTTTTAAAATACCCACAAAGCACCCTCCCATTCCCTCTCCATGTAAATTGGAATAAATTAGTCGCGCTAATTACGAATAAATTGCGCAATTTGTTTTTGTAAGCCACGATGAGACCAGAAACAATAACAACAAAAACTCTGTTTGGGATTGTTGTAATGTGACAACATTATCTACATGATTTCAATTTAATTAAATATCAAACGTGCATTTAATTCAGGGAATTATGTAAAAAAGGGGGCAACGTATACCTAATATTATTATTTTATAATTATAACAATTAGGTTGGCAAAGTGTGTGGTATTTTATTGGTATTTTCAGGCCTTTGCCAATCGATGCAAATTGAATATTTAATTGGCAAACGTTTAATTACGTTGCCAGATTTTATTTCTGTTTTTTTTTTTACTTTGTTCATTTACATGGGGAAATATTATTTTAAATTAACTGCAAAAACAAATGCGCGCTAAACATTAAATCTTATAAATTGTGAGCGGGAAAATTGTAAAAAATTGTTTACGTTTTGTGGCTCTTAATATGCCAGAATAATTGCCATAAAATAAATGCCTTGTCTATTTATTTACCCAGTACTGCATGCATGAGTGGAAGACATGCTTGATGAACTGCAGGATACCCTAGAGCAGTTAAATGTTGGGAGAGCAGTAAAGACAGCAGTTAGTTAGTGACTTTATTCACAGTTTGTGAAGTTACTCCTTGCACATATTTCATTAACATGTAAATATGTCTAGCGGGTTAATATACATACTCCCCTTTGTTGTCACTGTCACTGTACAGGGTATACAAATTGTGCAATTTTAATTGTTATATTTATGACTCTGGCATAAAAAGGGATAGCACAGGGCGACGTCTGCCTGTTTCTGATTTAAATATAATATTTACACAGCATCGCCTGGTTGCTGTTATTGTTGTCACACACACACGCACACACACACACATGTATGGCCATTTTTTGCATGGCATTTGCATTTGTCAGCTGAAATTGTCTGCCATTTGATTTATTTGTAAAGCGTCTCTAGCATATCTTGCACAAGGGCTACGCATGTTTTGCCTCTGCTAATTAAGTGTCGCACACAAATCAAACCCCATAAAAATGCTCATTAATAATGCATTTGCATACCGCAGACAAATGAAGCACACAGAAAGAGACAGACTGAGAGCTTGAGAGAACCCTTTTTCCGGCAATTTATGGCAAGGCAAAAAGGGGAAAATCTTGCGAGTCGAGCCTTTTTTGAGTTATGAATGCGGCCAAAAATGTCTGGCCGAAAGTTATACGGCTGCTAATGGCAGCCTAATTATGCTGACCACAAGGAATGGCCCCCAGAAGAGAACCCTTTGTGTAGCTCCCTGTGTCTCACTCTCTCTCTCTCTCTTTCTTTGCCTCAACTGCCTCTCTCTCTTTCGCATATAAATTCACGTTGCTGGCAACTTTAAGACGCGCACACCTTTTGGACTACATAAATCTTGGCCAGGTGGGTGCGTTATGTGTGTCTGCTACATCCTGCGCCCTTTACACTCCCCTCCCCCTTCCCCCAGCACAGGCGCAGGCAGACAGAGCGCAGACAACATGCGTGTTGCCTTCCTTAGCCGGCAAAACGACACAACGCACAAAACTTTTGTTTGTCTGTCTCAGTGCGTAAGGGAAGGGGTGGGGCAGGGAAGGCAGAAGGAGTGGGAGAAGGAGAGGTAGGGGGAGCGAAAAGACTCTTGTGTGTGTGTTTGGTGGGGCTGTCTGTGCATTTGTCTGGGCCTTTTCGGGCTCTGCTTTTTTGTTTCGCCCCACGGCAGGCGCGCTCTCTATGAAAAATGTCTACAAATTACCGTCGAATTCCTGCCTCACAACTTCGAGGCACTGCAAAAGGAATTCCTAAGTAGGCATTACAACTTTGGCATCAAGTTTGTGGCACATACAAATCTGCGAGTGGATCTCACTTGACTCCGCGCTAGAGCTTAAGGCACTGCCAGGCCGTGGAGTATGCGATGTAGTCTATATAAAATTCTGAAAATTGAGCAGCAACTGCAGAAGATACGATGCCATTTAGGGTATATTTAATGTATTTACAGGGTATATGCTAGTTCCAATAGGGTATCAATAGGGTCTTTGCAAGTTCCCTAACTATTTGCAGGGTATTTAAGCAACGTTTCCATCCACTTCTCTTTAACAATTCCACAGCACTTTGCTTATGCGGCGGCACGCTTTCTTATCAATGTATCTGCCACAAATTGGGGCAATAATTAAGGACGCAGCCGCGTGGTCGCAGGGTATTAAGTGTTCTATCGGCTACGTGACACGTTCCTATGAATTTTTCTATACACTTATTTTTTGTGTTGTTTTCTTTGGGGACACCCTCATCATATTTGAGGGAATGCCATGAAGCAATAAAACATAAATTCATTTAATTAAGCAATTTTATGTGGCAAGACAAGAACGCAGACATAAAAATAAAACTTAACAAGCTGCCAGACAGGCAAGTACGAAAGAGAAGGGAGAGAGAGAGAGACAGAGAGGGAGCGGATGATAAAGTTTTGATAGTGAGCAATTTCTACGCATTCGACCCGAGGGAGCGGCAATATTTCTTGTGCCAGTTAATGGCAAACGAATCCAAAAGGAGCCGAGAAACAGCGACAAAACAGAGACAGAGAGAAGGGGAGAGTGGGGGAGGGGGGACAACATCAAAGTGCTGTGTGAAAATTATACAACTTTTCATTTTGATGGCCACGCAGCGGCTCAATCTTGATGGTCAATCAGGCGTATAATAAGATAAAGTCATTGCAATCACATCGACTCAGTGGCGATGATAGTCGACGGAGAGACAGAGAGAGAGAGATAAATGAGAAGGAGCTGCGCATAGATATATCCTGATGGATGGATTGATGTCTCTAGCAAGTGGAATAGCGGATGATGATGAACAGGAAATTAACCGTTACAATTGGCAATCGCAATGCATTCAAGCGGAGCAGGGCTGCAAGCAGCTTTGCTGCCCCTGCGGCAACCACAAAGCGAAGCCTGCAACTTCAAAGTGAATGAAAATTGTTTAAATTAAATATTAGACGGCAGTTTGGACACTGCAATACAATTATGGTGGGCGTGGCAATACGATTTGCTGCGATTTCACATAAGTTGCTGATGTTTTTATAAACTTGCTGAGGGTATATTAATTTTGAGTGAGCAGTTTGTAGGGCACCTTAACAGACCCTTTTAAGTTTATATATTGTGTATCAGCATCAACAGGAGAGCCGATCTGGCCATGTCTGTCTATCCGTCCGACTGTTTTTCTGCCTGTCCGTCTATCGGTTCGTCAGTTCATCAATCTGTCTCTGTCCGTCTGTTGCAATGCAAATTTGTACTTTTCTTTCACTTACTACAGTGCCAATTATAGTAAGACATGAATATACACAATATCATTAATTTCTGCAGCATTATATATAACCAATATTGCGAGCAATCAGAGCAGTTAAAAACCTGCTAGTGTATAAAACTCTTTGAATTCCTTGGTTGCTTTTCTTACTAGTTCTTTAAAATATTATCTATTTATTTTTCTATTTATTTAATTTATTTATTTATTTTCTTTATCTCAACTGTATTTCTTAGCTCTTGTTTCATAAATAATTAAAGTACATTTTTAAATATTAATAACCTTACATTAAGCACTAAGCGAAACAAGTTCTGCTGCTTTCTGCAGCTTCACATGTCGCAAACTTTTCACCTCAACTTGTCGATTTAGCTTGTCTGGCAAACTCGTTAAATATTTATTTATCTTCAACATGTGCTTAACTAATTTTCGACTATTAACAGGGGAGCCATTCCACACGCATCTTAAATGCGTCACAAAACTTTTCCCCAATAAAAAACAAAAAACAACAGCAACAATAGAGGGGGAGGGTGCGCTAAAGCGTTAAAAAATTGACTTGCAAGTAAAAGTAAAAACTTGGCTAAGCGTAAATAAAGCAAATAAACTTAGCAAACCAACGCAAGCAGCCAACAAGAAAGTCAACTTTACTAAGCTGCACCCTCCTCCCGCTGCTCCCGCTGCTCCCCCTTCTTCCCCGCAAATCGCCTTATTGGGCAGACAAACTTGCGTTGAAGTTGCTCTCGCTGAGACAGTTTACAGTTTGCTTAGCAGCCAAACAAAAAGCATAGCATACAACTCAGGGGCGTCGCAGCGGCTGTGGCGTTGTTTTTGGTGTGAATAATGTTGCTGTTATTTATGCCTCAATGCGCCACGCCCCTTGGCCCCGCGCAGCAGCAGTAGCAGAGGCAGCTAAAGAAATTGCAATTTCCACGCCCAAGTTTCGGGCACTTTCACTTTATGGCCCAGCGCCGAGGCAACCCTAGCTGCCCTGCACCACCTCTCCTCTTCTGCCTCCCTTCTGTTCCCCCTCTGTCCCACAGGGAGCCACCCTGAGCTGCTTTTTATTAAAAGTTTCTTGGCCAACAACAATGGGCACATTTTTTAAAGTGTTTTTTATTGTCGCGTTAACCGACCGCAACGATGGTGGCAGGGGCAGCAGCAGCAGGAGAGAAAGAGAGAGAGGTAGGGGCAGAGGGGGTTAACGGGGGTCGCAACTGACGCTAACTTTGCCTCGCTGCGTAAGTGTAAATTATTGTTAAGGTCAGAAAGTTTTATCCGACAATGTCTTCGCTCTCCCTTGCACTCGCTCTCTCTCTCTCTCACTTGCACTCGCTTTTGCTTTCGCTGTATTGCCATCTCGCTTGCACCGTCTTCAACTTGCAAGTTTCTTTTGGCTAGTTTTGGGCTGCGCACAAAAGTAGACTATAAGTTAATGCCGCCAACTAAGCTGGGCAAAGGCAGCGACGGCGACAGCGACAGAGACTGAGGCGGAGACTGCGGCAGCGCTGCATAATTTTTGAGCACATTTCACTTAATTAACGGCAACCAAAATGCGTTAATAAAAATGCCACATTAACTTACAATTAACGCAGTCTGGCACGCTCGGTTGCCGCACAGTGTGGCAAAGTGTAATAAACACGGCAAGTTCTTTAAATACGAATTTATGTGCAGCGAGAGAGAGAGAGAAGAGAGAGAGAGAGAGAGAGAGAGAAAGAGAAACACTTTCACTGCTCTGCGCCTTAAGCTGTTGCCCGCTTGACTGCCTGCCTGCAAGTGCTGCCCCAACCCCCCTGCAACCCCCCTGCAACCCCTGTTGCCCGTCGGCCTCACTTGACATTTGAAATATGTTGGCGCATTTTATGTCGGTCAGGCTGGACCCAGGCTAGCAATTAAATGACGCAGCCGGCAGGCAGAGCTAAAGAAGAAGAAGAAGCAACGGCAGCAGCAGCCAGAAAGATTTGGCTTTAAAGCCCCGAAGCCGGTATACACTGCCAAAAATTGGGGGGCAGTTATAAAGGAAGGAACTTAAGTGATAGAAGTGTATTAAATATTCGTTTGTGCCGCTTTCTTTCTCTGACTTTACTGCTCCCTCTCTCTCCTTCTCTGTGTGCTCTACTCTTTCTGCCTCTTTTTTCCTCTTTCTCCCTCTTTCTACCTCCTTCCTTGACTTTCTCCCTCTCTCTCTATCTTTCTCTCTTGCTCTGCCTCTGCCTGTTTTTTCGGACATCAAGAACTACTGATATAAATTCTAGTTGACAACTGTACTTTCGTCTCTCTACCAACTTGACAGAACTGTCGAGCACAACTGTACTTTATGGCACTCTCTATATGTGCGTGTGTGTGTGTGTGGCTGGCGTTGATGGCCCCACATGATTTGTAGCCGACAATTGGAGGCTCCTGAAAGCTCAAAGCGCAGTCAAAGAAAACCCTTACAGCCCTGAGGCTGAGGAGGCTTCTGAAATGGAGTCAGCATCAAATTTTAATGCCTCTCATAATATTTTCATGCACACAATGCGCAAAGGTTAAAAGTGCTACCAAAAATAAATGCCAAATCAGCGAACACACACACACAAAGTGCGTTTGTGTGAGTGTGTGTGAGATACATTAAAGGCACAAAGAAATGAAAAGTTTTCTTGCGTCGGCGTTGCTAATCGAAATCGAAGAAACTGCGATTGAGTTGAATCACGAGGAACGGTTTGGAATACAGTGATCGATTGTGCAGGGAAACTGTGACTGTGACATTGTTGGAGGGTGAATACATATGTGCATTAGTATATATATTTGTATAGAAATATATATTGATGGATTTCAATTGCTTTAAGGGAGTTATATTGGAAAGCTTTACTTTATTTGATAAGCGCAATTGGGAAAGCTGCTAAACAGGAACCTACACTCTCATCGTGTTTCACTAGCACTTAAATCTTTACTTTATAATTTAAATGATATTTAATTAGTTTATTGTCATTGGAATTATATAGTATAATATGTAGTATATAATATTGTATATTACCTATATTTATATAAACTTGTATATGGTTTATGTATCTCTAAAAATCATCCTAACAGCTTCCTTCAGCTTTTACCATTTTAGTTCCCCTTCTTTAATCTAAAGTTCCTTCAAATAACTTCACTACAACCTTCACATTCACCGTGACTGCTTCCCTGCCGTTCATCTCTATAAGTCTGCGGCACTACACGTGCCCATACAATGGCAACTGGCAACTGGCAACTGGCAACTGGCAACTGCCATATGCCATTTCGTTTTGTGGCCGACTTTGAGTGCGCAACTTTTCTCAAGGGTTATACAAAAGGGGCTCGAAAGGGTTCTGCTGATTGTTGTTATTATTATTTTGCAGTGAATATGTATGTGTGTGTGAGTGGGTGTCAGTGTGTGTGTGAGTGTGTTTGCTGGTGTGGGAGTGTGCTCCATTGAGTTATATGCGATACAGTAAACGAACAAACAAACACGGATTGAAAAAAGCAAATTGATTGTTGCATTGCACAGGTTTACCCACCTTTTTACCCCCTTCTACCACCCCTGCCCTCTTGTACCTCACTCCTTTGGGGCTGCTGCGATGCCTTACAATACGTTTGCAATTTGAGATCATAAAAATTGATGTGCCCTTAACACAAAGCGAATATAGAGGCCAGGAAGGGAAGGGAAGGAGAAAGGGTATGCGCTGCCTCTGTGTGAAGTGAAGTGATTGGCAACGCTGCTGCTGCTGCTGCTGTGTGAGTGTGTGTGTGTGCGGCTATTGGCGGGTATAAATATCAGCGCCACCTTGCCACACGGTGGCAGCAACGTGTAGTTGAGCGTGAAACGTAGAATTTATTATGTTATCGCTTCAGCGATTTACTTTATCGATTTCACAATCAGCCAGCTTCAGCCCACTAACACACACAAGCACACACATACACAGGTTCAACACCTCAACCCCTGCTGCTGCCCCTGCCTCTATCCCTCCCCCTTTCAAGCGCTGCGAGCCCTTTTGACGTTGCTTTTCCCAAGATAATTTGCAGTCATGTTGTTGTTTGTATCAGTAAATATGTTTGCCTGTGTGTGCGTGTGTGTGTGCGAGTGTGTGTGTATTTGTTTGTTTGTCTTGGCATTTTAACGTTGTCTGCTCTTTGCCTTTGTGCAGGGGCGTGGCAAGGCAAATGCCTGTGGCAGTGTGGCAAATATTTTTATTTGTTTAAAATTTAAGTCAGCCCAAAATGTGAGTTGACTTCCCATGGATGCCCTAAGGTGGCACATTATCCTGCCCGATGATAGCAAATAATAACCGATTTATTTATCGGAACTGGAATTTGTTTGGAATTTGTTGAAGTTGTTTACAATTGAAATAAATAATAAAATAAATAGTAATAAAGTATTGGGAAAGTGCGGGAGATTGCTTTTCAGAAATTGCTCTTCTTTTTTATTCAACATTTGAATATAACTTTATTATTAAATTTAAGCTATTTTAGATTTATTTAGTTTAATGAAATTAAATATAGAACTATAGCAAAATAGTCTGTGGTTAATACGGAAATTAAATAAAAAATAAAAACATAAATACATAATAAAAAAATAATTTTATAACATATATTCAAAAGGAAACCAATTGTTGTCAGTCTTAAATCAAAATAATTATTGCAGGACATAAAGAGGGGCTATAAATGATATTATATGTGAAAGAGTTAAAAATAATTTAGAATAAATTTATTATAAAATATAATTTTGTATTTTAAAATAATATAAAATACCAAATACTGCTTTAGATAACTACAAAATACTGCTCAATCAAGGTTATCTTAAGCCAATTAAGGCAGCTCTCTAAATAGTTTAGTTGCCTCTACAATTCTGTTGCCTCTTTACCTTTCGCACTTGACTTTCGCTCTACATTCTTCTTTTTTTCTTCTTCATTTATTCTTTACCCTTCTGCTCTATTCGTATCATCAAGTATTATCAGCCCTTTCGGCGGCCTATGCATTTTTAATGAGCCGCGCAAGTTTGCATTTCTACTTTGATGTGGGCACAAGAAGAAGAAGACACATCAATAGGCAATTTGCCGGCTAAGTGCTTGCTCGCTCAAATCCCCGAATTATAATATAATTTGCCTACTCTCTCACTCACTTACTCACTTTTCTTTTTTTTTTTTTTTTTTTTTTTTTTTTTTTTTTTTTTTTTTTTTTTTTATTTATTATTTTTCTCTTCTTCTTCCCCTCTCTCTCCCTCTCTCTCTCTGTCATTGCAGGTAAGCGATTTGGTCGATGCAAATTTGATGATGGAAAAAAATTCAATCAACTTGGCGGCGTGTTTATTTATAACAAGGCCGCGGGGCAGCTGCGAATTGAGCCGCCGGACGTGGCCGCAACCCTCGTCCTGTCACTGAATTGATAATAATTGGATTAGCGCATCATTTCGAAAGGGCATGAGGGGGGGGTGAGGGGTAGTAGCAGCTCGCAAGTTAGGGTTAATAGTGCCCCAAGGCATACGCCACGTTGCACACGCAGCGAGGCAGCCAAGTGATACAGACATACATGTAAAGTGGGGGATTGTGTGTGTAAGGGGTGTGTGTATATGTTAGGGGAATATGTAAGGGGTGTGCTTGGCTTCCCTTGCTGTGCAAAAATATTTCGCTTGCCATATTTTTCAATATTTTTGCGTGGGGCAGCGCGTTATGCTTCAGCAACTTTACAATTTATATGGCCGGGCCAGGGCAAACCAGACCAGGCCGAGTCGACCTAAATGTGTACACTGGCGTGTGTGTGTGTGTGTGTGTGTGTGTGTGTGTGTGTGTGTGCCTGTTGTGGGGTGTTTTGGGCAAGTATTCATCACTTAATTTCCACGTGCCGGCAACGCTGCTGCCATTGCAAAATTTATGACTTTACGCGACGTTGTCGTCATGGACTTAGTCCTACAACCAGCCACACACACACCCACACACACACAGTGTATATGTACACACTGCGCATACAAAGTTGTCAAGTTTTAAAACCCCTTCGGCGCAAGGGGTGTGTGTGTGTGTGTGTGTGTGTGTTGCCGGCGTTTGCCAGCTGTCAGCACATAAATAGAATTATGTCAGCTAATTGAATTTGCTCTCGACTTGACATGGATTTATGCACTAATGCAGTTTCAGCTGGGTAGTAATCAAATTTCTCTGTTGCAAGTTGTTGAGTAGTTTGTGGCAGCTGTGCTGGTCATGTTTGCTGCGCATTGTTCGAGGAGAGTGCGAGGCTTCTGTTGCTCAGTTCAGCTCTTAACTGCACCTCAAATTGCTCAATTTATTGGCAGTATTCATAAACAATATTCACATTCACATTCGATGAACTCAAAATAGAATAAAACTCACAAGTTTACAACGAGCCTCGAGTGCTTCATCAACGTCAACACGCAGAGACTTTTAAACTGTCATTTGTCTTGTGGCTGTGGTTGCAGCTGTGCCACATAATGATCTGCCTCTCTCTCCTCTCTCTCTCTTTCTCTTTCTATCTCTCTTTCTGTCTCTCTCCCTCTTTGATTGATTTTGTGGTTATGTCTGGCTGTCGAAACGCAGCGCAACAAACAGATTTGCACAGCAATCGAAACTCCAAAACGTTTATGATGAACCGCAGTACAAAAATAATGAAGAATTTCGGTTGCTCTGACAGTCTATGTGTGTATGGCAGAGAGGGGAGAAGAGAAAGAAGGGGGAAAAGGGGGGGGAGAGGAGGTGCTGCGTGGCTTTACGTAAATCAACCAAATGTTGCCTGGTTCAAGTTGGTTGCAATTCAATTTGTGCGCATGTAACGCAAATTGTACACAATTATATTTGTTATGCCATACACCCGCATAACACACACCCTCACAAACACCCGCACACACCCTCACATACACACCCCCACACCCGCACACTCCCTGGCAACGCAGAAGGTTTGCTGAAATGAGCATGAAATCTATCGAAACGTAACGAATTGTATCGAACGTGCCTAACTGTTAATGCGGTTATAATACGCCAGCGGATTATCATTGATTATGGATATGATTGTGCGTGTGTGTGAGTGTGTGTGTGTGGGTGTGTGTGGGCTGGCCCTGGACACGCCCAGACAGCCAAATAACTGTTTGTTGTGCCACACAGGAACTGGCAGTGCTGACTCTGCTCGGCTTATAAAAGTTTCTCCTACACTCTCTCTCCCCCCCCCCTCTCTTTCTCTCTCTGGTTATAGACATAATTTCAATTTTCATTTCGTATTAATGTCCGTGTGTGTGTGTGTGTGTGTGGGGGTGTGGGTGCCGCAGTGCTGCTCCAGTTGCAGGTTATATATGACTACAAAATGCGGCATTGGCAAATTCCCAGGAGCGCGCTTTAGTTGATAGCTGCAAATGGAGGGACAATGCTAGTTATGAGCATAAGCCAGCAATGGTGGAGGAGGTGGAGAGGGGAGCACTAACTGGCGTTTCTATATATGTGCGCCGTGCTGTGTTGGGCAATGCAAATTTATTGAAATGTTTCCCTTTCCATTGCGCAAAGTTGTGAAAGTTTTTTGAAAATATTTGCATTTTTGTTTGCAAATTGCCAAAGTTAAACAACATAAACAAATCATGTTTAATGGAATCAGGAAAATGTTTAAAATTCAATACAATTTATGCATATTTTGCGACCCTTCGCATTCAATATTTGCATTGCAATTAGCGCAGGTGATTGCATTAATTTCTTAATTTAAAATCAAAGAAATCTTTTGCTCTTCTGCCTTTCACTTCTCTTTCCTCAGTTTCTCTGTTTCTTTTATTATTTGCTGCTTCGTTCCTTCATCAATTTTGTAAGCTGATAATTTGCACGCAAATGGTTTTTAATTAAAAATAAATACAACTTCAATCAATTGCGCCACGCCCAATTAAAATTGCAAATCAAAATCAAAATCTGGAAAAGAAAATTGTGTAAAATCTGTAAAGAATTCCGTGAAAAATCTCCAGCGGCGAGACGCGGCCATTAAGCCAAAGCCAAAGCCAATCAAATTGCCAAGTTTGCCGCCGCGACAGCCGCAAGAAAAAAGGAAGGAATTTAATAATGGCAGGCACTGTACAGACGTACAGACGGGGCTCATAAAATGCGGCTGGCAAATGCAAAATACAAACAGATTGCGTGCTGTGTTGTCTTGTGGTAAGAGGGGGGGAGGGAGGTTGTGGTGCCAAGTTCAAACTGCAAAATGAAGGTGGCCACTTCCGGCCAAGATGGCGGACAAGAGGCGCCGCGGCTCGCTGTTGCGTGCTTAATTAAATGATCATCATTTGCGCGCAATCAACGCACGAATAAATTTTCCCTTCTTGCTATTTCTATCCTTCTTCTTCTTCGTCTCTCTCTCTTTCTCCCTATTTGTGCCTAACCCGCGGCGCTTTTTGGGTAGTTTGTTTGTTTGGCTGGTTTCCGCTTCACATTATACGCCATTCTCAGCCGCCTTTTGTTGTTGTTGCTGCTGCTATCTTAATTAATTCCTAATTTCGTTCTAGACAACATTCGCTTTGACTCCTTTTCGCATCTTTAATTGAAAATTCCCCTACAAA
The DNA here is from genome assembly GCA_018904595.1 of Zaprionus indianus. Classification (NCBI taxonomy): domain Eukaryota; kingdom Metazoa; phylum Arthropoda; class Insecta; order Diptera; family Drosophilidae; genus Zaprionus; species Zaprionus indianus. The sequence continues at coordinate 830,644 of JAEIHA010000709.1, read as the reverse complement.
GCGCACGAAACGAAGAGCGAATCTTCTTCTTGCCAGCTTTTATGGCCCCAAACACAGTTTCTCTTTCGCTCTCCCTCTCTCTTTCCTTCTCTGCAAGCTGTTGGCCATTTGCAGCGGGGGTTGGGGGCGTGTTTTATTCATTTGCATATTGCTTTCGCACTCGGCTTTGTTATGGCTTTGTTTATGCCTTCGTATTACGCTGCTTCTTTATTGCCTGCCTTCAATTGTTTCGCATAAATTTGATTACAGCGCTGAGCCAGAGCTGTCAATTAGCTGACCATTTGGACAGTGAAACACTGCGCAACAAGATTTCAATTCGAATTTCAATTTCATTTGACTAACTTCTTTGAGCCTTATGCAACACAAGACAACAACAGATAGTCACACGAGAGCCAGTTGAGCGTGTAGTTTATGGCTTAATTAGCCGTTTAATATTTATGTCCCACACACGTTACGCATACGCCCCATTTGCCTGTGAATTCAATCAAATATTTAGCTATCATTTTCATACATAATCAATGCCAGTGCATAAACTCCCTCTCTCTCCTCTCTCTGTTGTGCTGCATTTGTAATTTGTCTCTCTCTCACTCCCCCTCTCTCTCTCTCTCTCCCTGTCTCTCTCTGGGGATTATCCACATGCATATATCATTTTAATGCCGCTTTATCCACAACATTTGCTGGCTCATTTAATATGCCATAATTTAATTCAATTCACAATTTTTAAACCAAGCAAATGTCATTAAGTCAAACTGTATTGCAGATGGCAATTATCAGAGAGAGAGAGAGAGATGGAGAGAGAGAGAGGCAGGAAGAGAGAGAGAGACGGAGAGGCAGCTATATGCGTATCACTTATGCATTAAGCTGAGCTCATAATGTGCTCTCAGTCTGTTTCTGTCTAAGCAATTAGCCCAGTTCCAGTTGCTGTTTCACATTCAGTTTCAGTTCGTAGCAAATTAGTTTTACATGTTGCAGGTGCGGCAATGCGATTACTAAATAACTCGATTAGTCGCAGAGTGGCAGCAGCTAAGTGGCTGCCGGGTCAAGTGAAAGTCATCGAGAGCTGCTTGAGTAGCATTCGAGTGCAGCTCAATGAGATAAACACACACACATGAAAAAGGTCTGTTGCATATTGCATTCAGTGCGGTTAAGTGGAGCGCAATGAGAGACAAGATGTGGGGGGATATATATAGAGAATATGTAGAATATATATCTATTCACTCTATCTCTCCCTCTGTCTTGCTTCTCCCTCTCTCTTGTGATCTACAAGTGCTTTTGACTTTATATAATATTTGAACTCTTTACAGCATTAGCTTCTGGTTTTCTATACTTTCCTGTCTAGCCCTTTCTTTATAAAAGATTTTCCTCCATCTCATGATCTATATCTTTTGATTGTGGTCCCTCTCTTTCTTTCTATCTTTCTCTTCTTCTTTCTATGTCCTATTAAATTAACTTTATCCTGCTTTATTCTGCGTTATCTAACTATCTAACTATAACTATTCCGCTCTCTCTCCCTCTCTTGCGTTTTTCTCTATTACCCTCTTTGCTTTTCTCTGCATCTCTATCTTTCTCTCTGTCTTTTTCCTCATCTCTCTCTCTTCTACTGTCCTTGCTCCTTCTCTCTCTCTTCCTCATACTCCCCTGCCCACATCTCTCCTTAGTTACCTTCTCTTGTTCCATCTCCCTCTCTTCCCAACTCACTTCTTACTCCTAACCCCAGACCATTTTCAAACGCCTCACCTCTTGCTCTAACAACTTCTAACTTATCTTAATGCTCTGTAGATGAACATAACACTTAAGTGACGCATTCAGCCAGTGTCATAGGCAGATATATAACATATATACTAGCTGAGATAAGCCATCGCATCACATCGCTTCACATTTTGCTGAAGTTGGCTCTCTCGACGTCTCTCTTTTTATGCTGCTCATGCCACACGCCCGCTAAGTGTGCCCCTGGGTGTGATTATCACATACAACACACGCAGGCACACACATACACACCTCACACACAAACACACACCTCTGCAAAACATCTACAGCAGTGCGAACACCCCTTTTGGTTGCCTGAAGAGATCTTGCGGCATATTTTGGTTTTTACATTTCAACTGTCAATAAAAATTAAAACAAAAACAAAAAGGATGAATTGTAAACCGAAAAAAGTTGAGAAAACCCAAAAATTCTATTAAAGCTAATTCCTGCAGCGAGAAAACAACAAAACAAAGCAACAACAACAACAACAACTGGCTTGAAAAGCAAAACAAGTCATAAAGATAAAGGAAATTTATGGCGCAGCATTGTGCGAATCCTACGCCACAAAAACAACAACAACAACAGCAGCGACACGCAGTGACTGTGGGAGTAAAGACAAAATTAGGTTAACGTCTCTGCCTCTCTCTCTTCATCTCTCTCTCCCTCTCTCTCTGCTGCTGCCACTGAATATGTTTTGACAACAACAACATTGAGTACATAAAGTTGCGACTATCTTTTGTTTTTGTGCCCTGGCACAGTTTGCAGTTTAAAGTTGTGCTGCAGAAACAAACTGAAAGGGAGAGCAGAGAGAGAGAGAGAGAGGAGAGAGAGAGAGAGAGGACGATGTGTGAGCAGAGAAAGGCAGAAGTAAGAGCTTCAATGGTCATGAGGGGCGCAGGGAACACAAACAAATGTCGCCTTTTATCGCTAAACGACGCCTAAGTGAGGCCCGTCTGGCCGTCCCCCTTCCCCCTTCCCCTACCACCAGCCCTCGGGGCACATTAGTCGACAAACGACATCGATATCCTTTTCTTTGCTGTTTCTTTTTTGGCTTAGGTCCTTTTGTTAATGTCGCCACAGCCGGAGCCCAATTCGCCCAAGTTCGCTCGCTTTTCATTTTCATTCGAGAGGGAAAATTTCACAATTTGCGGTTTGCATTACAATTTGGCCTTTTTTGAAAGGAAAAAATTAACTGAAAGCCGCCAATAAATTTCGAGGAAATCTATTAAAATCCCTAAGAAGGAGGGAGAAAGTGAGAAAAGGAGATGAGTATAAAATTAATTAAAATTAATTGCCAGTAACATATTTGCCTTAGATCTTCTACTTCTATTGCGCTGCTCAGTTTTATTGCTGAATTGCGGAATTTTCAGCATCTTTGTTGTGTGAGCTCTGATTACATTTCACTCTTTGTACCTCTTTCTACCTCCCTCCTTCTCTGCTTCTTCCTCTCCCTCTCTCTCTTAAAACAACATTTGTGCTACACAAAACACAAAAGGCAGCAAAATGTGAGGCAACTAATACATGAAATATCAAACAAAAAGCAAAGTTGACCCACTAGCAAACCACTCACACACACACAAACACACATGTGAGTTGCCTCTATATACGTGTGTGTGTGTGTAGGTGGTTACTGTGGTCAAGAGGTACCTCTGCTGCTGCTACTGCTGCCGTAAGCAAAGGTCAAGATAAGCCAAGCTGATGGAGTCTGTTGTTGTCAGATTGAGTCGTCGGTTTGCCCAGTTGGCAGTTATCCCGCATATCCGTAGAAGAGCTAAGAGAAAAGGGAATCGAAAAAAAGAACTAGTAAAAGATGAGTACAGATTGAAAATTCCAGTGCACAGACTGAAAGTTGATGAAGAACTTCGAGCAATCATTGCACAAATTCATTTCACTTTATTCCCCTTTAATAATCAACTAAAAATCAGCTTTAAATACAAACCCAACCTCATTTGGCATTAAAGAAACTGTTGCTATTTTTTCTTATTTTTTTCTGCTTTCTCTTTCCTTCTCTTTCTGCATTTCAATGGGTGGCTCGATCGCTGCTTGCCCAGGGCAGTGGCGCAGTCAGTTAACTTGCAACAGAAACTACATATATATGCACATATATATACATATTTATATGTATTTGCGTGTGTGTGTCTGTGTGGAAATATGTTTCCATTCCTTTGCGGCTCTGCCATCAGCTGCCTATAAGTATTTTCCGCTTTTCCCTTTTGAAAAATGAAAATTTTTGCACAACTTGCGGCGCGCGTCTGCCTCGAATTCCAGTTTGTTTTTTTGGTATTTTCTGTTTGTAGTTTTATATTTTATATTCTCTGTTATTCTATGTTATTTCTGATCCCTTTTGTTAGTTTTGCTGCAACTTTTGTGCGGCTGCTGCTGCTGCTGTTGATGTTGCTGCTGCTGATGTTGCTGCTGCTGCTCGGTTTGGCTGAGGTCAAACTCGTTTCGAGGACTTTGGGGGCTCTCTTGATTTGCCCAAATTGCTGCCATATTTCGAAATTGTAACTATTTCCATTTGTCGAGTATTTAGAGAGAAACAGTTGGACGAGAAATGAAGACTCATTTGAGCTTTGCAAAGCCGCCGCTAGATGGCTCTGCACCTGCTGCTGCTGCTGCAGTTAGAAATTCTGATTCAGATTCAGATTCGTGCGTCGTCTGCCATGTCTAACATTCTGTTTGCATTGCAATTCCTTTACGGTCTGCTGGGCAACAACATGCCATGCCGGCAGCAGCAACAACGGCAACAACAACAGCAGCAACAACAGCAGCAGCAGCAGCAATGCAATCTGCAGTTGTTGACGTGCTTACATTGTTGCTGCTGCTGCTGCATAAATATGCTAAAAATGTAAATACTGCAAAAAATATTGCACAAGCAACTAGGACACACATACATGCATAGACTAACACACACACACACACTAGAACACTCATACACACACTCATACACACACTCACACACAGTCACTTCCTCACTTGCATATCCAACGGGCTTCATTGCAGTTTGACACACGGCGTATGCGTTATATTTTAGCTGCCCACACACAAACACAATACACACACACACACACATCTGCATGCTTGCATACACATAGCCTATGCAAATTGAGTGCAATATTAATGCAATTTGATTTGACCGAGCGGCGCTTTAATTAAAAACGATTCGCAAGAAGTGAAATCAAAATTGACCAAGGAACACCAATAGAAATCGATGGCAGATTCTAGTTACTCGTATACATATGTATATGTAAGTGTGTGTGTGTGTGTGTACTTGTGCCTGTGTTTGTGTATATGTTGCTAGTTTGTGTGCCTTGCTGTCTCGAGGGTGCAACGTGTAAACAAAAGTTTTTTTAAGACCTCAGTAAGATAAGCGCCCAAGAGTGTGTGGAGAGTTCCGCTCTTCTCTCTCTCTCTGTGTGTGTGTGTGTGTGTGTGTGCGTTGACAGTTTACATGCAGCGCAGAGCAAAGTTTCAAGAGTTTAGCCAACAAAACTGCCAAAGGAATTACAAGTACACACACAGCAGAGAGAGAGAGAGAGAGAGAGAGACTGAACCCACACTCAGTGGCTGAAAGCCAAAAGCGACACGCGGTCGCCTGATTACAAAAAACTTTGAGCTGCTCTTCTGCTTCTGCTTCTACTGCTGCTGCTTGCGCTTCTTCTTCTTGCTCCTCCTCTGCTGCTTCTTCTTCCTCTTCTGCTTCGCAGGTACACGTCAAGTTCTGCAACTTTGATTAAAAATTCCACTAATAAACAAACAAAACACGCAAACAAACAAATAAACAGAGCAATGCCATTCCCCAGTTACCTTTCGCTCGCCCTCTCTCCTCACTCTCCACCTCTCTCTTTCTCCCTCTCTCTACTCGCTTGCTCTGTGGCTCCACCTAGCGTTGTCAGCGTGTAGACAGGGTATTATAGAGTGAGCTGCGTGACATATGAGGAAATTATTGTGGTAGAATATAAATCTCCAAGAGATGAAGAAAGTTATTTTACATATTAAAAAAATATTTGTGAGTATAAAAATATATTAAAATTAATAAAATTTATTTTTACATTATTTTTTAATTTATAAAAATATTTTTGAGCATTTTAAAAATATTCAAAAATAATTAATGAGTTTTCTGTTCGAAAATAAGAAGTTATTTTTGTAAATACTTTAAATATTTGTGGGCTCTTATCTTGTTAGCAAATCTTAAAATATTTAATTAAGTTGTCAGTATATAATTTAAAATATATGTGATTTTTTTATTTGTTAAAATTATAAAATTCAAAATATTTTATATATTGATGACTTTATAAATATTTTTAAATATTTGTAGAGTCATTTTTCATTTATTTAACACATCAGAAATATGCACTAGAAACTCTTTAAAAATTTCTGCACGAACTCTAACATCAACTGTCTCCATCCGCTCTTTACCCACCCATATGTCACGTTGCCTCACGCCCGTCTCGCGTGACTCACGCTGCCATCGCTGGCTGGTTACCTGAAGACGCTGGCCAAACTTTTGGGACGCTCAATAAACATTGCGTTTAACAAAACTTTGTTTTTATAGAACGCTTCTTTTTTCCCCGTTAGTTGCTCTTTGCACTGCACTTGTGTGTGCACCTGTATGTGAGTGTGAGTGTGTGTATGTGTGTTACCATTTTGTTGTGTAAACTTGTTTCATGCGAGCGACGAAGGGAGAAGCTGAAGCTGAAAGTTTGTCGAGCTGCTGTTGCAGCCATTTTGTAAATTTTATGTGTATTATATTTGCAAATTTGCCTTGTTTATTTATGCGCGAGAGCATAATGCACACACACAAACACACACACACAGAGAAACACACACACGTAGCTACATATGCAGGGAATTTGGGGCTGCGCATAATGCAGCCGCCATTGTTGAAGTTTGCACTTTAATTGCAATTGCAACACTGGCAACAATGAGTTGGCAAATTGATTAATAAAATAAATGGCAATTAAGGCGAGAACACGCCTACTTACTTGCTTGTGTGTGTGTGTGTGTGTGTGTGTGAGGGAGCTCACTAATTGCATATTTAATGCATTTTAACGGTACACTTGACTAACTCATTGAGGCATAAATTGTTGCATAAATCTCGTTTGCTTCCACTAGAAATACCCTGTAAATGAAGAGTAGTTCATAGGTTTAAGCAGAGTGTGGTCAGTCAGTATAGTACCCCCTTACAGGGTATTCATCCTCAGTTCCCTTACAGCTTAGCATTGCTTTGCTAATTAATTCCACTTGCTTCACTGCAATCTCCAAATTATGTAGTTCAACAACAGAAATCATCATAAAAAGCATTTTCATCTCAATGAAGTGAGAAATTTTGATTGCATTTGGCCATAACAACAACAACAATAACAGCAACAACAGCTGATTACACTAATTAACAGCAATAATTGCAGTATTTGCTGACTTTATTAAAATTTAATTGCAGCAAAATTCGATTAGAATTTCGAATTTGAATTGAATTGATTCGCATTTTAAAAAAGTTCTTGTCAATTAGGTTTTTAAGCTCTTAAATGTATTAGGTATTTATTTTATATTTGTGTATATATTTAATCTCGTTCGACAAACATTTTTCTGGAATTCTTTGCAAAAGGCATTTACGGAATTTCTCGCAGAAATACTTTTGAATTCATTTCAAACATTTGCTCGCTGCTCTTAAATGTCAGTTTGCTTTCTCGCAAGACATTTAGCATCACTCAAGAGTCAACGGCATGCACAGCACACTCAGACATGCACACACACACACACGCACACACACTCATACGAACACACTCAGACTCTGACGCGCACTCACATTTATTATATTATGAATGTCTGGCACATACTCGTCGTATACTTGATACTTGAATTGTGCTCACTATTCGAATTGCTGTCTGCAATTTGCTAACATTTTCAACTGCTGAGTGGCAACTGAGAGGGGGTGGGAGAGATGTGGGGGGGGCGTGGCACTTTCCATTGGCACTCGGAGTGCCCATTTTGAGGCACTCAAGACGGCTCGCTGGCGCACCCTGGCAACGCATACATCAATCGATGTGATGAGAACTTGAAGAACTTTGGCAACTTTTTTGTGCCCCCCTCCCGCTTCCCTCTCTTCTGCCTCCTCTTCCCTTGTGTTTTATTTGTTTTACAATTTTCTTCAATTATTTTAATGCAACAAATATGTCGGCGTATTTTCGTGCTCAAAGGAATTTTTATCCAGTTTCTTTTCTTTTATGACTTTTACTTTTGCCAGTTTACGACACCCACACACACACACACACACACACACACGTGTGAGGCAAACTGTGTCACTGGCGCAAGTCAGCGGAGTGGGGGGTGTGGCTACAAAGCTGCTGGCGACGTCGCTGACTTGCCACAAGAAATCAATCAAACATTGCCGCAACAAAAACAACTAAAGCAAAGCAAAGCAGGAATAACAAAAGGCGCACGCGATGCTCATCAATTCGTCCTTGTATAAGTCCCGTTCATATGTGAGCAGTGTGTGGGAGTGTGTGGGGTGTGTGTGTGGGGTGTGTGTGTGGGGTGTGTGTGTGTGTGGGGTGTGCCTTGTCTGACTGGCTTTTGTGTTAGCTTAGTGCAATGCAAACAAAGGACAATGCTGCCTGACGTGCACTGTAACTGTGAGCTGCAGTCAACTGTCATTGCACTCGCTCTCCCTCTCCCTCCCACACCTTTCTCTTCCCCACCTCCCTCCCCCTCTGCTGCCTGCCACTGTCCCAGCTAAGCTTGTTGCTCTGCCTGTGCAGCTCTAACACGACTGACACACTTTTCATGCTACAATAAGCCATTATAATGAATGTAACCAGGCAGACAGTGCCAGAGAGAGAGAGAGAGAGAGAGAGAGAGAGAGGGAGACAGCATAAGCCCAAATACTAACACACACAGACACACCGACTATAGGCAAAAGTTAGAAAATAAAAGCAAAAATGAAACGAAACTCGGAAACTCGAAATGCTGCTGCTGACTTCGTAATGCTCTTTGTGATAGATGTCCCAATGCATTTTCATCCATCACAAAAAGCACGAAATAAGCTGAATGCAAATGTGCCTCATGAATGAAGAGTTGTCTCTGTGTGTGTGTGTGTGTGTGTGTGTGGGGCTCTTGCATAATTAGCCAATTGTATTGAGAGTTGCCAGCAAGGACAATTGCAGTGCCATAAGACACCAAGTTAAGCTCAGGTCAACAGAGGCAACATAAGCAGCATGAATACAGAAGGAGAGAGGGAGAGAGAGAGGGAGAGGGAGATAGAGAGAGGAGAGAGAGGGAGAGAGAGAGAAAGAGGGGAGAGGGAGGTGTATCATGAGTTTACCTATTATTATTTACAACTTGAGCAGGCCTGCGGCTTGAGGAGCTCAAGTAATTGGCACTGAGACGTTCGCACGCAACTCTAATGCCAGCTTGTTTGTTTGTCTACATAATTGCCCGGGCTGGCATGATGAGCTGGAGTGAAAGGGAAGGAAAAGGAAAAGGAAAGGAAAAGGGGGCGACTGATTGGGTGTCTCATTTGCCTAAATGCCGCATTGTTGGTCTTAGTCTGTAGGCTAGGCTTAAGTTGGCTGGCTGTGCATAGAGGGGATTGCCTGTTAGCTACCTCTCTCTGTCCCCTTTTCTCTCCTTCTGCACACATTAATTATAAAAGATACGAGCCAAAACTGAAGCCACAAAATTGCAGTTGGCATTAGCTCCCTTTATAGATTGACTATACTCTTTCCTCTGCCTTCATGAGTTGCCTATGCTCCCTTCTAGATTTGCCTCTCTCTCTCCCTTCTCCCATCTCTTAGGCTCGTTAAACTCATGTCTAAATTACAATTGGCACAGCGGCTCAAGTTGCCTGTCAATTAAAGCTTGACTGCCTTAAAACTTGAGGCAAAACAAACGACTCCAACTTCAGGTTAGCAGCAACTTGAGATCTTCTCTTTCTCTATATATTACTATAATATTATCAAGCGTGAATACCCCCTTTTGCACTGTCATCTGACTGTCAACATTTTGGTTGCTTTATTGAGCGCATGAAATGCTCCACATATATTTCATTTCTGCTTTGCATATGTGGCGAATGTGTGCGAGCTTACGCAGCTCAACATTCTTAATATCTTTCACTAGTGAGAAGGGGGGAAAGAGGACGGGGAGAGCGGTGCTAGCAGTGTGTGACAATGTCGTAGATTTCCAAATGCAGCGCACGAGTTTTGCATTTCAAAACGGCTGCAGCGGGAATTTCTGATTGTCTCTTCCTCTGCATTTCTCCAGCTCCAATTCCTTTGCTATCTACAGCTCTTTGGCTCACTCTATTTCCTTCTCCTTCCCACTCTGTTTTCCTCTCTCTCCCACTCTCTTTATTTTTCTCTTCTGCTTTAAAATTAAATTTTTGCTTGAATTGGCCTGCAGCTGCCTCGCTCACTTGCATTCGATTGCAGTTGGCATATATTGCGCATACGCCTCGTTGGCCAACAAAATTAGCAAATTGCAAATATTTATACGGCTTCCAATGATATTTATGGCATGTACGTGTGTGTGTGTGTGTGCGTGTGTCAGCCTGTCTATCAACTGTTGTTTGCACAAGGCAACCGAAAACTTTGCTACCGCATAAAAATCACGCATACGCCAGGTGCCTGCACGCCTTCTGTGCAATGTATTTATAGCGTGCCCCTACACTGCTCTCCAGGTGTGTCTCTGACAGTGTGCGTGTGTGCGTGTGTGTGTGTGCGTGTAAACTGACAAGCCAATTAAATCTGACATACATAATTAAGTGATATTGCGGCGCCCAAGGCGGCAGTTGAATTGCATTTTTAATTATGGTCAAAAAGGAATTTATTACCGCATTGTTTGTCCCCCTCTCTCTCTCCTACTCTCTCTCTTTCCCGTCAGCTGTCTAAACTTATGACTATTTTTAATTGCACAATGATTATGCAATCAACAAGGCATGAAATGTCAAGGGATTTATGTGAGAATTAAGTAAAGAAAGATTATATTTACAATATGCTTAAAACAATCAATGAAGTTTAAATGAAAATGTAATTAATATTGATTTGTTAAATACATACTAAGCAATGAAAACTGTATTGCTTAATTGCTAGTTAAGTTTGAATTAAATGTCAGAAATACCAAATGTCAAATACCTCCTCTTATTACCTTAGCAAGTTGCTCATCTCTTCTTTCATTTAAATGCAATTTAAACACATATTTAATATAAATATAAACATAATTTCATTTAAATTTGCCACTCAAAATATTGCTTAATATTTGTTTGCTTTGCTCACCTGAGTTTGCGCTCTTTTGCTTTCTATAAATACTGAGAATGTTGCCAAAACTGAATATCGAATTTCATGGCCAGAGCAAATCATTTAAGCACTGACAAAATACATGAGACATTTTGCACACATGGCAAACCTCCTGCTGTCTATGAACGTGTGCACACACATACACACTTGGCACACCCACACACACGTCGCAGTCATCTGTCCGTTGCGCTGGCACGTGCTGACAGCAATGCATCCAATCAGCTCGTTCAGGCCGTGTGACTCTGTGTGGCACCCCCGGGCTCCATCATCTGCAATGCATATGCTACATTAATCTCGGCACCTCCCTGCTCCCCTTCCCTCCCCCTCTCTGCTGCAGCTCTTGCGCTTTGTGCTTAATGTCGTGCTATTAAAAACAAATTTATTGCCTATAATTAAAATTCGTGCCAAGCAAACAACGAAAAGAAAAGCGAAAAATTCAAGCAAAAAAACCGGAAAAAAATAAAGTAAAATTCCACAAGAGTTTTTGCGGAAATCGCTGGAAATCAAGCAAAAAGTGCTTGCATACGAGTATATGTGTGTGTGTGCGTGTGCGTGTGTGTTGTTTTTGTTCTTGTGCACAATTTAAGCCAAATTGCATTAAAACGTTGGCACAAAGTGTGTCAGCTGTGCGTCACAATTTCAGCGAACTGCCCCCGATATGTCTGTCATCTGTTTGTGTGTTTATTAATACCTGACGCCGAGGCGCGCTAAAAAGTCGCGCTGGCGGGCAGCGCCGATGATTCATGCACATGAAATTGAATTGACAACGGTGCGGATGAAAATTATTGAATGATTTTTACGCTGTGACTAATTAGTTGGCAGATGGAAGTGGGCAAATTGAAAGATATGAGTGATGTGCGGGAAGGTGACTTTAATTTAAGTAAATATATATAAAATGACATGATATAAATTTATATATAGTATGATATAATTTACATATTATATAATATAGAATAATGCTAAAGAAGTCTCTCACATTTACTTGCTTCAACCTTCCCTTCACCTTAGTCATATTTCTGGTCGTGTTATTTATTTTAATTATTTATTCAACTTCACTATTCATTAATGTACTGTATGCTGTATCAATTCTACGATCTATTACACTCTCTCTACTCTCTCGATCAACCCTCGCATTAAGTGCTGGCATTGCGCCACATTGCACTCGCGATTAAATGATTTCTCGCTGCTCTTCTTGTTGATTTAGCAATTTTGTATTAATTTGTTGCAGTTAGCGATTTTCAATTATGATATGGTTATGATTCGCTGGCACCGCCCTCCTTCCGCCCACCCATCGAGATACCTTTTCGTGCTGGCAACAATGCGGCGTATGCGCAATATAGTTTTATTTGCAGGCAAAGTGTAATTTATGGGCCATACGTGGCGAGCATTTATTACGTGACCAGCGGTGTACAACAACACTGCCAGGTTTTGGCTTTTAATGTGCATAATTAAGCATTAATTACACTCACGTTCGGTCTCCCTCCCCCTCCCCCTCTCTCTGTCTCTGTCTCTCTTTCTCTGTCTTGCTGCGTTCCTTTTCATTGTTTGTTTTTACAGCGCTCATTTATCTCATTCCCAGACGGCGGAGATCTGCCTGGCTGCCACTGGCCACAGCCCACTGTGGTCGTTTAAGCGATGACCATTTGACCAGCCCGACCGCCGCTGCCGATGCTGCACATTTGCACAGTTTAAGCGTTTAATTGCGAATTTATTATGCTTATTTTGTGGCGAACGCGTTGGCCATTTCGTAATTGATTGACCTGCCCTGATATCGGTCTGAAAGTGAAACTGGCCAAGAGTCGCGACCGGCAGCCACAAAAGCCGACGGGGCCAAGCTGCCTGCACATTTGTCATGACATAATGACCTTCATTTCATCGATGTTGTTGTTGATGGGCAAGGCAAGGCAAAGATTGAGCAACGCTTGATTGGCTTAGTGTGGAGATGTTGCAAAGATTGCTGCTGGCAAAAGGGAAAACAAGAGAAAAATAATGAAAATATATGCCTTGATCTTAAAAGAGTTTTTAAATTTAAATTCTTATTTTTACTATACAATATACATCTGCTTGGGAAAGTAGTACAATATTCTACACTAATTAACAAAAAAATGCCTTGAATATTTTTAGCTTTGTAATTAAACTTGAAATTGCTTTCATAATTTGCAGTTTTAGTTTCTTTGATGTTGCTCTACTTTTGCCTGGGTTTTTTACAATTTCTTTGTGTCGCATACCCTTTTATAAATTGGAAGAGGAAAGACAGCAATAAGCACGCACTTCGTTATGTTTACAGGGTATGTGCAAGCCAACTACGCCGCCTTCAAACGTGCTTTGTTGTATCTTCTGTCGAATACTTCAATGGATTATATTCCCTTCATACTTTGCTCTGACTTTTTCTCTTCCTACCTTCCTCTGCCTCTTTCTTTTCCTCTCTCTCTCTCTGACTCTTCCTTTCTCTCTGTCTCCTTTCTGCTGCGTCTCCTTTTGGAAAACAAAAAGTCATTTCAATGCCCACTGCCACAGAGTAATTTAAAGCGTTGCGCTCCAATTCGCCGTTAGGCGCTGCCGATGTCTTTTTTGCCTCAACGAGAATTGTCACACGCTGCCTACGCCGTCCTCTCGCCTGACCACGCCCCCCCCCCCCTGCTGTCCACTTGCTGTGCGGCGCTATGTCATGGCCACGCCCACTTTGGCACAGTCAATGCAAGCGCCTTTGAAGTTTTCCGCCTTTTGCGGTTTTTTCTTGTTTTCGTCGTCGTCTGCTTTCCCTCCCTCTTTTGCATACTCTCTCCTTCTCCCTCTCTCTCTCTCTCTCTCTCTCCTGCTGGTGCTTGGCTTTTATTTGTCTTCAATTAACATTGCAACATGCCACTTGTGCCACTTTTCTCTGTGCCTTGTCTTGTTCCATTTGGCATTTTCTTCTTGTCTGTATTTTTTTTTTATATTTTCTTTGCGTTGGTTTTCCTTTTCTCTGGCCCGCCTTCTTTCTTTTTTTTCACGTTGTCTGCGGCACCCGCAGTGTGTCAGCTTATTTATTAGTTTTGTTCGCTCCCGCTGCTTCTGCTTCTGTCTCTGCTTCTCCTTCTGCTTCTAACTTATTTTTAATTTACAAGTTTTTTATGCGCTGCTTTGACAACGCCCTGACAACGCTGCCGACTAATGAAAGCCTCAACAACTACAAAGCAGCAGCGGCAGCAGCAGCAGCAGCAGCGGCATTTTTTGCCTTTTCAACTTTGCGCTTTTATGCAATGCCGACGGTGGCCCTTTTCCACTTCCCCTGCCCCTACTCTGCCTCCCTGTGCCCCCTCTGCGGCCAACCTGGGGTCGAAAGTGTGTCAAATGCAATATTATTATTTATGCTTTGACTCGTTTCATTTCTTTGGCTTATTTGCCTTGCACTTTGTGTAATTGACAAGTTTGTTGCATACTTTTCGGCTCCAGTTGGGTTGGACTGGGGTCGGTATGAGAATGAGGAAGGGAATGGGTGGAGGGTTGCCTGCCAATAATTGCAATTGGCGTTGCTGGACAAAGTTGAACAAAGTTGCAGCGCAGTAGAGAGAGAGGGGGAACGAGAGAGGGAGAGGTAGAGTTATGCAACTGTTGCCAGCGCGCGCTCTGATTGGGATTGAGATTGCGACAGAACAAAGTCAGCTTGTTTATGGCTTTAATTAGCTAAAGTTGTAAAGAAGAAATGTACTTGTATGCATGTAGAAATATATATACATATATATACCTCATATATAATAAGTGAGTTAATTTTTTTTTAACTTTGATCTGTGCAGAAGTAGAAACTGCTCCTCTACTTTGACTTGCTTTCTCCTTCTCTACTTCAAGTCTCTATGCAGAAGCAGCGGCTGCAATTGTCTTATTTTGCCTTCTTCTTCTCTTTCCTCAAGTCTTCATTGTCTTCTCTTGCTTGTTCCTTCTCTTCTCCAAGACACACGCCAACTGGCCTATGCTGTATTACTGTAATTTGCAGCTCAGCTGATTACCAAGTCACGCTGCGTATACTTAACCTCGAGTAGTGTATAGCCAAAATGTTAGCACACTTTCGCGCATTGTTTTCCGCTCTTAAAGCTCATTAAATGTTAATGACTCACTCTCTTTCTCTCTCTGCTTCTCCCTCTCTTCCCGCAGGTCGCACACACAATGCCAACTATGCACTCTACCACATCGGGCAGCCCGCCACGGCGGGTGTCAAACAGTTTGCAGAGACGGGCAAAACGGAGCTGCTGGACAGCAATGCCGGGGAGCAGCAGCAGCAGCAGATGCAGGCACAGGCACAGGCACAGGCACAGAAATCGGCAACAACAATGCCAGCAGAGAGCACGACGGAGCGCAGCGTATTCGATGAGTTTATCATGCCGGCCATACAGCTGGGAGCGGGTCGCAGCGAGGCCAAAGTGTTTGTCGACAGTAATCACAGCTTGGTATCGCTAATGACGCGCATTGTGCCCTCACCGGATTGGTTCATAGGCGTCGACTCGTTCGAGGTAAGTGGGAAGGGGGTCGGAGTCAAGTTCAAACAGAAATCAATTGCAATGTGAATTCTTTCTTGCAGCTTTGCGTTGGCGGCTCGTGGATTGACACTGTCACCGTTGAATTGGATCCACTTGATGCGGGCACCGACAACGGGTTCACCTTCACCGCACCCAATTGGCCAACGGCACCGCAGGGTGTCATTTATCGCATAACCTCGCGCTATCCAGCCCATCCGGCGGGCAGTTTCTACTATCCCAAGAGCAAGCGGCTGCCGCCCATTGCCACGTTCCAGTTCATCAAGGTAGGAAAGAGAGAGAGAGAGAGAGAGAGAGAGCTCTTCAGCAATATAGTATATGCTTTAACAAGTTAATTAACTGCAAATTAGCAGTCAAAATGTTGCCCCACCTCCACACAGTGCCCCCTTACAACCCTAATGAGTTTTCATGCACGGCAAAAAAGCCAAAAAAAAAAAAAAAATAACGAAAACAGGCGAGAAAAAAATCAAAGTGCTAATGAGCCATCAGCATTACAATGGCCCCCTAAAACATGTGTAATGGCATCCTCTGTGTGTGTGTGTGTGAGTGTGTGGGGTGGGGGAGGCAGAGTGAGATAGAGCGCACACTGTGTGTGTGTTAATGTTGCTGGTTATTATAAATCAGCTCCTGCAGCTGGCGCGAAAAGAATTTGGGTTAAAGGGCAAAAAAATACAATGCTAATTACATTGAAATTATATGCACCAGCTTGACATGTGCGAATTAGTGCAGAAAAAAACTGGTTAATGTAATGAATTCTTTATGTTTTTTATAATGCGAACAGGTGAAGTTTGGTTGTGAAATGTTATGCTAGAAATGCAGAGCTTTAAAGTGATGGAGTAGAGTGATGAGTAGAGTAGAGAGCAGTATTTTTAATAACTTCTTTTTGTTGGTATAAATCTGTATTTATTTTGATTTAAAGTCAGTTTTCTAGTACCTATAGTGGCAGCTTTATTACAAAATTTAGAGTTACAAACATGTTCCCCAAATAAGTATAGAAACTGTAGCATACTTTTAAGCGCAATTTTAAACAGCAATTTCAGCTGCACAAAGGATATTGCTTTGTAGGTCAATAACAAAGGATTAAATACAGATTAGTTACCTTGCACATGCTTCAATCAGGTACTTCAACTTGCCACACACATAAAGAGAGTGTAACGAAGAAATTTTTGCATATATTGGCCTCCTTTTTAGATATGACAATCAAACGTGGCTCATCTTATCATCAGGATACACTTTATAGTCTCCCTAGCATTCAAAGACTGCAAATCAAAATGCAGCCCTCCTCTTCCCTGTACTTCCATTCAAAATACTCATCAACTACAGCCCAACTACACTAACTACCCTCGCGGCGCACCTTCAACTTCATTGAACTCATGTCGCTTTGCTCTTTAAGTGCCGCCGCGAGGGCTGTGATTAGAATAAGCAGAGTGCGCTTGGGCATTCAATAAATTATAGGTAAATCGCCATTATGCTATCTTAGTTGCATTATCTTAGTTTGCCATAACCATTAAAGGTGGCCAGGACTTTGGCTTGTTGTGCCTTGGCACTTGTACCGCGTCATGAAAGGGACCTTAATAAACGCCAATCCATTAGCTGCCACAAATCGTGAACGTGCAACATTACCGGACACAATGGTAATGCAAAATTTGCTATGCTTAAGGGATGAGTGAAGCAAGAAGAGCAACTAGAGCGGGCACTAAAACTGCCTCGCCTCCCCCACACACACACACACACACACACACACAGACAGAGCAGGCAATTCGAGCAGTCAGGCATTGTAATTATATTGCTGGACGTACGAGGTTCTGAAAGTGCGGCACTTACACTTACAATACAGAGGCGTAGCCAGAGTTCTTCCCCCCCTGTCCCCCTCCACCCTCCTTCCCCCTCTCGTGCTTCGACAATGGGGCAGCAACAACCGACGCTCATCAAAATTGCTTTTATGTTCGACCGAGAGACGCACATAAAATTTACGCCCTACGCTTCTGGCAGATGTTTCGACTACGTTTGCATAGTTTACTTGCCTCAGTCGCAGCTCTTGGGGGCTGCCCACTGGCGTGGACATTTGTGCGTGGGTGGCAGTGGGCGTGGCATTCGCTCCTGCCATGCACACGCTGTACGTGTGGTCATTATTCTTTATTTGTTGCCCAGCTTGGCAGCTTTGCTTTGCCATTGGCTACGCTTCTAGTAGTTTCTTTTCCTCCTTCTTCTTCTTTCCATTCTCTTGTTGTTGCTTTTGTAACGCCTTTTTGACACTACTAATTCTAGTTTTATTTTGCCGACTCGTGCTGGGGGTGCCCTAAAATGGTCGACTCCTTCCGTTTGTCTTTCTTTTGGGGTAGCAGCGCAGGCGAGAGCAGTTTGTTGGCTTGTGTGGAAGGTGCTAGAGAAACTTTTGGTAGATATTGAAAGAGGAACTTGTATATATTATGGGAGTATATAAGAACTCTATATGATTAAGATGATTAGACTTCTAGCAGACTTTAAAGTAAATGCTTTCCAAGGGAAAAGTCTTTAAAGTAAAACAATTGTTGTTTACATTTGAGTAGAGAGTAATTGCTAAAGATCTCTTGTTCTTCTACATTAAAGGGTACACAGTGTGCGTTATAGCTGGGCAATTGTAACGTTGCTCTGCTCCGGTTAGCATTCTAGCTACTTTTGTTTATGGCCAACGAAATGGAAAGTTATTTACTTACGTTGAATGCTCGTCTGCTTCATTTTATGGCCAAGACATGTGGGCGCAGCAAGGCCAAGTTCTAAGTACAAGTAGTTATGTATGCCATAGAGCTGCAGCTGTCTCCCTCTCTCTATGTGTGTGTGTGTGTGTGTGTGGGGCGTGTTGTTGGGGTAATTATGTGTTGATTTGCTGGGGCATTAAATTCTTAAATTCCCGTCGAGGCAAATGCCAGAAATGTTTGTGTGCCATTTGCGCGCAGCAAATCTCGGTTTGGAATGAAATGGCAGCGAGAAAGGAATGCGATGCGGGGAGGGGAAGAGAGCAGAAGGGGGAGGGGAATATGTAGCCACGTAGGCCGTGCTGTTGGGGAGGCTGAGGTTGAGGTGGATTTGGATCTGGGTTGGTAATCCACAAGGAATTTCACAGTTTGGTTCTTTTTTTTTCTGTCTCGCTGTTGTTATATGCGGATTATGTCTGTGTGTCCGCCTCTGTCTGTGTGTGTGTGTGTGTGTAAGTGTGCATGTATTTTAATGCCAGCAAAGCAACACGCGGCCGCTGTCGACGCATTTGCAAAAGTGAAGCTAGCAAAAGGTAGAGCTACGATAAGCTCAAGCAAAGAGCAAAAAAACAAGGCAATAACAATGAGCAGGGGATGGGCAGGAGAGTGGGGGGAGGGGGTGTATAGAAAATGACAGAAACCCAAACAAATAAATTAAAATGCGCGACAGCGCGCCCAACAAAAGTTTCAGCCCAGTCCAGACCGCCTGCCACAGCCAAACAGACCCTAAGGCTGTGTGTGGCATATATAGTATATATATGTATGTGTAGCACACACCTGAGCTGCTGCTGCAGTTGTGGCACTGTCTGTGTGTGTCAATATTTGCCACAAATTGAAATTAGCAGCGCGTTAGACGCACCTGTGCGCGGCAGGAGGCGAGCAATTGCCCTGCCCAGCTCTGCTCTGCCTTGGCTGGCTTTGCTTATGCCCTGCACATAATCCGCGTAAATTAATATGCTGCACACACACACACACAGACACACGCAGACAAACACACACACACACACACGTGGCACATTTGCTTTGCGCCGTTTGAAACGTTTCTCTTTTGTGCCTTTGCAGCTGAAGGAATACGAGCTGAGCGAGGTATTCAACATTGCCGAGGACGATCGCAAATACGAGACAGTGCAAACGCAAACACACCTGGATGCCGAGCACAATCACGTCGAGATGAACAACGAGCTCTCGGCCAGCATCGAGAGGGAGCGCCAGCAGCAGCAGCAGCAACAGCAGCAGCAGCAGTTGCAGCAATTCGATGACGAACGGCAGCGCATACGCTCACAGCTGTTGGCCAAAATGAATCCCATGTGAGTACACGAAAGCATATGCACTAAGGGGTGTCTATAAATAGCAGACTATTGATTTCCACTTTCCAAACTTAGCGCTCACAGTGAGTGTTAAACAATAAGCCAGCGCCATTAATTAATAATGAATTAATCAACAATGAAAGCTGAAATTATTTTCAGCTTAGGCTGAAGTTAAATATAGAACAGGCTGTGATTTATTGCTGTGGCAAACGTGGCGTATGCGTAATGTGGGTGCTTTTTTCCCTTGGTGGTGTTGCTGCTACAGTGATTTGTTAGCTGTGCAAACTAGTTAAGTTGTCTGTTTGGCCAACGTGACGTATGCGCAATGTGAGCGAAGGCACGCAGCTGAGTTGTAACTGCAACGGCATCCGCATGGAGGCAGCATCAATTTGCCGCACTTAACATATGCGGCAGGTGTGCAGTGAAGGAGGGAGTGGGGGAGTGGTGGGGTGGGGGGCAAGTGGAGAGGCACTTTCAACACATCTCAAGCAGTTGGCAGCCGGAAAACCCCCGAAGCAACAAACAAACAAAAGCTGCTTTCTAGCACACTTGAAAGCACATTACACCACTTCCAAAGGGGCAGCAGAGCAAGAGGCAGAGAAGGAGGTGAAGGAGGAGGGAGGAGGGGCACTCTGAGTGGCATAGACACTGGCTGAGATCGTGGCACGTAGCCGGTTAATGCTGCATCTTTAAAAAGCTTGGCCCGAACTGAGGCACAACTAAAGACTGCAAAATCCAACTTCAATGTGGGCGAAGGAGGGAGAAAAGGATGCTACCAGAATGTCCTCAACGTGCGAGGGTGGCAGGGGGGAGGGACAAACTACAACTAATCCAGTGCCAGCTACACAAGGTGCCTCCTTTCTTCCTTTCTCCCTTCCTCCCTCCTGCTTGCGTGCTACTTTGGCTGCTGGAGTGGATTTTTGGCACCATTGGCACTGGTAACCTGCATATTTAATGACAAGCCCAGTCCCCCCTCGCCCAGGGGTGAGGGAGAAAGGGGCAGCAAAGGGGGCGCGTACGTGTTCGAGTGCCAAGAAAACAGAATCCAAACCCGAACAAAGTAGAAACTCTGCCAGGCAGCCCGGGCTAAAGTGCCTGCCCCACCAGCCGCTATTGCCTCTGGCACATGCGTGGGCGTGGCAGTAGGGCAGAAGGGGGGCGGGGGAGGAGGGAGCTGGAGAAACAAGTGCGAAAACAAAAAAGCAATTGGCAAGCTGACAAAAGCGCCAACAGCGCAAGCTAAATCCAATGCCAAAACCTGCTCGGACAGTGTAATTACTTGCAATCTTATCAATGCTGCGCACTCCGCCTCTATAAAAAGGCATAAACCACTTGCCAGACCCATCGCCCACACGCAGTGACAGGCAGACAGACAAAGAGACCTCAAGACAAACATGCTCGCGGTGCTGCCAGCAACCATCACGCTCATTGCGCTGAACAGCGCTTGCAACATGCCACCACGGCAACAGCAGCAACTGCAGCAACTGCAGCAGCGGCAGCTTCCACGTGAGCATATGAGGCTTAAACAGGCTGTTCATCTCCTTCAAAGCTCAACTAATTCACAGCTAAACAGCAGCAACAGCCACAGAAGCAGGTGAAGGCAATGAAAGTGAAAGCGCAGAAGAAGCAAAGCACGGTGAAGGCGCCTAGCTATAGAAAGCTGGATGTGGATTGAAATGCTGCACGGCATGCGATTAATAAAGTAAAATACTGAACAGCTTGAAGATTATGTAAAGTGTCATGTGATCAATCAGTCAAGGAATCAGTCTCAACTTCAGAATGTACTGAGTATTATTGAACTTACTTTGTTATAAACATGATGAAATTATAAAAGATTTTTTCGTGGGCAGCCAAGGTGTGTTCGTTAATTCCCTTCTTATTAATACACACTTTATATAATTGAGGTTTAAGTGATATTCTAAATTAAACTTTACATATACTAACAAACACTAAGATAAGGGTTTTTCACGAAGTACTTGGACCTTTCTGTATCCTCTTTCACTTCTTGGTCAAGTACGCACTTTACAAATCAAAGTTTATTATATTCTTACACTTTTATGTGAGATTTAATTAACTAATGATATAGTTTATAGATACTCAAAGATGCCTCAAGCAAACTGAACCTACTTTACCTAATTCATGTTGTTCACATTCTATTTAGACGAGAAATTGTCAAAAGCTTACCTATTCTATTCAAAATATCTTCACTGCAGTTCAGTCTGAAGTATGCATTGCCTTGTTACCCAGAGACATAATTCCACTCGAGTTAGAACTATCTCTCGCCCCCTCACTCCAAGGCAAGCCAATGAACTTTGTCTATGCCTTAACTACAAACATTTATCCATGACGTCACGACTTCGCGTCGTCTAATCAGTAGGCACAACAAATAGACAAGTACTCGTAGTAGTAGCAGCGCAGTGCACATCTTTGATTCATTGCATTGACTATCTTATCACTGGCCCCCCGTGGGTGGAGATAGCCTTATAAAACTCGAACAATCGCCGGGCAACAGCAACAGTGAAGCGAACATGTCCGTGCCGCCAACAACACTTGTGATCATTGGCGCCGCTGCCAACAACAACAACCGCAGGCAGAAAAAAAGCCAGCAAAAGAGCAGTAAGAAGAAGAGAAATAGCTAAATTAAACGGCAATATAATATGCTAATTCTTGTAATATCTAGAAGTGCCAAAGCAGAGCCAAACAGAAGCCAAACAACAGCAGACAGAGCAAGGGAAAGAGAAGGAGAAGGAAAAGGAGGAGGAGAAAGACAAGTCGCATAGTTGTCGAATCAGTTAGGAGATATCGGCAGGTTTATCTTATCGGTTAGCATTGTGACTAGTTGGCGAGGAGGATTTGCGGCATGAAAATATATTTGCAATGACATAAACAAGAGACTATAAATTGACTTGGCCGCGACTGAGGAATTTTAGTCAAGTGACATAACGAAAACGAAACGGAACAAAAGAAATTATAAGGAAGGAGATCGAGAGAGAGCAGGAAGATGCAAGACACAACAACAACAACGACAGAAACAACGACAACCATTGAGGAAATTAGCTCAAATGAAACGATAAACGAAACAATCGAAGTTGTGGAAGCAACAACAGCAGTTGCCACGTCGCCAACGCCAGCACATCGTTATCATCATCCTCATCATCATCAACACCATCATCATCATCATCATCAGCACCATCAGCATCATCATGAGAAACAACAGTCGACGTTGGTTATCACCGATGTCAGCGATGACCAAGTTATTGTCGCGACAGAGCAACAGCCGGAACAGCAACAGCAACAGCAACAAGAACAGACAGCAGCAGCAACAGCCACAGCGACGACAGAAGCAGAAAGCACCACAGCCTTCGCTGCCGCCACCATTACCCACCTCAACGCCACCTCAGCTCACACCCAGTGATGATTCCATTGAGATTGTTTGGCAAACAGATTTGGATGTGGAGGCAGCGCAACCAACAGCTCCCACAACACGCACACGACCTCCACCGTTGAAGCTACAACCACAGCCCGTCGTGCAATCAGTAGCCAGCGACAGTAGCAGCAGCAGCACCTTTACAACTGCAACACCCGCTGCTCAGACCAAGCCAGCAGCAACAGTAACAGCTCAGCCAGCGGCAGTGGCAGTGGCAGCAGCACCTCCAATTCAACCTGTTCAAACGGCGATCCTTATAGAGGAGACTGTTCAACCAGTGCCAGGAAGGGCACCTGCACCTGCAAGTGTTCCTGCACCTGCCACCACAGAGCTGGTACTCGTCGGTGTTGTGTCTGAAGACTTCACTGACAGGCAGAGCAAGAGCTACAGGGTAAGCACTGACTTGGCGGAGCCACCACTGCAGCCTAAGCGACGTTGCTGCCACTGCGTCATTGCCTGAGGGGAGTCAGGATTGAGGAGGAATAAATAATAATGATAGTAATAATAATAATAATAATTATAATAATAATAATAATAATAATAATAAAAAAAATAATTATAATAATAATAAAAAAAAAAAAAAAAAATAATAATAATAATAATAATATATATATATATATAATTTAAATAATTATACTAATATAATAAAATTATGAGAATAAAATAATGAGAATAATAAAAATAATAATACCATAAATAATTATAATACTAATAATAATTATAATAATACGAAGACTAATAATGATAATAATAATAATAATAATTATATTATTAAAATATCAAAAATAATTATAATAATAATTAAAATAATAAAATTGATAATGAAAATAATAATATCAATAAAAATTATAGTAATTAAACTAAAAATAATAATCAAAAAAAATATATATAATATAATGAAAATATCAAAAAACTGTTGACTGCAATTTAGTAAAATAGATTAAACGAGACATGCAACTAAATTAAGTACAAGAAAAATGCTTCTATTATGTACACACATCTGTTGATTACTGCCTTCTCTCTCGCACTTATGTTACATACCTATATCAACATGTGTGTGTGTATATATAAATAATTGTTCAGTAAAATATGTTGTTTAATCTTATCTTACTGGTTTTCAAGTAATATAAATAACATAAAAGTCTAAATTTAAAATTTCAATTAGTAAATGCAAAGATAGGAGTGTCGCGTAGGCGTTGGGCGTAGCACTCAACATATAATATAATATCTGTTTGTGTTAAATGTGCTTAAAAGGCAACTTCGCATACAAAATTGGTGTGTCTAACTGTTAGCATAGCTGAGATTTGCGCGTTCATACAGACAAATTTAAGAAAAAATGCACTGAAAATTAAAAGAATATTAATTCTTTATAAACGTTGACAAGGCTGCTGCTGTCTATGACTTTGTTAGCACTGCAAATGCACTTTAAGCAGAAATATTAACCCTTCCCGAGGGGAATTCCACTGAGTTGCTGGCAACAATCATGCAGAGGAGTCATCGCTTGGCGATGACAAAGCTGCTTTATCGGCATGTGAACTTAAGCTCTGCCTGCCACTGGCTGCAGGCAGCTTATCTAATCGCAGACACACAGTAGGTTGGTAGCGGGGGCAGAACGGGTGTTGGGGGGCAGCCAAAATCACCGTCGCTGTCCAGGCGTAATTGATAATTAATTAGCTTGCGAGCACAGCTCGGCACAACTCGAGGCGAACTCGATAAAAAACACACTTGACGGCATTCAGTCAACCGTCAGAAGCCGCCGCGACGAAGCGATGCCCCCACCGCCACGACATGGCTATGGCCCAGGACCGCAACGTCTGCCTCCCGGACAAGGTTTTGGCCCCAGACCCGGGCCAGGCTTCGGTCCCGGACCACCACGAACGAATGTGAATGTGGATGTGAATATCGGAGCAAGACCGCCTCCCATTGGGGTGGGCATTGGCTTTGCACCGCCGCCGGTGGTGATTGGAGGACCACCGGTCGTCATTGGCGCCCCTCCGCCACCCGTCATTGTGGAAACAATCGGCCCACCACGACCCACAGTTGTGGCAGGCGTACAACAGCCCGTGGCCACAGTCTACGCGCAGCCGGGAGGGGAAATCTGCTGTTGCACCATACTATAGGACGAGCTGCAGCTGCGTGCGTGTGTGTGATTGATTGTTAATTGATTTGAAATCTACGTGTCTATAATCCTATCTAGTATATACTATACATCTATATCTATATATTTTTCTATTTAAAAATAAATTTGTTATGTTTTGTGAGCGCAATTTGATGAGTTATTTCATATTTTTGCTGAATTTGCATAGTGGAATGTTTTATATACAGTTATATATGTATGTATAAGTACTATATGCATACTATATACTGCATTAATAACTATGTACAGATATGTATATCTACCTTTAAACTATGCTTATCAAATCAAAGTTGAACAAACAGAACTTCGCCGCCAAAATGTTTATTTCACGCATTGATTGATAAGTTAAAACTATGTTTAAACTAGATAGGATGTTTGGTGATAAAAGGTGAAGTGTATATAAAGTACAGCAATATATTACAAAACTATAGTATATACTTAATTATATATATATATTCTATACATATATTTATATATTTTATACTTAACTGACTGTATATATTGAAGACTATTTTGTAGAATGAAAAGCAACTAACGAATTGCTTTAGAATCAGTCATACAACTTGAAATATTCTCCACTAAAGTCGAATACTTTTATGCAGCACTGTCGCGTTTGCAAATCCATCACAATCATGGACATGTTACGACATGTCTGCGTGCGCGACTGCCTCTGGGGGCTGCTTTTTTTCGCATGCAAAGGCAAATTGCGCATAAAA
Organism: Zaprionus indianus; assembly: GCA_018904595.1. Lineage (NCBI taxonomy): Eukaryota > Metazoa > Arthropoda > Insecta > Diptera > Drosophilidae > Zaprionus > Zaprionus indianus. The sequence goes on along the minus strand of JAEIHA010000709.1, from coordinate 804,775 downwards.
TAACATTTACTTGTTACAGTTTGATGCGCCTGCCTAACGGTAATTGCCATAAACATGATCAACGCAAATTGTTGCTAATAACTGCCTCAAAATACACACACACACACACACACATGAGTGCGGGACAAATTTCTTACTTGCTGCAGGAGGCACACACAAAAAAATGTTTGAAATTTCAATTTGTGAATTTTCTTCATTACTTTCATCAGTCCGTCGCCTTGGGCGGAACTGTTTGCGATGCCTTTCCTCATTTTCCACGCATTTGAGGCTTTTCTTTCTCAGTGCGTTGTGTGTGTGTGCATGTGTGTGTGTGTGTGTTTGTGCTACACGTTTTCAATATCTTTTGCCAATTTGCCTTGGCTCGGTTGTCTTCGCTTCTCCCTTCCTGCTCACACGGTTGTTCCCTTCTTTTATTATTATTATTATTATTTGCGCGATTTTGCACGGCTCACGATGGTGTACGAAGGTGTACGGCGTACGCGGCTTGTGTATGCAAATAAACGAAAAGTGCAGGAAACAAAACACGGAAGTTGGCCAGGAAGGAAGAACGGACGGACGGATGGAAGGAAGGAAACTGGCGGCGGCACAGCAAATGTTGCTTCTGCTACCTCTGATTCGGGACAGACACACACACACACACACACACACAGATGGTGTGCGGAGCAGCAAAAGGCAAATTTAAATTGAAATTGTCTTCAGCTGACGTGCTGGAATAAGAAACGCGCACACACAGCGAGCGGGAACAGCTTCTTCTTCTGCTTCTGCCGGCTAACGCGGCGTATGTGTAATCTCTGTCAGTGTGTATGCGAGTGTATTAAGGAATGTAAATCGCGCTTGTAACGAACGCAGCGTTCTATGCTGCAAGCTACTTAGCAAAGGCATAAAGCAATCCACTTGATTGGCGATTCACCGAAAAAAAAGGCGATTAAATTTAAGATGTATTAGAGATTTAAGTAATGAAATTATATTATAGAAAATGGATATATAGTAAACGAGGTATATCAATATAAATACGAAGAATTAATTGGAATTATAAAATCAGTATTCAATTGTTGGGGTAATAATCTATTATGAATCTTTAATCTACTGATGAACACTCCTCTAAAAATTCTTCGATACATATATTCTTGTGGAACATCATTAGCAGCACCGATCTAGCTATTTTTGTAAAACAAAGTAATGATATTTCTATCAACAAAATAGAGCTGGGGAAACATCGATGTTTGCTGAGCTTTTTATCGATGTAAAATCGATATTTCTCCAGCTTTAATATCCTTCTCGTAGTAAATCCATTTACCGCACGTAAACTTAGCATATGTGCTAGCTAAGATGTTCCCACGTAAAGTTTCCTTTATGTTGTCGAACTTCAATCAATATCGAACTACTATATAGCCCCTATAATGCCATATCAATCTGCTGGCAACCCTCTCACAGTATTTAATAACAATCTGTACATTCTACCTCTACTTCACAGCTACAACAACAGTCAGCAGCCGCTGCCGCTGGCCGCAGTCAGCGTGGTGCCCAAGAATGACAAGCATGCGATCTTGCAGAGCATTGCCAGCAGCTACAGGCGCAACGATGTGGCCACTTACAACAGCAACAACAATAACAACAATAACACGGCAAAGGATTCGACAGTGGCAACGTCGCCGCGTCGTCGCGGCTCATTGGCGTCGAAACGGCGTCGCGACTGCCGCGTGAGCCACTGGTCCGAGTGGACGCAATGTAGCAAGAGCTGCGGCATCGGGGAGATGCATCGATATCGCAAAGTCATCAAACATGGCAAGCGCGGCGGCCGACCCTGTCCGCCACTCCAGCAGTCCAAGTGGTGCGGCAGCGAGCGCAACTGTCATGGCCCGCAGAGCTATTTTAATTGGTAAGTGATGTGCCCCTCTCCCCCCTTCTTGTTCCCCTTGCTGCCTCATCGAAATATTCATTTAATTTTCAACAAAATGTCTGTGCCTGCAGGTCCGATTCCGATACATGAACACGCTCAGTGCTGGACGAACGCGATATATAAATATAATTTTAATTTAAGGCGTAAGAATTGCTTTTTGTGGAAAACAGATGGAAAACAGTTGGAGGAAAACAGTAGAGCGCAGTAGAGGCCCCCCTGCGGAGATACCCAAGCAGCAGCAGCAGCAGCAGCGATAGCAGCAGAGGCAGCGACAGCGGCGATTTTAATTTAAATTTTAGTCTACGATACGAGAGAATCCAAATTGAAAGTTCCCAATTGGAAAAATCATTTTAAAGTGCACGCAAATTGTTCGATAAATTCAGCAGAAGAGAATCGCATATGAAACCGAAGACTACTGACAATATATATTTAAAACAACAACAACAATGGGGAATGAACACACACACTAACACACTCACAAACAGATAAAGATTTGGCTAGTTTTGTCGTTTGAGTTGCTTAAGCTAATTTTAATGTATAAATCAAGCAGAAATTTCAACAAGGAATAATATATATATGTGTCATATATGGAAAAAAGAAAAAAAAAAAAAAAACAAAAACAAGAACAAAGAACAACAAAATAATACTATTTAGTAGACGTACAAACTTAAGAGGACGACGCATGCGAGGGCAGTTCAACAAATACAAATATCGAATAATAATATCGAAGAAATAGAGTTCGAAGTGCGAGGCGTGCAATCAGTAACTTATTGAACTGCCCTCGCATCGTCAAGTAAATTTACTAAATCAAAGAAATACCAAAAACAAAAACAAAGCGTGAACATTTGCGTAAACAAACAAGGTAAAAAGAGAAATAAAAACCAAATATTCACTCTCTCACACACACACACACGTACTTCAGGTGTGTGTGTGTGGTGGAAGCAATTAAGCTAACGTTAGATGTAAACTAAGTTAATAAAACTACAACAATGCAGTGCAATAAAGGCAAAACCACAACAAGAACAACAACAACAACTGCGCAGTCGATTGAAAGTTAGTAGAAACAGTTTGAGATGCCTCACGCACAGTTTGGCAGTCACAGTGTGTCGAGCGAAGCTGGTCAGGGCATGACTTTGAGACAGTTTGAGAGTCAGTCACCTCACACATCACAGTTTGAGGATCACAGCCAAAGTTTGAGAGGCCTGCAAAAGTGTAAAATATATGTAAATGCAAAACACTCAAGGCGTGGCATGGCAAGTACTACAATTAAGTCATAACAAACAACAAACACACTCAGCAAAGAGACAACAACAACAACAACAACAACTCGAGAAACAAGTGCAACATTTTGTAAGATACAAACAGGCAGAAGAACAGCAAACAACCAGCAGAATAATATACAAATAATATTAATAAAAGTACACAAAATACAAATAAATCCGCAATGCATCGTAGACTATAAGCTGTACACGCTGCGTATACTTAATTTTTCGTATTGTTCTGTCGATACTTGACCCAAAATGGTAAGATGAGCTTCAAACTGCCAGAGAGCATGATGCAGAGTCCAGCAAAGGCAAATGCCGCCGTGTAGCTGCCAGTCTTGCTCACCAGAAAGCCGCCCAAGGTGGTGCCAATGAAGACGCCCAGTCCCATGGCCAGAGCGGTGATCCCGAAGGCGTTGGTCAGCTTCGACAGGCCCAAGTAGCGCACATAGATGAGAGCGCGCAGTGTGGCGTACACAGCTGTGGGAAGGGAGGAAGGAAGGGAGGGAAGGTTAGTATCAATATATCAATATATCAATATATCAATATATCAATATATCAATATATCAATATATCAATATATCAATATATCAATATATCAATATATCAATATATCAATATATCAATATATCAATATATCAATATATCAATATATCAATATATCAATATATCAATATATCAATATATCAATATATCAATATATCAATATATCAATATATCAATATATCAATATATCAATATATCAATATATCAATATATCAATATATCAATATATCAATATATCAATATATCAATATATCAATATATCAATATATCAATATATCAATATATCAATATATCAATATATCAATATATCAATATATCAATATATCAATATATCAATATATCAATATATCAATATATCAATATATCAATATATCAATATATCAATATATCAATATATCAATATATCAATATATCAATATATCAATATATCAATATATCAATATATCAATATATAAATATATCAAAATATAAATATATTAATATATCAATATACAATATATCAATATATCAATATATCAATATATAAATATATAAATATATTAATATATCAATATATCAATATATCAATATATCAATATATCAATATATCAATATATCAATATATCAATATATCAATATATCAATATATCAATATATCAATATATCAATATATCAATATATCAATATATCAGTATATCAATATATCAATATATCAATATATCAATATATCAATATATCAATATATCAATATATCAATATATCAATTTATCAATATATCAATATATATCACCTGGTGCCACGCCATAGATCAGTCCATAGGCATATTGAAACCAGATGAGATCGCTGCCATAGAAGGCGCTGACGAAGACTGCTGTGCCGCCCAGCAACATGCCACCTCCACAGATGTAGTTGGTCCAGTCGCGCAGCTTGTAGGCCGCGAAGCCGCACAGGATGCGCACTATGAAATTGGTGGCTCCAATCGCCGGGCCAATCCACTGGGCATAGGGCAGTGGGATGGTGGTGCGTGCCTTGGAGTACACGAAGGGAATGTTAAGTCCCATCGGGTAGAGGAAGGCAGAGGCGAGGAGCACTCGGAACTCAAAGCTGCCCAGCAGATGCACGTCGAAGAGACGATAGAGAGCACGCTTGCTCCGCGTGTGCAGCCAGTGATGCTTCTTCTTCGGCTTCTTTGGCTTCTTGCGTCGCGAGGATTGGGGTGCGGTGACCAGGTTCGGTGCAAGCGGCAATATGCCATGCGAACTATCTGTCTCGGCAAGGTTCACGGCATCGTCGGGGCTCTCGTAGTCCTGGATATTGTGCAGTCTATAGGCGGCTCTTTGGATCTGCAGGCACAGGCACAGACACGTAAGGAAACTGGAAGGAGTTCATTGATTGTCTCAGCTTACTCGCGCCTCGGAGCCCACCAGCTCGAACTCCTTGCCATCGAACTGCTCCGTGGAGTGGGGCGTATCGTAATCGGCGGGTCCCGTATAGAAGAGATCCTCACGCTGAAGGGGATCGGCTCGTACCACATAATTGCGATCGGAGCGTTCGTCATCGGACTTATAGGCACGGTCAGTCTTAGGTTTCGCCTTCCTGCAGCAGGGCAAGCAAGGAAACAAGCCACCTTTGGGGTGCGGATGTGGCGGGTTGTAGGTCTCCAGTGCGGGATGCGACTTCTTCGAGGAGTCGTCCGCGTCGTTGATGAAGTAATGCACATAGAAGTTGCCGTAGAACTCATTCGAACTGGTGTCGGTGATGCGACTGGGATGCACCACGCCCACGGGTGTAGGCAGCACCTCCCGATAGGCCAGGGCTATGAAGAAGATGAGCAGAATGAGCACGACCTGCACACGTATCGTGTTGCGCCAGCCAATGCGATAGACCAGCAGACTGTTCGTGATGCTGAATATGAAGATGCCCGCTCCGGCGCCGGAGCACGAGAAGCCGCTGGCAATGGGACGATAGCGATCAAAGTAGTAGCCAATGATCAGCTGTGAGCTCACCCAGATCATGCTCAATGCGGGTCCACCTGCGATGACTGCGTCATTTGTAGTTCGAATGGGGTGCGGTTGGGTCAGTGGGCAACCTACCAAGTATGCTGTAGAAGATGATCATCATGGGCAGATTGAGACTAAAGCTGGCCACCATCATGACCAGCGCCGAGCTGAACACTCCCATCATGGCAACTGGCCGAAAGCCATACGTGTTGATGAGGGCACTGGAGAAGGCGCCGCCCATGAAGTAGCAACCGATCTGTATGCTGCCCACCAGCACCACCTGGGCGCTGCTCACATTGAACTCGGCACTGATGAAGGGCAGCAGAATGCCAATGGAGAAGACGATGCCATCGACAATGAGTTGAGCCAAGAAGCTGAACAGCAGCACCAGCCAGCCATAGCCTCCGTCTGGCGGTATTGCCATGTAGATCTGTAAGAGTAGAAGAGTAGCAAGGGGCGGGGACAGCTGCACCTAAACAGACTTACGAAGGCCAACCCGGAGTCCAGCTTGAAGCCATGTGGGGACAGCGGTAAGTCGTGATCCGTTCCATCATCGAAATTCAACGGTCCACTGGTGCTGAACAGACTGGAGCTGCTCAGCTCCGAGAAGGTGTATGCCCTGGTCACGTCCGAGCCTGCAGTGTCCGTGCCGATGCTGTTCGAGTAGCTGCCAACATCCAATTTGCCGTGCAAACTGTTCAAACGCATATCGAACGAATCATCCGAGTCGTAGGGTGCAGGATTGGCCAACTTGCGATCTGTTAGGCGCAGACAGAGATAGACAGTATCAATGGGTCTTCAATAGGTCATCATTCCATCCTCCATCAATGCCAGCACTTACTCTTCTTGTACACCCTCACCACCTTGGTGGTCAGCGGATCGAAGTCATTGTCATAGTAGTTGGTGTTGTCGCTGGCGGAGCGCGGAGTGGGACCCACTCCCACATCAATGCCGTGCGGCTCATCGGTGCTCTTCGAAGGCCTGTGGCTGATCCTCCTTGACCCCGAGTCTTGGCTACTCACTGACCTGTTGCGTTGCTCATCAGCTGTCCGTGCCGTCGTCGATGTCAGGCTGTGCTCGGGGTGGGGGGGCAGGCGGGGATCGCGGTTAGTTGCTGGCTACTGTTGCCAGTCTATGCAAGGACACACTCACCTACCTGGATTTCGTTTTCTGCTCATTTTTCGATTCGACGACAATGACAACGACGACGGCAGCAGTTGACATTTTTCTCAAATCTAACTCAGCCACGCTCGCTCTCTCTCTCCCTCACACCCTCTCTCTCACACTCTCCTTCTGTCTCTCTTTCTCCCTGGGCAATCCCAGTCTTGACAGTGCGTAAACTTTCAGCATGGGACAACCGTGCACCGCCGCAGCAGCAGCGGCAGCAGCAGTCACAGTTGCCAGCAGAAGTTGCAGTTGCAGACTCCGTCTAACGCTGCCACGTGCCACATGCTGCAGCCCCAAAATGTCCTCGTTGCAATATGAGAAATTCCTTGTTGCAGACCGCGAAACGAAGCTGTCGCCGTCGAGAATGCTCTGTGTGAGTTGCTGTGAGTGACAGACAGACAGCGAGGCAGCCATGCCCCGCCCACGCCCCTGCCACACATTCCGACTTGCAAGTTGCAAGTTTGCTTTTACTGCAACCGTTACTTTAGCCCTGCGCCAGTTTGTTGTTGTTTATTTTGGCCCCCGACAACGACGACGACGACGACGAAATTGCATCAGTGCAATTTCATTGATTGCAAGTAAATGAAATCATTCCACAGTCGTTGCCATTGCCAGACACCCTCCCTGTCCCTGCCCCGCTTCCTCCTTCTCTTCTCCTTCCCCCTCTCTCTCACTACATCCCCCTCTCCTTCGTTTTGAGCACTCGTCTGCAGTTACTTCATTTGCGGCATTATTTATTCAAGCCCAGGCAAATGCCTTAATGCACCGAGCTGAGCACTTGCTGCTCTAAAATTCCCTTCGTTTTTAGCTCAGGTGCCAGAGATATGTATATCCCAGCAGGCAATATATATGCATACTATATACATATACGTATATATGTCTGTATATATCTTATGACACTCGTTCGTGTTTAATCTTTACTTTGCTCATCGCGTAGATGCTTTTCTCTTGTTTCAATTGCTCGTCAAGGCTTTAACTAACTCTTCATTTTCTGCTCCCCTCTCTCCTTCTCCTTCTGTGTTCCTTCCGCTCTCTACCTCCCCCCCCCCTCTGTGCCTTCCCCTCTCTCACCCTCTCTCTGTTACTCTTTCCTGATCCAACTGAATTGAATTTTGCACTTTAATGGCAGCTGCTAAGTCGCGCCATGACGCGCTACAACAATAAAGAGAAGGCAAAATAAAAACCAAAAACCAACAACAACAACAACTCGTCCATATAAAAGTGTTGTTGCCCCCAGCTCATACATTTTTTGCAGAGCAGAAGGAAGCAAGAGAGAAAAACACGTAAACAGAACGCGAAAAAGTATAAAAAATCCAATAAGTATACGCCGCGTGTTGCGCGTCGCTTGGACAGTTAACTGGCACGGCCAGTTTTCGCTTTTACGCCGATTTTGTCCGATCCACCACTGAGGCTCTGGCCCGAGATATGCATGAGTGCAGGCCCATAAAATTGGGTCAATTGCTGTTAACAATTTGGCGGCGCAATCTTTTGGCCGTTTCGATTTCAAGGCCCCTGTGCAGACCCCCCCCCCCCGGGGCATCCTGCAGGCTACGATTGGCAGGCAGCGTAAAAAAAAATAACCTGGCACGTTCGAAGCCTTTTTCTGAAAACAATTTCGAATAGAGTTGTTCGTGTAGCTGAGCTTCCACGGCAAATCTCCACTGCGCACAGACACTTGACCCCAGAGTGCTGGAGTGCAAGGGGGGGAGGGGGAGAGGCGATGCTTGTCAGGCTAACGAAATGGCCGCACGCTAATTAATTACTGCGTTTCGCTTATTGTTCAAAATACAAAGTTTTCGACAGCAGAAGCTCACTTGAAGCTGAAGGTCTGACCAGGTTGTAGAGTCTGTAAGGTTGTAAGAACTGTACTGGAGGTAAGTAAACAAAACTGGACAAGTAGCGCTTGTTAGAATGAGGTCTACTTTGGGATTTGCTAGGGAACTAAACATAAAAACGAGCTAAGAAAATTATAATATAATATTGTGGAAGTTTGTTTTGTTTTCTATGCAAATTTAAGTCAGTTAAAGAGATTATCAAATGAAAATTGCAATGTATATTAGCTTATATTGTAACTGGAAGCTTCAAAATAACTAGACGAGTTAACAGAATAATTCGATTAAAATCTTTTCATCACTCTTTTCAATATTATCGTATGTACTCGTATATAGCATACATATTTGTATGGCATACACATACATATTTGAATATCTGAACAAATTCAATAGCTAATCGCATATCGTAAAATTATCTTCTCAAATTGACGTCAAGGTATAAAAGAATATTGCTGCACGTTGAACATCGTAACTTCGTCTAGGTTTATTAATTGTTTTAACTCTTAAACAGTTGATTAAGCATAGTTCGATTATAAATTAAATAAAATAAATAAATGAATAAATAATTATACATAATTAATAATAAAGAAGTGCATGAAATTGCATTGAATTGTGTGAACACTTTATCTTCTCGTCTTTAATTTTTACTTTATTAGTAGAACTGCTCAGGCAGTAAATTGAAAGGCGGTCGAATATCGTAAAGTAGTCAGTCAAAGCTGTTCCATCTGTCATTCAGCAAATGAATATCTATTTGCACAGCCCGTTTGCCTCTCATGCCATACAATGGATTGTCCGCTTTTTTCCATATCTTGCGGCCGCAGTGAAGTGCAATTTGAAGTTGATGTTAAGGCTGCTTGTGTTGGTTAATTCCTGAATGCCACTCAAAGCCAATGGGATGTCTCAGCTTGCCAGCCTTGTGCCTTATCCCGGAGAACCAAAGCAAAGCAGAGCAGCAGCTGCCCCACAGTGAAGTGCGCTGCTGCTCTGCTGCTGATGCTGTGCCTGGTGGCGTTTCTAAAAGGGATTTGCATGCCGCTGAGATGTTTATCGTAAATTGTTGCCGTCAGCGTACTCCGCGCTCGCATTCGCGTTGCCCGCTCCTTCTCCTATTCCTTCTCACTCTTCTGCTGCTCCTTCTTCTCCTCTCACTGCTCCTCCTCCCCCTCGTGTTGTCCTTGTCGTCTGGGCACACAAATGTCAACAGCACAAAGCGCTGACGTTTACATTGAAAGTCACTTTGGGTGCCAGACTGCAGGGCGTGGGCGTGGCTAATGAAAAGCGCCAACAACAAAATCGCAATGCATTTTTCTATGTATTTATTTAAATGCAAATGTTTATCTTGCGCATTTTCGCATTTTCACAGAGAGAGCGCCCTTAATTGTTGCTGCAGCCTCGACATTGAGACCGACGAACCTCCGGACTCCTGCCTGCAAATTTGCCAAACATTTGTCCCAGACTACAAAGTTGTCTGGCTTGTTGTCTGCCCCTTTTAGGCAGGGGGTATGCCCCAGAGTGGCATTTCGCACAAATGAAATGTATGGCTGCAAACTTGTCTATTTGGGGGCCAAACAAATAATTTTATTATAAAACTTTTTCCATGCATGTTTTGCCTTCCGTTCGCCTTCCTTTCGCGTGAACTTCAACTGAGTTGCGTTGAGTTGTGTGTGACAACAACAAAATGAAGTTTTACGACCAGACAGGGAGAGCTGAATGAGACATAATACGTATACGCCGAGTTGTATGCGCCTATTTTTTTATGTGTGCCAACTCTTGATAGTGCTTATAGCATTCTAAAATATTTTTGGCTATTTCTTTTTATAGACTTGCTGGCGAAATTCGTAATGACCCGCGAGGCGCATCAACTCACTTGGTGGGCAATTGCGCAATTAGCTGGCACCCTAATTGACCCTGCAACTGCAACTGCACCATCACTTGCACCTGCACCCGCACCTGCACTTTGAGTGCTGCCCTGTGCTCTCACTTCCCTTGGCAGCAGTTTCCTCTAGAGACTTCTGCACCCACATAACCATAAATGTAAAATGCCACTTTCTTTTCGCCATTTCTCTCTCTCCTTCCTCCTTCTCTCTCTCTCTTTTCTGTCTCTACTATAGTTGTTGCCAGATTGTTAATATTATTTTATAATTTCTTTTTATTGCCAGCGTATTGTTTGAAAACACTGCTGTAAACATTGTGCGCACACGGAAGACCAAAAAAAAAGCCAAACAGCCATTTAGCGGTAACAATGCCGTAAACTGTTACTGGCTTTGCTGTCTGCGGATTAAGCCATGTGAAATCCTTTTACGAGCCTGTGATATGAGCTTAATGAAAAAAAGACTGTCTGCAACGACTCGGCAACTGATTCAGAGTGCAAAGCGAAACTTAGTGGAACGATTGCTGAGTATCTTTAAAATACACTGAAAATAAGTTTGTATCTTGTGGATAAGTTAAGTTCAAAAGAGTCTCAGTAATTTATACTATGTATAACAATCAAATTAAAGCCACATCTAGAGGCTTTTGCAGCATTAATTCGCCTGCTTTCATCCCTCTCTCCTCACTTCCTGCCACTCCTCCTGTTTATCTCCCTCTCTGTCCCTGCTGACACTTGTGAGTTGTGAATGCCTTGAAGCATTCGCTGTCAAACTGGCTGAGATGTTTATTGACATTTATTTGAGCTGGAGCTGAAGCTGACGCCGCGAATGGTCACGGGGGGAGAGGTGCGGGGGGAGGCGCGGAATGGCGTTGAATTGCGTGCGATTCTATTGACATACTCGTAATTCAAATAGGCAACAAACGTGCCGCGCAATTCAAAGCGCACAAAACGCGTCAAAATGTAAATTGGTTACAGCCTGCGAAGGGACGCGGGGATGAAGGGAGGAGAGATGCTGTCTACGTGCTGACGGCAGACAAATCAATTTGACAAAACGCAAAAATTTGTAATCAAACACTGCGTGTGTGTGTGTGCGTGTGTGTGTGCGTGTGTGTGTGCGAGTGTCTGTCTGTGTGTGCAAATTTTTTGGCCATTGTGACAATGACAATGCGGCCAGAGAGACAAAGCAAAAGGCAGATAAAAGTGCCAGCCACAAGCTTAACAAGGAAAAGCTGGGAAGGGGGGAGAGGAGGCTATTGTTTCAGCTTAAGCTACAGTCATAAAGTTGGTTGAGAAAGGGAAAGGGATAGCGAGAGATAGAGACAGACAACGCAGTTGTGGGGTGAGGTAAGTGCACACATTGTGTGTGCAAAAGAGTTTAAGCAGATGTTGTCTGCTGCGCGTCTAACTGTCGCTCATTTGGGGCCAGCGAGACAGAGAGAGAGAGACGAAAAAGAGGGAGAGCAGAACGCTGGCTTATCTGCAGCAGTTTGACAATTGTCATGACGTTGCTGTTGCTTTAATTATGGCATTAAATTCGGGTTCATTGTGCTGCGAGTTGGCGGTGTGTGAATTTTTGTGCGCGCACAAAAGTATGCAACAGTTTTTTAGCTGCTTTGCATGTTCTGGTTCCTTTCTCTCTCTTTCTGTCTCTGTCTCTGCATGTGCGGAAATTGTGTACACACACAAGCATTAATAGATATTCATATTGTATGCGAGTTGTGAAAAAAGCGAGCAGCCTACATAATAAACCCATTTCGTGCGGCTTTAAAATGCCATTTATGAAGCATGTGCTAGCATTTATGCATATTAAATTAGTTGGCTTGCCCTCGAAAAATAAACTGGCAAAAGGCATCCAAAGTGCCACAATAAACTGACACAAACACACACGCATACACACGCACGTGCACACAAATTCAGAGTGCGAACCCTTTTTTATGGGGCATCGTCGCCGACCTAACATTATGTACGCACAAATGGCATTGGGCGCTGCGTTTGCAGCTGTTCAGAGCGCTGCCTTCGGCTCCATTTTCACACACATTAACACACCCACACGCACACACGGAGAGGAGACAATAATGAACCTACGCAACATGCTTAACACGCCTGCATAATCATCACACCATAGAGATATGGAATAAACATATATATTACATCATTATTTAAGTGCTTCATTCAGGTATTTATGGCGAACATTATCTGATTTTTAATCCATCACGAAATTTCCAGACCCGAAAAAGGTTCCCCACTGCGCCCAGTGCAGCAATTCAATTCGCCATTCAAAAGATGTTTATCGTTAAATTCCGCCTTCCCCTCCCCCTCCTCTGCATAAGGGTTACAGCTGCGAGCAAAACAAACAATTTTAGAAAAAACTGTATCTACATATACGAGAATATGGCAACATTGTGTGGAATAGTTGGGTCGTCTTTGTGTGCGACTTGAAAACGCATGTTGAAAGTTTTCAAGTGTGAATTGCTTTTTATTTTTGCTGCAGACACACACACACACACAGCGTGTTATGCTTCGCGCCCATTTCTGTTGCCTACTTTTGTGCGCAGCGAAAATTGTGAGGCATTTAGAGCATGTGTGAGCGCGCCTGTGTGTGTGTGTGTGTGTGCGAGCGAGTGTGTATGAGACGCAGTTGTAACAAAAAGAAACATAAAATAAAATGGCAACGCCAGAAATGTTTTATAAAAATTTATATGAGCATAATTTGTAACAGGCAAAAAATGATATGTAACGAGGTCCTGCGAGTGTGTGTTGCTATGTGTGTGTGTGTGTGTCAAGGGAACGAAGACAGACAGACGGGCAGACAGACAGACGGCAGAGCATGCTGAGAAAGCAACCAGCTAGGGATTTCAACATGGAAACACAGAAAACATGTGCGAGAGCATCGATTTGAAATTCTAGAAGAGCAGGACAGAAAGAAAGTGTGTGTGAGAGAGAGGCAGAATAATGTTTTTCTTAAATTGGGCATATATTTAAGGGGCCGAAAACTTTCTGTCTGCAACTAGAAAACATTAAAATGTTTAATTTAAAAGTAAAATTTAAACAAAGTGAAAAGCAACTCAGTCTCAAGTTTAATTTGTGAGTGATTTTTAAACACTTCCCTAAGACAGTCGACTGTGGAATGTATTCTCTGTGTGTGTGTGCGTGTGTGTGTCCGTGTGCTTGTTCAAAAGGTAGTCGAATTACAGTGGCGCCTGTCCATATCCTGCAGCTATTTGCTTCTCTCCTCACAAGCAACACAATTAAGATGCAAATTGCTTTTGCACGAAATCAAATTCTCAGCTCGGGCAAACCGAAGGAGCAACGGGCATATCATTTTGCCACTTCTCGTTGCTGCTGTCGTTGTCGTTACACTTGTTGTTGTTGCTGCTGTTGTTGTTGTTGCTTAAATGTCGTGCAAGTTTGCGAGTTAAGTGCACTACGTATGCAATCGACACATGTGTGCAACAAAACTCGTTAACACTTGAAAAGTTTCATGGCCCTGGGCAATTGTAGCTGCTTGGCAAAGAGGCTTCAGCTTCGGCCTGAATGGACTGCAACTGGGGGAGTATTTGTGTGTGTGTGTGTGTGTGTATGCATCTGTGTGTGTGTCAGTAAGAAATGTAACGCTACTAAAAAACACTTAAGCAGCAAATAAATCACAGAGACAGACGCAGGCATCACCTTGACAAGGTGCTTGGCCCGAAAACAAACACAACTCGAGCACGTGACAAGGGTTGCCAAGCTGCATTAGCTATATAGAAGAGTAGGTAGTGAGTCTGCAGACTGTGATTATGATCTGCGAAGATAAATAGAGAGATAAAGTATTCCTCGACTGAAGAACTTCATTACACCAGGAATGCTTAGCAAAAATGATGATAACATTGACTTCAATAACTTCCTTATCTTTTGTTCGATCGGATTTAAATGTAAAGTAAAGATCGACATATAAGACAGATGACGCCTTCTTCTGCCTTCTTACAAACATTAAACAAACTTAATACTCGTTCTTTTGTTAGTTTTCAAGAGTCGCAGAACAAGTTTCTATACCTTCCCAATCAGAGTTAATATTCTCAACAACCACACAATATACACAATTTGTTGGATCGTTTAGCTTTGAAAACAAGCTCAGAGTGCAAAATCAAAATTCGAATCGGACTCTCGATGGTCAACACGGCGGGACAGCGTGTGGCGGCCACTTCACTAACTCAATTCCTGGCCCAGACCAACTTGCGTAGGAGCACTCCCGAGACCTACAGGAAGCTACGTGAGATTGTGTTGAAGTATGAGCTGTGCTACACGACTGCCACCGAAATGGAGCTGACAAAGCCGGAGGTGGAAGCGAACGATGTGATCATGCGACTGAAGATGGAGAAGTACAACATGGGCATCAAGGATCCGTATGTGTTCAATCCGGGCTTTCACATCTTTGAGCGCCTCAAGGATATACAGAAGTCGCCGCTGTTTCACCTGATAAGCAAAATGCCCAAGGGAGGAGCCCTGAAGGTGAACGACACCTCCATATGCAGCACAGACTTCCTCATTCAGTTGACATACAAGGAGCATCTCTGGGTGTACACAATCGATGATGGCACGACAGAGAAGATCAAGAAGTTTCACTTTCTCGATGGGGAAAAGCCGAAAGAAGAAGGAGCAGAGCACACTGTCAATGGCAAATGGCAACGAATGGAAGAGCTAAGGCAACGTTGGGGAGAGGAGAGAGTGCGAAAAGAGCTTTACAAGAGCTTCAGCATGTTTCCACTGTCGGATTTTAAAACAAACGCAGAAGCCTGGCAGCATCTGATCGACATTTTCAGCACAGTCGGCAGCCTGTTGCGCTCCCATTCCGTTTGGGAGGAATACTTCTACAATGCGCTCAAGGAGTTCAGCGAGGATGGCATACAGTATATGGAGATTAGATCATCGTTGCCACGCCTCTTCAAACTGGATGGCACGACACTGCCCGTGCAGGCGACCCTTAAGGTCTTTGAGGATCAACTGGCGAAGTTCCAAGCTGAGCATTCAGACTTCATTGGCGCCCGAGTGATCTACTCTCCTTTGAGGCACGTCTCCCCCGAGCGCATGACTTCCCTGGTGGAGCTGTGCACCCAACTGAATGTGAGTACAGAACACTCACCTTGCTCTGCACTTCGAACTGATTAATTTTCTTCCTGTAGAAAGAGTTCCCCGACCTGCTCGTTGGCTTTGATTTGGTGGGTCGCGAGGAATTGGGTCCCCCGTTGAGTGCCTTCGTGGAACAGCTGCTCAAGCTGCCACCGCACATTGACTTCTATTTCCATGCCGGGCAAACCAACTGGTATGGCTCGCATGCGGACGAGAACCTCATCGATGCCGTGCTGCTCGGTGCCCGCCGCATTGCCAACGCTTATGCCATAACAAAGCATCCGCTGGTCATGGCCCTGGTCAAGCGCTTTGGCACTGCCATCGAAATCAGTCCCGTTGGCAATCAGGTGCTCCAAATGGGCACCGACTATCGCAATCATCCGGCTGCCACTATGATTGCCAACGACGTGCCCTTCGTTCTCTCCTCGGGCATTCCTTCGTTCTGTCGCACCAAGCCACTGTCGCACGACTTTTACATATCCTTTCTAGGCATTGCGGTAGGTCAAAGTGCACTATATATAAATATATGTTATATATGCATATATATATAATTTCTCTTTTTTTTGCAGCCCAGAAACGCGGACTTGAGGTTCCTAAAGCGCATTGCCAAGAACTCGATCAAGTACAGTTCCCTTGGCGATGCTGCCAAGGCAAGTGCAACAGAGAAGTGGAAAAAGAACTGGACACAGTGGATAGAATGGATTATAGAGAACAAGGATGAATTTTTCAAGAGTAATGTTCAACAGAATCCAGAGTAGATATATTTATGTATATAAATTATAAAGTAGCACAGTGTGATTTAAGTTATGATTAATAATGACCAAATAAAGGAATGTTAGTAGTAAAAGTAGTATGGAATATATATAAATATGTAGTATATAGCATTATAGAGTAATGTGTGCCTAGTCAAGGTGTTAAGGGAAGGGATAATGCCAAGAGGAACCTGGACTCGATTGACCAGTGGAAACTAAGACTCGCCCTGTGGCAAATTATTTAAGTTTCCGCCTTTTGATTATCAGCAGGCAACAGGAAGTTTTACGACACAACTTTTGCCAGTGTGTGTGTGCGAAAGAGGGTAGAGTAGAGGGGGGAACAGATGTAAATGTCAAATAGACAAGGAAACTCTTACCCCACACACACTTCCGGTGCGACTCGGCTTGGCTTGTGCCTGCTAGCACTAATTTCATTGACTCACACACACACTCGCACACAGTGACAAGCCAAAGTGGCACGCACACGCCGGGGGGCAGGCACGCAGCATGCTTTAAGTTGCCGCAACACTCGTTGGATTGGAAGGAGGAAGGGGTACTGGCAGTGGAAGTCATCTCTCAACTTGATTGCGATCGAGCGAAGGAAATGAACTTTTTCGGGGGCATTGCTTATAATTAAAAACTTTATTATTTGCTCAAGTTTGGCCCGCAGCTGTTGCACGATTGACACACGCGTGGCAAACTTTGCAACTTGCAACTTGCCACACACATAACCAAAAAAATTAGCAACAATTATCGAAAAAGTTGCGCTGCCATTTATCAGTTGCCAGTTGCCTGCAGTACTCAAAGCAATTCGAGCGAGGCTGGCAGGGAAGGGGGAGGGGGTACAGAGAGAGGGGTAGAGAGAGGCTTAGAGGGTGCTGCAGTGAGGAATTGACACGCTATGCTGGCTTTCAGTTTGACAGCCACTGGATAATTGATGCATGGCATGGAAATTGCACAGCTTGCAGAGCAGCAGCAGCAGTGCAACATTTGCAACATGCCGCATGGGGCAGGCTTTAAGCAGGAAGCAGCTTTAAGTTTATGCGCAAATGCTCATTCAGGCGCAATTGATGCTCTGTTGCGGCATCCATAACCATAAGCGAGACACAAGCGAGGCAAGCAAGAGAATAAAGCTGTAGCAGAAGTTGCAACTGGAGAAGGAGCAGAGGAAGAGGAGGAGTAGCAGAAGAAGTGGAAGTAGCAGGAGCTGAAGCTGCAGTTGAAGTTGTGGCCACAGCCAGTGCACACTTACTTTGCATGCAAATGACGAACGGGAATGTGGAAAAGGATTGGGCAAAAATCAACGCGACATGCAGCCGGACAAATAATGTGCATAAATTTATCAAAATATGACGGGCAAAAGGAGAAGGAATGCCAAACGAAGGGATGACCAGAGAGAGAGCGTTTGGTCAATATGCTGCACTACAACAGGAATATCGAGCGTGGACTACACAGGCCAACAAAGTTCTGAATGTTGAGAAGAAAAATCTAAATTGCATATTGGAGCATTTACTAAAAGTTATAAATTTGGAAAGTTAAATTCTTTAGCAGTCTCTTTTAAATTGAATGAATAATTGAATTCTATCTATATATAATTATATATAAGTAATATCATTTAAGTTAGAATATTAATTAAATAATAATATGTACTTCATTAAAATATAAATATCTCCCTATCAGCTCATCCAGCTTCCGCCTCTTGTTGCTCAGTGTTATTGATGATGATTAGATTGTTGTAGACGACGGAGCAGCGCATTGCTGAGTGGCCACATAATAACACACACAGACACACACACATACATGCAGAGACTGGCATTTGCATATGATATACGTGTGTGTGTGGGCGCCCCCCTCACCTCGCTGTCTCGTGCATTTTTCTCTGTCTGTGCCGGGCAACGTTTCAAATAATCAAAGTCTCAAATATGCAGACAGACTGGAATTTTGTTGGGCCATTGTTGGGCTCATGTTGCAGCTGCAGCTGTGGCAGCTCCCGGCGGGACGTGCAGCTTGTCTCGCAGTTGACCTGACGCCAGTCTGCATGTGTGTGTGCATGTGTGTGTGTGCGTCTGAGTGGGTGTCAATTACGCAAACGATTTCGAGAGCATAAACAAGGAGTTTGAGATGCAAATAAAGCAGATAATTCTGTGTTACAGCATAAATATTTATGCAGAGACACACGGCAACACTGGGCAACTCTGGCAACGCTGGCAACTCTGGCAGATAGATCAGGCAGGCATGTTCATCAAAAAATGCAATTTAATTCAATATATTATCAAATAATTTGCACAAGATTTTCGATTCTCGATCTGCAATCGAATCATCGATGCACATTTAATGGCAAATTGAACACAAATTGTTATAAACTAATTAAAACTGAAGTTGTTGTCGTATGATTTCAATCATAACCGTGTCTGCTGTAAGCACCAATTGCAGCCATGGCAACCCAAACACACACACACAGAGGCGACACCTGGACTCACTTGTGAGCTATGCCATTGTCTGGGGATTAGCTCTAATGAAATTACGTTTACAGTTTTCAATACAATTTGCCTTTTGGCCGGGCTGCCATTGTTCTGCCAGTTCTGGCTTGGCTAATGAACATTTATGCAGTGCTTAGAGCGACCAACAATGCCGCCATCAAATTGCAATGTTGCGCAAATTTGTTGAATCATCAAATTTAATTTCTAAACAAATTACAATCGAGTATCCGCACTGTGTGTGTGCCAGTGTGTGTGTGGGACAATTTATGCGTGCGCCCGAAAGTAGGCAATGCAATTTTGTACGAGCTGCAAACGAACACAAATAAGTCGCAATTTGGCCATGCAAATTGCACAAAATTCAAGAAGATATATAGCCAGCAGGGCCGGCAGGCCAGCCCAATCATGACAATATATACAAATTATACTGTGAATTTAGCACAACGACTGCTGGAGGGGGTGGGGGAAGAGGGGGAGTGGCACAGACAAAGTACAGTTGGAACTGCTGATTTGCCGCTCGCCTCGCATTGTGCACTGTGCAACAACAACAACAACGACAACAGGATAACCAGCCACAGGACGTGGCATTGCAGGGCGTCGCTGCTGGCGTCGCTGCCAGGCAAATCATATGCAAATGCATGCGTATGACATTTCAGTTCGAATTTTATTGTCCGCCCTGTTGCTAAATTATTTAGAGCCTGATTCCTGCCGCCATGACGAGTCATGCATTTTGAGTTCTCATCACACACACACACACACTCTCTTAGTTGCTCTTTAACAGTGTATTTCTGGCTGCCCCGCCCCTCTCCGCCCCGCTTGCTCCTTTCAATTTGACATAAAACCTTTTTGGGCTTTTGCACACATCACATTTCTGTTTATGCAAAGTGCTGGCGTGCGTTGGTGTGTGTGTTTCTGTGTGGGAGGCTGCTTGGCAGTGTGTGTGTGTGTGTTTGCATGTGTGTGCGTGTGCTTGTGTGGGGTAAGTGGGAAGCGTATTTCACGCCTTTTGCCGCCGCACATCAAAATAAACACAAGCAAATGCGTGTTAGCGTCTTACTCAGCCTCGGCTCAGCCACGCCTCAGTTGGGGTTACTTCCCCTCCCCCCTCCCCCCTCCCTCCTCTTCATCGCTACACCCCCTTGGCAAATGAGGCAAATGTCCTCTTTTATGTGACACGCAGGCGTGCGTAAAAACAAAAATTCATTAAATTTCAAATCCTTTTTTCCGTTTTCTTGCAAAGCATCAAATGTCGCAAAAGCTTTCATTCGATTGTGTTGGGACAAATAAGCATGTCTCTTTGTGTGGGTGTGTATTTATGAGCGTCATAAGCCTCGGGTATTATGCTACTCCCACTCATTATGTCCATGAATACGTAATTGTAGATGCCAAGGCGATTTAAAGACGGAAAGTTAAGTGATTGAAATGCTTATTTCAATTTATGCTGAATGGTTTTTCTAATATAAAGAATTATTATAATAATATTTAGATATATCTTAACCTCAACTTAACCTTTATTATCCCGTTTAGATATATCTGTGTTATATCTAAAGCACATTTCTTTATAATCACTAACAATTAGTGTTGAATGCAGCTCTATCTCGCTCAACTCGTGCTGCTACTTTGTTGCCAGCCACAGCGCACTCACATTGCTCCACTGAGTATGTGTGTGTGTGTGCGTGTGTGTGTGTGTGTGTGTGTGTGTGCGAGTGTGTGTGCGAGTGCTAAAAGGCTCGTTAGTGAACTGATGTGGAAATTTTTAGACTGTAAAATGTGAGCTATGGCCCCGAGAAAACGCAGCTCAACTCAACTCAAAGATAGATAAGAAAATTTATGATCGCATTTTTGGGGCGGGGCAACAGTGGTTGCGGTTTGCTACAGCTACAGGGATACAGAGCTACTAAGTTGTCGCTTTAATAATTTAGGCGAGTCATACTCAATTTACATATAGACGGATGGCAATGCGAAATGTAATTAAAATGGGCCAAACAAGGCGAACAACTGTCAAAAGTCTCTCTCTCCATCTCTCTCTCTCTCTATCTCTGGGCCATTGTCCGACGACCCCAACTGGACCCGGGCAAATTGACAGCTGAGGCAGGGGCATAGACTGGGACACACACACACACGGACAACACACAATAATCTACTACGTAATGGACACACACAGCAAGTGGGCAGAGAAGCAGCAACTCAGACATATGCTAGACAGCAACAGCAACAGCAGCCAAGGCAGCTCCAGTTGCTGCTGCACGGAGAACGGTTCATTAACACAAACATAAGCTGGCAGACAGAGGGACAGACAAACAGAAAGAGACGGACAGGCTAACAGGCAGCGCTGGGCAGACAAACCAGTTAAGAATACTTTGCAGGCAACAACAGCAGCAACAACAATGAGAGCAGTAGCAGCAGCAGCAGCAGCACATCACCTTGGCAACTTACGAGTTGGTAATGCCAAATTTGAGCTCAATTTCGAATGCCATTAAAATCGCTTTTATTAATGAGACGAGCCTGTGTATGTGCGTGGTGTGTGTGTGCGTGTGTGTGAGTGGGCGTGTGTTTGTGCTGCACTCTGGCATTGTCGAAGTTTGTGCAACAAATTAGTGGCAAGTTGGCTCTTAGTTTGCCTCATATTGCACTCTTATGCAGGGGGCACAACAAATATCCGGTGCGGAAATTGCAACGAGACACGTGATCGTAGACCGCGGACAGCGAGACAGACTGCAGCAACGGGAGACAGTATGAAGAGGGAGATAGAAAGAGAGAGAGAGAGAGAGAAGTAGACCCTATCACTATGCATAGGGTCGCCGTCTATGACTTCCGCTCGCCAGACATATAAATCTTCATTTCGCTTGAACTTTCGACTGCGGTTGCCGCAAGTTTTGCGGCCGAGCAAAAACTTTGAGCAGGCAGACAGACAGAGAGACAGACGGCAAATTAACAGCTGCTGCTGCTGCTGCTATGAATGCAGAAGTTGCCATTGCTACGAGAGTGTTGCTGCTGCTGGTGTTGCTACTCCTTTTTTGAACTACTTCTTCTACTTCTTTCGCAAGGTCTGTGCAACTTTGCAGCTGTTGCTGCCGTGTCTATTGATGTTACTACTACTGTAGCCACTCCCTCAGCCATTGCTGCTGCTGTGTCGATTGATGTGGTTGCTGCTTTAGCTTAACCCTCCTTCAGTGGTTGCTGCTGTGCCGATTGATACTACTGTTGCTGTTCTTGCTAGATCGAAGGCTGCTCAGCTTCTATGGCTCTAAGCTGTTGCCAGCGATTGTTGCTGCTGCTCTTACTCGTGTTTCTATTGCTATCGCACCTGCAATGGTTGCTCTAGGCTGCTGTTCGCTCCTGCAGTTGTTGCTTTATCAT
This sequence comes from Zaprionus indianus, assembly GCA_018904595.1. Lineage (NCBI taxonomy): Eukaryota > Metazoa > Arthropoda > Insecta > Diptera > Drosophilidae > Zaprionus > Zaprionus indianus. The sequence continues at coordinate 782,521 of JAEIHA010000709.1, read as the reverse complement.
CTACTATCGAACTGCCTCTTCTCCCTCCTTTGATAGCACGCATTGTTTCTGCTTGCGAGCTACTTTACCGGGAAACTACTGCTGCTGCTACATCTACTGCTTCTATTGCTTCAAAGTTCTTTCAGTTTTTGCTGCTAATGCTACTACTGTTTCTACTACTACTATTAGCGCTGCTTCCTCTGCTTCTTCTGCTCTTTAACTAGCTAGCAATCTTGCTGCTGCTGCTGCTGCCGTTGCGGTCATGATGTGCAGGTGATTTACGGGCAGCATAACAGTGTCTGCATATTAATACGTAAGAGCAGCAGGAACAGTCTGCGCAGCCAAGTGACCTGCCCTGCCATGTGCTGGCATCCCCCTGCCTCTCCTCCCTCCCCATACTCACTTTCGTTTATTCAATGCACGCAATTCACAAGCAAATCCCCACGAAGCTGCCAGTTTAGCAAATCTCAGATGCAAAACTATGGCCAATATGTAAGTCTGCTACGGTTCAGGTCGTTTATTTATGCTCCTTGAACCCCGACCCCTCCCTTTCTCTTTCCCTTGCCAGAAATGCCATTCAACAATTGCAACTGTTGTACGTGGTTGTTGCCGTTGCTGTTGTTGCTGCTGTTTGTTATGCCGGGCAATTTGTGACAAGTGAGTGCATTTTGCATATTATATCGCATCAAGCAAATTATATTTCATATTCCTCTGAGCTCAGTCGACTGTTTGCGTCTCAAGAGCAGCTGCAGTGACGTACAAGTCCAAGTGGGTGACCAGCAACAGCAGCAATGCGTCTCTCTAGTTGCTGTTATACTACTACAACAGCAACTAGAGAGGGAGACGCATTGCTGCTGTGCGAGCTGTAAACGTGACCATGGCCTTTTAAATTGCTGCTGAAAAGTATGCTACAATTATTTTCATCAAGGCGCACACAAACAACTTACGTAGTACACGCACGCAACCATACATATGTCTGTTTGTGTGTGTGTTTGCGTACATTTGTAGTTGCTGAACCACCCACCAAAATGTCGATTAGGTTTTTTACATTTAGATGCAATTTTTGTGGGTTGTTTGGTTATATAAAGTAAAGTTTACGTAGTTTGAATTGAATATTAATGAAAAATGATTTTATATTCCTTTTTTTAAAGTATAATTATATAAATATAAAATATATAATAGCGAGCTAACCTGGCTGCTTTAATTTTGTCAGTCGTACGAGACCCTGTTGTCGAACAACAGGCAAAAGCAAGAGTGCACTTGAAATTGTCGATAGCACAACTAAGCCGAGTCCTTTACGTGCCCCCCAAAAGTGTGTACCAACTTGTCTCTCTGTGTCTGTGTGTGTGTGTCCGTCTGTCTGTATGTATGTTAAAACTTGTTGTCAAGTTCTTTCTTTTGTTTTTGATTTTACCAGTGTCCCTACCCTGCCCCCCCTCTATCCCTGGATTGCTACATGCTGCTTCATCTGTTTGTCCCCTTCCTGTCTGCATTGGTTGAAAAAGCATTTCAAAAATGTGCAAAACTTTTGGTTGCAATGTCGACGGGCATCAACGTTGCTCCTCGTACTCATTGCAGCTGCTGTTGTTGTTGCTGTTTCTGTTGTTGTTGTTGCTGCTGTTGTTATTGCAGCCAAGGGCAGCCGCATACATAAAGAGCGACAGTCCGCAGGACATTTTATATTTAATTTACAGTGCAACCGCAATCTACATCCAGCTGTGTGTGTGTGTGCTCGTTTATCTCCGTATGTGTGTGTGCGTGTGTGTGAGTGTGTGTTGGTATTTGTGCGTGCCCATGTGATTTTAGTTTGCATTTAATGGAGTGCAATCCGGGATTGCGAGAGACAACTCTGATGCCTGATTTCACAGCGTTGCGTTGATTTTAGACGAGCTGCTGCTGTTTTAGGTATCCTACCCCTCCCCTTGCTGTTGTTGTGCCCATCATGGCTCTAATAGATGTTGTAGTTGTTGCTATTGTTGTTTTTCAATTTCAATATTAAATGCCTGCGTTTAGCCGCATGGCCAGAAATTAATTTCGAATGCCTCTTTTGTTCATTTAATTCGCTGTCCATTAAATAAGCACTCGAAATCCACACCCCCTCCCCTCCCCCCACACACACATACACGCACACACGCGTAGCAAGGCACAGAAATACTTTTTAAACGGAAATTGCATTAAATAAAATCGGCAAATAGGCTTTGAGCGCGATCTGCCAAGTGGAGATTAGCAAGGACACAACGCAATCCCAAGTAAAAAGGTCCCAATGAAAACGAAGTGTGAGGGAATTGTGGCACTCTGAATACCCTGCACTTAATTTGTTATATATTGCAATTATTATTATTAAGGTCTTAAGTGATTAAATCAGTTTTAAATTATTATTATTAATATTATTTAGTTAAGTATAATAAATACAAATAATTTCTATCTTTTATCATGTTAAAATGACTTACTTTGCCACTGCTTACCACTCATTATAAACTTATCTTTAAATACCCTTCCTATTGAACTGTTACATACCTTACAGCACAGTCCATGCGAGGCGCAGTTGCCCTTCCACATGTTTTCTTTAAAAAAGCAAACGAAACCAAAGCCAAAGTGCGCTTTTCAATTATTTTTTGCGTCCACTCGACAACTTTTTTAAGTGTGGCTTCCGCAGAGTGGGCAGCAACAGCAAGGGGGAAGTAGGGGAGTGGGGGTAGTGGGGACAGTGTGGCGAGTGGAGGCACACACTCAATGCTGGAGCTGAGTCCCTGTATGGATTCGGCAATTCAATGTGCAGCCGTCTACACTTTTATTGCTTTAATTGCCCAGTGGAGCGCGTCGAGGGCAACGAAATACACATGTTGCTAATGAAGTTCTCCAACTTTGCCACCCTCCACTGTCCTGCCCTGCCCTCTCACAAGTCGGATCATAATCTGTTAATCTGCGAGCCAAGCTGCTTAGGGAGTGTTGCTGTCCCTTCACCCAACGACGCCAACGTCGATTAGCCCCAGCGAAGACTGTCTGTCTGTCTGTCTAGTTGAAGCTGCGCTGATGAAACGTCGCTGTTTCTCAGACTTGTGTTTGCTTCATTGGCCATCGAGGGCTGATTGCCATGGTTACCAGGCCAGCTCAGACACAAGCAGACACGACAGGGTTGCCGAACCGGGCCAGAAACATGTCAAAATCAACAACACATCAATCTGCCAATCTCTCTCTCAGACATTTTTCGACCACTCCAACTGAGCTCAGGCTCAAAAGTGAATCCCACTCCCTTTCTCTACTCTTACTCCTCCTCTCACTTGTCTGTCTTGTCCCTTTTCCCCTCTCTTTGCCGCTTCGGCAACTGTTAAGAAACTTAATGAAAATGGATTTTTAGTTTGCCGGAGTCCAGCACAGAGTTAGTTACTGTCCAAGGATTGTTGCATGTTGCTAGTTGCATGTGCGGCAGGCTGCAACTGCCGAAAACATTGCAAATTGATTGCCAATGTATTTTTCCAAATATATCACAACTCAAACAGCTGACGTTGCCCATAAAAGCTGCTTGCTATGGCACTTGCCGGGCTGTAACACTCGAGTTCATTAGTTCAAAAAGCTATAACTTCTTCTATTCTCAACAGACTTCAAAGATTTGCAGCTTGTTTAATTCACAAAATATTCAAGTAACTAAAAAAAATTTCATAAAAAATTCTACAATTTTTTTAGTAGTAAAAAACCTTTAAATATGTTTGCTAAGAACTTAAAGCTCTCATTCGCATAATTTATGCGAAAACAATTAAAAGAACACCCCCTAAACTGCCATTAACTGTAATGTCTTTGAAAGCCCGACTAAAAATACCCAGCTATTTGCAAAGTACTGCAAACATTTGCCTAATCTATCAATTAATTAGCTCTTGAGGCCTATTCAATTACAAGTCGCTTCGCACCCTTTTTATTGCTGGCTAATTTCGTTGATTGGCACGAGGCGCGTTAATAATGCTCAAAGCAAACACACAAACAAAAGACGAAGAGGAAGAAGAGACTGCAAATACGCAGAGCACAAACAGACAAACACAAACACGAATGATAACAAAAACAAATGCAATTCCGGCGACATGTCAAGCCAAACAAAAACAATGTCAAATGTCAAATAGAAACGTAGGTGGCAATGTTTGCATGCGTGTGTGTGCGTGTGTGTGTGCGAGTGTGTGGTGCTATTTCCGTTTAGTTATTTGTTGTGCTTACGCCTCGTTTGTGCTGAAAAATAAACAGAAACCCATTTGATATCTATTGACGTGCCACGCGGGACGAGGTGAGGCAAGGCGAGCCGGGGCGAGTCGCTTGTGCCAGGCAAATGTTTTAATTAAAGTTGTTCGGACGCATTTATCAGATGCAGACAGGACATGCCATAAGCCCTGGCCGAGCGTTGCACCTGCGCCAGAGGGAGAGAGAGAGAGAGAGAGGGCAGCAAAAAATAAAACACATAGCAGCTGCAACTGTTTTAGAAGCGCCCCTCGAGCCCGGCCGCGCCTCGAACTCCGCCTGCAACTGGCGGAGCTGAACAAAGGAGCACCAGAAGGAGGAGGAGTACCTGTTCCTGCTACTCCAACTGGGAGCAGCCATGTTTTACTGTTAATGGACTTTCAATATTTGCAGCAGGAAGTTATGGCAGCTGGATTTATGTCCCTATAGCTTTCTGCATCTATCGCCCCCAGCACCAGCGCCGGCACCAGTCTCCGGCTTTAGTTGTCTGTCTGTCCGGCCCGTCCGCTCTTTAATTATTGAGTGCCATTTGATTAAAAACACAAAACCAATGCCAGCACAAATTTGTCTGCACATAAAGTGAAAAAGTCACAAAAGCCAGCGAGTTATTGTCGTGAATACCAAGTCGAATGCTGAATACGCTACCAAGTACTCGAATGTGAACTGCTAAGTGAGCACAAGGAAGTACCTTTAATGATTGCCATTGCTTGCTACTTCGAACTGTATTCAAACAGATGTGAGAGCTCACACACCCTGCCCTGTTAGAGTGTATCGAGAGCATCGAGAGCAGCTTGTGCATGTGTGGCACGTACGATATATGACAGGAAACCCATGAAGTAGCATGTGCAGGTGAAGAGCCGCGTAGGTAATCCTCCCCCAAGCAACTCTAACTCCCCCACACACACACAGACACACACTTGACTCGAGCTTACATTAAATAAAAAGGAATTTACGTCTTTGGCCATAAACTTGAAATGGCAAATTGCAAGCACGTTAAACAGAATCAAAGTAAGCACCTAAGCGGCTTATGCAAAAGTAAAACAAACCAAAATTCCAAAAAAATTTCTTGTCTTTCTCCATTTCTTCCACTTTTCTCTTTCTATTTGTTGCTGCTGCTTTTTTTTGCATTTCATTTGCCAATCCGAATCTAGTCAATAGGCAAAAGTGTTAAGTAAAATTTGTCTGGCGTTTATGGAGCGTAACGAAAGTGCACAAGGAGTGTGTGGAGTGCACATACCCTGTAATTGTATAGGAACTTAATGCATATAAGAGTTCAATATATTCAAGTTCACAGATTACTGTAGCAACTCTAGGGTATTCCCAGTTGAAAAAAGAAGCTACTGCAGCTCAGACAGAAGTAAAAGCAAAAGTTTAAATTACTTTTCGCTTTTTTGGGCTTCGTGAAACTTCAGCGTCGCAAGATTAATGCAAAAACGCGAAAGGGTGAAACGCCAAAGGGACTAATACGCTTGCAATGAAGTCGTCACTGTGCAATCTTTGCTCTTGTTGCCAGCGCAGCTCTCAATTAAACTTGAATGGAGTGAATGGACGACACATTGAGTGCCGAAACTTGTGCCAAATTAGCATAGCGAAGCTGCAAAGAGATTTCCCTTCAACTTTAAAGGTATTCAAGTTGAGTTCTCGATGGCGTCTAATTAATTATCTCAGTTTCCCTAGCACTTTATACAACCAGCAGATACTTTAAGAACTTCATCAAATGGCAAGGCAGCTCCACTGAACAGTTGGAGAGACAGACAAAGCGAACTCTAGCGTAGCTTCATAGTCGCTGAGTTTCCTTTTGAAGTGCTCCAAGCAGGCACACAAAAGACTCACCGAATAGATAAACAAAACTCCATGGCCACAAACACATGCAAATACAGTCGTATTAGGTACGTATGTGTGTGTCTGTGTGTGTGTGTGTTTCTATATCTCACTGGCAGTTTTTACTTGGAAAGTTCATTCGTTCGTTAATAATTTTCTAGCTGGCGGCAAAATCGATACTTCACTTAAGATTTTGCATATAAATACGAGTAGCGATTGGCAACGACAAAGGGCGGGGTGAGGGGCGTGGTGGGACTCCACTCCGTTCCGCGCACATTTTGTCAAGCGGCAAAGCGGCAAACTTTTCCAGTCAAAGTTATATGAAGCGACAGCTTATGCCGATAATGCATGCACAACACAACGAAGGCGACGCAAGATTTAGCTATAAAAACTTGTTGTTGATCAGCCGGAAATGCGAGGCGAGCTATACCCTGGCAAATACTTATACAGGATATGCCACTCTTCTACAGCATATGCTGCCGTCCGTAACTGTCTCACCTTGGCGCGGGTTTAATTATTTTCTGGGCTTGCCGAGTGTTTGAGCAGCCCTCGAAAAGTCGGCACTAACTCGTTGAAGGCGCAAATATTTGCCAGGCAATTAAATGTTTACGGCCAGTGTATACATATATTTTTATTATCTTTCTTTTGGCATTAATCATACGCCTCGTCGGTCCGTCAAGGCACGACAGAAAACCGCAACGGCAAATGAACTCGAACTCCCCCGAGGGCGCAGTGCACTTGCAACGGCAGTTGGAGTTGGTCCTGCAATCCGCTAATGCGATTTGCAGCCAAACACTTCAAGCGGTTCGCTGAGGCGGCTTAAATGTTCTGCGCATGTGTGTGTGTGTGAGTGTGTGTGTGTGTGAGTGTGTGTGTTGCCGCACGGCAATGAGCTAATTAATTAACATGGCTGTGACTGTCGCTGTGCGAGTGTGTGCTATAAAAGTCAATTAATAATTTATATACACATTACACATACCACGCATTACGCATACGCAGCGTTGCCAGCATAAAAATTGACAAGCTCCGACGAGCGAGCGAGTCGCGCATTTATTTTAATTACCTGCATAACAGTCAAACAGCCAAACAGGCGAGCAGCACGACAGCACGACAGCAGGGCCAAGAACAACAGCAACAACAATTGGCATGGGGCACATTTCGCGACATGTTTCGCACATTTTAATGGCAAATGGAAATGTTGCGTATACGACCCGTATGCGCACACGTGTGTGCTACCCTCCCTCCCATGTGTGCGTTTGTGAGTGAGTAACTGAGTGTGTTTGCGGCCCCTGATGGTGCCAATTTACAATTTCATAAATATAAATTGCTTTTAAATGTTAAATAAAACAATTAAAATAGGCGCACGCACGTGAGGCGCGCACACAAAGCGATTATGGCCGAGCAGCTCATAGAAAATCAACAGCATAACGGATTTGTGTTTGCATATTATGGCTGGCGCGTAATTAAATTATAGTATGTTATGCACGCCCGAGTGTGTGCAGTTCAATTAGAATTATGATCCTATCGCCTGTGAATTTGCCAGATTAGAAGAGCCTCGTAGAGCGCAAGTCAAAGGCAGTGCTATGAAACTGATAATCATTTTGCATTTAGATATAGTTGTGATATTAAGCTAGGTGCAAGTTGATTTAAATAATGGTTTATAGTTGTACAATAACATATACATTTTAAGGAGTTTAATTGATGATTCAGTGTAGTTGAATGAGGTAAAGGGAAGTTTGCTTATTTCTGATCTTATTCAATTGAACTTTGAGTGCAACTTAAGCACTGTAGAGTATTCTAAAAGGTACAGTATATTTATATATAAACAGCATATTTAAGTATACTGAAGTAGAGTAAATTATATTGTTGTATAAAGCATAGTACATTATTCTACCTCAGCATAGTTCCCTTCTAGTTTTATTTCCATCCATGATTGAGCCACAATCATTCGAAGTCAACATTTTGTTGTGCAGCTTACAGCGGCTTATGCGCACTAACACTAATGAAACCCTCTAGTCTGACACCCCTTATAGAGCATTGTTATATGCAGCATAGAACGCGGCTGCATTTACTCATCCTCATTGTTTGACGATGCATCGAATGCATCATTAAATAGACACTGCCAGGGGGTGTGAGAGTGCATTGTTTATATTCTGCTATGCGTGTCATTGTGTGTCTGTGTGCGAGTGTGTGCACAGCGATTGTTTTGTTTAAACAGTGTTAGTCGCTGGAACAATAAAATAGGCGTAAACCACAAATAAGCACACAATTGCTATGGATTTTACGTGTGGTTGCCTCCTACACACGCCCACAAAGACAGGCACACACACACACACACACCGAGAGACAGGCAGATCTATTCAATATTTGTGCACTCTGCACATTTAATTAGTTCCGTGCGACAGTGTAGCAACAATTTAGTCATTAATTATTTGGCAAACGCGCTGCGCATCCCGCGGCGAGAAGCCAAATCGATTTAGCCATTGAAAAAGCGTTTACACACAGCATCAACAATTGATCAACCACTTTCAATATATACTATATACTCGTATACATTTTATAGTTGTTGCTTTTACTTTTTAGTGTCCTTGAACGAGGCGTGGCAGGGGGCGGGGACAGCTATAAAAAAAGAGGACATATGCAACAATTCGTTGGCATTTTTATTCGCATGTCGCCATAAATCTTTGCTAATAAAATTGTATAAAAACAAGTGGAGAGGGAGGAGCACAGTCGAGTGTAGTTGACTGCGTGATGCCCTGTAATATGAAGAGAGATTTCTATATATAAGTTACGCTCTAAAACAAAAATTAAATACATTCTGATAACATTAAAACATGAAATATATTTATTTTTATTCATTTTTGTTCTTATTATTTCAACCTACACCATTTATGTATAGAAAATTTACAGGGTATTCACAAAAAGTGTAAAATATAGCTGTAAATATTGCTGTAAAAAATTGCAGATCACGCTAACGATTTTACCTTCTGGCTGCAGAGCAACGTAAATTGATTTATGCACATATGCAATATAAATAGTTAATGAATTTGGGTCTGCAATAAATCGCATGCGACAAATTATATTGAGAGGCAGTGGGAGAGAGAGATACAGAGAGTAAATATATCAATTTCTTTGACGAAATCAATTGCAAATTGAGCTTTAATAGATTTAGGCAATGCAAATGAGCCTAGAACTCAACTGGACTCGGAGAGTGCTATTAACTCGGCTCTGCTGCACTTAACTAATCGATATTTAATGACAAAGCATAGCCACACCCAAATACATCATGCACACACGCACACACACAATGGCACGCGCAGCACATACATCATTGTCAATGTCAAAGTGTCAAAGCAAACTTGCACACACACACACACACATACAGCCACAAAGTCGGGGTGCCAAGCACAATAACCCAGGCCACTTTCAGGACTTGCAGGACCTTCAGCCTTTTTGCATGCCACGCCCTCGTGGCTTGGCATTTATGATGTTCCACGCCGTACGCAGTAAGCAAACTGCAATTTGCACACAGAAAACTTTTCCAGCCCGCCAAGGGGTGTGTGCAAGGGGTGTACAAGGGGTGTACTTGCAGTAAGTTTGCAGCAAACAGCAAACAATTTGAACTGACAAAGTCCTGCGATAAAAATTGCTTAAGTACTTTAGTTGCGCTTCGAATGCAGCAGCAGAATGAGTAAAAGGCAAAACAGAACAGCAGAGAACAGAACAGAGAGAAGAGAAGAGGGAAAGAGTGAAAAACTGAAAAGTTTATTAAACAAACAGGTAAAATCTGGCAGAAAAAGAGCCAAAAGTTGCCACTCAGCCAGATTCGAATCGGACGAAGTGTGCAAAAAGGTCAGTGTACACAAAAAACATATACAATATATGTACATGTATATGCATGTCTGTATGTATGTGTATTATGAGTGCGTGTGTGTGTGTGTATCGACTGGCATATGTCCTGTAGCATATGCCACGTCGCGCTTCGCTGCTCGTTCTCGTTTGATTTGTCTGCCTCGCTGCAAGTGCTGATGAATGTGGAGGGTGGCTGCATCCCTTGAAGTACGATATATGTATGCGAATATCGTATATTTTGGAGCATTCACTGGGTATCTGCTGGCTGAGTGTGCACTTCATGCACTGCAACGTGTTTTTTGCTGCGTGTGGAATGAAAACTTTGTCAGCTTTTTGTGCCGATTTTACCTTGCCAGCCTGTCGCTCTGTTATTCTTGTTGGGGCTGGGGTGGCTTAACTTTGACATTGGCCGTGGCCAGCACCATAAATCGCTGTACATATGTATATACGATATATAGAAGGTAAATACTTATGCCGGCGATTTCCATCATTTTCTATTGTACTTTGAGCTGCGTCGTCAATTAGTCTGTGACTGGTTTGTGAGTGCACTCATCATTCATTTGCATATACTCAGAGCAACTGTGCTTTGATTTCCCTTTGAAGTCGGGGACACTTTTGTGCCGAGTTCTTTGTGCCTGCAGAGCTCTGCTAAGTTGATGCCTCCTCCTTCTCCTTTTGCAGTGCAGTACATTACGCTATATCTACCCTCTCTTTCGCTCTACTTCCGTCTCTGTCTGCAAATGTAAGCGTTTCAGTATTGATTTCCATTTTTATTAACAATCATTTAAATGCAATGAACTGTAATACAATGCGCTGCACTTGAAGTTATTTTCCCCGGATTTTTTTACATTCTTTTTTTATGCGCTGTTTTCATTTTATTATTTTTATTTTTATTTGTATTTATTCGTTCTGCTGATGCTGCTGTTGTTGTTGCTGCTGTTGTTGCTGCTGCTGTTGTTGTTGCTGCTGTTGTTGTTGTTGTTGCTGTGGCTGTAGTTGGCGTTTCATGGCTGATTTAACCTGGTCGGAAGGCGCCTAACAGCGTCACCGTTGTGCCAGTTATTGCTCTTGTTTCGTCTTCCCTTTCTTGTTGTTGTTACTACTGTTGTAGTTGTTACTGTTGTAGTTGTGGTTGTTGTAGTTGTGGTTATTGTTGTTGTGCGTTTTTCATATGTCAGTGGCGTAAATGAAAACGCAAACGGGGCGTATGATTAATGTGGTTTACATATGAAAACGACTGGCAATGCCATGAACCACGTTGCGGCAAACGTCTGTCCCTGCATCTTGCTATCTCTCTCTCTCTCTCTCTCTCTCTGTCTCTGTTGTTGCTGTCGCTGCTTCTGCTGCTGGCGGCAGTGCTTATTCAATAATTTATAGCTGGCAGCCGCAGCCACTTACAATGTCAGAAAAATATGCGCGAAATGTGCATAAAAGTATTACACGCCGACTTTTGTTATTGCCACAGCGCAGTCTGATCCCAATCAGACACACACATACACAGACACACTCAGCTAACAATCCGAAGCTGAGCTTTGATGTGGTTAACAGCGAGAAAGAGTATTGTGTAGCACAGTGTGTGGCACACACTCCACGACGGGAACAGAGGCAAATGGAGATTGTGCTCTGGCTGCGTCGCACTTGAACTTGTCAATTAGCTGTCTCAATTAATTTATTATACTTCTTTAGGCACCGCAAATACCAGATTAAGCGCAGCGAGTGGGCAGCAGAATCAACATAGAATATATAGTTGCTCACGAGCTGATAAGCCCTGGAATAGTATGACTGATAACAGAAGTCTGCTGCGCGTTTTGTTTATTTCATGAATTGAATTCGATTGAGCTAAGCCGGAAATTATTTATAAGGCAAGTGAAAGCGAAATCTGACAATGTTTAATGCAATTTACGATATAGCAGAAGCATAAATAAACACATATACGATATACAGCACTTACGATTTATATGCAATACTTCATTCATTACTGTAGAAGATAATCTGTACGATAAATCACAGCATTAACTATACAATATGCCAGGCAAAGTGAAACTGTCTACTTGGCTTACTATAGAAAATAAGAAGTAGGATACTTATTAAAAACAATTTATTACGAAGTGTTTTCTATCATGTAACATGTAATATACATGCATAAGTATTATTCAGTATACAATGAAATGTACAATACGATTTACTTTACGATATATCCACTTTAAATGCATGCGATGATTAGCAGTATGTTTACTACCTCAAAACAAACTATCGTTACACACAAAACGCTGTAAAATTAGATACAGCAAACGATATACACAACAACAGTTTGAAGAATATACTAAACACTATACTAAACGATATAACAAAAGATATACCAGCAATAGTCTTCGCTATATATATATGATAGTATATAAGCTATACACACTATACAATATATCAAATGGAGGGGCATATGATATACCATACAATATACCATATTATATGCCAAACTTTATACCATAAAAATACCAAATTATATGCCAGATAATATGGCATACCATACATCGTAGCTGACAGCATACAAAAACCAATATTATAGCACAAAGTTATGATATAAAATACAATAAAAATTGCAATAAGCAAAATCTATTCAATTTATATCAATACAATATCGCATGCAATACATATCAATACCATATATCGTAAGCCAAACATCGCATACTCTCATGCAATCGCATGCATACGATGAATGTGTATTGTTATTGAGTTTCATCCTCGTCTCCAGCACTGAGGCTGTGCCAAAGTGATAAGCCCCTTTCGGACTGGGCATGCCACAAAAATCAACGAGTCATTATCGTTAATGACGTTTTAATTGTGTGTTTGTGGCATGAACTCGAACCCGCAGCGATAAATCTCAGCGGGCGCAACAGCGCTCGAGAGTCTCCAGTCGCGACGACAGTTCGCAATGAGTGGCCAGAAGATCGGCATCGTAGGCAGTGGCCTGATTGGGCGTGCCTGGGCAATGCTCTTCGCGGGCGCAGGCTATCGCGTGCAGCTGTATGACATACTGGAGACGCAGGTTGCCACGGCGCTGGTGGAACTGCAAAAGGATTTACGCAGTCTGGAGGAGAAGGGCAGACTACGTGGTCAGCTATCGGCTGTGGAGCAGTTCGAGCTGATTAGCGGCTGCACCAAGTTGGAACAACTCGTCCAGGGGGCTGTGCATGTGCAGGAATGTGTGCCCGAGCAGCTGGCACTGAAGCGCTCGCTCTATGCCCAGCTGGACGAGCTGCTCGAGCCGCAAACTGTGGTGGCCAGCTCGACGAGCACCTTCATGCCGTCGCTCTACAGCGAGGGACTCAAGCACCGCGAGCAGGTGAACAGCTTCGAGTTGGAATCATTTCCAATGCTCATCTCTGTCTCAATCTCTGCAGATGCTCGTGGCACATCCGCTGAATCCACCTTACTACATACCGCTTGTGGAGCTGGTGCCGGCACCTTGGACCAAGGAGGAGCATGTGGAACGCACTCGCCTGCTGATGCTGTCCCTGGGCCAGCGTCCGGTGGTGCTCAAGCGGGAGGTGCAGGGCTTTGCCACAAATCGCATACAGTACGCCATCCTCAACGAGGTGTGGCGCCTGGTGGCCGGCGGCATCATTAGCGTGGCCGATGCGGATCGTGTGCTTAGCGAGGGACTGGGCCTGCGCTACGCCCTGATGGGCTCCCTGGAGACGGCGCATCTGAATGCACCTGGCGGTGTCTTGGACTACTTCCAACGCTTTGGCGGAGAGATCGCTGCCGTCAGCGCCACCTATGGCCCCACGCCGAATATGAGAGACGAAACGGAGACGCTGGCAGAGATTGCGCGTCAGTGCGAGCAGCTTGTGCCGCTCAGGGCACTGGAGCAGCGGCTTGCAGAGCGGGATGAGTTTCTAACGCGCCTAGCGACGCTCAGGCGGCAGTTTCCATAGAATTGATTGCATTGCTATGTTTGCTATGTTTGCATTTCCTGCCATTTGTGTTGATTAAACTTGCGGGGCAGGCCGTGTACCTCCCCCTTCCCCCTACCCACTACCTCCTTTGCTCCACTACCTTCTCTGGCCCCTAGCCTTTGGCCATTCCTCTGGCTCGTTGCGTAATTGGCGAGCGTCCGCTTTCAATTCATTTTCGCTGGCCGTGCATTAATGAAATTAATTTTGTGGCAACCGGAAACGTTGGCAGCCATCGCAGCCGACAACAAGTACGAGTACTGCGTGTCACATTTCCGCTTTGAGTTCGCCTTTCTCCACTCTTCTCCCTTCCTCCTTTCTTTCTGCTTCTTCCATTTCATTTCAATTTCAGTTTCGACACTTGACCAGCAACAACAACTCAACTCCTTCACCTGCTTAAAGCTGAACTCGATTGGCACAAAATTGTGCTTACTTTGCTGCAATTCGAGTGCAAGCTGAGTGAGAAGCTTTTACTAAAAGCTCAAAGTAATTGAATGAAAGCTGTTGAGCAGGGCAATTATTATTGGGAAGCGGTAGAGAGAGAGGAAGAGAGTGGGCTGAGACTGAACTAGATGGATAGTTAATTAAAAATAGAACTTTAACTTGCATGCGAAGATGAACATTTTCGTTGCTTAAGATAAAGCTCTTTAAAGCTTTTTATTAAAATTACAGAAAAATAGAAGAATTTTAATTTTTTTTTGTATTTAAAGCGCAAGAAAAGGAAATTGGTTAATGCGCTTTAACACTTTGCGGCTTAAGTTGGCATGCCTCGCTCTCTGAATGTGTGTGTGAGCTTTTATTAAAAGCATAAATCTGCATTAAGTGCGCTGTAGATACATGTAACCATACACACATACACACACACATACATATGTATGTAATCGTACGCGCTCATATTCATCTCATCACAAACATACATAAATACCCTGTAGCTATGCCCGATCAAGGGGGTAGCATGTCGGATGGTAAAGTACCCAGTAATATGAAAAAAGGTTAATTAATTTCCATCAATATACTCAATATATTATATATTTAATATACGTATATTTAACATATTTTAATTTAATATTTTCTTCAACAACAATTTCTTTACATGCAGGGTATCCTTAAGTCTAGCATCTGCAACCTGCACTCATGTTTTTTTCGTTCTCAGCTAGCCGACATAGCATTTTTCATTTTTAGTCGCATATTTTTTGTGCGCGCTTTTCTTTTCTTTTTTTAATAAACTCTCAGCTGTCTCTAAGCACATGTTCGCCCAGCCCATTCATCGCCACGCCCACACAACATAGACATGTAGCACATTCATAAACACTCACACACACACCCACACACATAAAACTGGCTGATGCCTGCGTTGTGTAATTTATTTTCCTTTCTACGGCACACAGCGAAAAAAAATCTGAATAAAATTGATTAAAAACCACTTTAATATAGCTCATTGTCGCATTTGCCTGCCACTTCCGGGCCTTATAAATGAGTTCTAAAGCCCGAAGATAAAAAGAAATGGAGAACAATTTCACTAATGATTTCACACTTGATTTAATTTAGAAAGAGATTTTTTTTATTTTGAAAGGGAATTCGCAAGAAACTTCTGACGAGATAAGGAAATTGTGAACATATTTAAACTGCAAACTAATTTGATTTATAAATACATATTATACTATATAATACTACACTGTATTTATACTTTATTTACTTCCTTGCTTCCTATTACTTAATCACAAAGTGAACTCAATTTCTCAAGACATTAAAACAAAATCCCCTTTGAGCAGCTGTGCAACAGAGACAAGCGATAAGGTACAGTACCTGCTGGGAAGTACACCCCATAGATCATTCCTATATATAAGAAAAAGTAGCCTAGGGTGTCACAGTCTGCACAATTAATAGCTGAAATGATTAATATTTTCTTGCTTTGCTTGATTGTAATCAGCTTAGATTGGTTCAATCTGGTTCTAGCAACAATTCAACCTCCTAAACTCTGGCCAAGTCCCCCACAGCGCAGGCCATGGAGTCCGTTCCAATACAATCCCAGCAAGCCAAAATTGTATGCTTAAAAACGCAGTATATAAATATACAGTATATATAGTATAGTGCATAGAGAAATCCCCCTAATGTAAGTAAGTCCCCTGTCTAACCAGATCTATATAACTCTGATCTCAGTTCGTTACTTCAACAGTCTATAATCCTCTAGCAAGATGCACAGTCGTATCTTCTTCTCACTCATTCTCATCATCGCCAGCTGGATTGGCCTAGGCCAGTGTGCGACTGGTCCCATTGGACACAGTGTGCCACCCCCAACACCCAGGAGCCTATCGAATCCATTTGGCTCCCAGCGCTACAAGGGCAAATAAATATTTTGAATTTATTCACTGAAATTGTTGTTAATTAAAAGCCAAATAAAAAAGTCCCCTCTAGATAAGCTGACAATGTAAATCCCCTGCGGGAAGAAACCTGCGAGTGCTGAGCACAGCTAAGTTTTCGTATAAAAGTCAAGCGCTGATCCCAGTTTTGACAGTTGGTTTTACACTTCCAAGATGCACAGCAGCCTCTTCTTCTTTTTGCTAATCGCTATCATCGCCTGCTGGTTTACACTGGCACAGTCCGCAGTCCACGGTCCTATTCCCATGCATCGTCCACCGCCACCGCCTGGAAACCAATGGAATCCCTTCAATTTCAATCCATCACCCTTCAATCCGAGTCAGCCACGGTAGTGCCGCGAATATTGAATAAAGAATCTCGAGTAATTCAAGATTGAAGTTTTGTACTAGTTAAGAGGGTACTACACAAGGAGGTGCTACACAAGGGGGTACTACACCAAGAGGCACTGCATAAGGATGTATTCTTTAAGAGGGTACTGCACTAGGGTGTACTGCACAACGGGCTTATACATAATGTACTATAAGAGAAGGTAATAGACAAGGGCATACACTAGGAGGTACTACATGAGTAGGTAGAGTACATGGAGGTACTGAGGAGTACTGCACAAGGGGTTATTGCACAAGAGGGTGTAGCACAAGTTGGTACTACACTAGGGGGTACTGCATTACGGGTTTATACATAATGAGGTACTACAAGAGAGGGATACTACACTAGGAGGTACTACATAAATAGGTAGAACACAAGGAGGTACTGCACGAGGGGACACTGCATAAGTGGGTGCACAAGAAAGTACTGAACAACCGGGTACTGCACAAGGGGAATAATCCACAAGGGGATACTGCACAAAAGGGTGCTGCACAAGGAGGTATTCCATAAGAAGGTACTGAACTAGGTGGTAATACACAAGGGGGTACTGCACAAGGAGGTACTGCACAAGGGGGTACTGCACGAGAGGATACTACACAAGGGGGTACAACACTAGGAGGTACTACACAAGGAGATATAACACAAGAAGCCACTACACCAGAGGTTCTCAAAGGTATTCCCACTTAAAAGCAACTCCTCTTTCTATTCCGACTTGTCAATACACCCAATCGAAGCATTATTAGGGGTATTCCAACAGCTGTTTAAAGTATTTCAATTGTGTTTACAGTTCGAAATATTGTAAACTCTTCTGGGTCTTATCTCCGCTCATTATTTGCATTCATTTTCCTAGCGCAGAATGTGAACTTTTGCAATGTTGGCAACTATCGATTTGTTGTTCGTGTTGTTACTGCTCCTACTGTTGCTAACGTTGTTGTTGCCATCGTTGTTGTTGTTGCTATCGTTGCTGTTGCTGTTGCTTCGGTCTAATAAAAAGTTCAAATTACTGCGCATCGTTGCGGTCAATTGTTAGTGTAAAATACCCCAAACAATTAGAAACCACAATTGCTGCCCCGCTCGCAACGTGCAACTTTTCATTTTTACTGGCACTTACTACCAGAGAGTGCCAGCCTGATCTCCCCTCCTCCCTTTCCTGCTTTCCCCTCTTCTCTCCTGCCTGCCTGACAGTCAGAGGAGCTGCCTTTGCTTTGCCTTGCCGGAGCTTGGCATCCCTTGCTGCAGTTGCAGGCACTCTTCCTGCTCCTTCCGCTCTCCATCTCGCACCCACAAATCCACAACAACTGCAAATGCAGTTTGAGGTTAATGCCCCAAGCCAAAACGTAGAGCGACTGCCATCCAGTCCCTGCCCCTTCTCCCGCCCGATCTGTGGCCCGAAATGGGCTACAACAACAGTTCTGGGTGCTGGGTTTATAAACTTGCTCAACATTCTGCCTGTCAGTGCATTTCGCAAATTCTTCTTCGTCTCTCCCTTTGGCTCATTTTTACTTTGCTTCTTTGTAGAGCGCTCAACTGCTTGCCACTCTTCTCTCCCCTCGCCCACCCCCTCTAGGCTATTGCCCCCATTGTCAAGTGAGGCGCACATAATGCGATTTTAATACTGATTTCCTGGGGCCAACTTCCGACTGGCTGGTCCCGTCATGTGCCGCTCTCTGCTCCCCATTACGTATGTATGTACGTCTGTCATAAGCCTTTAACTGTTTATTTGCCCATACATAGAGGGAATATATCTCTGCCCCTCATCTCCCCCTTATCATTCTCTCATTCTTATTCTCCTTCTTCCCTGACTCTCTGCAATCGCAACTGAATAATAAGTGCTTAATAGCTGACAACTATCGTGCAGATCTGCACCCCAGCTAGCCTCTCTCTCTCCCCCCCTCCCTTCCTCTGCGTTGCTCTTTCTCTGCTGCTGGTCAACTACCCTGTATACCATTTGTACCCAATTTTAAGCATTTAAGCCGCTTAACTTACTGACAAATTGCAATTTCGTATTTGTAGCAAATATTCTGCATCGAAATCGGAGGACTCTGCATAATTAGTGTGCTGCCAAAGTAGATAATGGCATACATTAGTGTATATAATAATAGTTAGGGTACTTAAAGGACATATCTATATAAAGATAGTTTGTTTATTTATATGGGATTATGCTTAGAGTATAATTAAGTTTTATAACAACAAGAAACCAATTCCCTAGAGGAGCAAACATTGCTCTCTCACTTCTCTGCTCCAAATCGCAGTTTTAACAATTATATAATAACAATATCAAATAAAACAAAGCAAACATATATAAAAATCTGTAAAGCAACCACAATGTCTACCGCTAGATGGCGCTTCACAACAGATGGAGCACTGCACGGGGCAGGCAGTTTGTTTTTTCGGTTATAAAAGCGCAACAATGGAATAGTGTGCGAAAGTTTATGTGTGTGTGTATCAGGGTGTTTGTGTGTATCAGAGTGTCTGTGAGAATTTGAGTCTGTGTGTCTATGTGTGTGTGTGTGCTTTTACAATCCTATTAAAGTATCAGACAATCTAATCACAGGCAGCTCAAAAGCCGCGCAACGCGCACACGCGCTAAACGTTGCCAAAAGGACCACAAAGAAAGCGATGGGGAGGGAGAAAAACATGATAGGAAAGGGGAAAGTGAAAAAGAGAGACGAAAGAAGAGAAAGGAGAGAAGAGAGAGGAGTGAAGAGAGAGCAGAGTGGGGCCAGAGGAAGTAGTTAAAGGCGGAGTTGTGGCTGTAGTTGGTGGAGTTGAGGCTGTTGCGTTGACAGCAGCACAGCGACACAATCAGATAAGAGTAACAAGCAACAACAATAACAATAACAACAACAACAAACAACAGCAACAACACGAGAATTACAAGCAAAATGTCCACTAAAACGAGCCAAGGCTGCTCTGCCTCCCCCTCTCTCTCTTGCTTAGTTGGTTTCAGCATTGTCTCGTCTCGGATTCGAAGGTCTCGTTGCTCTGTCTCTCCGTCCGACTGTGCTGCCTGATTGTTGGTCTGCGTCAGTTTAATTTGAATACACTTAAGTGTCCTGCGGTCTGCCAGGGCCGTCGCAAGAATTTCCAATTGAAAATCACTTCAAGTTTAATTTGATTGCCGCTGCGAGTGCCCCTGCCTGCCGAGTGTAGCAGGTACTGGCTTGACGAGCACTACCTCAGCAGACCTTCACTTTAATCACATTTCGCACGGCATTAATATTGATGAAAGTTTGCGGCGTTTGCATAAATTTTAGAGCTAAACGGGGGAGAAAATGCCCAAATGTGACTGGCAGTTTGATGAGATAAACACTCAGATATATAGTCAGTTAAGTTCGTCTCTTTACACGTGGATAAATGTAAATGTTATGCTTAAATAGTTATAAATTAATATCGTATATAAAAAGAGTTCCCTCACTTTTTGCAGAGTGTTCAAATTTGATAGATTCCCCAGATTTTCATTCCCAATTCCTTCTTAATTCACCAGGGTATTGGGCTTTAAGCCTGCCCGCACCAAGCTATCCTGTTTCGCTGCTTATTCTTTATGCTCTCTGCTCGCTGCTGAGGCGGTTTCATTACTTGATTATCTCGCAGAATCGTGCGCAAAGTAAACCAAAGAAGAAAGCGCAAAGGGCAAATGGAATGCGTTGTGAAGGCGCTGCAAATGTGCTGCAATTGTAAATAATGTGAAAAGGGAAACAGACACCGAGCCGAACTTGGAATACACTACACTGCATAGGTAAACAAGTGCATAAAGAGCCTGGCAAGACTTGTTGTAGCTTTAAGTTTACGCACTCCAAATGAATC
Source organism: Zaprionus indianus (assembly GCA_018904595.1). Classification (NCBI taxonomy): domain Eukaryota; kingdom Metazoa; phylum Arthropoda; class Insecta; order Diptera; family Drosophilidae; genus Zaprionus; species Zaprionus indianus. The sequence goes on along the minus strand of JAEIHA010000709.1, from coordinate 762,143 downwards.
ACTTTAAACGTGCTTCATCCAGTTGTGGTCTGTCAATTCCTGCTGCGCATCCTTTCTATTTCTAGGGCATTTGGTGGAGCGAGCAGTGGCAAAAAATTGGATTTACATTATTTACGGCATGTTGCACAGGGCGGCCATCGATAGACGTACATAAGCGAGCTATATAATATATCTGCTGTACATATTCATGCGATGCGATGCGATGCGATGTCTGGCATCGTGTTTGTTCTGCCTGCAACGTGACGTATACGCAACGTGAACAACAACAGCAGCAGCAGTGGAAGCAGCAGCAGCAAGAGAGAGGGAGGAGGAGAGCGCGTTGCATGAGGCAGGCCAACGGATCGGACCCTTTGGGGCAAGGAAATTAATTAAATTAAGTCAACGAAAAGTGAAACGGCATAAGCGAAAACGCAACACGGAGCACACACTCGCACCAACACACTCACACACACACACACACAGAGACACACACTCACACACACACATAGAGAGAGCACCGTTGTACGCTGGCTAGGGCAACAGGAAGTTTTGCCCGCAGGCTCGTTGTCAGGACGCGACGTCTTTGACATTCGTCGTTTGCCGGCTCCATCATCACTTTGATGCCACTGCCACTCCCACCTCCAACGCCCCCTCTCCGTTTCCCCTTTGGGGCCAGCGAAGCTCCTTTGGTGCGCAGCAAGTGTGGAACGATAAGCTCGCTTCGTTATAATCCTAATTAAATATTTAGGTTTACTCTATGGCTGTATTTACTTTTCCCCCGTTCCCCACACTCTTTCTCTCTCTCTCTCTCTCTCTTTGTTTTGTCTGCCTCTCTTTCGCCTTCCCTTTCGCTCTATCAGCGCTGATGTCGTGCACCCGATAAGCGCCTGGGTCACTTGGCAAGGGTTAATTGCATTAAAGTTATGACAATTGTCGACAAATTTGACGCTCGTGGCCAAAAGAAGTAGAAGAAGAGAACGAGCAAGGGAAGCAGAGGGTAAAGAGAAAGCGAATAGCAAAATCAACTCAACGGGATCTCTATTGTGCTGTCGCGAAACTAATTAGCCAGAGTCGAAAGCTCTATCTCCATCAGGGGTTATGCACGTGTACAAAGGGAAGAGGGAGAATGGAAAGGGGGTACGCCAAGGCTCTAGTACAAACTGTTATAGACATGAGGGAGGGGAGGACAATATGAGGAAGGCTAAGTGAAGTACTTAAATATGTAAATTGGATGGCGTCCTTAACCTAGAATATAGTGTACATTTCTATGATCTACTTGTCTGATTTCCATCACACTTGAAGAGCATATTTATGGTGTAGAATTAGCCACAAAAGTAGTATGCAGATAGAAAGTTTATAAGTGATTTAAATGGCAGGGTAATATATAGACTTATAGGGAATATATATATACATAAGTAATTAAACAGACTGCTAAACTAAATAAACTTTAGTCTAATAATAAAAACATCAACTCTTAATTTTGTAGTCATAGCTCTGAGTTAAGGTTTCCATTCGAACGGCCAGATCGACTTGACTGCTGTTGCAGATCAAGAATATATATATATTTTGTGGGGAGTTCCTTCTATCTATGTTGACAAGTAACACAAATTTATATAGAGTATATTTAATTATATATGTGTAAACTATGAAGTCTAACACGGCACTTTCAGTCAGCTCTGTTAAATGTATTTCAATATCTCAAATAAGTAGAATACGCTGTACAAGAATATATATACATATACATATATAATATATGCAACGCTAACTACGCACTGTTGCTTTTCTCTATTAAATGTACTTCAATGCCCCAAAATCTGATGTATGTTACCATAAGTTAACACTGCATAATGAACTCCAGTTTAAACACATGTAAATCTAATTTAAGGCTAAATCGTTTGGCTTTAAGCGCAGCCCTATGAAGCTGGAGCTCATCTGAGGCACTTGTCTAATAAAACCAATTTAAGCTGAACACCCTGACCAGAGTCTGGGCTACTCCTGACTGCAGTCATGCCTGGCCAAGCTGTCTAGCGTGCTTCACTCCCTCCCCTCTTCCTTCTGCTTCCTCCCTCTGCTGCGTGTTATCTCTGGCTTTGCTTTGCCGCACTTGAAGCAGCGCGCAATTTGTTTTAATCAACAAAGTCAAAAAGGGGCACGTAGCGGGGCATTGTACAAAAATTAAATAAACTTTGCGTTGGCCCAACAATTTGCCCAGTGTCTAGGACCACGCCCACCCCAATGCCGCCCCAGCTAGCACTCGCTGCCAGCAGCAACAGTCGCCGCAGTCAGCGCTCGAGATGTCTGCGGCTTCGTGCGGTGCCAGACAAAACGCTGACAGGCAGCCAAATCCCGAAGAGCAGCAGAGTAGCAGAGACGTGGAAGGGGGGGAAGAGAAAGAGCAGGAGGATGGCACTGGACTGGACGTGCCTGTCCAGGCGGGTGGTGGCGCTGCACTTGCAATGGCTTCCACAAACAGTTGCAATCAGTTTCCATCTGACATCCTTTAACTGTTTAATATTGCAGCAAAATGAGAAAGAATTATCCACGCTGCCCTCCCCCTCGTTCTTTGTGCGGGCAGAGCAAACAAATTAAGCGAAATGAACTCGTAATGCGAACTGCACGAGTTGGCAAACAATTAGCGAGTACTCACTCGCAGCACTCACCCGCCGCACTCACTTTGCGTTCGCCATCGCATTCGTTTGTGGCGGCCAATAAATGAAAATTCCTAAGATGTCCATAAATTCTCACATTGCCCGCTGTGATATATGGCACCACAATCCAATAGAGGCCAGACAAATGGAGAATGTGTTGTGTTTTGCCAACAGTTTTTAGCAGATTGTGGTGCCCTAACTGCAGTAGGGTGTATCGATTACCAGAAAATATCTAAATAAGGAAGCAGAACTCGAGGCACTCTGCGCTTCTCTCTGATTGAATTATTCTTCTAAATCAAGTTATCTAACTTGAGCCCAACTTTCGCAGGGTATCAGACTGTCGTTATTAGCCCTCTCTTTCTCTTGCTTCTCTCTCTCTCTCTCTCTTTCTTTCTGTTTGTGATTATTGCGTTGTGTTGCCTTTCATTGTGTGTTATCAATAAAGCAAATTGAATTTGGTACAAAAAGTGTCACTCAGGTCGATCGAGATAAATGTCAACAGGACACAGGAGAGAAATCAGTGTGGCCAGCAGTAGAGTGAGGCAGAGACAGTGACAAAGAGAGTGAGAGAGATAGAGAGAGAGATGGAGAGACAGAGACCACTGCCCATTGTCGAATGTTTGATGAGTTTGTGACGTAGCATTTGAAATGGGCAAATTAAATTAATGTGTTAGATTGTCTGCGCTGCTTCCTCCGCATCGCATTGATAAATGAAAAGGTTGGGTCACAGGTCAAGCTAACGGGACCCCAGGCACCTCCCAGCAAGTTCATTGTTAATTTGTTGTGTCTGCTTTTTCACTGTGTGTGTGTGTGTGTGTGTGTGTCTTTCTTAACAACGGGCACACTGTGATTGTTGCTGTCAGCTTTTGTTGCTTATTATTTATCATCCGGTTTATTTTTTAAGCTGCCCTCGCTCTCTCTCTCTCTCTCTACTTCCCCTCGCACTCACTGCTGCAATGAATCACAGTGTATGTGTGTGTGTGTTTGTGTGTAGGGGCATAAGCATTGGGTGTGCCAATAGGTACAGCCACATGATTTATTATACGCCCAGCTATTGGTAGGCGTGGCACTGCCCAGAGCCAACATGCGCCTGCTTGTCGCACTAGACTAATGGTTGTAAGGAAAACAACAACAACAACTGAATCGATTGTTAACAAACTCATAAAACAAATCCTTGAAAATGTTTGCGGCCTCTGAGGCTGCCTGTTTTATGTTGACTATTAAAAATTTATTGTGCCTGCGCAAGTAATAAATATGTATATGTGCCTTATACATACTGATTCTCTAAACATAACAATGTTATAGTATATAAATATTAAATATTATATTGTATTTATTGTATATTTACTCATGTTGTGAATGCAAATAAGAGCAGCCTTCAGCTTTGGCTTCGTTTTCAATTTGCAGTTTGATATTAAACATTGTTTTATATATTTGTATTTTAATTTAAATATTATACACACTATATAATTCTTTGCTTTATATTATACTAAGACTATTTTAATTACTTCCTTCTTTATCTTTATTTAATTAATTATAAACACAAGCTAAAACTCGCATGCAATAAAGAACATTTTTAGTCCCTGCAAACTTTCTTAAATGCCCCTCAAAAAAACTGTCTCGTAAAGCAATTTGAGCGCAATTAAAGCCACATAATTTTGGTCGGCCTATGCGGCTCGTTGCCTGCTAGACGTGTCTGCATTTTTGCCAGCCCCTTTAGTCCCTCCTCCCCCTCTTCGTGGCAGCCTCCTTGGCTGTCCCTGACATTGTTGGCGTTGGCTAAAAATTGCAATGTCATTGTTGCGAGACAGCGGGCGGTGTAGAGCAAAAACCATGTGGCTAGTAATTCATTACCCCAACTGCCGTGCACACCAACACACACACACACACTGGCACACAACAATTGCACATGGCCGCCGACGCCATTTAATGTGCAAACAAAAGGCGTTGGCACCGCAAAAAAAAAGAGGAATGAATCGCTTGTCCAATATTATGAAGTATTTGTAAAGTGCAGACGGCGCACAATGGCAACAGAAACCGAAAAAGGAGAGAACGAAAAGGGAAAAAGGGACAAGCGAGAAAAACTGCGCTCTATGCTAAAAGTTAAAATAACGAACGATAATTAATGGAATGACAACATAAAGCAGCCAACAATTTCAACGGGTTTCCAATGCGCTTGCAGACGTTAGGAGTCGCCAGGGCTGGGCACTCCACCTCCACTCACAACTGGCTCCATTCCTCCCTCTTCCCCCACTCCCCCTCCCCGGTTTCTACTCTGCAGCTTTGTTGCAGCTGCGGCGTGTGAATGTTTATCGCAGTCGGGGCGCGAGAAAAAAGATGAAGCGGAAGCAACGCCAATGCCATGTGAATGCTGTGGCACTGTGTGAATGCGAATGAATGTGAGTGAGTGTGAGTGAGTGTGATTGTGAATGTGCATGTGAACGGGAATGGTTTCTGGACAACCGGAAATGCATTGTTTCACGCGCAATTTCATTCGGGTATTTATTATGCCAAGTGTGGCGCAGTGTGGCGAGAAGAAGTGCCAGAAACAGCATTTCATTAATGCAAAAGTAATCAAAATAATTAATGAAGAATATCGCCGTGGGGCTGCCCAAGTGTCTGCGGTGTTTAGGGTGCAATTTCCAAAGGATTCAACAGTAATTCCAGAAACATTATTCAACCTAGTCTAAAGCATATTTACTCTTGCCTTAATAACTGTGGCTAAGGAAGACATGAGTAATTTACTATGAAGTAGCATGACTGTAATTAAGTTAATATTGGTGAACAAATACTGAATTATTACAGTGCATTGTGGTTTGTCTGCCATTATTAAATTGCACTTACTGCCATTGCATGCTTCCTGACACGCAACAATAGCTCAATGGGCTTTAAACTATTGACATTGATGAAATAATGAACATTTCATAGAAAAAAATTCGATTTGAAGCATACTTTGCGAGGCAATGAGCAAGTGCAAGTGCAAAGAGAAAGTGTAGCCAGATACTGTGGCAAGGCTGTCATACAGTCATTCCCGCTTAACTGTAGCTTTCGTACTTGTTTTACTTATATTATCAATTATGTAAATGCACTGGCATAACATGATTTCAGTCAGTTTTGGCTGCAGCACTGACTGGCGTTGCATTTATTAGCCAAATATCATTAGCGTAGCGTGGCAACAACAACAGGGACTGCAGCAGCTGTTCGACAATCTCGTGCTCGGCAACTTAGCAGACATTCTGCTACAGCCGCACAACAGTTTTCAATTTGCACAACAACGGCAGGTGGAGCGACTGAGGTGGCTTCCTTTTTTTTCGGGCCACACCAAACAGCAGGCGACAAGCTGGTTGAGGAAGTTTGCTTGGGCGGGTAGGGGGTAGGTGGAGAAGCTGGGAGGAAACGCGGTTAAGCGCACAAGCAGCGCCGCGAGCAATGAAACCAAAACAGGCGACGACGAGATGACGACGATGTTGACGATGTGGTGGCACTTATTCTACATGTTTTTTGCAGTTCCCTTCTTGTTGTTGTTGCTGATGAGGAAATTGTTTTGAAAATTACAAATAGCGGTAGAACAAGCAGCAGACATGTACACTTATATAGTATACACACACACACACGGACATACATACAAATGTGTGTAAGTTAAAAATTGTTCGAGGAAAAGTTGCAGCTGCTTTCCCCAAGTTTCCCTCAACTCAAACATGCGTTAAATGATCGGATAAAAGAGACAATATATGCACAGAATAATGCAGATAAAAGACATATTAAAACATTGCACACTATGCATGATCTTCATCTGAAACGACGAGCATCATTCACCGTTTCCACCTTTAAGGTCTTCCAGGTGTTCAAGCCAGATATTTGAAGACATCGCAAGTAGGCCACAAAGTCGCCATAGGTAAAATCATTGTCGGACTGATCGTTATATCTGTGATAGAGGCACATCGGATGCATGATAAAGGGCCGCCAGACAGGTCGCTTTATATGCAAGGCTTCGTAGAGCTGACCATATACTTTGGAGCCATCGTCGTGGGTGAGAAATAGATGAATTGCACTGAGAGAGAGAGAGACAAGAGAGAAACTGTTAGCTTAGTTGAAAAGAGAGAACTCATCTAGAGCATACAAGGCTTTACGAAGCAACTCCACGAAAACGGGATGTCCAACAACCAGATCGACCGCCGGCTCATTTGTGCCCGTCTGCAACTGCCTGAGGTACTGGGTGGGAAGCTGTGCAAGTCGCACACTCTCCATGATGGGTTCCAGGTACTTGCGACGTCCGGCCCAGTCGTGGGTAAGCCAACGCACCGCTGCGAAGAAGACCTCCTTCTCACTGTTCACAGCCACGTCAGCGCTGAGCAGACTGCAGACGTTCTGCGGCGGCAGAAGCAGAAACTCCTTGCTGGCCACCAGAGTGAGAAAGAAACACTGAACACGTCGCAAGATGGTGGTGTCCAGGCCACGATAGCAGGCCAGTGCATGTATGCTGCTGGCATCCATGGCCACCTTGAAGGCACGATCCTCCTTAATGCCCTGCGGCAAGTCCAGACACAGCCACACCTGACGCGACAGTGCCTGGACCCGCAGGAATGTGGCTGCCGCCAGCACCGCCATGAGATGTGCACAGTCCAGCACAGTGTGCGACTTCTCCATCCAGGCGCACAGCGTTGCCAGTCCCTCGTACGGCACCTGATCTTCGGGCAGGTGCAGCTCATGCAATCCATTCTTCAGCTTGTGCTCTGCCCACTCCGAGTAGCTCATGAAGAGCGTGCGATTGCAGTGCAGCTTCCTTGGGCCCAATCGCACTACCAGATCGTTGGACTTGCACTGCTCCCAAGTCCGCTCAAGCAGTGTCAGCTCTCCATCCCGTTTCTCCATTCTAAATCGCCTGAACGAAGTCTGCCACGGACTTATCTGCACAGGTCCAGAGTACTCCAAGAGAGGCTTCAACTCTATGCTCGGCTCAGCCGGTAGTATGTCGTGCTCCGACTCCATATAAAGGTCCATATTTCGTAGAGTTCTCACACAGTAAATTTTGAAATTGAATGTGTAAAATAAATAGAAAACTTGTGCTAAGTAACTTAGATAATGAAACAATGTGTAAACAAAGTCTGCATGTCAAAATGTTCTCTTTATAAATAGAAATCAAAGAGATTCCGCCTGAATTAGCAGCTCATTCTGGTGTCTAGACCGTGTTTATTGTAACATCAACGCAACTAGAGCTTCAATTATTTCGCAGTTGCGTTCACAATTTCCATTTCCACTCCTGGCTAATCCAGGTGTATTCAAGATGCCAGAACACAGACAGACTTGGATACCTTCGCACAGGTCTATTCAGTCGCAGCTCCTTGCTGGTCGCTTACACTTTGGGCAATTAGACGCACAATGGTCCCCAAATTATGCAACATGGCGCGACAAATTCAATTTGCTATGCCCCAAACACGTGCGCAACAACAGCAACAACAACGACAATAATAACAGCAACAAAGCGCGGCTTCTCAAACGCACGCACACAGACAGGGACAGAGGCAGACAGGAACGGGAGCAGGAGCGGGAACAGGAGCAGGCAGCAACAGCAGCCGAGCGACACGTCGAAACTTGTTCAAAAATCCCTGGAGAAATTAGTTTGATTTATGTTGAGTTTCCGGTGCAAATAAATTGCCAAGTTTACAGGCACTCGGACACGGCAAACGGGATGCGGGACAGGAACGAGGCGAGGCAGCTCGCAATGCCGACGCATAATTGATAATGCGAGTGGCGTAGAAAGCCGCCGCCAGTGGCTAACGGGGCTAAGCTGGCTGGGGGAGCTGTTAGTGGACAAGCTCTGCATCAAATTGACACCGAATGGCGTCATAAACGTGACTCATCAGGCATAAATGACAACCCACAGACTGAAGTTAGTTTGCGCATACAAATCTGAAAGATAAATATAAATAAAACAGAATAAAATAAAATGCAAACAAATAACTCAACTTCTGTCTCAGTTTCTCATTCATTCCATTCAAATTTCATTCATTTTTCAGTAGAATCTTCTCGTTATTTAAATTCAATCTTATCAATTCGATCTTCCCCCTCGATAACCCATTGCACTATTCGCTTTAATCCCCGGGCCCAACGGTGTCTGTCAGTTGTCAGGTTAAAAATCAAAATCACTGGGCTCTATAGGCAATTGGAAAACCTCAAAATCAATTAATTTTATTGGGTCTCCTGGTTTATTCTTTTTCCAACGATAGCAAAAACTGAAATGTCATTGTGGTGGAAAACTATTCGGTTGCTGCACCAACAACAATCGAGGGTGGAAGAGAGAGAGAGGGAGAGGGTAAAAAGAAAGCTTATTGGGTTTGCAGGTGTGCATAAAGTGATTTCATTTTGTAAAATATCAATACAATTTGTGAAGAATGTTCAACAAATTTAAACAAATATTGTACATAAAATGTTTGCAATTCACAGTTGTATTTTTATCTAATTGATCAATTTCAATATTCGATATTCGGTAAGGGCATCAAAGTATTCACTTCCGGCATCCGTTTTCGGGGCTGAATTCCGGTTCGTGTTTTGGTTTTTCTGCCTTGCTCCTCTGTTTGTCATTGGTCGTCTCCTCTGACATTGACAAAAGTGCAAAGGATTAAAAGTTCTGCCCAGGCAGGACAACACACACACACGCACACACACTCACACACACATCAAGCCGTAGTACACAGAGACACCTTTGCGGCCGGCAGTGGCAGAGGCCGAAACGGACTCGACTGCGGCTGAGTGAGAAATTGAAGTCACGTAGTTGTGTGCAAATTTTTTTGTACCGTTGACACTAACAGTTTTTTCGCACCCAGTAGGGTGACTAAAAAGGAGTGTACACAAGTGAGTATACTACGTTATTTCGCTCAGCTTATAGAAACATTTAGATATACCATATAAGATAATATTATATTTTGTTAGGTTATTGATATAACATAAATAATATATATATATATAAAAATATATATGTTGTGATTTAAATAAGGTATCCTTCAGTCTGCTACAGAGATTGGCATTTCTCTTGATATTTTCCTTTTTTACAGCTTCTTTTTTCTCCATTTTAGGTGCGCTTTTATTTGGTTACGTTGCTAAATTTAATTTTTGTTTAGTGGCCGCACTGTGATGTTATGCTGATTAAATTTGCCAGCATTTACGTGATTTCAATGCGTAATTTATGCCAGCTGCCACCTAGTCGAACCCCTTGTCTGAGCTTGGCGTTGCCATATGGGTTGGCCGTGGCTGGAGCCCAAAACTTTTAATTAGTTTAGTGTCATCCGCCGTCAACGGAAGGTTTTGAGTTGTTGCTAGGCAGCACTTTTGAATGGCCAATATGGATGATATTTTTAGATGCACCCTTCATCTGCCATCTTCACCATATTCTGAGTATTTCAAAGCTCTGCCCTGTTTACAGATTGCGCAGATACCGCGCCAGGGGTGTTTAAGTGTGTTTGCATGGAGCATAAAGCATAAAGCAGAAAGCTGTTGCACACTGCTCGGCACTGGCAATTGAGGTTATGCCAGAGGAGTCCGTTTGCAGTGGGTTTACTTTGAGATCTTATCACAAGTGCCCATCGCCTTGGCCACTGCCGGGCTGCCATGCTGCCATGCTGCCATGCTGCCACATTGCTACGGTGCCACGTTGCCAGGCTGCCATTCCTATCCAATTAACCAGACGTCGTCGCAGGCCTGTCAACGCCGTGCAAAGGTGAAAAGTTGCAGCGATATCAAATGTGCCAAACCATGGCCAAATCGCGTGACTGTCAACAAAGAAAATATTCTCACAGAAATAAGAGTAAATGACTTTTCTATAAATACTCTCTAAATTGGACAAACTTAGAAATGTGCGCAAGAAATAACCGTAAGGATCAACTCGTTAATTTAAACAGTGTGGCAGCTCTTGTTCAACGATCAACTTCCCTTGAATTACCCAAGTCAAAAAGCACAAAATACAAAAATATAACAAATACCTTTCTATTTGTAATAAAATCCTTATAAAATACTGCAAAACGGCTAGGATTATCGAACTAAGTTAAGCAACATACTATATTTTAAATATTTCCCCCTTCTCTGTTATACCAATGTAGATATAGTGTATAAAATCTTCGTCTGTTCATGGAAAACTTGTTCTTGAGGAAGTCTTGTTGGCTCACAGCCCAATTTAATAGTTTTTCGATTTGTTGAAAGCAAACGCCAAAGCATAGAAAATAAATTGTCACAAAATGCTGGCCAAGTTGAACGGCAAACCGCAAAAAGGCTGGCAAAGTTTGCCCCAGGACCTCTTGCAGAGCAAAGCAGAGCACTCAACGCAAGTCAACTCCTTGGTCTTATCTTTATCAGTTGAAGAAAAGCGCAGCTAGCCTTATTCCCGTTCCCATTGCCGTTCTAGTTGGCGTTCCAGTTGTCGTCGTCACATATCGAGTGCCGGCAAAAAGTTCGACGACTTCGACTTCGACGTGGACTTGGACTTGGCGACTGGCCTCGAGAAGTGAACTCTGGCAACTCTCTCGTTCACCCACACACACACACACAGACACAGGCATGGGAAATATTTCCGCTTTGGCCGTCAGCCCACGCCCACACTCCATGCACCTCCCTCCGCCCCTCGCAGTTGTAAATAACTTGGGAGATGAAAATTTTTCAATTGAATTCGTTCGATTGTGGAAGCGAATTCAGCCCAAGGAGATAATTATCAGGGAATGCGGCAGCATAATAAATGTCATCAGCGAAGAGAAAGAGAGAAAGAGAATTCAAGAGGAAGAGTGGAAGAAATACGCAAAAACTACGTCGACGTTTTAAAATGCCAACCATAAAATCTCATAAAAGCGCATAAAGTGCCTTTTAACAGCCCCAGCAGTCGTTGTTGTTGTTGCTGTTGTTGGCCTTTAACTAGTTGTAAATATGCTCAACATGCACTCAATGAATGAAATGTGTGCACAATGTTGAAAATAGTTGTGACACCCCCCAAAACAGACGTCCCCACAAAGAGGTCGTCCATTTCTCCATTTCTCCTCTCTCTCTCCCTCTCTTCCTCTTCCTCTTCCTCTGGGTCTGCCTTTGTTGGTGTTGTTGTATTGTTCTTTTTGCTGTTGTTGCTGCTGCTGTGCATACGCCTGGCTTGGCCTGAGCAGGCAGCTTGTAGTACAACTTCCGCTTATATGGACACCACTTCAGCATGATAAATTGATGTTGCCGGTTTAAAAACGCAAAGAAAATAAAACACTAAAAGCAGTGCGAGGCACAACAAAGGCGCAACTACATTATACCTCGCTCATGCGAAGGTCTTAAGGAGCATGGACAGCGTTAAAGCTACATATACAATAAATATATTTTTTATTTTGATACAAAATTTTCATAATAACAACTATTTCGAGATTGCTTTTTAACAAAGTCAGTCAGTCAGCCTTGTTTAACATTGTTCTTTCATATATATGTGTATTCAAATTAGTCTGAATAAGCCACTATGCCAGTATATGTAAACGGAAATACGCAGTATCTTATTGCTTTTGTTAATATTAACCTTGGTACTTTTTATTTCCCTTGGGACTTTTTCAACAAATTCCTCTGACCTATAATCACGCCAAAGACTTTTAATTTCCTCTACGTAACTGTCAGATTTCGAATAAAACATCCCTAGGACTTTTTAAGGGACTTTTAAATACCCAATGAGGTTGTGGTGGAATTTGCGCAAATAAGTTGGCAGCTCTGTTTTTCCACCCCTGGAGGTAATTTATCAGCTGATTGCGTTTGTGCGATATTCAAAAGAGATGTTTAATTTTAATTATTTTTTATTTGCATTGGTAAAGAAAGATGTCGCAATATTTTGTACTTATTCAGTTGAATCCTGCAAAAATGGCAAAAAGAACCAAAAATAGTGCTAATCCTGCCGCCAATCGACGTTGTGATGCGCCGTTACAGCCGAGATTATTCAGACTTATTGTGTACTGCGCCTCATCCGGCGTCTGACAGGCATCCTGTGTGCAAGACACATCGCCAAAGCCCTGAGACTGCACCGAGAAGAAGAGTGGTGGACATGGCTCAAAGTCGTAGCCCACACAGGCGTCCGTCAGATCGTAACTGTACGCGCCCAGTGCCGTCGATTCGCAGCTCTCGTCCTGACGCAGCGGTGAGCTGGCATTGCGGAACGGCAGCTCGATGCTGCGCGAGAAGCACACTGTGAACGTCACCTTGCTGATGGCCGTTATTTTCAAGTAGCGCATGCTCTGCCTGCCAGGCATATAAAGCGCGTCCAGGCGATAGAAATTAATGCTGCCCAAGCGTCCAAACTGCAGCAGGGAATCGCTGCCATATTCACTGATGACTCCGTTGGAGTAGCAACGTGGATTCCAGAGGCGACGTGGCACTGAAACAGTTACTCAGTTAGTAGCTTAATGGAAGCTATTTCTTTCCACTTACCCTGGCGTATGCGTCTGATCACAGGTGCTCCACACTCCTCCGGCGGCTTTTCTAAGTTCAGCAAATACAGATCTCTGCTGGGCTCCCGCACAAAGTCGTGGAACCTCACCAGAGCACCCCCGCCATAGTAGATGAAGTGCAGATTGGGCAAACTCCAAGCCATGCGGTCCATGTAGCGACGACTGTAATCGTAGTCGTTCTCATCCACATACGAAATGGGACTGGGCACAAGCAGCGCCACCAGCGAGCGTCCACCTAGATTGCCTGCATTCGCCTCCACTGACAGCAGTTGCTCCACTCTAGAGCTCAGCGTGTTTAGTATGATGGGCAAATTGAAGCCAGGGGGATCTACGCAGGGGGCAACAAATTATTAGGATTCTGTCCAGCTGTTGGATGAACTTACGCCAATAGTGCGTTGTGAAGTTCCACTGCTGATATAGATTCACTATATAGTCGGTTGTGTTGACTATAACTGAAGCATCGGAGGCAGCGAAGAGCGTCACAGTGCTGGCAAACGGATGAATGTTCAGATTCTGCAAGACGTAGCTGGGCAAAGAGAGGGATACAGAAGTCAGGGAGTTATATGGCTGTCAGTACTTACTCGACATAGTCCACTACCCAGTTGTATGGCCAGTTGGTGTCCACGAAGACAAACACGTCGGCAATGATGGTGGTCATGTTGGATATGTCCGACCACGCTCTGCACTGGAAGGAGTCCATGATGGCTGCGAATGAAGTGGAAACGGGTTATTTATCTCATTCTATATCTATGCTATATCTAACTGGAACCACTTGGGAGGGAGGAAAGAAAAGTGTTCTCTGTCTGAAGTTCTAGTGGGGACTTTATTAGCGACGCTTTTGCACTGGAACTTACAACTTAAGTAGAAAAATTATAATAATACTTTAAAGACGACAAATGGATGTGGGTAATTTGAACTCTGTAACGGGACTGCAACTTAGACTAACGCGGCTGCCACCTACTGCAGCGACTGCTGGGCGAGCAGAGCCAGCAAAATGGTCAGCAGACTGGCGGCCAAACCAGCGACACCACTGTAGCAACCCAGGTTGCTCACAGAGACCACATAGCGCCACTGATCGGGCGTCTGGCAGGCATCCTGGGAGCACGATGTGGTATTGATGCTGCCCGGCTGCACGGACAGATAGAGAGGCGGACACTGCGTGATGGTGTAGTAACCGTTGCAGGCATTCGACAGATCGTACGAGTAACTGTTGCCACTGATCTGCACACAGTTCTGGTCAACGCTGCCCGTCGTTGTCGTTGTTGTCGTGGTCGAGGATGTGGTGGAGTTCTGCTGCGGCCACTCGTAGCTGCGCGACGAGCAGACGGTGAAGCTGCCTCCGTTCTGGGACTGAATGGTCACCACACGATTGCTGCCCGAGCCGAAGAAGTAGTTGGAGGCAACGCGATAGAAGTTGACAGTGCCGGGACGCACATACTGGTACATCTGGTCGGTGCCCCAGCTGTTGGTGTACCAGGTGGAGCCGCAGCGCGGATTGATGATGCGACGGGGTACTGCAAGGCAATCAAGGTATTAGGTATCAGGTGTAAAGCAAATCCCCTCAAGCAACTGCACTTACTCTTGATAATGCGCCTGGCCACGGGTCCGGCAGATGTGGCCACAGTGCTGCCCACGGTCAGCGAGAACAGATCCCGCGTGGAGTCGCGCACAAAGTTGGAGAACCGCTGAATGTTACCGCCGCCATAGTAGACAAAGCGCAGATCGGGAATCTGCTCATTGATGTACTGCACCTCAGTCTGGGCATAGTTGGAGTCGGCATCGTTCACGGTCGCCTGGTTGGGTATGATCAGCGCCACCAGGGAGCGACCGCCAACACTGGAGTTGGTCTGCTCGCCATTCAAAAGGTTCTGCGTGAGGTTCTGAATGGTGCGCAGCACAGTGGGCAGATTGAAACCCTGCTGATCTGTGAAGGATTACCCAATGATTAGCCTAGAGTGCCACACTCAGTCTGGTCAAGAACTTACACTGCGCCTGGGTGGTCACATTCCACTGCTGGTAGACATCGGTGATGTAGTTGGTGGTGTTCACAATAACGGAGCCATCGTAGGCGGACAGCAGCGTCACCGAGCTGGCATAGGGATGAATGTTCAGCTGCTGCAGCACATAACTGTGGGAGAGAGGGGATGAAGGGATTAGAACCAGCTCTAGTGTACTAGGTGTGCCCATCTGAACTCACGCAACGTAGTCAACAATGGAGCTGTACTGCCAGGAGGTGTCCAGGAAGACAAACAGATTGGTCATGGGCGTGATGATGTCCGAGAGGTCCTGGCTGTAGCTGGCCGTGCAGGACACGTCGTTCAGCGATTGCGCTGCAAGATTAAAGAGTTATTTAAGTGTAAGGGAGAGAGCGACTGCAGGAGGAAGAAGGATTCAAAAGCTGGCGGGGACGATGCTAAAGTACAAACTGCCCCCCAAGTGGTTCCAATGATTACGCAATGCTGAGCTCTACTTACGCACATAGGTGACCAGCGACAGGGCCGCGTTGGAGGCGAAGGTGGCAATCGTTGCCGGCGTGAGCGTGACACGCAGCTGCATCTCCCGATCAAGCACCTGAGCAAATGCGGCAGTCTGTGCCTGCATGTCAGAGCTGGGCGCCACATTGGGGAACTGTGCCTGGCGACCGCAGGCCTGGATGCCGCTGCCCAAGACGCCGGTGGAGGAGTAGTACATGCGCAGCAGCTGGGACAGCTTCAGGCTCGAGGCCTGCGTCTTCCACTGGGCCACATTCTTGGCAATGATCAGACCATCGAGTCCACCACGAATCTCCGCATCGGTGGCCTCCAGATTGTTACGCTGTGAGAGGAAATACCAATGGGGCAGCACCGTGTCGTTCCAGCCGCCAGTTGCACCCACTGTGGCCACATTGCCGTTGGAGGTTGGCACCTGAACCAGAGTGACTTCAGCCAGATCGCCGGCCAGTGTGGCTGCCCAACGATTGTCGATGTTGGCCACCGTTGTCTGCGACTGAGTGCGTCCACGTCGAGGCGTGGCCAACTGGAGCAGTGTATTCAGATTGATGGTTTGCTGCTGCAGCCCCGTGGCCACGCCCGCAATCAACGTGCCCGCCGACACTGTGCCCCAGGGAGTACGCACCAGGCCGTCCTCGACGGGACATTGGCTAAGGCCTTCAGTGCCCGCATAGGCCCAGTCCGTATCGTAGTCCAGTTCACCCATTTGCACATAGTTCGAGCCGGAACCCCTGGCCCGCTTCGGTCTGCTGTCAAGCCACTCGGCATCGCCGATGAAGTTGCTCGACTCGGTCTTCTTCAGCGCACGTGGCAGACGCTGGGCGCGGTACTGGGATAGCTGACTGCACACGGTGTTTTCGTCTCCTCGCTGCCGTGTATCGAACGTGCTGGAGAGCATAAAGTGCAGCGAGCAGCGCTCGGTGCTGGTGAACGAACTGTTAGGGAAGGTGTTGGCGTTGCCGGGCAGCAGCCGGGAGAGCAGAATGCGCAGCTTGGGGAACTGGAAGCCAGTGGGGCTGTAGGGAATGACCCCATCGATTTGGGTGGTGACACCAGCAGCACGCCTAATGCCATCCTGACGGAAGCGATGCAACAGTGCCACAGCCACCTGGCGGATGTCCATCTGGTAACCAGACGCCACATAGCTATTCTCCACCTTCTCAATCAGTGAGATCAGGGTGTCAATGTTGGCGGGCAGACGATTGTCGCGGTTCATGAAGTACGAAGTGTTGTAGCATTCGATTAGCGAGGGCGGTATCGCCAGTTGTGCATTCTCCTGCGCCTGCACTGAGCCGATGGTCAGGATCAGGCCCAGGCCAAGGCAGACGGCAAGTTCTGAGAGCTGCATGCCGTGGCTGCGTCTATGTCGTTGTGTGTGTGCGTGTGTGTGTGTGTTCGTTCGTTGAAGGGAAACTGAAGAGAAGGAGAAGCCAAAGGAAAGGTTTATCTATTATTAAGGTTACTCTGGGTTAGAATTCTACATAAGTTAATGAAAGTTTTGATGATGCAATGAATAATATCATTACTTTTATAATGCACAAATATTTATTATGAATATTAAATTGTCCACCTATAAATTAAAGCACTCCCGCTCTTATGCAACTATATAAACACGCCTAATAAACTAATTAGATAACCCACTAACTAGTGTGCATTCTCATTCCATCTTTCGGGCAGGTTAGTGATGCAGAGAGCACCCTAAAACACCTTCAATAAGTTAGTTACAAAACTCTGGCGACTTATCGAACTGTTGGCCGTGGCCCAAAAAGAGCAACACCCAAGCCCAGTCCGCATGGCTTATTGCTGTCCGCGCAGAAAACACCCTAAATGATAAGAGCCTATTGCACATACAGACATACCATAGAGAGGTATTCAGGTATTCTACGTATTGTACGAGTATATAGAGAGAGTGCACAGTGCGTTATCGGGGCAGCAACAATTATGCGTGTTTGATTTAGAGGCGCATGTGTAAACTATGTTATCCCTATCAATGTGCAAACATTGGAACAGTCAGACCCGAACAGGTTGGCTTTCGGCTGTCTCAATGTGTGCTCAGTGCAGGTGACAGACAGTCATCGTATTGATCTGATAAATAGAAACAGTTAAAGTCATTAATATTTTTTGTAGTGCCGCAATTGGGGGAAAATCAATGACAACGAAATTGAGGGACTAAGTCAACAGCCAAAGAAAGCCTCTGCATTTCCTAGATACATTTCTATCTGATATCGTCATAGACAGGTAGTGCGTCAGTCTTTATCTTTATCGATTGGACTTCCGGTAATTGTTGTAATAAGCTTTGGCGCAATAAAAGTACAGTATTCATCGGCTAATGCCAACGGAAGCTGATGTCATTTAGCTTGCACACTCATTGGCTCATTATCAATTGGAAATAAAATAAAGGTACACACAATAAAAGGCCAACAAAATGCGCTGTAAGCGAATGAGTCAAGTCGCCTTGATAAAGCCGCAGATACGCTCAGTATCTGTTATCAAATTTTATCAGTTTCACAAGGAATTTGTTCGTAATTCAGAGTGGTCTCCGCCTCCATGAACGGAATATAGATTGGCACTGCACAGCACCGTTAGTTAGTGAGCTTTTCAACAAAACTATTCCAAGCCATTCGAATATGGCGCATGAGTCAGATGAGAGTCCAGTTAGTTTGCCATAGAACAGCACGGGGCAAGAAAATATGTATTCTCCACACATTATACTTAGCATTCTATTTATTCACTACACAACACTGCCATTTTACGCACAGCGATAAGATAATATTTTAATTGTTTAGGCACAGTTGGTGAACTTTTTAAGATATTTCAGCACTTGTCATAACTGGGGCGTTTGCTGGTATTTGTAGACTTTTTATGTAGACTTTTTTATTATTTAATTTCTTGAATTTCATTAAGCTATAATGGTTGTCTTATAACTTTTTATTATAGCATAAATTTAATATGCACTTTTAATTATCAAGAGCAGTAAAAAACTATATTATCAGCTCATGCGAATTATAATTATTTTATTTATTTCTTTCACAATAGATTGAATTTTCTATTTTCCGCATTACCTTGTTCCACCTGCTAAACTATTCGTACTGATCGCCCGTTCTTTACCAAAACAGGTGCCCGCCTGAATGCCGAGCTATGTAGAGTGTTGTAATCTCTGGCAGCGTACTTATCAGTTCACAATACTAACACTAATATCACTGATAAGATAACTGGACTTTTGGATCTGGGTGAATAATACTCTACACGGGGAGCGTTGTGCAAATCGAATTTGTGGCAAAACTGAAGTTGATTTATTAATTTACAAATGTGGAGAGTTCTGTGAAGTATGGCAACAAATGTAAAATACTTGTAACACTTCAAGTGCAATGTAATATGCGTTATATAAATAATTAATCAAAAACTATTAAATTAAAGGCCTAATACGTAAATATCTTTTAATTGTTTGCGCCATTTCGTGTATATTAATTTAAATAAAACCGCCATTCGATATCACCGCTGAAAGACCCCATGCGATAGCTACTAAATGTATCGATATATTTGGTATTCGCAATGAGGAGCCGATGTTTCTTGGTGGCGGCGAAACGATAACTAAACTATCGTAACGAGTTGCAGCCCTAGAATAAAATCAATACACCAACGGAATGTAAATAAGAATGGCACAAAACAATACAACCATTGAGTAATGGCTAATTCATTTGCAGGGGCAAGCACAGGACGGCTCAGCAGGATGCTATCTTTGTGGCATTCATGGAGAGGCATCCAGTGATAGCCAAAAACTATTATAAAGGCGACAGACTAGCCAGTGAAGCTGCATGGAAGAGACTGAGCAAAGAGCTGAACAGCGTGGGACCGCCAGTCAAAGAAGCCGGCGAGTGGAAACGTGTAAGCACCGCAAAGATTATGTCAATCGAAGGTAGACTCAATGAAAGCAATTCTTACAGGTTTGGAAGGACTGGAAGAGCTGCATTCGCAAGAAGATTGCAAACAACAGGCTGGAACCAAACGCAACTGGAAAGAGTTCTTTGTATCAGGATACACTGACCCCGCTGGAGGATGCCGTTGCCACAATCTCCGATCTGTATGAGATGGCAGACGTTATGGTTGAGTCCCAGCCTCAAGCAAAGGGACGCAGTGAGACGAGTTCAAGTATGCGACTGTCAGACATCAAATCCGATCAGTACGAGGATGGTTCGGACAATGGTAAGTGGCTCAAATTAGTCTTATTTCTTCCTCATCTACTATTACTTTTATAGATGAGGCGGAGCAGGAAGAGGAAGAAGAGGAGGACGACGATTCAATTGAGTCAATCAGCGTACGCAACGTCGGCGTTAAAGTAGAGCAACAACTTCATCAACATTCCACAGCCAAGAAGCGTAGATTAGAGTCAGATAATGTAGGGTCAATGGGCAACGGCGAGAGTACGGTGCTCATGGACATAGCCAAAGAATTGCGTGATCTCAATAGACAGACAAGATTAAATGCCCAACGAACCGAGGCCAATACCGAAGCACTTCTCGCCATGGGGACTCAGATCTCGGACCTGATGCAGCAGCAATTGAAAGAGCGCAAACGTCTCAATGCAATAATGGAGAAGTTTGTGCTTAAAATGGAAACTGCCGATTAAAACTGAAGCATCATTTTACTAATCCAAAATAACATAATTATAAATGGTAATTTAAGTTTTGAGCGTGAAAAAACTCTTTGTGAGCTAAGCAATAAAGATTGTGTCAATAGCTTGTAGACGTATTTAATTATAAATAATCCAATAGCACCTTAGTACAAATTATTATAATATTATATGCTTTAACTAGAATATGTAATTTTAATTTAACTGTCTATATATTGTAAATGAGCAGCCAGACTTGAGCTTTTGGTCTTTTGATATGTGAACGACCGCAACTTGTCTGCAGTATCTGATGCAGTGCTAAAGAAGCAGCTGAAAGATGTGAATTACTTTATCACCAAGGCCAACAATTCGATGTACAAGTCCCACATGGTGCTGGAGTCTCATCGTGTCTATTGGCGCCGCAATCTGGAGACGCTGCAAGTCTCCATTCGCACGCAATTCATGGATGGACTGATAAAGCTACTTATACAACTGTATAGGTGTCTAAAAAGACTCGCCAGGCACTTTTAGACGGGCTGCAAAGCGAACGTTAACAGTGGAGAAACATGAAGTAAGCTGCAGATTAACGAGTGAACTGTTTAGGTTTATTAATCCACTGTATCCTTTTCTAGGTTCGAGCAGCGGCTGTTCAACACATCTATTAGCTGATCTCCCATGTGGAATACAACCGAGTGGACCCATTCCAACAGCAGCCAGATTCAGGATAGCAACTTGGAGAATGTAGAGAAATGAGAACAGCAAGTGGAGGAGATGATGCTGGATCCATGGCCTATGAGTATGACAATAATAATAATGATAATGTTAAGGAGGGAAATCAGCAAAATAAGAAGCAAACAAAGAAGAAAACAGAGAAGCTGGAAGATAAGCAAGCATAGAAGCAACAGGAAACCACTGGGAAAGCTCAATGTCGTCGGCGCGTACCCAGAATAGCGATGAAGCTGGGTAGGAGGAGGAGTCGCCGCCGCCCAAATGTAGGCGTGGACGACCAACCAAGAAATAGGAGAGGCTGCTGCGCTCAATCATCATGCTCTTTGAATGTTGCGATGGATGTTCGTCATGTCGGTGGATGTGGGCAGCACATGACGCGTGTGTGTGCCTTCCTGCCTGCCCGCCTGCATCATCACTGTGCGCTGGCAAATCCATTTAAAGTTTTTATGTACTTTCGCGCAAATTTGATGCCCGCACGCAATAGAGGAGGAACTGCGACCATCATTTTATTGCACTTGAAAACTTAATTAGGCCGAAATGCGGTGTGAACGCCTATTTCAGTGTAAGGTTTCTTCATTTTTTCTCCACATTCTCGTTCTCGTTTTCCACAGCTGTGCGAGATTTTTATGGCATGCATCAAATGTAATTTGTTAGCAAATTTGATGTGTTTCTATCTTCTTCAAAACGGCATAAATAAATGAAAACTCCAACCCAGGCGAGGTGGAAGCTATTGGGGGGTTGGAACTGCTGTGCCTGATGGCCTGCAAAGAGCCACGCTCTTGACCATCATTTAAATGCGTGACAGGTTTTATGGCCAGGTAACTTTTGAGCCGAGTTGAGTTGTGTTCCATTTCCACGGACATTAAAGGGCGCCATATTATTATCGTAACCTAACTTGTTGGATTAGTTTGTGCGACTGTTGCAGAGAGCTGCAACCCCCTGTGCACTGGGTGTCAAGGGTCAGTGCGCTTCAGTGCAGCGCCAAGAGGCGTGGCAAGGGGGTTGCGGACATATTTTGTGGTTGCAACAATTGTTTTGCTTCCTTTTGTCATCGCAATTCTATGCAGACATCAATTGACTTGCTTTGTCAATTATTTTTTACATTTCCGCATGAATAACTTAAGTTTTTATCCATTTTGAAGTGGGTAAATTCGAATACCATTTGCACTCATTGATTCAGGATGATTTGCTGAGTTATTAAAGCTATAATTGTAGGAAGTAATGGATGGCAACTGACTTCGATTTGATTGTTAATACTCATGTAGATTATATGACAAATAAACGAGAACAATATTAATAAGAAAAAAAGATATTTAAGAGCAAGTATTTCTTTTTGAATGTATCGTTCTTTGCACTCATTGTCTCACACTCTGTTCATTCTCTGAATTATGTCATCTTCCGTTGAACCACCTCCTCTGCTCATCCCTCCTCCCCCCGTCAGCAGCGACTGTATTTGCTTCGTTAGCACTGTTAAAAATTTGCATTATGAAACATAAATATTTTGTGTATTTTCCTTTTGTTTTTCCCACTTGTTCTCTAGTTTTGTTGCATTCTTAACAAGTTTAGCGCCTGGGCGAGTGTTTGATATTCAATTTGGGGTGATTCGAAGTTGGGAGGGGGAAGGAAGCTTTGGCTAGAAATTTATTATTCAAATGCTCGCTGCGCTGATTTGGCTGGAATTTATTATTAAACATTACACCGCGATGCGGCTAAGGCTTTGTTTTAATTCACTTAAAACTACATAAATTTAACTTTACATGCAAAGCTGCGCCTCACGTGCCCCAGGGCCGATGCCAATAGATACAAAGATACAAATGTATCTACAGCGAGCTCGTATAAGCTACGAAATCGTCGCCAGAGCATTCGGAGCTGGGGCTAAGTTGAGCACACGATGTGTCGTTTAATTCAATCAAGATACGAGCGCGGGCGACTCAACGAATCTTTAGTCGATCACTCGACCGCGACGACAACGGTTCACTCAAGATGCTCAGCAAACTGCAACAGTTGTTGTTGCTGCTGCTGTTATTGGCTTTGTGCCACTGGAGCAGCGCCAAATTGCGTAAGTATTAGTATTGCAAACGGAATACCCCAAACGAACTGAAGGTCAAGGCAAGCCAGTTGGCAAGTTCATCAATCGAACTGAATGAAGTGGTTGGAACTAAAGTAACTATTAAAGGATTTTAAGAGACTTTGAGGATAAAACGAAGATGGTTGAGGAGTGTTTTAGTCGATTCCAGTTAGAGGAACAAATTAATTAATTAAAATAGTTAGTTGTTAATACCCAACAGTCACAGAGTAGTTGCGACAATCGAAAATATGTACGAGGGTCGTTTGATAAGTCCGTGACTTTTTGAATAAAATATATTTTTTTCGTCAAAGAAGCGTTTTATTTCTCAACATAATCTCCTTTTAGCTCTATACATTTAGTCCAGCGTTTTTCCAATTTTTTTATTCCTTCCAAATAATAGGTTTTCTCAAGGCCCTCAAAATAGTCGTTTGTTTCTGTGATGACCCGAATCTCTTACCGCCGAGCCATTTCTTCATGTTTGGAAACAAAAAATAGTCACAGGGGGCTAAATCTGGAGAATGTGCTGGATGGGGTAGCAGTTCGTAGCCCAATTTATGAAATTTTGCCATGCTGACACGAAATTCACTTTTTTCCATTTTCGTTAAAATTCACGAGATCGTCTGCTTTCAATGCCTATAAAACGCAAACCAAAAAACGCAGCTTTCTCAAAATTTTACAGTCAGCTGTTAATCGATAACTGCTGACAGGAGCAGTGTTGTATTTAGAGCAGGTGCGCGGCAAATACAAAAAGTCACGGACTTATCAAACGACCCTCGTATAACAGGCAGTTAAAGGCATCTCTGACCTCCATCCGTCAACAGTCGATACCAAAGCTAGATCTCAAAAAATATTAGAGCTAAGACGATAAAGTTTTTCTTAGAACTTAACTACGTCTTCTTCCGCTCTCGTAAATCGAAAAAATAGTACTACTAATGTCATTTTCAGGCTTGTTGACCATCAAAAACATTTCTGAAAAGTATGTTAAGTTGTCATTGGTCAATAAACAAAGAAGTTACTTACTTATAGATGATGCTATGGGTAGCAAGTATATGATGTTTTATATCACTATAACCCCTGCAGTATTTGCAAATATTGTCTTCGATTGCGAAGAGTCTTTACATTTACTAACAGACTTCGTATTTTTCTTGGTTTCCCACTCTTCGTTCTGTCGGCCAAAGTGCCACTGACCCCCAAGTACTGCACAAATAATCGCAATGACAACAAAGCGACGCGTCGCTTGCAGCTGTTGTTGTGCATATTAATTATGCTCGTTGAAGGTTGCACTAAAAGTAAACGAAGAACGGGCCGCAAACTAACTGAGTTATTCACTGACTGACCAACTGATCAACATGGGCAACTGATTAGCCATTCCACAGAACTGCAAACGCAGCAATCGCAGTCAAGACACGTTCTTGGTGAAGGTCAGTGGCGCGACTGATGACCTAATTGTGATGCCAAAACGAAACAACTTCCTAAACTTACTTCCTAAACTTACTTCCTCATCTACTTCCCGGCCTACAGCGTCCAGCATTTCACCCTGTTCCCGCGACGATCCGCAGCTGGAGCGCTGCATCATCAATGCCGTCTATCAGCTGCGTCCGCTGCTCAAGCACGGCAATCTCGGTGATGGCTATAGAACGCCGCCACTGGAGCCGCTGCAGCTGGACAACATCGAACTGGGCGGCAGCAGTCAGTTTCAGGCTGTCTTCAGCGAACTGGAGGCGACGGGGGGCAGCAATTTCATCATAGATCGCATAATGTGGGTAGTAAAATATACGCATCGAATTCCATTCATACTCATTTCTCCTCGATAGCGCCAAGCCTGAGGACATCTCGTACGATCTTTGGGTAACGCTGCCCAGGATCGACTTCAAGGGAAAGTACTTCATGCGGCTCAATCTGCTGCTGCTGGACATCAAGGGCAAGGGCCCCATGCGTGGCTTCATTGGTGAGTAGAACTGATTCCCAAGGCAAGATCCCAGCTAACTCTCTGTCTTGCCAGACAACGCCAAAGCGCTGGTGAAGATGCGCGGCGTGCGCTACCTGCGCAACGGTCTGGAGTATGTCAAGTTCACCAAGATGACCATGCGGATACAGTTCAAGGACTTCAAGCTGCATCTGGACAACCTTTTCGATGGCGATGGAGTGCTGGGCGATGTGGGCAACTCACTGATCAACAACAATCAGGAATTGTATCTCAACGAGATTGTGCCAGGCTTGGAGCGTGGATTATCCAAGAAGTTCTTGAATGTTGCCAACGAGATTCTGGCCACTGCCACATTCGATGAGATGTTCCCGCCAGGTCGCACTATTGTTAACCCCATTCACTTCCCTTCCAATCCAGGCACGCCTTCCGGCTCAGCTGCCGGACCAAGCATTTTTGAGCCCCCATTCGCCTCACGTAATCCTGTGGGTGGCATTTTGGATAAACTGCCACCTAGAAACAGCAATCACAATCACCAACAGAGGCCTGCACAGCCGAGCAACAATCCCTCGGGCGGCATTTTCGATGAGGTGTTGCCAGGTGGAGGCATCATTGATCCCAGATTGAATACGGGTAGCTAGGAGGCGGCCATTGCGCTTGTTTCGTGCTTGTTTTCGTTTTAAAATGGAAATAAAATGTTTGTTATTAAAAATTAAAAGAGTCTTGAAAGGATTCAGCAATGGGTTGAGGTGCTTGATAGATCTGCGAAGTCTCTTTCCCTGTGCCTCTTTTAGAAGATCTGCTTGCCCAGCTTGTGCCTGTCCTGCCATGTCTTTCTCTGCCTCTCCCTCTCTCTTTCATCGTCTCATTGAACTACTTGGCCTAACTCGCGGAACTTCAGCTCTTCTGCCACCTGCCACACTGGGTATGTACAGTCGCCCATTCGCTAATTTGCCTAAGAGCGCTTAATGTCTTACTCCATTTGCTCTGCTCCTGAGCTGAGCTGAGCAGCTCCAGCGCAAACTTTTTAATCCACCACAAGCTCGGGACAGTTTTGCATATTAAGCGCAAAGTTTGCGACTGTACAACGGCACCGAGGGGACACTTTAAGGGCGCACACACACACACACACACAGACAAAGAAAGGGAGAGTGAGGGGAAGAGAGGGAAAGACACCTCTGCAGTTTACACCTGTTCAATGGGCACAGGACACGTGCTTTGCCCCCGATGCGGATCCCACTGTCGCCTCTGCTCTGCTGCTGTTTCTGCTGCTCTGCTGCGCCTTTCTCTCCTCAGCGCGACCTGTGATTAATCACCGGCAACGACAAAGATGAATTTACAAAGATTTTGTGTGTGCTGAAAAGTTTTTACTTTCGCCCGGGCAGTTAATTGTGTTAGATGTGGATGGACTCGGGCAAGGGCAGCAGCAGCATCGGCAGACCGACAGTGATGGCAACAAAAAAGTGTTGGGCGTCGCTAATTAAATTCATGCGACGCACAAAAAGCATTATCGACTTTTAGGCGCTGAATATTTCAAATGAAAATGTTTTTGATGTAGAGGAGCTAAAGTAGCGCAGCTGTGCCTCTGACTCTCCTGTTTCAAAGGAAACCCTTGGCAACATCTTTGACCAATCCCATTGCCAATGCTGGCAAAGTGTCGCCGACATTAATTTCATTTATTAATTTTTAACTACGCCCGCGCACGAAAATAAAAGCAACTTGATAAATGGGCGCCCCAAAATCATTTCGCGTGGCACATTTTGTTTTCCTTTGTCGTCCCACATCCCTCCTCCCACGCCTCCGCGCCACCTTTGCCCACACCTTGCCCCATTGAAAGCGCTTCCTTTTCCTTTCGGTTTTCGTTTTCGCTTTTTCCACTTTTTGGACAGCGTTTTCCCGCTTCTTTTTTGTTGCTGTTGTTAATTTTTTTTAATTCTTTGCTTTTCACTTGAAAGACGCCCGAAAAAAAACGTGAAGATGCGCCGCGGTCCGCTAATGTCCTTTCTTTTATCATTAAGTAGACAGCGTGTGCCTGCTCGGGGTTGCTCCGACCCCGGCCTGGGCGTGGCATTGTCCAGGGGTTGGACAGCTCGAGAGGCTGTGCACAGGTATTTGCGGCCATTAGCGAAAGCAAAGACTTCGCTGTCGGCTTAAAGCTCTACGGTTGCGCCGATGTAACAAAGGAGATAACGATAAAAAGTAACGCACTAAGTACACGGCCTATAAATATGTACTTATATTAGATGAAATTCCCATCAAAATTGATTTTTTAATAATTAATAAATGTGCCAGGGCAGCAAGTGCTTAAAACTTCATATGTTTACAGATATAGAGGAATATAAAGAGGAAGAGAATAAGCAGCTCACTTTCTATTCGCCAAATGCCTTGACTAATAGATTATGACGGCACTGTAGGTAGGGAGTACATGGGGATATGTTCTTTCTGTCAGTTTATTTGCAATTTAGTTAAAAATACCAAAAATGAGACTCTGACTAATATTCGAGACACCAGTGTAATGTGTACAGTGGTGCGTTTAGTGAAGCAATGTGCAGCAGAGGCATAATTGGATACAATACTCTTTAATTATACATCATTTACATGTATGCCTAATATTTTCGACCAGCACTGTAGTCAGGAAGCACTAAGGTATATGTAATATATGTAAATTTGTTTGGAATAAAGTGAAAAATACTAATTCTATTGTTTAATGTCTTACACTGCAGCTGTGCCTAATATTCGAGACACCAGTGTAACATGTACAGTGGTTTAGCATATCAAATTGCCGTGTAGAACTGGCTTGAAGTAGTTCAATACTAATTTAATAATATAATATACTTTGCCAGCAGTGTAAGCCTCAACTAAGCAACATAGGCAAAGGCAGCATTTCTCCTTTTCTCATATATTCCCACTCGTTAAACCTCAAAAACTGTTACTTGAAAACTTAAAATTCATTCAAAATACACGTTTAAATTTAAAGAACTTAGTTAAAAGAATAAGAAAGAGATAGATAGATATATAGTGTTTATATAACTGTGCCAAGATGATGGTCAAATGTGTAAAGCGTTACGCCTGCCCCAACAAGCCGGTGACCAGCGATGGGTGTCGCTTCAAGTTGTACTACCCCAACGGGGGAACCTACTCGGGCTACTGGCTGAAGAACCAGAATCACGGATTCGGGGTGAAGATAACCCCAGAACGTGATGCGAGTTACTACGCAAACAAGAAGCAGCCTGCCGGGCAACTCATCTATAAGGGGGATTGGAAGGATAACAGACGCACGAACAGTGGCACGATGATACGCAAGCGGGGCACAGATCTGCAGACAATATACACGGGCATGTGGTACGACGGCAAGAAGGTGGGCGAGGGCAAGAAGTTCTACTCCGACGGATGTGTCTACTTTGGCGAGTGGCTGCGCAACTGTCGCCACGGCATGGGCATTCAGTGGTACGGCGATGGTAGCATCTATTTGGGCCAGTGGCAGACCGACTACAAGCACGGTCTGGGAGTGCTCTTCTACGGTAGGTTTTACACTTTCCCTACCTTCCTCTCATCATCATCTGCTTCTCTCCCACAGCAAATGGCAATCGCTACGAGGGACACTTTGCGCGGGGCTACAAGAACGGCGAGGGCATCTTCTATCACATGCACACTGGTCAGATCCAGAAGGGCATTTGGCACAACGACAACGCGAAGGTATCAGTGATGCAGGACGAGAGCGATATTCGACGCAGCGATAAGGTCACACCTTATCCCATACCTCCCAATAAGCTACAGTATCCCAACGAGATAATGCGCGAACTTTTCCAGCAATATCGCCATTATGGCAAGAAAGAGCATCGTCCCTTCAACGATAGGGTCGCACTGGAGTTCATACACCATAAGCGACAATTCGCCTCGTTCGAGGAGCGTCTCAACTCGCCCTCGCAACTGGATCTATATCCGAACATAAAGTTTGTCTGTACCTGCGATTGCCAGATATTGTACGAAATTTCAAACCCCAAATATAAAATTTAACTTTGGGGTCACACAAAGTGATTCTGTCAACGACGTAAGGGTTTTCTTTCAAGGAGGGGGGAGTGTTTCTTCCCTTAGGTGGAAATTCAATAATAATGCACACATGATAATAATAGAAATCTATTGGGGACAGTGTGAAGTGCGGACACCTGGTTTGGTCAGCTTTGTGGGCCTCAACCTAAACTGCTATTGTCAGGCGGCAGCATTTCATATGCAAATTCAACGGGGGACACCCTGTGATTGCAAAAGGTTCTGTGTATAATTTTGATAGTAATGAGAACTGTGCTTCGTCTCGAGTGGTTTCTGAACAGCAAATCAAGTTTAGATTTGTTTGATTCACTTGTGATTTATGCAATCATCATTTTAAAATATGAAGTATTGAAGGTTTGTTGATTTCTAGAAAATTATAGACGGAATTCTTGCCGAATACTTAGGTCATTACCAGAACATTTCCTGGTAACAAAATGGAAAAAGGGAATATGAAATAATTATAAATATATAATTTGGGTATTAATGAATACTTTTCCTCTCACTCTTTCTCTGATCTACATAGTTTAGATGTGATTGATTTATCAGTTAAAGATGTCTCTGAACTTTTGCAATGTTAATTACAATACTTAGATATCATCTCTCTGTTTCTCTAATCTACATAGTTTAGATGTGATTGATTTATCAGTAAAAGATTCCTCTGAAGTTTGCTAATGTTGCTTACTTAGATAAAATACTACACCATACAACACTCAGGTTCCAATACTTCACAACACTTGCAGCTGAAACAACTCGAGTTAATCAACTCATGAAAAGCCGATTGCCTGCTGTAAGCCCATCGGATACCTTGTCATTCGATACGTAGCGGTAGAGTTGAGTTTGAATGCAGCAACCCTTTTTTATAGTGTTTTTTTTTTCACTCGCTTCTTTCATTAGCATAAAGTGCAGCTGCAAAAAAAAAGAGATTGGAATGGAAAAAAATGTGTGGTGTCATTTTTTCACGTGCCATAAATTTCCCTATGCAAACGCGACGCGTGCCCGGGAAAACTCTTTATTCATATGGTAATTTTGGGTTAACGTTGCCCTCAATTAGAGGTGTGCAAGGCAGTCGGAAATGGGTTCCAGATGATTTCTACGGGATCTATTCGAAGTGCTTTCTCTGGCAGAGATTGTCGTCTATGGGAGTTGTCAAACAGGTCCTTGAGTTGTCCTCGCATCGTGTGTCGATGATTGCAAATCGAACTCATTAATTAATAGTTGGCTCCCTCTTCTTCTCTTTCTATCTCTCTCTCCTCCCTCTCTCTCTCTCTCTTTCTCACTGCCAACAATTGCACGCGATTAATAATTGATGAAGGTTTCGGGCTGCCTGCGCTGGGATTGCTTAGACAACGCAGCGATTCGGTTCGCTTGGATATTTGGTTAATGTGGTCTGCGCTGGAGATTGAAGAGGCGGAGTGGGGAACTGGCAGGCTGGAGGAAGTGAAGCGAAGCTGCCTGGCGGCCAAATAATTGCAAATGACAGGCGCTTTAATTTTTCTTCCTCTCCGGCAGCAGCAGCAGCAGCAGCTTATTTTTAGACGTGGTTGGAATCGGGTCTGCAACTTGCCCGGTTGCCATGTTTATGATCAACTTAATTCGGTGTAAATGAGCGGCCCCAATGAAGGTTGACAGGCTGTTTGAGAGGGGCAGGGGAGGGGAGAAGTCGGGTCGGGAGCTGGGGGTAACCACAGAGCAGTGGCGGGGGGCGGAGCGGTAGCAAACTTCTTCTGCTTTGCCATTCGTCGAAACTTCAAATAAACAAATCTGTGGAAGAAAAAACAGAAAGAGAAGTAGAAGAAGAAACAACAAGAGCAACAACAAGAGAAACAACAACAAGAGAAACAACAAAAACAACAACAGCAGCAAACAGTCAAAGAAATAAACGAGGCAACGGCTGAAACTTTGTTCGATAGCTTTTCCATTTTCCGTTTTCAGTTGAATGAAATGGAAAATTTTAATTGCTGTGTGTGTGTTCCACTGCGTGTGTGTGTCTATGTGTGTGGGCGAGCCTCGGCATTTTTATGTATGGTAAATACAGGAACATTCTTGTGGGAATACTACGCAAATGTCTGTCCTTATAATATAAATCCTACACAATTCCAGCTAAATTTATTTTCTTATATGGTAAAAAATTCCTGAAGATTTTAAATAATTTTTCTACAAAGTTGAAAGAGTGAAAGAGAATAATAAAGAGTTGATATGAAATGATTTCCATAAAAATCTATTTCTTCTTTGAAGTTGATTATTTATTATAAAACCAAAAATATTTCCTGCGATTTAAGATTTTTTTATAGGCAAGGTAAGAATATATCTTTACCTAACTTTGATTTCCTCAGTATTTGAACAATATCTACCACGATTTTGCAGACATAAGTTTCAAATTCTAACAGCTGCAGACCTTAGGCAAATCGCGTCCCATTTCTATCGTAATATTTGTCATATTTAGCGTGTAATATCTTAAGTTCTTCGCACAATTTCTTGCGAATTGTTTTGGGGGATGCATTCAACAAAAGAAAACACTTTCATTAGGATTACGGGCCGCAAAAGGGGTTGCTCGTCGCGGATCTTGAGCGCTATCTAGGCACTTTGCCCCCAACTCGAATGAAATTTAAATTATTGCAATGCGCACACAAGCGCAAATGAGGACGAGGCCCAAATGCGCGACACGCACACGCACACATACATGAAACATGAAACATGAAAGAACATGCTCGCTGACGATGGCAAAGTCGATGATGCCAGGACGCAAATTTCATGGCCTTTTCTCATTAAGCCGATGTCAGATGGAAGCTCGAGCGCGAGTTAAGAACGCAGGCACAAAACAGTCGCACACTCAGTCACACACACACACACACACATACACACGGGTGCCATAAATTATTTGCGCCGGTGCCAACCCTTGGAAAGCGTCGCGCAACTTTTTTACAGCACAAGAAGCTGCGGAGGAGGCTGAGGAGGAACGCGCAAGTCGCGGCATTTGTTATAAATTAAGTGATGGGGGTGCTCAATATGGCAACGTCGACAGCAGCGACGGTGACGGTGACGGTGACTGCGACTGCGACGGTGACTGCGGCAGAGATTGGAGGTGGGCTCATTACCGCCACTGCCGACGCTGCTGCTCCTGCTGGCAAGTTGGCAACCCTGTGACTTTTACCGTTGCAATGCGAAACAAAACTGAAATAAAATCGAATAACAAGCGAAAGAATAGCGATGCACGACTATGTTATACCCTACACTTTTTACAAAGAAAAGCATTTTGAGGAGATATGTTAATGATTCTACAATGTGTTTAGTAATAAATTGGTAATAGGTAGATTAAAATTTAAAGCAGGAAGTGAATACTTTTTTTTTTGTTTTAATAAATTAACTATGAAATAAATTTGTACTATTATTTGCAATGAAATTAATGGTAAAATATAATTTAAATGAAAATACTAAGAGAATACTTCTTATATAAAGTTTTACCTTATATTTGCAGACATTTTTAATAGTTTTATAAATTTTATAACCGAATTTTTTTTAATCAAACATGAGACCATTCAGAAAGTGTCTGGTAGAGAAAACAATACTTGAAAATGATTTATAAATAACGTAAGAAATTCAAACTTGACTTTGACAAGTTAGTATAATAATAATTATAATAAATTTTCATAAATTATTATTTATTTTCTTTTAATAATCTACAATATTTTAATATAATTTTTTTATTAGTTTTTATTTGTTTATTTAATATGAAATAGATTCAATTTGCCATCAATCTAAGATAATTAATTAGTATTTTAAGTTATAAATTTTTTACATTTTAGATTGAAGAAGAAGCTACACCTAGGAATGTGTATACCCCACTTTAGTAAAGAGTATTCTTATTTAAAAAGTGTAATGAAAAAAAATTTGCATATTTTACGGCGCGGCGACGGCTGCGCTGCAGATGGGGTTGCTGCCGGTGCTATTGTTGTTGCTGGCACGTAAATAAGGCAGCCAGAGCGGGCGGGTAGTGCCGGAAGGGGGTCAGCGCAAGCTGCCGGGCGATTGAGTATTAATTGCATATGCAGGCTATCATGGCCGTAAGGGGTGGGGGAACGTAAGCGACTGCTGAGGAAGGGGGTCAGTCGAGCAACCCTCGCACTACCCTGGTAATGAACGCCATTGCGGCACGTCTTTTGTTTCACGCGACGGCGCTTAACCCTTTGACGGCCACTCTGCCCACAAAGCGGCTGCCTTTAACCCTTTCGAGGTGCGTGGCATGGAGTGGACAGTCGAGCAGCGTTCAACGATTGGTCGAGGGCTAACCCTTTCACGGGGCGAGCACCATCACCCCCGAAGGGTGAGTCGAGCACTTGCCACACCCACTCGGCAGGCGGCCGCCCACTGTTTTTAGACTCGCATAATTTTGTTTTGAAAACTTCTCGTTTCTGTTTTTCTATTTTCTTTTTTTCTTCCTTTCTGGGGTATTTGAGTTGGGTCAAAACTTTGATTTCATTTGATTTGCTTAACATGCGCCAAAGTTTCTTCAACCGGAAGAAGAAGAAGCAGCAAAGGCACAGTGAGAGAGAGGGAGGGGGAGAAAGAGAGGGAAATAAATTATGAGAAGGCAAAATATGCTGCAAACAAATTAACAGTCCACTGATTATTGTCAAAAGCAAACGAGGAAGCAAAACAAGTGCCTATCAACGGTTCAAAGTTCTGCGAACCACGCCCCCTCCACCGCCCCTGCCCACGGCTGTGGCATCCAACTCCCACGCGCCGCAATTCAAAATTAGAAAAGGGCATAATTTTAATGAACTTTTTCGTTCACGAACGAACTGACGGACAGATTGATGGTTGGACCAAGGCAAATGGAAGGGGAGGGGGGTGGTCAGGAAGGGGGTGGGGCAGGCACTCATGTAAGCAGCAGCAGCTGTCGAAAGGACTTACAACTTTTTTGCGTGGCGCCACTTGTCCTGCCTTTTGACTTGTTTCGCCAGCCAAGCCAAGTGCCTCGGCGCGGCTTCCAAAAAGTTTCGCTTCCACTCAAGAGCTCTCTCTCTCCGTCTCTCTCTATCCCACTTCCCCTACTCTTTCTCTCTCTCTCTTTGCTCTTGCGATCATTGATTACATCACCTGCCGACTCGCATTAATCATTTCCACTCAATCGAAACTCGCTTCCTAATTGCAACAGCCTCAGCCCCTGCGTCGCTGCCACTGCCTCTGCCTGCGCTTCTCTGCTCTACTCATTCTCAACCTCTCTACCTTTTATCCTCTGCCTCTACTTGCACCGTTAACCAAACAAAGCAGCACAGACCGCGTGCCTTGGCTCGTATCTGCACATCCAACTGTAAATCTTTATCTAAATGTGGCTCGAATTGCGAGTTCTTAGATGACAACACGCTGCATGCTGCATGCCGCACACCTGCCCAGCCCAGCTCCTAGAAGAAAGATCTGCCCCTGCCTCACGCCTGACTGCTGCCAAATGTGGCGCAAATGAAGTGCCGCCATCGACAGCGCCACGAAACAAAGCAGAACTCGAGCCCAGCAAATCATTTGCACGGTTGCATTATGCAAAGAGAGAGAGAGAGAGAGACAGGGAGAGGGAGGGAGGTGAAGGAGAGGCGGGAAGGGAGTAACGAGTAGTTGCCCATAATTGCAGCAATTGCTGCGATGGCAGATAACCCAACTAGGCAGCTGACTGGCAGGTGAGCTAGCAGTTCTTTTGCATAATTACTTAAGTGATCATACTCTTCAAGATCAAAAGATTGGCATACTATATGTATTATGGAACATTAATGAAAACTGATGAAGATTTTATGTATTTTATTGTGTGTTCTATTATATTGTTACTTATAATTATTATAAGATTATTTGTACATGATAGATAGAAGTTTTTATATAAGAAAACTTAGTTTTCGATCTTCCTATAGAAAACTGAGGAACTAAACTAGTGAAACTACGAGGGTCGTTTGATAAGTCCGTGACTTTTTGTATTTGCCGCGCACCTGCTCTAAATACAACACTGCTCCTGTCAGCAGTTATCGATTAACAGCTGACTGTAAAATTTTGAGAAAGCTGCGTTTTTGGTTTGCGTTTTATAGGCATTGAAAGCAGACGATCTCGTGAATTTTAACGAAAATGGAAAAAGTAATTTCGTGTGCTAATGGCAAAATTTCATAAATTGGGCTACGAACTGCTACCCCATCCAGCATATTCTCCAGATTTAGCCCCTGTACTATTTTTGTTTCCAAACATGAAGAAATGGCTCGGCGGTAAGAGATTCGGGTCAAATGAAGAGAAACACAGAAACAAACGACTATTTTGAGGGCCTTGAGAAAACCTATTATTTGGAAGGAATAAAAAATTGGAAAAACGCTGGACTAAATGTATAGAGCTAAAAGGAGATTATGTTGAGAAATAAAACGCTTCTTTGACGAAAAAATATATTTTATTCAAAAAGTCACGGACTTATCAAACGACCCTCGTATATATAAAAATAAAGAATGAATTAATTTATTAAGTTAAAAGCTAACTCTGTAAAGATCTTAACCTATTCTATTCCAGAATAATTTATAAAATAACGAAAAATTCAAGAATTCTTCATCTTAGCATCTCTTGCATTATTTATTGTATGTTCAATCTTTTAGGCCTTGGAATTAACAATCGAAAACATTCAATTTTACTAGCGAACATAAAAAATTATTTTATAAGAAATATATCCGCAAAAGTTATAAGGAATATAAGCGAATATGTCACAAGGAATATAACAAAATTCATTATAAAGAAGAATATAATGAAATATTCTCGCAATATCCCTAAATGCTACAGTTTAGCTGCATTTATCAATTGCTGCAACTTTGTACTGATCTTAACCAATTGAACTGCATTATCCTCCACAATATAGCCAAAAAATGCGAGAATTCTTGAAGAGAACCTCTTGGCCTGTAGAGGATTTGCCACAGCGTAGCCAACTAATGAATCGGAATGAATGAATGCAATTGCAATACCCGTTAGAGGGATAAACCTTTTCCCCAACGATTGTCATTGATTTGATTGATTGGACGACCCGTTTCAGGTACGAAGACATGCAGCAGGAGCAGCATTTGCCCTTTGCAATCTTGCCTAATATTTTACGCTCATTTAGGGCATTAAAAAACATAGCGGATTCCTCCGGATCCGCCCCTGACAATGGTGTTAACTCTTGAGCGGCAGTAGGACGACAATGGAAACGGATGGGAAAACGAAGACCCACGCCCGCTTGACATTTGGCTGCTAAACAAACAACAACGCTGACAAAGAGTGCGTGTGAGGGAGGGAGAGGGAGAGGAAGAGGGAGAGGGAGAGGGTGCAGGTCAACTGCAGTTGCATTGCAGGCTGGTGTTGCCTTTCAGGGAAGAGAAAGAAATTCGCCATAAAACTGAAAACAGAGAAAAAGAAACTGAAATTGTGTCATTTCATGCCATTGCCAAGGTGAACAGGAGTTGGGGGGAGTGAGGACAGTGTGTGTGTGGTGTGTGTAGTGTGTGTGTGGTGAGTTGAGCACACACACCTGGTCTAGGCTACCGTTTCAAGCAGTTCATTGTAGGTACTTTTTGGCAGTCTTCTATTATCTTCTTTCTCTCGCTGTCTCTGTCTCTGTTTAACTCCCGCTCTCTTTCCTTCTCTCCTTTGCTCCCTCCTTTCCCCCACTCTTCCTCCCCCGCTGTCAATTTTAATTGTTTGCACAGAGAGAGAGAGAGAGAGAGAGCAGCAAAAATTGAAATAATTTATCGAACATTTGTTGGCATTTTATGGCCTGAACTCTTGACGTGGTCTACTTGCAACTTCCTCTCCCCATCATGTTCCCCTCTTCCCCCTTTATGCTTTGCTTTTGCCCTTCTGCCACGCCTGCCTCCCCCCCCCTCTCAGCGACTGTCCAGCAGCCCATTAAGCTCGCTTTTAAGTGCCATTCTGGCTGGCCTTGTCGCTTTCCCTTTCCCACTCTCCCTCCCTCTCTCTCGCTCTAATTCTCTCTTTCTTCTTGTCTCCCTCTCTTCAGCCTGCTTTGCACTTGAAATTTTTTCGCCTGCTCAGCAATTTCTTGGCTCGCCTTTCATTTCGTTTCTCATTTTCTCCTTCTTCTGCGCCTTCAACTTCTTTTTGCTTTTCGCTTTTCCAATCTTAATTTTTTCGCTCTCCTTGTTTTTTTGGGGTTGAAAAATAATTCATTTATGCAAATGAGGGGTGTTTAAAATTAAGCAAAGAGCACGTAGGCCGAAAGTGCCAGCAGCAACAACAACAAAAACAACAAGCAGAGGCAGCAGCTGAAGCGGCCATCGTGAAGGAGGTGAGCGGATGGAAAGACGCCAACGAAGATGAGGAGGAGCAGGAGCAGGAGGGGGAGGTGGAGGTGGAGGCGAGCAGGCACATTGGAAAATGATAAAAACAAAAGGTTTTCTTGCCAACCCCCTGGCCAGAGCCCACTCGAGGCAGCACTCCCCCTTCTGCCCCTCCTGACCCTGCTCCACTCGTGGCCACTCATCTTTTGCTGTGCGCGGTATAAGTTACAATTTGTAAGGTTTTAATGGCGTTTTCAGACTCAACTTCGCAGTTGGGGAAGCAGCAGAAATCACGAGAGACTTGAGGAGAGGATATGCAGCCCTCTTCGTCTCCTTGGGGGACGTTATGCTGGCTGGACTCTCAAACAACTTGACAACTTGTGGTCTGCCATGGGTAAAGGCAACTGCAATAAGAAGTGGGTTAAGGAAAGGTATTCCTTGAGATTGCAATACAATAGGTAAACATGAGAAATGTTGCAGTAGTTAATAAGGTATTTAACTGAAGTATTTAAAGGTTGTAAAGTGAATTTCTAAGTTGGATTTGGCTGGGTTTGATATGCATATATATATCTTTATTTCATAAAGACATGTGAAATAGAAATATAAATAGTAATGATATGAATAATCTTTTCATACTCAAAAGAGATTTTAAAACAGTGAGAAAGTATCTATTGAATATTTTTTAAATACAAAAATTCAAAGAATGCAAAAATGGAAAAAGAAACACTGAACTATGAACAGTTAAGGGTTGTAGAAAAGTCTCAATGTTTGCCTTGAATATTTAAAATTAGTGATTTGGAATATTCGCATCTATTTTGGGCTTCTTTGAGGCTTTAAGCCAGCTTCCCTTTGCTGTTCGGCTTCTCTTTGCCCAGGCTGGACACATGGACCGCTTGTTTGTCTTCGCAACACGCGCATAAATAAAACTCATTTGTTGTGGACAGGGCGGGAGTTCTTGCAGAGGATGGAGGGAGACTTAAGTTAGAGGGGGAGACTTGGAGTCCTTTCGTGGCATGAGGTGTCTATGAGCGAAAAAGTTTGACCAATGAAATTTGTTGATTTTTCGTGGCTAGTCGAAGTTGAAGTTTCTTTCACTGCGGGAGTGTGTGGGTGTGGGTGTGTGACAGGCAGCATGTGAGTGTGTGGTGTGTGTGAGAGATAGTGTGTGTGTGTCTGTGTGTGACTGTGTGTAGCCAGCTAAGATAAATGGCAATAGAATTAATTAAGTTGTTAATTTCCCATTAAGCAGTGCGACCAGCACGTAAAGCACACACAACAACAAGAACTGAAGGAGCAACAACAACAACAGGAGCAGGAGCAGGAGCAGGAGCAGGAGCAGGAGCAGGAGCAGTACATGTGGGAGCCACTGGAGACGTGTCCTGACAGCACTTGACAAAATTATGTGCCTGCTGGCGGCGTTTAACCTTTCAGCGCAGTGCAAAACAAACAGCCTCAAGTTCTCCTCCTTCTCTTCTTCTCCCTCTCCAGCTGACCCCAACTTCACATTTGCACACATGTCTGAGTGTGTGTGTGTGTGCCCAAGTCGACCACAGCAGCACGCGTCGACATTTAGTGCTGCTTTGCCACACACACGCACACACACACACACACACACTGAGAGCTCTCTCTGCTGCATTAGCATATGAAAACGCGCACCCGTCGCATTACAAATCATTGCCCTGACTGTGCCCTCGGCGTCTGCCTTCACCCTTTACCCCTTGGCGAAAGGATTCGCACGCCTGCACACCACACACACCACACACACCACACACACTCACTCCACACACACTCACAACAGTCCACACTTGCCCTGCCATGTGTGTAAAAAACGCATAAAAACCACGCGCCGAATTGACTAACCATTACCCACGGCACATCCTGCCCCCCCTCTACTCTCTCTCCACTCCCTTTCTTCTCCTTTTTCTGCTCACTCTCTCCACTCTCCTTTCGCCGCTAATAGAGCGTAATAAATGTCATGTTTTGCCGGGCTGAGCTACTCCTTTCCTTTCGCTGCCTTTGTGCGGCCCGTTGTCACTTTGATCGCCCTGCCATATGTGGCAAGGACTCGCACAACAAACACACACTCACACACACATGCACTGTAGCAGGGCACCCTTCTCCCCTCACCATGTGTGAGTGAGTTGTTTATTTGGCGATTGTCAGGGCACTTGCCAATGATTTTAGATATTGTGATTTTGGCCTCGCCTTACAGATTGATTGATAAGTGCAGTGGAAAGTCGCCTCGCACTTCCCCCTGCTCTGCTCGTACCCCCTACTAACTCATTCCTCACTCGATAAATGCAATTTGATGGAACATGTGTGCAAAAGACTTTTTAAGCTAATTTTTATAGTTTTTTTTCTGGTAAGGGTTGAAGAGGTTGCTTTCTTTTTATATCAGCTTGAGTTTCAGTTGTAATTCAATTGAGCAACCTGATTTATACTGAGTTATTGGTAGTATTGAGTGGATATATATAATTTATAATTAAATTTGATTTGAAGGAAGGAAACTATAGAGATTTTAAGAGAAGAGAGATAATATAATAATAGTTTTTTGCCCATTAAATAATAAAATGACTTTCTGTAAAATTCGAATACATCTAAAACCTCAACTTGAGCTCTGAAACTTGATTTATAACTAATCTAAATGGACATCATTTTCTATATTTGTTTTAAATATAGAAATGTTCAACAGAAATATATATTTATTAATATTATATGGACTTCTCTATACCTTTTTAAATGATAAAGATATACCTCACATTCTAAAATTGTATTCATTCATTTATAATTTTAAATAGAATTCAGAAAACATTGGATCCAATTCGTTTACTCTCCTTCTACCACAACCTGTTATATGCACTTCCCTTACTTTCCTCCCCGTCTCTCTAAAGATTTGATTCATGCTCTGAAATTTCATTTGTTAATAAGCAGCGAGTGACAGATAAATAAACAGGGAATCCATATCAGGAAGCATAAAATATTCATATGCATTTGCCTGCGCCCGAGCCCAGAGAAAAAACACATTAACAAATTTGTGTGTCCTCACGCATTACGTGTGTGTTTCAGTCGCAGTCGCAGTTGGCGTCGCAGTTGCTGGCACTCATCTAATTGCATTAGAAGGTAACGATGGAGTCCTGTCCTGTCCTGTCCTGTCCCGTTGTTTGACGGGAGATGCGTAGTGCGTGGTGTATGTCATGTAGTGGGATGTGCTGCCACCCTCGCGAGGATGTGTTCCAAGTCTGTGCTGGAATTGCACTGCCTAGGCGCAGCTTGTCAGCCTGGCCTGCCTTCTTCTGCTTTTTCTCTCTCTCCCTTTCCCACTGTACTTGTCTCGCGCTCTTCAAATTTTATGACATTTTTATTCGCTGCAGGGGCGGCAGGAAGAAGGTGCTACATGTTGGCAATATGTCAATGCACCTATGGGTGGCAGTACTTCCACTCCTCCTCCCTCTGTACCCCATGTCCTATGTCATATGCCTAAGGTGACGTCCGCGAGTTGTAAAACAAAAACGAAAACATGTTGATTTTATTTGCCTGCTCAGGTTTTTTAGCTTTCAAGTTTTTATTAGACGTCATAATTGACGTAATTGTTTTGGTAGTTTGAAAGCTTTTCGCTGTCCTCGGGCACTTAGGCCGACGCAGAAAGGGAATAAAAAATGCGTAAGAAGACGTAGAAGAAATCTCTGTATAGTTTGTGGCATAGCACGGCTATATACTAGCTATTTTTATGGCTTTTTTAGAGCGCACTCTATCACTTTCTTTGACAACAAACGCAACTGTACCGAGACTTAAGACTTACTCATTAGCTCCTCCTTTGCACACGACATCAAAAGAGTTGCCAAGGATATGCAGGATATGAGCGCAGACAGGAAGAGCTTAGAGCATTCTCTCCTTGTCTCTCTCTCCCTCTCTCCCTTTCTCTTGCTCGCCAAATTGCAAACTTAATAAGAAAGGAGCTGAGCACAGGCTGCCTGTGGGGACTCAAAGGGCGACGATGGGCTCATAATGAAAACGAGCCAAATGCAAATGAACAAAGGGCACACACACACACACACACTCACACGTACGTAGAGCAAACGTCAACAACTGCTGGCAGGAAAATCAAAGCGGCAAATGAGAAAAAAGCCAAAAGCCAAAGCCAAAGCGAAAAGGAAACGCATCGCGCAACGAGAAAGAGAAAATCGAAAATTGCGAAAAAATAAAATTAAAATATCGATCAACACGGGCAGAGACAGAGGCAGAGGCGCAACGCATCAGCTAACGAACTCCAACCCCTTCCGTGCCAGAGGCGGATGACAAGGAGAGGAGGGGGGTGTGGTAAAGGGGCAAGGGGAAGCGGTGCCAAATGAGAAATGCAGACGAAAGGGCTTCTGATATGAGCTTTTGGTGTCGTCGCCGTCGTCGCCGTCGTCGTCGTGTTGCCTGGCTGCTGTCTTAGGCAGCCGAGCAGTGCCGTAGGGGTAGAGAGGGGGAGGGTAGGGGAGGGACTAGGGGGAATGGGGTGTGCTGTGCTCTGTCCTCGACGTGCGCTCTTAAAATTAAAAGCATGTTTGATGAGGAAATTGAACTGGCAAGCAAGTAAGTGTGTGTGCGGTGTGTGTGCGCGGTGTGTGTGTGTGTGTGTGTGTGTGTGTGTGTGTGGGTGTCTACAGCGAAAAAAAGCATTTCTGGGGTGGCATTACCCCCCACACACAACGCTTAATTCATCAGCAGTCGCTGCCTTGCCAGTTATCCTTTGCCGCTGCCACGGCGATGCCGACGCGACGCTCCACACGGCTCTGTTCCCCCTTCCCCGCCACTCTCCACTCCCCCCTTTGCTCTGCTCCCAATCGCTTCTCTCATTTCTCTTAATTTCATTCACCCTTTGCAAATGAGCTGAAGGGGGGAAGAGAGGGGGTGGGCATCCCACAGGATGGCACAACAAAATTTTCCACATTATTTCTAACGCTGTCTCTGTCGCTGCCGCTGCCGCTGCCTCTGTCGCCGTCGCTGTCGACGCTATTCAAATTTTGTACTTTTGCTTTGCACGCGCGATTTTCCTTGTTTTCGCTTTTACATTTTTTAATAGCTAGAGAACATTTTCGCCGTCGCCATCGTCGCCGTCGTCGCCGACGTCGTCGAAGGGTGGCGCACAAGTTTTTTTTTTGTCTCTCCTCTTTCGCGCCAGGCCGCACGACAACCCTGGCCACTTTCATTGTGCGCCTTCGCTGGGGCACTTAAAACGTTTTTCCTTAACAAAAAATACGCTTTTCCTCTTCCCCCAACCCCGCGCACTTGCGGGTATTAAACTTAATGTTGATAGTGTAATTTTATATTTAAGAGCAGAGCAGAAGTAGAAAAAACTCGCGTTAGGGTTGTGCGGTGTCTGTGTCAACAGCTGAGCCTCCGCTTTGGCGTTGTTTTTTCATCCTTCTCTCTCTCCCTCTCTCTGCGCTGTGAGTGCTGCGAGGGGGGGTAAGTTCTTTTTTTAGTCGGCTGTGCCTCGTGCGAGGCCGCTCAACGGGTTCTAATTGAAGTCAAGTTCTTTTTCAGGGGGGTGGTGATCGAAAGAGGGTGGGGTGGGAGCTGGTAATCCTACTTTATATTATATGTAATATATTCCACTTTGATTACAGAAAGTTTGTCTTGGTAGAATCTTTAGTTTGCTATATCATTCTCTGATTTAATCAATTCAAGCCTCTAGATCTTTGTTTGAAGAGAACAACATAACCTACGTTAAATTCTCTCATAAAAAATTTTTAAGCTAATTTCTAAAGTATTTCTGAACATTTCTTGAGATTATCAATATCTTGGGGTACTTAGAAAATTTTTCGCAAGATTTCTCTGGTATTTCTGAATATTTTCCAATTGTATTATTGACTAAGGAAATTTTCCAAACTTGTCTAAAGTCTTCTACAATATTTCTCTATGTTTTAAAAATTTCAAACAAATTTCTACAGTATTTCTACAATATTTATAGTAATACCAAGCTTCATCAGCATCTTGTGGCTTTTTTTCTACACTCTTCTAGCAAATCTTGTATCCTCCTTTTCTCTAGTTCCCCCCAGGGCACTCGTCTAATTCGCTGCAGTGTCTCAACCTTTTCGGCAGCTGCTTAAATATAAATTACTTCATCGATTTTTTGTATTCCCCGTTTTTAGTATTTTTTTTTTCTGAAGCTGTCCTCTCTCATTCCGGAACATGTCTCAAATAGGCCGCTGGCAATGAGCGCCAGGATAAAGAAAAAAAAGTGGGCCTGACTCGCACTTCCGTTGCCGTTCGAGCCGGCTGAGACCCACAGCAGATATAAGAAAAAAAGAAGAGACTGGAAATAAAAAACTGAAGCGGCACACGCAGCTTTTTTTCAACGACTTTTTAATTTAAGGGTAGCTCTCAGCAGTTTTTTTCATTCTTTTCTTTTCGCTGTGCTCTGTCTGCGCATCCTTTCGCAGCAACCTCGCCTGGTTGCCTAATGAAAAGTCACCGTCAATTACAGGGTCGCCACGCGTCCGAAAAAAAAACCCAAATGGAATTAGGAAAGTGTGATGAGAGAAGCGAAACAAAAAAGCGAAAAAGAATGCAAAAAATGTCACCAAAAGTCAGCAAACATGATGGGAGGAAGGGACCCAAGGACCCTTAATCAGAAGCCTGTGTAAGCAAATTTACGACGCAAATGAGTTCGCTGCGGAATGGGTTGAGAGCACGAAGGGAGAAAGAGAGTGGGGCAGAGAGACAAGAGAAAAAAAAAGAAAGAAAAAGAAATTATATTGCCAGAGCGACACTTGAGTGGGAGACGTGTCTGCGCATTTTAGTTTTGACACAGCGTAGTTTCTTTCCCCCTTTCCTTCTCCCCCTCCCTGTAGATTCCTTGCACTCAAGTGCCTGTCAAAGCCTCATTCATTGTTTTGATGTCTTTGCCTGCGCATGCAACTCTTTCAATCTCGTCCAGATCTTGCATCAATAAAAGAAGATAGGCCACGGCGGCGCAGCGCAGAAAAGTATGCAAGGTTTTTTGAACTTGGGTTTGGAGCACGACAAAGGGTGTGGGGAAGTAGTGGGAGGTAGTTCATTGCAGGTTTTACGTATGCACTCTATATATATGTCTGTACTGTATCCTTGTAAGAAAGAGTTAACAAGAGAGATTCAAAAATTCCCCTTCTCCTTCAGCCTTTGTTGTGTACACGGTATTTGTCTGGCCATCACATGTGGTTGCCATTCAGTTTGCTGTCCCACATTGTCTACCTGCTGTGCACGTGTGCTGCTCGGTCAATATTTGCCATACATGTGAGTGTGTGTGGCACGGAAGTAACCTGATTTCTTGCGCAAAGACGTAACTCCACGCGGAGGCGAAGAGGGTCAGATCCGCCTTGGCCGCCCGTGGAGCTGTGTAAACTGCAATGTCCTGTGTCCGACGTGTCCAGTTGATGTACAATATTTGTACATGTGTCTGCAGTCGCCAAAAAACTAAACT
Organism: Zaprionus indianus; assembly: GCA_018904595.1. NCBI lineage: Eukaryota > Metazoa > Arthropoda > Insecta > Diptera > Drosophilidae > Zaprionus > Zaprionus indianus. The sequence continues at coordinate 717,476 of JAEIHA010000709.1, read as the reverse complement.
TTGCCCAAGGCATTTTCACTTGGGATCTGGCCCAGAAGAGTCTGTCAAGCGGGTCAAGCTTTTTTCCGCCAAGACACCGCAGGAGACGGCGACCCCGGTGGGCAGCTGTCAGTGACAGCCAACGGAGCGAGAGAGTGGCAAGCCTTTGAGGCTGGCGAGGCGAGTCACCTTTGGCGCAGCTGTCAGAACGGTTAATAGGCGTAAATGAGACGCCCAATGAAGGAAAACTAATTTCCGTCTCAGCAGAGTTGAACAAAGCGTGTGTCACTGTCTCTGTGCGTGTGTGTGTGTGTGTTTGTGTGTGTGTGTGCGTCTTAGCCGAGTGCGAGACGTGTGCCAGACGCATCCTCAGCCACGCAAATTACATAGCCAGCCTGATCCTGCCTGATCTGCGCCGTGTGCGGCCCCTAAACAGGGGATTATTCTTCTATGCAAAACGAAACTAGAAACAAAAACAACAACAACTACGGCAAGTCAACAGAGACAAAACCGAAAACCCTTTTCAAATATACCCTGCAATAGATCGCACTATCCTCCCCTCCCTCCATCCATCTGTCCGTCTGTCTGGGGTGTAATTTCTCTTTTCAGGCCGCATTTGCATACGGTGAAAAAAAATTAAATATGCAAAAAAAATGTGAGACTGTGCCTGGCAGGACACACGACAGGCACCCCTCAAGGGGTAACGTGTTTTTTTATTTTTTGAAATTCCAAATTCCGATTTCAATGTTACCCAGACAACCCTTTTTTGTCGGGCACTCGCCCGAAAGGGTTTCGCCACAACTTGCGTCGTCGACGCACTTTTAATTTGCATTTTGTTGGGATTTCGAAAATCAAGTTCTTAACTTACCCCAGACGATCCGGTTCCGGGGTACACGTTTTTTTTTTCATTTCCATTTTTTGTATTTCGAGTTGTGTACAGTTTTTTGGTTTCGCTGTTGTATTTGACAAGTGAATATTCATGTCGTACTCGGCTCGGTTCGGTTCGGCTTTCTATTTTTTTCATTTGGTTACCCCATGCAAGGGTTAAAAACTTTTGGGTTGATAGAAAGAAGAAAAAAACGTGGGTACTCCAGCATGTGCTCGGGCAGAATAATTTGGGTTGATTTGGCTGCAGTCTGGAATGAAGAAGACCTGAAAAAAAAGAGTTGAAAATGCGATGCTGGTGCTGGTACAGGGTGTGCAAGTTGGTGGAGATGAGCGAGCAACTGAGAGCTGTTGTAGTAGATGTACTCAATAAAAATAGTGTACAAATGAATATAATTCAGTAGGTACAGTGTTGGAAAACAACTGTAAAGCACACAGCAGATTCCAAGTGGGGGAAATCAGGGAGCAACTGAATAAAACAAAGAGTGAACGAAAGCTGAGAGGGTTTTAGTGTAATTAATAATATAAATTAGAAAATCTAGTGTTGGAAAATGGCTGTAGAGTATACAGAGTGTCTTTAATTAGTAAACTACAAGGAGAAGGTCAAACTAGCTAAAAAGATCTTCATAGAAATGCAGAGATGTAGGTTAATTTAGGTAGAATAAAATAAATAGAATTTAAAAACTAGTGTTGGAAAACCATTGAAAATAATTAAATACATCAAAAATATTAATGTAATTCAACTTTTTGTAGTTTTCACCAATTTAAGAATATATAATAAATAAATATAAATCAATTCTGTCCATCTAAAACTTGAAATGCAACACCTTCTCTAGGCTTCACCTGGCGACACCCTGTTCGAATGTCTCCGACCAAAAACTACCCGTACTAATATCCGCTTAAAAAACTCAAAATTCATAAAACTTGGCAACGAAAAAAATCGCAAAAAATAAGTTTAAGTCGCACAGGAAAAAAAAAGCGTCTACCCAGACGAGCAGGGCGAGGAGGAGGGAAGGAGGAGAGACGGGGAGAGGAGGATGCAGGCAACCCACGGCAACAGCAGCCAAAGGGTTGAGCAGCAACGCCAGGAAGGAGGAAGCTGCACGCAGCGTTGCATGCAAAACGAAAGTTAATCACGAAAATACATAACGGTAACAAAAAGTAGATGAACAGCAAGAGAGGAGAGAGGAGGAGTGGAGGGGAGGGGGATGGGAGAGAGGAGTGCGGCAAAAAATGAGGCAGACGGGCGCACGTTTTTTTTTGTTCCTGCCTGCTTCGGCGAGGGGTTAACTTAATTTATGCGCTTCGTGAGGCTGGAAGCGTGGCACAGCCAGCGACGACGACGACGACGTCGACAGCGCAGCCAGCAGAGACAGCGACAGCGACAGCGACAGCGACGTCGCGAACTGAAGCTGATTATGCAGCGAACGCGAACAGCGCGAAATGTTTTTCTTTTTTGCGCCGCTCGCGTTTTTTTTTAATTTGAAAAATATGCGTTGCCTTTGCTGAGCTGTTGTTGTTCTTGCTGCTGCTCTTGTTACTGTTGTAGTTGTTGTTGTTGCCTTTGCTGTTGTTGTGTTGTTGTTGTTGTTGTTGCTGTGAACGGGAATCCTTTGGGTTTATTGGAAATTATTGATTTATGATTTGCAATATACTGGCTCTGGCTAAATGAAGGAGTGAGATAGAGTTGGGGATAGAAGAGAGAATGTTGGAAAAATGGAAAGAATGAAGAAAGAGAGAGAGAGAAAAAGAGAGCGGAAAATAAAGTGACAACATTCCTTTGTTTTGCACTTTGTTTCGAAATAATGAGAAATGTTCAAGAATTTGTAAAAAAATTATAATAAAATACAAAGCATATTGTTATTCAATATCTGACTTAAGAAATATATATAATATTTATAATACTATAATGATAGAGTTTAAAGAGGTTTACTCCTAAGAGCATTTTACGAGTATATGCTCTCTTTTTATCTTTTCTTTCAGTCCCAAATTAAAGATTCATTAGTGTGTCATTACTATTAGTTCCAATTTTGTTTTATCAATGCAAATGATTATTTTGGCTTTTGTTTTTGTACACGTATTCTTCTCTTCTCTCTTCCCTCTCTCCTCTCTCTTCCCACCACCTGAACAGCCTTCAGTTCTCGGCTCAAGTACCTAGCTCCAACTCCGTTGCTGAGCTCCAGTAACTTCAGCAACAGTTACTCCGCCGTCTACACCCACAAAAAAGAAGCGCACTTCAAACACCAATTAAAAATTATAAACAGGCCAAACCCACCTAGCAGGGTAGTGGGAGCGAGGGGGGAAGGGAGTTGCAAGTGCGTGGCCACCTGCGTTGGCGTCGGCGCCAAATGATGCCGTTAAGATGCTTACGAAGGGCGAAGCAACGTACTTCAAAAGGCATTAAAAACAAAAAGCATTCACAAAATGAAAGCCAACTGACCCCCACCACCCTGCCCCGCCCCCGTCTCGATGTAAGTCCACCTCAAGGGGCTGCGCATGCAGCGCCAAAGGGTGGCAAACGAAATTAAATTTTGTACTTCGCATAAACTTAATTACTCGCCATGGCAGCAGCAGCAGCAACAGCAGGGAAAGTGGGGTAAAGAGGGGTAAAGAGGGGTGACGAGAGGTAAGAGGGGAAGACAAAGAGGGGGAGTCGCTGCTTGAGCGCAGGCGCAGAATGGCGCGTCCTTTCATTAATGGTTGCGCTTAATGGGCAATATCAAATTATGCGCTGCATTGTCCTTGTTCGTCGAGCTGTCCCCTGCCCCAGTCCTCGCCCCCGTCCGTGTCCCTGTTCCTGGCAAACTGTTGCCCTTCACTGGCTAATTTAACCCTCCAACTGGGCGCCATTTGCCGTTGCCGCCTTTTGTTCCAAACTTGGCTGCGTTTCGGTGTCAAACAGAATCATTTCCATGTTAATTGCACGCCATTTTGTTGTTGTCCTCGTCTCGTGCTGATTATCCTTTCATTTATGCAAAGTCCTGGCCGCTGTTAATTCGCTTATTCGCTGCTTGGGTCACCCTGCTGCCGCTGCTGCTGCTGCTGCGTTTTGTCTGCATTTTAATTAATGTTTTCCTTCTTGTTATGCAAAGGAGCTGCTTATTAAAAGGATATGACTCGAGTCCTGCCTTCGCCGGATGCGCGAGGTAATTAAAAATTTCTTTATTGCCCTGTTAAATTGCGCTTTGCATATTTTGTGGCCTCGCACTGACTGACCCCGCTGCACGTGGACAAGCTAATCCTGTCGGAGGATTCGCTTGTCGGGAACAGGCCACTTTGATGTGCTAAGGGGAAATTGCATTAGGCTTTGTACTTGGAAACATAGCCGCAAATTAGTTCTAAGGCTATCGACTAAAAGGCTCAGTCACATGTCCTGCTCAGTGGCCTCCCTTTCCTGCTCCTTCTCTACCACCTTCTCCCTCTCTTGCTCCAGTTCTTCCTAAGCGAATTACGAAACCCATTAGAGAGCATCTCAAAGCGAGCAGGCCAAAATGAAAGTAAATCTCGCATTATTTAATAATGTCCTTCCCACATTCTGTGCAAATCCTTTTAGTCTTCATATATGGGTTATAATTGAATCAACAGAGCACAGGGCAGCTGCTTGACACGCCCACCCAAGCCTCCCAAGAGTGCCGGCACTGACCTCTGCCAACTGTCAACACAGTCACACATGCACACACACGCACACACACACAAATGCTCACATCTCTGTCTCTCCTTCTCCCTCAGTCACTTGGCAACATATGCCCCCGAAAGTATGCTACACTTTGCGCTTTTGCATAAAAACCCGCCAAACCAAACATAAACAAGCCAAAAAAAATATATATATATAAAAGAACCGAAGAAAACCCACAACAAATCGCTTAAATCGCATCAACAGTTTGCCAAACACGCACACACCACACACGCACACACACTCACACAAACACATACTCAAACCCCTATCGCAGTCAAGGCCTCTGCATGTGTGTAGTGAATGATAGCTTGTTGATACTCGTAGCTCACTTTCCACACACAAACACACACACTTGTGCACACTCGTACACAAACTGTCAACAAGCACACACACACACTCTCAACAAACACCCTTCCACCTTCTGTTGCATATGATTTTCAAATGTTTTCGCTTTTTTTATTCGCCAGCTTTTCACTTGATTTTCGCTAAACAAATTTCACCAAATAAAAAGGGGAAAAAGGGTCGCTTTCCTCCTGCTCGGCTCGCATATGTGTAGTGCGTTAGTCGACCCACGGGACCGAGCAGGACGACGACGACGCCCGCCTAAGCGTGCGGAAATCGCGTGCGTAGTTCACTGCGTGTCATATACCCTGCAAAAAAGGAAGGGAGGTTTGTTTTAGGAAACATTTTGGAGTGAAGAAAATAAATTGAAAACTTCATTAGGTTCATTTTTGATTTTGAGTTTATTTGTTACTAAGCTATTGATAATTCTTTACAATTTTAAAAGGTTTTTTATTTGATATTTTAAATTTTTTATTTAAATTAAATGTTTCGTTATTTTTAACTGATTATTGTTTATGGTCAACAGACTATTTTTAATCATTGTATTATTGTATTTTATCATGTATTTTTTATATCAATATTTTTTAGAATATTTTTATTTCATATTTAAGAATTTTGTTAGGTTTCTATTGGAATTTTCTCGGCATTAAATAAAAAAGTCTTAGGAATTGTTTAAGAAAAAATAATATTTAACTGATTTTATAAAAATATATCCAAAATATCTATATGACTATAATATCTATAAAAAAGGATATTCAGAACTTTAAGAATGTTTTCTATTCAATTTAAAGAGTTCTTCATTTTATACCTTGCTCTTCGGCAGTAAAGTACATATTTTAAAGGGTATTTTGCAGTCTACACTGCCACTCGTTTCCGGCACGACATGATGATGTTGTATTTGCCATTTATTGTCGGGCAATTGCTGCTTCCGCCGCCCATGTCGCGGTTTATGCATGTAAATTTGTCCAAAATTGTCGAAATTTTGTGGCGAATAAAGCGCAACGCGCGTGAGGGGCGCGGGCTCAGTGGCATGTGTGTGCGTGTGTGTGTGTGTGTGGAGAGTGGTGTGAGTATGTGTGGGCGGCACTTGTCTAATGTACGCGTAATCATCAGCGTTTTTATCATAGAATTGCCATTATCGTCGTTGTTATTGTTGTTGTTGTTGTTCCAGGCTTGGGTTGAGGTTGCGCCCCCTTTTGGTGGTTATGGAAATCGACATGTGATATGAGATATGTATGCGATATGTATGTGTAGTGGGTGTGGTAGGGGGAGTAGGTCTTAGAGAAGGAGTGGGAGTAGGCGTGGGAATATAGTTGGATAGGTATGGTCGATGATAGAAGGGGTTTTAATGGAGTTACTTCAGTGAATAAGGTACTCACTGTAGATTCCTAAAATTCTTGAAATATTCTCTAAATAAAACTTTTTTTATTCTTTACAAATATTTAAAGCATAGTTTAACCATCTTTGTCCTTAGTTTAAGTTAGGGAAAAGCGCGTAAGTTATGCTGGAATATGCTTCCTTGACATCTGATACTCCCTCCTCCCTCTCCCCCTTTCCCACTCTTTCGCCCTCGACTGGTTCATCAACCTGAACACTTGCACTTAGCGAGGCAACGTTGGCAACTTTAAGTCTGGAGTCATGCACTCGAAGACAGTGCGCCCTGCCCAGCCCTTCCCCCTTCCCCCTCCCCCTGCGCGCACCAAGCTTGCGACATTAATACCATGAATAATATACGCTCATTTCTTTTGCGTTGCCTCCCACATTGCTCCCTCCTCCTCCCTTCTCCATTCAGCTCCTTCCTACAAAGCTGCCTCCTCCCTCCTGCCTCGACGACGTCTTCCGCTGTCGCCGTCGCCTTACAAAAGCCAAAGGGGTTGTTTGTAATTTTTTTAAACAAAATTTTCTTCATTTCGCTTTTACGTTGCTTTTCGTGCAACTTGAGAAAAACAAATAAAAAACGCAAAATGAGTCAAAGGCAAAGCCAAAAGCTCGAGCAGGGCAACAGAAGGGAAGAAGGGAAAAGGGCGCAAGGGGGAGCTGCGCCGGCTGCTGGGGGCGCTCTGCAAACGTCTCAATGAGTTTTACGCTCCTTGCTTGATAATGAGCAGAGCCAGAAGAAGAAGAAGGAGGAGGAGGAGGAGGAAAAGGAGCAGAAGAAGAAGCAACGAGGCAGCAGCGAAGCTTCGCCGCGTCGTGCTCAGCCAGCATTAAACTCTTTGACTAAAGCCAAAGGCGTGCGAGCGAGAGGGCACACGCACTGCGTCAGCTGTCTCGCTCTGCAGCAGCGACTGAGGCAGCGGCAGCAGGTGCTGCGACGCCATTCGCAACAGCACGAAGGGGTTGGAGAGCGAGAGCGGGAACAGGGGCTGGGGGTGGTTGGCAGAGAAAGCGAAAGCACAAGCACTTCGTATGCAAATGAGTTTGTCGTTATCGCTGCTGCTGCTGCTGCCGCTGCTGGCGTCGCTGCTCGCGGAGAGGGTTGTTTTTACAGCAGCGTATTCTAGTCAGAGGAGAGGGGGAAGGGGACCTTCTCATGGGGTTGAGAGACGCGCCTGATAAGCGCGAAGCTGGTCCAAATTACAAGCACAAGCAAAGCAAAGGCAAAGATCTCAAAGCGTCCTCGCAGGGAAGCGTATTGATTAATTGGCAAATTAAGCAGAGAAAGCTTAAAGCAAGAGAGTTTTAAGCAATATATTGGAATGAAATATATATACGAATATATGTATACAGAATATATACAGAAATATAAACAGATTAAATAAAGAAATTAATGATGTACGTCAGTTGAAAACTTTGTTTATTTAAAGCAAATCTTGATTTCAATTTTGATGATTTGTTTTGGCCACTTTAGATTGCGATTTGTTAAGAAAACATTAACAGTTTCTCGGGAATGTTTATAAATAAATTAAACTTTAACCAAACATTTTGAAGCAGTTTTAACAACATTCTCTGCATAAAACTGTTCCTTGTTTAGGTACAATTTCATGATTTGTTTGAAAACTTTGAAGATGGCAACTTGATGTAGACTAAATCATTAAATTTCACTTTAGAAAACTTAAGAAGTACATTTTGAATTTAATTCTCAGTATTCTTAATAGTTTAAAATAAAATAAAAAGCATTTTAAAGATGATTACTGAAGGTTTTAATCGATTGAACCCAAAAAGAGTCATGTCTGCTCATAGATAAATATTAAAAGATATGGATGTATGTGTTGACATGGGAAGCTAGATGATAGATAGATATAATATAGTAATAATATATATAATATAATATTAATAATGTTTAATATCTCACTCAATATTAATTTACTATTTGTTCTACTACAAGTTACAATATCAGAACACGTAATAAACCCTTTTGTTATTAAAGGATTAATTGCAAATTGCCAAAAATGTGCAGTGTGAAATTGTAATGAGAGTTTTTTGCAATTCTCGTAGTCTCTCTTCTCTGCTGTTTCCCTTTTACTTCACTTCACTGCGTGCGTCGTGTCCTTGAGCGTTCTGCCGGCTCTCACTTTCTCCTCGCTCCTTTCTCATTGCCTTTCCTGCTGTGTGGCCAAAAGATTCGCAATGCCTGCGTGGAAATCGAGAACTGGCATCGTTTACATAGTCGAGAACGAGGCGCAACCTTTTCCATTTAGCCCGCTCTACCCGCTGTCTGCTAATTGTGTGCAGAGTTCACTCGCCTGGCTGTGTGTGTGTGTGTGTGTGTGTGCCTGTGTGTGAGTGAATGTGCCTGTGTCTGTGTGTGTGCCAAAAATTTGCATGCCTTTGCGCAGTCAAAAATCCATTGCAGACGGGGGGTAAGGGGTGAAAGGGCAAAGCAGGGCATACACTTACAGACACATGCACAGTTATACACAACAAACACACACAGCCACAGGCACACACACAAACATATACACACACTTGCAAATTGGCTTTAGTTTGTGTTCATTGAAGCGACGTTTCCATTGAGCTGAACTCGTCTCCTGCTCTCATTCTGCGCTCGCTTCTCCTTCTTCTGCCTCCTGCCTATCGATAACCCTTTGTTCACTGCACTGATCCTGCTGCAACTATGTTTTCTATGTGTGCATGAGTGTGTGTCTGTGTGTGTGTGTGCAGTCAATTGTTATTGCTCTATGGAGGCCTCTTTGCTGCACTATTTCTGTTACATATTTTTCACTTTGCAACAACAAAGCAGGGGCTCTATTAAAAGTCTTTAGAAAAGTAAAAAAGGGTAACGACTTTGTATTTACATTATTACAGGGTGTTCTCTAATGCTTTAGTGTAACAATTGTAACGTATAATTAATTATAGCTTACTTATTTCACTCTATTTTTTGTACTACTTTGAAGGACAATTTCGAGCGTTTTAAAACGCTAGCAAAACGCGTGCGCTTGTAATGAACTATATAATTAAGTTAAACTTATCTTTTTATATTTATTTTTTATCTGCTATACTGTTACTTTATTTCCGAAACAGTTCTGTGCTTTTCTATCTGAAATTTTCATTCAGTAGCTTTCATTTTATTCTGTTTTAAAACGCTCTCAAAACGCGCTGGCGTTTTGTTTTTTCGCTGCAATTATTCAAAATCAAGCAAGCCCCGTTAATCTACCCCCAAAAAAAAGCGAAGCCCAACCGACGCTAACATATTAATAAGGCTCATAATTTTACCCATTTAATTGAGGCGAATGGCCGCAGGATAATGAAAGCGCCGCAGCCACAGCCAATGCGGCGACGGCATCAGCTGCCCCAATGTAGTACTTGAGTTTGCTGCTGCCCCAATGCCTCGCACCTACCCCCCTCGCTGGGCCATAGTCTATTGCACTTGAGGCGGCTTATTAGAATCGCCTGCTTGGCTGGACGCGAACTTCGGACTTCTTCTTCGAGTCCTGGGCGCAAATCATAATTTTTCAATTTGAATAATGAGCTGAGCGCGCGCTTGGCGGTTGCCGGCGAAGAAGCCTTTAAAATTTATTTCGACTGCCTTTTCATGCTTTCTTCTGCGGCAAGCGAATGAAAGGAAACGAAATTGTGCTTGTACTGTGTGGGAGATACCCTGCAATAGTTGGCGAGGGTGGATGAAAGAAAGGAAAGTGATACTTACTGAAGTATTTCACGGTTGCACTGGGGAAATACTTAATGAGACTTAGTTTAAGGTGAAGAAAGACTGATAATGAGGAAAATTTATAAATAGAAAAATTTTAAAAAAATTAAAAATAAATATATAACATATTTTTAATGTATTTATAGCCCTAAGATACTCAATAAATTGATTCAAAATCGAGCAGAGTTGAAATGAAGATGTATTTCCTTGCACATCTTTGTATAAGTTTAGAGTGTCAACACTCCCTGCTCTATACTTTACAGGGTATTAAAATCCTTGCAGGCAAACACTCGTAAACTCATTTGGAAAAAAATTCAGGCTACCCGAGTCTAAATCATTTACTCGAAAGCCAACAACACTGGCGCTCGACGCGACGCGGCGAAGAAAGGCTGCAAATGCTAATAAGCAGCGCAGGAGGAAGACGGGAAGGAGGCAGAGGGGAAGGCGAAGGCGAAGGCGACTCCCTCAGTGTAAGGACATAAGACGGCTTTTATGTAATACATGCTGCCATTTTGTACATAGAAGCGAGCGAAGCGAAGCCTTTTTTGGGCGCTGCTGCCACTGCTGCCACTGCTGCTGTTGCCGTTGAAAGGGGCACAAAGCGGAGGCGTCTCTCTCTCTTTTTCACTGAAAGGTTTGGGGCGGCAATTGCCATTGGATGGGGGTGGGGGAGCAGGCTTGTGTCCCGTGCTGTTGCTGTTGTTGTTGTTGTTTGCTCGCTGAAGATTAAATGGAAAAAACACTGTGACATTTTCTGGCTGCGCGAGGCGCGTTTTTTACACAATATATATATATATATATATTCCACGTTCTGCGTGGCAGCTGAAAACTCAAAGTTTGGTGGGGTGGATTGTTGAATGAGTAGGAGGAGAGAGAGGGAGCTGGAGCTGGAGCGGGGGCACTGTGGCTTGGTGCGGCGACAGCATTAGTGGGGCGTCTCGTGGCAAATGTAAAATAATGCGAAAGGGCTTCGTTTGCATAAATTAAAAATTTATATAATGTCGCCCTGCAGTTGGGGGGCGCACCAGTGGGCGGGGCCAATTGCTAATTTCCTAAAAGAAGGAAGAAGGAGGAACATTTATTGATTAAAAACTCGGAGGTGATTCAACACAATATTGTAATATATATTTTGTCGCTTTGTATTCACACAATTTGCCATAAACATAATAATAATAAATATGACAATAATAATAATAATAGTAATAATATCAGTAATGATAATAGTAATGGTAATGGTAGTGTTAAATACTCGTACATTGAAGGTCTCGTACAGTTAGAATTAATTACAATTATTATAATGTTATTAGTATTTAAAATGCCACAGAAGACAACAACAATAAACTAGAAAACCAATGTCGTATATATCATTAGATTAATCATATATATATCATTATTACATTATTAATTGTTCTAGTTCGGATTTCGTGCTATATAAGTGCAGAGTTGCTTTGACTATATACTCGACTATACATATATATTAGGGGGATTCTTAAAGGGAATTCATACCGATATCATATTGCACACATTGAGCCGCTTATCATGCGATTATTTACAGTTAAATTGACAGTACGATTAAGCAAGAATATATATATATATATGGGGAGTATATTATACACTTACAGACTAGGTCGATTATTTATACATATACATAATTCATATGAAAGATGTGAGGTGTGTGTACAATGCGCAGATCGGGGGATAACCCGGGAAATGCGTTTTCACTATTGCCTTTTTTGCTTTGCTTGCATATTCGCTTTTCTTTGCAATTATTTGTTTAATCTTGAGGAACTTGTATACCATACACTTTTGAATGAACAAAGAAAATTACACAATATTTTGTTGCATTTTTTGTTTTGTTTTGTGAAAATAAAAACCAAAATTCTCGAACCAAAGATTGCACTAAAATTAGCTCTGTAGTGTAAGTTCTTGAGTATGTACAGCTTATCAAACTATATAAGATATACATATATTCTTATACAGCTTATCGAACTATATAAGATCTATATATTCCTGACTATTTACAACACTTACTTATCGAGATTATGCCTCGCTATAATATTAAGTTCTCTAAATGCTTTTGGAAAATCGTTCGTTTAGGCTTAGATCGTAAAAAATATGCTTCAAAATTGCTATATATATATGTATATATATATATCGTATATAGGTATATAACTTTCGATATTGATTTAGCTCCGTTTACGCTTGTATATAAATTCAGTTGAATTGTACGATTGCCCAAATTGTTATTGTAAGTTAAGTATATATATATATTACTGAGATATATCTATTTATGATCTGCGTATGCGTGTGTGTGTGTGTGTGTGTGTGTGTGTGTGTGAGTTGCTTAATGACAATCACAACAAATGTTTTGACAAAGAGGTATTGGAGGTATTCGGTTATAGTATTTCTTCCTGTTTACTTGGTTCACGACTTTACTTGATTTACGATTAACGATTTACGATTTATGACTGACTTCTACAACTATATAGTGCTTATGTGGAAGGGGTGTATGTGCTTATTTGCTGGCAATAAAAATATATCGAAATATAAAGTCAATAATTCAAAAAAAAATTTAAATAAAAGCTGAAAATTCTGTAAAATAACAAATAAATAAAATAAAAAGAAAATCTTTTTTTCGTGGTGAACTTTTCTTGTTTTTATTTTCATCATATTTCCATGCGACACGCCCCTTTTCAGCGTGTGGCATCACTTGCGAATTAAATACAATTTAAATAGGAAACTGAAGAGATTTACAATAATAATAATAATGATAATGATGATCTTAATGAAACGAGATTCATGCAGCAATTAACATAATTAAATAATAGAATTATTTGAAACAAAACAATTGGCATAAAGAGTTTCTAGTTTATTATAACTTAAAGTTAATTTTGATTTTCGATTTTCGGTTTCTGTCGATTGGCTGGTTGAGGTTTCTTTGAGAATAATCAAAACATGCTACAAATAAATCAACTTAAATGATTATAACTAAAATAATTATATTTAATTTTTGATTGTTTCCTTTCTTTTTGTTAGTTCTTAGTTAGCTTAGTTTTGGGAGAGCGCTGTATAATGTACAATCTGCTGACTATTTACAATTTCTGAACAACAACTGAGGATTATCAACTAGATATATAGAGCTAGAAACCATATATATAAACTAAATCGAAGATGGCACGAGATTTGCTGGGTTAGGGGGCACGTTCTTAGGGTTAGTGGTTCACTTAGGCTAGTCGAGTGTTTTGTACAATTTTTTTGATTTATGTGCAATTGTTATTGAGGTTTTCGCTAAATGACTAAGGAGATTTTTTGTTTTCTTTTTTGGGACTTTTTCGAGAGCTTTTCTTGTACTTAGCATAAATTCCTGTGGTGCCGAGCTTCATCTGATGAGCGCTGGCCTTGAATTAAACTATATATATATATATCTGTCTGTATATATCTTTGGAATCTAATGGAGCTGCGATTGCTGCTGCTGGCGCAGATAGAGCGCCGCGGCATCGTCGAGCTCATCCAGATCGATGTCCTCGTGCTGTTCGTGCGACTCGGCGGAGCGCGGCGAATGCATGCTTAGATCCTCGGGCTCGGTCTGCTCGGGCATGTCGCTGGCCACGTGCATGATCTGTGGCGGAGGCAGGCGGAAGACGCGACGAATGTCCTGAGCCTTGCGGCGCGCGTTGCTGCCGTTGCTGCAGTGGCCATCGACAGAGCTGGCGCCGTCCTCGGACAAATCGAGTGGAGCATCCTCATCCAGGCTGCTCTTGGCCAGATCCACAGACTCCTCAGACCCACCATAGCTGGCGCACATGGCGGCGAACTTTGTTGTCGACGCATCCAAAGCAGCAGCAGCCGCAACCGCAGCCGCTGTGGCCATGGGATAATCACCGCTCATGGCTGGCGAGAGAGCTGGAGTCGGCGGCGACTGGATGCCACATTTGTGATTCATCAGATGATGGCGCCGGCGGAACTTCATGTGGCAGCGTTCGCACTCGAAAGGCTTCTCGCCGTTGTGCACCAGCATGTGCGACTTCAGCTGATTGGAGTCGCTGAACTTGCCGTCGCAGATCTCGCAGGTGTAGGGCCGCTCGCCGGTGTGGACACGCAGATGGCGACGGAGGTTGGCCACCTGCACGAACTGGCGATCGCAGTGGGAGCAATGGTAGGGCTTCTCGCCGGTGTGCAGGCGCATGTGCGTCTTCAGATGATGGTCACGGGTGAAGCGCTTGTGGCACTCGGGGCACTCGAACGGCTTCTCGCCGGTGTGGGTGCGCTCGTGGTTCTGCAGCACGTGCTTGTAGCCAAAGCTGCGCGAGCAGATCTTGCAGGTGAAGCTCTTGTCGCGAGAGGGATCCTTGCCGGCGCCGCCATTGCTGGCAGTGCCAGTGCCAGCATTGGCCGTGCTGGCCTCATGCGCCGATGAGTTCGGCGAGCTGCCGCTGGAAGGTGGCGAGATGGGACCGCCGGGTGTGTGATACAAATCGCTGACACTCATGCTGATCTCGGTGTGGAACTCCTTCTTCACCGACAACTTGCGCGACTTCTTGGCAGGCTCACCCAGTCCCAGTCCGCCCAGATGATGTTGTGGCGTGCTGTTGGGCGAGCCCAGCGGATGCTTGCCACTGTTGGCCACGGGCGAATGTGGGCTGGCAGGAGGCGAGTGCAGATGTGTGCCACCGGGCAGACTGAGCTGTGGGGCAGGCTGCTGCTGGTGCGAGTGTTGCTGCTGCTGCTGCTGCTGTTGGTGCTGTGCTGCCCAGGCGCCAAAGAGCGCCGCAGGATTGTGGGGGAACAGTGTGGTGGCCAGTGCGCCCATGGGCAGTTGGGCCATGAAGGCGGCAGCCTGTCGATTGGCCACCAGCAGCTGTGAGGGAGACAACATGCCGAAGGCAGAGGCTGCCGCTGCCTGTTGCAGACCCATGGCCGGGTTGTACAGCGAGGAGTGTGTGTGACTGCTGCCCGACGACGCCACGGGGCTGCTGGCGGAGGTGTTGGCGGACATGGGCGGCGACAGCGACATGGAGCGATCCACGACCAGCTCTTCGCGTTTGATGCCAGCTAAAGCGGCTGCGAGGCCTGCAATTGCAAGAAAAAAAAAGGGAAATAAAAGTTAGCAAAAGGTTCAAGAAGGTTTAGACAATTTTTCCCCCAATTTTCCTAGCCAGTTTTCTAGCAATTTTCCCGCTGTCAGCAGCAGGTCAATTTTCCTTTTCAACTTTCAGCACGTGCGGACTTTAAGCGAAGAGAGCGCACACGAAGCTTAAGAGCGGCCAGCGACACATGTGTGTGTGTCGCCAGACACATGTGTGTAAGCTCACTCTCTCGCTCTCGCTCTCTTGTGCACTCTCTCTCGCTCGCTCACTCACTTGCTTTGTTTTGGTGGGCGTTGCGTGGCAAACGAGTTAAACACGCCGGCTGCGGCTGCCCCAACAAAACTTGTAAACAAAACTTAATTGTGTGTGTGCGTGTGAGTGTGTGTGTTGAGTATTTGCCAAAATGGCGCTTAATGTTAACTTGGGCACATTGAGACGTCGTTATGGCCTCGAGTGTGCGAGCTGCGCTTTAATGTGAGCTTTAATTTGCAGGATTTTATGCGAGAAAATGCACAAGAAATTAAATTTACTCGTAAAAAAAAATTTAAAAATTAGCAAAATTAAGAGAAGATTCTAAAAAATATTTAGTAAATTTGTTGCTTTGATTTAGCAAATTTTAACCAATTTTTTAGCTGTATTTTAGCCACTTTGCAGCTGAATTTCTCGCATCGAAAATCTTTAGAAACTTGCACAATTGTTTTGCCCAACTCATACTTACTTCGTGTCTGCGCGTCCTGCAGCATTGATATAGCCATTATCTGTGTAGTCTGCCGATTGTTCAGTTCCCTTTGGGTTTGGCGCTTATATTGTGTTTATAAGCTCGCTTGCTTCACTTAACTTTCAGTTCTTCAATGCCGAGCACAAATAATCATTTGCATTTCGCGCACTTTTTACTATGTTTTATGTTCTTTTGTTTTTGTTTAATAATATTTCTGATAATTGTTTATCCTTCTTTGTTGTTTGTACTTTGAGGTAGTTTTGCACAGTTTACAAAAAGTTCACGATATACAAAATGAGGTAGTTGCAATTGAATTCAATTTGTTAAACGATTGAGGTTGAGGTATTTTTTGGTTTTTACTTTGGTCACGTCACAATCTAGTATATTTTTTATATATTTTGTGTGTGTTTTGTTGTTATTCTTTTTTGCAGTCGCTGTCGAGTTGTGACTGTGACGAGTTGTCGCTGAGAAATGATATGAGTCGAGCGACTGCAACGCGATTTTATAGTGAGTTTCGAGAGACTTGAGTATCCTTTGCGCTGTGGAAATCCTTTGAAGCAACAAATCTTGCTCGGCGTGTGACTGTGTGCGTATTTTGTACTGCTATGTGAGTGTGTGTGTGTGAGTGTTCGTTGTTGTTATTCGCAACAGAAACTGTTGTTTGCTCCTCTCACTGTCAGAGCCGAATCACGAATGATACGAATTCGCCGCGTGCGCTAACTATAAGTACGCTCGCTCGACTCACCCTCTCTTCACGAGAGCACGCACACAGACACGCACACACACGCATACACACGCACTGGCTACGCACTCAATCGCTCACTCGCTCTCTCGCACACGCATGAAAGAAGGAAAGCAAAGGGAGGAAGCACGACGCGACGACGAGGCGAAACCCGATGAAGGCGACGAAGCAATCCCGTTCGGCGATCTCAAGCAGGTACCGTGTGTCGCTCAAATGCGACTGTGTGTGTGTGTGAGACCTTGTTTGTGTGTGTGTGTGAGGTTGTAAAAAAACTAAGCAGCCTCGTTTGAGCTCAAAAATGCCTCAGCTCTTTTCATTTTTTGCAGCTTGTCTTTGATGCTGCATATGCAAATCAAGCGAGAGAGAGAGAGAGGGAGACAGCAACAGGCGAACTGTACTCGGAAACTAGAACTGTAACTAGAACTAGAGCACTGCACTACACAATGCAGACTTGACTTTTGGCCACATGAAATCAGCGTAAAAAACTAGTGCGAGGTGTAAAAAGTGTTTTTATTGCTTTATGGCCGCAGCGAAGGCGTTTTTTATTTGCCATAAAAAACATAGTCGCAAAAAACAGACAGACAGAGAGACGGACGGACAGATAGGTAGCTGTTAAAAAACTTGTGCGCACTTCCGTTTTTTAAGGGGCTTCATAAAAAAAGGTGCTACTGAACTATTTAAAACGACTCAAGCAAAGGCGCTCAAAGTCGCCTCAATTAACTCGATGCGTGGCGAGTTGAGCCACTTCCCCTTTGTGCGGCGAAAAGAACTCAAAGGGGGGGAGGGGGATGATGATGAATGTGACACAAGGGCAGGCGAGCGAGCGAGTGAGTGAGCGAGCGAGAGAGCGAACGCCAAAAGTCAGGCAGAAAAGAGATATGCAGTCGGGTTGGAGCAGCCACAAAGAGAAAGAGGGAGAAGGAGAGAGGAAGAGAGGAAGAGAGGGAGAGGGGCCTGCGCTGAGCGTGCGCTGTAGGAGTAAACAGGAAGTAAACAAAGCGAACGAATTGGGCACTCCTTCTCTCGCAAAGGGGCGCAGTGAAAGTGCCGCGAAGGGGCAACAGGAGTGAGTGAGTAAACGAGTGAGTGAGCGAGTGAGCAAGCGCTGCCTTTGAGTGAGTTTTTTTTCCCTCAAATCTTTCAGCCTGTTGAGTGCGTTGCTCGACTTCCTCCTCAACTTCAATATCCACTTCCTCCTTCCTCCTTTACTTCCCCATTGAGCAGCCCGCTTAATGGGCAACTAATTGCTGGCACACGTCTAAAAAACCGAACCATAAAAAACGCAGCTAAAAAACAACAACTAAACGGGGCACAGGTAAAAAACAGCCACGCAGAACCCTTTCTAAAAAACAGAGAGAAAGAAGAAAAAAAGAAAAAACAAATCACGGCAACATTTCTTTGCCAGTTTTTTATGCGCGACTGAGGCGACTCTTGCGGATTGACTTTTAAATGGTTTTATTTCGATTTTTATGGCAAGGACATGCGGCAGGAGAGACAGACAGAGAGAGAGGGAGAGAGAGAGTGAGGGAGAACTTATGGTGAAACGATCTGCAGCATGTTTTTGTATTTATTTTACGGTTAGGTAGGCCAAGGACGCGACCACGTCGCGACGGGATGTTAATTTGCTTGACCGGCAACTACCGTGGAAATTTTCGAAAGTGAAAACTACAATGGCACAGGGCACATTTTATGGGTTCCTCTCTTCCTCGCCCGCTCTCTACTGTGTTGCTCTTGCTCTGCATAATGTTACGTAAAACTCAACGTAAAATGCTGCAACAATTCCCGCCGGATTAACTGACAAATTTTTGCATTTTTCACGAATTCCACACAGATTCGCAGAAAGCATTTAAAAACAAAAAAAAAAAAACAAGAACATGAAATGCCCCTGAAGTGCGTGACATGGGAATATATATTTACTATATAGCAAAGACTGTGAAACTGATAAACAGATAAAGATAAAGTGAGATTGAGTTGACCCCTTTTCGAAACTACTTTCGAGTCCCTGTTTGAGATTACGACTGTGGACTGTACGGATTAGTCAGAACAGTTTGGGGGAAAAAGAAAGAGATAAGCATTGGAATTTGTTATGAAATTGGCGACTTAGCTTGATTTTGTAGCTCATGCCTTGATAATGCCTGGCAAATGTCAGATCGGGCAACCCATTATTATCAGCACGGTTCGTTGTCAAGAGAAAGCCAGAGGAAGAGAGCGCAAAACACGCGAGACACCAAAGAAGGTTCCTCGGCCAGACTCCTAAGTAGTTAGACTCACGCATCGTCTACGCATAAGTGGGGCAGTAGTGCGTAGCCTTATCAAGGAACTAACCTAACCCAACAGATATTGCTGTAATTAGTGCGTAGCGAACTTGACAATGAAAACACAGAAGGAGAGACTTAGAGTGACTTATAAAAACAACTGTGAATTATCAGTTTCCTGTTGAGAAATTAGGAGATGTTTAAATTTGAGACGAATCTACTTATTACCTTAAAGATTCAGTTTGTTTACATATATTAAAATATGATATTTTACGAAGTAGGTTAATTTTTGTATTATTTCTATATTATTTAAGGAAGAGTTCAGAGAAAATTGCAATTTAAATGAAAAAAAAAAAAAACAAATAATTAATTATACAGTTTCTGGTATCTTCAATGCCATAAGTTGTATTATGTATAAATAATACCTTAACAGATCTCGAGAATATAGATTGATAGAAAGAAATAAAAATAGAATAGAATAGAGATGGATAGAGTTTTATTTCTTTGATCTTCATAAATCTCGAGAATACAGATGGATAGAAAAATATAAAGATAGAATAGAATAAAAACATAAACAGAGTATTATTCCTTTACTCTTCGAGAATAATGATAGATAGAAAGAAATATATAACATATAATAGAAAAGAGATAGTTAGAGTACTTGTATTATTCCTTTGCTCTTCACATAGTTCGAGATAAGTCTCTGTCAAGTCAAGTTCGTATAAGTCCCTTAAAAGTTTCCTGACTGACTCAAGAAAAATCTGCGCATAATTCAGCGACAAATATCTGATAAAATACGCTGTTTATCTCTGTTGCATACCTTCATCTTTCATCTATAAATCAGCTCTGAACTCATCCTCTATCTTAGTTATATAATTCCCGTTATTTTACTACTGTACACCAGCATATTGGCAACTCTTTTGGCAGCTGCACCAGTTTGCAGAACATATATCCTGAGGCAACTTTGGAACTGCGTCAGCATGTGTCCAGTCTCGGGTTACAGCTGGGCCTGACATCGCCCACTTATATAACCAATAACCCTACCACGGCGCAAACAAAAGACACAAAATCCAAAGGCAAACAAAGAAGGAAATGGGTAAAAAACACACGAAAAATAGAACAAATTTTTTACAAATTGAAGAGCAGAGGGAGAGAAGGAGAGAGAAGGAGAGGGAACGAGAGGGAAAGTGTTGTGCACACGTTGCGCATGCGCCACGCCACGGGGTAGGGTTAGGCATAGGGTTACCCCAGAGAGTGAGAGAGGGAGAGCAGGGTGTCTGTCATGCGAGCTGAGTGCCCACAAATTTTTTAGCCATTTGTAACACTCGATCGACTTGCCGAAGGGTGTTCAAAGGGGTTCCCCCCCCTGTCCCTTCCCTCCCTGCAGCCCTTTGCGCTGATTTATAGTCAATCGAGTCGATTTGATAATGATGATGATGACGATAATAAACATGACAAATCGAATTGTTATTGATGTGGCAGAGCCACAGGCAACTCACACACACACACACACACACACACACACACACACACACACACACTTTCAGACACACTCACAGACACACTCGTGAGTAGTGAGTGCGGCGCTTAATGAGTGTCCATGCAAATGCGAGCGATTAGGCGCCTAATCCGCCAGATTAGCGAACGGACGCGCGCTCAATGAAAGGATGCGCAGGAAGGTAGCTTGGATGGGATTGCTGGCATAAGGTGCGCAGGATAAGCCACGCAATCTTGGGCAAACTGCAGAGCCGAGTTTCCATGTTATTCTTGTGCAGAATTCTTTAATTCGCCGCGAAAAACCCTTTGGGATGAGCTAATGAGCGCGGCTTAGTCAGCATGTGCCGAAAGAGTTGATCAGGAAAGTACTAAGCACCCCTTGAGATTAACTAAGCACAGTTCCAGGAAGCACAGTTAGCAAAGTTTCCCCAACTCAAGAGAGAGAGAGAGAGAGAGAGAGAGAAAGTGGAAATGAAACTTAATCTTACGCCTGCGTAGGGGCGTGGCAGTCGACGTGCCACATGTGAGCGCCTCAGGGCGCTGACAGCCCGCAGCATCCCTAAAAAACACGTTGACGTTCCCAATTTCTTTTTTTAGGGAGACGCTCGGCTTGATATCAAATTGATTGAGGAGGGCAGAGGTAAGCAGAGGGAGAGAGAGACAGGGAGAGCGAGGCGAGAACTGGGCGCAGCTGTGGCACGCATGCCTGGCGCACGACACAGAGATCTCCTTAATGGAGAGAGAGACAGCATCGTCGTCAAGGGCCAAGGGGTTAGGCAGCAGTTGAATGAATCTCTCGCGCACGCGACACACCTCAGCGCGGACCGTCCTAATCCGTGTGATTAAGCCAGCGAAGGAAGGGATTAGCTAATCCGGGCCGAGGTAGTTTTCGCGAGTGCTTCCTATTGGGATTAAGATTAGGCAACCGCTAAGCAGGCCGGATTAGCGGCCGAGAATGAAGCGGCGGCAACGGAAACACCCACGCGGCCAGAAAGAGAGAGGAAAGAGAGAGAGAGAGAGAGACAGGACGAGTATTGAAGTATAGAAGAAAGTTGATGTTATTCTTCTTGCCAGCTCCAATTTATCTTCCGATTCTCCTTCCAGACTTCGCTGGAAAGAAGTGTTTTTGGCATAATTCGAACTGCTTTTTACGATCACCTTCTGCATTGTGTGTTGTTGTTGTTGCTTCCCCGTATTCGGCGATATTCGCGTCTATAACTCATTAGAATCGAAACAAAACAAGAGGCTGTGTGAAAGACCCTAATGCATGTAAATAGAACACCCAACGCCGCACAGGATTAGCCAGCGCTAATCCTCCGCCCTCGTCCCTCGTTCCTCGCTTGTCCCTCGGTTTGTTCGGCACTTTAGTGGGTTGGTCCCGGGCTAATTCTAATTACAAACATACGCATAATACGCACGCTCTTTCTTCAGAAATACTTTCCACTGTCTTACAGCCGTATCATCCATCTCTTTTGCACTCCCTTTGCGTCTTGCTATCTTCTTCTGTTGCTGCTCACATCAAATTGCTGCTCTAGTTACGAAGCTCCATTGAAGATCCTCGGCATGGTTCACTAACCTCACTTGTTCCGAGGCTATTAAAAAACAGTGCAAGTTTTTTACGGGATCAGCTCATAAACTCAGGTAGCGTGGCCCATAAAAAACTGCGCTAAAAAACGGAAGTGCGCGAGACTCGTAAAAAACGATGGCAAAAAAGTCAAACCGCGCACTTTAGTACCTTAGTCAAGGACGTTGGAATGCACTAGAAGCGGGAGAGAGACAGCCAAGAGAGAGAGAGAGAAAGTGGCAGACTGGAATAGAGCGAATTCTCGCTCTCTTTCGCTGCGGCGAATTCGTAAGGCTGACTTTATGATCGCAGGACATGCAAATGCCGTCGGAGACATGTCCCTGCACTGTTTATGACGCAAGTCGTGGCACATATAGCAACCTATACAGATGTGTTGACGTATCTGCAACTGTATGTCTCTGTGTGTGTGTGTGTGTGTGTGTGTATATGGTCATTCTTAAGCCGGATTTAGTTCAGCTCTGCACATTTTTTGCATTGTTTGCCGGCAACACGCACAGCGCGATCTTTTTGTCTTTTTTGGCTAAAATTGACTTCTTAATTGCCGCGCCTCAAGGTTGGCCTTAAACCTGCCCGGCCTACCTGGACCTAGGCTGACCTGGCAAAGAGGTAACCCACGCTTACAGGTAGCCAGACAATTTCGCACACTCACACGGCCGTTCTCTCTCTCTCTCGCTTTCTCTCTGTGTCTTGTTTAGGAATTCCATAATTATGATCCTCATGGGCCGCGGAGGCGTGTGTTGCCTTCTCGCGAAAAAAAGGTGAACACAAAACAAGGGCTGACCGGGCTGAGTCGCGAAAAAATAGCGTCCCACGCTAAGCCGGAGATTAGCGACGGATTTAGAGGAAAATCCGTCATTGCCTGCGAGGATTAAGCTCTTAATCACGGGGCTTAAACACGGATTATTATGCTGAAAAAATTTAATCCCCCTCGGCGCAGGTCTCCGAGGTAGACGCAATGTTTTTTTCAACATGTCTTTTTTTGCGATCCTCCTCCTCCCATCCCGCCCATCGCGCTAATCCGGGAGCAGATGATCGTAAAAGAGGTAAAAATAGGCCATGAAAAAAAAGAACAAATGTTAATTGTAGCAAGATGTTTACATAAGAAAAAGATCTCTTAATCCCCGCGAAAAAATTTAATCCCTGGATTAAGCAAAACAGTTGGCCAGGCAAGCTGAGGCAATCTGAGGCAAGGTGAGGCAGGGAAGGGCGCGCGGTGTGCGGCAGGTAAATGCAAAATGTGCAGCCGGAAAATATTGCCGAGAGAGTGGATTAGCGAGCGGACGAGTGGATTATAGTTATCTTAAGTCAGCGATTAGCGTTGATCTCTCAGATTAGCGCCAGGATCGGCAGGCCTGTGTCGCAATAATCAGCCACAAAATCCGCTGGGATTGTCTTTAATCTCTGGATTAAACTGCTAATCCAGATGAGAATTGCGTGGGCAGGATGAATGAATGGGTTTCCAAACACAGAGTGTGTGGGAATTTATAAGGAGGTAGTAGCGAATGACTAATGAGTTTCGATATGCAGATCGATGAATGCAGGAAAATATTATCTCATTACTTTTTAATATTCGCAGGTATCATTTATTAGAATTAGATATAGTGGATTAAAGACAATATGTTTTGTAGGATGAATATTTAAAAATGTAATGTAAAATATAAAAAAAAAAATAAGTAAATAAAATGAAATACATAAAATATGAAATACTGATTTATTGTCTGGAATTTTTTTTTTATAAATAAGGCATAAGAAATATTTATTTAATGTTTGCATTTTTTATTCAATATTTTTTATAAAAAACTTTTTGAGTATCAAAATATATAAAATAAATTAACAAATAAAAATACATTGAATATCAAATACTCTTTTTAATGTTTTGAGTTTATTATATCAAGAATATAAGAAATATCGATTTAATGTTTGCATTTGTTTTTATTCATTATTTGTAATACAATTATAACATTAAAAAAAGAAACATACACATTCTTTAGGTCGCTTTTTGTGTACTTCTTTTACCAATCAAATAAAACCAAACTAAGTATTATAAGCAATATTAAAAGGCATAATACCTATAAACCTACCACAACTTGTGATCAATTTTTATATACATTTAATTAAGCTGTCTTTAAATTGCCAATTTTATTTATTATTCCAAAATTGTCTATAATAATTCAAGCAAAAAATTACCATTAAGAGATACACATTAAAATTTCTTAAAATAAAACAACTTACTTATTAATATTCTTGATTTACCTTATATATACATGAATATAGAATATTGTTCATAATTCATTACATTTTATCCACTTCAGCAATCTTCAATATTTATAACTAAGGACAGCAGTATTTAACATAATATAAACTAACATTATATTTTGTTCTGACAATGTACTTAAATTAGTTAGATATAGTACGTATAATGCATAAGGCAAACTATAAAGTTAAACTCTATTGAATAATTAATACTAAATAATCTGAAGTGAGTTACTTCTAGTACATTCCTAGGCTCGTTAAATCATAGTAACAGCCATATAGACTGTCATTTGAGACTTCATCAAGGCTTACTGCAGACCAAATCACCTACGAAGTGCAACCAACCAAGTGCAATCTTCGTCCTGCATCGAGTATTGCGTTCACTTCCGTTTCGACCATTCATCTGTTTCCTTAACTGTTTTTTTATTATTTTTTTCGAGCTATTCAGACTGAGATCTTCATTTTGGCAACAACAAAAGGAGAACACTGGCCCCTTGGCCCTGCTCTGTCCCTGCCCCTACTCCCGCTATTGAGTCAGTGCCCCGATCGAAGGGCCAGTGAATTGGCTCTTTGTTGATTCTGGGATTTATGCAATTTGTCCAACTTCCTGTGCCTATATATAACGAGGCTTAGCCGCCATTCAATTTGCCCCGATCGATTGTTGGCCCAAAGAAGATGCCAACAGTCTCTCTTTCTCTCCCGAGCGGGGGAAGGTGAGTCAAGTCCCTGTCTAAGCGGCCTACGTAATTTGTGAGATTTTTGTGTGCCACTTGGTGGCTGCAACATTGTTGCACAGACACAGCTGCTGTTGCCTAAGCGGCTTTCCCGGCCAACTACGGCATGTGCTCGCACTGGAGTCAGCATCCGGCACAGGACACACTCCACACTCTCTCCCCAGCCCCCTTTCGCCTGTGGCACTCTCTCTCTCTCTCTGCCCCAACACACGTGCTCTTATCGGCCGCAGCAGATGCAAATGAGTCTCAGTTGTGTAATTAGAGGCAAGCGAAGCCTAACGTCTCCCTGGTCCGCACTCCCCGCTTATCTGTCGCAGCAACAGCAACAAATTTCAACTTTTTTTTTTCGGGGGGAATTTCTTATCAATCGCCTCGTTGCTGTTTTACTTGCATCTAAAACAGAACCCGCACCGCCCCTGTCCCTGCCCCCGCCCTGGCACTGTCGCGCAGCGCGTGACACGCACCTACAGGCTGTTTATAGACAACAGGGTCGGGGGTCACCTTTGAATCAAATGTTTTGAGCTTGCGCCAGTTGAAGCACGTAAGTCGAAGCGAAGCACACGAAAACGCAGTGCAAGATCAAGGATTTTACCTTATCAATCTCGCGCGGACGATGCACCCGGGCTCGGATCAGTTTTTTAGTCAACGAGTTCTTATCTCAATGCGCAAGAAATGAAATTAATTGAATTGTTCTTTTTTTTTTATTATATTTTATTTTCGGAATTTGCTACGTGCTGGCAGAGCACGAACTGATTCGCGACACGCAGCGAGTGCAGATGAAGCTGGAGGCGTGCGGGGGCAACTGTGGGAAACACCAATGTTGGGGAAACTCCTGTAGTAATTATTGTATAATTAAACAAAATCACTGTTCTACATAATTGATAAATTGTGTTCATTATGCATTCATTATTATTTACTTGTTGTAGTTGGCAATGTTTTATGAATAAAAGTAAAGAAGAAACCACAACAAACTGGTTGAGACTTGTCAGAGTGAGATTTTTCTAAAGAATTTTATAATATAACTTTAATAAGTAAAGGTGATGTGTTATAATATATATTTCCTTATCTGGCTATAGATATATTCGAAATGGTTTGGTGTATAATATAATAGAAGCCCCTGAGGCAGATTTGATTGTATACCTTGTCAGTTTATGCAATAGATTGTTCCCGATTGTTTCCAATTTCACTCTGTTGGTTTTAAATCTACATTGATGAAAGTTGGCAGATATGTTGACTATGAATACATACTATATATAGGCGTGAACCAGCTGTATATTTATACTATCACAGAAGTTATTAGCTTTATTGTCTTATGTTTAGTTTGTTATTTATTGTTTTTGAAATATCGCTATGAAATATCAAATCATATCCTTTAATAAATAACTTTAATAAATAAATATAAATATAAATAAAGATGATCTTAAAATATAGTCAATAAAGGAATATCTTAAATATGTTTGTTTATATAATACTTTTGTTAATTTTTGAAAACTAAGAAAGATTAAAAAACAAACAGTCTAAAAGTAAAGCAGCGTTCTTTCTTACTCTAAATTTAGAAAACTTATGTTATGCACAAAAAAACTGGGATTGTCCAAAACTTTTAATTAGACAAACAAACAATATAATTATATGTATATATAATATAATAAACCAATTATAAATAGTTTAATTTCCGCAGCAAAATTCGCGAATGTCAAATATTCCGCGGAATGAGCTGATTAAAGTAAGTTCTAATGAGTGCCATGGATGTCTTATCTCTCGGTTTAGCAAACAGCAAATGGGTTAATCGCGAATCGAAGACGCGACTCGCTGCACTGTTCATGCTAAAAACACACACTGACAAGCATAAGTATGTGTACTTATGTTTATTGTCATGTTGATAATACATAAATATGCGAAATTTCTGAATTTCTAAGTTGGAAGCGGCTCAACCTGGGGCCGTCGCTTGATAAGAGCAACCAAGCCCGTCCAGTCATGGCCGTTCACGGCCATACGCGTTTAGAATGACGGTTGTGCGAAATTTAGTTTGGATTTTCAAGGGGGGTTTCAATAGAGAGGAGGGTTTTTTGGCGCCACACAGCTGGTGAGAATAGGGATAAGTATAAGGATGATGATGATGTTACTGCTGATGTCGTAATGTCAGTCACAATCCAATTAAACAAAGCCTGGAAACCGCACAAAGTCGTCGCCCGACAGGATAATCAGGCGCAATTGTTTGGCAATTAGAAACCAGGGCGCGAAGTCCTAGAAAAGTCAACCGAAAGAGAAGTATTTCGTTTTTTATTCTATTTTTTTCTGTTTTCGAATAGGTCAAAAAGTATCGCATTGCACACGCATGAGTAGCTTTTTTTGGGCTGTTTGATGTTCAAGTTTGAAGGACATCGTGACGTGTTCGTTTGCCGCTGTCAACGGTGTCGACGACGCAAATTTGCAAAAATGAAGCTGTAAATTGCATTGATGGCTCGTTGACAGCTGTGCGACAATTGCGACAGGGCGGGCAGCCTCGTTAGTAGGTCTGGCTGTGACCCGAGTCACTCTGGCCACACACAGGCAGAGGCAGAGGCGAGACAAGGCTGGACGAGGAGGGTCTTTGCTAGGATAACTTGTCAACAGGCGCGCCGAATTGCGATTTTGAACGGGCAATCCTTTTGGCAAACGATTAATCACAACGGGCTCCCACAGCACCTACAGCACACAGTTCCATCTGGACACCTACACACAATGATATCCTGTGACTGTGTGTGTCCCTTAATCAAAGTGCATGATTTATGGATTGCGTAGGAGCAGCAGCAGCACCGGGCTCCGCTACTTCAAAAGTCGAGGTTGTCTTTTTGTCAATGGCCTTTGGCTTTGTTTGCATCGGCGAGACCATTAAAAATTCGGCCTGCCACTTGGCCAGAAGAGCGAGAAGAAGCAGAAGAAGAGGAAGCCAGTTGGGCAACTTTCCCCCAGATTCATTAATCATAATTCTTCTTGTTCCAAGATTATTTTTTGTTCTTGTGCAAAACGGCACACAAAAAACTGCAGTCGAAGAATTTTCAATGCCCGGAAAAAACTTTTCTACGAGTCTTTTTTTTGTACTTTGTTTGTCTCTTGTCCCGCTATTTCCCTGCGACACTTTGTCAAATATTCTCGTCATGCTAGCTCGGCCAAGTAGTTATTCAACTGGAGCCTAATGAAAGGCGCAACTGGAGGAGCAACAGTCGCTGCTTCTCGTTCTTTGTTTCTCCTCTTTTATCTAAAAGATTTTCCAGTTTCAATTTTTGTACAACTCATTCAGAGCCTGGCAGCAGCTGGCTCGGGACTTGAAATATAGAAAAGATATGCGCAATATAAGGCAATAATTGGGATTTATATAAAAACTGTATTTTTAACTGTTTTAATAATGTTTTACTCGTGTGTTATTGAGGAACTAAAGTTCTTCCGCATTTTAATATAATTTTCCATTCTTTAAACCTTCATTTAATTTAAATTAATTCATTCATTTTAAATGTTCTACTAGAAGAATTGTTTTCTTGAGGAAACATTAATTATTTCTAATGCTAAACATTTTTAAATTTTTGTATTGTAACATCTACAATTTTCCTCCGACGTTTGAAGAGAATTCATCCCCATGAGCTCCTTAATCGTAAGATAGCATAATTCCTCTGTGTAAACTTGTATATATTATAATTAAGGAACTTTAACCATTATATTATCTTTTAAGCTACGCATTAGGTTAAGTTCAGATGGAACTGAACGATTCCTACTGATTATAGATTATAGAATAATAAATAATTAATGTCTTTGGTTCAGTTTCGCGGCTTAGCGTAATGGTTCTCCATGAGGCTAATTCTCTCTCACAAAAAAAAAAAAAAAAAAAATCTCAATTTTAATATAGTTTTAAAGAAAGAAAGAGTAAATTATAGAGTGCATTTTCTATAATTTTAATCACACCTAAAATATTATAAGATTCTTCATAAACCTTAACCTTGTCCTATCTGATAATTCCTTCCAGTTTTCAGCATTTTCTGTGGTTTCAAAAATAAGGAAAAGGAAACTTGCGTATTTAATAAATTTAATAATCTTAAATATTACAAAAATTCTAAAAAAAAACTGTCTTTTTTCCTTGTAACTAACCTAACTTGTCAACTCTTTGCTCAGCTACTTCCTCAGTGCAGTCTGCTCCCGTTTAGATGTGACCAGTTGCTGCGTGCATCTCCAGCCTCCTGCAGGATTACGGCACATCTAAGGCACACATGATGCACACTTCCATTCGAAAATGTGTCGCATTGATGCCCGAAACCGGCAACTTGTCACTCAAATTATGCAAACCCAAGTCCAAAAGTAGCCGACGGCATTGGCGGCTCAACATCAGAAGGCAGCGACCAAAGCAGATCAAAGGCAGCCGAGTCTGGGCAGGATTGGGAAAAGGAAAAGGGATAATCATGCTCGCCTGCGAGGCTGTTAATTTGTTATAATATCACGTAAGAATCAACGGCGAGTTGAATCGATTTTTTATGTTAATGCCGCAAGGTGACAACTCAATTTGTCGCATCCCGAAAACGTGTCGGCACAGTGGGCCAAGGTGCTTAGCAACGGGGTCAACTATCGAGCCGTGACGTGACCTGTTCCCCAGTTCTTGTGCAGATTGCCAGATTGTTGTTGTTATGCTGGGCAATTGGCAAACGAGTGAGTGCAAATCTTGGCTGCTGGCAGTGTTGCTTGCTGTTGCCGTGACGCCACATGGACATCCACACACACACACACACCGCGGACCACATTGCTTTAAATTGGGTTTTCGGTTACAGCAAAGTAGCGCAAAGTGACGAGTCCTGGCGACGGCATCCAAACATCCTTTTCCTCTTCCTTTTCTTCCAGTCGCGCCACTTGTCGCCGCATCGTGGCGTCGTCCTTCGTTGCACTTTTGTTTTTGTTGCACTCGCTTGTTTACACAGTTGGCCAGACAGCGACGGGACGGGGCTCCAGAGCGGGGCACAGACGTGACAGCAGCCTACAGCGTCGTCCTTTTTGTTCTTTCCCACTCATTGTGCAATGTCCTCTCGCTGTGTGTTTCCTCTTTCTCTCAAGTTGGAACTGTTTAACTCATTTGCAATCGATTGGGCGACCACTTGAGCTGCTTTAAGGGTCACTTGCGGCCATTAAATCAGGCAAATGCTAAACGGAAAGAGGAACTAACTGAAGTGCTCGGGAGGGGGGCACTGTCTCTCTTCTACATATGTTTTCCAGTGGCCACTTGCAGTGCTCATAACTTGCTGAATATGAAAAGATTATTGTCTCTTGTATATAATCCACCGCCATCAGCGATATTCCCATAATACCTATAATAATAATATAATATTCCCATTGATAATCCAATGAAACTATACCTTTTATATAGTCTGAACTACACGTTATTTACGACTCTGCTCATTATAATGCCATATCGAAGGTTCTCTCGCCCGCATGTCCCCTTTTCCCTTCGACCCGCTTCTGATGACCATGACAACCCACTACAGCAGTCTCCAGTGTAAAGGAGAAAAAAAAACAATTAGCAAACAACAGTTAGAGAAAATTTGCCTAAACAATGGAAACAAACAAGGCAAATATTCAATTTGAATACGCGTCGCGTCCGATTGGACATTTGTTTGGGTTCGCAATTGTTACGCCTCCATGAGGCATAAATTAGAAGCCACTTACGGAGCAGAGAGAGAGAGAGGAAGAGGGAGGGAGAGAGAGGGGGAGAGCAGATAGAAGAGAAGTTAGGAAAGGCAACTAGGGGCAGTTGTGGTCACAAATAAAAATTGATTAACAATATGCGGAAATATTTAGTTACGTTTGATTAAAGCGAAGGGGAGAAGTGTACCAGAGAGGGAGAAAGATACAGAGAGAGAGAGGGAGAGAATGAGAGAGTGAAATGTGGAGACTTTAAGAGAGTAGAAGAGAGAGTGAGGGCACATAGAGTTAATCCGAGAAAGAGAGCGACTAAACAGAATGTGCAGCATCATTGCAGTGTCGCCAGTTTTAAGTGACTCCACGGGAGGAGAAGTGCCTCTAACTGGGGTAGGGGTAGGCATAGACTAAAGAGAGTGAGGGGTAGGGGAGAGAGGCAGGGGTAGGGGCAATGGCAGCGCTAGACTAGCGCGTATTGTCACGCCGGATGTGGCAGTTAGTCACCACTGAGGTGGTTAACTTATGCGGGTCCAATGTCGCTCAAGTACTTTCATTTTCAACCACAACCAAAAGACCGCAATCCATGCCCCCTTCCCCTTCCCCACACTCACTCTCTCTCTCTATGCAATGCCACGCCCACTTTCATTTGGCAATACGATAACCGATCGTTACCTGGCAAATCCATTAGAAATCGAAACGTGTAGCGAACCTGCGCGGAAGTGAAATTTGAATGAGGCCAGAGGAGAAAGAGAGAAAGAGAGAGAGGGAAAGGAGAGCGAAGTAGGCGTGTCCCCCGTGCGGTATTGTTCAGCGGTTTGATGTGGAAATTATAGAAAATCTCTCGCTCAAACTGAATCAATGCATATAAAAAGCGAAAGTCGCACACGGACTCCACGCTGATACCGGAAATGGTTTCACTTTTATCAAGCAACGTCCGCGTTCGCGTCCTCGTTCTCCTTCTGATCCTGTGCTGCCTCTCGCTGATTTATGTGTGCTGCTAGTTACCCAAGTGTCAGGTTACGCATTAGGAATGCCAGCACACCCAACACACACACTCGCACACACACAGACACGTTTAATTGCTGTGGAATTGTAAACTGAAATGCAGCGAGGCATGCGAGTTTGTTCTGGCGCTTGAACTTGTTGTTGAATGCCGCAAGGGGGCAGGACGAGCATTTTGCATGCTTGCCTCAACACGTTGGATTCACACGATGGATTCACTTAATCTTGCGCTGCCTGGTCAGCAGGTCAGCCATGGCTACTGCCCCAGGCTGTTTCTTCTCCCTCTCCCTCTCCCTCTCCATATGGTTATTATTTGTTGTTATCCTTTTGCGCAAGATTGCACATCCTTTGGGCTCAATGATTTCGGGTCGGCTCTACGGAGATTTGTTACGCTACGCAGCTCTAAAGGGGACTTCTGCTGGACAGACAACAACAATGCAGAGCGCTCTTCCTAATGAGCTAAGGCCAAACACTTGACGGAACCTCAAAACTCATATTATTCTGCTTCCTCTCCCCCACTCTCTGTCTGCTTTCTACTTGCCTGGGAAACTACAAACTCAACCCGAAGCTGTTAACCTTTCTGGCTGAGTTCAAAGACTTCCCCCACCAACTCTGGCAACTCACCCACTCCGCCCACAAGACAGTCGCTTGGCGCCACTGAGCATATTTAGAATTCGAATTCGAAAATATTTGACCCAAACAAATGACCAAAGTCACTTTGCCAGATAAGCCTCCACGACGATGATGATGATGATGATTATTATGAGCATTGGCACTCGTCATTAGCAGCACCCACACAAAGAGGCCAAGTTCAGCAACATTTGAATTAGTATTTGTATCTCTATTTTTGCCTAATCTCCTTTCAAATGCATTTCCCTCCCCCTCAACAAGAAGAGGCATTTCTTTCACCTTATCGACGACACTCAACTGGACTTGCAATTGAGTAAACAGAGCCGGAAATGCATTTGCTTTCTCTACGCGGGGTTATCATCATCGTTATGTATACCCTAGTCGGGGGCGATTGTCGTCGTCGCTGATGATGAGTCGCCTTGCCTACCTCGCCTCGTCTCGTCTCGTCCATTATATTTGCACGATTCGTAATGTCTGTGCAGAGGCCTGAGCTCAGTTCGGTTACCCAATACTGGCGGCATTATCTTTATGGATTGTTTACTCATTAGCAAAGGGTATGTCTGGCCCAGAATCGCATGCATATTTTTACATTTCATTGATTGCTTTAATGCGTAATAAATTATATTTATTGTATATGAATATATATATTTTAAAAAGAAAAAGAATTAATATTAAAATAAAGACTCATCAAGAACAAATGTAAGTTTATTTGTAGAACTTGATAATAATTTTTAAAATTGTTGCTAGATCATTTTCTGTTTCAATTTACTCATCTTTCATCTGTTTTTATGATTTTAAAAAATGAACAAAAGTTCTTTAAGATACATATATTAATTTTAAAGTATATATAATCTTATGAACTATATTATTCTTTAGTTTTCTATTGCTTCTTTCGTTTACTGCTTTTTCATCTTTTCCTCATTGGTTTATAAAGAGAAATATATAATATATAAGATATATTTCTTGAATTTGTCTAGCTACTTCAATTTACTGCTGTTTTATATATTTACCACACTCTTTTAGGGTTTTTAAAGATCTATTTAGTATTAGTATCATTTCTGCTTGATAATCCCTAAACTTCTCTATCAACTTCATCATTAACTTATCATATAAACTACATAATTCCTTTAAAATCTCTAGCTACTTCAATTTAATCCACTTTCATCCATTTCCCAAGCTCTTAATGAGTTATTAAACAAGATAAACAAATATAATCACACATGCTAGCTAGAATTACTCTTTCTTTCTTAATCTCCAACTTCATAAGTTGCTCCCTTTCCTTTTCCCATGCTGAACTGCTTAACTTCTCGATTTCCTTTCCCTGATCTGCCCAAAAGGATCCTCGATTAAGTGCAAATTACTTGAGTCACGTGAGAAGCAACGCAGTCAGCAAATGGATTACTAGGAATTTCGCTATCAATTAAGGCAGATAATTGGCGAGTGGAAACACTAGATGCCAGTGCTGGCTACCGTGGAGCACACCTGATCTGCACTATGATCGCGATAAGCGAGACTCAATCAGCAGCTCAATCAAGACAAGCATCAGTTGACATTTCCAAAGCGACCAAAATGAACAGCAATGTCGATCTTGGTGGATGGACCTGTTGGAAAGTATCAGATGGCAGCACAGGCATTCCCACACACAGAGAGAGAGAAAGAGAGAGAAAGAGAGGGAGGGAGAGAGTGGAGAGAAGAGATGCAGATAAGCTGGCAGTCAACCTGCTCGTTTTGTGGTTGACAGTGCTCATCCATTGTCCACATCCGTGTCTCTGATCCCAGTTGACATTTGCAATGTGGCAACTCAATCAGCAGCTGCCTGAGCTCCTTAGCTGCCCTGCAACGTTGCCCAACACTGGCACAACCGCACAAACAAGTAATACGAAGCCATTTTCTGGACACAAGAAAGGAGAAAGAAAGATGCTTATAAAACAAAAGAGCCAAGATGGGCCTGGGCACATCCTTTTGTGCAGCCCGGACTCGCCTTCGATTGCTTTTGTCTGCTTGCCATATTGTCTGCAGAGAGGAGCAGGAAGGGAGCAGGACGAGGAAAGGTTTAAGAAGTGCTCTAAAATTTCGCAACATGTTTCACATTATTGATGATGAGCCTGCGCCCATTGTACCGCACGCTGACCATTGTCCTTTGCGCCGACGCCGATGCCGCTCGTAATGAGAGTCTCATGAGTTTTCTATGGAATGCGCAGCGGGCGAGCAGCATGGCCAATGCATAGGGCGCTCCCACACAAACACACACACACACACACACACACACACACAAAACTCTCTAGAGTCTCCCACACAGATGTTCGCCTTGCATAATCTACGCTTGACCAGCTCATCCGGCCGCGAATTAGCCGAGCTGAGCTGGTCAAGCGTGCAGCAAGCAATGATTAATTGCAGATACAAATGTATCTGTATCTGTGAGATACATTTGTAGAATATATAGCCAAACAATTGTGTGCATGATTTTTGCAGCGTAATGCACGGCAATCCTTCGGCAACCCTCGGCAAAGGATGCGCACTCACTTTCCCATAACGCGCTGCGGCAAGTGTCGCAAGTGTGTGTTGCATGCAGCCTTCTGCATGTGTGTGCGTGCGTGTGTGGGAAAGCAAACACTTTCACTGTGGCACCAACAGGCAACAATCTCTCACATTACAACACACCACGAGGACGCGCACATCCTGCAACCTGCAAAGGATTGACGGGCAGCTGACAAGTGTCAACTGCGCTTCAATATTGATAGATCGGTGTGCCAGGGAGGGGATAGCGAGAGGGAGAGAGAGAGAGGGGGAAGAGAGAGAGCAGCCTAAGTTATGCAGAAGAAATAGTTGCGGAAATAAAATGTGCCACAGGATGGTGCTAAAAAGGATATTAGGCAGTAAGTGTCATCGAATCGTAAAACAACCAAATGCAATCAACTGCAGACATTCTCTGCCCTCCACTCCACACTCCGCGCTCTCTCCACACTCTGCTGTTTTTCGCTTACACGCGCAATACTCGTAAGTGTCCTCCACCTCAGCCTGGTCTTGGTCCTGCTGCTGCTGCTCCTGCTCGGCGTTTTTATGGCCACGCATTGACATTTTGGCGCGTCTTTGCCGCAAATTAGCACAACTTACACTGCCAGAGAGAGAGAGAGAGTCCTGAACTCCCCGCAGCTGGTGACCAACATTGAGATGCTGAGGTAGAGGGAGGGCGAGGGGCTGTCTGCCCCGTCGAGTGCGCTGCCTCTGCCGCTGCTGGATGACTTTTTTATGCTGAACGCTTTACGCATCCTTGCTGGCATTAAACGCGGCATTAAGTGGACGAGCCTAGCACCCGAATAGACTTAGTTCCCTTGTCCGTTGTCCGTTGTCCGCTGTCCGTTGTCATTTGGCTTTGTCATTCGGTTCAGTTTATGGATTGCTGACGCCCAGTTTCGTATAGGCTCTACCTCTCTCTCTGTCTCTCTCTCTCTCTCTGTGTCTCTCTATTGCAAAGGGATAATATAAACTAAGTGAGTTTTCTTGTCTATAGTAGCGACATTAACGGACAACTTAAAACTTGTAGCATACTGTAAATGTGATGTTGTTTGGCTTGTTAGGAGAGATTTTTCTATAAAGACTTACAGGGAATATCTTTGAACAATGCAAAGGAAATCTCTTTTTATATGGGAGATATTTAGATATAAAGTATAAGTTATTTTTGGACTAGGTATTAAACGCGCTAAAAACTTTGATTGGAAAGAACTTAGCATATATTTATATTATTTTGGCATTTAAAACATAGCAAAAGGAATAGATTACTTTTGAGTTAAAGCTCTTACAATAAATTATTATTGTTATTCCAGGTATATCTAAAATTCTTACAGATTAAGGTGTATTAGTTTAGAATTTCTTTTCAAATATGTTTTGATATCGAAATATACCGTAAAATATCATCATATAGAATTTAATCTCCATGATATATCACGTCGTACATCACGATATAACAGAACATAACTTGATATACATTTTTGTATATAGATTGCTTTTAAAATATATCTAAAAATACCTTAAAATATCTCCTAATATTGTTATATATATATACCTTATTTATTTATTTATTATTTAATTTCATGTATTATTTTATACATATATTTCTTTTTTAAATCAATATATCTCCCTGATTTTAAATTTTCTCACTCATTAATTAATTCTTTCTTCCAATAATCTCTTATTATTTGCTTATATCTTCTACGTTTCGGCTCATTCAACTCTTCCCTTTTTATTTACTTACATATTAATTTTTCTCTCTTTAAATCTTTTCTATATCTTACTCTCTTTGTCTTTCTATCGCTTTCTTCCTTGTATATCTTATAGTTTCTCACTTTCTCACTCTCATGCTCATTTACTCCTTTGATTCCTCCTTTTCCTTCTCTCTCTCCATTTCTTGCTATCCGTCTTGCTTCCCCCTTCTCAATAGACTTCCCAGTTTTTTCAGCTGATTGGATATATCACCCAACTGGAACTGCAGCTCCCTCCTCTTCCCCCCTTCTCCACAGCACTCACAGTGTTCCTCTCCCCCTCCCCGTGCCCCATCTCTCTCCCCAGAGAGAAGAGATGCAACCAAGTAAATAATTATAAATGTGGCGAGCTCCACAAAGGGCGCTATTTTTGTCAGCAATTCATTCATTTTGTTCGCCGCCTCGCTGCAATTGGTTGTGACTGCCTGACTGGGTCCCCTCAATCATTCTCAATTCCATGAGGGAGGGGGGATAGGGGGCTGCAACGGGAAGCGTGCCTCACTCGCTCGCTGGCAGCCTGCTGCATTTCAAATGTTAAAAAGTTCAAATATTTTTTAACAAAACCCCAGCAAAAGCAAATGCCTCATTTCCTTTGCAACAGCAACTGCCGCAATTGTCTTGGTGTGGAGTGGAGAAGGGGGAGGGGGGGGGGGAGAATACAGAGGGGAATTTGGTGAAGAGTGTCGCATATGCGCGCCACTTGGAGATGTTAAATAAATGATATTTTACTTGAGCATCTTCCTCATCTGCGCTGCACATTGTTCACCTTTGCTTGACCTTGAGTGCGTGCCTCAAGCAGATGGAGGGGATCCAAACAAATGGCGGGATGGGAGAGGGGAGGAGAGACTGGGATACTTAGGATGCAGTCACGCCAGCTTGCATTAGGTCTACAACTTTTCACTTAGTTCATTTATAAAGCGAATAACTAAGGAAGGAGAGAAAAGGCACAGAGAGAAATTTAAGATATTTAGAATTTCCAACACTATTTAAATATATTAAAAAATTATTTTAGATTTATTTTAAAGCTGAAAGTCAAAGTTAAATTTAAAAAAAAATCTATAAAAGTGTAATTTTAAATTATCTAAAAATTATATTAGATTTAAAGAGCAAAAAGTCAAAGAAATCAAAGCAAAATCAAAGAGAAAATCCTTTAAAATATTTTTAAAAACATCCAAAACTCAATTTGAAGATTTCTGCCAAGAAAACAAGCTAGATTCAATGGCAAATCCCTCTAAAATGTTAGCTAAAACTGCGCAAACAAAGCTGCGCTTCCTTCTTCACCTGTGCTGCCCTCGACTGTCCAGTGGCATGAAAGGAAATCCACTGTGCCACAGTGGACAGCAAATATTGTAAATGCCAAGCTGGGGATGCCGAGACACCTGTGAGAATGTTCAACAAAGCGCAAGAGATGCGCAAAAATTGCATGAACGCAGGACAGAAGAAAAAGAGAGAGAGGGAGAGAAGAAGAGAAAGAGACACTGCAAGAATATGAAACCACTTGAGGCAGCGAAAACAAAGCAGCGCAGGACCGCAAATAGAAAACCTTCATTGATGATAAAACCAACGAATCGAACCAGGCAAACTATTGTAAAAGAGAAGCAGAATAAGAAGAAGATAATGAAGAAGTAGAAGAAGCAAAAGAAACATAGCCAAACTGAAGTGCAGCATCCGTTTGCATTTTCACTTTCACAATGAAAATGGAAACCGCAGAGCGCGGTGCACACATGCTTAGAGAGGGGAAGGGGGAAGGATACGCCTGTGTAATCAACTGCATCGCCAACGTGTCCCAGTTTCCAAACAAAAAACCGGACACTGCGATCGTATTGCCACATCAAAGATGCTCAAAGTGTAAAGTGTAAAAAAGAAATCAATATCGAAGAGAGAGGAGATTCGGCCTGCGGAAATGCCTAGCAAAATATTCAAGGGAAATTCGCTAGAAATCAAGCAAAAAAAAAGGGAGAAAAGTTAAAGTCATTATTATTATTTTTATTTCTACAAGAGATGGTACCTCAACCTACTGTGCACTCTTAACCCTAACGCGCCCTAACATAATACTATCTTGTACATATCTTATCGCTGCACTGGCATCGCATTCCCAGCGCTCCCTTCTGCTCCTCCTCCTCCTCTTCAGCTCAATTTGTTGCGCTTACGATTTCAATCATTACCCACGTCCCAGTGGCAGTGCCTACCCCGTTCCTCGTTCCACTTTGCTACCCTTTTCCTTTCTTTCTGTGCTGGCAAGTGCAGCGACTTTGTACCTTTCTTTTCCTTCTTTCTTTCTTTCATTATTTCTTTCTTTCATACCCTTCCCTTTGCCTGGGCTCAACTAATCATTGTGACAGACGCAGTCAACCCTATTGGCAACACCTTCTACTCTTCTGTTGTTATTCTTAACCTTTTGCTTCCTTTCCTCTTCCCTCTCCCCCTGTCCCCTTTTCGGCTTATCGTTCCACTCTTTTATTTGCTGGAATTGTTCTGCGTAGGTGACAATGCAAGGTTACATGCCGTGAGAACTGATTGCAATTTAATCCTTTGCGCAAGGTTTGCCTTTGTCTGCAGCCCTTCTTCCCCTCTCTCTCTCTCTCTCTCTCTTTCTTACTGTTTCTCTTGTTCTCTCTCATAAAAAGGGAATCCCCAAATGAATGCTCATCAATTTAATGAGACACAGCCGGGAGTCACAGTCTGTCCAAATGGCCACTAACAAACAGGACACGTAAGTGCAAATAGTGGGGGAGTAAGGGGGAGCAGCAAGGGGAGGGCTGCCCTTAACCCCACAGGCACATAAACAAAGCTTAACGCACACACACACACACAAACACACACTCGCACACACAGCTGCTTACTCCTTTCAGACACAACACAATTTCGCTGAAAGCTTTCGCCGACAACAACAAACCGTTAAGGCGTCGCTCACCCGACGCACACGTGCGCCAACAAATATGGCCGCCCAACACACATAAACACACCCACTGCCAAGACAAGCAAACAAACAAACAGACACACACACACACACACATGCACATGCATACAGATGCGAGAACGCATGTGCTCCACTTTAACACTTTCGCTCTCTTTCGAACGCACATGGCGTCACTTTTAACCCTTTTAATGCCGTCTCCGTCTGCGTTGTCGTCTGCACTCGTTCGCCGGCACGGCCATTGACTTGCGGCCCCACACTCTCCCCCCACTCCCGCACACACACATACACACTCGCACATGCCTTGTGGGGGCCGCTCTCTTAACATGTCATGCAATTCGCTCAGTTCATCTGTCGCTCTTCGC
Organism: Zaprionus indianus; assembly: GCA_018904595.1. Lineage (NCBI taxonomy): Eukaryota > Metazoa > Arthropoda > Insecta > Diptera > Drosophilidae > Zaprionus > Zaprionus indianus. The sequence goes on along the minus strand of JAEIHA010000709.1, from coordinate 677,809 downwards.
CGTCTTCGCTCTCCCTCTCTCTCTCGCTGTTGTGCTCGCAGAAGGGGAACGCACTCAAGCCTTTGCCTCTGTTACTCAGCTACCCCTTCAGCACACATACACATACGCGCACATGTGTGAGCACATGCTCAACTGGTTGAGTGAGTGAGTTTTTTCTCTCTCTGTGCACTCTCACTCGTTTTTTATGCGTGCATTCGAAAGTGAAAGGATTTTTGAGCACAGTACGAAAGGGGTGAGAGAGGGAGAGTGAGAGGAGGAGGAACGAGAGAGCGCGTCGTTTATTATTATCGATTCGTGTGCGTGTATGTGTGTGTTTGTGAGTGCGGCGAATTGTTGTTGAGAGCAACTCTTTGAATGCGATTCGTCGCTTTCGCCTCAACTCTTTTGCTGGCCGCGCATTAATTTTATTTTGACAGCGTGCTGTCATTTGCCCTGCCTCGTTTATCGCTGTGTTTGTACAGTGTGTTGCCAGTGTGTTTGTGTGTGTGTGCGTGTGTGAGTGTTTGTTGTGTGCGGCAATTGGTAGGCGGAGTTTGATCGATATTATGCATGGCAAATGGCGTCGCAACTCTTTAGGCCCCATGGGAACAGGCAGGTTTGATTAGTGCTTAAGTGGGAAAAGAAATTAAAGAGCGAAATAGGAACAGTTAGAGAACACTGTAACAGATGTTAATAGAATTATGTTAATATTTTTTTGTGTTTGAGAGAAAACTAAAGGAAAAAAGATATAAAAACAAACAAAAAAAGAATATTTTGACGGAAACTGATATTTTTTTAAATTTTTATTAATTTATATTTTTATATTTTTATGTTTTATACATCATATAACTATATAATTGTATAACTATTAAAGTAATTTGATAAATTTCTGACTTTCTAAACATTAAAAAATATATATGATGGAAATAAAATATTTTGAAACTATTTTTAATACTTTTAATTTATATTAAATATCAAACATTTGCGATTTATATATTATTATTATTATCAATGTTAAAAATGCCTGTAATTGGTATTTATTTTTACAGTAATTTCATTTAAATTTTTCTATAATTATCTTTTATTCGACAGGCCTTAGTTGTCATTAGTTAAATAATTCAATAAATATATTAACACATTATTTATTATCAATTATGTAAATTGTAGTATTTTATTTTCATAATTTATTTTATTCATTTTTAGACAATACACCCTTATATTTACATATCTACGTACATATATTATTACTTAATAGCTATGCAAACCCAATCAACACCCCCTCACTCTCCTCATAGTGAAAACAATTCCCCATTCGCACTCCGCCCCCCCCCACTGTCCATTTGGCAACCTCCCGTTGAGTTTCCGTTCTGTACATTTTGATGAATGAGTGAGTGTCATTCAAATCTTTGGCCAAATTATATAACAGACAAACATATGTACGAAAAGGAAGATGCATTTACTCAGAAGAAACAGACACAAACACACACTGACTAAAGGAAGGAACAGATACATCATCTTCGGACAGTCACACGGCATGCTAAGGGGAATTTAAAGAGCAACGCAATGGGCAAGTGGCAAAGTGAATGCAATGGATGTGTGGAAGATGTGTGGATAGATGATGAAGGAGCTGGACAACCCTTAATAGAGAAACACACAGAGAGACGAGCAGAGGCAATACCAGGACACATTTGCCAATCCGTATGCGAATCCTATAACATGTTCATTAATAACTAATATCCTGCGGCCCCAAATAGCATTAGCCAGAAAGAAGACATACAAATGCAAGTATGAGTGTGTGAGAGAGTGTGTGTGTGAGTGAGTGCGTGTGTGTGAATGTGTGTGTGTGTGTATGTCCGCTATATAGTCAGCCATTGTTGTTTTGCCTTTGGTTTTCAATTACACAAGGAGTTGGAGTGCCTGAAGCCGTGTTAGTGTGTGTGTGTGTGAGTGTTTGAGTGTGTGTTAGTGTGTGTGTGTGCGTTTGGCAATCGATGAAAGTTTGAAATTAACACCCAAATAATGCGCCAGAGACTTCTCGTCCTACGTAATTAATGAGTCCACAAATATCCGTGGCAAACTTTGGCCAACTTTCTGGGACAATCGCTCAAGCTGCCAGCGCTTCCAGAGCACCCCCTGCCCCTTTGCTTTGCTACCATTTGGCAGTCGAACAAGCAAATGATTTTAGCCACCCAACAACACACACACAGGCGCACACACACACATGTTATATAAAGAATATACTCCAGAATATCTCTTCATTTCCCTGACTGTCTCCCAATTAAGTGCGATGAAGTTGTAAAGCGCTTTTCCCACACATAACTCAATATATATTCGATTTATTTAAATTCTCAGCAACATAAATCGAGTAATTAAGCGACGTTGGCAACCCTAGCAAATTGTAATTGAGAGTGAAGCTTCTCTGCTGCTGCGCTTGTTGAGCACATCAAAAAGGGGGCGCGTTTGCGTGTTCAACTCGAGCTTCCTCCCACTACTCTGCCATCGCCAGCCCCCTCTTCTTATTCCTCCTCCTCCTCCTCCTCTTCTTCTTCTTCTGCTCACTGCCACTTCATATGCACCGCCAAGTGGCGACAACAAACGGATAATTTTCCATAGCACGGCACAGGAAACGAGACACAAAAATCTCAACACGATAATCCGTTGCCCGCTCATGTTCGGCTCTTTAATCGTCTCAATCAGTCGCTACTTTATCGTGGCATATTCAAAAAAATGAATAAATAAATTCCCGAGAAGGAAAACTTTTCAATTCGCACACAATAGACTCATTCAGCAAAGTGTTGTACGCCGTATTTTTTCGGGCATCTCTCATCCGGCAATCGTTTCGGCATTGGCGCCTTTTGTGCGCCCCTTAAGTGGACACAACACAGCAGAAGGTATTCGATAAGTTCGCTCCCATACACAATGCTATATAGCATATATAGACACCACACACTTGTACATATGTGGGCCATGTGATTATCGTCGATATGAAGAGCTTCTCTCGCGCCTTTGTTGCAGCTGATTGTTAATCAGCCCAAAGTGGGAAATACTCAAATTTGTGACTTGAGATGCCGCTGTGTGTGACCTAATCAACGATTAAGGCTTTGCGAATAACTATCTAAGTGTTGCCTAGTTGGTTCTACATATATTACTTACTTATAAACTCGATACAGTTTCTTCTAATTCATTTTAAATATTCATTTAAAAAGAGTTCCTTCTATTTTAACGTTAATTTCTAAGAGTTCTAAATCATTTTAGATATCAAAGAATATTCTAACGATAAAGAAGTACAAATTGTTATTGTTTTATATTATATTCAAGAAAGTATAGATGTGATTTACAAGATATAGAAACAAATTTTATAGAATTTATTGTAAAGTTTTGAGTATTTGTTCGTTTAAAGATAAATATTGCCAGATTAAAACTTGGCAACAAAAGATGAATGTCTTCTCTCTTCAAATCTATTTCATTGTTTTATATTATAAACTTTATATGTACTCAGTATATTTCTTGAACTGGTAGATCCGTACTATATATATAACCTCTCCCAGTTATGAAGTTAGTCAAGTTCCCTTCCCCTCCTTCGCCAAACAAGATGTCAAATCAACGGAACAGACTCGTAAATGAAGATCATAAATACGTTAAGTAATAAACCTATAGCGTTCCCATGTCATGTCGTGTAATATGTGAACTTCTACTGGCTACAAGACCCCCTAAGACCCCGACAGAGGCTACGGCCCATTGAAGCTAACGAGCGGCACATGCAACTAGTTAACACTCGAAGGAAGGAGGGAGAAGGGAGAAGGGGCATCTATTGATATTAATGCGTGATCAAACATGGCAGACCGTGTGATGTTTGCCCCGTTGATTGGCCGAAGAACAGGAAGTACAAAGTCTTATTTATGATCTATAAAGTGCGGAGTGAGGGGGGAGGGGAGACGTACCGAAGAAGAGGTAGCCAAGCAAATTAGTTTTCAGTTTTTTCCATTGAATCGCCAGCCTTTTAAATAGAATTGAACGCCCACGAACAGCAGCGAAGTGATCAAGCTGGGCAGATAGAGGAAGATAGAGAGAGAGCAAGAGAGAAAGAGAGAGAGAGAGAGAGAGAGGGAACCCGAGCCAATTAATAGAGTCGCAAAACAAATTAACCCCAAAGAAATCAACACGAAACTTTTGGGCTGCGCGGCCCCGAGACTGACACACGTCAGTTCCGAGAGCGACAAACGCCATATGGCAAACTACGACTAAGTGGAAACAGCAACAGCAAACAGGGGGGGGGGAGGAGAAACCAAGAACTACAATAAAAATAAAGCGAACAAGAAAGAAAACAAATAAACAGCGATCTCAAGTCAAATATGCCGCATATGATCTCAGATTTTGTTGCAACACGCGCGCCCTTTCGAAGAAGGGGCCAAGGCACAATGAAGATGTCGAGCAGGAGAGCAAGGGTCGGGGATGATCTTTAAATTAAGGGTTAGCTAACAAGAGACGATCATCAAAGGCGTGTTGAGTCGTGGCGCCTTAAAAAACAAGCAAGAAACACGTCGAAGAAGAAGGGAGAGAGAGAAAGAAAGATCGCGGCAAAGGGTGCCCCTGCATGATCTTGATAGGGCTCAAGGGTCGCGATCTCTAAGCGGCTTGCTAATGAGCTCACATTTCCCTCTCCTCCCCTCCCCCGTTTTCCTTTGGCTATTCCCCTTTTTCGCTGTGCGCGACTCACACGTGACTTCCTCTCGGAACTCTTGAATTGAATTATCTTGCGGCTTGCCTTGTGGCATTTTAATGTGTCTAATGTGTCGCCCCCGGCACTCGGCACTCGGAAAGAGTTGATGCCCGGGGACCGCCCAACGTTGGGTCCTGCTCAAGTGGATTCCCCATGTCGCTCACGTGTCAAATTAATCATTTAAACAGCAGGAGGGGGGAGAGGGGAAGCCCCCGTTGTGACAGGCAGCTGATTTAGTGGCTTAGTTAGGATCAAGCAGGATCGTCTGAGAAGTCATCGGGAATTGATTATCGACTGTGTGCAATGAGATCCGCCTGATTACCGGGAAAATGACTTGCACTTGGTCGGCTAAAGCGTTGGCAGATGGAGCTGATTAACCCACGATCAAGGCAGGGCGACCTCTGAGGAAGGTCTTGATTTATGAAAACCAAACGAAAGCAAAGGCCTGTGATGGATGTAACTGATGTTTAAAACTGTTGAAGGAAGGGAAGCACATTGCTTGCATTTCAATTAGGAGACGGTTGGGAGGCTCTTGTCGTGGAAGATGTTGCAATAATGGGAATGAATGTTCACTGTAGATCAATTTGACTTAGATATATTGTATAAATCCTTGGGGAGGTAAAGGAGAAAGGTATTTGCTTTGGGATAACTTAGTAGATGATATGTATATATATTAACTATGTTATAAATCTCCTCTAGTTAACAGTCTACACTTTAGTTTCATCATCGATCAACGCGATCTCCTACGCACTTTCATACCCTACACGATCATCAAGTGCGTTTCGATTAAGATGCTGGTCAAGCTGCAGACGTAACGATCGTTTTACACGCGTGCGAAACCGAAAAACATTTTTGTCTCACATCTCACACATCTCTCATAGTCTCTCCTTCTTCCTCTCCTCCTTTGCTCCTCCCTCCCTCTCTCTGTCTCTCGTCCAGCAGCGCAATTTTCACATGCGGGCTGCGGTTAGCCGAGACGGCACACGCACTGACCAAAGGCGGCGGCCGCATTGGCGATCGCCAGACTGAGAGTGAGAGAAAGAGAGAGAGAGTGTGAGAGAGACTGCGATCGCTAATTACGAGAGTGCGTCAATATTTACGCTGTGGCGATCGAGAGAAACGGAGCAGCCAAGCAACCAAGCAAGCACATCCATTGTTGCTATTGACTAACCCAAATCACGAGCAAACACAAGATGAAAGACGACGACGACGACGACGACGGCAACGCTTGTGTCGGCAGAGCGAAAGGATTCCCTCCGGCGGCTCAAGTGCGCACACGCGCAGGCGTCAATATTTGCACAAGGATAACGTGAGTCGCGCGAGGAGGAAAGTAAAGAAAGCAGCAAAGGATGTTTGCGCTAATTGTCTGCGGTTGATAAGGAACTAAAAGAGAGAAAACCAAACTGGAATTTGTTTAGGACTTACCACAGCATACTCCACTATCCCTCTCCCACCTTTTGCTCTCTCTCCTCGCCCTCTTGCACTCCTCGCTCGAATTGTGTAACTTGTGATAAGCGCAGTTCAATCGCAGATGTGGTAACTTGCCCACAGTTCTGTGGAGCCGTCTCCTTCTCTCTTTGTCCGTGCGAGGATCACAGGATGTCAGTATGTATGCCCTCTGCACAGGTGATGGCTTTCTGCTGATAAGGGGCTGCAAATTGTCTTAGGCCCTTTTCCGGGAAGCGGTGTTAAGTTCATGTTTGCGCCCTATTGTTTCTGGGAAAATTCGTGGGGCACGATCAGCAAAGTCACAATTGGTCGCCAAGTTACTTATCACAGTGGAATAACTTCCTTTTTCAGAGTGATCTGACCACAGTGAAGGTGTCTCGTATTGATCAGGGAAGAAGGAGTATTGAGGGTAGAGTTCCGGTACTTCTATACCTTATTTTCTTTCTTTTTGATGTGGTTTCTTATTTATCATTTAGTCTTTTTACTTGGATTCTTATTCAACTTCTTTGGAAATCAATAAAGTAATGTAATTCTCACAATTAAACCTAATTTGCCTTCTATTTATATTATTCTCATTTATCATTCAGCCTTTCAACAAGACTTAGTTTCTTGTTGATTAGTCTTAGTCTTTCAACTTTGTTTCTCGTTGATCCAGCATTCTTCTTCTCGCAATTATACCTTATACCTTTCTGTTTGATAGGTTTATCTGTCTTTAGGCATAGTTTCCTATCTTTTTAATTTTCTTTAACATAAAAAACCTCCCAATATATTTTCCCATTCTGTTATTTTTGTATATCTTCCAACAAATTCACTTTCTTTACATCTTTATATCACTCACTTACTCTCTACAATAACTTATCTCTATTTTATTGCTTATTGATCTTAACTCTCTCCAGCCTTAGTGAGTCATAACTGCAGTCGATTAATTTCCAGCGAATTTCTCTAATTAAAAGTAAGAGTGAAAATGGGGCGGGCCAACGCTGGCACAGCTGTTGCCAACGAAGAAAATTGGCCAGGGCGAAGGGTTTGTGCGCCGGCAAGTGCCTCAAGGCGTGGCATGCACTAACAGGCGGCACACGGCCGCACAAGCAGCGATGGCCAAGCCAGATGAGCCACGAGCAACATATGTTTGAGTGACGGTGAAAGGATCGCAATTCGGTTATGACGCGATCGATGATGAGTGCAAGAAGAAGAAAATGAAAACGCTTGAAATGATTCGTCTTAAGAAAGAGAGGAAGATAAACCAAACTAGGCAGATCCGTGCCGAACCGTTACTTTCGTTTTTCAGCAGGAAAAGTGCTCGGTTAATTGCCGACACGAGGGTTAACGATCTCAAGGGGTTGCCAAGGCACAAACACACACAATCGCACTCTCACTACAACTGCGGGAGGTGGCAGAGAAAGTGCGAAAGGTAGAGAGAGGGGGAAAGAAGAGAGAGAGAGGGGGGGGAGAGCGAGCGAAAAGCAATCAATTGGCTGCGCTCCGATAATAGGAAGCTGCGGCAATGTGCAAAGACAAAAGCCGCAATACTATCGCGTACTTGCAAAGGATTTGCGGACGGGCTTAGCGCGCCAAGAAGAAGAAGAAGAAGAAGCACAAGGCAAATGGCGACACACACTCACACACACACGCACACACACACATCATGGGGGAAACCAATTCAAGAATCGTCAATGGGACGCGCCACGTCATCAAATCACACAGCAAAAACCTCACGCAGCACCAACTACAGCAAGTAGTAAAAGCTCAAACACACGCTGTCCCCTCTCCCGCTCTCCCCCTCTCTCTTTCTCTCCCTCTCTTGAGATGATTTCATTTTGGCATGTGCATGCGTTGTCCCCAAAGAGGACGCACCAGTCGCTCCATTGTTGGCGTGCCGAGCGGCCATTGTCCAACCCTTAAATCAAAGTGTACGCAATTTCGTTAATAATCCTCAAGACAATATCGAAACGCCATAACAATATCCTTTTGATGATTATCGCTTCTCCTACTGCCACACCACCCCTCCCCCCGCTTGCTTTCCCCCCTCGTGGTCTCCTCTTGGCTCGCCTGTCTATTCGTTTCGGGAGTCGCCATTGCTTTCATGTTTATTGCTTGGTTAAGGCGAAAGGATAATGGCCACACCAAGCAGCAGGTTACTTAGTTCCTCCCCTCCCCCCTTCGAGTAATAAGTTCGCAGTCCGGTTAGCAGATGTTCTTTTCCCCTACTTCTTCTCCTTCTTGTTCTCTGGCACAGCCCACAAGTTTTGTTGGCGACCCTATTTCCCACTGCTTTTTATGACTCTACCCAACAAAAAGGGCACAGCGCAGAGAAATGTCGTGGAGAAAGGGAGATGTAGGCAAATCGCTGGGGTTGCCTCCTGCGCTCTGCACGTGTCGACTCCTTGAAAAAATACTAATTTAAATTACGCTAGGGAAGCTGAAAGAAAACTATCTATATCGAATATGCTGTACACTTTCCTGTAGAGAAAAGGAACCTAATTGACCTTTTAATTCTTGGCAACCTATTCAACAAAGAACCTTAGTGCTTAAAAATGATAAAATAATTAAAATAATCAGCACTCTAAGTATGTATAATAAACAGTAAAGAAGGTATATTATATAGACATATATTATATTATAGTTTTAATACTTATTCCTTTTTGACCAAACCCCTTTGTTGATATTCTTACACACACTCAACCTTTGTAAGTACAGAATGATACTATATTTATTAAATATATTTAAAAGAAATGATATAAACTATTGTATATTCAAGCAGAATCTCTTATCCTTCTCTCCAAGTCCACGTCAACCTCGTCGAGCAAAGAGCATAATGAGAGAAGGCACTTAGGCTCGAAACACCTGATGCGCAATGGCGGCCAAAGGATTTGAAGGGCAACTCTGGCTACCCTGGACGCTGCGACTCATTTGGAATTCACGAAAAGTTTCGCAGCGACCCAAAAGAAAAGGAAAAATGATGTTCAAACTTTTGACAAAACAAAGCCGAGTAAAAGAAGAAAAAAAGTAAATAAAAAACGAACACGGCAAATGGACGAAACATTTCGGGCAACTCGGGCAACTCCTTTTGGCTGCGCTCCTTTCACTGGCCATTTAAAATTCTTTTCATGTTTAAGCGTGCAGAAGAAAGAAGAGAAATTGGTAGAAAAAACATGCCATACATACGCATAAGTAAAGAGATGGCAAGGAAATATTAGAAGTATTAAAATTTTAATGCAAATTGTTATTTTATGCAAGAATGTGCGGTCCGCCGGTTGTTCGGTCCGCACACGTTCCGTATCCTTGTCCATGTCCTTGGCTCTACTTAAATCCCCCTTTTGAAAAAGGCTACGTAAAGGATTTTTATGCATATAGGAAATGTTTGTTGTGCGCCTTAGTTCGCTCTGCTTTTTATTTTCAAAATGACCTTTGCCTGAGCCAGGACCCTCTCTCTGTCTCCCTCTGTGGTCTCCTGTTGTGCAAATATGCGGCAGAACGAGCGGGTGTATGTGTGTGTGAGCCATTCATATGCCTTACTCGTGCGCCGTCTTCTAAGCCCAATTTCCTTATGGCTTAAACCTTTGCAGCTCGAGAGTTAGAGAAAGGACCCGAGCTAAAAAGGATAATTGAAATTCGGCCAGCTGCCCATCTGCATGCAAATGATTTACAGCTGCTCGACGAGACGAGCTCTCATCTGATTTTATTCATCATCTCTTTTCCTTTACCATGTTTCACTCCACCTTTCTCCCTTCCTCACTTGGTGCATCATTCTCTTTTCTTACTAAATAAATTATTGTAGTTGGTCACAGAATTTGTTTTAAAAATTTATAAAAATAATTTCCCCCTCAGGGAACTCGCATATGTCCGCTTGCAAGAACAGTTAAACATAATGGAAGTAGCCACAACAAAAACAACAACAACCTTAGGAACAGCAACAGAAATGATATTAGGAATTTAGTTAAAACGAGGGTTGCGCCATTTCCCAAGTAACGTCAACGTCGTCAACGTCAACGTTGTAGAGCTCTGCCTGCACCTTAACCCTATAAACACACAGGGCTCTTAGCTGTCCCCTTTTCCCTCACTTCTCTTCTCTCCTCTTCTTTGTCCCCTTTGCTTGTCCCATTCTCTGTCCCCTGTCCAGTCTTATGTAATTTAAGCTTGTTGTTGAACATTTACCAGCCAGGAAGGGCTCAAGTCAGTGGCTTTCGTTTCACTTGAAATACTCTTCCTATGGTTGGGGCATGTGTGAAGCGAGACACGTTTTGTCAGCGAGCTGAATCCGTAGCTAAGGAGTTTTCTTTTAGTAAATGCACTCTTTGCTGAGTTACAAACAGAGTTAAATGTATATTTCGTTTGAATTTGGCTTTAAAATTGATATTATTTTAATATATTTAAAAATTTTCTTGAAAAAAAACCAAAAATTTCATATTTTTTCTTCAAATATTGAATAAAAATTTAAAATATTATTAAAGTATGGTTTAAAAATAAGTAAAAGCATAATAATTACAACAATAAATCATTGAATAATAACTAAAATAAGAAATATATACAAATATTCACAAATATTTTTTTTGTATTTTTTTTTTTATTTTATTTTATTTTATTTCGAATTTCTCAGTAGGGTATCCACATGTCGCCCGCATCTCCTGTTGTGTTGTGCGTAAATTTAGTCGAGCGTGTCTGCGCATTTCGAAATTGGATACAAAATTCGTCTATTTCTGTTACTATTTCTATAGTTTCGAGCAGAGTTTCGAATTTGAGTCTCTCCCTCTCTCTCTCTCGTGCATTTGCGAGGGTTGTTTGTGCTGTTTTGTCGCAACTGTTTAGCTCTTTCATTTGTCAGTGTGGGCAGTGCGTGGGCAACCCTCCTCTGCCCTCCCCGCTCACCGGCTGAGAGGTTACCCTTTGTTCCAGCGCCCATTACATTCAATCACCCACTCAGCCAAGCCACCCACCCACAGTCATCCCTTCACCCGTTCCCCACTCCCTTACCCCCTTTCTCTCTCACTCGTCGTCTTGGCTCTGCCCTCGAACGACCTCGCGTGTGCCGTTCTATTTACTTAAATGTCCTTTCGCGTTTTGTGTTAATTACACTGCCAGAAAACACACACACACACTGACACACACACATGCACACACAGCTCTATGCTTATCGTGGCATTTAAATTGAAAGGCGTGTCCAGTAAAGTAAAGTTCAAGTCGCATCGGGAGAAAAGCACAACAACTCGCAGGTTTATTGTGGCCCTTTATTGCGTTGTTCTTTGTTGTTTCTCGCTTGTGCGGCAATTAACCCCTTTGTGGCAGAGTTGTCGCCAGTGCACGCAAACAGAGCTGGCAACCCTGGCTGGCACACGCCTGTCATGCCAGCCCATTAAACGTGCGCAATCATTATTCATAGCCAACTGTTTGTGCGGGGCAAGGTGGCAACCCTCCCTGCACAACCCACTCTCAAACTGACAGGCAGCGTTTAATTAAAAGCCAAAAAGCTTGACATGGCGGGTTAAACGCTTCTCTGCTCCAGTTTACCCTCCGCATTCCCCTCATGGCGTGCATATAATTTGGTCTAATTATTTCCCTTAAGTTCTGCCTTGTTCGTTCGCTTTGGCTGCCATTTTGTAGTCCCAGGCAACGTAGCAACCCTGCGCGAAAGGGTTGCAAAGTGAGGAAGAGAGAGAGAAAAAGGGTTGCGTGTTGTTGGTTGGGTTAAGCGAGGTCGTTAAAGGGTTAAAAACAGCTTTTTAGGGTCGGTATTTGAAGAAATAAAGAACGGTAGCCAATGGGAAGAGGGAATGGGAATATATGTATGCGCTATATGTGTACTATATAAGAGGTATATAAGAGGGGGTATGCAGGCATTACAGTTGGGAAGTGATGTAGGGCATATCATATTCCTATTCTTACATTGTCGAGTATATAATACCATAGGGTATATAATAGAGAGGTATAGCGAATGAGTATAAAATTAGAAAGGTTTTAAACTCGAGAACCGATGTAAGGCTTAATATATTTGTGCTTATATATTGTTCCATACGTTATAGAGTATATATACTATAAAGTATATATACTATAGGGTTTAGAAATATAACGACATGCAGGGCCTATTGTTCAGAAGCGATGTAAGGCATATCACATTGAAATTCTTACATTTCTATTCGACTTCCCAACGAATCTATTATAGGTTATATAACAGAGAGAGAGACTATAAAGGTAAACAGGGCTTATACCCGAGAACCGATGTTAGATATATCATACCCTATATTCGTTTGCTAACCTTTCTCTTAGTCTTCTCCCGACGTGTCGCCAGTTTCTAGAGTTGCCTCCACCTTCCCACCTCCCACTTCCCTCGCACTAATTGCATAACTGCCCCAGTTAGCGCCTATTAAATTTCATAAGCACTTTCCTCCAAAAATATATATACGATACATGTTATATCGCATGCGAACAGTGGGCACTAAAAGTACTCGTAGTACTCATGTGGGCTCACCCACGGCTCGTTGCCAATTTCCGGGGCCAACAAAACGAGCACTTGGCGTCTTTACTTGGTCACTAAATATAAAAATTTCCATTAACTTAATTAATGGCCAGCAATTATGGACAGTAAAAAAAAGCTCGAGCTGAACTCGAGAAGAAACTCGATAGTTTTTAATCAAAAAGTCATTAGGAATATGTTTCGCACAGCGTGTCCTCTCTGAGTGGCCCCCCCGTCCGTCGTAAGTAAATCAAGCTGGGGAAATAAACAATTTGTCACCCGCTGCTAAATTTGCAATAAAAAAATCTCTCTCTTTCTCTCACTCTCCATCTCCCTCTCGCAAATTAATTTGTGTTATTATTGCCGCCTTTTATCCTTTTCCCCCTGTTGATATTTTTAGTGTGGCCACAAGGTAATAATTATTGTACTATGTATGTGTCGTGTGTGCACTCGTATGAGGCACTTCAGCCCAACCCCTATACATATATGTAGGGTATGTCGTGTTCGCATGTTTTCATTCTTTGCGACGTTAACTCCTTGTTGCCGATAAATATTTTCCAGCAAAGGCTTGCCTGATTGAGTGCTCTTGCCGAGTTGTTGTCCCATTGTCAGATCAGCCCCTGGCGATGATGCGATGATAAAGTTCTGGTTTATCTATTGTTGACAATTATAATCGTTTCGTTTTTTGTGCGAAATAAAATAAAAAACGGGTGATCTGCCGAACAACCCTTGGAACGCGCCCCTGGACCGCAGAGCAGGATGAGAGGCACGTGTTTGGCTCTTGCGCAATTTATTTATCTATCGGATCATTGAAAAAGGGTTTTGTGGCTGCTGCGGAATTTATATAGAGTAGGAATACCCTTCATATCTTCACATTGGAATTATTTGGAAATCTTAAAGAAATAAAAACTTTATATTCCTTTACAAATCCTTAAACTTTTCTTAATTGCTTGTAACATTAACCATCAAAACGAGACGAGAGACAAGGGAGAGGGAGACAGCTAATGTCATAAAGAAAGCAAGCAAGAAAGAGACAGAAAGAGAAAGGGAGAGAAAGAGAGAGGGAGAGGGATAGAGAGGGAGATTAACAGAGTGAGAGAGCGCACAAAATTAATTGAAATTTTATTTCAAATGCGAACTTTGACATGGTTTTCTTGGAAAGGCGCCACGCCACGCCCCCACACACCCACCTTACCTAGAGCCTGTGAAATATTTACGCGCAACAACAACAACAACTTGACCGGGTTGGGGTAAGTGGTAGAAGAAGTAAAAGAAGAAGGAGAAGAAGCAGCAGGCAAAGCACTTGCGGGCATTTTATGAAACGGATATGAGAAACAACCAAATGCAAGCAACGCGGCCAGCACGGACGGAAGGACAGCTACGTTGCTGCCCCTGGTCTTCGTTCGGGTGCTGCCCTGGTCCCCCTCCTGTCCCCGTTCCTGGCCTTCGTCCTGCTTCTCTTGCTGGTCATGGCGCAGAATATTTCGCGTTTGCGTTTGTGAAAATTAAAAAATTCTTCAAAAAGCAGCGCGACAGACGCGCTTCGCTGGGTGCTAACTACGCACAGTACGTCTGCCTGTGTGTGTATTGGTGTGTGTGTGTGTGTGTGTCCCGCACTCAGTGCTGTCCCTGCAGCGTTTGTCCTTGTTGTTGTTGTTGGGGTAAACAAAGGATCAAAAGCGCACTAATTGTTTTCTACTTAGGCGCATGGTGGCCGTGCCCATTGCCTACCCACCTCCCAACCCCCTCGTCCCCCCCTCCTAGCCTGCCACGCGACGCCTCTGCCAGCGCACTGGCTTGCTTGCCAGGCTAATCTTTGACTGCCTTTGCCGCGTAATTTTTCAAAACGTAATTTGCAATTAAAGACGAAACGCGCTGAACACCCCTCCCCCTCTACTCCAGCCCCTGACACACCCCCTAAGCCCCCACGCAGCTCTACCCCCAGCCAAACCCGCAACGTCCAACGCCTTGAGCCTTCAGCCTCGTTGTGAGTTCTGAACCTTATGACGTTTCATTTTCATTGCTATAGCATTAAGATTACGGCTACAAGTTGGCCCAAGGATTTCTTCCTCGCCTTCTTCATCTTCTTCTTGTGAGTTGTGGGTGTCTCTTTCTTTTCGCCCTTATAAAGGATGTTTGCTTCAGCTGATTTACACAAAGAGAATTTTAATTAATTTTATTGCGAGAACTCAGACTACAAATTTAAAAAAAAAATTGTTGCAAAGACAAAGTTGGAGATTCTTGCTGGAAAAAGTTGGGGTTTTAACTGTGATTTATTTATGCTTTAATAAAAAATATTAAATGTAAATTAATACTAAAAATATTAAATATAGATACATCTATCTATATATAACTTTTAAACCTGTAAAATATTTTTATCCTTTTTTTATTTAATTGAATTCAATTAAATTCATAAATTACTTTTTTTAATTGCATTCAATTAATTCTAATAGTATATTGACTTTAAATAAATACTATACATAAATTAAAGTATCTTAGAAAGTACATATATTTTTTTTATATAATAAACCTTTAAGAAATCCACCCAGAAATAAGGAGGTTTCTGGGTGGATTCGTTTCCAAAAACTCGTTTTCCTGGCACATTAGGCAAACGCCTTGCACACAATCGCCAAAAATCCAAGACGCCAATTTATCAAAACGTAGCTGCAAATCGAAGGCAGTACACACACACACACACACAGGGGATTCACATACACACATATACAGTGGCAGCTTTGGTCGATAGAAATCGATAGGTCGTTTTGTTTTTGGCCACGCACCCGGCGAAAGGCGACTGAATTTGCTTGATGACATTCGCCAGTCCGCTTCGCTACTGCCTTCACTCCTGCCTCCCCTGCTGCCTCCCCCTCGTCGTTGTCCTCCGCGTCGAGGAGTAACCCTTATGATGGGCTGCACAACCATCCCAGCCAGGATCAACCCTATGCTGTCAACCCATTTGATTTTGCTTTTATTTTTTCGTTGCTTTTTCCCTTTTTTCCCCGCCCGTCTCTGAAGACGACATGTGGCTCCGGTTTGGGACCAGAAGCGAGGACCGGTTTTGCTTCGTGTCCGTTCAAGTTCAAGCAAACAGCAAGGACACGCATGTGTGTGTGTGTGTGTGTGTGTGTGTGTGTCCTGGGGTGGGTTTCAGCCAAGCAAGCATACACAACATATAAAAATAAAAACTTTTTATAAGACATTCGCAGGGTTAGACAGGCCCGGCCTGGAGGCGACTACATAAGGCATGTACAATACATAAACGAGTTTGCTTACGAAGGGTTCACGGCCTGGGAGCGTTGTCACATGTGTGTGTGTGTGTGCCACATATACATAAAAAGCTGTCACACACGCACACACACAGCAGGCGATGCTTTTCACCCTTTTTATTGCGTCTTCAAGTTTTATGTGCCTTATGTGCTTAGCCTGCCCATAGGCGCAGTATATAGCGGTGTTTGTATGTCTGTGTGTGTGCGTGTGCATGTGTGTGTGTGCCTGTTGGATAACCGGAAATATGAGACATCAAGGCTTTTATAAATGGCGCACAGGACGAGCCACGTCTTTGGTCCTTTTGGCTGTTGATGTTGATGTTTGATGGCAGCCTCAGTGCAGACTTGAAGGGGAAAGGAGGGAGAGAGGAGGGAGTTGAAGTAGTAAGGGGCTTTGGGCAACCCGAGCTCATGATGTATGTGTTTGACAGCCACATAAGGGGGTAAAATTGAGTTTTCACATGACGATGGCCCCCCGAAAAAAAACTTCTGCTCGATTGTTTGCTTTGCCCAGGCGCCGTTATCCCCCCTTTCCCTCTTCTTCTCCCCTTTATCCTGCTGCCTGCCTCTAGCTGCCTCGTGCGTGCCACATGACGTGCCACAGCAGCGCAGAGCAAAGCGAATTTAATAAATGACTTTATAGTTATTTTCTTGTTCTTCTCGGGGCCACTGCACGGGGTACAGAACCCTTGCTGCCCTGCCCACGCCCACTGCGCCCTTCTCCCACCATACGCCACCGCAGCCTTACGCTTTATGCGCATTTTATTTTTATGTGTGTGTGTCAGTGTGTGTGCGAGTGTGTGTTTGACTGGGTGGTTGGACTTGTACTTCGATGGTTTGGGCGTTCTTTGAATGCCAGCGAAACGGCTGCAGCGACTATCAAAAATTAATACTTTTGTCTGCATTTGTTAGCCACCATCTCCCCCGCTCCCCTCCGCTTTCCTACTTGCACGCCTCTGCTTGGTCCACACGTCATTTTCACGTAATACTTTTGCGACCCACACGAACAACAAAAGTTGTAAAAATTTTAATTTTCCCTCAATATTTTTGGCATTTCGGGCTGCTGGCGACATATGTGTGGCAAATAAAATGCACAAACACACACACACATACGTACTATATATGTATAGTATATATTTAATACTAAATATGTGCCTGCTTTTGTGGCTGTAAAAATCTGTGCACGAAATACGCTTCGATGTGAAGCTACGCTGGCAGCGCCTGTTAAGCCTTTATTGGCTTTAAAATGGAGAATTTTTAATGAGAATTTGAGTTATTTTAAACTCTATATAAAGTATTAACTATATATAAGCATATGATTAATAAAAATACTGAGAAACTAACTGAAAATTTGAAAATTCTTTATTTATATTAATATAATGAATGTTTCCAAGTCAAACTCACTTGGATGAAGAAAATTTTATAAAAATCAATCAAATTTTATTTTTGTATTAAATTAAATTATATTCAACTTGGAATAAACTATTTTTATTTGATAAAACTCTGTATATACAAACATATATACGACATTTTATATACTTCCAAAACCCTCAAACCCCTATCAGTTAAGCCCTAAATGAAGGTACTACAAACCACAAAGAGGAACACCAGTTTAACCCGTAATAGTTAACATAAATGAGGTTCTGTGGTCACCCTAATCTACATCACTCTCTAGCCTTTCTGCTCGCCATAGCATACGCAATTTTCCAATAAGGACCCTTTCAAGTATCTTGGCCATATTTTTGTAGAAGTACCCCGTTTTACATAGACCGCACTTTCAGCTGCAACCTGTTTCATAAATAAGACACAACACAATGGGCGACCCTCTGTAGAACGCACCAATAATTTCGTTTTTAATAACAAGGTCGGCTCGACATCATCGTCGTCGGCGATCGAGGATGCCGCCTTTAATCTCGTTTTAAACGACACGCGGGACACGACCACACAAAGGCCATAAAAAAGGAGGGCAATAGAGCGAACTGAAGCTAAAGCGGGGAAGGACCTAGCCAAAGTCGAAATAATTGGAACAATTTCCTATCAAATTTATGTGCCATAATCGGGAGCAGCAGGTTCAAAGATAAAAATCGAATTCCAGCGCATTCCCGTGCGAACAGGTGAAAGTGCCAGTGCCACAATGAAAAGGATGCACGGCAAGAAAGCAGAGAAAGGAATAGAATGAGGGAGAGAAGGAGCTCCTCTTCGTGTCCGAGTTATTTTTATGGCCACCGAAGCGCTTTGTTAACAATGATTTTGATGCGATGAGCATGTGCCACCGTGTGCCACTACTTGTGGTTAGCTCAACTCGTTAGAACGCCTTGTTATAGTCCCCTGTCTGCTCCACTTTCCCCTCTCTTTCTCTGCTTATCGCTGACATTGCATCTTCGTGTGTGTGTGTGTGAGAGGGGGGTGGGGTATAAATGGGATGCGAAGGATTGCGTTTGGGATTGGTAATAACCGTTTTGTCCAGCGTCCTCTCTCAGCGAGACAGAGATGTCTCAATCGTCGTGGCTTTTGTAAATTGGCTCGGGCCCATAATCGAAATTCCATTGAAACGTAAAATTGCCAAGATGCCGAAGATGGAGATGGCTGAACGAGAAGAATACTGTTATGAGCATCTAACGGTTTCCAGTGCTGTCAAACATTTTAGGCGCCATTGTTGACATTTCTCTTTGCTGTACCCTTTTTCCTTGGGTCTGTTTGGCCTTCCTTTTGATTGCCCGATAAGGCATCTCAATTTCTGGGTCCACAGACATTCGATTATATCATTTGCTTGGCCACATATGCAGCTATGTGAGTGTTTGTAGGACGAGTCAAGAAAAGGAGCCTAACTGTTTAGTGAGGAGAAGAAGGAATGCAAGAAAGGCTAAGAGAAGTCGTTGACAGATTGTTTAAAAGAGATAAAATCTGTTTGGGGCGAATGATATGTGAGTTATGAAGGTGGTAATCAGTGATTAGAGGAGTCTGGCTGAATATCTAAAGAGATTGGAGACAGAAGTATTCTGATAAAGGAGAGTATAACTCCTTAAGACAGTAATCGAATTATTGTTGCATTTCGTGCATTCTACTCTCATGTAAAAGAGCTGACTGGGAATTAGACAGCTAAGGATCGAATATTAGCCAATGGAATACCTTTATAGATTCTTCTAGAATAGAAAAATAGAACCATCTTTAAAATCCTTCCCTTTCCAAGCGAATATGAGTTGCGTTTCTTGGATTCTTCTGCAACTTCCTTTGGGAGTCACTCGCCGTGTCATATTAGTGGCAATTAAGAACTTATGATCTTATAATCCGATGATCGATTATAGAGTTGGCAATCGCACCTTGCTACCTGCGCGTGGCAAGTGCAGCTGCCTCGGGGCATAAGCCGCATCTAATCTTATCAGAAAGGCACTCGTCAGTCATCGTCCTTCGTTTGGAGCCTTTACGAAACGCCGACACTAATGTTGATCTTCAGCAGGTGTAGGGAAGAGCGCAAACCAACTACAAATAACGACAGCAACAGCATAAATAATAAAAACTTCAGTTCATTTGTTACAATTACCCAAAACATTGAGCGCCCTCACTCTTCCTACTTGCTCCGGTTTCCAGGAATTTGAGTTTTGGCAACTTGCAGCCAACTCGCTGATAAGATAAATAGCAAAACGGCCCATCCACATGCCGTATATGTCCATCGAGGGCTCAACATCAGAGCCGTCAACGTCAGGTCCATGTTACAGACCAATGCCCGCAGTGCAGCACCCGCTGCGTCAAGGAACCCAACCCGACAGTAGGCAGTACCGTGCCAGCTCAACTCAGCTCTTTCTCCCTCTCTACCTTCTTATAGACCAGGCCTATACTCAGTTGAATTTGTTACAATTGTAATTCTTTTGCAAACTGACCGTTTGATGGCTGGTTTGATTAATTGTGGCCGAAAGAGTTTCGATCTTTGAACTGTGCCAGTTGTAATTCCAGTTGTACATAGTTGTAGATGTAGCTGCTCCCCGGGGGGTGCTGGACACAAGGTAGTCGACTGGGCATTGTTTTGAGCTCGTCTAATTGAAATACAAAGCGTAATGATTAATGTGGAGCAGTGCAGAGCGAGATCTGTGGAATGATTTATGCCTATGCAGATAGAAGAAGAAGTAGGTAGGGTAAAAGCAGAAGGAGAATACTATTGCTGTATTGAAGTTCTTAGTTTATCTGTGTAAAAATATATAATATTGTATAATTAAACACCTAACCGAGATAAATCAGGAAGAGGTATAGAAATTATATCCCTCCATTTCTCCAATCAAATCTCACTCTAATTGAGTTCGAATCGGAAGCTAAGCCGAACTGAACTGACTTCCTACGCGATCCATTGAAATTCTCTCCATTCTCATTTTTCATTCTCTACTTCTCTATTCTTCCGCCATTCTCTGATCTAATTCGTATAGTTTAACTACTTTTCGGACCCATTCAAAATGCATTTGCCTTTGGCTGATGCTGCTCTGCTGCACACGTGCCACGCCCCATATCTTAAACTGACGGTACAGCCCCCGCCGCGGCCCGTGCTCGGCCTCTAATTACATTCTTCCGGCTTAGACTGATGGAGAGCGAGCGGCGGCTTTCGCTTTCCTTTAGCAGCGCCTCCTGCAGCCGAACAATTAGTGTCCTTTGTCACGCCCCCGCTCGTCTTGACGGGCGTCCTTGACAGTAAAAAGGGAAAACTCTCTGCGTCTCCCTCTCCCTCTTCATCTCCTTCTCTTCGTCTCCCTGGCTAAGCGAAGTGAATTCAATTCAAAACCTTCGCTTTTATTGATACGAAAATTGGTTTACACTGAGGAAAATCGACAAAATCGCGCAAGCAGCTGCCTCTGCCTCTGCCCCTGCCTTGTCCTGCGGGGGCAACACCTACAGTACGCACGTGTGTGTCAATGCCTGTGCGTGCGTGCGTGCGTACGTTCCTGTCCCGGTGTGTGTGTGTGTGTGTGTGTGTATCTGTGAGTAGTGTTGGCCACGCGTTGATGAAATCAGCTCTGGCTCTGCTGCTCTTGTTGCTTTTGCATTTTTGGCCAACGGCATCGCCGTCCAAGGAAAACATTTCAATTTTCTAGGCCAGTGGACAAGGCGAGCTAGCTCCAACTAGAAGAAACTACGAAACGGGGGCGGGGCCCATGGGGCGCCGTTGTCCTGGCAAGCGTAACCACGCACAACGAAGGATTCGCAGCCCAAGGATTTGTTTGTCAAAAGCAGACACAACCAGCAGCGGCAGTAGTAGCAAATGGACTCGCCTCCTTCACGACGTGGGTTGCTGGCGGCGACTTAGGCTGCCCGTGTAGGGTGTCCGGCTCGGGTTCTTGAATTCTGGTTGCCTGTCAACTTTCAACTTGGTTTATTTATTTTTCATTTTTAGGCCGCTTTTACCCCCCTCACCCCCTGCCTCCCACTCGCAATCTTTGTGCACATTGATGAACCTTTTGCGCAGCATCCTCTTCCTTCTTCTCTGCCTCCTCTATTTTTTTTAATATTTGCAGCTTTGCTGTGTTTGTTTACAGTTAAAGGAGACACACACACAGAGAGGAAGTGAGAGAGAGACACACAAGCTCGGCCCACAGGAAGTCCGGGGCGTAGGCCCATTTGGCACTCCTGTTCGTGGGATAAGCCCGGCCAGATTGCCAGAGTCGCCGAACCGAGCCGACTGAGCCCAAATAGATTTTTGAAGGGGCAAAGCGAAGGCAAAAAGTTTTCGCCTTTTGCGCTTCCTTTTGTTGTCATTCACAAAATAATAAAGAACGGAGGGAGAAGGAGGGCCTTGGGTTGATTCGCATGTTGGGCCTAGTCGACGACTATGTTAGGCGCTTTTTCAATTTGCCTCGCACAAAGCGACAATCAGTCAGGATACTTCAACTAGAATAGATTTAAGAGTTGCCAGGGAATTAGTTTTCGATACTAAAGAAAGACGGCAAGTAAAGTTGAGTCTATTTTAATATCTTAGCTGGTCCATTGTGCTTTAAGGAGGAATAAAGAATAAATAAAGTTTAAATGATGATATTCTTATCAGTATGAAACTAACTAAATGTTTCAATAAATCAATCAAGCTAAAGTTATGAGGTTAGCTAGTTAGGTTTACTTCCGCAAGACCCTATCTAAAATTGAAGATACTAGTATCTTTAGTACCCAAGCAACCTAAAAACTCTAAGGTAAATACTTCCAGGCTCCCTCAGAAGCAGAAGGTGATTCTTCAAACCGAGCACTCCCATTGCCAGCGCTGTCCAATTTATCTTCTATCTGACCCTTCATTTACATTCCTAGTTAACCCAAAATTGTGACCGCGTTCGTAACAGTCAATTAACCAATTAAAATGTGAAAAGTTGGACAAGCAGAGCGACCCCAAGGGTTAAGCAGGCGCCTTCAGGCAGGGGCAGTCCTCGTTTTGTCAGAGATCTAGTTCGTGTGATAAGGCTGCACAGACACCTGCGTGAGCGATAGAGTCACCGAGTCACCTCTTTACCAGGTCACCTTGGAACCTCGAGGGGTGCACGGCAAATTGGAATTTACGAGACGAAGGCAAATGAGGCAGTAGCTGCAGTTCGCGCTAGGTATATCGCGATGCATTGTCAGTTCGGTGTGAGAGTCTCATAAATTATACCGATACCAGAAGGACTGTACCTCCACAAACAGTGCAAGAGGGAGTCGAGTTTGGGATGGACATTAACGACTCACGTTTCTTCAAAAGGATAACAAGAAATTAAAGGATTTGCTCCCTGATGCGTTCATTGTTCGAGTGTTTGCACATTGTCTTCTTCCTCAGGTTGCGCCCAAAAAGGATTCCGGGAAATTCTTTTTCTTTCTTTTTGTCTTTTTATGTCCTTTTTCACTTTCTTTTTATTTTTCATCCAAAATGTTGCGCAATTTGCTGGAATTAGTAGGCGTGGCTACAGATCTTTAAAGGTGTAGGCGTGGCATTGCGAAATGGGAATTGTGTCACAACACATCAAAATGACACTGAGAATCACTCGCACTGAGAAGTGTAACGAAAACCCTTTGTGGACATGGCACTTAACTTCATTCGGGTTGTCGTGATGAAGTTGTTGTCGTGTTCCCGTCTGTTGTCAGGAGTCAACCCCTTTTGTGGCAGATCCTTCGCGGCGAACCCTTTCACAGCGCGCATTTAATGGCTTATTAAACGCGTCGAAGGGGTTGAGAGACAGAGGGGGTATCTATTAAAGGGTATAAAAGGGTTGCTTGTTTGATTGTTCGCGCGTTGCCGCCAATGACACCGCTAATTGCTGGCTAATTTGATGAGCGCGCGACCATAATGGGCTTAATGGAAGGGTTTTACGTGCCATCGGACACACTCTCAAGTGTTGCACACGGCCAGTGTTGGTCAACTAACAAGCAATACTGCAGAGAAAGAGACAGAGCAGGAAAAGAGGCAGATAGAGATGGAATGAGTTCCTCACTCGCTTCGCTCAAGTGAACTCATGTGAAAATTTCTCATCGTTGGCTTTTCCTGCGGCGTGTGATAATTAAAAACTAAGACAAACGATGACAGCACAATGCAGAAGAAGAAGAGGAAGACAAAGCAGAAGTAGGAGGAGGAGCAGACCAAGGATGTTTGCTATGCAAATGACAGGACAATGGGCACTTGTGCGAACGGCCCGTCCTCATCATCATCATCATCGTCAGCAACATCAGCGCAATACAATGCAAAGAAAGAATAACAGAAATACCCCAAATAGATATAAATAAAAGAGAAGCTCACGGAAGTTTCCGTTAGCTCAAGAATGAATACTCTTTAATTTTGAGAACTATCGTTTCAACTGAGAAGAAGCATATATATATTTTAAGTAAAAGGAATTCTCACACAGGACCAAAAGGTGCAGTACAGCGATTAGAGTCGGTATTACTGAATAATATTGAATTTTACTTTAAATTTTAACTTATATATTTCTAGTGCATTATTAAATATTTCAGAAACTTCCTAACATTCTAAAATTGATCAGTAAAACATATTTAAAGGCTAACAAAAAATTTAATCGATATGTATCGATTGACAAACTTTGCTAAAACGGTTAAATTGGTCGAAACTTACTGCAAAATAGTATGAAACTAGTATTAAATCCAGAATAAGACTACAGAAATTTATTTTAATAATTTTAAGTATGAAATTTCCATTCCCTGTTCAGCTAAGCATGTTACTTAATACTTCTCAAAACCGTAAACCCCGTCTGTAGAGTATACTTGAAAAACTGGTGGATGGCTAATTAAAAACGTAGCCAAGCGAATGCCGCTGAATAAACAGAGCGACGCGGGCAGCTCGCGATAATGGGCGCAGCGAATGAAAGGACACGCAGCACAGATAATGTCCCGGCACGTCATTGGCCATGGGCTGAAATGGCCAAAAGGATAACCGAAAAGCGAAAAGCAAGCGAGATGACAATTTTTTCCATTCTTTGTTCCGTTCCTTCCCCAACTCTCTTCACTCAAGAGTGAAGGCCTCTCTTTCGTCTCATATTTGAGGAACACGAGCGTAATTTGCGCTTTGGAAATTAAAAGCGAAATATGCAAGAGGAAGGAGCAGAAGTTTGTGGGAGGGGAGTAGTGAAAAAATGAGAAGTATTTGCTGCCAACGCACAGTTGTCCAGTTGTCCTTGGCAACGCGCATTGTTAGAGCTGCCATCGCTGGTCGCGCGATAAGGTTGTCCTTCCTTTCTTTCGACTTTCCTCTGACTCTGGTTCAGTTTCTGCTTTTGTTTTGCCAGCAAGGCAAATGCAAAACAAACTTTTCACCAAAACTCTCAGATTAGAACATTGATGTGGGCGAGGCAGTGCGGACAGCAGCGCTGCTGTTCGTGGGCGTGGCAGAGAGAGCCTCAAGTGCGCCTCGCTGCCTGCGCACAAAAAGCCTTTATTTAATTTAATTTTTGAGTGCCCCAAGTGCGGCTCAAAGCTTTTTCATTAGCAGTTGCGGCGCAGAGAAATGGGCAAGGGAATGGAGGGAGGAAGGGAAACGATGGCCAGAGGTTGCCGAAATGAGGCTAAAGTCAACAAAAAGGATGTCGACCAGGCAGCTAAGCAGAGCCAGGGAAGCTGCTGAGCATTGGGTAGGCTCATTTGAAGGAATATTCAAGGAAAGTATTTTGCTATTATATATAAACATTATAGATAAGTTGAGATAGGTAAAATAGCTCGGATAGCCGGAAAAAAGGCTTGATTGGGAAATAATAACATGGTTTATGTGCTCGTTCTGGGTAAACAGAGTTTCTCTCACTTCATGATATCGTAGTTTCTTGTTCCTCGGATAGTTTAGTTACGTAGCTAATTGTGGAACCTTTTCTTGTTAAGGCTAAAATTATAAAGAAAATATATATACAGCATATGTATATGTTAATTCAATTATATATGATATCAAACCTGATATAGTTTTACTTACTATACAAGTACAACTGTACCTCCTTGGCACCTCCAAAGTCTCCTTTTCTTCATCTGTGCCTCCTCGTGGCAAACATTAATCTGCTATGTAAATCCCGCGTAGAGTGTGTAAGCAAAGGCGTCGTATTTGCGCATTTTTAAGTACACCGGACAAAGACGAAGCCGAGTTGGAGCTGGACTAGGAATGAGTCTCCCATTTGGACACGGTCCACCCACGTAGACCGCTGCTCTGCCTGCGCCAGCAGCATGAAAGTTCACTTTTTGCGCGTTGTCATTATTCATCAGCATTGGAGGAGGGGAGGGTTGTGGGCAGGGCGTGGCTGTGGTAGGGGGGTGCAGGGAAAACTTTAGGCTGCCGTGCAAATGCTAGAAATGTGCGAGAAGCAACGCACGCACCAAGCGAGCCAAGCAAACCCATCTCTCAGTCATAGCCCCCACTCAGGCATCCTCTCGGCCACGCTGGTTCCCTCGCTGGCGCTGCTACTGCTTCTCCATCTTTTACTGCTCCTTTCCCCGCTTCTTCTACTGCTTCTCCTTCGCTTTTTCCTACTTTTTTTTACCCTAACAGCACATTAACCCACCGAAAAATGCCCATTAGAAATGTAAGCAGCGAGAAAGAAAAATTAAAATTGGCCACGATTTTCTTTCACGCTGGATCTCGCTGTCTCCCCTTCTCGCTCTCGCGCTGTGTCTCCATCTCAGTCGCACCCATGCTCAGGCATTGTTTCATTTCATTTTTTGCTCATTTTTCACTTGAAATGAGCCGCCGGGCATTCATGTCATGTGCCCCACTCCCCACCAAACGCAGTGGGGCAAGGAGCAGCGGGCAGCAGAGGCTGAGGCTGAGGGCGGGGCAGCGACAACGACACCGGCCCGGCAGATAGCAGCGCGCTGGCTTCACCGTCGCGGGGCTTTCAATTTACGCGACTGCGTCCGGCACATCCTTTCAGCGTGTGTCCTTCGAGTTGAAAGCAGCTTAAACAGCCTCCCGGTGCCAGGGCGGCTTTGTTTGCTTAAACATTTCTTCTTCCACTTTGGCGGCATTTTCCATTAAAATTCCGCCACTCGTCGCAACAACAACAACACCAACAACAACTGCAACAACAACGTGTAGATGGACAACAACAGCAGGACGCGAAAATTTAGAAAAATAACGCAAGAATTTAAATAATAAAGCAAGCGCGCACAAATGAATCTAATTTTTCACAAAGGGGGCAACGGGCTGACCAGACAATGCCATGGCAGGATACTGTCCAGGGACGTGGGCTGGAGGGGGCTGCTGGTGTAGTGGCAGGCGCGGAAAGGGAACTGCTCGACTCGGGTAAATGAAAAAGTGTTTTGCTTTCTGCTGCGTATTTTTGTTAATTTTTTTCTCCACTTGTAGATTAATTTTATTTTCGCCTCGTTGCGCATCCTTCGCCTTTGCCGCGCTGTTGACAATTTTCCGTTAAGCCTAATGACGAAAAAGTGAGTGAGAGGGGGAGAAAGAAGAAGAGAGAGAGAGAGAATACTGCATAGACAAATAACCTCTTGAGCTTGAGTATAAAATAATAATATTTCATGCTAAATTTAATATGAACAATCAAATAATTTGAAAATATATTATATAATCATATCATAGTATATAATCATATCATATAATATCATTCCTTATATTTGAAACTGTTAAGAAACTTTTAAGCTATTTTCAAAATTCAATTTTCATAATAAAACATTCAATAATAAAAAAGTATAATTTTTCTAACATCAAAGAAACTCTACATTTAAAACCACAACTAAACCAAGGTTTATACATATATGAACGACTTAGGATCCACACATGTGCATTAAAATGTAACAGTTTTCAGTTCAGTTAAAAAAAAACAACCCTATTTAAAACTTAAACCCATTTTAAACACCTTTCGCACACTGTAAACTCACGTCTCTCGTCACGTTAGGGGTGGCCCCATAATCAAGTGTGACACATTAAAAACACGCGCACCCTTTTTCCACCTCACCCCTGCACTCTGCACACATGCAAACGGAATCAAAGAGAAAAAACGAACATTTTTGTAAAAAAAAATGCGAAAATTTGACAACACGAAATAGTAAAAAAGAATCGAAAATAAAAACAAAATTCGCATTTCATGTCACGCTTGGCAAAGTGGTTCACAATCACAGCTGAGCCGCCCGACCGCGCCCCTTCATTAAAGCGAGGGGCTTAATCAACGTGCAGCACCATCACCATCGCCACCACCACCACCACCACCGACAGGATCAGCACCAGCAACTTGAAAATGAGTGAAAAAAATTGCAAATTGATACAAAAAAGTGAAAAAAAACAACGAGGCAACGACAGGCGCACAAAGGATTCGGTTCGATCTGTCTGTCCCCTCTGTCCAGCGGACAGGGTTGTCAGGGCTCGTGCGTGGCTGATTGTAGGGCTGAGCTCTAACTGGGCACTCGCGCGCAGCGAAAGGATTTTGCCAGGGCGAAAATTTCATTGATTTTCCACAAGAAAAATGCGTTAATTTTTCGTAAAACTTGCGGGTGCTGAGGGAGGAAACAACAGGGAGGGGGTTACAAAGCCGATTGCGATGATGATGAGCGGGTGGATGAGAGTGTTACATAAGCAATGCTATATACTCACATATAGACACACTATATAGTCCTTTATGTAACTGTCAGCAACCCCTTGGCGCAATTAGATGACTTGAAAATGCGCTCACCCACAGCAGCAGCAACAGCAGCACGCACAGCTCCTGAGCCTGACCTGGTCAGTTTGTCCTGACTACCTTTGAGCAACCCCCGAAATGGCAAGCGGAGTGGACAACAGCTGGTCAGTTCTGCGCTCAGAATGACCTACAAATGCCGCCAAAAATGGACAGCAGTAAAGGATGCTACCGTTGCCGGAGGGATTCAACTGGAACTGACACGTCTAATGAGCAGCAGGCAGCAGGCAAATTTGCCATGCGATTACGTGGCGATTTTGCCAGTTGGGAAGGGGGGAAAGTTGAGAAAGAAGGCAGGAGGTGCAAAGAAGGCTCCAACACTATTTGCATGACTTAGCGCGAGCTGACTCGCAGAGGAGGAGGTGGAAATACGCGCGCCACAGTCAGAGAATCCAGCCAGAGCTGGTCTGTCGGGCGGCAGCTGTGCGGCTTCGCTATGTGTCGCCTGGATAACCTTTGGCCCCGTGCATGCACGCACACACACACACACAGAGTGCGAGTGAAACCAACTGGCATACAAAGGATAATACACAAAGGATCTCTAGCTGACGCAACAATGGCAACAGAAATTTTTAAAAACGTTTTTGTGTTCTCTACTCTCCTCTACTTTTTGTGTAGAAACTGCAGAAAAACGAGCTAGGCCCCTGACCCGCTACCCCATAGCCGCACTCAAAGCCATAGCAATGTCCGATGACGATTCCTATTCCGATTCCGATGCCGTATGAGGGCTGTCCTGGCGTGTGTTGGCACAATTCGTCACTGAAGTCGCCTGAAAAGTTGTCAAGAGTTGCATTTTATTTTCGATCGTAATAAATAGAAATAGCTGAGCTCCCAGCGGGCATTTGGTTGGGTTAGGTTAGGTAGCCTTTTGTCTAGAGGAAACCAAAGTTACTGAATTGTATTTTGTGGCTAAGTAGAAGAAGGTATTTCAGAGATAAAGATTGAACTATATGACACAACATATTCATATTTAGTTTCCTTATTTAAAGTCAACAAAAGAAATAAAATATTAATAATATTATTTCTATGACGGAAGCTAGTATCTTTTAAAATTAAGTCACTTGCCTAGTCTACTTCTCATTATATTCCCTGAACTTCTCCGACCAACATTAGTCAACATCAACACCATCTGCACCGCCTGCCCCCGCCACATGCCTCACTCACCCACTGCAGTCTCCCCCTTGCTCCGCTTCTGCTGCAGCACGTGGCTGCAGTCATCAAACCACACAAAAGTCAGCGAACTCTATGAAAAACAATGCCGAAAAAGACCATAGAAGTGAGTGGGAAGCAAGCAGGGGCACCGTGGAAGGGAAACTTAATTTTTTAATCGCGCCAACTGTGTTGGCGATCAAATGACAAATCAAACAAGAGCAGCAGGAGGAAACAAAAAGAAGTTGTAAAGGAAGCGAGGGGCACACGAGAGTGGGGCTAGGGTTGGGGTAGGGGTTTGTGGTTGGCTGTTGCAGCCGGGCAGAGGGTGGCGGAGCAACTCGAATGTCAAACGAAGTGTGCAACACATTAATTCCCCCACAATACCGACTACTTCCCTCCCCAGCCGCTCTTCGCCTACTCCAGAGCCGCAAAGTGACAGCAATTAAAAGCCGCAAGACACGCGTGGCACGCTGACAATTTGGATATGTAAATGTGCGACTAATGAACACTTCAAGATGTCGCCTCGCCCCGTGGCTGCTGTGGCAGCTGCATCTTTAAAAAAAGAGAAAGGGAGAGTGCATAAAAAAGAAAATAGAAAAACACTCACTCAGCAAACGAGACGCGCGCTCAAAGTGCAGCGCGTTGTCTCCCGAGTGCGGCCCAGGTAGGGGCACAAGCAAATGAGCCTCAAGGAGAGATCCTCATCGGGAGATCAGCATCCGCATCCTAGTCGCGTGCTGCTGATGCAACAGCTCCGAGTCTGGTCTACCCTCGTATTCACTTATTTTTTATGCCCCCTAAAAAGATGCAGCTCGTGGCAGCCGCGCGCACGCTCACTCTCTGTCACTCTCACTCTCTCATGCCTGCATCTCCCTATCAACGACTCCTGTCTCCTCCTGTCCTCATCTCATCTGCCGATTGTCTACCTTTTTTTTATAGGTAAATCTCCTTTTAATGCGCTTGTGCCGCGCCATCGATCCGCCTGTTGGTTGTTTGTGTTTTCCCTCTTCTTGTACCTCTTGTTCCTGTTCTTGTTGTTGTTGTTGTTGTATTTTGTATTTTTGTGTGCGCGTCTTTTTAATAGGATTTTTTATAGGCTTTTTAGGTGCGTGTCGTTCTCTCTCTCCCGATTGCAGCATCTTCACGAGGGGTTCTTTCTGCTGCTCGTCTTCTGCTCTCTTGCTCCTCGCTCACTTCTGTCGCGTGCTTTGGCGGTTTCCTCTTGCTGAAGATGTTTCGGTCTTTTCGTATTTTGTTTTGATATTTTTAGCAATTTTATTATCTTCTCTGGTTTTATGATCTATGAAATATTGATAGGTTTGTACACACACACCGTTTTTTATGTGTGATCTTAGTTGAATTTGCGACTAATTGTTGACAGCAAAGAGAGTTATGCGAAGGGGAGAAAGGGGCAGTAATGGATGTTGATAAATTGAATGTATATTCTAAGGATCTCTTCTATACCAAGTCGATGCATATTATTTAGATAGATAAAAGAAAAGAAAAGGTGTTTCTAGTTAGCTGAGACATGGTTAAAAGTCTTTAAAGAGTTTATATAATTTGTATAAAGACCAAGAAAATATAGATAAGTCCGAAAACAACACTCTGGCAAGACATAGTTGAAGTTACAACATAACCTATACAAAACCGTTAATTCTTAAAGATATTCCTTATTGACCATGTGAAATTTGAATGAACGACGGCATGACAAACCTTTCACAGTTAGATTCATTGTAAATTCCTCAACAATAGGCAAAGTTTCTGAATCGTCAAGGGATCTGTGACGCGATAAGCAACCCCTTGTTGCGTGAGTGACAGTTTTAAATTTACTTTGCATAGCGCCAAATGACCGTTGGAAAATGCAAGAAAATATGCCGGGAAACGAAATAACCGAAAATCTTTGCTTTTGTTAAGACATTTGACAAAGTTGAGCAGGGCTGGGTTTGGAGTGGAGGGGTCGAGTTAGGGGTTTCAGCATGAAAGTAGATAGACAATTGTTATAAGAAATGCGCCGCATCACGTAAACCGAAAATAAGACACGCAACATGGCAGGGAAGACAAGTAAGCAGCAGAGCAGGAGGAGGAGGAAGGAGGAGGAAATGATGGTCAAGGGATGAGGTTGCTTTGATATGACACGAGATTTTGAATATGAAGGCAGATTGAAATGGTTGCACATACTTTATAACGAATTTTCTACTGTACAGGAAGTAAAGATCAAATTGAATACTGAATAAGTTTTTCTCTTTATAGGATTATTATGCAAAAGGGAAACATTAATGGCAGCTGAGAGATCAATAAAAATTACCGGAATAAAATTGCAATTAATGTGCCATGACCTGATGGCGTTGATGGTGTCCAGGATGACAACTGCCAATGGCTGCCAACGGCATGGAAACCCTCGAGCAACGCATCGTTTGATATGCATGAAGAACCAGGCAGTATATAGAGAGCCTTTATATATGCTATCTATATAAATACGATGCTAGCAACCCTTACGCACATATGCATAATTGCCACCCCTTTGGCCCGCTCACACTCGCACACACACACACACCCCTTTGCGTGGGGTTAAACGAAAATGGCGCGTGTTGGCCAAACGAGAGGGAATTATTCACATATGCAGTAAGTATGTGTGGTAGTTGGGAAGGACGTGCCGTATCAATTTACACAACATATGCAGATCCGATTAAAGCAAGAGAAGGAAGTAAAAAACAAACAACCAACAACTTTTGAGGGCGGTTCGGGGCACACACACACACACACACACCGAGGCACATTCTCACAAAAAATGGTTGCAACGCGTGCCGCGGTTTGCTCCTTGCCTTCTGCCTTCTGCTCCTTCTGCTGCCTCCTTGTGCAACACGTCGCGTGCCTGGCATCCATCAGCATCCATGCTTAACCTCATCCTTCGTCCCATTCTTCGGCTTCTTTGCATGAACCTAAAAAATATGCGGAAAAAACTATCAAATGCAGCATAAAAATCGCAACATCAAAAAAAATTCGTTGAAAAGTACCCAAAAATGTTCAAAATAGAAGCAGGCAAAACTCACAGATACGTGAGTGTGTGTGTGTGCAGTGTGTGTGTGTCGTTATTGCATCCCTTGTCAACAATGGCACGAAAATCCCGTTGCTGACCTCACGATGACCCCAAGCCCAAGCTGCTGCTGCTGCTGCCCCTGCCTCTGCCCCTGTTCCTGTTTCTGTTCCCTTTGCCTCTGCTGATGAGCAGCAAGCAACGATGATGATGATTTTCTCCCTTGGACTTCATTCAGGCCGCAAACAAAAGCCGGCATTTTTGTGACTGATTGCATATCCTTGCATATCCTTTTTGTATACGTGCCTGCACGTGTGTGTGTGTGTGTGCGAGTGTGTGTGTGTGCCTTTCCTGGCGCTTTGGCCAAACAATGCGCGCTGTGCGCAGTTTTCGCGCGCCATTTGCATGTTTTTCCATATTTCCATTTTCCACATGCATTTCCCATTTTCATGCCAAAAATGTGCAAAATGCAAAATAAAAAGGGGCGCCTCGTCCCTCTCACCCTATGCTGTTATTTATGGCAAGCTGCCAAAAGGGGGTTGCAACAGCGAAAGGGGACAGCGCGCGACAACGTGCAACATGCAACTTGCAACGTGGTCATCACATGCAAAATAATGAAAATGCATGCGAAAAGAATCTGTTGGAAAATGCGCAAATATTTCAAAGGAAAGCCAGACAAAATGACTGAAGAATGCCGTGCAGTGTCAGCTGTTATATTATAAATATTTCTGAAGGAATCTTGTAAGAGAAATACCTAAGTAATGATAGAAATATAATACATTCTATATAAAATATATGTATATTGTGGATAGGTAGGTAATATACTGCTTTTAATCTCGAACCATATCTAAAGACATTCAAAAGACTGTTTATTTTCTCAGATCTAAACAAAAACATTTTTGTCTATCTTTGATTGAAAACATAGTCAAAAAATTGCAATACGATTATAATAAACCGGAGACCGAATAACTGCAATGCAATTCCCAGAAGTTTTCATCTTGATTATGCAGAAAATTGCATACGCCACTCGAAAACTTGACCCCAAAGGTCCTTGACAACATATGCAAAATTATCGCAAGCCAAACATCAAAATATTTAGCCAACCCAAGGAAAATGCGATAAAAAAGAAACCGAATTTCTCTCACATTCGTAGCCAACTTGACCTTGTCAACGACCCACGGGAGACATTTAAAAAACATTCTTCTTAAAAATGCAAAATTAAAAAGTACCATTTAAAGTAGGGCGAAAAACGTTGAGGGTTTCGACTCCCTGGCGAGACAGGGGACAAGGGACAGGGAACAGAGAACGGAGAACAGTAGTAACTGCATTCACACGCCACAGGACACCGTCTCTACCGTATGCAAAGCAATGGACCGACCATACATCACTCGCAGTGGTCACGCTTCGATCCTTCTTTCGTTGCATTGTGCCGCATGTTGCAGAAGATGTTGCGAATTTGCAGTCGGCTTAGTCCGGCCCAATTCGCCGCCTTAGCCCTGCTGACATGCGAACAATGGGCAAATATTTTGCATAAAGACGACGTGGCATTATGCAAAAAGAGAAAGAATTATTTCGCTTACCTCACAGCACTCATAAGTAGATATAGAGATGCTGCTACCTAGACAGAACCTAGACGCGCCGCTTCCATTTCTCATGACGGTGCATTTTCCACGCCTGCTCCGTTTAATTAGAACAAACAAAGTCCCATTCTCAGTCCCGGTCCCGAGGCGCAGTCTCTATAGGTCCTTTCTCTACAAG
This sequence comes from Zaprionus indianus, assembly GCA_018904595.1. Lineage (NCBI taxonomy): Eukaryota > Metazoa > Arthropoda > Insecta > Diptera > Drosophilidae > Zaprionus > Zaprionus indianus. The sequence continues at coordinate 643,896 of JAEIHA010000709.1, read as the reverse complement.
ATTTTGCAAGTAACCTCTGCACCGAAATCCTGCACCGTTAAACTGTTTACTTAACCCACGAACAGACGATCCAGAATGCAGACGATCTTCTGTCTGTCCATCTTTGTGGGTGGCTTAAAAAAACACTCACGCAGACGGTGTGCAATTATGAGAGGCCCAGAGGTCTAGAGGCTCCGTTAATTTGCTGACTTTAATCCTTTTTGGTAAAGTCATTCGTGCGTTCCAAATTTCTACAGCTCATGCCTGATAATTATACGATTGGGACTAGAAACGAGGGAGGAGACTCAAATAAGTGAAGGATTCAATTTCGACAAGTAATGCACTTGATTCGAATCCTTGCGATCTACTTACACCGGCGGGGATTATGCAGCAATTTCCAACGCTCTCTGTTTGGTCTCGAGTGAATTATCTGAAATATCAATAGAAGAAACAGGTAAAGAGTACAAAACACTCGGAGATGCGTCCAGCACACCCATGTAGATAAATATGTGTACTCATCATCTGGGTAATTATTTAAGACAAAGATATAGATTATTTACAACAATTTGGAAATTGTAAAGAAAATTTACGTCTTAACACTTATTTTGCATTTATAACCGTGCGCCATATTGTTGTTTACATATATCGTAAAGTTAACAGAAAGTGGCGTTAAATAATCGTTATCGCGCTGTTAACTTTGAGCTGCTGCAAAGCTTTTCCAACACTAAGTGATATCAAAACAAAAATAAATAAACAAGTTAAAAGTGACAATGTGTTGACAATAGAACAACATCATTTATAAAATGAGCTCTAAAGAAGATTCGTCGACACATGAGGATTCCTCATCGGATTCTGATTTAACTGCCGCATTTAATGCAACTGCAGCAAATCGGCTCGTCGATGAAAAGCGCTGCTCGACGGCGCAAAAAGATCAACAGCAACAGCAGCAACAAGAAGAGGAAGATCAACAAGAAGAGCAAGAAGAACAAGAGCAACAAGAACAAGAAGAGCAACAAGAACATGAAGAGCAACAAGAACAAGAGCAGCAACAGGAGCAAGAAGAAGAAGAGCGAGAAGTGGAGAGACCAGCACCTGAATCTCCTGTCTTTGCTGCACCAGAGTCTCCTGCGAAGTCACCGCCTACCCCCCGCCGTAAACAAGCGCATCCTTTGAGCCGCGTAGATAGACTGAATCGCGAGATTAGGCTACTACAAAATAGTAACTGCTTTATGATACCGCGACTTCCCTTTGGGCGCTTGGTACGTGAGTTTATACAGAAGCATTCGCCCAGCACGACCTGCATAACACGTGGCGCCCTCGAAGCCCTGCAAACAGCCACCGAGATGTTCCTCACGCAGCGCTTTCCAGGACTCCTATCTGATGACTATGCATCGAGGTCGGGTAACGCTCGAGGTGCGCGACATGGCCCTGATGGCGGCCATTTGTAAGCTGCACGGCCAGCTTTAAGAACTGAATCAACCTTAGGTTAAAATATAAGTAAATACGTTTTTCCGTTTTTGTTTTTTTTTTTTATTTGTTTTATAAATTTTGGAAATTGAGAAGTTTGTTGTTTATGTTATTTAAAAATAATGTAATATATTCTAATACCTACTTAGCAATATAATTTTTACAATATTGTAATATATTACTACTTACTGGAGTTGGAATATGTATTTAAAAGTTTCCTGTTAAATCAACCCGATATTATTTTGATATGTTCTGCATATTCTCAAGTTTCTTTTGTTTTTTCTTAGCTCTTGGTTTAAAATTGATAAATTAAATGTTCATTATTTCATCACATATTATTTTCAGTTGTACACACCTCAGATATTCCCCCAGTCCGACCCTCTCTCGCCCGCCAATCCCATCGTTCATTTGCATCGTGTGCTTACTCAGCGAAAACATCGACATAGAAAGAGAGAGATGAGTGAGACCTACAAAAACTTTTCTCTCCCAAGTGATTACTCAATTTAAATGGCAACAGCTTTGACTCCTGCTCTCCCTTCTCCCCCTCTCGGGGGTATGCTAAAACAAGTCGAAGAAGTCCCAACAAATCGAATACAGTCCCAACAAGATGCTAATGCATCTGTTCCCAAATGACACGAGGCGAATGTGGCTGTGGTTGAAGTCCAAGCTTGTCTTGATTGGGGTGTCTGTGTGTGTGGGGTTTAGTGTTAATATTTTTATTTACACCCTTATAATGTAGCCCACACACTCAGTCACTCACACACACACACACATGTGCCATACCAATCGGCCTGCTAATCTAATACAGACACAATCGAAATTTGCCTAAAAAAATGGCCACACCTCGTTGCCATTGTCCAAATGGCAGGAGGCTGGACGCGGGGTTCTTGGTGGGCAGATAAAAGCATTATGGGCAAACTTTCAACGCTGTCCAGTGCCCTCTCTCTGTCTCTCCCTCTCTGTTCCCTTCGCTCCCACTATGATATAGCATGGGTCTATTACATAGATCATTTATTACACGAGCGCCGAACGATGTGGCGACTCTTCCCGGGCGACGTGTGTTTCTAATGTGATTTTTTATTTGCCCGCACGTCGTTTAATATGTCCCGTTACCCTCGGCTGGCCTGCATTTTTTACCGTTTGCCTCCTCGTGTGTGTGTCTCTTATCGATGCGACTTTATCTTGAGCGTCGTCGTTGCTTGGGTTTGTTTTGGCCACGACACGATTGCTCAATTTTTCGTTACACTTGGCAATTGCGGAGGGGGAGGGGGGTAGAGAGTAGAGCAGCAGGGTATCTGCCAAGCGATTAGGTCCTGAAGGAGTGTGTGGGGAGTGGGAAAAGGGGGGTTAGCCTTTCCTGATATAATACTTTTCGTTAACTTCAAGGCAGACAATAAACTTGAAAAGGAAACTGACTCGGAAAACAGTAAATAACATATTTATTATTAAAGAATATTTTAGCAAAATAGTTCAAAGATAACCTAACTTATATGCTATTTACATTTCTATTCAACCTCATTATCAATACTTCAATATCTCTTCATACTTTGCATACAATTTCCATAACATTCTTTATTTTAAAACGTAAATCAACTCTCCCTGGAGGTTATCTAGCTAACAAGTTCGACTTTATTTGCCGCAAGCACAACTGTACCAAATGAAGAAGACCCTCACACCCATTGCACATTCGGGGTACCCTCCCAAAAACCGAACTCTAATCAAACTGTCAACCAAAGCGACCTCTTCTCTTCTGGCTGGGCAACTTAATTTACTTCGGGGAGCATATGCTAAAAAACGAATGGCCATGACTTTTTTGTTTGCTTATCAAAAGTCAAGTAAATATCTGCAGCCAAGAGATACAGCTGCAGATTGGCCCCACACACACTCGCTCACACACACACACTGGCACACAGTCACACACTCGTTGATGATGCTCCCGTGAGATAGTTTGATTAATGGCCAAAAAGTGCGCAGCATTTTTGGGGCTAGGGCAGTTGGAAAAAGCGTTAATACACATGTGACTCAAGCGGAGTGTGTGTGCGAGTGTGAGTAAGTGTGTGTGTGTGTGTGTGTGTGTTGTGGCCACTATTAAGCGTACACCCCAAATATAAACAAGCCGCCTAAAAAGTTGCCTGTTTATAACGCGAAATCATCAACTTAACGTAACGCTTGATTTATGGGCATGTTCCACTAAAGACAAAAAAAAAAAAAAAAAAAAAGAAAACACGGGTCCGACTCACAAATGTATTGGTTCCGTTCAAAGTTGCCAAGCAGTGGCAGGAGGAGGTAGGAGGTAGGTAGGAGGGTGGGGTGGGGGTGTTGCCGACAGTTTGCGTTTGTCACGCGACGCCATTTAACGCGGCTCGTCATTGTCGTCGTCGGCTTCGCTTTATTAATCAGAATTTTCGCATCGCCAGGTGGCGTGTTTGATGCGGCATTTTATTTAAATTGCTCGCAACGCCATGTTCTTTGATTGCCATCCGTCTGTCCACCTCCCCCCACAGACCCCTCGCTGTCCCTCCCACGCCTTTTGACAGGCGGAAAGGGTTCGCTATTGACTCGTGACTTTTCGATTCTTTCGATTATGGCACGACATGCAAAGTGCTGCTGAAGTTTTATGGCTGTCTATATGGTTTTCAGGGTCTATTAGCAGTGGATAGGTGTGAGTGACAGTAAGGTTGGGAATATAGAAGATATAATATAGATACAATATATGGAAAGACTGAAATTAAAAACCTTGCCAAAACTTCGTGTTGTTATTAACTTTCAACTGTAACTCAATTAAGTACACTAACCCTATCAACACCCTTTCTTCCATTATAGTATTCCGATCTCAACACCCGGTTAACCCTTTAATTGCCCTTCTTAGGAGTAGAAGACCCTTCAAATTGGAACTAACCCTACTCAGCTCGTCTGTTTTCACAGCAAACCATGTATCACATGACATGAGACAATAAGAGAGATCGCAAGATACATGTCTGTGCTCTTTTCCCTTCACTCTACCCGTTCCCTTTTTCGGAAACTTAACCCTTGAGGTCGACGGGCAAATGGGCAAATTGTGCATTTCCGTTGCGGGTTTGCGCTGGGCAAACAAACAAATAATATTCCTATTAAATTCAAATTACAAGCACGAACAGTTGGCGCCTCCTCCCCCTTCCCTCTCTCTGGCTCTTTTAAGGGTTAGACTGACCACTTGAACGGGGCCTAACCCTTAACCCTTGCGTGAGAGTACCAGCATATGACGCCTACAACAAACTATGCCATATTTTTGATTGTTTTCCCAGCAATTAAGGTGTAGAAATTTGTCTAATCGCGCTAGTGGGTGCGGGTGGCATGATGAACGGATGGGTTAGAGGGGGAGCAGGGGTAAGAGCTATGCCTAATGGCTTTGTTGACGCGCTATAATTTGAGTCAAGGGTTGAGCCGAACAGCTGGATTAATGATTAGTTGTTGATATCGGAAAATTGAAGAATATTAAAGGAAAACTAACCTAAAGTTGCTAGGGAAGCAGAGGAAGAGAGAAAGAGAGAGAGAGAGAAGGAGATACAGCGAGAAAAGGCAACACATTCTGCGAAAACTGGCAACAATTCGAGGCAAGCTCACGACCCTCATCTGCATGCGCTACGCATAAATTTTAACCCAAAAATACATTCGACAGCTGCCTCCGCCCTGCATCCCCTTCCACACACGCATCGCCTGCCAAAGTTCGACAGCTTCCGTTGCGTAGCTGCCGCTCTACCTCCCTCTCTGCCACATGCCTTGTCTCTCTCTCTACGCACACACACACATTCTTTGCTCGTCCCCCTTTGAGCTTATGGCTGGACATCTCTCTCGATATGGCGAAAGAGTTTCTTATCGTAATGCGAGACCTATAAAAAGTATTAGAGAACTGCCGAATGTGTATGTGGGTGTGTTTGCACACACAAAATGGCCGTCATAATTTCAGTCTTTAGCCTGTGCAACACTGAGAGAAATTTTGGTGAAAAGAGTTAAAGAAAGTGATGAAATTGAAGAGAAATAAAATAAACTAGAAAAGGTTTTTTTTTGTTTAGTTATAAAAATAATATAAACAAGTTTAAAACTATTAAAACATGAAATAATAATAGTAGTTAAAAGAAAGATAATAATCGTTTCCTTAGTTTATTTTGAGTTTACATATTTTACTATATTATATTTTTTTTTACATTTTCAAGCTAAAACGTCTCACGTACTTTATGTCGATATTTCCTAGAACAAGCTGGATCAGTTTCTCGTGTGTGAGTGGGGTTCTATACCAAGGCAGCATGTAGTAGACACCCCTCCAACTGACTCGTTTGGGCCAAAAATAACTCAGTCAAGTCATCTCGATATTAAAAAACAACACGCAGCAGCCAAACGACAGACAAGCAACCCCAGCGCAAACAGAAGGGGGACAGCCGGAGCAACAGCAGTGGGAGGGCGAGAGGGAGGAGGTGAGTCCCAACGGCAAGCCGAACGACAGCTTTGCCACATACGTGCCCGCCCCGAAGCACACACACACACAGAGAGAGAGTGAAACAGCTACAGAGACTCCACTCGGGTCGCATAAAAAATGAAAATGTCAAAAAAAAGGCCGCAGTTGGTTAAAAAAACACATGCCAAAGATACAAGAGGAGTGTGTGAAGAAGGGGGAGTAGAAGCAGGGAAGTACGGGGGCCTGTTGGGGCGAAAGTCAGGCAGTCAAAGATGGCGTCGTCTGCGTGCGCTGCCTGCCACCCCTTTGCCAATGGGGAAAGCGACTGATTAGCATATGTGAATGTGTGTAAGAGTATGCGACTGTGTGTGTGGGCAACAAAATGGCGGCCCAACTGGTATCTGCTGTGTGGATCTTAAGAACTGAGCCACAATTGTTGTGGTCAACACTTGACCGGCACAAACGGACCATATGGCAGCGGGACCCGCTTCACGTGATACTTGCATAATCATTGTTTGCATCTCGAGGATCTCCTACGGTAGCCAGGCGACACAAGGCGAGGGCGAGGGCGAAGACGAAGGTGAGAGAGTGAGCGCGCGCGCCAACATGCATAATCTCTTGGGCACACCTTGAAAAAGGGACAGTGTTTGATCAAGGATATGGCAGACAGAGAAAGGAGGGAAGAGAGAAGGATATGCATGGATAATGCATGCAACATACAACGATTGCACTGAAATTGCAAACGAATTTTCAAGAAGTAAAAACGAGTTTCCTTTCCCTTTCCCTTTCACCACAAGACCTAACTGAAGACAACAGCTGCCTGTCTTTCTTCTTTCTCTGTATACGATATGCAGAACGGATGCTGTGCAGCTAAGTACAGGGTATCGGATAACAATCGCTGGCAATTGTTTATTTACTCTTCAGGTATTTGCATTGCACAACTAAATGAATTGCTTGAGCTGGCACGGGGTGTTTGGTCTTGATAAGAAAAAAAATCATACGATGAATAGAAAAACTATTGAATTGAAAAGAAATATTTATATATTCCTTTGTCTGTTCTATTTTTAGAGTATATAGTTAGTTATTTGCAAATCCAGACAGAAAGTCTTTGGAATTAGGGATATCTATCGTATAGAAAGAGTTTTATGCCAATAACTAAATAACATTACTATTTTAATAGAAAAGAACTTGAAATTCTTTAATTTACTGAAAATCAGTTAAATATATTATATAATTACTCTACAGTCAGGCAATGAATCAAACCCTATACATCTTCAAATCCTGTCTATAACACACCGAACTGCCTACTGAAATATGAGTCTTATTTACTCTAGAGTCATTTATATAGTTTTTCTCGGAATAAAGTTGCCTAACCAGACCCGAAACAAGAACCAGTCTGCAAACAATATACCGAATACACCGAATACATTCAACTGCACAGAAAAGGAGTACAAATAGAGAGAGAGGGAGACGGGTACGGGGCATATCCTTTCTGGCCTTTGGCAACTTATCAAATCGCAAACAATAAACGAAAAATGCCAATAAATCAAAACACCTACAAGAATGCAATGAAGAGAAGATGAAAAAGAAGTAGAAGAAGAAGAAAAGAAAAGGTTAAGGAGTTCGGGGTGAAGCAAAGCCGGAGATTGAGCATAAGAAATCGAACAGCGATAAATCGTAGCCAAACAAACTGGCGCACAAAAAGGACATGAAGGACCATTAAAAAATGGTTAAAGAAAAGGCGACTTAGCTCGAATTTATAGGGTTACATTAGGTGCGAAGAAGCACAATGAACGATCCCAAAGGGGAGAAGAGAAGTGAGAACAGGGGAGAGCGAGTCAAAGGGGCAAGGGTAGAACAATGTGACCTTAAGTTACCGCAAAAGATCGTAACAGAAGGGGTTCCCTCTCTCTGTAGACGAAGACGCAATAAAAGCCGAAGGGGTAGAAAATATTGATAGGGGTTAACCGGGGAAGGTCTGAGGAATAACAATATAAAGCACTTCTAAATCGTAGGTGTTAAAAGAAATGCGACAAATGAAGGCACAGCAGAGCATGAGAAGATGATACAAAGCAGAACTTACAATCTTGCAGTTCTCTTTCTTCCCTTCCCTTTGCAGACCTAAATATCTTTAATCCTCAATTACGAACAAAAAGACAAGCAGAAGAAGCTTCCACTGGGCTCAAGGCGCGTTGATTAGCAAGGTAAACACCGGCATTAGGCGGCTAATAGCACACGCCTCGACGAACCTGAACCTGATCCCAAAAGGATCACCTGCCTAAGCCGACGAAGAGTTCGGAGTTTGCAAACAGTTGGCCTAATTTGCGGAGATCTTCTGCAACATGCAAATGCTGCGGCATCGGTTGCGGCACTTTTTGAAATGCAAGACACGCCGTTCCTGGAAGGGATTTGCAATGGTGGCATGCTATGATACACCGGCATCTTAGGGTTAAGCGGATTGTCTAAGCCGCTGCCGAAGTTTTTCTAACAAATGAAATTGGCACGGATTTTGGTACTAGCCCAGCACAGCTGTAAACCGAGACACATATCAAGTTGATCCCTGGGGCAGAAACAGTGTGGACAGTGTGCGATAAAAGTAAATTCACTTAAGTGGCCATTAGAAGGCTTTGTACCTGGCTGCTCTTCACATAAAAACCGCTTAATTCGTATACAAAACTGGCAGATATGAAAATTTGTTGGGCCGCCACATAAGCTCTGGCATAAAATGCAACTACCCTCGCTCCTCGGTCTTACTTGCGCCTGCCCCCCCCAGTGCCCCAGTGACTTGCTGCTGTCAGGCGGACATTGAGACACATGTCGAGCTGCTGCCCCCGGCTCCTGCAACAGGGGCTCACACAGACAACTAACTCATAAATTTTTTATCCAAACGCGCTGCCTACTTGTTGTTTTTTTATGAGCTGCGACAATTGAACGCCCACCAAACGAAGGCAGTCAGGCAAGGCAAGGCAAGAAGGGATCTACGGCAGGACGACAGTGCGACGCCTGGCGACAGATAAGAACTGACAGTACACAAATATGTGACACCAAATATGAGTTAGCATCATCCTTTTCCAGACAGACAGACAGAGAGAGAATTCCCGGAATGCCGCTGCACACGGCGAGCCCACAGCGATTTCCTGTGCCAGAGCCAAGCAACACGTGCAAGTCTCCTGCGTCCTCTGTGAGAGTGTGTGAGAGTGTTTTTTTAATTATTTCGAAAATCAAATTGGGTTGAGCTGCCAGATGTATGGTAGAGGGGATTGAGAGGAGGGCTGTCTGTTACACTGCATATGTAATATTGTCAAAGTAATTGAACTAATCAGAAGGGAAACTTGGGCAAGGGAGAAGTTGGCCAGAGAATTCCGTTTAACATTTCTGTTATTTTCATCTTTGTAGCCTTCGTGTCGGGAGGTTCCAAGACTCTTCAATAAACTCCCAATATCTACCTCTTTCTTTCTCTTTTTCTCCCCCTCTTTCTCTCTCTCTTTCTGTCTCTTTTCTTCTAGTAAGTCCCTGTCCTGCCCACTTCCTACCATTTTTTTATAGTTCTTCTCACAGTGCCTCTGCCTTTCCCCCTCACCGAACTCTATTGGAGACTGCATAGTGCTCTAATCCTTTGCAACCAGTGCAACATCAAAGCGACGCTGTGCCGCTGTCGCCGTCGGTGTCGCAGTCGCAACCACAGCGGCAGCGTCAGTCGGTCGCAACCTAAGCCACCTCCTACAAAACAAAGCGATTAGTGCAAAAGCCGCCGACAAAGGAAAGCGGACAATAAAACGTAACCTAAACCGAAAGGGTGTATTGTTGCAAGGTGCCTAAGTGAGCGGCTTAGAGCGGGAGAGACAGTGCAACAGACGAACAGAGACAGTGACAGAGGGAGAGGTAGAGGTAGAGAGGCAGAGTTGTATTAAGAGCATGGGGAAAGGCTGCTGAGAGCACTTAAAGCGGGCAAAATATTTGCGCAAAACCAGAGTAAAACAGCTGGAGCTTAATTCGCAGTGAAGTCACTTGGAAAAGTCCTCGCCAGCTGCTGTGCTCGTGGTTTCATTAGTCCTTCAATCAAAAGCTTCGACTGCCCGCTGTGCTCAAGAGGGTAAACAAATTGAGAAATCAAAAAAAAAAAAAAACAGCTAAAAACCGCTAAACGCAGCTGGCAAGCGGCCATTGAAGCTTTGGCCTAAGGGTTGCCAGTATGGGGCGCAAGGGTTGTCCCGTCACAAGGGTTAACCCTTTCGCGTTCAACCAATCACAAGCAAGGTAAATGATGCCATCGTGGAATATGTGAAGTATTCATATTCAAGACTTCTTGCTAATGATGCGAGCTGCTCAAAATATTTACTCAGATCTCTTAGACTAGTCACATCCTGTCTGTAAGTGTCAAAGGATCAATGGACAGGGTCTGAGATTGCCTTGATTCAACTGTTTAAACATGCAGCTGCCCTGGGGATACCCTGACACTTGGACACCTTGCTCGAGTCTGCTCAAGTGCGACAGGATATGTTGGGTTATTAATGACTTCGCGGCAACTTGAGTAGCGTGTGAAATATGGAAATGGAGTTGAAGCTAGAGGAACTACAGTAGCAATTGCAGTGGTTCTTTGTTGTAGCTCTTTCATGAAGGAACGTTCTGGAGTTGTAGAGTTGAAATTGAAAACAAAGAGTTTTATAGGTTTTTTTTCTTACTGTACCTCTTTGATTTGGGTTATCAAGAGGTTTGTGGAGGCTTCACTATTATTTAACAATAAATAAATCAAGATATAGCAAGATTTGAAGATTTCTCTCAGTTTCTTTGGCATTCTTTAAATCGAGAGCTTTGCTGGCGATAATTGCTTTAATTTTCAAAGGCTCCCGGCTGCCCAGGTAACCCAAAGCGTTGTCCAACACTCACACGTACACAGTGTGTAAAGCTGCCCCCAGCTTAAAGCTAATAAACTCCCAGGTACATGAAAGCGAATACCACGGAGCGTAGTCGACTCATCCCAGCTCAAAAAACTGGGCAAAAAAAAATACGAAATAAAAAAAATAGTATACAATTGCTGAGGAAAAACGAAGAAAAAATGAAAAATGAAAGCCCACTTTTCTTTTCATTAGAGGAAAAACGAGCAGCAATACACATTGTCCTAGCGAGAAAGGACATTCGTTGAAAAACAAGAAGCTGCCCGAAAGCTGACCCCTCTACTCACCTTCCATGCCTTCCATGGTGTCCCTGGCGCTACAGAGAAAACAAGCTAAAACAAGCCAAATTCCTGTCGTGCCCGCCCCCGCAACGGGCAGAGGCAGATGAAAGTTAACAAGGCATCAAATAACAGCCTGGCTGGCTCAAAAGCAAAAGGGTATCCTAGCGACGACCCGCAACGAATGTCCGACAGCGCAAGGAGGAAGAGGCGAAGATGATGAAGAGTAGGAGGAGGAACAGGAGAAGGAGGTGGAGGTGGGGGAGCAGCGGCCAAGTAGCTTAAAATGAAATGGTACGAGGCGTGGGTGGACCGGGCTTAAGGCGTGGCCAGCTTATACTTCAAAATTACCTGTAAAAAAGAACCCACACACATGTGTGTGTGTGTGTGTGTGCGTGTGTGTGGCACACATGTCGCGTGCGGCGTGTATCGCCAGCAGCCCCAACTTGAAGCGATGTCAAGCGGGAGAACAAGACAACTTCGTCTCAATTGAAAAACTCAACAACACTACAAAATTATTGGGAAATATCAAAATTTGCAATGTACATTCAAGCTATACCCTGTAATGTCGTCAATAAAGAATTACTCTTTAAATAAGCATATTATCTTCATCTTTATATTTTAAATTTATTGGTTAATTGTGGTTTTGACACGTTAATATACCATTTAATAAACATGAAATTTCAAAGTGTTGTTTAAGTTCAAAATCAACCCAACTCTCCTTAGAAAAAAGTGCTGCTAATCCCCCCAACGTTGTCCTTGAGCATACCCTGTAATGAAAAGGACATCCACGCGCACTCGAAATTGATCTAAATGAACGCACTCTTCGAACGGGAGCTGCCCGGATCCCCTGTTCATTCCTCTTTCAGTTGTTTGCCCCTGTACTACCCCTCCTCCTCGTTGTCACAGTGCAGCCGAATGCATATTGTCCTTAAGGGTAGTCTTAAAAATTCATTAAAAAAATGTCATCGGTTATAAAAATAAAACCAAAGGCGCATTTGCTGCGAGTTAATTTGTCGTTTGACTTCCTGTCAGCTGCCTGCAGGATAAGCCATTTATCACGCGGGGCCCCACACTCAGGAACACTTCAAGTTCCACTTTAGTAATATACTTAGTTTAGTTATGGTTATTAATAAAGGACGATATAGAAGTGTCAACTGAAAATATTGCCAAAACTTGATATGATTTGTTAAACAGTGCTGTGAAACTTACATCGAACTGTTTAACAGTGCTCTCCGAGAAAGGTATTTAGTATTTTTATGCAAATAAAAGTGCTATTAAGTAGTGACAGTGCTGAGCAATTTAAAAAGTATTTAAATAATTCTATGCAAATAGGTTCTGTTAAACAGCAACTGCTCGAATACTGCTATTGTTGCCTAACAGTGCTGTTACTGTTGTAGAATGACTTTACTTTCGCTGAGCACTTGTTTAATTTTATTTACGCCACGAGCTGCTGCACGATTTGAGCTGCTTGCCGCACCATATGTTGCTGCTGCTGCCACATGCTGCATGCCGCGCACACTTTCACTCAGACCGCTGCTGCCGCGTGATTATCACCAGTCAAATGCGGCATTCGCTGCGCCTGCGTGCCTCATTCGCCATGCCGCATAAATTCGTTATTAAAAGGACTAGCAAAGGATGCAGAGCACTGTCGAGGCGCAGTCAAAGCAGCCAAAGGATTCGACCATGTCCAGTTGAGCGACGGGTGGTCGGGGCAGCTGCCTGTCGAGACATGCTGGTCCTGGTCAGCCTGCCCATAAATTACACAATCGCCAGGCGATCTCGCAATCCTTTGCCAAACACTTTTGCAATGCAGCCTGTCTCTCTCTCTCTCTGTCCGACTCTATCGCTGTCTCGCTCTGTGTTTGTGCGTACCATAATGTCCTGCATTGTGCTGGTGTAATTTATTGTCCTTCTTGCCGTCCGTTTGCCTTTCCCACGCAGACGTGTGTCCTTTTGCTTGTCCTCCTTGTTGCGTCGGGTCCTTCTGGGAAGTCTTCACTGTGATTTTACTGTTATCCCTTTTGGAGCCCCTTCCAGAGAATTTGATCAACCCTTTCCTTGGACCCTTGTCCGGTTGAGTTTCTACAATATTCTTTCCCCCATCCCGTCCACGCCCTGCACTTTCTCCCGTTTGCAGCATTTGTCTTCTTCCTTTTTCTAACCTATAATTAAATCGACTAAGCCGCCGCATCCTTTTTGTGCAAAGCGGCAACAATTATCCTTTCATTTGCTGCCTAGGGCGTGGCCAACTGCCACACACGCTGAAAGATGTTTGATTTGCTAAGTGGTTATCCTTGCAGAAGGCCTAGAAGGATGTGCAATTAGTTTATCTTTTATCTGTTTCCATTTAACTTGAGAACTGCTCTCAGTACAGTTTCAGGTTGACTGTGCACTGCTATTTGTGTACAGTTTTGAAGCCACTGTTTAAACTCCGAGACCGTGCGATAGTTTATCTTATGTTATTTAACAGTTTTGCTCCTCACGGCTGTGTGCTGGGTCTGTTACATATAACAAAATTCATAAGCAGTAAGTAAATATAAACATTTGCTTCAATATTTTCATTAATAATAATTTAATCACTTATAGAACAAAGATTTACTTATTTTACAGGAATCAAACATTTAATACCAGCGCATATTTTAAGTGATTAACATATTGCTGTTATTAACAGTTTGCCAAATGTTAACATAACGCGCGCATGGTAATTTGCTGCAGTGCAAAACTTGCAATACTTTTTATGGAATCCATATAATAATATAAATTTTGATAGTAGAAGCTGCATAATAGCACACAAATTATTATTTGTTCTCACCGACGATCAGCAAATCTCAAAAACATACCAGACATTTTGAAGTATTAAATACATTCCATTGCACACGGTAAATTTTAGCACATTTTCCCTCGCTGACATTCAGTCTTCTTTTTCCCGGCAAACAAAAAGAGAGCTGATAAACGTAACGCAAGAGTGGAAAATTGCAGAGACATGACGAGTTTTCGCAAACGGACCGTGCAAAAGCCAATCAAAGGCACTCGCACCAGCCCCCACACCGCACAGGTGATAACCTCCAGCGGCAATCCGTCGCTAGATGAAATTTTGGGCGGCGGACTGCCGATCGGCTCGATATGCCTGATAGGTGAGTAGCGACAGAGAGAAAGAGGCGTGCAAATCGTGCAAAGACAGCGTCATTAATTACCGTTTTAATCTGCCACACTTACCACGCCACGCCACGCCAGAGGAGGATCGCTTTATGACGCATGCCAAGGTGCTGGCCAAGTATTTCCTGGCCGAGGGTGTGCTCTCCAAGCAGGAAATATTTCTGGGCAGCCTGGACGATTCGCCAGCCGAAATGCTGCGTCGTTTGCCCAAGCCACTGACCGACAAGGAGGTCGAACTGGAGCAGGAACAGGAGCAGCAGCAGGCCAACGAGCAACCCGATAAGAATGGTCTGCGCATTGCCTTTCGCTATAATGATCTGCCGCTGGTCAACTCAGAGCAGGCTACGGCCAAGATTGGGCATCATTTCAATCTGATGCAACACATGGACTCGATGATGTTGTATTATGCGCAGACCACGGTGTGGGATGATAGCTACAAGGAGTACGAAGTGTTCAAACAGGATGATAATATTAGCAACTCATCCAACTCGTTGGAGCGCGAGCAGCAGCCGCCAAACGCAGTCGGTGCTGCAGATGTCTCCAATGCTTCCACGGAGACCGAGTGCGATAGTACTGCCAGCAGCACCACCACCACCAACAACACCAGCAACACCAACACCAATGCTAATGCCAATGCCAACAACATCAATAATAATATTAATAACAACAATAACAACAACAATGCAACGGATAGCACCACTGCCAACAATGCCGCAATATCATCAAGCACAACAGCCACAACTGCAACAGGAACAGGCACTGGTACAGCAACAGCTGCCACAACCTCGGCCACATCGCCGGCCACACAGCCAGCATCGTCGTCGTCGGTGCAGGCCGGCAGTTTCTTTTATAATCCACGCTATGATCGCCTGCTCAACGATCTGCAGCAACTGTTGCGCGACGAGAGCTTTGTGCTCGGCACCAATACGCAGCAGAAGAACCTATGCCGCGTCTGCCTCACCTCATTGGGCTCTCCATTGTGGTATGATGATCATTTCGCCGCTGACTTGCTCAAATTTCTAACCGTCCTGCGGGCCAGCGTGCGCAGCTGCACTGCTGTCTGCTTCATCACCATGCCCATGCATCTGATAGCCAAATACGTAAGGAAGCGAAGGGGAAGTACTTTATGAATCTCTTCTTTAACCACTTTCTCCTACTCCCGCAGGACACCAGCCTTTTGCCCAAGATACGCCAATTGGTGGACTATTCCATTGAGCTGGAATCCTTTGCTGGCTCTGAGCGTGAAACGCATCCGGCCTTCAAGGAGTACAGTGGCCTGTTGCATCTGCACAAGATGACTGCGCTCAATACGCTGGCCGTGCACATGCCCGAGACCACGGATCTGGCATTCAAGCTGCGCCGCAAGAAGTTTGTCATCGAGAAGATGCATTTGCCACCGGGTAAGCGCAGCCACTCCGACTTGATATACTGTATATTTAAAAGATATTTTGGTATTGCAGATCTACAGGAGGTAGGATCGGATAAGCCGACGACAATGGCTGATCTGGTTGCTGCCCCCAAATGCAGCTCCGGCATGTCAATCAATTCCAACGTCTCCATGGATTTCTAGTGCCTGTCTGGGCCTCTGATATTATTGGCCACATTGCCACAAATTTTGTTGATTGTTTCCATTATAAATCCATCACCCTGCGCCCCGCCCTATCACGCCCTATTTTATATACTCTGTGCCCCCCGAATCATCCAAAGCTGTGCAACTTCAACAACATCTAGCATGAAAAAGGAAACAGAAACACCCACGGGAAAAGTGAAAGCTTAAAGCAATATTCAAACAACAACAAGAACAAGAACAGCAACAGCAGCAACAATTACCACTTACATATACAATATATACACATATATAGATATATAATATGAGGCGTTCAAGGCGATCTTTAGCCATCGCGCTGTTAGTACAACCGATTTTACAAGTTTTTCTTATTTAACAAACAAACAAAAAAATAGTTATATCTCCATATATATATATGAATGTTTATACACAGCGTGCGCAACAGAAAAGCGATAATTCCCCCGATTGTATGTATGTGTTAGCGAGAAATGTACGTTATATGCCCATGATTTGATTCGAGTTATTAATTTCATTCCCCAAAGGGAGAAGCGATCAAAATTAAGATGATTTTTTATATTGTAAAAGCCAAAAAGCCATTGAAGATTTTTTTAAAAAAGTAGTTTTTACGATACAATTGGTTTAAAAATTATAAAAATTCCTAAGTACAATCATTCCCTTTTGTTTATTTCTATTATTTTTTAGTAATGTTCTGTTAATTTCTGAAAGAATATCGAAATCGGATTATAAGAGTAGCAAGATTAACCATATCCCCTCCGACTGATTCATTGTAATGAAACGAAAACGAACATTCTACATTGTGTCAAGTATATATGTAATTGAACTCGATTGAAAAATTGTACGGCATTACTGAAGAACATACAAATGTGGTTCATGGTGCGACAGTCTTTAGGGGATTCAGCAGCGAAGCGTCTTTGTGCTTGAGGGAGAGACGGAAATTGCTGAGTTCCGTTTTCAACTTGAGATTCGGTCGCAGTGAGTCGGCAAAGTATTCATCGCAAGGCGCATCGGTCATATAGAGAATGATATCGGCCGTCTGGAGACCATCGGGAGTCTGATAACAGACCTTCGGCAGCAGCATGCGACCATTTTGCTGGCCCTCCGCGAGTTTATCGCCCAAGTTGCTCTCTATAGCGCTCTTCATGTTCGATACGCCGGACAACTTGAGGCTGCAGAGATCGGAATATATATATATATTATAAAATACAAGACAATCTCATTTTATATTGTACCTGCAGTCCTCGAAGAGCTGCAGCAGACGATGCAGCACCAACTGCGTGAAGAGGCGAATCTCAAGATCCTTTGACAGGGTCTTTGGCAACAGCAGATCGACAATTCGCTGCAGTTGCTCTACCTTCAGTTGGGTATATTTGCTGAAGCAGTAGATATGCACCACGGAGATCAGGGACATTTGTTGTCCAGCCTGCAGATCGGATAATTGTTGCAACTTCTGCAGCAACAGCTCCACACTGGGCAAGCAACGGGCCACCAAACATTCATACATATACTTAATGTTATCGAGATCGTACGTCGATAACAACGAGACCCACAATTGATCGGACCAATAGGTGGGATATTTATGCGTGATTCTGAGAAAGGCACGTGCAATACGCATCTTAACGCGATGCGTCTTGGAATGCTCCGTATAACTCTCTTTCTCCTCGATCATCTCGTTGTTGATGTGCAACAATTCATTGAGCACGGCGTCGATATCCGATTTGCGATCGATAACAAAGCTAATATAATTATTGCGAACACTTGTGAAGAAGTAATTGTAATGAGTGATCAGATAACTGAACTCGATGCTGGGAATCATTGAGAGAATGCGAATAAGTAGTGTACAGATCGATCTCTGTGCGAACTTTACCATTTCTCCTCGGAGTGCGGAATGCCTGTGAGTATGCCTCGTATGATCAGGGAAATAGGCACACTCTTGGTGCAGCTGAGTATGTTGCTCTTGGGAAAGTGTCCCGCCTCGAGTACATCGCCCAGCAGCTGCACGTTCTCCTCCTCAGACAAATGCGCCGCAGCATACTTGAGAATTCCCGTGGCACTAAGGTGAGGTAAAAGATAAACGAGATATATACAATATATGTGTGTATAGATTGCCTGCCCCTACAGTATCACACTATCCGGATACTGTTTAAGTGTGTTCAACAGGGACTCAAGTATGGTCTCATCCTCCAGCGGCTCCGCGAGATCATTGAGCAGCCAAGCCACGCGTTGTGCCGTCAGTATGGTGCCCTGGCTGAGTAGCTCCAGTGGCGTCATATTGAGATCCTCGATTTGTTGCCAGCTCGATAGTTTCTCGCAGGCAAACCAATCCACGCTGCAATGTAGCACAAAGGTGATCTCCTCATCGTTCTCACAGCCAAGTCTGTTCACTAAATACGATTGCAGGTCTTGCAGATCCGTGATGCTCTCCACATGTTCTATATCCAGCTGATACTCCCTATAATAGAAATCTAATATGTTCTTGCGTTCCACTTCGCATTCGAGCTTCAGGCTGAAGAAGAACGAGAAGAGGCGCCACCAACCGTGCTGAACTCTCGGCAACTGGCTCAGCTGTTTGTGCAGCTCGATGCCAATGCTGGCATCTAAGAGGGGGAATGGAAGGAATAAGGATCATCGATAGGTATGTCTACAGCTGACCTGTGCGAAAGATCATGGAGAAGAAGGCCTTGTCGAAGTGAACCATTTCATCCGTTATGTTTGTGCAACTTGCGATCTTGGCCGTGAAACGTTTCTGATCGCGACAGAAATGATCGCTCAGTGCCTTGATGAACTGTATATACCAGCCGAGGGAGAAACTCTCGATGGTGGGCTGGAAGAAGGAGGAAAAGAATCAAAAACTTTAATTCTATTACTCCATCTTACCTCGAACAGATCGAAGATTCTGCTCTGCGCCTCAAAGCGCAAATTGTCATTTTGCAGCGACTTGATGCAAGCACAGATGGACAGCAGCAGGTTCTTGGAGATGTGCGGCTGGCGGGGTTGCATGCTGCGCAGCCAGTGCACCAGTGGCAGACTCTCCCACGGCACCGTTACCAGTGCCTCGAGGAACTGCAGTGTGCCACTGTTCTGGACAAACGCCTTGATCTTCACCTCGGGCAGACAATAGTTCTCCGTATCGTAGAGTTCCGTTCTGTTGATGCACTTCAGGAACACTTCAAGTAGATTGACGCGTCGCAGCTCAGTGATGGTGGAGTACATGAGAAAGTATTCGAGACTCCAGCGCACGACGAGCACATTGTGATTCTCCAGCAGACGCACATACAGTATACGCATCCAACTTAGCCAATCGCCCACTTGGCTGCTGCTTGCCACAAACCGCGGCAAGTGGCCACTCAACATGGGCAACACCAGATGCGAATCGGGCTGCTCCAGTTGCTCCAGCATCACAATGTAGGCGGGCCAATGCGACACAAGGCAAAAGAGCCCTTGATTACCCTCATCTTCGCGACTCCTCTCGATGATCTGTATCAGCTTTTGCATTATGATATAGGCGAATCTGCGATCATCGCTCTGGTCCGACTGCAGCAGTTGCTGCACCACCGCGAACAGCTGTGGCGAACAGGTGTACTGCAGTCCCAGTTCCCGCACAAAGTCATCGAGCAAGTGCTGCAGTATCTGCCCGGCATGCGGATGCATTGTCAGCAACTCTGGCAACTGATCCCCCTGGCCCTCCTGCTTGTTCTGCAGTGCAATCGCATTGAGCTTGTGCAGCAAATACGTTCGCGACGCCTGAGATTGTCGTGTGTGAGCCTGCACAGCATCGAGCACCTTGGCAATTCGTTCGCGATCCACACTAAGAGCTCCACCATCTGCGATTATCACATCGATCAGCTTGTCGAAGAGCTTTGTGCCGAAGCGCACCTCCTTGTTGGTGTCCATCAGAATGTAGATGCTCTGCAGGACCCGCTTCAGTGCCTCCTCGTTGCCACTCACCATGTGAATGTCAATCAGGTCGCACAGCATGTTATCCATCTCGACATTCTTGCCAACACTCTCGTCGTCAGCATCCCCGATGGGTTCCATCTTCCTCATGTCCGGCATCCTATCCTAACCTCTTATTAAATGCAAAATATAAATAATGTGGCGTCTGTTAGGGACAAACTGTTCTCAAAAGTGTGTAGAAAAAATATATTGTAGAGAACTATCGTATGACTGATACTACAGTTGTGAAACAGTTTCATGCAAAGTGACATGAAACTCATGTTTGCTTTGTACACGGAAGGAATCAGTGAATGTTATACTAACTATAAAATAATCTAAGACAACTTTTTCTATGTTTCCTCAAGTATTTAAAGTTTAAATCTATTATAACAGAGTTGTCATACTCTATACCAGCATTATATTTAATATGATTCCTCAACCAATTGAACTGAACTGAAAGATCAACCAAATTTCATTAGGTACTTCTTCACCCACATTGGGTAGACAGTCAAGTTCATTGAACGCCCCGCCCCCTAAAACATGAGGCACCTCTTAACCCCAGCTACGCATATAGCTATAGTCTTCTATTCTGAGTCATGCAGTGTCTGCTTCCCCATCCCTGCCCCTGCCTGACCCACTCTTCGTACTACTTCTAATTGCCCAGCCGCCCCCAACAGCTCTGACCTCAATGAATGATTCAATGGGCTCCGAGGTGCCTTGTCTATTGTGCACTGTTAGCCGGAAATGCGAGCGCCATGTGGATCACAACGGTAAAGTGGAAGAAACAAGAAGAGAGACAGACGGTCAGAGAAGTGAGAGAGAGCGGGTACATGGAGAGAGACGGAGCTTGCTGCGGGAGCAGGTCAACAAGAAAATTCAATTAGAATGTCCCCAATGCTAAAGAGGAACCTCTTAGAATTAGGCAGCTGCGAGGGTTGCTCTACAAAGTTGTTTATATATAAATAATATAATAAATTAAATGACAATTAAGGTAAGCTACAGTCTAGTCACCCAATTAAAAATTATTTTCTTAAATAAATATTGATTTTATTATTTGTTGTGTACACCAAAAAATAAAGTTCTTTCTTTTTAATTACGCCTGCAGTATTTTTTTTTATCGATTTACGGCAGTTGTAGGGGAAGTATCAATATTCTTAAATAATCTATAGCTACGTGCAATATTAAAACACATTGTCATCATATTTGGTAGCCCTAGGTCTTATAGTTTCTGAGATATAAGTGTTCATACATACATTTTTGTTTATTTTTTAACCACTAACCCATTTACCCTTCTTCATTGAGCGTTTTAAATAATGCAGAACTTGCCAAGTCACCCTCGCGCATAAATAGATAAGCCTGTTCAACAAGTTTTTCATGCAGCAAACGTTCTGTCCAGCTCCAGCTCCATCTGCAGTTGTTTTGTTCTTGTTGCTTTCGACTATTGTTTACAAGCGGTTCCATTCGGCTGCAGATAGTAGAAAAGAGAGAGAGCGAATGAGAGAGAGGGGGAATGCTAGAGAGAGTAAGTGAGGGAGACCAATGGAGGGAGAGAGAGCTCGTAAAGAGCGATCGTAAACGTGAGCTTAACCCACTCGCTCCACGCACTCTTTCTCTCTCGCCTCTCTCTTACAAACTTGCCACCACTTGTGGCATACAAAGTGGCTTTGGCGTTTTTTAGTTTTTGTTTTGCCTTCAAGCAACGCGCGTCATTTGGAAAAACCGTTGAAAAACTTTTGAAAGAAAATCCCTCACACTGTGAATTTCCTCTGGAAGATCGTTCGGGTTCGGTTTGGAGATCAATTTAACATGGAATGCACAACTTGAGGCTGACCGCGCAATTGGCTACTGATTGACTCGACTAATTATCTACACCCACACACGCCCACACACACCACACACACACCCACACACCCATCCCCAACACAGACTGACCCCTCACAAAATCGTCATGGGGCGCTGTTTCAATCATAAATTTGTGCTCAATTTCTGCAATCTTTTGTTTTTGGTGAGTTTACAAGGGAATCTATACTGTATACATATATGTGCATATATATGTACATATATATTTGTATACTGTGTATAGGTATGTGTATCTGGTGAAATCTAGGCCCTAACAAACTGCCCAAAATTACTTTCGTGTACTAATGGCAAAACTTCATAAATTAACTGCTACCACGCAAAAAACTTTTTAATTTTTTTTTTTTGCCCAAAAACCCAAAATTACTTGTACAACTTAAACATGTGTAAATTAAAGTGTATCAAGAGTTGAGTGAACTAAGCTAAAACCCTCATTAGCTTTGGCCCAGATGGAGATTAGCCCTATTTACTTATGCTTTAGTATACCTTATCTTGGTATTTATAATCAGCTTACGTACTTATTAATTTCAGTGGTTTTATTAAAAAATTTAATTCTATTATGGGAACTCTTTGAACTTAAAATTATTTAAGATTTCATTTTCTGAACTGTAATTTTGAAAATATTTTTGTTTAATTTCGTAAAAGATGCACACAAAACATGAAATTAAATTTTTCCCGAAATCAACTTAGTTTTAAATCACACCTAACGAAAATAAGTGTGAAGAAGAATCCCTGAAGATCACGTATCTTATCAGTAAATGGTTCTTTCAAGGGTGTCTCTCAGTTTAAGGTTCTACGAAGGGTCTCTCTCTCAGTTGCTGTAGAGCATTCAAGTTTCGTTGGGCTCTTTGAAGTTTATCTCTCGATTTTGTTGTATTATTTTGTTCTGCTCGGCTGAACGAAAGCAGTCAAAGAGGGTGTTAAGTGGGAGGGGCAAAGAGAGAAGTGAGGGGGGCAGATGAGCCATAGACCAAAAGTTTTTTGCCAACACTTTTTGACTTTGGGCTAAGCGCAGGCGCAGCTTGGCACCGAAAATGAATGAAACAGGTGGAAGATAATGGAAAGATATAGAAGAGAGCACGGGCAAAGACGTAGTTCGACTTCCGTTCCCAGCTCTCTCTCTCTCTCTCTCTCTCTTTAACACACTCTCCCGTCTCTCTTCCTCAGCTCTGCGGCATGCTACTGATTGTGGCAGGCTGCTATCTGTACACGGACAACAAGCGAATTTTGCTCTCCCGCCTGCTGGCAGCACCGAGTGAGCAGCTTAGCTCACTGCCCCAGCCACTGTTCTACTACATTGCCCTGGGATCAGCTGTGGCTGGATTCATCGCAGTGCTGGCTGCCATGCTGGGCTTCTGGGCCAGTTGCCTGCACACCTATTGCTTCCTCAGTGTCTACTTTCTGTGCGTCGTTGTGCTGCTGCTGGCCGAGTCGGTGGTTTGCCTGGCGATCACACTGTGGCCACATTGTCTAGGCATCAGCCTGGATGAGGGGCAAATGGTGAAGGCACTGCAGCGCAATTACGGCGTGCCTGGCCAGGAACAGTTCACCAATGCCATGGATCTGGCACAGACCCGCTTCGGTTGCTGTGGCATGCGCAGCTCCCTCGATTACGACACCTCGCTGTGGCGCCTCTCTGGCTACGGGCAGCGCAATTGGCCTGTGCCCCTCAGCTGTTGTGTGCTCGCCAATGCGCCACAACCATTGGCCTATCTTGATCCCAAGCCCGCCAATGAGACACAGTGTCAGGCACTGGAACGTGCTGTCTACGAAAGGGAACGCTACACGGAATCGTGTCTGGAACATTTGGATGCCTGGTATCGAGAGCAATATAGTGTCTTTCTGGTGGGCAGCCTGGTGCTGGCACTGGTGGAGTTCAGTGTGCTGCTTGGCATCATCCTCACCTGCACGGGCATCGCCTCGCGTCGTGCTCGCATCGACAGCCTGCCACAGTCGTCTGGTTTCAGCCAGAAGGGCAGAAGACGTGGCACAGCCAAGTCGCGACAGGCGCTGGTGGACAACATCTACGAGTCGGAGGTGCAACTGCGACAAGGTGCTGGCACTGGCAGCATGTGCCTAGGCTCAGCGAGTCGCCATGTGAGCAGCGAAGACTTCAAGGAGCTCTACGTGCAGCCACGTGATCTCTACAAGCAGCGGCACAACACCACCTTCAAGCCCATCGCCAGCGACTATCAGACGCCCACGCGCAGCTATTTGGTGTAGGGGCGATGGCAAGGAATGAACAGGTGAGGCAGATATACTATATATAAATAACATAGAAGTTATTCAAGAAATAGGGCGAATAGATATGTCAGAAGTCCCCTTAAAGTATGCAAAATAAAATACTGGAGAGTTCTTGCTTGTTGCTTAATAATACTGGAAAACTTTATAAAATTGCAAATTACATACATACAAATGATGCTTAGGAATATTTATAGTTCTACTACAGTAGTCACTGCTTTTGAGGTAAATGTCGCTGGGTCAAGTCACTGATTACATGTCTTTCGCTATCTACAATTCTTTCATTACAGAACCAAAGTATTAAAAACAATCTACATAAAGTACTTCAACTTAAATTTTAAATAACAATAAATTAAGTCAACACGAAACTAAGCGAACTGGGCGGGCGCCCTGTCCAGCATGGCACACACTGGTGGAATGAGAATCTATATACATATATATCATGACTATATCTATGTATGGCTACTGCAATCATCTGATAAGTATAACATCGTCAACGTCGTCATCACTTGAGTCCTGCAGCGTTTGTATGCGTCGCCGTTTGCCACTGGTGACCTTGGCAATTGGAGCTGGTGCTGCTCCTCGTCGTCGCTGACGTCGCCGTTCCCTGAGTATGCGCTCTGCACGCTCCAAGGGACACTCGGATACATCATGTTTCTCATTCACCGCACTCTCATCATTGGCAATAAACGAGCAGGGAAAATATTGCGATGGTTCCGCCTCCACGGGCTGTGAGTAAATCGATTCATCGTGATAGGCTCGAGGTGCGGGCATTTTAAAGGCGCCAGGACGCTGAATGGGACTCCTGCCAGGAAGGCATAGAAGGAATTAGTTATAGCAGGCATACCTTGCACTCTCTTTCTTTCTGCAGACTCACCTGACTGCCTGCAGGTACATGGCATGCATATTGGTATCGTTGTGCTGCTCCTCGTCATCGCTGGAAACTATAACGGAATCTTTTAGATAACAACCAATGGTTCTTTCCGCTTCCGCATCCTCATCATGCTCGGAGCCGCTCATGTCCACCTCGTCCAGTATGAATGAATTGAATTTGGCACGTTTGCGTCGCGAATTACGGCGCGCTGGTGGCGATGTCTCGAACTGCAAATGGAAAAGGTTTAATGAAGATTCACTGTACAGGATTTCATCTACTTACAGCCTGCGTGGCGGGCACTTGCTCGAAGCTGTCGTCCAGGAGGAGCTGTGTGGCGGGTATCATGTCCAACTCCTCCATCTGCTGCTGCTGCTGCTCATCATCCTCTTCATCATCGGAGATTTCTACAATTTTACGTTTACTTGGACGACGACGCATAATGGGTGAATCCTCCTCGTGCGGCTCCTGCTTCGCTACTGGCTGCTGCTGTTCTCCTGCTGGCTGCTCGGCCACCTGTTGATTGCTGCTCGTGTAGTGCAGTCGCTGTGCCGCCCGCGACAGTTGACCGCGTCCACGCATGCGTTGCAGATAATTCTCAAATATGCTGGGTGACTTTTCAGCGCTAACTGGAACACTGCGTTGTCTGCCCTCAGGAGAGCGAAGAATGCTCTTGGCTGCAAGCTTGGCGGCCAGGCTTTTGGGTGGAACTGTTGCTGGTGCAACTGCTGCTGTTGTTGTTGTTGCTGGATGCCACGGTGACACGGAGTCCTCGGCAAAGAGATCTGGTGAGAGGTTTCGTGGTGTGCTTGCTGTGGATGGAACTGTTGGTGGATTATTCTCCTTAGCTGATAGCTGCAGCAGCTGCTCCTCCTCTGGCAGCGGCTCCAGAAAGTCATTGAGATCGATGTCGAGTGCCTGCTCTAGTGCATCCGGCGTGGACATTGGTGTAGCTGTCATGGGTATTGTGGACATGGTGGTTATATCAGCCGAACCAGGCACTGTCTGCTGCTCCGCTGCTCCTTTTGCTGCTGCTCCTGTTCCTGCTTCTCCTGCTGCTCCTCCAGTTGATCGAAAGCAGACATGTCCTCATCCAGCGCATCCAGCAGTGACGACTCGCGCACTGTTTGCAGTTTTCTGTCCAGAATGGGCGTACTGGCGGCACTGATGACGCAATTCAGGCGACTCAAATTGACACTCAGCTGGCTGCACTCCCCGCGGGAACTGTCCTGCGGTTGTTGTTTCACCGGAGTTGAACTGTGCTGCACAGCAGAAGAATTCTGCCATTGACTCTGCTGCAATGCCGTCGTCGTCGTCGTCGTCGTTGACTCTTCCGGCTCCTCCCATTGCTCGAAATAACCGGAGGATTCATTGCCCAATTGCTCACGCATTGTTTGCTCCAAGTGGCGCAGTTCGAGCTGCTCCAACTGCTGCTGCACCAAGTCATAATTATCCGCACACAAACCGCCTTCATGCAAATCCTTAAAAATATCCCCACAGACCGCGTTAAATTGCTTGTGTCGCTGCACATCCTGAGGTTGCAACAGATCCCTCATGGTTAACTCGGCTACAGGCTCAGGAGGTTGCAGCAGCTGCTCCAATTGGTCGCCACATATTTGCTGCACCAACTCGTAAATCCGTCGTGTGCGTTGCTGCCGCGTGTTGAGACGCTTCTCTGGCAGTTGCAACTCCAGCTGTTGCTGCATCTTGGCATGAAGATCGCGCACAAAGCTCGCATCCGATTGCAGCAGAAAGAGTTTAAGCGATTGTGGCAACTGCTTGTCCTGCAGCTGTGCGAACAAATCCTGATTGCGCTGCGAGTCGCTAATGAGAGGTTTGGTTGCCTGCAAAAGGCGCGTCAGCTTGCGCCAGCGCTGTGTGTCGTCCTGACTGGAACTGATTGTGCTGCAGCTCATTGTAGGCTGCACTTGCTGATACTGCTCCTGCTGAGGCTCCTCCGGGTGAGGCTGCTCCTCTTGTTGTGTATCCAGTAGAAAGTGCTGCACACTGCGACGCGCCACCTGCTGTTGCAACATCTGCTGCGTGGCTTCGCTTGCCTTGTACGTCGGCGCTCCCTGCAGAAACTTTTCCTGACTCTGCTTGAAGAAGTTACGCAAATCGTGGCACTTAACCGTCGACGGCAACTTGCGACCTTTTGCCCTTGAGGGGTGAGGCTGTCTTGCCTTTGGGTGTGGATGCTGCAGGCGGTGCAGGCTCCATGAAGCGTTGCTCGCACTTTGGATTGAACTGTGGCGGCACCAGACGCGGCGCATGTTCGTACAGCGATCGTTTGATCAGCGGCGATGTTAGCAACTTGCGATTCAATTGATCCTTCTGTGAGAGCACCTCCTTGAGCATCTGCTGCTCCCGTCCCTCTGTGACCAGCATGACAACATAGCCACGCTTCTGGCGACCAGTGCGTCCGATGCGCTGCACAAAACGCGTTGGATTTGAGCTGCAAATGTCGAAGCAAACAATCAACTCCACTTCACCCACATCGAGACCTTCTTCGCCGATGGAGGTGGCCACCAGCACGTTGCTGATGCCACTACGAAAATCCGACATTATCTGCAGTTGCTCCTTCTGGGTCAGTGCACACATAGCGCCTCCGTTCGCCGAGCTTTGCCCGACAAAGCAGCGTGAACGGACCAGCGGCCTGTGCTGCAGGAGTAAACGTTGAATCAGCATCACAGACTCACGATACTCGCAGAACACAATGGCACGTGAATCGGGATGAGCCTGTAGGCAACAAGGAGTAAATGAA
Source organism: Zaprionus indianus (assembly GCA_018904595.1). Lineage (NCBI taxonomy): Eukaryota > Metazoa > Arthropoda > Insecta > Diptera > Drosophilidae > Zaprionus > Zaprionus indianus. The sequence continues at coordinate 616,432 of JAEIHA010000709.1, read as the reverse complement.
TTCAGTCATTTGCCATATAATCGCTCCTACTCACCTCAAAGTGCTGCAGCATAACCTGACGTGCTTCCTCGTATTTGGGATGTCCAAAGTCCAGTATGGCGGGCATAGCAGCCACTTGGCCATTGGTCATGGGTTTCGTTGAAATGTCCAATGGATTGGGGCCGAGTTGTTGGCGTGTATGTTCTACCAGCTCCCGCAGTGCTGGATCACGCAGCACAAACTTATCGCGTCCACGTTCATCTGCATCGAAATTGTTCACGAAAACACGTAGGCCGTGCCGTTCCAGCAATTCCAATGAATGATAGAGGCTAATACACATTGAGAAGTTGCTCGTGATGGCAGTGTGTTCCGGATGACGTTGACCCTGCGCTGCCTGCTCCTGATAGCGATGCTGATCGAAGAGTAAATTATTTCGCGAGATATTGCCACGTGCCCCCTTCAGCACATCGGCTGCAATTAGCTGACGCAAATAGGGATCGATAATCTGCAGCAGACGAGCACGTGGCTCCTTGATCGCCTCCTTGAGGGGCACAACAATTGTGCGCAGACTACGCTGATGTATGTAGGGCTGCACATCGATGGAGTTATCGCAGCGCACCTCCACATGGGAGATATATAGATTCCTACACACATTGGCCACATCATCCACGTTGCGTCCTGGCGTAGCTGACAGCGCCAATACACGGAAATTTTGATTTCTTGCCATGATCGACTCTGTGACTTGTGTGTAGGCGTAACGTCCCTTGGCGCGATGTGCCTCGTCTACAACGATCAGCTTAATTGAGGCAAATGGAAAATACTCGGCACCATCCGCTGGATCGACCATCATATCCGATTGCACCACTTGGGGGGTGGCAAAGAAGACGCGTTTGCTTCGCCAAAGTTCCACACGTTTGGCACGCGGCAAACGGCCTGTGAGTTCCACTGTGTCCTCTGGCGGAAAGGGCATTATCTTCTGACAGGCGGCTATCTGTTGTGAGACCAGCGGACGTGTTGGTGCCATAAATATCAACTTGCCCTGCGGATACCATCGATGCAGATTGTACATCACAACAGATGCAATGAAGGTTTTACCCAGACCCGTCGGCAGCACCACCAGTGTGTTCCGATAGAGTGCCGCCTGTACTATGCTATGCTGATACGATCGCAATGGCAAATTGTTTGGATAAAGCCAATTTGCACCCGCCTCCACATCGAATCCATCGAATTCAGAGGTCGTCTCCCGTTGTTGTTGTTTTTCATGTTTTGGCGCGTCCAACAACTCGAGTGCCTGCTCATTTAGTGCCTGATCGAAGTCATCATCGTCGGCTGGCCAATCGTTATTCATGGCAATTGGAATTTAATAATAAATGCAAATAATAAACATAAGAATAACAATCAAAACAAAATTAAATAAAAGTTCGCAAATTAAAACAGCTGACAGATTGCCAGATCGTCGAGTTTTCTTTGTGCTAGAACTGGGTTGACCACTTACGATAGTGTTGGTTTATCGAATAGTTCTGTGACAGACCATCGTCGTTAGTATCGATAATATCGATAGAACGCGTCTATCGGGAACCCTCGATCGGAACAAAACATGGGATAAAGAGTGAGTAAGTATATCAGATGAAAAGCATAGTTTCAGGACTTTTCTGTGAAAAACGAAATAAACTGCGCCAATTTTAAAAAACACCGTAACCGTCGGAAAGCTCTTTCAACGCATGGAGGAATTTAGGCTGACGCTGATCTTTGAACTGGGCGCATATAGTACATACATATATCATATTAAATATTTGTTTATTTTTGCCAAGGAAATCCCTTTTGAATAACCACTACAAGGATAAGAGTATTATTAATATTATTATATTTAATACAAAATTATACTTTGTGTTATCTGTAAAGAGTTACTATTACAATTAAATACTACAAATCATTTTTAGCTTATGAAGAGATTTACACAATGTGCAACAACATTCAATTGATTATCAGAGGGAAAAACTACCCCAAGGAACTCTATCATTTGGGGTTGTTTGCGAACAACATTGACATACTCGTCATAGCTTATATTCAAATCCTTATCCAAATCAAATTTTCGAAAGAATATTTCAAGCATATCCTGCAATAAAACAAAAAATAATCGATGGAGATACAAGACCTTAATATATGCTATCTTACTGCTCGCAATTCAAAAACCTCGTCATCGTCATCGCCCTGGAACATTGATGTAATATATTTAATTACTAGTTCGCGGCTTAAAAAACCAACTGAATCTTCGTCGTAGACCTTATAGAAAAAAATCAAATCTTTTAAAATTGAGGAAAGCCAAATACATTTTCATACTTACACTGAACACAAATTGCATGCGCAATTCCAAGTCTCGGGAATAATAGATTGTAAACAAACGTATAAAGGAATTAAGTGTGCAATGATAAATGGGCGAAAAGTGGGGGTCTTTACAATCCGGATCAACGCAGATAGTCTTCATAATGCGATTTTTGATTCGTTTATCCGAAATTTTAAACATTTTCAATAAACACTTGCTTAGCTGTGTGGCTGTCATATATTTGGTACCTTTTCCTTCTTGGATAGTAAATTTGTAATAGACCATCGAGATGCAAAGCAACTCGATTTCCGAGAAGATTGGGTTGTGCATGCGCATCACAACAGTCCCATAAATATAATTAAAGCGTGAATTTTCCATATAATCCAATGTTTCGTCAAGGTCTTTCATGTTGTAAACAGTTAATTAAATGATCTCAATGAAAGAAAAAAGAAAAGTAAAAAAAAAACAGTAATAAAAAATTAGTGTTTTTGTATAAGTGGTTTTTGTGAAACTGAATTATGTTCCAAAAGAAAAACCTCAACAGGAGAAAGCTTTACAATGAACACTTGATCGAAAAAAAAAAAACAAGAACAATGAGAAAAGAAGTGCGAAAAGTTTTTAAGACGGTCGATGTATTCTTTATCTAGATGTTTATTCTCCTTTGCTTGAATTATTTTATTTAGTAAGCTAAAGCAAAGTTACAGGATATTACAGCGCTATACAACACAAATTGTACATACATATATACGGGGAATACTTATCAACGTACCTTGCTTAAAAGACGATCGTACAGCTTACAAAACGTAACTTATGAGTACGACAATTATAAAAGTTTATGTGTATGAACAATCATACAGAATACAACTACATAGATGTACAATTATTGGTATAGTTATTTATGTTTGTAAATACTAAATTAATACATATACTATATATGTAAAAAAAAATAATTGTATAAAACCAAAACTTAACGTACTTGAAAAATGAGGTGGAAGTGGTAAGGGGAAGGGGTAAGGAAGCTGGTACAATTGTAATACAGTGGCAAAGTAGAATACTGACTGATGAGGTTCGGATGAGTACTTCTGTTTGGGTTACTTATGCAGATGGATCTTTGAGTATTTCGAGTTTTGTTCTTCTGCTTGCGACACAACCGTGTTCGAAATTCATAAATTTGTAGAGCAAGTTCACTTAAAAGATACCAGGATACAAATACAATATAATAATACTAATATTGGAAAATGCAATGCGTGTGTTTTTCAGTGTGTGAGTGTTGTCTCTCGTTCTCTCTCTCTCTCTCTGCTGTTTGTGTGTGGGGTGTGTGTGTGTCATGCACAAAATAACAGTCCATTGTGTTTGTCATGGCAGGGCGCCCTGTACCGTCGCCTGCGTGTGGCAACGTGAGTATTTCGTATTCGCTTCGGTAAACGTATTTATATCTGTATTCGTATTGCATATTCGTATGTGCAACGCATTCGTATTCGTATCTTATTCATCTTGATTAGTCTGAGTGTCTTTTTAGACATTGAGAGTCGGCTACATTTCGCTAAACGCATTTCAAGCTAAGTTTTCCATTTTTGTTTTCTTCTTAAGTTTACAGTTTCCACTAAATGCTGGCAATTCGTATTTTCTTATGTGATGTGTCTGCATTTGTGTGTCCGTGTCCGTGTCTGTGTATGTTTGTGTCCGTGTCCGTGCACAACAACTAGTTGAAGGCCAAGGAATTTGCATTTAGCGCCAGTGATGTTGCCGAGCTGCTGCTGCTCGACGACGTTGATGGCTGTGGCTGCAACTGGGACTGAGCCGATCCGCTGTCCAGGCGCAGATTATTGTAGTCCGTTTTGGCATTGCAGCGCACAGCGCTGCCCATCTGTGACTGCTCCTGTACCGCCCGCTGCCGATCCGCATCTCCGTTGCCATTCAAGCCACTGCTGCTGTGATTGTAGACACTGAGCCGTGCCTCGTGCTCGCGCCTCTGCTGACGCATTCGCATGTCGTGCTCCTCTCGCATCTGACGCAGCTTCAGATCCTGCTGCTGTCGATAATACGACATTTTGAGTTCCTGTTCCGATTGTTCAAAGCGCAGCTTCTGCTCATGCTCGCGTCGCGCATAGTCGATCTCGGCCAAACGTGCCTGCTTAAGCAGTTTGAACAACTGATTTTTATACTTCTCATCGATTTCCATGCCGACCATGGTGTCGTTGACCGCAGCTGTTGGCGTACACGGCGCAACGGCAGCCACATTGACAATGGCTGGTGTTTCAGTGCTGAAGTCCTCGGATAACACGGACTGTGCCTGTGAATGCTGCTGGAAAGTTGCGAGATTATCACGAGATTAGCTTTTCCAATGCAATCACACACACACACACACATCTTCGTCTACTTACATTGCGCTGTCGTCTTTTGCGTGTTGGCGATGCCTTCTCATTGTCTGCCGAGCCAGCAGCTCCGTCTGTGTCCTCCTTGTTGTTGTTGAGCAACGCTTTGGCTTTGGCACGTTTGCGTCGATTGGGCGCTGATTGGGTCTGGGCACTCTCCTGCTGTGAGTCGCCGCCAGCGGTGGAGGGCGGTGGTGAGGGTATAGCTATGGTGGATGTTTGCAGTGTATCTTCACTGGCATTTGTGGAATTAGGTAAGGCAGCCAAGGGCATGTCCTCATCCTCGTCCATTTCGAGAAGCTCCTTTTTCAGCGGTACAACGTTAATGGCACCGGCGCCAGCACCGTTTGTGCCGCCACTGCGCGTCTGACTGCGCGATGATACTGGATCCTTTTGCAACTCCTCCATGAACTCAATCATGCGCATGCCCTCTAGTGCATCCGACTTGGGATGCTTCTGTTGGTACTCGCGTTTCGCTGAGTTTTTCATGCTGCGCCACTGTACCTGAATCTGTTCCAGCAGTCGATGGCGAAAGTTCAGCGCATTGAATCTGTGAATTAATGAAATATTGAGCATTAATTGTAACTCCGCATTTGGCATTTGCATTCACTTACTGTTTGGTGATTTGGGACCAGGCCAAGCGCTTGGCCTTGATGCTTTTGGCGTCGACGCTGCGATTTTCAACGAATGCAACTTTTGTTTTAATGACCTCTAAGAGGAGTCCGCGTTCGGCTTCCTCCCAATTGAGTGAGCGTTTCTTACGCGTGCCCTTTTTCTTGCCAGTCGCGCTTTCTTTTTCAGCAGACTCGTCCGCAGCATCTTCAGCATTCTCCACCCCCTCATCAGAGGCATTTGTGGCTTTTGTTTTCGACTCCGCCTTTTCGTCTTCGTCGTCATCATCTTGCGGCGATGGCGCACTCTTTGTCAAATGCTCTTCCAATTTCATTGTTTATATATTTGTTGTTGTTTTTGTTGTTGTTTTTAACAATATTATCGTTTGTTAAAGCGCGATTCCGATTTGCAAAAATTCTTATTTGATTTCTGTATATACTTTGCACTGGCGTTGCCACACAATTAGAATGCTGAATAGATGGCAACATGGCTAACTATCGATATGCAGTATCGATAATAGAATGGCATGCATAGCTGTCGACAGCATTGCTACGCAAGGTATCGATACATCGTCAAACTCATACTTTAGTATCGAGCAAAGTAAGTAGCAGGCGAGAATTTCCATTTCACTGGGAAAATATATTATTATTTATATACAATCACAGCAAGATGGCTATCGGTGACTATCCTGCTGAATACAACCCAAAGGTTCATGGACCTTACGATCCAGCCCGCTACTACGGCAAGGGTAAGTAAAATTTGCAAAATTACGTAATTCGCCGCACTCCGCGGCGGCGATTTAACCATTTTCATCCATCACTTTATATAATTGTGTTTTGTTTTTTTCCCTGGCATCTGCAGCTGATGTGCCCTTCGGCCAAGTGAAGTTGGGTGAGCTGGGTGCCTGGTTCGGACGCCGCAACAAGTCACCAAACGCCATTGTTGGTGCCATTAGCCGTGCCTGGTGGCGCTGGCAGCACAAGTACGTTTTCCCCAAGCGTGCTGGCATTGCACCCTTTTTCCAGTTGACCGTGGCCAGCATGGCGTTCTTCTATGCCATCAACTACCCCAAGTTGAAGCACCACAGGAACTACAAGTACCACTAAGTTAAACTTCTTTTAGTGTACACATTGTTACAACTTTCGCTAAAGGGGGAATGAGAGAGAGAGAGAGGGAGAGTTGGAATAACACAATTTAATTCTGATATATTCTTGTTTTGAAAACGGCTAAGTTTAATAAAACGTCTGCGAATAACAGTGATGCACTTGAAATTTATCTCCCAACTCAATAAACACACTTCTCCACTGCATTTGCACCCGTGTCCAGTTGAGCAGAGATTGTGGGCGCAAGGATTTCGCATATGAATGGCAGCTCGTGGTCACAGCTCAGTGTTTGCCAGGTGCCCTGCGGCGTGAGTGCCACACAGCTGGCATTCGCCTGAGAGCCCCTGCGGAAAATCCAAGGTAAAAATGGCTATACAAACATGCAACAAACTTACGTCAGCCGAGGATGCCGCAGATGCCAGGCACTGTAGAGAAAACAAAGCAGACTCTCCTGCTGGGCATTGCGAAAGTCAAGCGGTTGCAAGGCGGTGCTGGAATTGTATTGTAATCCCACATAAGCCAGAAAAATAGCCGGATCCGGATTAATGTTGTCGCGTTCTCTATTATAATTTCGCAGCCAATGCGAAAGCGCATATGTTCTCGTCTCGGAGGCAACGTGCGCCAAGCTGCCCCTAAACTCGCTTGCATCGCTGCACGCCAATGAAGCATTCACGTAGCTGGTGGGTTGCGTGAAGATCACAAATAGACCCACCTCGGCTACACAGCTAACATTGTCCAGTGCTTTAAAGGAATATTTAAATGAATGTCTCATCTTGAATACCCCTGCTACCCACCAGTAGGTCTTCCATATAGACTATAGTAGTCAAAGCGGCTGTCATTCACCATGCCCGCAAAGCTTTTGTTCTGCGGGCACTGCAGAACGTGGCAATTGAAGAACTCTCCCGGCTGTTCAAAGACACTCAAACGTCTACGCGCATCCTTATAAAGTCTGTTGGCTGTTCCCTTGCCATCTTTGTTCTTGGGCTCTTGATCATAGTGATTTACGCGTCGCTTTAGTCCTCCAGGTGCATAGTTCAAGGCCAATCCGCGCAGATCACGCGCCAATTTCATGCAATCCTCCAAGGACGAAGTATTCTCCAGCGCCAAAACCGCGTCTGTGGCAGCACGCTGACATTCCCGCACCAGATGAAACTGCAGGGAAACTTTTTCGGCTGGGCAATTTAACGGGCTCCGTGCAGGCACACAAAGTGCGTGCATCAGCATCAACAACAGTTTCCACATGGCTAACAGCAGCAACTGATGCTCGGGTTAGTTTATGTAAATGGTAGCAAGGGCGACTGCAATTTGTCCATCATGTTGTGACAGTGCAGTGCTATTAACTCTTCTGTTATATAATGAGATCATAACTTGACAGTCAATTCAGAAAGGGACATATAGTCAGTCTAGGGCATAAAGGTTGTAAATAATAACACAATACTCTGATTATTGATATTTATTTAATTTTATTGTTCATTTTCATAGATTATTTTAGCTTATGCCTAACTAAAGTTGTTTTGTTTTATGTCTTTTAAATAGTGTATTCTTGTTCTTGTGTCTACATACTTTAGATCAAACGTGAATTGCACAGCTCCAGGAGAGCGTTCACCAACAGATGCCAAAAACGCTCGAATGAAGCTGTGCAAAGGCACTTGAAGTACTTAAACCTCATTCTGAGAATTAATACAATAGTAATATTATTAATTATTATATTGGGGGAACTGTGTATTTTGGAGCAATCGATCGGGTGCTGCTTAGAGTAAAGTAAAGTTGTAGTGCTCAATAACATGTAGTTTAGGTTATACAATGACAAGACAACAATTGTACAGGAATTGAACGAGTGCCAGGTGGCAGGGTGGCAGTTGTAGTTGCAACAACTACGTAAGTTTATAAATATTAGAGTACAAATACAAATATCACCTGAGCGTCGGCTGCTGCATTCGTTTTTAGTTCGAGTGTTTAAATTACAGTTAAAGTAAGTTAACTACACGTGTGTATGTGTGTATAATGACTGCACTACAAGATCAAGACTGTGTGTGTGTGTGTGTGGAGGGAGAGTGTGCCTTGTGGGAAAGGTATCCAACACCAACACCAAAGTGCGAAACAAAGTTGCCCAAGGCGAGTTGCCTCTGTGCGAACGCAACTCTGCGACATTAGCGGGCAATATCTGATGCAAAATTGCCCGGTAATCTCTGCACGAGAATAGAGGGGGTTAGGGAGGAAGGAGGTTTGTAAGAACTACACTTCTAGTATTACTACTAACTACAGACAGTTGCTTAGATGCATTGTGCTTGTGACCTTATCGACTAAAATGCTCCCAAATTTCGTCACGAGACATTTTGACTACCGCTTGCTGCGCGAGTATCTCATTCTGGATTCATCTCATCAACATCCTGGACTATCCTGGTATGTGTGTGTGTGTTGTATATGTAATTATAAATTTTGTTTAATTTTAAAACACTTTGAGTGTTCTCTTTCTGGAGTTTTGGATAGAAAATGTTTTTTTTTTAGAATTCTTTGCAGCAGCTGAGCTTAACTGCTGTGCGAGAATGCGGTGTTTGTGTACGGTCCACTGTAGATGGAGCTGCCCGAATTGGAGACTGTCTTGGTGCTGCGTCGTGCCATAATGCAGAGCACAGCAGCGACCACGGCCAGCATAAGAATGAGGCCCGCAATGGCGATGGCTATGGCGAACGTGCGCTGTGACACGCACAGTGCATCCTCGAGAGTCTGAAATAGGCATAATCCATAGGTTAATCTGTGACCAGCACACAGAAGACAATGTGTGTGTGGTTTACCTTCTCCTTATACACCGCATCCTCGTCACTGTCGTTGGCATTCTCATTCTCATTGACATAGAGACCAGAGAAGACCTCAATGGTGGCCGGCAGTGCTTCGTCATCTTTGCCATCGTTTGTCTGTCGCTTGGGTCGCTTGCCGCTGCAAACTGGCGCCTCCTGGCAGGTGGGATCCTCTAGAGCGCAGAGCCGCACGTTGCACTGATAATACACGGACGTGGTGTAGGGGAACTTGTGCGCCGGGAAGGTCACATTTGCTGCCAGGCGATCTTCCGTATAGTTGAACTGGCCCATGATCTCGTTGTCCATGGGGCAACTACAGAAAGTAATTGATTAGTTTAGCCTCCTTCTCCTTCTCTCTCCGTTCTTTTACTTACCCATCCTCGCCCACCAGTCGCTGCTCACCCCAGCCCAGTCCGTCGCGCACAATGCAATCGGTCACGTGCAGTCCGTAGAGCTTTTGTTCATCGATGCTGATCACAATGGTCAGTGGATCGCCGATCCTAACATCGTCGGCAATCTTGTGCTCCTCATTGTAGATCTTCATATGGCAGCCAGGCATGGGAATTTCGTTGTTAGTCACTTCGTTATTGTCCTCGTCCTGGGTGGCATCGTACACATCCTCCTCGTCCATGTCGTCATCATACAAACGCTGCTTGTCCAGCGAGCGTCCATAGTCGCGCCTATCGTGCTCATCACTGCGGAAGGCCTGTGGTTTCTGGGCATGTTTGCGTAGATGCTTCTTCGGTTTGACGGCCGCATCGCGACTCTTGTAGGCACAGCGCACATGGTAGCCGCGTCCCAGATCCGTTATCAGTTTCAGATGCGGCTGCAGCACGATGGTGTTGAAGAACTCAATGCCGCCATCGTCCTGGAATTAGAAAATCGAGAAATATACAATATTAGAGATTTTAATTAAAAGTATTTCACTTTACTTGATTTGTGCTAATTATTTAGCTGGAAACCTCAAGCCACATAAATAGAAAGCAGAAGAATGCCCTCACAAATCTCTGTGTGATATTAATTTCAACGTGCTCTACAAATCTTACAGTTCTTTTTTTTCTCATTTTCTTATAGTTAACGCTTGCTTAACAAAAGACTTAGGCAACAAACTTGCCACAGGGCGTGCAATGAACAACAACTCCCACTTTGTCTGGCTTCTTAATCAAATTGCAAGCTTGGCAGCTGTTAATGCTAATGCCCAAGAAGCCATATTAGCAGCAGAATATGTGTACTATATAGTATGTGTGTGTGTGTGTGTGTACAATGGGCCTCATTATGCACACAAAGAGTTAGAGAGAGAGAGAGAGGGAGACAGATTCACGCTTGGCTGCCGCTGAAAATAGCCGGTTTGTCAGTGAGAAATTTGATGTGCGACTTGGAAGGCACTTCAAAGCACTTCCTGAAGGTAGTGGGGGCCGTTTATCTTCCATAGAATTGTGCTGGTGCCGCGCAGCGAAGTGTGAAGAAGATTCGACGCCAGCTATCTCCTGCAGCAAATTAGCAATGCTTGCGTAATGAATTCTTGCCTCCAGCTTCGTTCTAAGCAACTGAAACTGAAACTTAAACTGTATGTTGCAAGACAGTGTAGTGGACGACGCGTGATGCTAGAACTTCCGTTTCCAACATTGCAACATTTGGAATCATTGCGCTCAAAGAGAGAAAGATAGAGAGACCTAACGGTGCTTGGGTACTTGTGCTAATTTTCAGTGGAGGAACCAACACCATCACCCATTCGAGTACCCTGCAGAAGCTAATGATAATGGGGCAACTCGACTCGCCTCAACGTATATGCTTTGGTAATTGGGTCTGCACGAACTTGGGCCACGGAAATGCTTCAATTAAGTGTCGACGTCACCCGCGAAGCATTCTTAATTGCATTGCCTTCCCTCTCCCCCACTTCTTCAATGCCCCCTCTCCATTCTTTTCCCTCATTGTTTATACTGCTGCCATTAAAGCGAACTGTTTCCGTCTTGGACTCTGCCCTGAAGATGATCATGCTTAGAACTTCGGCCGCAGTTCTCTCACTCATTCTCTCTCTCTTTCATTGTGTTTCTCGGCAGCATCAGGCAAGCAGACAATGGGCTAATAAAAAGCATAATAAAATGACATTCAAGATCTCAGGCACAACAACATAACGGTAGAGACGGGCCGACAGCTATTATGCCATTATGACACTTCTGTGCCGACAACAACGAGTTGTCACTAAGCCCCAGCGATCTCTTCTCTCTCCTTCTCCCTTTCTCTCTATATCTCTGTTTTTTTTTAAATAGAAATGTTTATGTAAATTCGATTCAAAGTCGCTTCGAAATGCATTTGTATCTGTGCAACGTTTATTCTAACGACTGGAGGCATTCATAAATGTCAGCGCCCAAGATAATGTGACTGCATTCGCCGTCGCCGTCGCAGTCGCAGCAGCAGCAACCGCTCGAGCGTTGCGTGGGTGACAACCAATTGACCAGCTGACCTTCACTCAGTAGCTATAGCTATACGTATGTCTATATGGGTATATGGCTTTTAAAATATCAATAACAATACGAAACACGTTTTTACATGTGTTCAATTTTGGCATTTTCACGGTCAATGCACGAAGGCGGCGACCGCAGTGGCGGCGGCCGTTGAACGCGTTTAAATGTGGCCGCCAACGATGCTGCGCAACGAAGATGGGACGGACAGACATTTGATCAGAACAAATTGATTATCGAAGAAAGAAACGTGGAGTGTGTGGAAAATGAAACGAAAGACTTGGGCAACAAACGTTCAAAACAAAACCAAGAAACTTCCGTCACTTTTCAACGCAGTGCTGCCACAGTCAGACGCATCATCTACGCGGCAATTATAATTTAATTAAAAAATGTTTTGCGCCCTTCACAACACGTATGTGTTCTCTAGGTGCCTTTTTGTGTGTGTGTGTGTGTGTGCATGAGTCTCTTTCTAAGTCTCAGTCGGCGTCGCTGCTGATGACCCTGTGCGTAAGCAATAAATAAAGCGCTTTAGTCATTTTTGGCTTGACTGTTTGACATTTGAGGCGTAAAAAAACATTAAAATTTTCTAAGAAAATATTTTTAAGTCATTTAAAAACGTCAATAAAACCTCAGCATATTCTTAGTAATTACTAAGTTTAATAACTAAGTGCTGCTTTCAAACATAAAGTTTTCATGCCAAGTAAAATTAACTAACAAATTGTTTTTAACATGTTAATTTTCTATTTTTTATGCAGTACTTTGTATTTTTATCGATGATTGTTTTACATAATTATAGGAAACACTATTTATAGTTGTGTTTTAATTGTGCAGCTGCAGCCGCAGCAATAACAATGAACAACAGGGTCGCCACGGAGTCAATGGCGTGGCAACTTTTTGCGGCAGTTGACACGCGACTTTTTTCCATAAATGAGCATGCATAGACACGCACACACACACACACACAGACACAGACGTGCACATGCATGTCTCTGTTTTGTATGCAAATGTGCATTCGCTGAGCTCATCTTCAGCTTTATCACGAATGACGTAAGACTCAAGCATCCTGCCCCGCACACAAAACGTAAATAAAACTTCAAAGTCACTTGGCTTATTGATTTTTCATTTTCAACGTAGAGTATAAGCATATATACAATGTTTCCCCTTTCCCTTTGCACTCCCCTCCACAGTTAGCTGTCAATATTTCCCTTGTTTATTTAACGCTCGTTGCAGCGACAAGTGGCGCGGCGAGACGTTGGAAAACAAAAGACTCAGGCAACGAACCCGCTAAGTGGCGGCCAGAACGGCGACCAGTTCGGCTAAGGCTATGTCTATGTGAGTGTTTGTGTGTGTGTGGCACACATATTGCCTCATGAAACCGTTTGCCGTAAGACCAATTAAAATTTGCAATTTTTCTCAAATTGTGTCAGGCCAATCGAGCGAAAGGAAAAAGTCTTCGCCGCACCAGCGCAAATTACAAAACTCTTTGTCCGTCCGTCTGCCGAGTCCGGTCCGTCTGCTCCAATAAACGCTGGGAAATCACATTAAAAACAAGACAAAAATGTAACAAAATGACGACAGCGTCGACTGCAGGTGTGCGTGTGCACGTATGTGTGTGTGTGTGTGTGGCCATAAAACATCGATGCGTGAGTTGCAGTCGACGTTTAGCCGACGATGAGTGCTAATTGAGATTTCAAAATATACAAGAGAGGCGGGAGGGGAGCAAGCGTAAACGTTCATCGTAAATCGACGATATGGGCCAATAAATAAACCACACCATATAAGAAACGATCCACGCGGCATGTGCAACCCCAAACAAAGTCCATATAAACTCATATTTCTTTTCGATTGTAATCCGTGTTTGGGTTCGGTTCGCTTTGGTTTTGTTTAGTTTTGTTGTTCGTCGTTGAAAGATTACAAAATTAACAGTTTTTATTGCTCTTTATCCATAAGGTTCTAGTTGAAATATATTTCCCTCTCTATTATAACTGCAAATGCAATCAATCTACACGGATCTCTTAGAGATTTGTAGAGTATTTCTTCGGACACTTTGCTCATTATGGTTTTTAGCATATATTTGCTTAAAGAGAAAGGTTTAAATAAACATATATTATGCATATATTAAAGTGATGCATAATCTTGAACAAAACGGGATTTTTACTGTCTTTTAATGAAGTTTAAATATTGCAGTAGCTTGCCTCATTCAATAAATGCGAGAGAGAGGGAAAGAGACACAGGCAATATACATATATCCCCAACTTCTGACTTCGCATTACTCTTTGCTCCTCCCCGCCAGCCTTCTGCTCAATCAGACAGTTAATGATGCACCTAATACGCCGTCGTTAATTGAATGCCAAAGAGTCACAAGTCCGACGAAGTGACGCGATGTGCGTCTGCTGTCGCTTCGAGGCGAGTCCGCAGCGATGAGCAAATGGCTAATCATCTTGGCATATGGCTTGGACCTTGTAACCAATCTCGACTGGATGCTGCCTGCCTTATAAGTGTTGCTTGATTTTATGATGTTCGCCGAGCTAAAGCTCAATTAGCGTGCCAAAAAGGCAGAACAACTCCGCAAAACACATAATACTATTTTATAATATGTTATATACATATGTAGGTATGTGTATAGTATGTGTTGTGTGTGGGTGCCCGAGTTGAAGCTCTTGCAGAATGACCCGCTCCACGGACTTGTATTTACGCATGACTTACCGTTTCCTTGGGCATTGTGTTGCAGCTGCGCAGCGGCAGCTTGTAGCGCAGTGGACCATTGTGATCTCTGGAAAGGAATTCAAAGATAAATGTTGATTATGCTCGGCTCAGTATTAGGCATTGCGATCGCGCGGCACTCACCTGTACTCGCTGAGGCATGTGGAGTTCTTGGACAAGCCTTTTGGGTAGATCATGCCACTGAACAGCCCCGTCTCATGGTTTGGAGGCGCATCTTTGATGGTGATCAGCATGGAGCCAGACAAGCATTTCACTCGCACGCTCGGCTCGATCGTTGTTGCCTGTTTGCTTGGGGGCGTGCCCTGTGCGGCTGCCGCTTCCGCCTCTGCCGCCGCAATGGCATCGTTTAGCGAGCTCTGCGCATCCTCTGCAAAGTAACGATGTTTTATTATTGCGCATTGAACATGCAGGCCACTCGATGGGGGAATGTGCTTGCGATAAAACTACAGTTAGACCATAACAATATGAAGCTCAAGTTGAGGCTAAGGATGGCACTAAGGCTCAGCTAGAGAAGGACACGTGCTTTCGATAACATAACAGGCGGTAATCGTTTTGCTTGCACAGTCAAAGCAAAGCTCAGTACGCACATCAACTCAATTGAAAAAATAATTAACTGTTAATCAACTTAAACGATAAATACCCACTTGAAAAGTAATAGTACATTTTATATACAAAATGTAAGTTAAATAATTAATAATAATGTATATATAAATAAAGATTTTATAAATAAATTCTTCTTTTTCTAGATAGCCATTTTTTCCGATATTTACGTTCTTATAGCCATTCAAATAGAGTCCTGCTTTAATCGCATTACGCCGCCATATTCGATACTGCAACAGGCAAATATCGATTGCCGCAAGCTTGCGCCGCGTGACACGACAATCGTCCAACGCTAAGCTACGCCAATGGCATAAATCATCAGCGATACGCGAATCTGCTTTAACAAAGAGTCAAGACAAGCTTAAGGCCAAGACAATGGCCAAGACGACAAGCCGAAAAGACGCCCCTGGGAGTAAAGAGGCTGCTGCAGCTGGCAGCTGGCAACTGGCAACTTGCAACAGACTGCAGCTGGCAACTGCGGAAGCAATTGCGCTGCGACAAAGATGAAACATGAAAACGCAAAGATGCCAAGTTAATGACATTGAGAAGCCATCGCTGCGCCGAGCCATTAGAAAGAGATGAGTTCCTTGAACTTGCAGTTGCGGCAAGAACACGAACCCTAAGCTCGCTCCGGCTCTGTGGTTGAGCTCTCAGCGCAATTCCAGAGCAGCCGTGCCAAAGCCGCAGAGCAAACGTAATTGCAGTGCCAAGAACTAAGGTAAGACACACAGAGGCAGAGGCAGAGGCAGAGTCAGAGTCAGTTGCAAGGCAGCGCAGGGCTACATACATATGTATATAGTTTGGTATATAGTATACACGACACCTCGCGTGCGGATTGTCCATTCTCTGTTCTCCATTCCTAGCGCTTCTCATTCTTACATTTTTTGGTTTTTTTTTTTGCATTTCTTTTGTGGCCCAGACTGACGGCGTGTGCTCGTCTCGCACGTCTCACACAGTCGGGCTGCGGGCTGGAGAGCTGACTATGGCGATGGCGCTGGCAATGGTTTGCTTTAGTTCAACGAACCTTTAAGCAATTCGCATCAGTTGGTTGGCTTCTATTCCTATATATATATTCCTATTCTCCAGCTCCATATGCTGCTGGGCAAAGTAATTGCATGCAACTCTCGAATCCGGTTTTCAGATGCCCCAAAGCTAAACCGAACTCGAAGCCCATCCGTGGTTAAGTCGTTCTCCTTCCAGCCTTTCTTGTTGTTATTATTGTTGTTGTTGTTCTTGCTTTTATAGTTGGCCGGACTGGCACATAAAATGTTTAATGGCTTTCTATTATGTATAATTTTGTGAAATGCATCGCGTAGAGCGAACTGCATAATCAACCTAGGGTTAAGACTTCACTTCCAGGCTTAGTTAGGGCGAGAGACACATTTCATAGCAAGCATTGAAAATGCTTTTTCTATATTTATTTCTTATGAATCTTACTTGCTAACCAAATTTTAAATTATTTTAGTAAAATGGACAAAGCTGATGATTGCGCTGATGGCAGTGGAATAAAACCCGACAATGAGGCGAATCTGCTTACAATGATCGAGCTAAGCAAGCAAATCTATACAGAGCTTGCTGTACAAAATATCATCGATGAGGTCGTGGAAACAAATTTTGGGAATAAGCCTAACCCCCATGTCCCCACAAGTCTGCAGGATGAGCTTGAACCCCTTGTACCCACAATCCTGGAGGATGAGCCTGAATCCCATGTTCCCAAAAGTCTTGAAGAAGAACTTGAGGCACATGGTTCCAAAAATCTTGAGGAAGAACTTGAGCCTCAGGGCCCCACAAGTCTAGGGGAAGAGCTTGAGCCAAAGAGCCTTTGTGAAGAACTTAACCCAAAAAGTCTTAGAGGTGAACTCAATGGTCCAACAAGTCAGCCACTGGAGTATCTTTTCATCTATCCGAAATCAGATGGCAATTCTAAAACCGTTACCAGTGAATCGTTTGAGCCCAAAACAAGTGATCTACTTGAGCAAACAGACGCCAGGCCGGAACAAATCATCAAGGAAGAGCTGGAACATATATTTGAACATACGTTCGATTCGGTTGCCCAGAAACTAGATGAGAACTCAAAGACTGACCTTCAGCAAAGTGGAGATAATTCTGGCGGCAGTTTTCAAGATCTTGAGGTGAGAAATGCGACAACCTAACTGAATCCGTTAACATACATGAACTTTCCACAGCTGAGTGAGATCTGGCACAATAAAAATGTGGGTATATACTCTACCAGCTACAAATTAAGCTAAATCTACAATTTTTTATCTTTCAGTTTTTCGTTGATGAAGAACCGAGAGTAATGTCCTCGGCCGAGTTCTATACCACGCCGGGTCAAAGGCAAGACTTAAAGTGTTTTATATGTATGCTAATTTATGCTGATCTTTTATGCTATTTTAGCAGCCCTTTAGAGACATCACAGACAGTGCTGTTTACAACGCCACTAGACGAGTTCACATTGCTGGACAAGCTTGACGTGAGCGGAGAGATCAAAGTGGGCAGCAGCGAAGAAGTAATCAGTTTGGGTCCTCAGCTGTTGCGAGTCATAGAGAACAGAAGCAACTGGGACATCATGATCTTTGTAGGGAACTACAAGTTCCGTTGCCATATGTTGGCCTTGCAAATGTATTCTCCGTACTTTCGACGCTTCAAATCGTGCCAAACCTACGCCATACGCCTGCCATCAAAGTGGGTAACAGCACAAGCGTTTAAGGTCATCTACGATTGGATTATGCAGAAGCAGTGCATCAAAATGATGTCATTTAGCAATCGCAGTATACTGGAAATCTACAGTGCTGCTCAGTTTCTGGGCATAACTGAACTAGTCAATGTCGTTTGCCATTCGTTTGATATGATGACAGATGAGGATGAGATCTACAGCCTGCTTCCCGACGTATTCCATTTGGGTATACCGACCTTCGAGCAACTATTCCTTTCGCGGATTAGTCGTTTCTTTCTGACCCTCGTCGCCTCGCAGGAATTCGTTGAGTTGAAGGCTCGGCATGTTAAGCAACTGCTTGCCAGCCAAAAAATAGGTGTCAATAGTGAAATTGAGGTAAACTTAAGACTCAGATTGTGGCCAACGTTGAGTACACAGTCATTCCCTTCCAGGTTGTCTATGCTGCCGTGCGCTGGCTTAACCATGAATGGCCACAGCGTCGCGTCCATGTGCCCGATATGATGAGCTCTGTTCGCTTCTCCCTGTTACCGCCCATGTTTCTGCGCTTCTTGCAGAAACCTCAAAAGACACGAGTGCTGCATGAGATCAGCAAGTGTCCGCTGGTCATCGAGGAGATCAACAAGGCCTTTGTGTAAGCCCATCACTTGCTTAGAAAACTTGCGCATTCTAACTGGTAATCTTTCTGCTCCCTCAGCTACACCTCCTCGACCCTACTCTACAAGGGTCCGCATGCTGTCCTGGAGTTCCAGCTGCCTCCTTTCGAGGTGCCCGAACATCGTAAATGGCTCTATGATCCCAAGTGTGCCCACCATCGTAACATCATGTGCGATATGCGACAGTTCTTCACCTACGCGCAGTTCCTGCAATATTTAGAGACACTGCACAACAGCGAGCCCGACCACTGGAAGACTTTGGAATATCTGGAGAAAGAGCAAAGCTGTACATGCTGATTGGTCAGTTACAGCCAGCTGGGTGTGCCACACACCACACAACCTACACGCCCACACACACATCCGATTGCCAAGTGTGGCGTAACACAAGTCAACTCATTCAGTTTTAGGAGTCATCGTTTTTTAATAAGACAACTGAATGTGACATGAGTTGACTTTTGTTTGCCTTGCGATTATGTGGCTGTAGCTTTATGTTGCTGTTGTCGAAGTTATTATGTCGTTCGTGTGTGTGTGTGTGTGTTTGGCAACGATATACGAGGTGAAGACTGAGCAAACACCTTCACTTTTGCAGCATAAGGAGGAACCAAAGCCAGTTGCTTTGTCACTAGAGAAACCCTTTAGCATGCTATGCACGGATTAAAGCTGCACGTACACTGAGAAAAAATGTGCACTATATATATAAATATTAATACCATGACTAGCTATATATTGCTTAGAAATAGAGGAATCACTGTGCTTTTAACTCTTGTTTCAATTTTGTTAAACACTAAATCGAACGTCATTCTAAGCAAACAAATCTTGTTGCTAATCTTGCTAGAATACTGAAGGTTGTGTGCCGATTACCATATGCAGAGAGAAAGAGAGAAGGAAGAAAGTAGAAGCTCCAAAGAAGCATTAAAAGATTTATGTACTTACTCGTCGCTGAGGGGATCTGTGCACCGTGCGTCGCAAGCGTTGCAATTGTCTGTAAAGAAAGTGGATAGAAGTAGAAGGAAGAAGGCTCATTAGCATTGCAATGCGAACAGTTGAGCTTTATATGGGCCCCGACCGACGGCCCGATCGTGGCCCCATAAAGCAGTTGACATAAATCACGAACGAGCCGACATTAATGCCGGACTAATCTATGCAAGTCTGCAGGCAAAGCAAAGCTCCTTTAATTAAAATGAAAATGCAGCGAAATGCGGCAACAGATTTTGGTTTCGTTCGTCTTGGCCGTGAGACAAAGAAAGCCAGAGAGAAAGAGTCAGAGAGAGGGCAGCGGGACAGCGGTTGTCCGACACTGAGATATGAGCAACATTATTCTCACGATTCTTGAGCCGCAGATGCAGCTAGAAATAAACTTTCGCCAGCAGCAGCAGCGGCAGCTCGCGCCAGGTTAGAGTTGAAACTCAAGCTGTGCCGGCACTGAAAATGAAGCCGAGACGAAGGCTGAGGCTGAGGCTGCTGCAGATGCTGATGCTGATGCTGGGATTAGGAGCGAGGCTGAAGCTCGCTTAGAATCTAAGCGTGGAGCGCGCAGTTGTGCCACTTTTGGCAAGTTGCCACGAACACGAATCAATTTTAGCATACACCAGCGGCAAGTGGGGCATGCGGGAGTGGCAGGAAAGAGTAAACATGCCCGCTGGTGTTTGCTATGGAGTCGCAGTCGGCACCCAGCACCGGGTCCAGGCTCATATTCAGGTTAATCGCCTGTTTGGCCAATTGTCATTCACGGCCAAGCTTGCGGAGCTGATTGATGTCTTGGCCTGGTCTGGCTCGGCTCGAATAGGGTTACATACTATGTATATATACTAGATATATCTTTATTGTACTTACGATTAAGTGCAGCACCGTGCAGAGAATTTGTGTGCTTGACGTCATTGTGGGAGCTGCAAAAAAGAACCAGAGAAGACATTAATAAAGAGAGATGTGAGACACAGATACGCAGTTTGTTAAGTGGGAGGTGATTAATACGAAATCAACAGAGAAGAACCGGTTTCGGGTTTGCAATATCGCTAGAGATCCGATTACTTTATGCTAAATCATACAAGGCAAAAATTTTAATGAAATTTTGATGTGTTGCCCAAGGCGAAACTTTCGAGAAACACACACACACACACACTGTGAGGCGGCCCTCGCAATTGGGTCAGCTCAAGAGTTTTGTGGAAGGGGCGCGCATGTTGCGTGCCAGCGAAATGGGTTGAAATCAGCATAAACTGAAGGAGGAAGCTTCCCAGGAAACATAACGGTTAAGGCGCTACAAAAGGTCCAACAACAACAGTAGCAGCAGCAACATCAGCAGCTTAACGAGCTTCCGTCAACAGATGAGGCGCGTTACAGCAGCATGCAACATGCAACATGACAAGCAGACACCAAAACGGGTCTTAAGCACATATCAATAACCAAATAGAGCACATGATAAGCACTTTTTTCCCCCTTCCCCTCTTTCCCCGTCTGTCAATCCGCCTCGCTTCCTGCATTTCAGTAGCCGCTCTGTGAGAACATGCAGCATTGAGAGCCTCGTCATGGCCAGGAAGAGCGCCGCGGGCTCGGGCACAGCTATTGCCAGATCATTATCGAGACCGCTGCGACCTGAAACAGCTTATATAGTTGGTCAACGCGCGATAAAAGCCGACAATGTTAGATACCCTGTAGACGAACAGAAGTCTAGAGAGGGGAAGTGAGAGATTGAAAGCAAGAGAAGCACAAGAGCACCACAAGAGATGACTCTACAAAGAATAACGTTAGGTTGGCATCTGTCACTACAGGGTACTCCTCAGTCGCACACTCTACTGCTACTCTGATGCATTGCTTCTTGTTGTTGTTATTGTTGTTGTTTACTGTTTGCCTGCCAACACATTTCATTCACAACTTATGATGTCACAAGAAGCGAACCAGATAGAAGTGCGGACAGATCGACGGAGAGACTGACTGACAGACTGCCTGACAGACCGACACTCACACATTTAAATGCAGTTACCACTTTATGATTGCCGTGTTGCTGCTGTTGCAGTTGCAGCTGCATCGTGGCGCTCTAATCTGTGTTGAGGATTTCGGTTATTATTGAAATTGTTCGCTTGGGTTTCTCAATGAAATTGGGTCAAGCGATATCTTGATAAATAGCTGACATTATGTGGCGTTCCCCGTAGAAAAGTGAATAACAAATGAATTATTGCTGCCACACGTTGCACTCACCTCACACTCAGTTCCAGCTGCTGCCAGACGCAGCTATAAACTGAGCGCCAGATCCGATGCAAATTGCCAACTTATCCAACAATGGCAATAGCAGCAGCAACAACAACAACTAGGCCGATCACAATTGAACCTCAGCCGAGAGCCGAGTCGCGCTTTTGCCAGTGCAATAAATTAGCTGAAATTAGCTGCATGACGTAAGTTCGTTTAGCGGCAAAGCGCAAAAATGTCGCCAACTGAGCCACACAAACAGTCAATTGAAATTCATTGTCCACTCGAC
The DNA here is from genome assembly GCA_018904595.1 of Zaprionus indianus. Taxonomy (NCBI): domain Eukaryota; kingdom Metazoa; phylum Arthropoda; class Insecta; order Diptera; family Drosophilidae; genus Zaprionus; species Zaprionus indianus. The sequence continues at coordinate 594,657 of JAEIHA010000709.1, read as the reverse complement.
TGTTGTATACCCTATAAGCCAGGAATTTTGTATGTACATAGAGTTAAGAATGTGACAAAATGCGGCACAACGATGTTAAAATATAAACAAATTAAATGCAATCCAGTACAGAAATATATACTAAAACAAACAAATTTAATTTCAAATGCATACAAATTATATATTGTATTTAATAATGCATCAAATCATACTTTCAATCAACTAATTCGCTTGATTATTAATACTTGAATGACTTTTTAAGTACAAGTTTATGGCAATTCTAAAGTTTTTATTATAAACGGTCACCCTTAGCCGCTCATTGCGAATTTCTTTATTTCAAAAATGCAATATCGATTACATTACAGCGTTGCCACACTGATATGAGTATTCATATTTAAAACAGGTCAACAGCTGATTGCAATTGGATGCATCTTAGTATCAGGATAAAGTGCGAACTACTTTTACTAGTAATGTTAATAAAATTTAAAAAGCAAAAAAAATATTTAATTCAAAAAAACGAAATATACAGCTAATGAACATAATGTACCTATTGTAACCTATAAACTTCAAGCTGCATTTAACATTTACAGCAATTATAACACCCCTTTGTAAACATACACCCCTTGGAAAGCGCAGCTCATGCAGGTAAATCAGGCAAAAACAACAACTAAAATTATAATAAAAAATGTTCGCGCATTGCGTTCGAACGGAAATTATGAATAATGAACTCTGATTGGCATCTGCTCTCGTTACCCAGTTTCGAGGTTTAGTTGAACAAAAACAACAACAACAACAACGAGTAAACACTCAGTGAAATGGGAGCAAACGACCTTCGACGAGTGCTGTCGATAAAACTGCAAATTGCACGAATTTCTCGCAGCATGAACCGAAGTGATGTCGCAGATTTATCTCCCTTTTTTTGGGACTTATAAAAGTTACTTACACTCGTAATTTATGCCGATCCATTTCGTGCAGAAGCTAATCGAATATATTATTAAAATACCTTATCTATGTTATATTATTAACTTTAGTTGTGCATGGCTTAGTTAACTAAATACAGATTTAAGGTAAATCCCAATTATTCTGTTTATGCTGAATTATTTCTTGCAGAAAATAATCGAATTTATTATTTAAATTGATATATTTATATATGATATTATTATTGTTCAAAATCTAACACAAGTTCAGCTTGGATTACTTAGCTATATTCATATATTGTATATATAATATAGCGATGCACTCATCTGTTCTTAATGCGCTGTTCTCATTGTGAAGTCATTCAATTGCTGATGATGATCGTCATCATTATCGTTGCGCTGTGCGCTCAACTGTAACGGATATTTATGCCATATGCGACTGTCAAGTGTCGAATTCGTTTGACACACATTCCGCAACACCAACAACAACAGCAGCAGCAGCAACAACAACAGCAACCTTAAAACTAAATAAACACGAGCAAAGAGCCTACAAATGGGCCGTGCAACTGAATAAATTAAGCGAGCACGAGAAAATACAAATGGAAAAACAAAAGCAAATACAATAAAAACAACAGCAACAAGAGCAACAAAAACAGACAAATAGATAAAGCGACGCGCAAACACACGTTTTATTTGTTTAAACAATTGCATTTTCATTTACGAGCACTCGGTTATGTGGCGACTAAATGACCTCGCGTGCGCCTCCATTAAAACAGCTCCACTCCCCTCCCTCACATAAACATAAACATATGCGAAAAAGTGTATTTTTTATGCTTTTTGAGTTGTTGTTTCTGCTTAATTTTAACGGCTTTCTGCTTGGGGAGCAACTGTTAAATTTGTTGTGTATTACTTTGCTGCGTAAGTGTGCGTGAAATGCGTGTAATGATCTCATGGATTAAAGACTTAGGACACAAACTTGCAGCAGCCAGTTCATTAGAATCGCCCCTCGAATCGCGGCCATGCAAATCCCCAAAGGCAATACGAAACTGTGTTAAACACACAAACACACACACACACAGACAGGCACACAGACATAGGCACACAATGAGATTGAGAGAGCGCGGCGAGCACAATGCGAGTTTGACCTATTTGAAATGGGCATCGACAGTAAAACCGAAGCGACTTTCTGACCAAAGCACCGAGAGATTCTAACAACTTTCGGTTGCGGTTAACACATAAAAATGAGAAATCTTTGGAGTTCATCTCTAGCTCGTTTCCTCTCTTTCTCTCTCGCTCTTTGGCCCTCATATTATGATCAATCAGTCTGAGGCTGCGTATGGCTAATTTCGCTGCAATTTCGCTGCCATAGAAAGTAAGTTGGCCACGACGAGGCGCGACTGGGCTGCAACTGTTGCCACTGCAGCATTGTGTTCTTAATTATGGTAATTAACGCCGAGGAAAAAGGTTAGGTCGATAAAGGCAGTGGCAATGGCGGGAAAGCGCATAATATATTTATTTCTTCTTTGGCTTCTTTACAACGCCCGTTTTGGGGTCAGACATGACGTTAATTCGTTTGCTTTGTCTTAGCTTTTACTTTTACCCACTGTGCGCGCGAGTGCTAATCAGAGAATCAAAGCCAATTGAAGTCTGTCCATAGATGAAACTTTCACCTGCTTAACTATGCAAAACCCCGGGGTATCGGGGTATCGTCGATGCGTCGATCAATCGGGATTAGAATATCAAAAGCGAACTGGAATCACGAATTGGAATCATGTATGTTTTGGGATTCCAACTGGTAGCACTGCGATGAGACTCTGTGATGGCAATTAGGTGTCGTTTGGCTGCCAGCTTGAGGTAACAATTTGTTGAACGATCTAGGGGAGGGGGCGGGGGGTAGAAGAGGAGTAGCGGGAGTAGGGGGCTGTGGTTCAAAAGTAAACGCAGTCAACGAATCGGAACGAAGCTTGTTGTTTTCGCTGTTTTTTTTTTTTACGGCTGCCTCAAGGTCACTGCAAGTGCCCACTCGACGCAGTCGCGTCTCGCAAATGAGCTAACAATGCTTCAATTTGCCTACAACAACAAAAACAAAAACAATAGAAACAACAGCAGCACTTGCAAATGGTTTTCCATTGCATTGTTGAGTTTTCCACACAATTTTCCAACATTTTCACATTGACCAACAGCTGTGGCACATTAACCGTTTTTAACTCTTTATGACGATTGACGCAATTGGCAATTAACAACAAAATGTGCTTTAGTTGTTGTTAATGGTACGCATTATAGTGATGACTTAGGACACAAACTAAGTTTGGGCAATGACTGGGGACACAAACTAAGTTTAGAAAATGACTTAGGACACAAACGTGGGCTAGGCAAAGGTTAACTAATGACTTAGAACACAAACTATATTTGTTAATGACCGAACATCAAAATGGGGAAAGATGAAGACGGAAAAATGGTTAGACATATGACAATATGACAGTAGGTTTTTGATTGAAAAAAGGCTACATTTCATAAATTTTGAACTGTAGTTTCTTAAGTTCCATCGATAATGTTGTTTTATATGTTGAAAAATGCCCCAAATGAAATTGATTCAAAGGTTTCCCTGGCCACTACTAAGAATACAAAGGCACTCTAAGCAGAGACTACAGAGAGAAACACAGTTCAATGGATGACATAGGCCACAATCTTAGGCCAGACAATAAGACTTAGGACACAAACTTCTTTTGGCAGCCAATGCGGTGCATTGCAACACGCAGCATGCAAGTGCGTGTCTGCATTTTGGACAGAGCCACTACTTTGTGCGTCTTGTTGCCAAAATTGGAAAGGCGTCGCTCACCAAGCTGTCCTTGTGCAATCCACCTAGATACCCTATACATCAGTTAAAAAGGGTATGCTGCACTGCTGTTTCATTTCAGAAATGCAATAAATCAATGCTAGCATCAATTGCACCTTACAGGGCATCAGCTAGTCGTGCAGACTGCCACATTCTGAGTGCGTTTTGCGTGCAAGTTGCCAATTGCGTCAGTTGGTTCGTCAGACAGTTGCCAAAGCCGCCCGCGTTTGGCTCAGTGCGTTAAATTGGAGCGCTGACAAGTTGCCACATCTTGCTTGACAGAGAGAGAGAGAGAGAGGAGAGGCGGAGGGGAGGGGTGACTGGGCTGTGTCTTGGGAAAAGCAACAAGCGCTGACAAAACGCGAGCGAGCTGCCCAAATGTGTTGCGTCTTTTATGATTTGCTTCATTGTTTTTGGCTGTTTTTTTTTTCGCCACGCGATTACGTAAAATTTCTACAAATTGTTTTCGGCTGCTGATTTGTCAAGATGTCCGAAAAAAGTTGGATATACAATATAAAACGAGCACCCACAGCTGGGACGGCGGGCCCTGAGGCTCGCAGCTTATTTCCAGCTAGTTTTTAACGCCTAATTTTTCTCTCTCCTCTTTCTCTTTGGCTTAGCCGAAACACGCAACAAATTCGCAATGAACGTGACTGAAGCTCAGCCCCGTTTCGCCGATCGCCGCAGGTCTTGAATATGTTTCGATTTTTATCAGCCCCAGCAACAACAACAGCAACAACAACAACAATTTACAGTTAATTTCGCTATGTTGCTTTTTTGGCTTTGGCTTTGGCTTGGCGCCCATTGTCTGTGTCTGTGTCTGCTAGGGGTCAGGGCGGAGTGGGGAGCTAAAGCAGGCGGGTAAAACTCGTTTTGCCAATCGGCAAACAGTTCCGTTTTCTGCTGCTTCGAACGCTGCTGGCTTGTTGCTGTTGCTATTGCTGTCTTCGCTGTTGTTGTTGCGCCTAGAAGTACTTAAATTCGAGGCCCCAAGCGACATTGGCTACCGCTTCAAGTCTGGCTATAAAGCGGCTACACAGTTAGTTGATTTGGTAATTGGAAACCGAAGCACAACATAAAAGTTCAGAAAATATTTCCAAAAGAAACAGCTAATTAAGATAAACAATGAGGAAGTCCCTGAAGTTCATAAATACTTAAAGAAAAGAAAATATTAGCAAACGATTCTTGAAGAGTTAGAGAAATAGTTATAATAATTTTTATAGAAGCATTTGTATAGGAAAGTTTTGATATCACATTTTCTTTTAAAGATTCCCTTTACACATTATATAAACTCTCGTTTTACTCTACATTTTACAGGGTATACGGCAACTGCAAACGTAGCCAGGCAAATTTCAGCGTTGCGGTTCAAAAGTCATGACTTCGGCCAACATGCACCAGTTGTGTTTTCAGCTGTTTTTTAGCTTTTTTTTTTGCTCCAGTCAGCCACACCCACGCCCCACGTTTTGGCTGCGATTTGAAAGTGTTTTGCCCGCGATTGTACAACTTGTGCAGCCAGACTAACCCACGCAGCTCGAGCACGATGTGGAGGTAAAAGCCTCCTGCACTTAAGTTGGTCTGCATTTGGCCAGAATCTAGCCAGACTACTTTTCATTTAAAACAAACAAACGAACGGGCAAACAGACACACACACACACAGCGAACATTTTGTCCGACTTGGCTTAATTCGCAGCGACTGCAATGGGGTGACTCATGTGAGCTGAGATCGGACACGCCTTTTAATGAATAAACCGAATAAAACTGCAGAAATTCCCATTTGCATAATTAGAGACTGTCGCCGAGGGGAGCGGGGTCGGGGGCAACACATGAGTAATGCGTGTGCGCGAAACAGCGGAGTGGCAAGTTTGTTGCCTAAGTCTTTATCGACTGCGAGTGCCGTTAGCTGCTTGTTAGCCAAGCCAACTGTAAATCGATTTTGCTGCCAAAAAAAAAACAAAAGAAAAGAAGAAGAAGAGTGTGGCTACAACATTGTAAGTTCTGTGATCGGTTGAATGAACTTTCTTCTCTCCTCCTCACTCTCTTTCTGCGCATTTTGCGTGCTTTTCTCTCTCTCCCCTCTCTCTCTCTCTTTCTCTCTCTCTCTCTCTCTCTCTGTTCTCTTCGCTCTGGCAGCGATTATAAATCAATTATGGCCTCAGCTTCGCAGTTCGTGAACCTTTGCAATTTAAGATCAAAAACGGTGCGTCATCTATGGAAATGAAGCGCGCTGAGTTTTCCCATCGATCTGGCAGATGATGCCACACAATGATGTTGCAAGCGCAATTCACTTTTCAAGTGAGAAACAGAAAAAAAAAACAGAGCAAGCAGCAGCGATATAATAAACTCTAAAAACACTAACACACACAAACACACTCGAAATTGTTTCTCGACGCATTCCGCTTTTGCCTCAAGGTCATCCGCGCCGTCGTTGTTGTTGCCGCTGTTGTTATATAAACGAGTTAAGTTCATTATGGCCAAGAAGTGGCGTATAAGTGTAGCCAAACAGGTCTCGCCTCTTTGCCTTTTAATTATTGAAATTTTCGACTGTGTTGGCGTCATAATTCCCCCTCACTCTCCCCCTCTTCTTATTCTACTACTGCCCACACGGTAACCGATCTTCGAAACGGGTGTCTTTTTTTGATTTCTGGTTCTATTGCCCACAATTATTCACAACAACAACAAAAAGGTGTTGCAGTTGGAAAATATTTTGATGGTTAACAACCGCAAATTAACCAATTAGAAGGCGATGCATCACAACTCGGGATACATACGTATCGTTCATTCAAGTGCCCCAAAACTCCCGGCTGATGATGCAAGTAGCCCGTCTTCCTCTCCCTCTATCCACCTTCTCCCCTTGTTGGCTCTTCTCGAATGTCTATCAATCAAATTTTCTAATTGCTTCTTTAGACGCCAACACACAAAAGCCTAGAGAACAACAACAACAACAGCAGCGGCGGCAGCAACAACAATGGCAACAACACCACCTCAACAATAACAACAACAATCGGAACGCCAAGTCATAATTATGGTTAAGGCCTTTCCGCCAAGTGCTAAAAGTTAGACAAGCTTTTTGTTGTATGTTCCATTGCAGCCAATAGCGACTCCATATACGACCCCGATGCGAGAGATGATTAATATTATTTCCAGACAAGCAACACACACAGTAACATTTCCAATTAGCAACTGATGCCAGTACTTAGCATCATGTGGGCGAGGCCCGCATATGAATTTCATTCTCTAAGCTGCTTGAGAGGGCGGGCAAGCCATTCTTAAAGCTGTGTGCTTAAAGCTCTGCAGGCACACTCTTTCCTTTTCTCTTTTTCTCAATATATCTTTTGTATAATTAATTGAATATTCATTAAATAGATATAGCTCTTTTGTGTGCCTTTGTAGTACAAAATGTGTTTTCACCTAATTTAAAACTAAGTAAACGGTCACCCTGTTGTGTTGCAATCCTTTTGTCTTTATTTCGATCATTTCTTTTTTATTGGCGTATCGATTACATTGCAGCGTTGCCACATTGCTATGCATTGTTTTGATTTTTTGTGGCCTAAGTAAGTGACCGGCTTATTGCAACATTATTCGAGTTTTTTTAATGTGTTGATAACTTCTTTTTATTGAATATGTATTATAAAATATAAAGCTGTACGCTGTTTGCTGAGAATTTGGAAACTTCTCAATAGAAAAGGCTAAAAATATAACCTAATTTCAGTGTAAATCAGTTTGTTTTGAAAATGTCTCACTGTTGACTTAATATTCACTCTATATACACATGCTTAAACAAATATATATATATTTGCATATGTGCTATTGTATTGGAACCTTGCTTAAATCTTTTCTCATTGCAACCAACAAAGCCGCGCAACTGTCTCTCGTTCTAACACATCAGTTCTAATGGGCACTTCCCCCGAGCTGCCTCTGCCTCGGTTTACTGCCACTGTGCGTTTTCCTGTGCGTTTCCCACCGCTTGCCGCTGACACATTAAAATTGAAAGAAATTAAACATGCCGCACATGCAACAGGCAGCACAAAGCGGATGTCCGTGACGAGGCTATAGTGGTCATGCCTATATAATATATGGCCTAAGCGCACATAAGTCATGTCTCTGTACAGCACAGTGGGCACTTGTGGCATGCCACGCAGCTGCGTCATGCAAGCTAATAAGGCCGCCGTCGCTTGCCGATGCATTGTCGCATCTCCATATTTGTGAGATCAGCAGCAGATGATGACGATGACAGGATGATGTAACTGCGAACTTGGCAGCATGCGACAACCAATTTCGGACAAACCGAACCGGGGGATCTAACCTTGAGAAACAGGTTCAACGCACATCGCACCGAGATCGGAAACTCGCGGACAGGAAAACGCAAGAAAAAAAAAAAAAAAAAAAAAAGCTAAAAACAAAAACGAAAACCCGCGAGTTGAGTAAAATTCATTACGCTCGCGATTTGCGCATATATGTACGAACAAAATTTCTTGATATATTTCGAACGAGTCGCGGCGAACCGGTTCCGTGGACCGCCGCCTCGGACGATTTATGAAGTCATCTTTTGTGGCGTTTTGGCTTAGCTTGCAATTTTGCCAAGTGATGGCGACGGCGGCACATCAAAAATCCCATTTCCAGCGCCATATTGAAAGGGGTACGCAAAGTAAATGAAGTCTATTTCATCCGAAGAAGACAACAACAAAAACAGCAACAAAAACAGCAGCGAACGAACCGAACTCACCTCAGGAAAGCGACCGTTGTCCCGATTTTTGCGTAATCCAATTAGTTATGTGGCTTTGTTTTATAAGTGTTATACAAGTATAACAGATTTTGTTTTGATGTGGACAGTGTGTGTCGAAATATTTGTATATATTTAACAATTTATCATTCACATTCGTTCACATTCATTCACTTTATTCGTTTATTTCTTTGTGTGTATTTTGCTTTTGCATTTTTCTCGCCTTTTCTAGCCAAATTTGCATTAATTTAATTTAGCCAACTTCCTCTTTGACGTTTTACATATGTATTCCGGCATGGAGTGGGGGAAGTGCAGCTTAACTGTTGGGCAAAAACAAAGAAAAAGGCGATAAACAATGCCGCCAGACTGGAAAACTCAAGCGAAGCGAAAGAAAAACTAAAATAAAGCTACAAACTCAAGAGAGCACGATGAGCGTCTCTAAGAGCGGCGCAAAGAGAAGCCGCCACTGATATCGCTTTTGGCAGGAGTTTGTTTGGCTATAGCTTAATTCCTCAACTTTGGTCGGGGGAAAAAGGCTAAACACTAAATGACTTAGGCAACGAACTTGCGGTCACACAATTTTCACAATCACAAATCACAATCGCATCCCCCCCGCCCCCGAAAAACGAAACGAAAACAAAAACATTATTCGTGATGAACCCACGAAATTGTCCGTTAGTTAAGCCGCTCTGGCCAAGGGCAACAACAATCAAAACTGAAGTGAATAACGTGAATAAAGGCGAATAAAGTCGAATAAGCGACAAACATCTCAACAATTTCTTTTGTAGCAGCGCGTCAAATGCGTTTGCACGTTCGCCCGCCCCCCAAGTCCAATCCAATTAGAGCCATTTCATGCTACGATATCCGTGCTATATAGACATGCTATATAGCTATAGAGTAGGGGCACTACAAACTTCTAACACGTACATGCTTGTTTCTCATCTGTGATCCCCGACGACGACGACGACGACGATCAGTTGGAACAACTTGGAACAGCAAAACGCGCGCGACGGTGCTTGTCTCTCTCTTGTGTGTGTGTGCGCGAGCGAACTTGTGTGTGCGTGTGTGTGTGTTTGTGTACGATTGTGTACGGGCGCGAACGTGTTGCGCGCTTTGGATGTGTCTCGCACACCGATCTGGCCAAGACTGACTGCCGCAGCGACTTGAGTGCGGCCCAAACAAGCAACCGGTCTAAAGTCGACGCGCTCGTCGTCTCGGAGTCTTTCGGAGTCGACGTCGTCGGAGTTATTGGCGAGACGCTCTTGTTGGCGCCGCGCTCTTCAGCTGAGCAAGTACAAGTATAAGTGAGTGTATAATGGGAGTGTGCGTGTATGTGTGTGTGGCAGATTTTCAGCAACTTGCGGCAACTGAAGGTGGCCCACACCGGTTGCACTTGAGCCCTGCGCCACGCTCGACTGACGCTCTTTTCTCACCTACAGTCGAGAGATTCTTCGCTGCTGCTTCTCCGACTTCCAGCTTCGAGCCGGTCAACATGCACGTACATATTCCCCGTATTCCCCAAACCCTTCTGTCGGATCCCGTCATGCCTGGGCAACGCCACTAACTAAGCACGCTTCCATTCCGAATCTCTGGCCAAGTTCTACACACACAAATCTTAAGTGATGTGTGGGCCGTCAACTGGAATGCCTTGATGACGCCATATACGAGAGATCGCCAGAGATCGCACAATGTGCGCTGTGGGCTCTGTCACTATGCTAACCATGTAGCGTGTTTGTTTGCCTGGAAATAAATGAATCTCGCAAGTTGCATTTACATTTTACCTCGCTGCTCAGGTAGAAGGAATACAAAGAACCTCTTGTAGCCTTGACTGGGGTCTCTCTCTCTCTCTGTCGCTGTTGTTGACGTTTCCTATTAACTTGCGCATCTCTATTTATGTTTTTAGTTATATCAATATTTATGATTATCATGCGTGTTCTCTTGTCAAGGGACGTGCGGGAATGCACAAGGCAAAGACGTGAGCACATCTCAGGCGACTGATTTCTGTACATGACTAAGGGAGCTGCAGTTCTCGGGACACGTTTCCATGAAAATCATCTTTAAGCTGATTAAATATTGGCAACAATGAATTAGTATCATAATTGAAAAATGTGTTTCTAAGTGTTTCTATTCCTAAGATGTGCCCATTTTCTCAAAAATCATTAATCTCGCTTATATTTCCAACAGTTTGGCAATTTTTACGCGCTGTAAATCACTCACCCCGCAACATGTCTGGCACTTAAATATTCTCGATGCCGAATCAGTGATTCAGAGACTGTATCTCAAGTGAATTACATCACAGAGAACTGCCAAAAGTGTCTCGAGATTTGCATAGATATTAAGAGATTGAGCAACCCACGCTGAGTACATTTTTGGCAACTCAGACACAGAGCGAGAGAAAGAGATAGGTAGATAGATCTAGAGGAGGCCCACGCAGTGTGTCAAGTCAATGGACAAGTTCACAAGACAAAGCTGACAAGTTCATAAATCTACAAGTCGATGGCCTTAGCAACAGCAACAACAAGAACACGAAGAGCCAAGGGATACAAGAGGGAAAACAACCCCAAGGCAGCACGTACGATATGGGTGGGAGGTAGGTATATCCCTTTGAGGAACTACTAGCCAAGGTAGCCAAGGGTAACTGAACTCTCCGACATATTTATTTACTTGTCGGCATTGAGTTTTAATTCAAATATACCCACAATCCAACTGCAAGCTGAGTTGAGCTTGCCGTTGAGACAATTCAAATTTGTTTAAAAATTCATCGTTTGTAAATGGTTTATTAGATTGGAATTGAAATTACCGTACAACGAACCAGTTTTCTTCTAATACCAATACAAATTCCCACACCGAGGGGAACAACATGACCGAGATTTTGTCGCGCGAAAAGGAACTTTTCAAAATGAATCAGGAGCTTAATCAAATGAGTTTGAGTCCCACCCAGCATGATGGTAATCGTTTGGGCCAAAGCGTGACGCAATCACGCTACAGCACCTACCTGAAACAGAAGGGACCCAGTACGTTGTTGAGGAAGAAGCATGCCGTCGATACGACATCGGTCAAGGCGTGCATGGGACGCGGTGGCCTAAGGTCACGTGGTATCTGCAAGTCACCGCCCAAGAGTCCACCCACATCGCCGTTCAGTCAGTCCCTGGCATCACCACGTCCTGGCAAGGGCGGCATGACGCTACTGTCGCAATCGGCCAAAGGTACCAAGCCATTGGCAACGGATCGGCGACACTGGGGCGGCGATGCCGACTTAAAATCGATCAACAAAGTGCATGGCAAGCAACCGCCTGGACGCACCGATAACGGCATCCATCACAGAACCTCCCACAAGACAGGCACGTTTGTGAAGTATCACAATCCGAATTTCAAGCAGAGTCCCTCGTTGGACATGTTGCTGCAGCAGGAAGCCGACCATGAGGCGACGCAGCAGAAGCAACATCAGCAGAAACAGCAACAGCAGCAGCAACAGTCACAGCAGCAACAGTCACAGCAGCATCAGCAACATGTGAGTGATGTGGAGCCAACACGGCCAAGCACGACCTTGGTAAACGGACAGTCCAAAAAGCAGTTGACACAGGAGAATTTCATAAGGTACGACTTCATTAAAATATGTATCGAACATTATAATATCTTTTCTTTGTATTCCACAGATTCTTGAAAGCAAAAGTGGCCATTTTGGAGGAGGATCATGCGCAGATCTCCCAAGACATGGCAGCGCAGCGCGAAAGACTGGAGGCTTCAATGGAAGCACTGCGCAAGACAGAAACCCAGCGAGATCAGGCGGTCAGCTCGAACAGCAGGCTCACAGAGCAACTGGAGAGACTGGAACAGCAGGTTGAGGAAGCTAATCATCGACAAAAGGATTACCAACAGGAGCATACGAATCAACAGCGCGAGCTGGATCAACTCAAGCGTGAAATGAAGTTGGTTAAGCAGATGAACATCAATTTGGAGAGTCGCTTGGCGCGCGCCAATGAAGAGGCCGAGGTAAATCGTAAGCAGTGGGAGCAGCACAATGTCGATCAACGGGAAGAACAGGATAGTTTTCGCAAGGAGATCAAGGTGCGAGAGAATCGCATCAAGGCATTGAAGAAGCAGCGGGCTGACCTTCTCAATGCCTACAAGAAGCAACTCTTTATGATCGACAATCTGAAACGACAGAATTGTTGTGTAGAGCAGGCAGTGGCCATTGGCTTTGGCGAGAAGGAGTTCAATAAGGTGCTCGAGTGGAACAGCAATATCTAGGAACCGCAATGTCCAGGATTAAATTATTATTTTTTTTTTATTTTTGATTATGTGAATGTACAAATTAAATTCTTCGCCCGCCACTCAGCCAACTCCCTCAAGCAATTTCATTTTCAATTACAATCTAAGTAATTCAATAAAGCACGGGACAAGGGTTGCGCCCTGTGTCCTGTCCTGTGCACGGTGTGTGGTATAAAAGCGCCTGTTGCTGCCACCAGAAGTCACAGAACAGTTCCACACTTCGAACGCACAACATCAGCAGCTTCCCTTCACTCGCACACACTGTCCACGAGCAATAAAGACTGCAGCATGGCCGCTCTAAGATGCACAATCACTCTTCTCCTGGTCACCATCATTGTGGCTGCCATTCTGTTGCGCAGCAGCGAGGCAGCCTACCGGAAGCCGCCTTTCAATGGCAGCATCTTTGGCAAGCGCAATGGCCTGGGTAAGTGAGAATCCTGTCGAGCATTAGCTACCAGATGACTACGTCTCGTTCTCTCTCTGTCTTTCTCATTGCTTAGACTATGACAACGCCAAGGCAATGAGCGCCGTTTGTGAGGTGGCCGTGGAGGCGTGTCAAGGCTGGTTTCCACAGAACGACAGCAAATAGGAGCACGCCCTGAGAATGCAGATTTTGGGACTGATCTTAAGCATACGCCAAGTCATGAAGCACTCTAACACTAATCCATCTACCTATCCTAGTTTTGGTTGCTGCAACTGCCCGAGCACCACCAGCGCGTTTAACTGAACTGAAAGACGTTACTAAGATATCGAAAAAGCATGTATAAAATGTATTAGTTAAGTCGTCCATACACATACATATACATATATATATATATATACATATGCATATACTTAAAACCTTGCACAATACATACTCAATAAACTAAAGAGCAATGCACTTTATCCTGATTTTTCATTTTAGTGTTCTATAGGTAAAAATACCCTGCATCACGCGCACTCTTGAGATACATTTATCGGTTTACAATTAGTTAGGGAATACAGTTTAAATATGGTGCAAGCAAACACTACGCCAATACAATTTCCATATTTCATATCTTACTAACTACAATAAAATAAAATATATCTGTAGTGTATCCGGAGTCAACGGCGTCGACGCTGCCGCAACTCGTTTATATGCTTCCGCAGGTATGTCATGTAATCCACCATGGACGAGGTGAGTGCCTATAAATGAACAGAAATACATTCATTAATAATGCAACATAATTTCTTTTTCCTCTCATTTTACTCACTGCATCCAGCACATAGCGCGGTATATAGCCTTTCAGATCCAAACAGAGCACCCACTCTAGTATACAGCTATCCGACTTGCCAATGATCTCTCGAAATGCAAATCCGGATACAATATTTTCGCCTCTGTGGAATGGAAAAGTAAGGTGAGATTGTGTGCGTTATATTGGTTAATGCTTTTGCTCACCTTGTATATTTTGTTGTGACTGGAACAGCAGGATATTCCACACTAATTGCCGAGCTTAGCCATACTTTGTTCTTGGTTTTACCCACCATCGAGTCGGGCAGTGTTAGTGTATCTTTCACTGTGATCTGTGCTTGATCCACTTCTTCTTTCGCATCCACGAACTCATCATCCAGCGGCGGTGGTTCAACATTAAAGTTTAAGGCAGCACCTAAACTCTTGGCGCCAAGACTTTTGCTCAACGTATCGTAGGGAGTTGTTGGCGCTGTCGCCGCTCCTGTTGCGCTCGTTTCTACTTGCTGCTGCAACGAGCTACGGCCGAAGAGCTTGGTACGATAGCTGCCAACACTGCCGGGTTGTGGTGTCGTCTCCGATTCGTTATCCGACAACGTTGTGACGCTGCCTCCGCACGAACGATTAAGTGAGTTGTCGTCCTCATCGTCGGAGCTCAGCTTGGCAGCATCGTCGTCGTCGCAGATTTTTCCATTATTAAACAAACGACACGAACGCAGATTGACAAAGTCGCGACTTTTCACCATGCCGCCACCGCCGCCGATCGACACTTGATAAGTAATGTCCGTATATGAGTTGATTTTCTATAACAGAAATTACAATTTTAATAATATAATCTTTTAATATTATGCCTTGACTTACGCGAACTATCTTTGACTCCAACAGCGCGGGGTTCCACTTGGGCACATCCTCGATGCGATAGAAAAGTTCCTCCATGAGTGCCTTAGCCGGATACTTCAGTCTCGCCGTCAGTTTGTATATTTTTCCAATTTTATCACGCTGTGTGCTGTGAATGGTGTCACCCTTGGGCGTAACCTTCTCCACCTTCCAATCGGTAGACTCAATTAGCTCATATGCCTTGCACAGGCAATCCAAGCCCATTTGATTGTATTGCGCGTCCTGCAAAGGAGAAAACAAAGTTGAGAATCAGTATATACACTCAAGTTTGGCATTTTGAACTACCGTCAACATTATAATAGTCTGCTTGATATCTGGACATCATCTTTTATAGATGTTTCAATTGTACAATTGTTTTATTCAAGAGTACTCTTTAGTATGCGCATTCATTTACCTGTTCATCTTCTTCATCCGAGTGATGCTCTGTGTCCAAGGGCGAGTAGAAGTTTGTGACGCTTTGGGAATTACGTTCAGGTTGGCTCAAGATCGTTGGATGTGCCAATCGATCGCTTGTTGTACGATCGTTTGGATTGGCAGCTGCGCGATAGAAAGAGAAAATATTTAAATAAATAAATATATAGATTGTATGACAATTCGAATCTTACAGGTAAAATAACGTCGCGCATGCTGCTCTTGTGGTATAACCCGACAGTCCAGGAACCAAGCCTCGCCCCAGGCCAGAATGAATGAAGTTATAATGAGTATAACCTCGAATACTTGCTGTTTAGAGTGCACCCACTACGAAAAAGGAGTTAATTTTAGTGGCTTTAACTGTGGATTCAATATGTCTTAACTTACATCGTAGAAAAAAACTTTGGAGATGAGAAATACACATGACGCGCTGGTAGACAGCTGTAATAACAAATGTGTCGTTGGTTAATACAGTATTAAAGTGAATAATCAATCGGGAAATGCTACAATCACTTACCGCTATAATGGACCAATGATTTATGTATAGCATGGCATAGAAGAAAATTAAAACTACGAAACGGCAGAGAGCGGTGGCAACCACATCGAAAAGAGATGTGTAAATTGTATATTGTATAACTTGTTTCTGAAAAGCCTGGAATATATTGTCGCCTCCGATCTGCAAAAAACGTAGGGTATTAGCAGACAGTCCTTATTATAGCGAGAGACAGAAATATATACATACCACAATGCAAATTAACCAGAGCAGCGAAACAAACACCAAGTCGAATGTGACAAAAAGGCAAAAGAAGCGACGCACCACCGACATTCGTCCATCCTGCATATACCCGCCTAGGAATTCCTCAGTGAACAGATTTATGGAATGCGGTCGCGCTGTGTGAATTGACATTGATAATTATATTAATTAAATATAAGGGTGTCATTTATAAAGCACTTGAACTTGAAAAGAGAGTAAGAGTGAGGCCGGGAGAGAGGGAGAGGCTGGACAAAAGAGGAGTGAGGGAGGAAACTTACACATATCGTAGGGCATGTGGTATGGGTTGCCATGCCGAGCATTCGTTATGAGGAGCTGGGCGGCGCTGCGTACGTCATCTGAATCATTCTGGGACATGGTTGATTTCGACTTTCACCAGCTTAAGCAGTTAGCTCATTTTATTTATATGTCTAATCACCTAAAAAACATAAAACAATTAACAATTGTTTGTTAATGTCAACAATATTGGTTATCAGTAAACAAAGCCAATACCATAAACCCAACTGTCGTCGATAAGAGCGCCAAAAAGCAAAACCAATGAATGACTAATCGCAATGCGTGTGCAGTGTTTCCTCGCAATTTCTCTAGGTTTGTTGCTGATAAGGCATTTAAATCGTATTCACCCAAATTCATACATAAATTAATATAGTAGGATTACTTTTTATTACATTATCACCTCGACTTGACCCAATTAAATGCCACACTTCACATACTTCAGGATCTTACGTCGTGTTATAGTCTGCTGATAAGCAATTTTTATTTATATATGTATTCATTGCTCTTCATTACCCTTTGTTTTGTTTTTCTTGATCAAACACATTCAGTCAGTGAAGTTCACACCCGCACACACAATCAAAACAAAGCGCAGTTTTTACACACGTATATTTACCTTGGTAAATCAATGCACTTTTACTTATTGTTAAATCTAAATTATATTAGTAATATAATTACTATTCTTATTATTGCAATTGGAAACTATTAGTTGCTGCAACGGGATTAGACGGAAGCAAATTTTGCTGAGAATGCATAAACAGCTGTTCAATGTGACCGTGCATTGACCAATGTAAAAATACCAAAAAGAAATACTGCACTGGGCATTAATACTACTTTCAAAAAATCAAAACGTTTATTTTGCTACTTTAACTAATTGCTTAAATGTATTGAAATTATTTTGATATCATCGTACGGTTTGTCTGTTTTGGGATTTGCCTTCGAGTTACAGATATTTAGGACAACCTCCATGCCTCGAAACACCCGACCGAATACAGTGTGCTTGTTATCCAGCCATGGCTAAAAGGAAATGTTATTAATAAAACCTAGACGAAAATAAAATAAATTGTTTCTTACCGTTGGTAAAACAGTTATAAAAAACTGACTTCCATTCGTATTTGGTCCCGCATTCGCCATGCTCACAGTATAAGGTCGATCATGCTTTAGACTTGGTACAAATTCATCTTTAAAGTCGCTGCCCCATATGGACTTTCCACCCGTACCGGTGCCAGTTGGGTCACCCGTCTGCACCATAAATCCCTTGATGACGCGATGGAAAATATGTCCATTGTAGTAACTATAGTAAATAAAAGTTGTCTATGACTTTCAATACGATAAAAGTTCTTGTAACAATTTACCCATTCTTTGCATGCACGCAAAAGTTCTCCACAGTCTTCGGAACTTCCTTGAAGAATAGTTTTATATGAATATCACCCTTGGTAGTATGAAGAACAACATTCTCGTAGATACGTTGAATAACTATAAATGAGTGAATAATTTATGATAATTATAGAAGATAGGAATACAAAATTATAAATAAAATAACCTTCATCTTTACAGTGTTAGCGTGTTAAAGAAAATACACAAGGTTAGTAATAATTAACGGTTAGCAACAGGAGCTGGAAGTAAATACCTTGAGACTCAGGCACGGCAATAATATCTTCTTTCGATGGCTTTTCATTGAAAATGTCACGATCAACGTCTTGCAGATCCGATGGCAGACGCCTGCTATATAGGTAAAATCGGTTTTTCCTGTAAATGGAAAAGTTATATATATGTACAATTACTTTAAATAAAGGTCTGATTAACTTACTTGTAGGCTGTGCAAAATGCTGTGGGATCATTAAGTAGATTTTGCAACGCAGGATTCTCGCTGGCCTCCTGCTCCAACGTTATAGCGGCCTTTTGTCGCTTGATTCTGCCTTGGAAAAGTGCCACTTGCAAAGGACGAATATTATCAGTTTTACCAAGAATCGTTACACAACGATTAGTGACCACATTGATAACTTTGATACCCAACATTGTGGGATATAGTAGAAAGTTTCCTGTGCTGTCGAACAGAATGTTAAGCGTAGCATTTTGTGCAGTCTTTTCCAAGTCTCGTTCGGCCGCCATTCTACAATAATTGTTGTTAAGTAATTGATCTTCATAATTATCTATTGATAATATTACCTTCTACCGAATTCCATGTTTGGCAATGCATGTGGCGTCTGCTGCATCTGCGTGTACGTGGTAAGTGCTTCATCAAAGACTCGTATCATTTTTCCAGTATTAAATTGAAATACGCGCACTTTCCGATCAGTTGAAATGGCCGCAAATCGTTTTCCATCCGGAGTTGCTGCCAGACCAGTTACTAAGGTTTTATTTTTAGCAAACTCAAATAGGCCTGGTAATAATATAGTGATAAAAAGATTAATATAGGATAATTAAGATTATAATTTATATTTACTTGTGTCCAATTTCGATTCAAAGTTGACTAAGCGTTGTGGAAACTTATAATCGTATTTCGAATTTTGCCAGTACTCCAATATTCCATTACGATCTACAGAAATAACCGTTTCCATTGCCTGATTAAAGCACATAGCCACAACTGGTGCCAAGTGCAGTTTATCCAACGTGTAAAGGACGTCACCACCGCTTTGACCATCATAAATGTGTATGCTATTACTCTCCGAGTCAGTTCTAAGGATGATCAACGAGATAAGCAATGACATAAAGAAGGATTAGCTAAATTACTTACATGGCCAGTCCCTGCATAGCATCTGCCGGCGAGTTAATCCATTCACTACAAAGCGGCGTGTAGCCCAAGCGTATTATATTGATCATATCAAAGTTGACCACATCGAATACTTTCGCCGTTTGATCGGCTGCCGCCGAGCAGAGCAAGGTGCCGCTACTGTTTGTTGACAGCGATTTAACGGGCACCAAGTGACTCCGAAAATGCTTCACAAACTCAATGCCCAGATCCATTTTCTTCCAGAACTTGATGTGGCCATCTATGCTGGCGGTCACCACGAATTCCGTTTTCGTACTCACCAAATGTGTGATGACGTCGCGATGCATGTAACTACGCTCGTAGCTCTCGGCATTTGGCAGATTCTCCAAATAGATTTGTTCATAGGGCAGAACTGAGTGTAAATGTGAAATTGGTTATTGTTTTTTTTTTGTGAATAAATGTCATTATAGTTTATTTATTTACCTTTCTTTTTCTTAGCCGGCACAGCCGCGCTTTGCTCTGAGGGAAGCGGACCAATCCAGCCGTCATTTTCACCCTCCTCCTCTGCTTCTACGCGCTGTGCATCTGTAGCTACTTCAGGTTCTGTTTCATCACTTGGTGCAGAGCGTTTCAAGTCCACTTTATCATTTTCTTCACTCATTTTCCGCAAATAATATTTTTATAAACAAACCCAAAACAAAGCGTGCAAAACTATCACAGTCGAAATTCGATAAATGCAATATTGCAATATATCGATTGCGAAACTTGAAGAACAGCTGTCCGTCTTCGCTGCGAATGACAATTTGCGCAATTTGTCGCAATTCACACAAATTGAAAACATAACAAGCCACAGATTTAAACAACCTCAAAAAATCTGTATATATACAGAATTGTAAATAAAGTATGCAAAAGACCAGCGAAGAAGATAAGTCGCAAAGCAGCCAGATTGCGTCCAAACCACGAAAGGATGCAGACGATGCTGGTCGCGGCGGCAGCAGTGGCACCAGTGGCGGTAGCGCCAATCGCATCATTGTAAATGCAGCGCTCGGAGTGACAGAGACACGCATACGAATCAATAAATGGCGCGTACGCGAAGGACAAAATGTTTCTGTGGCACAAATTCTGTTCTTATACCAGCAGCTTGGCGAGGATGATAAGCCTGTAAAGCAGAACGATTCCTTGGTACAAAAATATAAGTCAAATCGAGCTGGTGTGGTTAAAAAGCGGCTCCGCAAGGAAGGTGAAATTGTGATAAAAGGGTGAGTTTTTCTTCCTCTTCTTCGGTTTTGTGTAGGAGGTGGGCGGGCGGTCGGTGGGTGGAATGCAATTATGCACGTCAAAGCGAGCGTATACATAAAATGTAAGCTTTTGTTTTCTTATTATGCTCTCTCTATCTCTCTCTCGCCCCCCCTCACTTCTCTTCCCATGCAAAGAGATGCGCTTTTGGAGCTATCCGAATGCATACACACCACTGTCATCAAGGACATGTGCGCAGATTGCGGCGCAGATTTGCGCCAGAACGATAATGTAAGTGTAATAAGTAAACGAAGTCGTAAAGTTGAGTACTGTATTGTATTATTTATTTTATTATTCAATAGGGTCAAACATCTGAGGCGTCGGTTCCCATGGTGCATACAATGCCGGACCTAAAGGTTACCCAGAAACTTGCTCAAAAGTTAGGTCACGATGACACTCGCCGCCTGCTCGCCGATCGTAAACTGGTGCTGTTGGTGGATCTCGATCAGACAGTTATACATACAACGAATGATTCGGTTCCCGATAATATCAAAGGCATCTATCATTTTCAACTGTACGGCCCACAATCACCCTGGTATCATACGCGTCTGCGTCCAGGAACCGCCAAATTCTTGGAGAACATGTCACAGCTTTACGAGCTACATATTTGCACCTTTGGGGCTCGCAATTATGCACATATGATTGCCCAACTACTGGATCCGGATGGCAAGTTCTTTTCCCACAGAATTCTATCGCGCGATGAATGCTTCAATGCCACCAGCAAGACGGACAACTTAAAGTGAGTTTCCTTTGTGTATAAAGATAATGTATTTAGTAATTATAAGTAACTACTACTTATATATTTTAGGGCTCTTTTTCCCAACGGTGATTCAATGGTTTGCATTATCGACGATCGTGAAGATGTCTGGAATATGGCATCGAATTTGATACAAGTGAAACCTTATCACTTCTTTCAACACACTGGCGATATCAATGCACCGCCAGGCTTGTCTAAGCATGAACTAGACGGCGAGGGAGTAGATTTCAAAGGTAGATACTGCATTAGACCCTTTCAATCCTTTTTTTAATTGTCTTCTTGTTTGACCCGCAGAAATTGACAAAATAACCGAAAAGAAGCCAGTGGAGGGTGCCGCTAAGGAATCAGATAAGCCTGAAGAAACGGATGCTGATAAAGGCGACAACACAGTTTCAAGCACAAGTAAGGATGAAGAGTCTGTAGATGTATTTGAACTAGAAACAAGCGAAACAAAAGAGGTGGATACTCCTAAGATCGGCAGTACCTCCGAAATTGAAGAGTCCTGTGTAAATAGCGTTGATAAATTGAATGGAAAAACTACGGGCGAAGAGGTTGATGATAACTCATCGGGTTTGCAAGAGCAAGATGAGGAGGTGAACAGCCCGAAGCAAGCAAGCGACACCGATGACATAAACGTCACCGATGATCTTCCTGCGGATAATGCGAAAGTTAGTAACATCAAAACAGATAAATCTCCGCCCAAGAAAGAGGATGATGAAAGCATTGCTTCGTCAACTAGCGGCGATGATAGACGCGGCCCCGATCCCGAGGACGACAGTGCGCAGGGTAGCGACGATGTGGCCACAACATCACAGAGCTCAAGTCCAAACGTCAAAATAACTAACGACGGGCAGAAACAAATCGAAATCGAGGATCCAGATGATTATCTTCTGTATCTGGAGGTCATTTTGCGCAACATACACAAGCGTTTCTATGCTATTTACGATGAGACTACAGAAATACCTGATCTCAAGATTATTGTACCGAAAATCCGCTGCGAGGTGCTGCGTGGACAAAATCTAGTCTTTTCCGGCTTGGTGCCGACACAAATGAAATTGGAGCAGTCGCGGGCGTATTTTATTGCAAAGAGTTTGGGTGCCGAAGTGCAGTCGAACATCAGCAAGGAGATAACACACCTGGTGGCCGTCAATGCCGGCACTTACAAAGTAAACGCGGCAAAGAAGGAGCCCAACATCAAGGTGGTCAATGCCAACTGGTTATGGGCATGCGCCGAGCGCTGGGAACATGTTGAAGAGCGTCTATTTCCATTGGATCGTAAGGTGCGCAACAAAGGCAGACAGCCGCCTGCTCATTGCCACAGTCCTGAGCATGTGGTCAACTACAATGAGAGATCAGAGATCTCGCCATCGAGCAGTATGCAGCAGGAACAGGGTGGAAATTTCCGTGAAACGCTTAATCCGTTGCTGGTGTTTACCAACGCCGACATTGCCGACATGAACAAGGACTACGAGACGTTCTTCGAATCCGATTCATCGAGCGATGAGGGGCCCGTCAACTTTGGTAAGCCAAACAAAACGCAAGCTCTTTCGATTTGTATTTACTTTATGTGTATTTGTTAAATTTAGAAAATCCTCCCATGGACAAGAAGTTACTGAAGCGCAAGCGAGAAGATGAAAGCTCTAACCGGGCACATGATTTCTTTACCCGCACTGGAGATATTATTATGGGTTCACCCACTAAAGATGTTGCAGATTTCGATAAGAGCTCCAATGAGGGTGATGAGAATGAAGACGAGGAAAATGAAGAAGATGACGATGAGATGCCAAGTGCCAAGTTCCGAAGAGGTAAACCAATCAAAAATACTTGCAAGTTATTTACTCTAATTTACTATACATCTCCTGCAGGTGAAGAACTGCCTTCTGATTTAGAAATGGGATCCGATTCGAACAGTGGGGACAATCAGGAAGACGAGGACGATGGCGAATGGAACATGATGGGCGCTGCATTGGAAAGGGAATTTCTTGGTCTAGAAGATTAATTCCTCTTCGTTCGATTTGGACATAGGAAGTTAGAAATTGTTGTTAGCATTAACAATAATGTTTAACACACTTAACACATTTTAAATGTAACTATTCTTCAGAGAGAAATTACAACGTAATTAAATCAATTAGGCGGAAGGTTTAACTTAGTAGAAACCAAACAAATCACGCGAAGCAATAACCAGAAAATTACATACAATATAGTGAGAGTTGATTGAAACACAAGTGTAACTACGAGATTATATATAAGATGCACACACACACACACACTGTATGTATTAGTAGTTAATATGTATCTACTTTTAAACCACACACTCACACACACACATTCGTAAGCTAAGCGAATGCGTATGAAATATTCTATTTCATACCCATAAACACACACACACACACGCGCATCGCACATATGTATGTTAATAGCGTCGATTTGGCATTCATATAAATTGTAAAATGAAAATATCATATATCTCACTGTAAGTAATCGCGAACGAAAATGTAAATGTTGTTTTAAAAATAAATTCCGTTAAAACGGACTAGTAACTAGTGTCTACTTTAATATTTATCCATAATCCATGTACACACCCCTTGTTGTTTATTGTTGTGTGTGTTTTTAATACAGGACAGCTTAAACAAATTATGTACATACATAATAAGAAACAAGTAAACAAGTAGTTATCATCATACATTTCTCACTAAGTAAATAAATGTACATATCTTCACCAAGCCTTGGGTCTCTGCTATGTCTTGCTCATGGAACGCTGCTCCTTGAAGCGGCTAATGCGCTTCTTTGGCGCATGTGCGTCAATGTATTTGCCCGCGGGTAATGGCTCCGGCACAGTGGGCTCCTTTTCCACCAGATCCTGCATTACCTTTTGATAGGCACTCATGTCGCGTAGATCATCATCGATGGTACGTGGCTTTTTCTTCTTGTTTCTGTTCTTCTTATTGGGTCCTTGGTTTGCATCCCTCTTCGAATCCTCACTTGGAGCACGAGGCTCTAATTCCACAGCCGATTTGTTGCGCAAAATCGACTCAGTCTTAGTGCTACTTATCGGTTCTTCAACCTTTGAAGAAGTCTTTGAAAACTAAAAAATATATATACACTTATATAAACTGATAAATATATAACGAGTTATGATTTGGTTGCTCACCTCAGCTCGTGGATCATTGTAAGCCGCTTCCCGGCCTTCTTCCTTAAGTATAGGTACGCGTAGTTCTTCCTCACCCTCAAAGCTGTTCACATAAATAGGAAACTCTTGTTTGGCCTGTGTCTTCTCAAGATCTTTTTTGTACAGTTCGTAAAAGTGCGCCGGGCATCCGGGAACACAGTCTTCTAGTTCTACTGGCTCTGCCACTGCACCGGAATGTTGAAAGCTTATATGAAGTGTATGTATTCGCCCCGTAGACGCCTCAAGTATTTGATTGACCAAATCAAAGTCCTGTACACTTTGATTTTCCTTAACAAACTCAAGATTTTGTTCCACCTTCTGCATGATTTGTGGAGTTGTTTGGGGCTTCACTTCAACATCCTTTGGAGCCTGCTGCAACGGAGCATCCAACGAAATGACATCACGATGTGACGGCTGCTCTGGCATCTGTTTTTGTTCTAGCTGCTTTGCCTTTGACAACATTTCTGCAACAGTTTCATTGCGCCTGAATAACAATTCTTCATCGGTTTTGGCAAAAGATATACGCCGTTTCTTATTGTTAACAGTATCTGGTAAAGACTCGACTTCATCCGATTCCTCTAGCTCGATGCTTTCAGCTTCATCTTTTTCAAATATCATTTCCTGTAGATCATCTTCCAGGGAGACAACCACATTCATCAGGTGTGTCAGTTCATCACTTATGAAATGTTCTTTTTGAATTTTACGCATTTTAGCTTTTATTATTTGTATCTGAGATTTCAGGAACTCTTCTTGCTCCTCTTTTGGCAACTGCACAAGCTGCTCTCTTATCATTTTCACTTCCTCTGGCTGATCGGAGTCATCATCATCTGAAGTATCGTTGTCTACAATAGGGTTAACAGTCCTAGCAGTTCTGCGTTTAGTTTGCGAGACTTCTGTAAGGTCCTTTTTCATGAGGTTTTGTACCATTTCCTTGGTGTTTTGAAGGTTCTTCTCCGCCTCCGGATCTATTTCTTCAGCATCGTTCTTCTCCGCAGCTTCCAATTTGTCAAGTAAGTCAAATATGCCTTTATCCGTTAGAGCATCTTTATCACAGTCTTTGGTTCCTATATCGGTAGTTCCCACAAGATCGTTGAGAGCTTCTTCATTGAAATTCTCTGGGTCCAAGCCTAATTCCTCTATCATTTCACGCTCTTCAAGTTTTTTGAACAGATCCTCGTCTTTCAAATGCTCTTCGCGATGCACACGTTCCTCTTGTTTCTCTTTACGCACCTTCTCTTTGTGCTCCATAATCCATTTCTTGTGCGCTTCCTCATCGTAATCCTCTACTATTTCTACCTCACCTGCATTTGGCACAGCACCCTCTAACACTGGCTTCTCTAGATTGTTCCTGCAACATATTTGCAACTTATAAGCTGCCCAGACAACAACAAACAAATTACTTACTGCCAAAGATCTGCCTCGACCTGAAGTTGCTTTAAGTGCTCTTCTGCCAGGCGCAATCGGTGCTGGCATATCTCCTTGGCCTTATGAGCCGAGCAGGCCGAAAAATATCCTTGATAGTGGCCAACAAGCAGTTCGTTTGTATGTATCAATTCGCCAGGCATTAATGCTTTCTTTCCAAGCGGTACCATAACCTCGACAGTCAAATGTTTGGAGAACAAATCTAAGTTGCTGATTGCGGTCTCGTTGTCAGCCCTGTAGGCTTGCCAACGCTCCGTCTCATCGGCGTTCTTATCGAGTGCCTAACAAAACCAATTAATTGTATATAATCTCTAAATTTTCAAATTGCTTGCGTTACCTGTCTTAGCACATCGTCGCGCCGCTCCATCGTTGTTTATGTATCGAACATTACGGTTATCGATAACTTATTGATATTCTGGCAATGTGACCAAGTAGCAATTAGAGTTTTTGTACCTAAAAATTGCAGCATGAATTAGTTGTTAGAAAATATTTATATAAATTAATTTGAATTAAACAGTTGATTGATTCTTATAGAAATCTATGAAAAGAAATCAAAATGTAAAATAATATACTTTGTGGAGTCTCCTTCATCTTCCTGTCATTTGTCCAAGAAAGAATACCTCTTCTTGAACATTATTTTTGCCTTTAAAATTTTAGGTTTGGTTAACCCTAGGTTGTACAACTAAGCAACTGTTGGGTTGCAACAGTTGCGTGCGCACTCTATATGTTCGATGCTTAGGGTATTTTAATATGATATATAGCCTTCAAATCGTCTGTGCGTTGCGAGTGTGCTCAAGAGGAAGGCAAACAAAACATGAACAACAGGTCCGAGATAAGATAAACCCCACCATTATGCTAATTGATCATTTATCTATTACTATCATTTAGAGCAAAGAAATAACTGTAGGCAATTAGCAGTAATCAATAAATAAACAATTGGTATAGTTGCAATCTGATTGTTTTGCACTTTATTCAGTAATATTATTGTATTCAGCATACAAGCTCACTCATTAAAAATTAAAAAAAAAACACATACCACACGAGCAGAGTTTTGCATAGCTCAACAGATCTACAAAGGGCATGAAACGTTTTAAACGTTACATGGGGGCCAATAATAACCATATACATACATATATGTAAATCATACATATACTTCTATATTATATATAAACTGATTTAAGCTACGTTCACACGAGAGTTTCATTTCGTTTGTTGATTTTCCTGTGCTTGTGTACATTGGCATTATTGTTGTTATTGTTGGTGTGTTGGTATGGGAGAACAATTAATTACATACATACAAAATATACATAAGTAAAGCTTTCATTTCGCGTACTTCGTCGTTGTTCCGAGATTGGATCCGGGCCTTTATATTTATTTACGTTGTGCATTCTTGGAAACTGCACCACCAGCCACGTTATTATTACCCAATGTGGGAAAGTTCTGGGTGAGCTCGTGCACCTTCTGATGGCTATCAAAGTCGGCGGCCAAAACGATTTGCTTGCAGCTGCACACTTCCAGGCTGGGCAGGGATTTGATCTGGGCGGGCGTCAGCGATTTCACATTCTGCTTGTGCACCAAGTAGAGTTCCTATATTTAATAAAAATGAATATGTTAATACTATAAAACCACAAGTTACTCAATATATTTATAACCTGTTGTTTTCCAATATCGGGCAGCATGACTAAAAGTTCCGGAAATAAATCATAAAACCTGTCGGCCATGGCAGACTGACAGTGCTCGTAGTAGGCTTGACCTGTGCAAGATCCATCGCGAAACTTGGCCGAAAGCAAGCGGAATTCATTAAAGGCCTCGGGTGTTTTAAGTATCTCTCGCAGCTGATCCACCAAGTTCTATAAATACCACAAGTAAATAAGGAATCGAATCCAACTTTAGTACAACTGTTATACTAACCTGGTTCCTGTTCGCTGTATCTGGTGGATCGCAGTAACTTGGGGGAGACGGAACAATGCTATAGCTGTCGCCCAGTGAACTAGTGAATGTCAGATTGTTGGGCAGCTTTGCCACCGAGTTCACTGTGACATTGGACATAAAACCTGGTGGTGGCTTTATTGGAATTGCTCCGTTGCTGATGCTGAGACCTGGTGGGGCACGTGACGTACTTGGTAAATTGCCATTGCCATTGGAGTTGGAGTTGTTAACATCTATTGGCAGTTGTTTCTCATTGTTGTTGTTGTTATTGTTGTTGTTGTTATTGTTGCTGTTATTATTGTTATTGTTCTTTTCCTTTTGCTTGTTCGCTTTGTTTGGTTTTTCTTGTTTCTCTTGATTTTCTTGATTGTTCTTCTTATCCTTTGCTTTTTTGTCCTTTTTGTTGGCTTGCTGTTGCTGCTGTTGTTGTTGTTGCTGCTGCTGCTGTTGATTGTTTCGATTGTTGTTGTTGTTGTTGTTATTGTTCAAGTTACTTCCCTTCGGCGTGGGCAAAAGAGGCGCTGGCGCTACCTTTGACTTTTTGTTATCCAATTCCCTTTGTTTCTTTTCCGACACGGGCTTCGACCAGTTCAAGGATGCTGCAGAGCCACCGTTAACTTTACTCATAGCCGCTGGCGTTGCCTTGGTGCTGCTCGGACCCAGCGTGGGGAACTCTGTTGCCGTCAGCTTGGGCGCACTCTTCTTTTGCGCCTCCAAACGTGCCTTAGCCTCGGACTCCTCCTTTTGTACCATTTGTAACTTCTGATAGGTGCTCGGATGCGCGACAGACACATAGTCATCCACAAGTGTGCGATGCTTGGCCGACACATTTGACATGGACACGCCTGAGCTGCTGGGCAACATATCTTCTTCTAGATTTCGTGCCATCTTTCCCTTGCCCTTTCCCGCTGGCAGTGCGGGGAAATCCATTTCTGGTGCTCCTTTTTTGCCCACAACATTTCCAGCTGGTCGATTCGAGACATGCAACAACATACCATTCGCTGGGGCATTGCCACGCGCAACAGTTCCACCACCACCACCGCCTGCATTCGAAGGCTTTTTGAAGGCCGCTGACACTGGCGCGGCCGACTGACCAGGCTTGCCCGTTACAATGCTGCCTCCAGCAGCGCCTCCCAAGGCCGGAAAGTTTTCTTTAGTGCGTGCTAGTCCCGATGTGCCGCTTAGATTACGCATTGACGGTGGGGGTGCCCTAACAAGGGATACATTCGGTCCCGGTGTAATACCAGCTAACATAGGGAACTCTTCCTCGTTGCCAGCATCAATTGTGACGGGTTGATTGCGTTGTGAGCTCGTTGTTGGCAACTCATCATAGTAATCTTGTCGCTCCTCATTCCTACGTTGCAATGAAGTCATAAGAAACCGTACATGGAACAACATTGGAGTTTACTTACCGCGATCTCATGGAAACATTTTGTTCATTCTGTCCCCGGCGACCACGTGGCCCCAGAGTAATCTCAAATTGCAGTGTGCGAGCCTGCTTAACTTGTTGCTTGTTCAGCGATTTGCCATGCACACTAGCCACATGCGCCTTGTACTCAATCTCGTTGCGAAAGGCGCCTGTGAATTCTTCTGTGGCACATTTGCCTTCCTCGCACAAGAAATGCTCCTTGCGAAAATGATCGGCCAAATCAGCATAAACGCTGTGAATGGAAATCGAAACAGGTAATCAGCAAAAGATAAGATTAATCGAAGGGATATGATAATACTTGTAAAAGTCGTTGCAACCATCTGCATCACAGAAGTGACAGAAATAGTGATCTCGCCGCAAATGCCGGAAGAGTTCATCCCGATCTACGTAGCGTTTGTTGCAGTATTCGCACAGCGGATGGCCACGGTGCGATGTGTTGTCCGGATCACCTTTGGTGTTGTGTATCACCAGCTCTGCCTGCGTATAGCAGCGGCGTTCGAACGTGAAGATCTTTAAGGTTTCCACGCACAGATCACAGAAGTGCATGTTGTGTTCACGCAAGACATGATTGCGCAGTGCCTGGAAAGTCCGATAAGGCGGTACATCGCACCTATTGAATTACAATTAGAAAATTAGCGATTGCCATGCAAGTAAACGACAGATCTACCCACTTGGGACAGGGGTGGTCGAGGAGCTGATAGAATTTCTGCTGAATATCCGCACTGCAGAAGCCAATGCGATACTTTTTGCTGTAGAAATCTGAGCGATTGTTAGCCTCCAGTTCGCGGTACGGCAACTTATCCAGTGTAAATAAAACCTGCAATGTTAATTTATATATATACATACATGTATGTATATGTATATTGTACACATGTTCTCCAGCTCTAATAGAAGTGTTTTCAAGATTACCTTGGAGAGCACATGACGGCATATGGGGCATTCGTTTTGCTGGCACAACACTCGCATACGAGTGGAGCACTCGTAGCAGACAGGATGATCGCAATCGCCAATGGAATAGATATCAACAGTTTTGAAACAGACCACACAGGCATTGTCATCGATTCCCACTTGATTGCTGCTCGAATCCGGGGAGATTTTTGCGATCGACTCATTTGACCTAACAGATGTTGCACCAGCTGGTTCACGACGACGATGGTGGTGCTGCTTGGCCGACGAGCCTCTCGATCTCGAGTTCTGCATGGCGACGACTATTGGGGGAACTTTTCAACTTGTTGCCAAACGTGCACGTTATATTGTCAAGGGACTTTTATTGCCACAGGCAGCAATGTTTGTTTTTAGTCGTTGTTCCGCAGAAGCTTAACAGTATCTGCTTTGCACTTATGCAAACACCTTAATAATTAAGTTTGTCCGAAACCCACAAGCAAGACTACAAATTTCACTGAATTTCTGTCAGCGTGGAGTATGTTACAACTAGTTATATTCGATTGGTCACTTCAAATAATCGATAATGTTGCTTAGAAACTAAACGGTCTCACCAAAAATACTGTCATTTTCAAATTTTAGAGAATCAGTTTATAGGTATTTTTTCTTTGTAAATAACTGTCATACCACATGTTTGTTTTGTTGTTGCTCAAAGCTTGTCAAGCAACCAAAAGCTCATTGCTATGATATTATTGAGTATTTTCCATGGTATTTTTTAGTATATAAAGTCTGGCAATGCTGCCTAAGCACAATGTTCGCCGAAATTGCAAGGAGCTCATTCTGTTTTGCTTCCTCACGTGTAATTGGTAGACATCTGGTCCGGCCAATTTTCGCAACGTCAGCACGAACAGTTGCAACCGTAAACTACAGTCAAATTAAATTAAAAACTATATCAACACCTAAGCCAGACATGTACTCTACGGTCGAAAAGGGCAATAAGAATTCGCCAACCTACAGCCTATATTTTAGTAAGTACAAAAAAAAAAAGCCGCTACTGTCGCTTCATTATCCTTTAAGTTAATCAAGTTAACGTGTAATCGGTATAAACAATTATGCAACAAGTTGCGGCCAATAAAAAGACGTTTGCTTTATCAGCAATATTAGCATCCGCTGCTGCTTCCGCTGCCCACCGTCGCCGGCGTCATGACACTGGGCAAGGTGAATCAATTCGACGCCGCACAGTGTACAAAATTTGGACTTTAGTTTCAACGATTGATGAAACAATTTATGGACGATATCGATATCGCAAAGATATCTTTATTTATGCAATATATTTGGTAGACACTGTGCATATGTGTGTGAACGTTTGTGTAGATTAAAACACAGTTGAGGTAGATTAAAGGTCAATATAATTAATGAACTGATAGCGTGCCTTAGGTTTTGTAACACATTAATTACAACGCTTCATTATTTTCTACTAAAATTGTTTCTAGAAAACGGCTGCGGCAATGTCATCTCGCCCATGCACGACATTCCACTGTTCGCCAAGGATGATAAGTCTGTCTACAACATGGTTGTGGAGGTGCCACGTTGGACAAACGCCAAGATGGAGGTAAGCAGACTTAACAATTTATATCTATCGATAACTAAAGATTGCGTGTCTGCCTTGCTGTCTGGTTAATTAGATTAGTCTGAAGACACCGTTGAACCCCATCAAACAGGACATTAAGAAGGGTAAATTGCGCTTTGTCGCTAATTGCTTCCCACACAAGGGTTACATCTGGAACTATGGTGCTTTGCCCCAGACCTGGGAGAACCCCGACCACATTGAGCCCTCGACGGGTTGCAAGGGCGATAACGATCCCATTGATGTCATCGAAATCGGCTACCGTGTGGCCAAGCGTGGTGAAGTGCTCCAGGTCAAGGTCCTGGGCGCCATTGCACTGATCGATGAGGGCGAAACAGACTGGAAAATCATTGCCATTGACATCAAGGATCCGGTGGCCTCAAAGGTCAACGATATCTCTGATGTGGATCAGTACTTCCCTGGTCTTTTGCGTGCCACCGTCGAGTGGTTCAAGGTGAGTGCTAACAATCTTGTTTGAATTCAATGAACCAGTGAACTAATCAATCTTTCTTGGCTTAGATTTACAAAATTCCCGATGGCAAGCCGGAGAACCAGTTTGCCTTCAATGGCGATGCCAAGAACGCTGAGTTTGCCACCTCGATCATTGCGGAGACTCACAACTTCTGGCAGAATTTGATCAATCAGGGCAATGTGTCCAAGGCGCCAATCGCATGGTTTGTTTAAACATTAGTTAAGAGTTCTTGTTCACACCTCATTGCTAACTCGAGTTTCTCTTCATTCTCCCAGCGAAAATCTGACAAACAAGAACTCCGACTTTGTTATACCTAAGGAAGAGTCTGCCAAGCTGCTGGATGAGGCTCCCGATGGTGGCGAGGTCGAGGATGTGCCCGATACAGGTAAGGTTTACTATGTTCGTCGTTCCAAGCTTTAACTGCACACAAATTGGACAAAATACTCCAATCCAGCATGCTTTACTAACTACGTGCTATGAACAAAAGCCAAAGAAATTTAAACCAAAGTCACAAAATCCTGTGCTGTTGTAAATATTAACACTAAGCACACACACACACACACACAAGGATACACTCACTCACACAAATGCACACACACCTAATTTGTAATCGGCTCTGCTTGTTGAATGCCCTGATCGATATTATATCAATAAATACTGTGCCATTAAAATATGAATAAATATACATTTATATAAATCTCTTGTCTTTCAGTTGATACCTGGCATTTCATACATCTCAAGTGAATGAACCGTAATTTGCATAATTATCGTAATCGTAGCCGATTGAATCGCACTGTTGATATTGATATATTGGAAAACTCACAAGCTGAATGCTGAATGAATTGAATATATATTGTATATTGAATAAAGATATTGCTTTTGCACCCAAAACGAGATGTGAAACAAGAACAACGACCAAAATGAAGGTGAAACTTGGGTACTCTCTCCACTTGAAATATACAGTTTTTATTTATATTTTACGACTAGATCCAAACAAGTTTAAATTAATTAGGATACATATAATGTAATATATCGAAATTGTGCTGGTTATATTTGTAGTATGTGTGTGTGGGTGTATAATATTCTCTTCTTCGCGACAGTTTTAGCAGATGTGTGATTTGAATTAGAATTACATCGTAAACGTAAAGGTAAACGTAACAAATTAACTTAATGGCTTAAAGGATACACTAAAATGTACAAAATATATATGTATGTATGTATGTGTAAGTGGTAGGTAAGCATATACATATATATTTATAGTATAGTATATGCGGCTCTATAGAAAACTTGTAAAGAAAACAAAACACATTTCCTTTTTATTTATTTACATCAGACATTTTGAATTTCTCGTTTTCATTTCTTGTCCTTTGTTTCTTTAACTAAATTTTCCATAAATAAAATACGTACATACATACTGTATGTAATCGTAATTGTATGTTGTGTGAAAACTAAACTAACGATAAAAAACAATTGTACAAACTCGCATAAAAGTATGAGAATAAGAGATTTTACACTGCCACATTAAGCTGATTATGTTTATTATTTGTGTATTTCTTCGTATTTAAGAATAATATTATCATAGGTATTTCGTGTCGTGTATTCGTGTTTTTTTTTATGTTTTTTTCTTCTTTTTTGTCCAACATTTCTTGTTTCTTTCCCGTGCTTAATCATATAAGTATTTTGCGTATTCTCCGCTCTGATTATTTGTTCTGTCAATTGGTTTGTCTTCGTTCGTGTGCCTTGGGTTCACATCGCGTGTGTGTGTGTGTCTGCGTGTAAGTGTGAATATGTATATGTTGGTAGAGTAGCATACAGTAGTTAGGGTAGTACTCGGCTGGCCTCCTCCTCTCGGGTTTACTTGCGTCCCAGAGTATCGCGCCATTCGTTGTACTTGTCCATCTCCTCGTGCAGCTGCAGAGCCTCGACGCAGGCATTGAAGAAGGGCGATCCGAAGCAGTCTTGCCTGTTTTTTTGGGAATAGGGAATGAAGCGCATTAGAAATTCGTCTTGGCAGTATCGAATTTATTAAGTCTGATTGGCATCGCTCGCAGCTGTTTTTAGGGCTGTTTTGAGCTTTAAAAAATGCAAAAATCTTGTTTGTGCCTCAGTTCAAAAATGCTGTTGGCCAGTGTGCATAGGATAAAATGGCAAAAGACAAAAAGCAGTTGCACCTGGCAAACGTGGCGAAAAACAAAATCAAAATTCAAAGTGTACTTAAAAGAAAAATTAAACTAAAAAAAACATACCACAAAATAAAAACGGTAAGCACGCGTTTTTAGTCGCGTCGGAAACGCGCGCAACATCGATAACAGCTGCTTCACTTGTTGCTGTTTCTGTTGCTCTCACACTCTCTCTGTGGCGTTCTCTGCGCTCGCGCTGTAACTCTCTCTCTCTCTCTCTCTCTCTCTCTGTGTGTGTGCTTGTCACTCTCCCGGTCAGTGTCGCATTCTAATTTCATTTATCACAATTTTGGATGCTCTCAAATAGCCAGCGATTGTTTTCCTTTTTGTTCATTATATTATATAAATATTTTATAATATTATTTGTGTTGCGTTTTTTTGCTACATTTTTAATGCATTCTCGTTTCATTTTATGTTTTGTTTTTTTTTTTTGAAGTGTTATATTTTGCTCGAAACGTTTTTTGTTGTTTTGCTTGTGTTTTGCACAAATTGCGTTCTAGACTAAAGTTGTATTTGTATTTACTCGTGGGGATATATAATTTCTTTGTTATTATTATTCTTCTGCTCCTCCTCGTTTTTCCTTTCTATGCCAACAAATTTTACGCTAATTACGATTTTAATCTTTACTAAATAGCACAAAATTTTAATACATTTGCAAAATACTTTCGTTCTTGGGGGTGTACGATAGTGTGTGTGTTGGTTGTGTATGTGTATTTCTGTTTGTCTGTGATGTATTTTCTTGGTATTTTTTGCCCTTTGATGTTTGTATGTAAAATGTAAATGCTGCTTGGAATACGCGATACTCTTTCTTCTTCCTCTCCCTCTCTCTCTCTCTCTTTTTACAAATACAAATACAAAAATAATAATTATACATTAAATAAGTATATTAAAAACAATGGTTTTTTTATTTTACATACATAACGCAATAATAATAAACAAGCTAAGAATACTTAGAAATAAATACTTCCTCGGCATCGGGGTTCGGCTGTCGAAAAACTACTGGGAAGAAACCCCCCGACTCCGCACTCCCACCCTCCCAACTCGCACTCTCCCCCTGTTGCTCAAGACCTGTCGCTCTTGCAGTGTGTGCGTGTTTGTGTTAGTGTGTGTGTGATATTCTCACTACCCACTGTATTCCCGTGTGTGTGTGTGTCTAATTCCCCCGACTCCCGTGACCCGTGTCCCTGTCCCTCACTTACAACAAACGCGTAACGACGTTTCAATAAATTAATTAAAATAATTCGGTTTAAAAAAACACATATAGTAAAAACTGTAGAACATACAGTAATAAATAAGTACGAATTAAATTTGGGCGTTTTATATTTAATTTGTTGTTGTTCTGCTTGTGGTGATTGTTCTTGTTCATGAATTGATCAGATTCTTCGGATTGGTGCGCACTAGTTCCATGTTCCAGGTTGCAGTTCCACTTCAAGAGAACTGGAACTAGATTGCTTAACTTTCTTTTGCTGCCAGTTTGCATGTATGTGTATGGGTGTGTGTGGGTGGTTCTGTGGTGGATTCTGCTGGTGGTGGATTCTCGTGGTAATTGACCACTTAGAGTTATGTGTTTTGCATGTTGAACGATATTGGTGAACCGTTTATTACTTTTATGAAGTGCTGTAAATTGGCTATCTCTTCTGTGGGCGTTAACAGCACTTTCACGCACTCGCCAAACATTTTGGAATCAAAACAGTCTTTCCTAAAATTGACACAAAAAATAACAAAAATCATAAACATACAAAATCAAGAGATTCAATTACTCAAATCAAAGTTGGTATAAATAAAATGAAATGAAATCAGAACTAGAAACAACCAAATTCGAAAATGAAATTGAAAAGAAACGAATCAAAGAAAGACTTAAAGATGGCGTAGATCGAAGATGATCTACTTGTAGACAACGGGCTTGTGAAAGGGATAGGGCGAGCCGTTGATCACTTTGAGATACTGCTGCAGCTGCTGTATCTCCTCATCATCGATGAGCAACACTTTCAGGCAATCTCCGAAGCTTTCGTGGGCGAAACAATTAGCCCTGCAGCAAATAGACAAGAATAAGATTCAGCTAGCATAGATAGATAAGGTAGATACAGATTGGCTAAAAAAATATAGATAGGTAGATAGTGTGGAGAAGAACTGAAACTGAGAACTGAGAAAGCGATAGCGGCTAGACAATTTTTGTGTCTTTGGTTTCAGAAATACATTTAACAATTTAATAATATATTTAAAACGTTTCCTGTGTTCTTTGATATCCATGTCAGGGTCATCTTTTGAATATAAATGTTTGTATCTCTTTATTTGGCAACAGTTCACCTTGAACTGCTTTCGAACTGACGTGTGGACCCATTAACGAGGTTGAGAACGTTGTTGGGTTGCTTGGAGAATGGGCATGCGAATGGATAAAGGAAAAAGGCTTGTCGGATTGACACCTTTCTCTCTCTTTCCCTTTTTGTTCGATGGGTTAGCGATGATGTAGGGGAGAATTGGGGTGCTTGAATTAGTTGGACTACTTACTTGCATAATCGATGTATACTCGCCTCGCGGAACAGCTGATAGCAGTCCTCGCAGATGCGATCCAGTCGGAAGAACATGGTCTTGTTGAAGATGCCCTTGCACTCAAGATCGAAGAAATTGCTGCGTTTCGACAGATTGTGACTGTGGGGCAACGCTGTGAATATGGGTATCAAGACGAGAAACAGCACCACCGAGATCTTTATGTTGCGGGAACACATCTGCAAATAAAGAGGAGAGAGAGAAAGAAGTGAAAGGTAAAGATTAGTTAAGGAAGCTTGTAACGTTTTATGGTAATTTCTTAATTCCTTCATAAAGAACGAAGATTATTTTGAGAAGATTTCGCTTCACGCAGTGTTACGATCATGCTGTGCTATTATATGTAATGCTACTGCTGCTAAGTACCGGAAATAGTTTAAAAATAGCACAATCTGCTGTCTGGCAGGTCTATTTATAGAGTCAAGTGAGGGCACAATTAACATCAGCCTCAGCCTCGGCTTTGGCTTCGCCGTCGCGTCGCCGTCGGCTTCGTGTCTGATTTCTGGGTAAGTGGATATGGGCCAATCTGAACCTTGAAACCGCAAAAAGGCGAGAGAGCCGCACGCACGCGACGGGTGGTCGTCGGCCTGGCCCAAAGCAGACGACGGACATGTCGACCCGCTCAAGGCGAGACGAGCTCGTAAATCGTTGATCGTTCTCGCATCGTAGATCGTATATCGTAAGTGGCAAATCGTAACTTGTAGTTCAAGGTATCTAAAAATAGCGACTGTCTGCAATTGCGACTGCAAAGTTTGTGCTAAAAATAAAATGGGCCGCATCTGCCACATCTGCAGCACTATGCAATGAGCAACTTGCAACTGGCGGCGGCGGGATCAGAAAGGTATCTTCAGGCCTCTTTGCAGACGTGTCTTGGCTATAAATAGGCCGACAATTGCAATGTTTATTGCATTATTTGCAAAAGTGTGGACTTGGCAATTTA
The DNA here is from genome assembly GCA_018904595.1 of Zaprionus indianus. Classification (NCBI taxonomy): domain Eukaryota; kingdom Metazoa; phylum Arthropoda; class Insecta; order Diptera; family Drosophilidae; genus Zaprionus; species Zaprionus indianus. The sequence goes on along the minus strand of JAEIHA010000709.1, from coordinate 557,013 downwards.
CGATTTGGCGGTTAGTTCAGAGTGACCAGAGATGCAATTATCGATAGTCACGAACCCACCAGCGCTGGCAAAATTTATCATCACTAGTCAAATTTGATTTCGAATGTTATTTATTAATTAAAATCTTATGTAATAAAAATTTTTCTTTATTAATTAAAGTTTGTTTTATTGAACACTTAAAGGATTATGAAACGCAATTTGGTCATAACTGGACTTTAATGCGTAAGCACTCTGTGTGCGTGCGAGTGAGATAACCACATGCTCTGCACAGTCGGACAAGCCCCCAAAAAAGAAGAATATATGTAAAAAAACGAATAATTTTTCTTCATTTCTGTATTTGCATATTTTTATCAATTTGCGTGCATAGCCCGCGCCAGGCGAATGTCGTCAATCTGTCAGTTGGTCAGTTAGTCGCTCTCAATTGCCACGCGAGTGCGACATACATTCCCAACTATTGAATAATTTGATTAAAATTGCAAATTTTCCACTGCGCTGTTTGTTTGTTTGTGAAAATGTGAGAAATTTTTATGTGAATGTGCCTGCGTGCGTGTGTATGTGTGTGTGCCTGTGGAAATGAATGAAAATTCAAAGCAGACACAGCGTCGCTATTTCGAACGACAACAATTTGTTGAAATATTTTCGACTTTTCTACTCTGCTGGTCTTTGTTGTTTTACGATCGTTTTTCGTTTAGCACCTCGCACGATCGTTCTGAATGTGTGCGCGCGCGCGCTTCTGTATGTGTGTGAGTTTACGCGAGTATATGTCTGTGTTTGTATGTGTGCGAGTGTTTATTTAAATTGATTTTTTATTGGCTTGTTGATGCCTTCAATTAAGTTGCGCGCATTTTTATTGTCTTCGCTTTTGATTTATGGCCAAATAGCCAAAGTAGAAAAGTTCATCAATCAGTTGCCAAATGGCCGAGAATGTTATTACCAACACAGTGTTTTGGCCGCGGGGGTGGGAGAGGGAACGAGAGCAGTGCGCAACAGTTGGCCAAAATCTATTCGATTTTTAGTACATTGTACGTACTACTTTTGTATGTATTTTTTGGGGGTATTTAAATATACTATAATTAACAGCTGCCGCGCGACACGTGAGTATCGTTAAATACTACAAAAAGAAACTAAAAATAGTGTTGGAAAAGTGCAGACTTGAGCGTGGCGCCGCGGCTGAGCCGCATAAAATATAAGTATTAGTGCATGTATAATGTATATCGTATTTCGATATATAAAAAATATGCATATGCATGCACAGATGTTTGTACATTTGTGCGTGTGTGTGTGTGTGGAGCGCGTGTGAGTTACATCCCAGCGCCACAGAGAGTTAACAGCAGCAGCAGCTGCTGCCGGTTCGCATTACCCACACAACGCGACCTCTGCGCAGCGGCAACCACTGCTAATTGGACTCGAATTGCACGATTTATGGCTATCGGGCTTGCAAGCGAGAGTTCGAGAACGAGTTCGATTTCAATATCGAGTGTGCATGCATTTATTTTTAACACTTTTGCCGGCCGCATTAATTGCATAATCGATAAACGACTGACTGTAACAGAATAACTGTTGAGCTTTAACAGTGACTGTCAAAACGGGCACTGTGGGTGTGATGGCGTCATTGTTGACCACCAAAACAGGAGCCAACGAACGCGATCCGATTGCGAATCTAGAACGATTGATCGATTGTCGACTCAAGCCGATCATCATTGGCAACAAAAACAACAACAACAACAACAACAGCAACAACATCGTCATCGTCATTAATATTATTATTATTATTATTGTGGAAGAGAGCATGTGCTGGCAATTTGTTTGCATTGTGCTTTGATTAGCTGCCAATTGATTTTATTTGTCGGCGCTGCTGCTTTGTATCAATTTAAATAACTGTCTGTCGTACATACAAGCAGAGGCATTATAAATGCCCAAGGCATGCGACACAAACACACACACATGTTAACGTCTGTTTCTGTGTGTGATTCAGTAGCCACGCAATTCGCCATGTTCGCGGCTTCAAGTCGAGTTTGCCTGATTGTAAACTATTCAACTTTGATTTCGATTACTTTTTTTTCAATGTGTGATTGTGCGTGTGTGTGTGTGTGTGCGACGCTTGTCGACATTGAATGAAGTCATGAGCCAAAAATAATGACGACAATTATACACAGAAATTGTGAATTCTTTTGTGCGCAATAGTTGAAATTATTTAACTCCCCAATGATTTATTGGCAATGCATAAATCCATCTGTCTCTGTCCCTCTCTCTGCCTGTCTGCCTGCTTAATTTGGCTAATTATCTGCGAGAAATGCGCCACTGTTATCTGTTATCTTCGTTATCTAGTTGCCAGTTATAGGCGAGGCGAATTCACAATGAGTGACAATGAAAAGCTTGCAAAACTGTAGCCAAACACACAGATACAAACTCACAGTATGCATGTGTACATACTATGTATATCATGTGTCAGTGTGTGTGTGGCAAGTCGCATGTTCCACAACTTAACGCTTGGCTACGCAAGCATGGCAAACCTGCTATCGCCCCGCACCACCCCCCACCATCTACGTTTCGTTTCTTGCCATTCACAGCGCATCGTTGCTATGTTAAGGAAACTGTCAAACTGTTAGAAACTGCTTAAGCAACCCACTCTAGAGACTCGAGACTGCTTGGTACCAGGGCCACCACTCGTGCAACAGCAACAACAATAGCAACAACAATGGCAACAACTGCAACACGAGCAAGGCGACTTGGCGACATGGCGAGACTGCTTGGTACCAAATAAACTGGCACAGCGAATGTAGCCAACATTGTTGTTGGTGTTGTTGTTGTTGTTGGTGCTGCTGCCTGTTTTTGCGGCCTGTTGCGTTCGTTGCGCTGCTGCGTTAAACGGTGCTGTTAATTTACTAGACATGCGGCAAGTTTTCAACCGAAACTGGACTCCGCTTGTGGCAAGCGCAATTTAATATGCATTAAATTCTCTTTGGCTTTAAATTAATAGAGCAACAACAACAACAACAACAACAACAGCAGCACCAACAGCGGCTCATTTGCAAAATGGCGGCAGCCAGTGTCTGCGTCTGTCTGTGAATGTCTCCTGTCTGTCGTTTAGCATCACTGGAAATGTGATGAGTTGCTGCTGCTTGCTAGGAACAAGAGACCGGCGGAGTAAACAGAAAGGGAAGGCGTGGCATGCCACAAGAAATGTTATAAATGTCTACAGGGTATGCAACAGTCGAGCATGCGCGCGCCGACAGCTTTCTTCGTGTATTAATTTCGCTCACTTTGCCTGCCGCTGCTGATACAGATGCGCTTTTCTATGGCTTCCAGCAGCGCCGACGCCGCCGCCACCGCTGCCCCGCCGTCAATTGGTTGCTGAATCGTTCGGCGATCTCTCGCTGGGGGGGATTGATCTGCTTGGCTCTGCGCTGCTCTGCTGGGACTGTTTTGGACTGGGCTCGTGCGCGTATCGCATCCAATTTGGTATTATTAAGATTATTAAGATTAATAGTTGTTGCTGTTTCGTAATCGCAGATCGTAAATAACACACAAACACCCACACACACACACACACGCACACAGAGACACACTGAGGGTATCTATGGGTGTGAGTATGCAAATAGAGCTGGCCAGCGAGCTGATGTTTTACTTCTCTACAGCTTCTTGTGCCTTCCGCTTTCGTCTAATCTCGATCGGGTAAACTCTGTTTAAATAGTGACGAAAACACAGCGCAAACAGCAAACGAAACTTGTGTACACTCACAACAACAAGCGTAGCAATAACAACAATGAATAGTGTGAATAGTGTGAATAGTGTTAACAAGCCAAACAAAACACCCGCGCGAGCAATCAACTTTGTTGGCAACAAAAATAAAACTGAAGATCGCAAAACTGTTGAGGTTGCTGAGGCGCTGCCTGCGCTGCTGCTGACGCTGCTGCCTCAGTCGCTGCTGCGTGCCTGCTGCTGCTGTCTTTTTCTTATCAGCACACACACACACGCACACATACACATACAGACGAGAGACAGCGACGACAGCGCGTCTGGCATCGTCAGCGTCAGCCGAGCGAAGCGAACCCAGCCAAGTTATGCATGCAACTGCAGGTGGGTGTCGCTGTGTGTGTGTGTGTGACTGTATGTATGTGTGTGTGACTGTGTGTGCTGGTGATCAAAGCACACACACTCCGGCACGCATTATAAATTCAGAGTGGAACACCCAGGCGTATACGTGATGTGCTTATCAAGCAGGCCCGCATACGCGCGCGCGCGCAAGTAAAGACCAAAAAAGAAGACGCAAAGACAATAACAAGTTACTAGCGAGTCCTGTTTGTGGTTCAATCATAATGTGTGGCTCAATTACGCTGACTAGCGGCGCAAACTAGTTGCAATTAAGACGATTTTTCAATCAGAACTGCAACAGAATCCTTGGTAAAGTGAATCTGTAAAGTAGCTCTGTTAAGTGACTCTGTTAAGTGGCTGTAAAGCTTATATACATGGTATAGAGTGTGTACAGATCTTATAGAGTGTAGATAGATAGTTCAGAATGTGTATAGATCATATAAACGGTATATATATATCATCTAGAATATATATAGATCACTTGTTTGGCAAATCGAAGCACTTGTAAAGCAGAATAAGCCGCTTAAGTTTGCCATAAAGTAAAATGATTCCAAGTTATTCAAATTAATTCGAAATGTGTTCGGTTATTGGCAGTTTGCACTAGCAGCAACATTATCATTAACTACACTCATGCACACTCCTATGTGTGTGTGTGTGTGTCTGTGTCTATTTTTAATTAAGTCTTATGTGACTGTCTGACACATTACTCATACGCCGAGCTGATCACAACTTGAGTTTATTACATCGGAATAGATTGAATTGGATTGGCTCGCCCATTGGCCAGTTGTGCCAGCCAGTCGGGCGACCATTGGACACACACAAACACACACACACACACACACACACGTACACACACACACACTCTCGCTGGCAATTGGCATTTTATTAGTTTAATTGAAAGCAAAACATTTTAGCATGCATGGAGGGAGAACTGAACCGATCCGACAAACTGGTTTCGACTCGACTTTTTCAAATGCCCCGTAAAAACATCAAACGAATGTGAATACGAAAACGAATGTGCGAATGTGAATACGAATACGAGTTTCGAATACTGTGTGAGTAGTTTACAGTGCGAAGCGTGTCACAGGTTTCACTGTACAATACACACACTCACACGCAGTCGAACATTGATATAAATTAAACAAGTCCATTGAGGAAATTATTTGCGAATATTTAAAGCTGCTGCTGCTGATTGTGCCAATTTTCAATGTTGTTGCTGTTGTTGTTGTTGTTGCTGCTGCTGTTTGTTTATAAAAAGCATATAAATCACATAATTAAGTTTTGCGCCTCTTTATGGATATTGAATTCTGTTGCATTTCGATTGAAATTCGACTTTAATGCAACGCCCAACCGCAATCGCCATTAGCATTAAGCTCTCTATATAGGCCCATTAGGCGCAGCTGGACATCCACTCGCCCAGGGGGTGGTCACAGCTCGAGGCGGCGGCGAGTTTAAAGCCGCTAAATACGTTTTATTTTTGGCCATACAGGAATATATCGACGTATCTTTGTATGAACGAGAAGTGCGTATGCAAATTCAGTTAACAGAAGTCAATGCTGTTATGCTTGGTAGCTCTGCAACACTGGAAATAAATTAATACAAAGTGCGTGCTGTTATGCTGCATTTATATGGCAACTCAGCAGCATTTAACAGCAGCTTAACATATGTGCATTCTGTTCCGCTTCCTTTACTTACATTGTGTTAGCAAATTTTGCAACATTTGTTTGGGAAAGTTGTGTGGGAAATTTAACAGCAGTTTAACATTACTGAATTCTGTTACGCTTCCTGCACTAACATTAAGTTGGCAACTCTGCCGAAAATCAAAGCCATTCACTGTTCAGTTTAATATGCAAAACTTTTCAACACTTCCAAGTGAATGTCAAAAACTTTATCGATTAGAGAGAACGAATTCGCAACTCGCCATTAATACTTGATATACCGACAAGAAGGGGGGCTATAAATAACTATGGGTTCTATGAACATTTGTAGAACATGTCAAACAGCGGAAATGGAAATGAGTCACGGCTGCAAAAGTGCAAACACACGCGACGGCGACGACGACGACGACAGCGATCTCAGCAAAGAACCGATAACAATAAAAACGGCCGTTGAACGTGTGAACAAGAACAAGCAATAGCAAAGAACTACAACAACAACAGCAACAACAAACACACACAACGGTTATTCTAAGAATGCGAGAAACGACCCCCCTTCCCACTCCTGGCTTCCCTCATACCCCTTCCTACATCAAATCGATTCGTTGCGATGAGATTCCAAACACGATTCATGGGAATTTTTCAGTTTGGGGCGCGCGAAAGACTTTGGCCCCCAGCAGGGCATGTTCGTGAGTGTGTTTGAGAGAAAGAGAGGGACAGAGATAGCAGTTGTGGTTGCGACTGCGCGTGTCAGCTTGGGGTAACATTAAACAATCAACATGAATTATAGATTAATTAGCTAACTAATTGTATGGCACATATTTTATGGTTTTTATGGCATACTTTTCGGCTCCGAGTGCAGGGTATGTGGCAGTCGAGCGTGTTACAATCTTTTTTGTAGCTGTTGCTGTGCGGCCAAGGACGGAAGAAATGTGTGTGACGCCAAAGCGTCAAGTGCGACTATATATGGCCAAGATGGCAAGGAAGAGGGGCAAGGGGGAATGGGAGAGAAGGAGAGGGGTCGCTTGACGTCAATTAAAGTTGAAAAACTGCAACAACTGCAAACTAGTTTGCAGCGATTACATGACACAAAATCAATCATTAACATTTGTAAATTGTGTGCAAGACATATTTGGTAACTTGCCGTTGTTGTTGTTGTTGTTGTTGCACTGCAGAGAGACGGGCCCCCCTTTTGTTGTTGTTGGTTGTCAATTGATTGTTAATGTTTATTGGCTTATTACAACATTGAAATTTGCCTTCGCTGCTCATTTTACGAGCCACAATAATAATGAAAATAATGAATGAGTGAATGAAGTACAATAAAAATGGTTTAATTGCCAGCATAACTATGGATATAGATATGTCGACTCTATGCGCCATTAAAGGCCAATTTAATGCGCAGACACACGGGCCATAAAATTGCGAAAACAAGCTTAAAACAACAGAAATAGAAACCGAAACAGACAAGGAGGTGAAGACGGAGAGAGAGAGAAAAAAAGAGAAACTGTTGCATCAGCCAATTTGAAATTGATTTGATCTGGCCATGATTACAATTAAATGGATTCTTGGAATTCCTAAGACAAGTCATGCAATAGATAAAGATAAAGATAAACTGAGATGTTGAGGAACGAGGCTTGATTGACTGAACTTTCGCTGTAAAGCAACATTATTTGTAGCTTGGGCCTTGTATTGTTATGTTCGGGGTTTTTCAACACTAAAGCCGATTAAAGTCGCGATAGTTTTGCGTCTATTTCAATGCCAAAAACAGACCTCAGTTCACATTTATGGGGCATTGAACTGAGCTATATAAGCCAGCTAGCTAAGTAGCACGGAATATGTCAGAGGCTGCAGCTGGCAGCAGATGTTGTGCCTTATATACCCCCATATAGTATATATATTCTCGTATTTGAGTGCCAGCGTACTTATAATAATATGGAAAACATATGCAAATTGTGTTTTGTCTTTGACTGATGGCAATTTCAATTGGCAACATCAAAGCGTGCCAAATGTAGCCTGTATCTGTATCTGCATCTAAAGCTTTAGCTGTATCTGTATCTTTTTGCCACACATTAACCTCAAAGTGCGGCCCCTGTTACCAATCAGAGTCCACTTGATTTGAGGCATGGGGCGCAACTTCATTATCATGTTGAAGACACACACACACACAGTCGCAATCGACTCGAGGCAGATCGTTTAAGACGCCTTGGGGCACCACAATTGCTTTTCAATTAGGCGACAGGAGGAAGGGGATAAGGGGGACGGCGCGTGCCCAAATGCGATTGGAAGAAGAAAGCATTGCAAAGATTTATCGTTGAATTCAATTAAAGTCCGTCCGTAGGGTTAAAAAAGAGCAAAAGATAAAAGACTGCGGCAAAAGAAAAGGAAACGAAGACAAGGAAAATCAGCAGAGTGCAAGGTCAGTCTCAGTTGCAGATATAGAAGTTAATCTTTAATACAAATCGATCTCTAGAGAACTTTAAACTGCATTCATGAAAGAATCCGCTCATTCTTTCTCTCTCTCTTTGGAGCTTTGCAATCAATTGCTTCGATTCATGCACTTTAATTTGCAGCCCATTTCAGTCCTCAACTTCAACTCTCTCATTTCCCTTTTTTCACTTCAATCGCATCAAGTGCAACTTCATCATTACCATGGCCTTTTCAAGTTCATTAACATGCCACGTTCCAAGATCGAGTGCAAACCAATGACGTCCATTAAGAGTTTCTTTCTTCTCTCTGCTCTGTTTCGGTTTCTGCTTCGCCTTCTCTGTTTCATTTCTGTTCTGCCTCCTCCTCCTCGTCTGGGGATGAACTTGAAAAATGCATTTCATATTTATGATCCCGCGATTTCTTAGAAAAGGCCTCTCCCACCCACTACTGATTGATGTGGTACCCCTCCTCTGTCCCCCTTCCCCCTCGGCACGATTGATACTCACATTTAGTGACAGCTTCTTCATCGCGATCGTTTTGTTGTGTGTGCTGCTAGCTGTTTGTTTTTGTTTTGTTTGTTGTTTTCTTTTGTGTTTTTGTTTTTGTTTTTAGCTTGTGCTTTACAAACTAATCACTTGGCAAATTTGTTTGGCGGCGCTAATTACGCTCGGTTTAAGTACTCGTTTTGCAGCTTGCTTAAGTACTCGGTTAGTTTAGCACAGTAGTTTGGATATTTAGTTGCTTTTTATTGCGCTTGTTTCTTAAGTTGGTCTGCCGCAGTTTACTCGTTTGCTTTTTACTGGTTTCACTACAAAAAATCAAAAGTTGCGCGTTGTTTTATTATCAATTTGCTGTTTGATTGTTTTTGTTGTTGTTTCGCTGCTGCATCGATTTGAACGATAGCAATGATTTCTTAGATTTGTTATCGAATTGCGAAAACTATCAATTTCAAAGGATGAGCTTGAATCGAATCTATTTGAAATGCAATCGTGGGCGACGATGACAATAAAATGCAAATTAGTTATCGATGTGCAAAACTATCAATCTCAATTTTGCAAATGGCTGCCAAAGGATGAATGGAATGTGAGAGAGTGAGAGGAGGAGTGCGTAGGCATTGGAAATGAAACAGAAACTGGAACTGGAACTGAAATTGAAGTGGGAATTGTCCGTTGCAAATACCATTCTAAATACGCATTGCACTTTATTATTGTTATTAATGCGCTCTGCACTAATGTGTGTGTGTGTGAGTGTATGTATCTCTCTGTCTGTCGACGTCAACGCCATTGATTAAAATCATTTATATGCATTGAGTGCTTTGCGGCGACGACGGCGGCGGCGCAACTGCAGCAGCCTGCAGCGCAGCGTGGGCAAAGAGAGCAGCAGAAGGAGAGGAAAGACACAGAGAGAGAGTGTGTGTGTGTGTGGAGAGAGGGAGAGAGGCTGGCAGGCTGACTGTGCGAATGCACATGGTTGCTTTTGCTCTTTGCCGTTGTTGCTGCTGTGTTGTTGTTGTTGCTGGTTTGTGCTGATGTTGATTTATTTAGCCGGTCCGATCGCTTCGCTCGCTGCATTTAAAATGTCGGAAGTGTTTGCGTGCAAAAAATAAATACAAATGCACACACACACTGGCACACTCATGTGCACACGTGTGTGTGTGCGTGTGTGTATATGTATTTCCTGTTGCAAGCGCAATTGTGTGGCAGAAACAACAACAACAACGACAACAACATCAACAGCAGAATAGGCAATGAAACGCGAATTTGCAAAACGCGCCAACAACATTTTTTCGATTTCTAGGAACCCGCAAAATTATAAAAAGGAAAAACAACAAAGTCATAACTCCACTCCTTTTGCCTGCTCCTTCTGTTGCCGCCTTTCTTCTCTCTGCCCCTTTGCTTGCCGCTGGCTCTCTCAAGTCGCGCTTCACTTCCACGCACCAATAAGAACTTATGACATCATCGCCCAACAAAAACCATCAACGAAAGTTGTCTCGTTGCTCTTGGTGTTGCGCTGTTACTGTTGCTGTTGTTGTTGTTGTTCTTGGCGCACCCTCTCATGGCAACAGAGCCAAAAAGAAGAGAAACAATGTCAAAAAAATGTACGACAACAAAAACAACAACAGCAGGAGGGAAACGTGGCTCAAAGAGGCCTGTGCAGAGTCTCATTGTGTGTGTGCGTGTGTGTGTGTGTGTGTGCTGCAAGGTGGCAACATGATGCAAAAACAACAATAAAAGAGCAGCAGCAGGAGGAGGAGTAGGAGAAGGAGGAGAAGGAGTCGGAGAAAAAAGGGCACGGTAAAATGTGCCGGCAGTGTCGGCATTGATTTGGTTATCGATATCGAGATGAGATGACGACACACGTTGACGAGTTGACGTTGTGATGCCCTGCAGGGGCAGGCCCAGAGGCAGGGGCAGGCACAGCAGGTAGTCCCCTTTTGAGGCAGACACTCGACCTGCGCGCACAGATTAAGGCATCGCGATAAGCAACAATTGCTTGTTGGTATTCGCTTTGAATATTTGGTTATTTTTTGATTCGGCATTTGTTACCAATTGCTGTCTCTCTCTTTCTCTTTGCCTCTTATTTCGTATTGATGCGCTGCGAATACCCTGTAATCGCTTTCAATTCGTTTCGTTGCAGTTTATCGAAACAACAATAAAAACAACAGCAACAACGATAATAATAATAATAATCAACACATGAACATTTTAGCGCGAGGTACTTTTCCACAATTCACACAATTTTTTGTTTCGTCTTCTTTTTATGTCTTGTGTGTGTGTCTGTGTGAGTTTGTGTTTTTATATATTTTCTTAGTTAATACGTTTTTTATTTTGTTTAATTTTGTTGGCCGAAAAAAAAGTGAGTTGAGTTTTCGACGAGTTTTGAGTTAATTTTAAATCGTTTCGTATCGAGAATTTGAATTTTCCTACAAAGTTATTCACACAATTTGTTGCTGGCTTCAATTTGTTGTTACACTTGTTTATTTTGTTGTTTAATTTGCATTTATCGTTATGGATAATTTCAATTGACACTTGCACTTTTTCTTGTTTACTTGTCGCTTGTCGTGCTTACATGATCTGATTGAAAAGTGAATCGATCTCGATATATCTGTGCCACAACTTGTGTGTGTCTCTCTCTTTCTTTCTTTTTATCGCTCGCTCGCTTGCTCTCTTTCTCTCGAAAACGACCTGCTCGCCACGCTGTTCAAATCGAAACTGTTGCACTCTGAAATCCGGTTTTGTTTTTTATACTGAATTTTTTGAGAAACTCTGCGACCGACCCTCTTACCTCTGCAACATTGTGCGGCGATTGAGTGTAGACGACTGAGGCTGTTATTTGCCGCTGCTGTTAGCGATAACTGGGCGCCTTTATTGATTGTGTTGCGCTGTTAATGAGATGTTGCGCAACCTTGAGCAGCAACATGTTGCTGCCCGCCAAAGGCTATTAACTACAATGATGACGCATTATTTCCCAGTCTTTTCCTTAATCAACTATCTTAAGCAGCTAATTAACTAGTTGTATAATCATAAAGAATAATGTGCTGACTACCCTAGTCTAATACTAACTCAAACTACCTTTGGTTTCGGACATGGCTTGCTAGTGTTGCCAAACATGTTGCGAGCACATGTTGCTGGAAATAACAGAGCTCTGTTAATGTTGAGGTGCGCTCTCTTTCTCTCTCTCCCGTCTGCATATGTATGCGTGCACTCTTTGGGCCACTTGTTGCTGCCGGCATAAAGTGTAACTGTAACTGTTGCGTGTGCTCTCTTTCGTTCTCTCTCTCTCTCTTACTCTCTGAGGATCTAGGGTATTTTATTGTGTATGTTACAGTGGGCAAACTTGGATTTCCCCAAGTACCTACTGACGTTGCTGATGTAATTATGCAATTGCAATTGAAATTGATGTATAATTACTACATATAATTGCCACAGAACTCATGCAGGTAAGTTCCATTGTTCTATACCCTGTAGTCATATAGTGTGGGGCATTTCTTTATTACATTATTTATTTATTTATGTATTTCCTTTATCCTCATTTATTTTATCCTTATTGTTCCGCATTTTGTGTTGCATACTGTAAGGCTGCTGCGGATGGGTATGGATTACAGGGTATGCGCTGTGGCAGTCAGTTTTAATTACCTTTTTTTGTTACAGCTGCAGCACACGACAATCGACAATCGGGCAATTAATCGAGGGGAAGTATTCCTAAATGGAAAGTGCCGCGAGACGGTTCAATTAGCTGGAACGATTCCAGATGGGAAACCACAATGACTGTGCACTTGTTAGCCGGAACTTTGCCCGCTTCCCGCCCATTCCTGTGACAAGACTTGCTAATTAGGCTGGCAGATCTCGAGTCATCGATAAATAATTAGCTGCCTCCCACGGGGAAGAGTGCAATAAAAGCGCATAATCATGTCATATATAGCAGATGTTACAAACAGCGTCACTTTTACGACTAACCCAATTAAATTATCATTACGAATTATTGCTCGGAATAGGCTAATATTAGAATGCGAGCTCAATTAGAATTCGAGGACTTATTCGCGTCACTTGGAATTTATTGGGCTTCTGACCTATGACGTGCATATTTGATGACGCGATAAGTTTAAGTGAAACACTTGCCATGACGTATGCTATTTTTAAACTATTTTGTGGTATCGATAAGGGGAAATTCTAACCGATAAATCTTTACACCAGGGCTGACAGCAATCCCCACAAAAACTATAAAGATGAAAACTTAAACAAAACAAAAAAAACTTACAGACAACTTAGGAAAAATACAAAATATGGGAGAATAGGCTTTTCATCTACTCTAATTTAATATTATACGAATGTGATAATAATATGGATTACACTTCACAGTGGTAAAATTATGGCTGTCAAGCGAAAGTAATAATTCATCACATTTCTGCAGAACTGAAGATCGACTCATTCCAATGGCAACATAGTGGGTAAGAGAGAGACAGGCATAGGGAGGGCGCTCATTACTTGCAAAACGGAACCGGAAATTACAGTGAAATGGGAGTGCGTGTGTGTGTGTCACCAAAGACGCCGACTTGTCAGCGTAACGGTATTTTACCATATTATATCATATTAAATCATATGTTACATACATGTAGTACCTACAATACGAATGGATAATTATGCCAACTCACGGGGGCAAACCGTGTAAATACCTCGACTCATTTGACCTTGTAACAATTTCTTTACAACAACAAGCCCGAAAATGAGAGTGTATTTGGGCGCTGTAAATAAGAGCACAGTATGGCGGGGACAGGGGTGGGGTAGCAGTGTCGGGTGCAGGGACGAATTTACTGACGCCGTCACCGTTGCCAGACTTCAATTTCAATGTTATTAACCTCAAACTGGGCCACAGAGCAAACATTCAAATCAAATACGCGTTGAACTTGCCAAACCGACAGACGACGAACAGCCCAAAAAGGGTGTGCGATAAAAGTAAACAAACAGAAACAGAAACGGACAAACAATACAAATACGTATGCGAATGCAAATATGTATGCAAATGAAACCGAGATCAGGATCGCTAAAGGAGGGGAACGAGAAGTCAAAGGGGCGTGTAGTGACGGGAGGAAGGGGCGCTTACCTTAGGCGCTTGCGAGTTTCGTTTTATCGGCCCACACAAGTTGCTTGCCGCTTATCGACGTAGCCTATCGGCTATCGGCCGCCGCTCTCTTTCGTTGCCTCTGCTGCTGCTGCTGCTGTTGCTGCTGCGCTGTCTTCGGCAAAGTTTCGTTGCATAAATTTCGTCAAGTTTTGTTATGTTTTTTTTTTCCTTTTTCGTTGTTTTTGTTGTTGTTTCTTTTGTCTTAGACACTGCGCAGGGGCGTTTCTCTGGCGCTTGAATTTATCGCCATTTTGTGTGGATTTTTGTCAGATCTTTATGTGCGTTGCGTTGATGCGGCCTAGGCGGCATCGGTGGGCGTGGCCAACAATCAGTGATGCACACACAACAACAACCACTACAATAACACAACACACAACTTGTGCACTATTTCAATTGCAATTGCAAAAAATACGCAAAAAATACATGAATTTGTTTATGTATTTGATATTCTCATTATCCACTCTGCGTTTCACACACACGCGCCTTCTCTCTTTCTCTCTCACGTGCACTCTCTTTCGCTCTGTGCTCTGTGCGTAGCAAAACTGAAGATAATCGCGTTATCGTTCACAATGATGCCGACGACGCGCTGTGAATGAATGTGAATTGTTGTTTGTTTGTTTGTTTGACGTACGATCTACACGCACACACTTAAACGCATCTCTCGCTCTCGCTCTCTCTCTCTCTCTCTCTCTCTGCTGGCTGTGGTAAGGAGGAAGATGAGGAGGAGTGTGTAACGGGGGCGGATGCGGGGTATTTCGCACGCAATGCGCGTTTAGTGACATTCAGTGCCAGGGCATCGAAATTGCTTTACATACGCACACACACACACACACCTGGGGACACTCGCAGGCAGAGGGACAGAGATAGATATAGGCATATATATATCTTTGTAAATATATTTCCACATAATTGATACGCGGCACTGCACATACAGACGCACAAATGTCGCCCCTGATTCTCACGTTGTGTCGCCGATAATTCACAATTTACCGTGCACTATATACAGTTATTCACACACACGCACACAGGAAAACATACATGGATATGTGTGTATGTATGTATGTATGTGAAATACATATGGTAATATTTTTATCCAAAAACAAGCACTTGGAACAACATGTATGGGGTACAGGTATATATATGTATGTATATGAATATCTGGTATATCTATATATACGTATCTTGTCGCGCAAATAAACTAAATATAATATCGTCTTTAGTCTGGATTATTTTTTTCGAGAAATAAAGAGAGAAAAATTGTCAAGCCGCACGAAGAACGAAAGCAGACTAAATGCAAAAAATGAATTGACAAAATGTTGTGGGGGACAGCGAGCAGCGACCACATTGAGCAGTGGAGCACGGACGATCATTCAGATACGTATACATATAAATGTATTCGTGTGTGTGTGTGTGTGTGAGTGTCAGACAATGCTGCCCTGCCATGCTTAAGCTCTACGATAGCTTCCCCATGTGTGTGTGTGTGCGTGTGTGTGCAACTGTGGTCAATGCATTGGCACAGGCACAGCGGCAGCGCGGTCTCTAATGGGGTCTCTAGCCAGACAAAGAACACGAGCGATGTGCGCGATAAAAAAGCCTATATAGAGAGAGACACTGGCTTATCTACGGTGCATGAACGTGCATGCACGCGCTGCTGTCGCGATCCCCGTTGCCCTTTTTCCCGACTACGCCACTGCGCGTGTGCGACGCACGCACACAACGACAGCAATTGAAATTGAAATTGAAGCATGTAACTGTAATAAAACGCGTTGGGCATGCCCGACTGCCTGTTACTCATTAACAGTCACTTCAAGTGTGTTTTCATTTTATAGCATGAGGTACTGTTGGTTGCCCAGAGTGAACGACTGTGAACTTCGTATTAGAGTGTTCAAAATGGCTTTGCTAACGTAATTAACTCACTTATAAATATGTATCGATATTCATTATCGATCAATTAGATAAGGAACGTAACTGTAAAGCTAATACAGAGCCGGTAACTAGGGATTATCTATATAATGCAATAATAGTGTTTAAAATGGCTTAATAAAGCTAATTGAGGAACATATCGCTTACTTATCGATATACACTCTCGATAAATTGAAGAAAAACACCACGAATAACCTAAAGTTATACTGCACCATAAGTAAAACCTGTGAACACATGATCAGTAACCTAAACTAGCTGACTAAGTCGGTTTACAGGGTATTTTATTAACATAAGCTTTCTCTCTCTCTCTTTCCTTCACTCACTCTCTCATTTTCTGTAACGTATCTTTGCCAGTGAGTTCTTGCAGCGCATCTGTCGAGGCGATTCCGGGCGATTCTCGTGGGGAGTTCGGGAGATTCCGTGTAAAATGTAAAGCGAAGCTGCCAAGCGTCGCAAATTATTACTTATTTCCGTTTTGGGCGCAGCCCCGGACTTAAACATACATATGTATGTACACACATCTCTATCTATATCTATAAGCATATCCATGTCCATATTCATTTCCATATCCATATCTATATATACTCGTACATATGAAACGTATGCGGCTCTCGCTGTCCGCGTTGATTTACGTGCTGTGTGCGCTTGCGCTTTGAACTGCACGTCGCGTATACCATATTCCGGTTGTGCAGCTATATCGCCTGCCTATCGGGCGATACTATATGGCGCAGCATTACGTATACGTCAGCATGTCAACAAACTTGTAATGTGGCACAAGTATGATTCAATAAACCCAAACCGGCCTGACTCGGGGGCTGTTAGACATGTTGACCAGACGCCAGTTTGACAGCCATTCGCGGTGATTATTCAGTTAGAGTTGTCTATATAGTATATAGTGGCTAATGAAGTTGACTCTCACTTCGAATGATTTGCGTATTATTTAACGGTAACAATGCGATTCAAATGCGATTGCGCAATTGGCTAACTGACTGCTAACTGCAGAAACTGCACAGGGGCGGATCAGGCTGGGGGCAGGGCAGAGGAGGGGCCTGAGAACCGAGAGCTGTGACAGTTAATTGCCGCATATTTCTTCTTGAATCTACTGAGATATATGGTATGTGCACTAAATGAGCGCCGCACACGCAAATTATAAATACTTAGCCAGCACATTGTAAGGAAATGTCAGCCACAAGCCGAGTAAGATCAGCCCAGAGGCGGAGCCGAGTGGGGCAAAAGAGAGGGGGTAGAGAGACCCCGGCAAAGGTCACCCGGCCCAGGCAAACATCTCCCGCTCTCTCTCTCTCTGTTGTCTCTCGAGTAACTGTATCTAAATTCGTGACTCTGATCCATGATGGGCACTTAAGCCAAGCCAGGGAAACCAGATAAAACTGCTGCCATTTAACAGCGGCAATACATTTCCCGCGCCATCGCCAGTTACGTAGACTTGCATGACCGACTGTCGACAAATATAGCAGATCGTCAATTTTGAATTAACAAAAAAAAAACGAATTCTTCCCTTCCCTTTCCACTTGCATCGCTTGCAACGTTCTTCTCTATTTTTATATTTCCATTTCTATTTGCACATTCGATTCGATTGCAATTATAGATCTGCCTAGTTTCCCCTTACCTCTTCTTCCCTCTCCACCCTCTGAAACTCGTTTTGTGTGCTGTAATTGAAGCGTTGCACTGTAAACAAAATTTGCATAATTTGCATTTGGAATTCTGCGATGAAACGGAAGTGAAAAGCAACCTAGATGACCTCTTGAACGGAAAGAAAGAGCTAAATACCAAAACATTTGTAACGAAACTATTTATAAGCACAATGTTCGCAAAAGTATCTTAAGTTTTTCCCCCATATTGTGTGATGATTCAGTTATTTTCTACATGAATCAAAATGAATTCAATGGCAGTGAAAGCTGAATAAAAGTTCCCAAGATCTTGGTACCTTTTAAGGTTCGATAGGAAATTAACGTAGAATTATTTAATAATTATAACGTTTCAAGAATTCAAATGCTAAATAAATATTTCCCGGATCACAATTCCCGAGACATGAATTTCACATAGATAAACCAACTTATTAAATAAATAGACTCTCAAAGAGGATTGAAGTTCTACAAATATGATATATGAAAATTTCAACGCTCCTTTCAAAATATTTCTGTTACTTTGAAACACTTTATAATATCACATATAACTTTAGAGGATACAAATTGTATATTTGTTTAGAACTGATTTATGTACTACAAATGAAAACTGTCACTTTTCTGGATTCCAAGATCTTCTTAACTTTTTAGGAAACCTTAATTTTCTGTTGATAAATTTAAACATTTATCAAGGAAACTTCCTTACTCAGTATTTTGCAGTGTAGCTCAAGCTAGCCTTAGCTGCCCAGCTGATTCTTCTACTGCTTTGACAGTAATTGTTGTTATCTTTCTGCGTTCCACAGATCCATTCGAGTACTCACCATCTTGCTAGCCTTTTGGGTGATTCTGTTTCGACTGAATGCGACTGCGACTGATGCTGATGGAACCAAACTCCGTTGGGCTCTGCAAACTGTGCCAAAATGTTTGCGAAACTTACAAGCCATGCGACTTATATAGCGCCTTTTTCCAATTGTGGGCGGCAATGGGTGTGGCTGGTGATGGGGGGTGCTTTATCTGCGCTCTTCTTTTTGCATAATTCGCGGCTGCTGCTGCTGCTGTTGATTACAAAGCGCCCTCGAGACAAACGACAACTGTATGAATTATCTTCGACTGTTTGTGTCTCTCTGTGTGTATGTGTGTTTGTGTGTGTAAGTGTGCTTGTCCATCAGCTTATGATGACGATTACGATTATGATTATGTAGTTGGTCACACGTTGATTAGAATGCGTTCTTATCACTTGTTGCCGCCGTGCTGTGTTTTAATGTTTCATTTTCATTTGCTCGTCTTCTTCTTCTTAGTCACAATGCAATTTCGCTGGGGCGCGTAGGAGACCCTCAACTATAATGTCAATGTGGCACACAAAGGATGTCATTACAGGCAATGGATGGATGGATGGCAAGGACGATACATTGTGCACATCATCACCATCCAAGCGAACATCCCGATGGAAGCCTTTCACTTTCCTAACAGCAGGTCTTCCTCTTGGACATGCGCATTTAGCTTGAAACAAGCCAAAATTGCCAGGGAGAAGTTAGAGAGAGCGACAAGAATGTTGGGTAACATCTCACTTTTTATTTTAATATATTTATTTATTATTATTATTTTATTTTTATTTTAATATTCAATTATATTGTTAACTAAATTAGGCAGTTTTTTTATTCCTCTTTGAGGAGCTTGCGAACTAACAAAGTTTTGTTCTTGAATTCATTTGAAATATGTACATCATCTTATTTTATAAAGGTGTTTCACAAATCTTATATATCGTCATCATATACTCGTATGTATATGTTTATCATACATCTGTTACTAAAATTTGCCGAAAAACTTATCCTTCCCATGATGACCGTGTCCGTGTCCATGACCATGACCTCCGCCGCCACCAACTGCTCCGCCACCACCCACAACCACTGGCTTAACCACCACGATGGGCTTCACAACAACTGGCTTGATGAACACGGGCTTTGGTTTGGTGAACTGCGCAGATAAACCGCTCAGCAGTTCGCCGGGATTCGGCAACGTTGGTTTCACGAACACGGGCTTCGGTTTGGTGAACTTCCCAGATAGGCCACTCAGTAGTTCGCCGGGATTCGGCAAGGTTGGTTTCACAAACACGGGCTTTGGCTTAGTGAACTTTGATGAAAGACCATTTAGAAGCTCGCTGGGATTCTGCAGATACGATGGCTTCTGCACCAAGAAGACACTTCCTTTGGACTTGTGAGCAAGAGTGGGCGTGGTTGCTACGGCAAGCAGAATAAGTAGGCAGCACCTGAACAGATCCATGACTTTTACTAAATGACACAGAGAATTGTGTTGAGGGTCTATTTATAGGAAGGTATCGCTGCGACCAGCTCAGAACTTCATTTGCATGCGGCAATTGTCGTACGACCGAAGTCTTATTCAAATTTCAATTTGTTTTATTACTCAAAACTCCTCGCAATGCTCTGAGTTGTTGTTGCTGCTGCTGATGTTGCTGTTGCTGTCGCTGAGAATTCCCCCAGTTGTAAGTTGAATTGATAATGATTATGAGGCGAGGTTGTGATTCTGCGCCACATTATTCACAATGATCGCCTGTGCCCAGGGGAGAAGTTGTCATTCAGGCGGCGATTCTTTAGATTTTCATCGGGTATGACGTCTGCGTCTGTAGCTCGACTCGGTATGGCTCGCGTCTATGAAATCCAGAAGACTCGACTTGACTCGCATTTCCAATGGGATTGACTTAATTTCTGATTACTTATCAAGCCTCATTCCGATTGCGGAAGTCAATCCGCGCGAATATTCAGCATACTTTCATGTAATCCAATGAATCACAAGGAATTGAACAAATATTTTCAAGTATTTGATTTAAATTAGCCAATAATATCAAATAACAAATACAATTTATATGTGTTTAAGAAATATTAAATGAATTTTTATATTTTTAATTAATATAAATTATAACATATTTAATTAAATTAGTAAATCTCAAATAATAAAACGAATTTGCTTTGGCGCTTCCATAAACGGATTATAGCCATCGATAACCCTTTAAAAATTCGATAGCATCCATAATGCATTGCGCATTAATATCGATGTTTCGATACATCGATAAAAAGTCTGTGGCAGCCCTGCGGCGAAAAAAAACAAGCATTCGGCTTATATTTATTTATAAAATCAGAAATGGACGAAAGCGTTATAGAAATTAACGACTCAATTATAAGTATTCCGAGCGATACGGATATGGAGGATGGCGAAGTCAAAGAGGCCGGGGATTCTTCCAGCGATGTCATAGAAATAACCGCCAAACCAGCGTCGCCACCATCTCCGCCTCAGCCCACCGTTCCGAAGCAATCAAATCCGATACAGCAGAGGCCAAGTGAAAAGGCCGTGGAGCAGGAGACGAGTACAACTGATCCCGAACTTATCTTTGAAGTCAACTTCTGCTCAACAGATGATTACTCCAGGCTATCGAATCGTATGCTGGAAGCATTTAACAGGACTTTTTCTGAAGATAAGTTGGTGTTCAAAACGAATGAACAGGAATCGAAAATTAGGGCATATATAAAGCCTGCGACTCCACAGCCCGATATTGATCTATTCCAAATTGACACTGCGCCCGCTACGAAGCTAAATGCATCGCAAGTGCCCTCATACAAACGCTGCCACACTGACATTCTCGATGAGGAGACACCCAACCGAAAGAAACTGAAAGCGGAGGCGGTGAACAAATGTTTCCGACCTAAAATTCAGTCTGCCTGCTTTAATTGTGGCGACACCGATCATTCCCTGCGAGAATGTACGCGTCCTCGCAATCAGAATAGGATACAGCGAGCGCGCAGGAAAACTAGCCGCGTCGAACGTTACCATGTCGATACGGAGCAGAGATTCGCGCATATACGACCTGGAAAGATCAGCAGTAAAACACGGCATGCCATGGGCTTTAGTCGAGGGGAGCTGCCATTCATGTTTTACCGTATGCGTGTTCTGGGCTACCCACCAGCCTGGCTGGAGGAGGCCAAGGTGCAAAGCTCGGGCATCGCTCTGTTCAACGCCGATGTGAGTAGATGCCGGACTAACTTTTTCACTTGACTAACTAAAGTACTTTTAGGGTACCGAGGTGCAGGGTCCTGAAGACGAAGAGGGCGAAGCCGATAGCTTTAAATACGATGTCAATAAAATTATTGACTTTCCGGGATTTAATGTTGACCCTGGACCCAAGTTCTATGACGTAAGTAGTGCATAATGTATTCAACTTGCTTAAATCTAACTCAATCTTCTCTAGGACTATCAACACCACAATGTGCCACGTTTCCAGGAGAGCCAACTGAAGACAAATTTCATCAAATCCCTGGGCGAGAATGTAACCAAGGGATATAAACGAAAGAAATTAATAGATCTTCCAACGCCGCATGATGCCAAGCCGGCTGCAGTTGAGAGAGCGACCAACTTAGTTGAGCACGACATGGACGTTGAGGATGGCAACTCCATGGATGGTGTGCAGCCTCCACTGCCTGAAGAGTCAGATGCTCTGGCACCACCTCCGCCACCAACGAAGGAAGACACATCAGTCGGCAGTTTATCACCATCTCTCGACGATCTCAAAGCGCAGCAGGCGGAATTGCTGCAACAGTTGGAATCAAACACATCGCTAAACACGAGTAACCTGAGTGTTTCCGAGTCAAATGTTCCCTCGGTTCAGTCGCAGACACAGGACGACGATAAAGCGCACAACGATCCTGCTCCTCCTCCTGCTACCTCCGAAGTTGCTAAGCCAGCTGTATTTAAGGGTCCCTCCATTGAGGGTACACCCCTACTAAAGTTCTCCGTCTATGAAAAGCTTCCGGTCGGAGATAACTTTAAAAAGGGCGTCAGCGATGTCATCAACTTTGAGAATCTGCCCGACTCTACGGGCAAATATGAAAAAATGAAGGATCTGTTGAAGAATGTGCGAGTAAAAATGGATAAACTGCAAAATTCCGATGACTGACGGGGGCGATACTTTGAGAATACCTTGTACCTTGTAAATACAGCGATATGGGTTATATACCATGCGTGTGTAATTCGGTTTTCTTTATTCGCCAATTGATATTGAGATTGCACATATAAAACATGCTAATATATGTCTGATAAGTACATACAGTATATGTATGTGTACATAGTATGTATGTAGTACGTATTCAAATAGTTTGTACAGGATCTGATATTAGTAAACGAGAGTTGCACTACAATTTCTTTCTATACAGCTAGAATTTCTCATACTTTTGATTTCATTGCATTAGTTTATTGTTTGCTCTTTTCTACTTTCAATATATATATATATGTATATATATATTGTTGATAATTTATCCCAATGTATATACGCGTAAAGGTGCACATATAAGTTGATATAGATAGGTCTATACATATATGGATTTGTGTCTGTGTAACCAAAAATGCAAACTGTTGAAAGGAAACATGCTCTAGGACGACGTCGACTCCCTCCGTAGCATCCTCCGGCTCAGCTCAACGTGCTCAATTGATAGCTGGCGGTGGCTGCGGGGGCGGCGGCGAACCATCCTGATTATTATCGCGACGACTTGTTGGCTTGTTGCTGGTCGTCGTAAACTGGCGCCAGGTGCTCGGATTCACAACGTACATAAACATGGCCAAGATCATAAACACCATGGCAATGGTGAAGTTTCCACCATTGTCACCGCCAGCAGTCTGTCCAGGCAGCTGCGACACTCGGCCGCTCACTGCAAACATTTAGGGTACTTTAAGATATGTTACTCGTATCCTGCAGTTACTCACCATCGATGCACTCAGTGTCCGTGCAAGCATTCTGATTTTGGCGAATCTAGGTATATGAGAATTGAAAAGGGGGGAGTATAAGATATATTTATGTGGGTGTATGTGGCAACTTACGAAGTTGATCAGCCGTTGCATGGCCATCTCATGCGACCAGATGCATTCGCAGCCATCAAATTCGTCACCCATGGTAATTTATCAATTTATATATGTATTTTTGACCTGGTGCACACACTGTAAATAAACACGAAGATAAATATCTATGTATATATATCTATATATGTATATAGTGCGAATTATGAATATTTTATGACAATTTGCATGTTTGACGAACGATTGACGGCTTTCTGACGTGGCCTTTGCTGCTGCAGGTGAGAACTAACCGACGCAATCTGAAGAATTGTTTTTTGAAACTGCAAAGGGAGCTCAACTGAAACGAATTTAATTCTTTTTTGTTCGCTATACCAATGAAACAGTTGAGTGATTAGGAGGGATCCATATATATGTATATAGTATAACTCTCTCTCTCTCTCCCTGAAAAAAACCCAGCTATAAATTGTGTTGCTAGAAGTATCTGATAAAGTCGGTTTCGCAGAGAGGGCGCTCGGGAGAGCCGCTTCACATACACTCGTACTATATTTAATAACATCGCATGTATGTACATGTGTATGTACGTCTTCGTAGTATATGCGTGCTGGATGAATTTCTCTCATTAAGCTTTAATAAAATATAACACCGACCTTGGAATTGGCACAATATTTTGAAAAAATTGAGTTGATAAGAAATCCCAGACGACTCTCAGATTGTTGCCACAACTTCAGTGTGTGTAACAAGTGGAAGTACTCGACTTTTACATGCATATACACGAGTCAATATCTTCTCAATGCTCCACATACACGCATTCCACGTACATATGCAAGTGTGTACATACATACATAGGTAGACACTTCCTTAGCGGGGTACACTTTCACAGTAGCAGAAACGTAGTTAGATACGTAAGACTAATTAAATGCTACACCAAATGATCGTGCTCTATATCGTTCTTCTAATCATCATTCCACCATCTTGCTTGTCTTTTTAAAACCATGAAGTCACTTTCTCAGTTGATTGTTTTGTTTTTCATATTTGGGTTCGTTCGTTCCAATGGAAATTATGCAGCGGAGGTAAACAAAGTGCATTTGTTTTGTTTATGTGCGGCAGTAAACTGCTTTAATAGTGCTTATTTCATTTAATTAACTAACAAGTATGTACACTAGTGCTATTGTTGCTATTTATGACGATTATTTCGTTTTAATATCAAACTGTTTATTATTTTATATTACACTATTTATTTTCTTACCAATCTGGTTGGAATGGGAATGAGAGACTGGAAGTCACATATGTGAGTATTCTAGTGTTGGTAAACGGCAGCAGGAAAAACGGACTTAAAAATGTCATTGCATTCAATTGTGTTTAGTATTTTAAACAAACTTATCGTTTTTTTTCAAATATCGTTAGATGATTTATTGCGAATACGACTTAAGCCAAGTCTCCGCGTTTTGTTTGTGGGTGCATAAATGGGCGATAAAGCCTCCTCGCTGCGCCGTTTGCCAACGCGCTCCCTTTGCACGCTGGGTGACTCCAGCGAACAGCTGCGATCTCTCCGAGAGTCTCTTTGTAGCTGTCTCTGATTACTTTTACTTGGCACCGGCGTGCTGGTCACAGGAGCGCAGCTCTTTCGCATTGGGGTTTGACCTGGAGGCGTATCCACGTTGCAATTTTCTGAATCCCTCTTCAGTTTTCGACGCTTGTTCAGCGACAAAAGATTACGTCGCGTAATAATTGAACTCTTTGTGACATTGTCCAGTGGGGAACGCTCCGAGAGTTGTGTCAACGAGACCTGCATGTCCGGCGTGCTTCTGGGCGTGTCGAATGCGTTGCTCAAAGTAGCTGGGGAGTTAATATTTAATACTGAGGCTTCACAAGGTACAGGCTTAGTTTGTTTTCCAGCTTTTCTTGGGTTGACTAGGATCTCAGCTTCACCTTCTAGCAGTTTCGGAGCTTCGTTTGTTACATCTTCTAACAGCAAGGTAGCAGCAGTTTCTTCCTTTTTAGGAGATGCAGAAATAGGTTCCAAGTCTGCCATGAGCATTGCAGCTTTCCTTTGCATTTCCTCTGACAGTTCCATGGCCTTATTTGATGCAGTTCGAAACTGAATGTTTACAGAAGCAGTAGCATCTTTAAAGTTCTCTTTAGGCGATTGTGGTACCACAGCAATTGGTTCCAAGTCCGCCATGAGTGTTGCAGCTTTCCTTTGCATCTCCTCTGACAGTTCCACGGTTTTATTTGATGCAGTTCGAAATTGTATTTTCTCAGAAGCAACAGATTCTGTCAAGCCCTTCTGGCAATCCTTAGGAGGAACAGAAGTGGACTCCAAGTCTGCCATGAGCATTGCAGCTTTCCTTTGCATCTCCTCTGACAGTTCCACGCTCTTATTTGATGCAGTTCGAAATTGTATTTTCTCTCCCTTAGGAGGAACAGAAGTTGACTCCAAGTCTGCCATGAGCATTGCAGCTTTCCTTTGCATCTCTTCTGACAGTTCCACGGTTTTATTTGATGCAGTTCGAAATTGTATTTTCTCAGAAGCAACAGATTCTGTCAAGCCCTTCTGGCAACCCTTAGGAGGAACAGAAGTTGACTCCAAGTCTGCCATGAGCATTGCAGCTTTCCTTTGCATCTCTTCTGACAGCACCATTGCCTTATTTGATGCAGTTCGATACTGAAGTTGCTTGGAAGTTGCAGGCAGGTGGCTTGTGTTTTCACTGCTTTCTTTCGTTGTTTGAGAGTAGTTGGCATCTAGATCAGCCATTAATCCGGCCGCCCGTTGCTGCTGTTCCTCAGATATTTCGATTGCCTTGTTTGATGCAGTACGAAATGCGATAGGTTCTTCCAAATCCAAAGGCATCAAATCCAGCTGGCTGCAAATGGCTTGGAAGTCCTTAGCGGGCTGCTGCTGCTGCACAGTCTCAATCTCAATGGGCTGCCATTCACTTAATGGGATCTCATCTAGAAGCTCTTCCTCTTTCGTTCTGTTAATTTCCAAATCTACCATTAGATTTGCACCTGATCGCTCCATCTGCTCCGTTACTTGAATAGTCTTATCTGGAAACCCCTTAAAATAATATGGTTGCTCTTCATCTGTTGATGTGCCACCTTCGAGATCTTCCATGAACATTGCCGCTTTCATTTTCATGTCCTCAGTTAACATTATTGTTTTAGAAGCTGCTTTAAATTCCAATTGATTTAAGTCATCACCAGGTTGCTTTGCTTCAAGATCGGCCATTAACTGTGCAGCCTGTTTTTGTTTTTCCTCGGAGACTTCAATATGTTTATTCGATGCAGTGCGAAATTCAACGGAATCAGAAACATTTACAATGGTTTCGACTTTACTTCCACTTAATGAGCAACCGGGAATATCTATAGGTTGCCATTCGCTCAAAGGAATATCCATCAATTCAATATCGCTGATCTCTTTGGTCTCTGTTCGATCCTGCACAATCTCTCTTTTTTCTTCTTCCACGACTGAAATCATTTCCGTATTCATATCACCATCAAACCAATCGTCACAGACGTTTGTATCTAAAGTAGATATATACATTAATTTAACTCTAGCAACTCTCTATAGAGACTATACTTACCCAGGGGCTCATCTTTGCATATTGCAGTGCCCTCTGCTGCTGGTGGGCGGGTGCTTTCGTTAAAGAGAGTCAATTCAGCACGTTCTGTTGGAGAATATTGTTATATTATATTATACAAATAAATTATAATTTTTAGAACTTACGCATAATCTTACTATCACAGATCTCATATTGAAGGCGACACTCCTCCGTGTTGCCAATCATGTAACCATTATCATCTAAAATATCTGTCGCTTCCTGCAGATCGTCAATTTCCTCCGACTTTATTTGCAGATTCGCAGGAAGATCGATGCTGGAGTTCGCATTAGTTTGAGTGAAGAATGCACTTAAGTTCTGCAGGTTTTCACATATCATCTGCGAGCAGTTGGCATCGAAATTACAGTGCGTTGTTGTTGGCATTGGGGTTATAAAATCTTCTTGGACCGAAAGCCCTGAGGAACAACTCATGCGTTCATCATCATCTTCTATTATGATATTTGGAGAGATCGGCTGTGGCGAGGGTGGCTTAGGTTGGAGGCGTTGGCGACTATAAGTCCGAATTCTTTTATTTCGATATCGAAACCAGGGGGGAAATCATGTGAGGGCACCTCATCCTCTTCCACATAACTGGGTGATCCACAGAAATCTAAAAGTATGGCTTCAACTAGTGTTTTAGATGTATTCGGAGCTTCGAACGACATTTCTGGACTATGCCAGACTTCGGCTTCAGCTTCGTCTTTTGCAAACAGTTGACTCTCAAGCATGGATTGGAGTGACATGAAGTTTTCGGAGGCGGGCACTGCACGGGCACGTTTGGGTTCTTGCTGGGCACGCAGACAGTCTAATCGATCAACCTCGAAGAGGTTGACATCTATGGAGTCACATTGTTCTTTCACACCCAGTGTCTTATCTAGCTCCTCTTTGATTTCCACGGTGTAAGTTGACTTAAGCCGAAAACGGCAGGAACGTCTTGATGTACTTGGCGTCGGACTACTGTTTATACTAACGTCATCTTCGTCCATTACAGCGCGAACGGTTCATTTATTCATTATATTTCATTCAACAAATCTCCATATGACCTGCTGATTTGCCGCTTTGTTTATAATCGAAACCAATCGATAGCAGTAAATGTTCAGTGCTGTGCACAGTGCAAGAAAAATCGTATAGAATTTATCAAATTAATTAGTAATGTAAATAATTTAATAAAATCAAAGGTAAATAATAACAATACCGCTTAAGCTCCAAACTTGAAAAGAGTTAATAACAAACTTTAAAAGATTTATGTCAATAAATCGATATTTATATTATTTGTGCATCCCTAATGCTAATTTGTTTTTTGCTGTTGTCTAACACTGCCTGCAGCCTTATCGATAACAATTATTAGTTTGCCAGATTTTAGTGTAGTCAGAATTAGTTGAATCCTAAGATGGGGATAACCACCGCTGCGTTGAGAACCCAACTGATGGGATTGACCAACTTTATCGGCACACATAAAGACCAAGCGGAGAAGTACCGCCAGCTGCTGAAGACTGTGCTGTCGAACACCGGTTCCGAGTTGATCGATACACTAAAGATCTTTGTTGAAGCCATTGTCAACGAACATGTCAGCCTGGTTATAGCTCGTCAGATTCTTAACGATGTTGGCGTCGAGCTAAGCAAATTGCCGGACGACATGTCCAAGGAGCTCTCCCACTTTACATTGGAGAAGGTGCACCCTCGTGTTATTTCATTTGAGGAGCAGGTTGCCGGCATTCGGTTCCATTTGGCC
The DNA here is from genome assembly GCA_018904595.1 of Zaprionus indianus. Lineage (NCBI taxonomy): Eukaryota > Metazoa > Arthropoda > Insecta > Diptera > Drosophilidae > Zaprionus > Zaprionus indianus. Next base: position 528,461 of record JAEIHA010000709.1, on the reverse strand, counting down.
AACATCTACGAGCGCAATCAGCTATGGCGCGAAGCAGCTACAGTGTTAGTGGGAATTCCTCTGGAGACTGGCCAGAAGCAGTATTCAGTTGAGTGCAAGCTAGGTACATACCTGAAAATAGCACGCCTGTATCTGGAAGATAATGACTCGGTGCAGGCGGAACAGTTCATCAATCGTGCTTCGCTGTTACAATCCGAAACAAATTCCGAGGAACTCCAGGTCAGATTGGCATAGCTCTCTTACACCATGCTTTTGGTTAAAGTATATACTCTTTCCTTACAGGTGCTCTACAAAGTGTGCTACGCCCGCGTTCTCGACTATCGCCGCAAATTCATTGAGGCTGCCCAACGCTACAACGAACTATCCTACCGTAAAATAGTGGATCAGGGCGAACGGATGACAGCTCTGAAGAAGGCACTCATCTGCACCGTATTAGCCTCGGCTGGACAGCAACGTTCGCGAATGCTGGCCACACTGTTCAAGGATGAACGATGCCAGCACTTGCCAGCTTATGGTATCCTAGAGAAGATGTACTTGGAGCGCATTATTCGTCGCTCAGAGCTGGAAGAGTTCGAGGCGCTGCTGCAGGATCATCAGAAGGCAACCACCCACGATGGTTCATCGATTCTGGATCGCGCTGTCTTTGAGCACAATTTGCTATCCGCCAGCAAACTTTACAATAACATAACGTTCGAGGAGTTGGGCTCCCTGTTAGATATACCAGCAGTTAAGGCCGAGAAGATTGCATCCCAAATGATAACCGAGGGACGTATGAACGGTCACATTGACCAAATCTCAGGCATTGTGCACTTCGAGAATCGAGAACTGCTGCCCCAATGGGATCGTCAAATACAATCGCTCTGTTATCAGGTGAATTCCATTATTGAGAAGATAGGCGTGGCTGAACCCGACTGGTTAGATAATCAGAACTGAGCCAAGCTGACGGCGTCATCCAATTTACTGAAATTCTCATCATATAATATATAATTTATATACAACCACTACAGTCTGTGGTCAACTACGAGTTTTGCGGAATTGCCGTTTGACATTTGTAAATTTAATTTTGAATTTAAGATAAATAAATGAAAACGCATCCGATGATCCCGTGGATCCCAAGTGAAAACACCAAAACGTTTGAAATTGTATAATTCAATTAAACTTTATGAAACATGTACATACACATATATTCACAATCTTTCTTTGTTTTCATCATTATTTTGCAGTATAATTCACAAAAAGTCTCTGTGTGTATAAACATTTTTAGGTCTTAGACAACTAGCGGAAAGTTTTGCTTTTGTATACAATACAAATGTCTCTAAATATATATCTATATGTATATAGTTTGATACGCAGAGGGCGTATGCACTAGTAAATTTGATAAGGTTCCCTCATACTACCCACGCCTACAATTCATCCAAAAAAAGGCCGATTGATTGAAGAAAACTAAAGTAGTAACTAATATTTAGTATTAAATATAAGCTAATTATATTTAAACAATTCAACTAAACAAAATGCAAAAAATATGCTTTAGCGTAGTATTTTACAAAAGCAAGGCTTAAAGCATCCATCGACTTCGATGATTCTCCGACTACTAACAATATCTCGGACAAAATATTTAAATCCGATCCGATCCGATCTGATCGCTACACCAATAATTTTCAGAGACTCATTTCTAGAACTTAAAAATTAGCGTAAAGTCATCCCTGGGTATTCGCCGAAGACTCCTCGTTCAGCTGCATTTGTGTGAGGGTGCGAACGACGTGGCCACGGTTTACGGGCGTCAGACCCTGGCAGAGACCAACGACAGCGTCCAGCGCCACATCCGGACAGTCCTGCAGAGCAAAGAGAGACATCAGATTAATAATGGAATTGGGTAAAGGGGGAAAAGTTCAAGTACCTCGAGCATTTTGGATATCGTTGAGATGATGGCATCCCGTCGCACAGAGTTTACATTTCTGGAGACAATCGATTCACTATTACTTTGCTCCTGATACCAGGAAACCATCTCCTCGTTCTTGTCCCACAAATAGGCCTGAAAGGGGAAATTCAAATCGGTTAAAGCTTTTGTCTTTTGACTCTGGGTAAGCAGTTGGTTTTACCTCTGTGGCTCCCTTGTCCTCCACCAGCCAGCGGCGAAGCATCTGCTTGGCCTGACCCACAGACAGATTGTCTTGTGCGCGCAGAATCTTCTTGATGTACGCATCCTCGAGCAGCAGTCGACGCAGACGCCAGTAGAGCCAGCGACGTGATTCGCGCCACGGCACAATCTCACTGATGCACTCCTTCTCCAGCATGCGTTCGGGCGTGTCGTGCAGATCGGCAAAGTGCACGGCGACTGTGTGATAGACATGCATCAGCACCGAGATGCGCGCCTTGATCTTCTCATCGATTTGAGCAGCCTTCACCTTATCACCTGCCGCAACTGCTTCGTCATACTCCCGTTTCAGCTGCAATAACAATAACAAATAATCAGCTAGGGTTCTTTATAGAACATTCAGGTTACTTACCGCAATTGTGGTGCCATCGAGACGATGTATGGTCTTGATGAGATCCTTCTCTTTGTACTTGATCTCGACAATGCCCTCCGGTTCGAGAACACCACCACGTGCCTCTGGATCAGCATAGGTCTCCATGTAGCGCGGATTGATCAGAGAGTCCAGCACTGCCCAAGCACCACCACGCAGCTCTGCGTTGGGTGGCAGATAGATAAGCACCGGCTTCTTGTATTCGCGCAATCCATCGACAATGTAAGCGCCAAATTTAACAATCTGCTCGTACATGTCCTTCATGCCGCCAGAGAAACCACGCCAGTTGGCAAACACAATCAGCGGCAGCTCCTCACGACCGAAATCTTTGATGGCCTGCGCTGTCTTGTACGACGAGTCGGGATACCAGACCTGACCAGCCTGCTGCAGTGTCTTGGCCTCAGAGTCCAAGTTGGCAGGATCGGCGGGCATTTCCACCTCCACGGTACGTGTCTCAACGGCAATGACACCAACAGGAACACCACCCAAACGTGCACGACCAGTGACGACAGTCTTGGCCCATGGCGCCATAATCTCACTCCATGAATCACGATCAAAGAATCCATTCTCCCATTCGTTGCCGTTGACGGGATTAACACGACCAGCGAGCATCCAGCGGGGATCATAGGGCGATTTGGTGGGCATAAAGTCAACAGGGCGATCCACACGATCGCTTGGCAAAATGATGGGCAGATCGCAGCCAATGTAGGCAGGAATGTAGGAAAGCCAGTCCAGGATGGTGTACACACCGTCCAGATCGATGGCTTCAGTTTTGTGGGTGACACCGTTGTTGAACATGATCTGCACTCCACCCAACTGGTTATTCGAGGCATAAACCTTGCGGCCCAGCAACTGAAGGAGCAATCATAAAGAGGATTAGTATATGTATAAATTTCTAAGGGTTACTGCGGCCTTACCTTATTCAGCGCAGCGTAGCCAGTGAGTATAATATGCGAGTTATCGATTTGGATGACACGTTGTCCCAGACGCACCACATAGGAGCCAATACCGATGGTACGGCAGGTGACCATAGCAATGGTGACAATCTCCTCGTAGGCTTGTGATGTTTCACCGGCAATGAGACCAGCATAACGCAGATTCTCCACACCCAGTCCATCGTCCTTGCCAATGATGTCGGTGATCTTGTAGCGCTGCTCACCCTCATCCTCAATTAGTATGGCACGCACAGAGTTCAAATTGGCCACCTTGGCGTAGTCCTCCGTGGACAGGTATAGATACTTGAAACCCTTGTCTGGCTCCTCGGGATCCTCCCATGCTATTTTGAACATGGCTTTAACCTCCTCCGCCAGACCAATGCGGGCACCACTGTTAACTGAAATATAGATCTGAGGGAGAGCGAGGGTTGATTAGATGACTTGCATGAAAGCCGCAAGAGCTGGAGACTTACCCTGGGCACCTTGCGAGCGCGTGCCAGTTTGGATGCTTTGTCAAAGAGCACATCTTCCTTGATACCGAAGGAACCAATCAGATAGGTCAAGTCGTTGGCAATCACAATAATCTCACGTCCCTGAGGATATTCAGGTGTGGCCAGCACAATGCGCCAGGCAACCATGCCGCACTGCAAGATAAGATGGTGAATCGGGATTAGAAACTGCTTTACCGGACTCGTATGTGTTGGTTACTCACGTTATTCTCGCCGGGCAGACGCTGCATCTCCACCAGGTTGTCGCCCTCGAGCACCAGTTCCTGGCACTCAAGCAGAATCTTGTCGGGTATGCGTATGTCGACGGTGGGACGCGCCTTGGAGAACTCCTTCCAGTGACGTTCGGTCATCTGACGGAACATATCGGGAACATCGTAGACATAGGTGGTGCCATTCGATTGCGCCTGGAAGCGTTTCTGCTGCAGGAAATCTTTGGTCATGTATGGCGTCGAGATGGGATGACCGTGAAGAGATCCCTGTTTCTCGCCATAAGCCTTGAATTTGATCTGAAAAGGGAAAATGCGTTAGCATAGAGATTCCTCAATGGAGTAGACCATGTGAGATACTTACAATTCCCGTCTCTGGCTCAGTTTGCTCTGTGTACATGGAAATGTCCAGGAAGTAGCCAGAGTCGTTGGCAATGCACAGACGCACAGCTTGAGTGGGCGACTGTGGCGACTGACGGATAACCATCTTGAGTTCTGCCTGCAGCACACGCAGTTTCCACAGGCGGGGACCATAGCGCATAATCATCTTGGTGACAGATTCTTCGATCTTTGCTGGATCCATAATGACGGTGGGCACAAAGTTCAAGAAGATGTGATTGCAGTCAGTGCGCTTGGCATGAGGATGCGAGAAGGCAACCTCCAACTCGTCCATGGCCTCGAGCAAGACACGTTCACCTTCATTCTGCAGGTACTCAAACGAAGCCTCCTTAGTGATCAGATCCGAGTGACGGATAATGGAACGTATGAAGAAGCGATAGTCGGTGACCTCTTGACCCTTTGACACCTTGGCTTTACCCAAATACAAATGCATCTTTTGATTGGCAGTGGGCAACGCCTCCAGATCGTAGGTCTTCATGCGATTCAATTCCAAATGGAAAGCCGAAGCAGGCTCCAAATGGCGATAGATACGATCCTCCTGGAAGTTATCCCTGGCACGATACGTGAAGAATTTGGGGAATTGTCGTTTCTTCAGTGCGGCAAAGGTGATGCGACGAATGCGTCGCTGGAACAGCTCCTCGTTGTGCTCCTTGCAGTAGTTGCCAAAGATCTGCGCCATCTGCACATCGTCCATCTCGCCCGTCTCCCGAACAGCTACACTAATTATGTGAATTGGTTCCGTGGACTTGGCCTCTTCGGCGGCATTGGCCCGCGAAATGGGATCCGACAGGGACACATTGATCGATGTGCTGTGGCGACTATCGGAAATGGAATCAGCAGCCTCCACGGCCTCTAGCACCTTGGCACTGACCAGAGCAGGCGATACAAAGTCTTCAAGCAGATCCAGAATCTCGTCCGAATACATCTCAAAGTGCTCGAAGGAATCGAAGGCGGCTATGGCACCAGTACGCACAAAGGAGCTGCCCAAGGACTCCGCGACAGCATGATCCAATCCCTCCGGCGAACTCATGCGGGAGAACAAACGATTTGGATGCGCAGTGGGTAGCAGGAACTGGAAGTGCACCAACGGCAAGCCACCAGAGAGTTCCAGATGCTGCAGGCAGGTCAACTCGTAGGAGGTATAGGCACGTCTCACATAAACCTCTAGAGCAGCATTGCAGACAGCACGATTCGAGTGGTAGAAGAAATCGTGGAGTATATCAAAGATCGATGTCTCCGAGAGAATCAGACGTTGCAGATTCTCTGGATGGAAATCATGTCCGTACATATCCACAGCCGAGAGGAAGATCGACTCCATTTGATTGTGGCGCAGCTCGTAGGCAGGCTGGTGTGCTGCAATGAGCACTTGACGGGATCGCAGGGCAACACGAGAGTGCTCGGCACGATTCAGCGAGGTCAACTCACTCAACGTGTTCGCCAACTCATCAGTAAGTCCCGGCTCGTTAGCCCACAGATGATCGATGAGCAGCGTGACCAGAAGATTCTTCTTGGCCACCTGCGAGTGCGAGAAGATTGTGTTGACCACCGTCAACATGTCATCCTTGTTGTGCTCGCGCACCAGACCGACACACTTGTCGTAGTGTCCGTGCTGGAACTGCGACTCCACGTCGTAGTACTGACGCAGCAGCTCGTGCACGGCGGCCTTCATGCGTCCACGGATGCCATTCCTGTAGCGCTGCACAAGCTGGACAATGCTCTGAGTCGTCAGGAAGAACACATCGCGATCGGCACGCTTCTGCAGCGTTGCAGCGTGACTATCGATGACGCTGGCAATTTGCTGGGATGGGAACTGCGCTAGGACACTGGTGATGTTGCGCTCATAGAGTGTCATCAGCTTACGTATCTTCTTCTCCACCGACAGAGGAATGCGACCAGAGATGGAGGCAATGACTTCCTGCAGTTCGAGCAGAGGCAGCGAAGGATCCCGTAGACTCTGCATGAACTTCTCGATGATGTCGCGCAGGCGTTGTGCGTTATAGGGTTCCGGCAGGCAGTATCCGGCCAGGGTGTTCTCCAGAATGCTCTTGTAGGTGTTGTGCACACGGTTGAGCTTCTCGGGCACAGGTGCATTCTCTGGCTGTGGGAATTGGCTCTTGCAAGGCTGAGCCTTGGTCACCAGCGATGGATCATCGAGTTCCAAATGACCCAGAAGAGAACCAGCGTCGAGTACAGCGCCAGGACGACGCACAAAGGTGACTGTGCCCGCCTCCTGTGAAGTGAGCGTCATCACCATCTTCATCACTTCGATTTCAGCATAGGCTTGTCCCTTGGCCACATGGGCGCCATCCTCGACGAGCATATTGATCAGTTTACCCGCCGAGGGACTGCGCAACAACGAGGGATCATTCTCCTTCTCGAACACGCAGGTTTGATTGCCGATGACAATGCGATAGCGATCAACCTCTTCCTTCATGTAGGTGGTGTAGGAGGCACCCTCCAGCGAGATGAGCAGGCCACCGTCGGAGAGGCGATGCACCTCGATCTCCTTGAACGAATTGTTCATCAGCAGGAAATACGAGTTGGTGCCACTCTTGGCAGCCTGCACCTTGTAGCGAATGCCACCGTTGATCAGCTCCACATCGACGACATTGGTCAGCGTATTGGCAGCCTGGATTTGACCCTTCTCCAGTGAGGTCTGGAAACTGGAGAATGACTCGGTGATCTGACGATCGGCAATGTGCAGAGAGCCGCACATGACACCCAGCAGAATGTCGGGCTTCTCGGACTGCACACGCTCCGCAATCAGGGCATCCAGCCAGGCAGTGTCTATGCTATTGTCCAGGAAACGGTTTGTCTCCAGCAGCGTTATCAGGTACTCTACGGTGGTACGGAAATCTCCACGAATCGAAAGCTCCTTGAGGGCAATGACGAGATTCTCACGTGCCTGCTGACGATTCTCACCCCAGGAGAAACAATGGCCAAACTGGGAGTCGGCAAACTCGTGCAATCCTCCTGAGGCGGCCACACTGAAGTATCCCCACACATTTTTGCTGGAACGGAAGTTCAGCTCCTGCACGGTACCCGAACTGGGCTTGAATCCCTCATCGGGATTCTCGGAGGTGATACGTGCGGCAATAACGTGACCAGAGGGGCGTGGCTTATTCGGTGGATTCTCAAAGTCAATAACGGATGAACCCCACGGAGATTCACCGTAGAGCAGACGAATATCCTTGAGACGATAGAGCGGAATACCCATTCCAATTTGCAGCTGACAAGCTGGAAGATTGACATCAGCAACCATTTCCGTGCAAGGATGCTCCACCTGCAGACGCGGATTGAGCTCGAGGAAGAAGTATCTGCCCTCGGGATCATACAGATACTCCACAGTACCGGCGCTCACGTAGCCCACCATTTTGGCCAGACGCACTGCAGCCTTCTCCATGTCCTCAAAGACCTCCGGCTGTGCCACAATTGCTGGCGCCTCCTCAATGATCTTCTGATGACGACGCTGTATGGAACAATCGCGACCAAACAAACTAATCGCATTGCCATATTGATCAGCAAGCAGTTGCACCTCCAAGTGACGTGCTCCACTCGCCAGCTTCATCACAAAGATCGGAGAGCCAGGCACCTCAGCCTGCACTTGACGGAACAGAGCGGGAAACTCTTCGGCGGTATCCACACGACGAATACCTTTACCACCGCCGCCCTCAGAAGCCTTGATCATCACGGGGAAACCTACAAAAATATTCGGAATTTAGTTTTAAGGACAGGTTTTTACCCCCATCACAAGCTTACCAATCTTGGTAACCGCCGCAAGACCCTGCTCCACATTGTTGACACAACCACGTGCAAAGAGTTCACTGGAAATTTTGATCTTCTTGCCACTGTACTGCGCTTTCAGCTCTGAGCCAGACCAGGGCAGAGTGGGAATTTCAGCAGTTTGGGCCACAATCGAGGAGGCAACTTTGTCACCCAACGCCCACATGGCACGCTCCGGTGGACCCAGAAAAACTAAGCCCTCCTTATGCAACAGCTCCGGCAACTTGGGATTCTCCGATGCATGACCCCAACCAGCCCAGACAGCCTGTAATATAAATAGATAAACATGAAATACATTACATAAACAGGTATTATATTATATTTATATCTGAGCTCTGACGTCATTGCCAGATGAAATCAATACTTTAACAATAAGTCTTTTTATGCCCATTCCATTGGGATAGAAGGGTACGAACTTTGTGAATGTGTGTAGAAGGCAGAAGAAATCTCCCAAAAATATATATTCTTGATAAGATTCACTACCCAAGTCGATATAGATTAATGTTAACAATAATTATCCTTATGTTAATGATAATTACAAATTTAATTGCAAACGGAGAACCAAATACACTACAAGTTATTGAAGAATCAATTGTCTTTGGCCCACAGATTTTGCAGACTACGCTTGTTGGTATGCAATAAAAAAAGTGCTTAGCACTTTTTATAAATATTTGGGGTATATTGAATATCAGTCGTTTGCACTCCATTGAAGCTTTTATAATTGTTTATACTCATTAAATCTTTCGCAGAGTTCTCAAACTTTCCACGACATTGCGAAGACCTTTGCAAAATATCCACATAATTAGCTATTAATAGAAAAAAACCCATTCCTACAGTGGGTTAATAGAAAACAGAGTGAGTGAGAGAGAGAGAGGTGTGTGGCGTTGAAAACTTATTGATTTTCAAGCTCAAAAGTTCAGATGTAATAGCCGGCGATTATAGCACGGTGTAGCTAGTCAAGTGGGCATATCTACAAGTAGAGAACTCGTAAATCACACATACACACACACAAACAGACTTTAAGGGGGTGCTGCGAGAATTGAAATCGAACGATTCGCTTGACTTGAATTTCAGCAAACAAAAATCGTACGATCGTGTGAAGAGCTCTAAAGTTCTATAGTACGAGTACGTACTGGATCTGACGTAGACCCTCTCCCAATTGAATAACTTTGAACTTACCTGCACTTGAGTGCGAAGTGCAATATCCACTATGAGCTCAACATTCGCGTAGTTATTGTTGTTAGATCCACCGGGTACGGGCACATAATGATCGGCCATTTTAATATATTCCGCATTGGCCTTTAGATCCTCCGGCGTGACCATGACTACAAATCGTACAGCCCTCTCATTCTTGAACATCTCGTAGGACCAACGACGAATGGATCTCATGCACTTCACAGCCGCTATACCATTGTTGGCGATAAGGACGCGATTGATGACACGTGTACCACCGAAACGTTTCACAAACTCCTCCGTGGTGGCGATATGAAAGTCCCGATACTGATCACGATCCTGCCCGAGTCCAGTGCCGCGCGACATGCTGGGTCTGCGAAGAAACGATACATTCATATGTAGAGACATTTTCGAAATGAAATTTAGAGCAGATTGTTGAAAGTACGATATACTTATGGAGAGCGTCGTATAACACCTGCGAGTAAATTTAGCACCCACCCACCTACCGCCTCTAAAACGATGCATCTTTGCCTGCTACACATTTACACACGACTCTACGAGAATTAACTCTATTCTTTACTACTAAGTTTCGACTTCAATTTGCCGAGTTACTTTGCTTGCTGAGGTTAAAGTTGAATTTCATTCAATAAAACTTTGTTCGCGAAATTCAGCGCATAAACCTTTTAATTGCGGTCTGCCTGTGTGGGTCAATGTTAGGCAAGCCATAAAGAGAGCAAGCAACTGAGAGAGAGAGACAGGTGTAGACAAGAAGAAGATGAAATTAAAAGGCTTTTTGGCAAACCGGTTTTAAACAAATTCCAAAGTTTACGAGAAGCTTTTACATTGTTTACTTCGTGTGCGCGCTCTCTCTGCCCCTCTCTCTCTCTCTCTCTCTCTCTCTCTCTGCCTCTCACAGCAATTGGAGGACGCTTTTTGCATTTGTAAGTCAAATATTTACTTGCTATAAAAATAATTATGCGCACACAATTTATAATAGAGATATATAAAATAAAAGAAGAGAGAAAGAGACAGTGAGACAAAGAGTGATATATAAGAAAGCGTATCTATTCTTTTCACTGATTTACTTTAAAGTGCCGGCGGGCGTGACGCTCAGTAGGTTCCCCGATGTTGTTGTTGCCAATGATGAGTTCATATTGTTGTTGTTGTTAAAGTTGTTATCATGCATATTGCCAATTTTGTTATTGTTGCTACTGCCGTAGTCCGTATCAACATCATCGTGTTCGATGGCCACAATATTGGGTATATTATTATTTATTGTCCCACTGTCGTTGTTGGCATTGTTGGAATTCCCCGCTGCATGTTGCGGTTCCTCATGCGCTTCGACAAGTACAAAACGTTTGCTGGCACGACGCTTTAACATTTTGGCCAACGATATTAGGGCCAAGATCATTCAAGTCCACTTTAGTGATAAATCGAGATTTCTAACTAGTTACAGTTACAGAGATTATGCAAGATTATGCCTCTGGCTCTGGCTCTGCCTCCGCCTCTGCTGACTAATCAACATGAATTTTATCGGGCGCAACTTTCACCTGCGCTGCACAACAATGGGAACACAAAGAGCGACTAAAACAACTATAAACTAATGGCAGGTCAGAAATGAAGAAACACGCGATAAATATTTTGGGGCTAAACAGCTAAGCAGGCACGCTGCGACGACCGACGCGGACGGAAATTGCTGTAAAACTAAACAGCGATGACGATGACGATGCCAGACAGCTAAGCTTCGGCATTGCCAGAGTACGAGTAACTCCCGAGAGAGCAACAGACAGACAGTAAGACAGAGAAAGAGAGGGGAGAGCGAAAGCGAAGTTGACCTCTGGCAACATCAGTTATGAATGAAAATAAACAAAAACTCAACAGTTCCCGCACTGTTCCCACACTGTTGGCACCTGTCGCCTGCCAGCTGCAGCAGCTTTTTCGCTGCTCTTACTCAGTGCATGGCACACACTCTCTCTCTCTCTTTTTACTTTGTTCTCTTTTAATTGGCTCGCCCGAGTTCTCTGCAACACTCAAGTTCTCTCTTAAGCTTTTTAAGATATCACGCACATTGTTGTTACTGCTTTTATATGTTGCCATCTCGCTCTGTGAAACTCGCGCGATTTGTTTGGCGTCGTTTGGGGCTGAGCAACAACAATGACGTATGTACTTAAATCACTTACTGCCCCTGTTAATTTGTTATAAAGGGTATACGGACGAGGGTATATTAGTTTGCGCCAGAAGTGTGCGTGGTGATTTATCAGTTTCATAGTGACTATCTTAATTAATCTTGCCTCACATTCTTATTGGTATAGTATATGTAATGCATACTATGAAAAAAAAAACATTTCGATTAATACGTATCACTGTAACTGTAAAGGGTATTACCCATTCGGAATACTGAACTGTAGCTTTTCTTTCTTATTTGCTTTCATTATTGTTATTGTGGCTCTGAACTAACCTTAGACGCTTGCGTCGTTCCGCAATGTCGCCATTTTGACGAATATCGCTCTGCATTTTCTGGGGAAATTGATCGCCAGCTTCGCCCGCCTCGATAGCCTCCTTGTCATCGATTTCGTCACCGACCTGCGCGTAATTAGTCACATAAAACAAAGCAAGGTGTTATCTACGAGTTATCTACGTATGATATCTAGCAAGATATGATAATTTCCTTACCAGAAAACTTGGTCGCTCCCCACCATCTGTGGCCGTGCCTTGTGTCGCCTCGCCGCCAGTCTCAGCGGTATTTGTTGTTGTCTCTTGATCGCTCATTTTGTTGTTGTATTTATGGTTGTCAATGTTATTGTTGTTATTGTTAATATTAAAATTGCTTAGATCGCTCAAAACGTTATCCTTCAATTGTTCACACAGACCATCGACCTCTGACTTAAGACTCTCGCTGGAGAACTTAACCTTCTTGATACACGACTTGGGATATCGTTGCTGATGAGGATCGGCTGTTGTGTTTTTTGATGTTGTTGCTGTAGCCGCAATAACACTGGAGTTGTCTGAAAATGAGAGGGAGAAAGAGAGAGAGATGGAGTCAGTAAAAGTGAACATAAAGAGAACATTTTAAAGAACACGTTTTCTATCCGTCCCTTTTCCACATTTATTTAATTTACAGAAGTATAAAAATCTTACTGTCAGTGTTGTTATTGTTGGTCGGTAATGTTGTTGTTGTTGTTTGCCTTTCGAAGTAGTCGCTTATTCGGCGACCAAAGAGCAATTTCAATATGAATGCTATAAACGCCAGAGTGGATAGCAGCAGTGCGATAAACATCGGCTACATCCAAAATTGCAAATCTACAAAAAGAGTCTTAACATATAGCAAATCTACTACTGCTAATCGGTATAAGCAGGGCAACACAGAGAAAGAGTTCAAAAGGTTAACTGGCACATCAATATTTATTGACCGCGAATTGATATTGAAACTATGCCAAAGCGGAGCCAAAACAAAAAAAAAATCATCAAACTACATAATTATCAACAAACTAGTTTCCAAAAATAAAGACGTTCATGAAACCGAAAAACTTAATAAATTTCAATACTGCATTGACGAAGCTTCGATACTCTTTGCTCTTTATGACGGCAAATAAAATTAACACGGCTCTTATCACCTTGAAACTGTACCGAGCTTTGCTTACGTAATTGATTCAAGAAATGCTTTCGTCATAAGAACCCGAACAATTGAACATTTGCTCTACAATTTGAATTAATTTCTTACACCTAAACTTGATATGAATTTGAAATTATATCTAGGAAAGAATCTAGAGTGCAATAGATAACAGAAGGTTTATATAAGTTGGGTTATGAAACTCAACTTGAGACTTGAACTTTCAAGGATACACAATTCGTATCAAGATCATCTCTGGTAAAAAACCTTTTTGGTTCTTATGTGTTGTGTTCTTCTGGAGCCCTTCCTATTTTAAAGTATATATAGAGTATACACAAGGTAGAGAGGGTACTTTGTACTGCGCATTTAAATTGATACCAAAATAAAAGACATGAAAAATACAGCACATGTGTAGAGCAGAGCTTTGTGGACATGCAAATCAGCTTTTGTATATATCAAGAAGAGGTCAACGATTTAGCCATTACAATATGTAAGTGTGCCAGGGTGTGTGGTGTGCGCGTTTTCAAAGACACCTAAACACCCCTTTACATTGTAACTTGTGGAATTGTGTAATCCAATGCGGTCTCTAGAGTAATCCCTCTTCAGGGATATGGTATTAACACTTGGAGCTTTACTTCCGACAAGAATACGGATCGTAAGAATTATGTTATAATTATTAAGTGCTGTAGTTTGAATTCTCTTTCGTCTGCATTTCTTATTTTATTAATATTATTTGTTTCCTTTGTTTTTTTTTTTTTTTTTTTTACCACGTTTGTTTCAGTTATTGGGCATTTGGGTATATTGGGTTTCTTTTGTTTAAGGCGCGCGTAAAGAGAAGCAACAAGTTTCGCACGATTTGCTGCCCGATTACAACTGAATTGACCGACGTTTGGAATGCGACTGGTAAACGGAGGCGCCGCGTACTATCGCTAGCTACCGCCTCTGCCCACTGGGTCGCCGTCGTCGTCGTCGACGTCGTCACTATCAATATCAACTGCTTATGCTTGCCTAAATGTCTGCGTCGGCAACAGCCGCAGCAGAAGCAGCAGGTGTATACATGTGCATGCCTGCGTGCATGTGTATATGGGTGTGTGTACGTGTGTGTGTGCTTATGCTCAGGTTGTTGTGCTCGTATGTTAATTGTGCTCAGAGGGCTTTGCAGGTCGAGGCAGTCACCGCTCTAAGGCATGCTGAGTACACAAGAAATCTGCAAGCAGCAGCGATTTCGGCGATTAGTTATGTCTCATTTCATATTTACATATTTACAGTTGTTAATAACAATACAATTGTTTTCATTTATTAACAGTGCTCTGAATACGAATCGATACATTTGTTGACTATTGTGAGTGAGTGCTCTTTTAAGCTGCCATTGGCGGCTTGGCGCGCAAGCCTCGATAACACATTTGATATAAATCGATAACATACAAAGCATGTCTCTAGCTTGCAGCTTTCAACACTTGCTCTCGCTATTGCCTACTCTCTCACTCTCTCTCTTAGTCTCTTGCATGTCTGTTATGATTTCAATGTCAAGGCTGTTGTTATTATTGTTGTTGCTGTTGTTGTTGCGCAACTTAATGTTTAATCTTTATTGCCTGACATTGATGATGCACTCGGGCTCACCGGACACTGGCTCAGGGTTACGACACGAACGCAATCAAGGAAAATGCAGCAGCAACTACTGCAACAACAACAACAAACCCAAATTGCACTTGCAGCTGTGCGTCAGAGCAGAGCACAATCTGATTGGAATAATGAGGGAAACTTGAGGGTGCAAAAAGAATGCAAAAATTGATTATCTTGCTATTGACAGATGACAGATTGTCTTGCGTGTGGACTGTGTGTAATAGAGTACTGCATGAATGCATTCAAAAGGGCAAATCTATTATTAATGGGTTAAACACTTTTTGTATAGTTTTAAATGAAATGTGAATTAGTACACATATTCACTTCAATGGTATAAATTATAAAATTAGTACAACATTTTCGGGTGATTTTTTATACAGTGATTGATATTTCTCTGATATACTATTTGAATCCATCGAAAAAGCCCTTTGAATGATGTACAACTTGCAGCAATGGGCAATTTCTTAGATCAAATTGTAAACAATACTGTCAAGTGAAACATAAATGTATTCATGCAGTATTATAGTGTGCAAGTGAATGTGTGTGTGCGTGTGTCTTGCTGTTTAAATGTAATCAAACTCAAAAAAAAAAACAAACTGAACTCTGCCATGAGCAAATCACGCGAACCTACACACTAAACTGCACGCCGGCATCAATATTGTGTATATTCCTTGAATCAGCAGAGGTTTTTTAAAAGTCATAAATGTATTTCCAGCCAAACAACAGCCAAACAGGCGAGAACAGGCGAACAGCTGATAAGATGTTGAACAAGAAATCTTACGACTTTTTTCCAATTTGCGGCATGTCGGTAACCATGGAAACTGCCGGGCTATGATTAATATATTTATTATTATTTTTGTGAAGTGCGAGTACGAGTACGTGTATTTTTGTTTGAAGGTAAAGGCCTGGTATTACCTATTACCCATTTAAACACTTATCAGTTATCAGCCGTTATCAGTCCATACAGTTCATACGGAAACTTTTCGGCTGCTGATACAAATTATTCATGCTAGACGCGTGGCCATCCTATGGATTATCAATGGGCGTCAGCCTCAGACGCGTGTGTGTCGCACTCGCAATACTTGAGACGTCTGTTCTTGACACACAGACACGGTCATAAATACACGTGTGTGTACGCGTTAGTGTGTGTGTGTGTGTGCAAACATATTCGCTATCAGCAATATTAGTACACAGCTTCCCAGTTTCAGCTCCAATTACAAGTGCATTTCTGTGCATGTATGCGTGGCTGTGCACGTGTGTGTGTAAGTAAGTTTATAAATTAACTATTAAGTAATTGAAGCCGGCTCGCCGTTGCAGCTTTTCAGAGAAACATTGTGAAACCACCCACAACAATTCTACCGAAGCACAACAACAACAACAATAATAATAACAACACTTTGTTGGCAAACATACATATGTATGGGTATAACATACACATGCGCGCACACACACACACACACTAACAAGTCGGTGTCATGCGGACATCGCGCGATATGCGAGTCCAATAGAAATCAAGGTCAGCTCTGCTCAACAAGAGAGAGAGAGAGAGAGAGCGCGCGCAGTAGAATAACGAAGGGAGCCAACATATTGAACAATTTATGCTGCTCAACATTTTACTTAGCATGAAATTAAATTAATAACAAATCTGATCCACGCCACATGCCAGACACACACACACACACACACGCACTATATTCACAGTTATTCGACTGCTTATTTATGAATGTGCCTGCCTGGGCGAGGTGAATAACCCGTGCTTTGCACTCTAGTTCAGAAGGAACTAATGCATATTTATGTATGAAAAGTCACTAATCGTGCATTAATTGTCCACTTAAACTGCACTCACTGGTCATTGACTTACTTTTCTCCATTGTATTGAGCTTCGCACGTCTGTTTTTCTTTTTGTTAGCAATTTTGTATATTTATAACTGTTTCTCCTGTGGCCCGTAAAATTCTTCTCCAATTGGGTTTGTGGATGTGGGTGGGTTACAATTCTTGATTAGAGAACCTCTTGGAGGATAAGTGATTTGACTCGTTACACACTCCACTTGTTCAGTCGACAATGAATGTGACACTTATGTTATTACACATTATTTGCAATTGTTTATAGAGGTTTATCAGTGGGTTTTATACGCGTAAATAATCATTCGATTTTGTTTTTGCTTGCGACCGATAACTCTTGCCGATACTTATGACAGTGTTGTCAAATATCAACAGTAACGGGGGTGCTGCCAACTCGGCGTAAAAGAAAACAAGTTGGCGGTTCCTATAGTCTGCAATAACATTCGCAACATTTGCTGTGAAAAAGCCGCGTTTTTGTTGCGTTCAGAAAAAAGTACATTAAATTAGACATTAATAATTAACAATAAACATGTTTGATGTGGAGCCAATAATTGCGGACCACAAAGATGTCATACACGACGTAGTTTTCGACTATTATGGCCGCCGCATGGCGACCTGCTCAAGTGATCAGACAGTAAAGGTAAACTAAGAGCAGCTGCACAATTGATTAGAGTGGAACTTAGCATTGTGTTTGCCTTAAAGATATGGGACGAGGACGAGCAGGGCAAGTGGGCTGTGACGAGCAGCTGGAAGGCGCATTCGGGCTCAATTTGGCGCGTATCGTGGGCTAATCCAGAATTTGGCCAAGTCATAGCAACGTGTTCCTTCGATCGCACCGCCTCAGTGTGGGAGGAGGTCATGGGCGAGAAGGTGTCCACAAGTAATGCCCCCACGCGCCGCTGGGTGCGTCGCACAACGCTTGTCGATTCCCGCACCAGCGTTACAGACGTAGAGTTTGCACCAAAATATCTGGGCCTACTCTTGGCCACAGCTTCCGCCGATGGCATCATTCGCATCTACGAGGCGCCAGACATAATGAATCTATCCCAGTGGCCTGTGCAGCACGAGATTGCAAACAAGCTGTCATTGAGTTGTCTGTCGTGGAACACATCCACATACATGGTCACACAATTGCTGGCAGTAAGTTGAGATAGGAGAGGATCGCAGATGGAGATATGCTTAAAAATTTGTTCATTGCCTTCTTGCAGGCCGGCAGCGATGAATCAGCCACGCCCACGGGCAAAGTGTTCCTCTTTGCATACAGCGAAAACGCTCGAAAGTGTGTGAAAATTGAGACTGTTAACGATATCACCGATCCCGTGACTGATGTTGCCTTCGCGCCCAACGCAGGACGCACCTTCCACATGCTCGCCGTGGCCAGCAAGGATCTCTACATAGTAAACATACGCGGCGTCACGTAGGTACTCCAAACATAGCTAATGTGTTATATTACTAAAGTTATTTGTTTTTAATGTAGGGACTCTACGGGCAATGCCAAGCTTGATCTGCAGACGCTGAAGTTCAGCGAGCACAACTGCCCCGTGTGGCGCGTCTGCTGGAACATGCTGGCCACCATGCTCATCTCAACTGGCGACGATGGCTGTGTTCGCATTTGGCGCATGAACTACACAAGGCAATGGAAATGTGCCGCTGTGCTCAAGGCCGAGGGCAGTGGGCCAACATATGAACCGAATCCGGCAACGCCAGCACTGGGCACCACAGCCGCGGCCACGGCAAAGTTCTACAAGAAGGGCACTATTGGCAACCAGGTGCCATGGCATTAGCCCCCATTCCTGTATGCTTGTGTGTGCTTGTTTGTTGCCAATGTTAAGTTCAAAATAAAATTTATATATATAAACGAAAAAATGTAAATCCCTCCCTGCACTTACTGCATCGTGTGCACATCTTGACAGCTCCGTGGCTCAGCGCCACTGCCAGCGACAGAGTCAACCTGCTCCTGCTCCACATCTGTTTGGGGTCACTTCACATCTTGTGGGCAGCGAGTTCACAATAGGCGCGTTGCTTTACATCACATTGGCAACTCTTTTTGTTGTTTTTGTTGTTGCTCTTCTTGAAGGGAGGGAGCGGTGCGCGTGCCGCTTAATAAACAATTTATTGTTTATTTTGAATTATTACATACGCAGAGCGAAATAACAGTTCGAGTTGAACAACAATCTAAAGAAAATCTAAATCAAAACAAATTCTCGTTCTCTCTTTTCAATGCGATAACCCATAAAAATAATCGAAATTCTCTGGCTGCAGTTGTGCCAGTGTGTGTGCGTGTGAGATCTGATAATCGAGAGAGAGCGAGTAAGAGAGAAAGGGAGAGTAAAGCACGTGCATGTGTGTTTACAGTGGTCGGCATCATTTTTTTTTTATTCAACTTTCTGATTGTACCAGCAAAATGTAAAACAGAAATTGTTTTTTTTTCCACTACAAGCTCGAATAAAAATAAGCCTTTTTTTTAATGATAATATTAAGCAACGTTCCCTTTACCTCTTTTGTTTTATTTCATTTATAAGCTTTTATCATATAGAATACATATTAATTTATTATATATTTCTTTAAATTTATGACGAGTAATACAATGCAATTGAGTACATATTTTCATTACTTCAATGGCTGTTTGGCAATTGAAAGAAATTTCATTTGGAACGACTACTCTGAAGGTGGACTGATCAGTGATCTATAGAACTCAGCTCAGTTCCAGTGACCAAAGAAAGGATGCTGGTCATCAATCAATGTCAACTTTTCCAACATATTGCGTAATGAGGACAATTAATACCAAGAGAATAAGAATTCAGATATCAGAGTTATAAAGGTATAAGAAAATAGAAAACCAAGCCAATTTGATTTCAAATTTTACGAAGATCCTCTTATTCACATTCCACATAATTTAAGTATTTCTTAAAAAAACGTCTATAGACTCATTTTTCTCTTCATAATTTTACTCATTGCCTCAATGAGAGACATATGCAGAGCGATTAGGCGGGTGCACAATGAATCAATGATGCGTTTAAGTCATGCTCCATATGAGATAATATGAAAAGGATGCAAGGATGTGTGAGACCCTCAAGCACATACATATGCATATTTCGAAATCAAAATACTCAGAACCTGCAGCTGTCTCGAAAATAATGCCATAAATAGGCAATAAAAATGTGGCCAAACAAGTGTCAGAATAGATCGAAGCATTCAACAACGATTAACAATTGAATATGGAAATTTCTGCCAGGTTTAACATGAAAATCCATTCAAGAAATCACATAATATTCCACTTAATTGAATTCAGCCGCAATAAAATAATTCACGCGGTTCCACATATGATAAATCAACCCCGATCCCGGTGCTGTTGCTGGTTGCCTGAGAGTAATCCAAGAAATGAGCTCGACTTTTGGTTGTGCTTGTGTTTTTATATAGGCAAATCTGACTGCAAGTGAAAAAAAAAACCACCCTGAAGTACACTATGGAATCGACCTTGTCGGGCAGGCCTATCCCGTAGCCGAATGATTGCCTCTAATTGGAAGTTTTGACGTGTACATTACGTGATGGTGTCGACGACGACAACGATGATCTCTCTGTCTCTCTCGCCCCGGGACACCCCTTGGCGAAAGCTGGTTGATTTCGAATGGGATTGCCAAATGGGGTGGCCTTTTGCGTGGGAAGTCAAAGCGCAGAGGTCTCTCACATCGCTCGTGTAGTGCTGTCCAGCCCTGGTAACGCGATAAATATTGAAAACATTTATGGACGTTCAACCGGCAAAGCTAAATTAATGCGCAGAAGATTGTTTCATTTTCCCAGTTAGACTCTGCTCGGGGGTTGCTTGGTTAGGTTGATAGGGAAACGCTTATTATGGTATGGTATGTGTGTTTCGAAGGAATTTGTCAAAGGGAAATGAAATGCAAGGAAATCGGTGCTTGAGTTCTCTTTAATTAATTTAATTTAAATTTAATTACAGATATTTAATATACATATTGGATTTGAATTAATAAAACTTATCCTAAAGTTTATGTCATTGTTCTATTTATTCTATTTCTCTTTTATCTTCCATTTCTGTTCTCATTTCGAGTTTTTGCTACCCTTTCGCAGCACCTTGTTGCCGGTTCCTAATTATGCCGGCTTAACTAACGCGGGTTTCCTTCGGTTTGGTTTCTGTTTTGGATTTTCACTAGTTAGCGCTTCGTCGTTATGCAAATGCGAAGTGACCGCATCTCGAGAACAGATCATAAAGGGTTCGAGCGGTACGGTTCGCTAGCTTGACCAACGGTCAGCCTCCGGAAGCCTTTGGGTCGCGCACAGTGGCCAACAGCTTATTAGTTGCGATTATGCGTTCCAGTTCAACGGGTTTGTGGGTTTGTGGCCGCGATTAGCATAAATAATATTATTGTATTTGTCGCGTTTACAGATATATTGCCTATGGCGGGTTCGCTTCTTCTGGTTTATTATCTTTCATGGAAAATAATGAAATTTTGCTTGGAGAACGCGTCTAATTAGTGCAGTGAGTAACGTAGATACTCGTATTCTTAATTTTTTTTTTTCAAAAATCTTTTTTACATAATAATTACCTCTAGCATATTGTGAGGTTATGTTGAGCATGAATTTGAATTTGTTAGCGCTATATTAATGTTTAATCGGCTTAAAACAAAGATATTTTGAAAAATATAATGTTTATCAAAATGTTCTTAAGCATAGGGTTGCCAAGACGTATCAGTTTTTGTTTTTATGTAGACCTATTAAATTTTTTCATCAATTCTCGTTAAGTTTCTTCTTATGTTTTTAAATCTTTTGAATAATCCCTCAAAATGAATAAAGACCTTATTTTCATTCTCAAATATGATTTTTATTTACAGCGACTGTAGGATTGTATAAAATACTTATCGAGTATACAAGACGCTTCGTAGAAAAGCTGTGAAAAATGTAAATCCTATGAACTTAACCTAACTTAACCTATTTATCCATGACTTAAGACTATCACACATGTTCGGCTTTGATCTGACTAGAACTGGGTTATATCTGGGGCTGCTTCTCCTCACTTAGTAGGCCATTTCGGCGCCCCAGGGGCGATAAGGTTTGGCGCCATTGGCGGCGGCGTACTGCAGGGCGCTTGCATTGTTGTAATCCTGGCTGCCTGTCACGGGATATTGCGGTGCTGTGCTGTAGCTAAGGCTGGCGGGCACTTCGTTGCGATGACTGTTGGTCAGATCGGTGTAAGTGGGAATCTGTTGCTGCGCCTGCTCCGCGTGCGTGCCGTGCTCCTGCGTGTAGTGCTGAGCCTGCTGCTGTTGTTGCTGTTGTTGCTGTGGTTGCTGTTGCTGCTGTTGTTGCTGTTGTTGTTGCTGCTGCTGTTGTTGCTGCTGCTGTTGCTGCTGCTGTTGCTGCTGTTGCTGTGTGGCTGCCTCGGCGCGTGGCTCCATCGGGCCAATGACCGCATCACTGGCTCCAGCGACACTTGTTGCCGATACGACGCTGGATACACGTCCCACATGATGCGGCGAGGCGATTCCCATATAGGCGCTGCTGCTGCTGCCAGACATGGGAGCAGGCACATACGAGCTGGCACTGCCCACTGCAACTGCGGCACCAGCAGGCGCATAGCCCTGGTAAGGTGATCCAGCACAGCTAGTCTGATAGCCACCGCTGACGGAGATCTCGCGCTGCTGTGCAAAGTACTGCAGATGGGACATGAGGCGCAGACGCAGCGGATCCTGGATGTCCATGCCCTCGATGGTGACCAGATAGCGAGCCACCTCAGCGGCACATTCGCGGAATCCAATAGTGTGATAGTCCATTGCGACGCGCTGCGGATCATAGTTGAGCGAGTCCAGGGCTGCAAGTAGAGAGAGAGAGAGAGAGAAAGGGAGAAAGTCAATAAGCTGGCCAAGCTCAAAGTGAACAATTCGAATAGTTGTTCCCACGCGAAAACATTAAAAAACTACCCTTTGTCCCGGGCCGAGATAGCATTACCAGGCCAGGGGGCGGGGAGAGGGGAGAGGATTGCCCTGCACATGGGTGTAAAAAGCGGGTGGTTTGCTTAGCGTGGGAAGTGCCGAGATTCTCGCTTCTCTCACCCTGCCACGCTAATTTTCCCTATTACGGCCAGTCCACCTAATCTTCCCAGCCTAGGGATACAACAGGTTAACATTGTTTATCCTGCTTTATGATAATATGACAAATATGCCGCGCAATAAATACGATATCATTTTCCCATCCTCAAGGGATGTTTGGTCTGTTGATTTTTGTTTTTTTTTTGTTCCCAAGGACTGTAACACATTTCTCTTGGCTGGTGGAAAAACTGATTGGGTATTTCACAATTGGAAAAATAAATAAATAAAGCTGGAATAAAATACTAATTAGCACTTAATAGAGAAGAGTTTAATGCAATTGTTGTTGGTTACGTAGAAATGAGAATTGATGAGTTAAATGATGAAATTATCAAATATAAAATAATAATTATGTTATAAAGATTAACTTGCCTTTCCCTCAGATGAGCGAAAGATCAAAAACCGTACTTTAACTTTAAATAAGAGCACAGAGAATGGACCCTTAGAACTTTTGAAATACTTGAAATAAAACTACGTTACTGATATTTATACATGTAGAGTGCTATAGCATTCTTAAGTCATGAAATTCCATAAGGTCAATCTCAATACTGTTATATAAAAACAAAAAAATATCAAGCTCTTTTTTCTCGTATTTCTTCGGACTTATCTTTTTCTAGATCTTCTTTATTTTACTTTCTTACTTCATTAAAATCCTGAAGAGTTTAAATGAGCAGATAGATAGATAGAAAAATAAAGTCCTACAAATCTCACAGTTAAACTGTAAAGTGACGAAGGAGCTTCAGAATATGAGTGAAAGCTGAATACATTTTAAATAAGGTTGAATAGTTTTCCTATATTTCAGATATCTAGATCTATAATATTTCCACAGCTTATACTCAATTTTCTCGATGCAACCAGTGCTTTTATAAAGCAGTTAAATATGCTTCCCATCGATTTGGAATCGAGTCTGATTAGTCTTATCTTTCTACAAATCTTTTTTACTTTCTTTCAATTTATTTTCTTCGCTCAGATTTGTTTATTGCACTTTCTCTCACTTTATTTGTTTTTTTCTTTCCCTTTATATCATTCACTTTATATTTTTCACTTTCTTTTTTAACTTTCTTTGTTTCACTGTAATTCTAATAAATTTCACTTAAAAGTCTTAACACTTTGCGATCTCTGAACTTTTGAATGAAACCCTCTTCTATCTTTTCCCTTCTGTAAACAATACTCACTTTTTGATTGTAGGCTCTTCAGATGCTCGACGGTCAGCTGCAGGATCTCGGCCTTCTCCAGCTTGGCGGATCCCTGCTTCTCGTAAGCGGAAGGCACCAGACGTTTCAGTTCGGTGAGCGAGGAGTTGATGCGATCGCGTCGCTTCTTCTCGATGACACCGCGTCGCTTCTTGCGGCTCATCAATTGGCAGCTGCCTGTCTCGCTAGGCGAGATTCTGTTAAGAGCAGAGAGGGAACGAAAGAAAGAGATTAGTTAAGGTTCAACATGAGGCAGATTGCGCATACGCACTGTTCTTTGGATGACTCCTCCGAGTAGAGCTCGTCGCAGTCGCTCTCGGAGAGCGCACGCTTCAGGCTGTTCGAGTGCTGCGAGTGATGACTGTGATGGCTGTGGCTCTGTGGCGGTGGCACCCAGTGGCTCTGCGGAGTGGCTGGCGGCATTGCGGCAGCGGCGCCAACAGCGGCGACAGCGCCATAGCCCCAATGATGCAGTGATGGCGGAGCATGTTGCACGTGCATGTTGTGTTCCATTTCGAGACGGATGCGGATTTACTTAGTTGACCTTGGCAATGGCAATGGCAATGGCAACGGCAATGTTCGCAGTTATCGCGCTCTAGGATCGGCCTCGGGATCGGGAGCTAGTTGTGAGCACGTGACTTATCGTGTGCGCGAACGGCGTTCGACTGATTTGGCAGCACACGCCGAGCGGACGTTCAGGCCGTCGTCCGGTCTGCCGGCACTGCCTCAACCCCTTTATCGGGCAACGCCGGCAGCGGCAGCGCGGTCCAATAAGATGCAGCAGCAACCACCCCCTTTGGCAACGCGTGCCGCAACGTGCCGCGCGTGGCTCTGCCGGGGGTGGCAAACATTCAGCGCCGGCGATCAGACCAACAAATGAACAAGCAGCAGCAGCGGAGCAGCAGCAGCAACAGCAACAAAAGTGGAAGCAGGCCAGAGCAAGCCAGAGAATCGTTCTTGCTCTCTCTGTCTCTCTCGTGGTTGCCACACTTTGTGGCTAGGCAAATACTGCATCCACAATGATTATAATGCGAGGCAGTTCATCCTTGTGTCATCGATGCCGATTACATCTGCAAATCGGCGCCGTGGGCGGTGGCAGAGGCTGCCACTCGCCTCTTGTCGCTTGTCGCTTGCCGCTTGCCACACAGCTTGTCGCATTGTCTTTTTGGCGGCCACTTGCCGTAACATTGACTTGTTGCCGCCTGCGCTCGCCTGGCGAACTGGAGCACGCGACCGCCGAACCGAACAGCCGCCGGCTCGTGTGCCCGACATATGCGGCATGCGGCTCCAACAAGTGCAACGGCAACAACAACACGGCCCCCTTACCGCCTCGTGCCTCACGCCCATTGCAGGCGGGCGGCAGCTGGCGGCTGGCGGCCTCGTGTGACCCTCATCTTTCTAGGTCACTGGCCGAATTTGCGTTTCAAGGTTATGTGGAGCAGGTGCTGCGACAACGGAGACGGAAAGGGAACGGGAACGGAAACGGCGTTGACCTATGACCTAATCTGTGTCAATTGATTTTCTCTCGCGTAATCTTTTCCTCTCTCTAGCTCAGTTGGGATGTGGCAGGAAGAAGTGAGAGAGAGAGAGAGAGAGAGTTTTAGCAGTATTCAAGCTGAAAATCAATTTAACATTATTTTGTATGCTGAAACTCAGCGTTTACATTTTACTAAATAATTTGGCTATTGATTGAATTAATTAATTTAATTTATTTATACATATTGTATAATCCTTATTCCTTAATAATAATGCTCACTATGTCCTATAAAAAGAATAGATAGATGGTTATTAATTAATGTTTAAGGTTTGGAGTCTGAAATACAATCTTAAGTATAAAAGCCGCGGTTCAAGGGTATTGATTAAAAGAGGATACGTTAAGGATAGATTAGTTACTTAAACATATTATATGGTTTTTTTTTTGTTGAATAAAATGCATTAAATAACAAGAGAATCCCTTCCACATTTCATACTAAAATTGGAAACAGGAGTTCGACCTAATTTGAAAATATTGTCTTTTTACAATAAATTTTGCTAGTTTTGAATACTCTATTTATTTATCTATCCTCTTTTAATCTCATTTTATATGAATCGAACACCTGCGAATTGTTACAAAATATAATAAAACAAATCATCAGTAGAACAGAGGAAAACAGGAAACCCTTAAAGGATGTCACTGAAAACTAATTGAAAACTTCTCAGGCCCAGCGACGAGTGCGAATCGTTTTGCAATTCCTTGTGGAATACACGGCGTATGCTGAATGCGACGTCACACGAGGCACACACTCCATTCTCTACACACACTCCGCTCTCCAAGGCGAATCGTCGCCATATCCATTTCATGTGCCGAATAAAAAATTATGAAAAGTGCTTTTCATTTGCTTCGCCTGCCTTGCTCGTCGCTCAGGTTTTCAAAAAGTTAGTTCAACTTTGTTGGTGGGGCGATTTGATTGTTCTTATTGTTGTTGTTGCTACGAGGCGCGTGGGACAACTCCAAAAACAACAAGTACACGCGAAGGGCAAGTTTAAGTAAGGGTCGAACTGGAGATGCCCTGCAGGAAGTGGCAGTTGTTGAAATACATGTTAATTGTAATAAATATATAATGTATTTAGTGGAAAAGGAAAGGAAGACAGAAAGTAAACTTATTTAACATTTAAATATATCTCATCAACTGTTCAAGAACATATATAAACTTATTTGAATGTATACTCAATACTCAGTTGAGTATTTCATCCCTTTGCTAGCCTTGAACAGAGCGATTCCAGGGTATGCTAACAACTATTGTGGCAACAGAACTGAGAACTCACCCTTAGGGCAATCGCTGCTGGCCACACTGCACCACCGTAAATCGACCCAGAGGCGACAGTGAGAAATGGCTCGTGGGAAAGCCAAAGGTTCGACGATTCTCACGCATGTTCAGCACGTGCGGGTCGTGCGCCGTTTCTAGCTTCGTCTCCGTCTCCGATGAGGACTCGGCACGGGCAGACCAAATCGCTTGAAGTGCATTTAATGCATGTCAACTTCGAGGCGGTCCTGGACAAAAGATTCTTATTTTTTAATGGGTTTTTATTGCGCTCTCCCTCTCTCTCTCCTTCTCTCTCTTGAGGAAGTTATATATACATTTTTTTAATAATTTTCGCGTAAATAAAACAAAGCCTTCGCTGTGGTTTCTTTAAGGTATAATTGTCAAAAATGGAAACTCTCTCTCTCCCTCCCTCTCTTTCCTTCTCTCTCTCTCTTATGTCTAGCGCAGAGCGAGCATGTTGATTATATTTCTAGGGAGTAATCCCTCCCCCTCCATCCGGCTTCCTCTTCAGAAACTCTTAAGGCATTGGTTACATTGGTTGCTGTTGTTGTTGTTGTAGCTGTGATTATGATTGCTGTGGATGTGCAGCAGATTCTGCGAGTCATCCCAGAGAGTCGTCTCGGCATCATCGATCCACGTCTCCAGTGTGCAGGAGCTGGAATGATGACTGGAACGCTGAGACTGCGAGTGCGAGTGGCCACCGCTGCCCAAGCGACGACTGAGCTGTCCCTGCTGCGCCGACTGTGACTGCGACAGCGACAGCGACTGCGACTGCAACTGCCGCCAGCGATTGTCGAAGGCGTCCCAGTGTCGGCGCAGATCGAAGTGCTCCTCGTGCTCGTGCTCCTCCAGCGAATTGCCATTGATGTCCCACTTGACAATGGGATAGTCGTCGTTAGGCGGCTGCTCCATGATGATCACGTTGTGGTAGTTGCCATCGAACTGCGAGCCGACGCTGACGCTGCATGCTCGGCTGCAGCGCTGCCTGTACAGAGCTTGGGCAGGCAGCGAGGCAGGTTGTGGCTGCGCCTGCTCCAATTGCAGATTGAGGCTGCAGTTGGAGTTTGAGTTGGAGTTGGAGGGCGTGTGACGTAGGTAGCGCACGTTTTCCTTGTAGTGCACCAGGTCAAATTGAATGTCAATGGAGTGCAGCGCTGCCAGCGAGTCCAGCTCCGGCTGTGTCTCTGCCTCCGGTTCTGACTCCAGAGCTGCTGTTGCCTCGCAGGCGAATTCAAAATATTGGACGGACTGTTGCGGGTTATTCCTGTTACTGTTGTTGTTGTTGTTGTTACTGTTGTTGCTGTGGTTGCTGTTGTTGTATTGCTTATGGTTAGTTGCTGCGGGCTTTAGGTTGCACCGCAGCTGCACCTGCAGTTCCTGCTCCCTCTCCTCATCCAGCTGCTCTCGCTGCTGCTGCTGCTGCTCCTCCTCCTCGTCCTCATCCTCGTCCAGGCGCTGCACAAACAGTTGCTTTGAAGTGGAAATTTTGCGCAGCAACTGCAGAAAGACAGAGGAAGCGTAAGTAATGCGCATTACCAGCCTGACTAGGCGGGGGCGATGTTATTTCTGTTTTGGGTGCCACAAATCGATTTTTTATTGATTGCGCCGCCCGAAACCGGCGAACCCTTCAATCCGAAGCACCTGGCGCCCACCGGGGCACGCACACTCACCTTGAGACAGGATTTCTTGGTGCGCCTCAGCAAGTGGGACATTTCGAGTTGGTGTCTATTGTTGTTGTGCTTGTTGTTGTTGTGCAAATGTTGTTGCTGTTGCTATTGTTGCTGTTGTTGCTGATGTTGCTGATGTTGTTGGCCACGCGTCATTTCGACAGCTCCTGCTCCTGCTGTAGCGGCGGCTGCTGCAGCTCGTCGGCCTAGCGAAACAACACTGAAACCAGAGAAACTGCCGGGCCCAATGGCTGCCGAATCCAACCCCCAAAGCTGGCGGCAAGCGGCGTTGGGCAGGTGGAGCAGGGACGTGTGTAGCATGAGTCATCGCCGTCAGGCAGGAATTGCAAGTGCCAAAACGAGCTAAACGCACACACACACACACTCAGCTGAGAGCCATAGCCAGTGTTGTTCTTCGGCACCGGCGCACTGTAACTGAAATCTCCGAAAGTGTCCCTCGGCTCATGGTCGGCTCTGCGGAAACGTCTGTTCGGCGACGCAGATTTGGCCCGTTTAATGCGAGTCGGCAACACGACCCTCGAGTGGACCCTTCTCTCGAGAGTGCCAGTGGAAATATGCTAATGCGGTAATGCAGCTGATGGCCCTCGGGTCTCCTCCCTGCTACCCCACCAGCTATATACCTCCCTGTAATGTGAGAGAGGGACAAGAGAGCGTGGTCTGCTTGTGCACAGCTTTATTATAGGCCCGGCGCCAATTCGGGGCTGTAAATCAGCCTGGCCTAATTAGTTGTGCCAAGCACGACATTCTGATTTCGATTTAAGTTAAGACTGTCTACAGCATTTGTAATATATAGACTTGTGTGTTAGACTATGTTGAATAGCTGGCCATACATTATTTTGCTAGTTTGCTGTGCAGGTTTCCTAAAGTTTTGTCTATTAGGGACAGAAATAAATTGTATTTTGTATATACTATTCTCGTAGAAGTTATCCCCATGTATAATGCTGGCAAGGCACTATAGAAACAAAATTGTGTTATGCATTATAATCTGTAAGTATACATTTATAAAAAATAATCACTTGAGATTGATTATAGTATTATTTGAGATTGAACCATATAATACAATCGTCAATATGTATGAATGTGGTAAATCTACCAATGAGTTTCAGTTTCATTTCCTTTAATACTGCTCTTAAAACGAGGCATTGTTGAAATAACTGCTTGGTATCGTATATAGTAAAACTTATTTATAATTACGATAAGCTAAATATTCAATGATTTTTATATATTTAAATAACTATTATTGTGAACAATTCACAATTTTTAAACTCAATTTAAATTGCTGTTCTGTTGATTTCATTTGACGTAAATAACATCAACATTTTTTTAATTTCAATAATGAATGAGTGTGATTAATCTTCCCGTGATATTCCACTCAAGTTTGATTCATTCGCAAATGTTCCAAAACATTCGATGAACTTTCCACCTGACCCAGATAGATAAGTATATAGAGCACACAAATGCTGAAATTTGTCTGTCCCCGACTAATGAATCCAAAACAATCAGAAAGTGGGCTTGGGAAGAACTCAGCTGGGAAACTGAATGACGAATGCGACATGTAATTAATGACATTTACATTTAAATTTATGTGAACTTTTTAAAAAACCATTTAAATGCATTTTATTGTAAATTTGGAAAACGAGTTTTCCGATTAAACACGCGAGGCGCGACAGAAATCGGAAAATGGAAACACTTTGTGGTCTATGCTCGCGCATTTGACACATCACTCAAAGTGAAGTGCGCCCGACGGCAGAAGGACGTGGAATGTGTGTGCAGGATGAGTGCACTCAAAACTGTATGAACAAATGAATGAATGATGACACTCGCAGCAAATTGCAAACCCAACGGGCTGACCAAACTGACATTTGATTGTCGAAAGGGACAACGCGAATAGAAATCGAATTGGGAATAGGAATGGGAGAGTTGTTATCTCTATAAAGTTTTTGGGTTTTCGCGCATCTTAAGCGTGACTCGACGATCGCCAAAGCAATCGCTCAATAACTTTTTGACAGCTGTCATCGTTGTGTGTATGTGTCTATGTGGTTTTTTAAGCCGTTACCTGGTCAAAGGGTGAGTCGGCCAATTAACGATTGATCGATAACGCTGACATGGCGCGTACAGTGACGATATCGATTTCAAGAGTTTGATTTTAATTTATAATTGCCCATCAATAGGGCAATAGATTGTGTTGTGCACAGGGAGGGGAGGAGACGGGGGAGGTTTGGTTGTGGTCGATTGGCCGTGGCACAAGTGTCACCACACCCCGACGACGCAACCCTCGAGGCAATCCACTTGGATTTTATGGTTATTGTCATGGACATTGGCGTGAGCAGTGAGCAGGGGGCATGGGCAGGGGCGGGTTTTGAGTGTCAGGGTCAGACAGACTTGGTGTACCGTTACCCGCCGCATCGCCTCTGTGAGAAGTGGACAATTATGCGCACTTTGAACTTGCTCACTCAGAGAAATTTACATTTTATTAGTTTTACATGCTTCAAGCATTAAAATTATTTACGATCCCAAATATTGAAGGTTGTAAATAATTTCGCTGGCACTTTCGGCACGTATGGCCCACAATTGTTAATTGTATTGTAACGGACTCGGCGCTTGACCTTTTGCCACTAATTAGCGGCGCATTGTTCCTCGATCCTCCCCTTCCCTGGTCTCTCATTCAACTGGACACGCGCGCATCGTCTTGTTTTAAATGTTTTGCAAGTCTGTCGCAAAATTTGAACTCGAAGTCAATCAACTTGTTGTACTATTCACTGATAACAATTGACTCAGCAAGCAGCTAACTTACACGCCCGACTGGTAGTTACCCTGTAATTACTGCGCTTGTTTTTTCAATTACAATTAAATTTGCAGGAGTGGTTTATGTCTTGTTCTACACATAATCCTGCTTTCAGTCAAATATCTTAGGAAATAACTCTTAAATATTATTTTTACTTTGATTTACTTTGTAGAGAGGCGTGATACTGAAATTTGACCTGCTTACAACACTTAAGAAACTTGTTCCCAAGTTGTATAACACTAGCATTAATAAAAAATGAGATTTTTCACAGAAAGATCATCAAATTTGATTGTTTACCCTACAGCGAGGGCTCTTCAATGTTTGTTATAAACTACTCATACCTCTAGAAATATTCTTAAGAACTACAGGGTATTAGGAAACCTCATCATCAGCTCTCGCTCTTCATCAAGATTCAGTCGTAAGTCGAAGCTCATCGGAACCGGAGTAGAGATGTGCACTAAGGGAATCAATTATTACGAGCACGTGCTCAACATTAAGGAAGTCATAGCCCAGGCACAGCTGCAGGACTGCGACGAGGCGCTCAACATTTGTGACCTGTCCAGTGTGGAGCGTAAACATCGCCTGTGGCAACAGCTGCTGCCCCGCATCCGACCCTACTACGCGGTCAAGTGCAACGATGATGCCACAATTGTACAGACTCTAGCCAAGCTGGGAGTCGGCTTCGATTGCGCCTCCAAAAATGAACTCAAGCAGGTGCTCGAGTGTGGCGTCTCTCCCGATCACATTATTTTCGCGAATCCCTGCCGACCAGTCAGTCATCTCAAATACGCCCAGGAGCAGCGAGTGGCCAAGGGCACTGTGGATAACGAATTTGAAATCTACAAACTGTACAAACACTATCCCGATTCCAAGTAAGTGTTGATGTCTGTGTGTCTGTGTGTGTGTGTGTGCCCTAATCTACCGAATCGAGATGAGCTAATCTCTTTGCTAACTTTCCATTCGCAGCCTGATTGTGCGCTTCAAGTGCGAGGCAAAGGCCGCACAATGCCCGCTCGGAAATAAATTCGGTTGCGATGCGGACGTCGATGCTGCCGCCCTGATGATGCTGGCCAAAGCCCTAGACTTGACGGTGAGTCAGATACGCTTAAGTTGACAATGACACGAGCTTATGCGGCACGTGTAAGGCTACTACTTTTATAATTACTCCGGTCATATCTGTTACAATTAAAAAACTTTCTCCCTGAAAATGGTAGCTAAGAATTGTATAATAAGTTTCTACAAGTAATTATTAGATCTGTTTGTTAGATATGGGATAGACAGAGTTGATTAGACATGAACATTATATGGAATTCCCATTTTCTACAATTTGATAAGAATTTGAAACATTTATTTATTGTATTTATTAACCCATTGCAGGTGACTGGCACCTCCTTCCATGTGGGATCTGGTTGTAGTGAGTCCGAGGCCTACGACCGTGCTATCAAAAAGGCGAAGAACCTCTTCGACTTCGGCGCCCTGTTGGGCTGCAACATGAAGTTCTTGGACATTGGTGGCGGCTTTCCAGGAAGCGATGATGTACAGTTCGAAAAGGTATTGATAGGAATACAACGAATATATTGTATATATTATATTATATATATTTTATTTCCACAGACCGCTGGCATTGTAAACAAGGCGGTGCAGAAACACTTTGCTGATGAGAGTATTGAGATTATTGCCGAGCCGGGCCGCTACTTTGTGGCTGCTGCCTATACGCTGATCTGTAAGATCCATGCCAAGCGGGAAGTGCGCAGTGAGAGTGGTAAACTGGACACGGTTATGTACTTCCTTAACGACGGCGTTTACGGATCATTCAACTGCATACTCTACGATCATCAGGTGGTCACAGCAGAGCATTATCTGGTATGTACAAGCATAAGATTAGTGTCCATTCTATATAATAATTGAAATTGTTTTAGGAAGGAGCTGAGAACTTGCCAACATTCAAGAGTTTGATTTGGGGTCCAAGTTGCGATGGTTTGGATAAGGTACGTAAACATATCTCAACTTAGTTACAGCCCGATAACTAAAAATCAATTTTCTGCAGATTTCCCAAGACCTACGGTTGCCCAATCTGAACAGGGGCGATCTGATTGGGTTCCCAAACATGGGCGCCTACACGGTGCCCATTGCAAGCGCCTTCAATGGGTTCCCTTTGGCGAAAACGCTGTACTACCGTGCCATATGACTAAAAAAAATAAACGATTGCGCACTTGTGTTAGTAACCAATTTGATTCTTTATTTCTTTGTTCATTATAATTCGATCGAGAAAACATAGTCTGTATGGCTGACAATCGACAATTGTTTATCGAGAATCAAGATTCCCGGCCTAACACACTTTGAGTTCTACAACGAAGCGTTCTTCATTTTTAACTGTCTCATGGAATCTTCACAATTGATTATCCGTAATATTTCGAAAAGAAAACTCTAACCCCAAAACTGACCCAAGTTTGAGGTTAGAGTATATTCTCTTGGAAATATTTGCGGTTTTTCGGACTTGTCCTTCAGGATCGCACGCCAGAGGCTAACTGACCCAACCAACTGGCGCGCAGCCCGGCGAAAGACGCCTCCGGGTGGTTTTGTAGATGAATGTAGAATGTATAAATATAAATAGCCTATGCACAATACACTTAATACGAAGTAGGTATATGTAAAACTTAGTTAAAATACAATTCAATAGAGGTACATACATAGAAACATACATATATAAAAAAAACAATTTCAAAAATTGTATTTCATAGTGTGGCGTAAATATCAAAATGTTGTTTCACATGCTCAAAAGTAGATTCTATAAAATTTGTGTTATCTTTCTTATCATTTTGCTTTTGTAGTTGTTTGTTTTGCGAGCGAGTACAATGCACACTCTTGATATGTTGCGATATTACAATATATATAACGATTATGTATACAATAATTGATATGCATGTGTATATGCGGGACTACAAAATGTCCGTTCTTCTTTCTCCTACTGCACCTCTTCATCTTCATCTTTATTCTTGCATATAAAGAGTACAAACTACTTATTCCATAATCAGTTCTTGGTGATTGATGCAAATGTTATTTTCTTCTCTCGATTTGAACGCGTACAATTTTTTGTTTTTTTTTTTTTTGGTTTTATAGGAATGTAAATAGTAGTATAGATTATTGCAAATTTCGACTAGGTTGCATGCTTTGATATGCTGCTTGGAAAAAACTTCGAATAAAAAACAGAAACAAATAACGAAAACGTTTTATAATGATTGTATCTCACAACAGCGACGACGACATAGTACTACACACAATAGATGGGTACATAGATTTGCATAACAGTAGATTACGTTTAACATGTTATGCATCTGCGATAAGCATGTACGTTTTTCGCTTATAATTCTTATTAAGAATACTACAATATTAATCATAATAATAATATTATCGCTTAACTTTTAACAATTCACTTGTTTCGGATATGTTTGCGTTTCAGGGTTTTTCGATTTGAATTTCTATAGATAGAAGTAGTTGCGAATATCTTAAGCCTAAGCTATGACACATATTTGTCTTTTGATAACGATAACAATACCGATAACTTTTACTTTTGCTTCTCCTACGCAAGGCAAAGCATTAACAATCAACGATCTTCATTTGAAGAGCTTTTGTTTTTTTAACTTTAGCACTATTTGTCGGGCTACTGTGCGTGTTTTCAGTATTTGTATTTGTGTATCTGTGTGTGTGTGTGTGTGTGTATGTGTTTTTGTGTGTATCATAGATAACTATGAGTTAATTATTGGTTTGCTTTTGTTTAAGCGCATTTATGGCATTGGCATCATTTATCAATTCAACAAGGTGGGTGTGTATCATTTGCATTTGGGTATTCAGTTTTCGATGGGGCACTTGCGGGTGATATTGCTGTTGTTTTGGTTGTTGTTGCTCTTGGTTGCGTGCATTCTGAGTCTAACAATTGCCAGAGTTGCATAATTCACGGATTCACTATAATCTATAATAAAAAATACAATACAACAACACAGAAATGGTTTGTAGGCGTACAAAAGTTCTTTGGTTATTTGGTTTTGGTTTTTGGTTTTTAGGGGGCATAAGTATCACTTCGTCTATGTTTGATGATGATGATCCATCATACATAATATATACTAGTATGTATAACTAATCGGAAAAACGGATGTGAATGCAATTGATACGATTGCGTGTGTGTGTGCTGCCTGGAGTTGCATTTTAAACGCTACTCAGAAAGGCCAAGCTAAACATGGCTATTTGGGCCAAAATGTTCACTTGCAATATCCGCATGAGACCGCCGCTCGTGGGTGAGGGACTCACATTGAGACCGGCGCAGTGCATCTTCTCGATGGGCATCGCTTGCACAAAATACTCGCGATTATCCAGCGACATGTGGCACAGTGGCTTCTTTTTTTGCGACATTTCATCGTCCTTGTTCTTCAGATCCTCCAACAGCTTCGGGAACCAGACCAATTCGCAAGAGCAATTCAATGGATTATCTATCAGATTAAGAAATTTTAAGATTAGCTGGTTAAAGGCACCTCGACCAACAACAACGACTTGCCAGTGATGTCAATGATGCGCAGTGTATCGATGACCGGTTCCATGGTGTCTTGGGGAATACGTTGCAACTTGTTGTTCTGCAAATTCAGTGTCTCCAGTGAGTTGAGGTTCTCGAACAAGGTACTTGGCAGCACCTTTATGCTGCAATAGAACAATAGTCATAGTAATAAGATAGGCCAATACAAATATGAGGTGAGCTCTTCAGGCTGCACTTTGGGAGCTTTACTCATTCTTTTGCAGATTAAGGAAGGTCAGCGAATCACCGTAGCCTGTAAAGGCATCATCGGCCAGCACATTGATATTGTTGTTGCGCAAATCCAGGTGGCGCAGCCGATGTAGGGGTCGCAATGCCTCACTGGGGATGGCGTGGATATTGTTGTCGCCCAAGCGCAGATATTGCAGATTCTCTGTGAATCCAATTGGAATTATGTTTTGCGATTCATTTGCATTATCACTTGATATTACCCTCAAGACCCTTGAATGCATCCTTATCAATCACACTGATCTTATTGCCCTCAAGTTCCAGTGAATTCAGTAGACCCAAGTGAGAGAACACATTGGCCGGCACAGTTGTAATCATGTTATGAGCCAATATCAAGGAGTCTAAGTTCTGCAGACCTGAAAATTGAAAAGATTAACTATAGTTGATATTTTTTCATATATGTATATTCGATATCCTTACCTTCAAAATCACCTTCGCTGATGGTACGGATCTTATTTTCTTGTATCTCCAGCTTTTTCAAGGTATCCAAAATTGAGAGCGCCTTTTGTGGCACACTGGATAGATCATTGCCACCCAAGTTCAGGCGCTTTAGCTTCCTAAGGATTTCAAAATGATAAGTTAACTTTATATTCGTCTATCAGTTCTTGTGTTGCTTACTTTTCTAGACCGCGGAACGCTTCGGGATCTATCTGTGTTATTTTATTCTCATAGAGTGTGAGGATCTCCAGCGTGTCCAGTCCCTCGAAAGCATTGTTATGTATAACGGTGATTTTGTTGTGATTCAAATTCAAAATTAACAAATGATACAAATGTTGCAGTGCCTGCGAAGAAGATAAACGAAATGGATTATTTTCTGCTAACCACCGATAATAATATTAGGATCCCAACAAGTCGCAGATGCCCAATTAGAATGCATTTATCGATACACCACTAAACGCGGCATCTATCGATATTTAGCATATGTTCAGTGTTTAGTAATTGATGAAATAGTTTTGAAAATACCTGTGATGGCACCGTTTTCATCTGGTTCAATGAAACATCCAGCTGTGTAAGTCCTTTGCCTAGATTAATATAAGGTAATGATTATATTAAGTACTTTTCGATATACTTGTATTTCTCCACACTCACCTAGTGAACTGAGCGCATTCTCTTCGATGGCCGCCAAACTGCTGTTGTGTATTGTCAAGTGGCGAATGTCCAAGGCTAGAAAAACGAATCCCTGCAACTTGGGCAGATTGTTGTGGCGCAACTTCAGATAGAAGATAATGGGACTCTTCCCCTTCAGTGTGCCCATGGATTTGGTAATATGTACCAGATCAGTTGTTTCGCATAGAATGTCCAACCCGTTTTTCTTCACCGTGCAAATGCAGGGCGAGATGTCGCTCTGCTCCGGACACACCTGTTGGGGTGTGCCTTGGGCCATTGCCTGGACCAGCAGGAGCAACAGGCAGCCTGTTATTGGTAGGGCTAATAGCGGTCCTCGATCTGCCATGGTGACCGCGCAATCAACTTTTTGACTTGCCTTGACTCAACTCAATACAACTCTGCGCTCAGCTCGACTCGATGACCGATAAGAATTTAGCGTTGTGTCGTCGTCGTTGGATGTTCTGATGATGCTATTTACAATTGTGTCCCTGCTTGGAGAGCGCATAGAACACGAAAGAGGGAGAAGAGAGCAAAGAGATGGATGAGATTAGTGGAAATGGAATGGAAACGAGTCTACTAGCTACAACAAATACTGAATTACGAATTAAGCTCACAATGCGCGACATGTGCGATTTTATTTGTGCCTTTTTGTGTTTTGCACTGCGCTCGTATTAAAAATAAATTGAACTAATTGAACAGATACACACACATACACATGCCTGTACAGTCGTCATCAGAGCGCTGATGCCTTTGCCGAAGCTACGCATGAAAATTGCACAAGAAGCTTATCAAGAAGCGCTCTCTCTTCGAGATACCGAAGTGCTGATACCCTAACCTGGTATTTTCATACCTTGAAAATGGTACCTGCCACCCACAGACACCCCCCTTCACGAAGTGTTTTGTTTTCGTCACGAAATTAGGGAGGAAATGAAATGAAAATTCTTGGAAGTCCTTGTTGATAAGCAAGTACTCACCTATAATGTTTGTCCGTCCCTATTTGATCAGTGCCAAATAAAACATGCTTCCGGAAAGCGAATTACGTGAATTCCCAAAAAAGTCGCCTCGCTGCGCAACAACAAGTTACCATAGCTCACTGTCACAGTGCATCAGCATCAACAGCTTAACAGTTCATTCCCGCTCACACAAACATTCAACACACGCATGGGGTTGCTGGAAGGAGGGTGGTAAAGGCGAACACCCTGTATGGTATCAGATGGTGTATGGGTAGTCTGCGGCAGGTCTGTGTCTGTGTCTGTGTCTGTGGCTTGAAGAGGGGCGGTTGCTTGCGCGCGGCGGCGTAATGTGTAAACTCGGTCAGAGTGTGTGTATAGCAATGTAACGGAAAATCGATACCATCACAAAGAGGTTGTTGAATGACAAGCAATGCGAGTATTTCCTTCTCCTATGACGCCAACGGTCCGTCCAGTGCGACGAAGAGAATTAAGAGGACATTTTTTGCTTGTTTCTCTTGCAGGTGAAGTAGGTGGTAACAATGTTGTTTCAACAATATAGGCTTTATTGGTAGTCCTGCTGGGATTATGTATGTGGCGACGCAGCAATTGCGTGTGGGAATATATTTATTCTATTTTACTTTTTCGCTTCCGCGCGCCGACACACGCATTAAGTGAATGTAGGTGCGTGTATGTGTATATGTGTGTACAACGGGGAAAAAAAGAGTACGAACAGCGCGAATAAGAAGCACGTTTACTTGGCAAAACCGACGACTGCGGACTGAAGTCCAGTTTCAAAATTGAATGTTTGCCGTTTCGTTTCGGGGGTTGTTTGGCTACTCGCGCAAATAGTGTTGGAAAGTGTTAAGAAACAGCAACGCTGTAAGCGTTGCCACATAATTTACTGCGATGGTCACCCTACCGACTGCAGTTATCGAAAAAAATATTGGCTCTAAGCACTGAACACATAGAGACCTCAAACAGGGGGTAAATCTGTTATTGCTAGTTTTTCGATCGAAGTACCCCAGAGCCCGCAGCATTGAGATTAGAGATTTCGGCTGCACGCTCGGTTGGGGTTCTTCGATGTTTTACACAATCTTATGCATGGAAACTTCTCAAAAACTAAAAATCGGGTTGCGGTACAAATGTATCTTAAACATACAAATGTATCTTAAGCATGCAAATTTCTCAAAAACTAAAAATCGGGTTGCGGTACAATTGTATCTTAAAGATACAAATGTATCATAAGCATGCAAATTTCTCAAAAACTAAAAATTGGGTTGCGGTACAAATGTATCTTAAAGCTACAAATGTATCTTTAGCATGCAAACTTCTCAAAAACTAAAAATCGGGTTGCGGTACAAATGTATCTTAAAGATACAAATGTATCTTAAACATACAAATTTCTCAAAATCTAAAAATCGGGTTGCGGTACAAATGTATCTTAAAGATACAAATGTATCCTAAGCATAAAAATTTCTCAAAAACTAAAAATCGGGTTGCGGTACAATTGTATCTTAAAGATACAAATGTATCTTGAGCATGGAAATTTCTCAAAAACTAAAAATCGGGTTGCGGTACAAATGTATCTTAAAGATACAAATGTATCTTAAACATACAAATTTCTCAAAATCTAAAAATCGGGTTGCGGTACAAA
This sequence comes from Zaprionus indianus, assembly GCA_018904595.1. Taxonomy (NCBI): domain Eukaryota; kingdom Metazoa; phylum Arthropoda; class Insecta; order Diptera; family Drosophilidae; genus Zaprionus; species Zaprionus indianus. Next base: position 488,761 of record JAEIHA010000709.1, on the reverse strand, counting down.
TGTATCTTAAAGATACAAATGTATCCTAAGCATAAAAATATCTCAAAAACTAAAAATCGGGTTGCGGTACAATTGTATCTTAAAGATACAAATGTATCTTAAGCATGCAAACTTCTCAAAAACTAAAAATCGGGTTGCGGTACAAATGTATCTTAAAGATACAAATGTATCTTAAAGATACAAATGTATCTCTAGCATGCAAACTTCTCAAAAACTAAAAATCGGGTTGCAGTACAAATGTATCTTTAGCATGCAAATTTCTCAAAAACTAAAAATCGGGTTGCGGTACAATTGTATCTTAAAGATACAAATGTATCTTGAGCATGCAAATTTCTCAAAAACTAAAAATCGGGTTGCGGTACAAATGTATCTTAAAGATACAAATGTATCTTAAGCATGAAAATTTCTCAAAAACTTAAAATCGGGTTTCGGTACAAATGTATCTTAAAGATACATATGTATCTTAAGCATGCAAACTTCTCAAAAACTAAAAATCGGGTTGCGGTATAAATGTATCTTAAAGATACAAATGTATCTTAAGCATGCAAATTTCTCAAAAACTAAAAATCGGGTTGCGGTACAAATGTATCTTAAAGATACAAATGTATCTAAAACATACAAATTTCTAAAAATCTAAAAATCGGGTTGCGGTACAAATGTATCTTAAAGATACAAATGTATCTTTAGCATGCAAACTTCTCAAAAACTAAAAATCGGGTTGCGGTACAAATGTATCTTAAAGATACAAATGTATCTTAAGCATGCAAACTTCTCAAAAACTAAAAATTGGGTTGCGGTACAAATGTATCTTAAAGATACAAATGTATCTTGAGCATGCAAATTTCTCAAAAACTAAAAATCGGGTTGCGGTACAAATGTATCTTAAAGATACAAATGTATCTTGAGCATGCAAATTTCTCAAAAACTAAAAATCGGGTTGCGGTACAATTGTATCTTAAAGATACAAATGTTGCGGTACAGTTGTATCTTAAAGATACAAATGTATCTTTTGCATGCAAATTTCTCAAAAACCAAAAATCGGGTTGCGGTACAAATGTATCTTAAAGATACAAATGTATCTTAAGCATGCAAATTTCTCAAAATTTAAAAATCGGGTTGCGGTACAATTGTATCTTTAAGATACAAATGTATCTTGAGCATGCAAATTTCTCAAAAACCGCAACCCGATTTTTAGTTTTTGAGAAATTTGCATGCATAAGATACATTTGTATCTTTAAGATACATTTGTACCACAACCCGATTTTTAGTTTTTGAGAAGTTTCCATGCATAAGATTGTGTAAAACATCGAAGAACCCCAGCCGAGCGTGCAGCCAAAGTCTCTAATCTCAATGCTTCGGGCTCTGGGGTACTTCGATCGAAAAACTAGCAATAACAGATTTACCCCCTGTTTTAGGTCTCTATGTGTTCAGTGCATAGTGCTATTGGACTAACACCAAAGTTGAAAACTCAATAATTGAAGTAGGCTCCTAAGATGCAAAGAGTTAGGATCCTAGATGGCTTTTGTATTATTTACTCGTTTCTTAAACAAATCACTTCGTTTCAAACGTTCTCAATAGCATTGTCAAAATTGTAGTGGTGTTATAAAAATTCAATTGCATAATGAAGAAAGAAAAAAAGGAACTCCTCAAAGAGCTCCTCTGTGAGTTTCTTGCAAGTCTTTTTGTCCAAGTTATTGGATGCTCCGTTACAAAGAACTTTGGAGACATTCAACATGCTCTGGCATGGGGTGGTGCAGTCGCTGCTGCAACACAAGCTTTTCGTATAGTATCCGGTGCCCATATAAATCCCTGCATTACCATTGCTGCTATGATTCTTAGAGTTGTTGAAATCATTGAGGGCTTGCTTTATATAATATTTCAGTTAATCGGATCAGCCTGTGGCTTTGGAATCGCATATGCACTTTTTGAAAATAGCGAATTTAAAGGAAAAGTATTATGTGTTTGTGTGGTAAGCCTAGAACCATGGTGGAAGTCCCTTTTACTTGAAATCTTTATGACCGGAGCGTGGGTACTTGCCATGTGCGCCTCATGGAACTACTCCAACGTAAACCTATTGGAATCAATAGCATTGCGGATCGGATTGGTAGTGGCTATCTGCCACTTAGTTGGCGTAAGTTTCGCAATGGACAAATGATTATCAATAATGGCATATTTTATTTAAGAGTTGCTTTTCTATATACGTATATATTAGGGAGCTCAAACTGGCTGCAGCATGAACCCCTTTCGGGCACTTTGGCCTATGCTCGCTGCAAGCCACTGGGATTGGGCATTCATTCCGCTCGCTGTTCCACTGTGTACTGCCATTTTTATAGCGCTCGTCTGGCGTTTCCTTTATATATGGGGCAGGGATCGCTCATATAATTTAGCTGACGACTGAGCGATATGAACACCGCCCCACGCGTTATGTAAATGTTTGTAGATGCATGTATATGTATGTGTGAATCGCGGTCTATTATAGCTATATTTGGTCGAGTACATTGTATCTCGTGTAGGACAATAAAATATCCTTTATAAAAAAATTGCTTTCTTATTTTTATTTTGCGGCTTATCAACCAGATGGTGGATGCTATTTATTTGAAAAATATTAGGGAAAATATGTATTATCGATACAAATCAAAACATAATATACTGAGATGGTCACCCACCGACAGCAGTTTTCGGCTTAGAGAAGTATCGAAACTAGGAACAAAATGTACAGTGGAGTTCGCCCGACAGAAAGATCTTTTTCACTATTAAAAGCTGCACATGCCGAATTAGAATAATGCAACTTAAAAACATCGCTTAGTAAGCCTTGATTTTCGATTTGAATGGTGGGAGATGCATCCTGATTTGAATCCTATCGACTCTGCTAGTCGAGGCTTCCTCTCCCAAAAATAGAATAGATCAGGATTAGAAAAAAAGGGATAGACAAAAGAAAAAAAAATGTTAGGAAACAGGACAACAGGTTTTTGATAGCCGAAAATTCTAGTAGGCTTAGAGGACCTTTATATTATTTTTTTTGTCTCCAACATGTCATTTAGTTTCAGACGTTCAGATCAAAAACATCTAAATTTTTTGTAGGTTTTAATACATATTCTTTCGTAAGATGGGCACCAATAAGGAGTTATTCATAAGGCTCCTATGTGAATTCTTTGGAAGCTTCTTTGTCCAATTTTTTGGATGCGTTTTCTCACAGTTTAGTGGCACGATTGCACATGCTTTGACATGGGGTTGTGCAGTCGTTGCGGCAACACACACTTTTCGTATAATATCCGGTGCACATATAAATCCCTGTATTACCATTGCTGCAATGATTCTCGAGGTTGTTATCGCCGCAGAGGGCTTTCTTTATATATGTTTTCAAATGATAGGGTCAGCTGTCGGGTTTGGTGTCGCGTATGGGATACTTGATGGAACAGTTTACAGAGGAAAAAATTTTTGTGTTGCTGTAATTGCATTAACCCCGTGGTGGAAATCGCTCTTACTTGAAATTTTTATGACCGGAGCCTGGGTTCTTGCCATGTGCGCCTCGTGGCAACGAGAAAACATCAACCTATTGGAGACAGTATCGTTGCGGATCGGGCTGGTGGTGGCTCTCTGTCACTTGGTCGGAGTAAGTTATGCTATGTTAAGTTATGTTATCATATTTCCGCGCGAAGAGTATCTTTATGTTGGGCTGGATATGTAGATTTTGTAATTTGTTTATTCAAATTTCCATTTATTTTCTATATATTTATCAGGGAGCTCAAACTGGCTGCAGCATGAACCCCTTCAGGGCAGTTTGGCCCGCAGTCGCTGCACATCACTGGAATTACGCTTTTATTCCTATCGCCGTACCAGTAGGAACTGCGATCTTACTGGCTTTGGCCTGGCGGTTCTTGTACGTATGGGGCAGAGATGAAAAGTTTAATGAGAATTATGAGGATTGAGGGATTTGAAAGCCGATTCACGCATTATGTGAATGTAGGTGCGTGTATGTGTATGTGTGGATATGAAGCACGTTTACTCGACAGAACCGACCACTGATGACAGAAGTGGAACATCGTAATTATATGATTGCCGTTTCGTTTGTCAGGCTACTCGTGCCAACGGGGTTGGAATCGGAATAAAAGTTCAGCTCATTTACAGATACTGAAATTAGCGGCATACTAATATGTATGTGTATTGGCAAAACACGATTTGAATAACGCTAAAGGAAAACACGGAATTCTAATAGTCCTTGACAAGACCAAATACAGTTACCACCCTCTACAGCCCCAATATCAATCAAATAAATAAATTTTTTTTTAGAAAATGTGTTTTTGATTTTTGGAATGTTATATTTTATCACCCAGTAGGGAAGACATGTACTATACTATATACTAAAAAGGCTCCTGGATCGGCATTTTGATTTTTAACAAATTCTTTATTGTTATCAGATCTATAGTCGTCACCACTTTAAAACTAATCAAACATTTATTATATATAAGATTTCTTTGTTTTGCGTATTTCCTGTTGCATACTTTGGGGAGCTTATTCGGTAGCGGCTTCAAAATAACGATTTGCTAAATAACTTTTAGTTGTCGATCTGATCACAACCAAATCATTAGAAATAATAGGATTTATTGTTTCCAAATTTGGTAACCCTAGTGTTTATACGGACGAAAATATAGATATAAGGACAAGGCTATATCGACTCGGCCCTAATGTTTAATGTCGGTTACATACAATTTCGGCTGGCATAACGTTATAATACCCTTCTTCTCTATAGGTAGCGGCTATACTAATTCGGTACATGACATGAAAAGAAGTGTATTCAAAATTCAATGAAAATTAAAAACATAAATGCGGTAGAGGATTAAGATCATAGATGGCTTTTTCTATTAGTATACTATTTTCTCAGTTCTCGAACAGATCACATCGTTTCAAACGTTCAGTTTAAATATATTGAAGAAATTTTTTAAGTGGATATATTAAAAATTATTTTGTAAAATGGTGGAAAGTTCCAAGAGATTATTCGTAAGGCTTCTTTGCGAGTTCCTTGCAAGTTTCTTTGTCCAAGTATTTGGATGCGTTGTTTCGCAATTATCTGGCTCCATTAAACATGCTTTGGCATGGGGATGTGCAGTCATTGCTGCCACACAAGCTTTCCGTATAGTGTCCGGTGCACATATTAATCCTTGCATTTCCATCGCTGCAATGATTCTCAATGTTGTTGACATAGCTGAGGGCTTTCTTTATATAACTTTCCAGTTTCTGGGATCGGCCCTCGGGTTTGTTATTGCATATGTAGGTCTGCATAATAGTCCACACAGAGGGAGTCTATTTTGCGTTGCAAAAGTGACTTTAGAACCATGGTGGAAGTCTCTTCTACTTGAAATCTATATGACCGGAGCCTGGGTATTTGCTATGTGCGCTTCGTGGAGCTACTTCAATGTGAACCTATTGGAATCCATATCGTTGCGGATCGGATTAGTGGTGGCTGTCTGTCACATAGTTGGAGTAAGTTACAAGGACAAATGGTATACATATTGTTTGGTATATTAACCTTCCACCCTTGGAAATGTTAATAAAGGGGGGTTTACTAACTTTGAACAGGGATGGTTAACTAGATTAATCTTTTCTTCTATTTATTTATCAGGCAGCTCAAACTGGCTGCAGCATGAACCCCTTCCGGGCGCTCTGGCCCGCGATCGCTGCAAATCACTGGCATTACGCTTTCATTCCTCTTGCCGTACCATTGGCAACTAGCATTTTACTAGCGGTGTTATGGCGTCTTCTTTATATAAAGAAAATTGAGACACCTTTAGATGAACTATGAATATTTGTCACATTGGATGCAGTACATTGTGGTCACGTACTTTGTATCATGTCTTGTATAATAAAATGTCAGTGATTTAAATCTTCTGTATTTGTTGCAAGTATAAACGTATAAAAATTTATAGATTGTAAATCTAACAAACTACAGTATTTTATATTAACTTACGCTTGGCGGGTGTTATAACGGGCAAATCGAAGCGTGTCAAACTCTATGTAATGTATATATTCTTTATCAACAGACAATTGAAGCGCTATGTGTTGTATGTCTCTAATCTAGGATAACCGAAAGGGAATGTAGGTCAAGATTGTTTTAGCACTTGTCCATAAACTAATTCAAAAGCTGCAACTTGATATAAACGATGATTAACATTGTCGAAATGATTTGTGAGTATATTTTTACCTATATAAGAAGTATAAATAAAAAATGCTGGATCATAGGCAGCGTGTAAATAACAGTCAAACACACTCGATGGAGGCTTATTTATTTTATTTCATTAGTTTAAGAACTTGGTAGGCGCACATTTTTAGAACTGTTGGTAAAATAAAGTCGGTTCTCAGTAAAGCAGAATTCCTGAAACCGGTCGGTAACCAATATTTTGTATAAAAATTATTTAGTTCTGAAAATTTTAAACGTGCATTAATTATGGGAAGTTTCAAGTGTGATAGAGAGTTGTGTCAAAAATTACTAGCCGAGTTTACAGGCACAGCGATGTTAATGACGTTGGGATGTACATGCTCAGTCGGATTTCCAGCAACTACCGGGACAGGAAACTTCAATGTTAACTACTCTATTGGCTGGGGTCTTTCCTATATGGCAGCGATTCATACATTCGCCTTCTTAAGCGGAGCCCATCTTAATCCGTGGGTCTCGCTGGGTGCAGGAATATTTGGAATAATGGAGATAACAACAATGTGCCTATACCTAGTTATGCAAGTATTAGGATGCCTTTTGGGTACCGCCTTTGCGCTGTTCGTGGCCCCCGATAACGCTAAAAACATTTGCGTCACTTATACGGGCCAACCGATTGGACGTGTCATTGGCTTCGAGTTTTTAGCAACGTCCTTGCTAATGTTTGCATACTGTGCTCTATGGGATAGACGTAGTAATTTCACTTTTGACTCGATGTCCCTTCGCGTTGGTCTCATTATTGGAGGACTTTGTTATGCGATTGTAAGTACATATATTACTTATCAATAGAGAGAACTCTAGCCAATTCCATTTCATCTTCAGAGTACTTACACCGGGTGCAGCGTTAACTTCTTTCGTTCCTTTGCTCCCGCACTCATAGCCTTAAATTTTAAAGACCTATGGTGTTACTTTGTTGGACAAGTCCTATCCTTGCTAGTGCCAGTCTTGTGGCGGTTAGTTATAGAAGATCTAGAGCCCGATATCAGATATTAAAAGCAAAATCAAAAGTGTAAAGTCATGGACGCGTATGGTATATGAAATAAAATCGTTAAGCATGTTGTAATTTAGTGCAAATATCATAAGAATTAAATGTAAAACTTCTTTACTTTATTCCTTATCCACCATCCTCCAACTAGCTGCCACAGTCGCTCTCTCGAGCGAAAGTCCTTTGATGACGATCGGGTTACAGCCGCACGTGGGCGTAATTTTCTCGCAATTAGGATGCGATTACGATAATGTGACCGTTGCTCGAAAGGGTAATTGAAGTATGGTGTTGCCGTATGCCGTCTGCCTGCCAGTCTGACTGGTTTCTTACCGTGTGGACACGTGCCACGGTGCCACGGTGCCACAATGTCAGGACGGGGCAATTGTTGTGCCCAAGGAGACGACGGCCGTTGAGCAATGTGGCGACAGTGAGGGGGGCACAGAGGCATGGAAAACAGTTTCAATTTGCAAGCTTGTTGTTGTAGCTGCTGCTTACAAACGTCTTGGGGTTGTTTCAGCTGACGGATTAAGTTTTCTGGCCCCGAACCGAACGCAACTCGAGTCTGTGTGGGATTTGTACTGAATTTGAATTTGACAAAGTGCAAAATCCTTTGCACTTTGAAGACTGATTGACTTCTTATCCTTGAATGGATTTGAATGGAAATATTATTTTCCAACCCTGCCCCACCCGCGCGCTGTCACCGTTGCATGTTGATGTAGCGTAAACAAACGGAAGATAATCAAGATGTAGAACACAATCCAAATGGCTTGTGGCGCCTTCGAAGGGCGAGCGGGCATGCAACGAGGCTGAAATTTAAAACCAAACAAACCCGTTGCAGAATCAAAAGGGCAAAGACGAGAGCAAATTACAGCGCCACATGGCACATGCCACAGTTACAGTTACAGCAGCAGCAGCAGCAGGGGCAATGGAAGGAGGGGGTAGGGGGGAATGTCGGTGAAAATTGTGAAACGGATTTCTCGCAATTTCACTTTGTACTCGCCGTGGAAACTGTTATTAACTTAATGAAGGAGTGTGTTGTGCACACATTTTACCTGACACGTGATGAGGATGACTTCCGTCACCTGAAGAAGCGGGAGGAGGTGTGAGGAGAGGGGGACATGGGGCAGGGCCAGCACAGTAGAGAGATATAACTTGCAGATAGTGAGGCTAAGGTGTTTGGCATCTTTTGATTGTCATCTTGCGAGGCAAAAAGAACAAATTGAAAGGCGAAAGTATCTCAAGTTCTTGAAGGGGCAAAAGTATTTGCATAGCTTATAATACATGAATTTAAAAGTTGAATATAAATCTACAGATAGAATAGAAGTGTGATCATCTTATTAGATGTTACTCTGCAGTTTTTTAAATTTAAACAGAATTAAAATACTTGGGTTATTTATATCTCTAAATTATTTTAGTATTCCAAGTAAGCTTCTTGGAAGTTGATTTATAACAATCTTTATTGTACGTAACCTCAAATAACTAAAGTGCAAATACTAAAGATACTTATTTCGATAATATTTTTATATTGAGGAGTCTTCCGATGGAAACTTCTAATAACCAGATTTATTTCTATGCTCCCTGTACCTAACATACAATATCTTAAATTCTAAATGTTTAAGTTGCAGTATTAATGTGCTAAATATATGCGTTTATATTGTTCCCTCATCCCTCATACATGATTTATCTGCAAGCTAATCCTACTGACTTTAATGTTGTATTCTCAAAGTTTAATGAAAGGATATATCGGCAATCACAGCTGCGCTGAGCAAGCTAATAAGTACACAGTCAGAACACTCACACAGATTTAAGCCCTGTACTAACACTTAGTCCGAGGCAGATGCGACTCATTAGCTTCTCTCGTTGTTGCAACTTGTTGTTGCATAAGTTAACAAGTGTTAACGCAAATCCCTCGGTTGGCGTAATTAAACCAAGAGCTGAATGCCAGCGCACATGCCAGAGCACCACCCACATATGTACACACACTCACACACACACATGTGTGTGCAGTGTATGTATGCGTGTATCTGTGTGCGTTTGTGTGAAGCTCATCTCGCAAAGTGGCAGGTTAAGTAAACAGTTTCATTGTGCGAATTCAATTAAAATTTATTCAAAACGTCAACGGCAGCTTCTTAAATCTGCGGCAGCAGCAGCAGCAACAACAATACGTACAACAACAGCAACGAGCGTGCAAGAAAGTATCTGAATCTGTAAGTGTAACACGCCAGCTATGTATAGATACATGCCCGCACACGCACACATACACGCTGTATATACAGTCTGCCATTGGCAAAGGGGTGTGTCCAACTAGGCAGCGACACGCCCCCCACGCAGCCAGCAACAGCAGCAGCAGCGCGCAAGCGAGACAACCCTAGCACAAGCGAATGGGTAGCGAGCTACAACCTGCTGCCAGAGACAGCAGCACAATGTATCTGTATCTGTTGCTGTATCTGTATCTGTAGCGAATGTATCTATAGCTGCGGCTGTAGCTGTAACTGGCACTTGCTGCCGCTGCCGCTGTCGCTGCTGTTTTTTGCTGCTGTTGCTGTTGCTGCTGTTGCTACTGCTGCTGTTGTAAGTGGTGTAAATGGCAATTTGTGCGGTGCCTGGCGTCGTCGCCCCCGCACGGTAGCGATTATCGGCGTGCAACAGCAGCAGCGGCGTTGACAGACAGCCCGAGGCATTATATACCTGTCTGTATGTGTGTGTGTGCATGTGTGTGTGTGTGTAGATACATATCTATTCACTCGCATTCGCGCTTTTGTGCCGTATCATCGTCGCTGCTCCGTCATCATCATTATGATCGACCATTTTCCAAGTGTCTTATTTTTTGGTATTATTTCTTTGTGCGATAAACATACCAGATACACACACCCGCACACACACACACACACACACAGCTGTCTGTATATATACCTGCCCTATTGGGTTATTTTCAACTTCCGCTGCAACGTTGTCTGTCGCATCCATTCGCAGGTATCCGCTGACAGAGGGCCCTACTCGACAGCCCCCTCCCTCCCCCTCTTCGCACCCTTCTCATTGACTATCTGCCCCTCCGTTCCATTGCGATGTTCAGTTATAACTAATAAAATTACTCAGCAACAAATTGTATTTGACGCCAAACAAATATTTGGGCAGAGTTGAGAGCGATGGCCAGAGAAATTCCTTCTGTTTGCTTTTGTTTTTTTCCTTTCTATTCTCTGCTTGTTTTTGTTTTTGTTGCAATTGCCACTTGCCCCAAGGTAAACTATATGGCAGAGCATATAAATATTAAGTTAGTATACTCTACTTCTTTTATTTAAGCTGTTATTGATGCGCGGAACCGATTTGAGCTTGCTTGGAGGTATAGTTAACTTAGGCGATGTTAACTAAGTATTTGAATCTTTCTCTGAATATTATGAAGATGGATATATTTGATTATGTTCTTGTATAAAATATATAGTATAGTAATATAATATATATAGTATAGAATATGTAGTATAATAATAAAGTATACTCTAATATATATTCTATACTTTATAATATAATTACTATAATTATTGAGCAACAGACTTCATGAATTTAGATCTATAAAGTCCCTTTATAGATTAGTGAATGAAGTTAATTTAAAACATCATACATTCAAATTTTATTTATTTATTTTATTTTATATTATTTCACTTCTATTATTTACTATATAATTTGAATATTTTATGAATATAATACATACATTTAATGAGTATTCTAACTAGTGCCAAAATCATATGCTCAGTCACGTCTTTGCTCACTGGCATCAGACAATATCAAGCAAAGCCTTAAGTTTCATCATGTTCTAGCTTTTATCTAAGGGTCAACTGATCTAAACAGGAACACGAAAGTCCCTCAAAAGAGTGTCCTGTGTTCTGTTCAATGGCTGCCATTCAACACGTTCAACAACAATAACAACAACAACAAATGCTGTGTATGACAATAAGCAACAATGGCAGCCTGCACAACAACAATTGATGATAATCACGATAACGATGACAATCACGATGAAAACGATGATGATGGCGATGAGGATGAGCAGATGATGAGCAACTGAACAGTTGAACAGTTGAGCAGTCGAGCAGTTGAGGATGAGATGAGCAACGGCTGCAAAGAGGAACGACATTTCGCGCTAACGAATTCAATTGAGTTGAATTTTTCATTTAACGTTTATTTAACTTTTTTGTTTTGAACGACGACGACGACGATGGTAAAAGCAAACAGCGCTAAAGGCAGAAGCCTCCAGCAGCAGGGATTCACAGAGTGTACAAGCAAGACAGAGAGAGTTAGTGAAAGAGAGAGAGAGATAGGGAGAGAGAGGGAGATAGAGTGAGAGAGGGGGGGAAATGAGTCGTTGGGGAAAGAAGCATCATCATCTGTTTCCAGTGTCAATTCTCATACGTGCGTGCACATACATATGTGTGTGTGTGTGTGTGTGTGTGTGTGTATGTACTGCTATGTGTTGAGAGGCTGTGTGTGTGTGTGTGTGTGCCTGGTCTGATTGTGCCAATGGCCGTCGCATACAACGTACATGGATTCGTACTCGCCCAGAAATTTATGCCTAATGGCGATATTGTTGCTCGTCCCAGCCCTCATCCTCCTCCCCCACCCCCTTTTTCTCTCTTCCCCTTCCCCTTGGCGACCTGCCTGTGCTGCCGCCCCTTGTTGCACAATGTGTCGTTGTGTCGTCATTGTACTTGATTATTAAATGACACATTATGTGATTTTCAACATGTTCGCCCTGACAAAGGGACAGACGAGAAGGAGCAAGCAGAGGAAGTGGCAGAGGTGGCGGAGGCTGCGGCGATAGGCGGACGCAGCACAGCAGCATCAGGCAGGGCATCAGGCACAGTGCTTGCTGTACTCACTCGTACCCACTTCAAATTGAATTCAAAGCAAACCAAATGCTTGACTGACTGTTCGACAGTCATACTACCTCCCCCCTCTTTCACTGTTTCTGCCCCCCACTTCAGCCTGCTGTGCAGTACACCCCACCCCGCCCCCTGTGTAAATGTCAGCCAGTTACATGAGCATATGACAGCCATAGAAGGCATTTTATAATATGCTCATTGAGTACGTGAGCTTCCTGCCTTGCTGTGTGGACCACTCGAGGAGGAAGGAGGTGCAAGTAGGAGGAATGGAGCCAGCCTGGGGCATGGGTGTAGTGTGAATGGATTGGGGGAAGTATTGCCATACTTTCCTTTACCTACGTTGTGCCCACTGAACCAGTTATTGATGAGCTACAGAGAGGAACCTTGCTCTGCCTTAGCTTTGCTTTATTTTATGCAACATTAACGCTTCATATTTCCTCTTTAAATCCGAGATCTATCATAAATATTTATACAAAAATACCTTCTTTTAAAAGTGTTCTCCTTCTTTTCATCCCCTTTGCAAGCTTACAAAATAAATCCTAACTACGCCACTGCTCGCCACTCTTATTCGCAATGGCGACGCGAGGTTGCGCCACTCCCCCTTTGCGAAAGAGTCATAGACGCCTGCACATGCAACGGCAACGGCAACGGCAACAGTGGCAACATTGCGTTGTGGAAACGGAAGAAAGTGTTCGAGCAACCCCCGAAATGGAAGAGAGAAGGCCACAAAAGCCGCCGTGTGGCAATGGTTGAGATGTTGCGGCTGTTCCCGGCATTCCCAATCCAGCTACGCGTACTACGCAACAGCTTCGTACCTTCGTCCCTCCGTCCCTTTGTCCCGCCTGTGCTGGCTGTTCAAACTTTGCAATACAAATAAATTGAAATTGCGCACACAATGCTCATGCCCAAGACATGCCCTACCAATCCCTGGCCAGTCCAATGGATCGTCCTGACTTTGGCTCACAGCCAGACCCAGTTGCAAACGCAGGCACGCCCTTTGTGCAGCATAATGAAATTAAAAAATAAGTTACTGTTGCTCGACTTCAACAACAAATGGAACAACAAGAGGAACAACTGCAATGGAAGCGAATCCATGGAGCGAAAAGTCCATTATGTCATTAGGAGGGCACAATTCATCGCATTCAATGGGAAAAGGTAGGCAGGGAAGCGTTGCCAATCAACTCGTCGCCGAGTGTAGAGTTCCATGCCGAGATTCAAATTACAGTTATGCCAAATGTTAGAATAATCCTAACGTAGCCCTATAATGCCGCACATAGTACACGTAACATTGCGATGAGGGTGCAATTGTAGCTGAAAACTTTTTCAATTACAATCTAAGTGCACTTTGAAAACTTCCAACTAAAATATAGCTTTATAAAGCTGTTAATTGAGTAGCTTAAATTGACTAGAAATCATATGAAACGGGGAATAAATTAGTTGTGGAAATATTATGAAAACATTACGTTTTAAATGGAGTATTAACTGTAGATTAAATGGAAGATTATGGAGTGAGTGAGGATTCATATTATAGAGGGGATTAAAATTAAAGAAACTTAAATAATAATAAAACTTAGGATTTCGAGGATTCTAAATCAATGTTAATATGTTATTCATCTTAAAATAGATTGAAATCTTTATAATTGTTGTAAAAATAAAACTAAGCTAGATTTCACTGTGAGTCTATGAAGATCAAATTATAAGTGATTTGAAATGGAGAATGAAAAGATCTGACTCAGTTTCGAAACATTATCCCTACAAAGTCTATAATTAAATCTTCATTAACTCAATAAAACTCTAGCTAAATCTAGAAAATATACTCCTAGTTGATTTATGAAAAACTTAGTTCTAAGAAAGTTAAAGTAAACCAAAGTCAGTGCAGATCATATTCTAACATATCCTAAGGTAAATCTGCAGCCAAACCATAATCTAGATGAAAATTCGAGCCAAAATCACAAGATCAGCTGCACTTAGTGGGATCATAATTTCTGCCATCTCATGCACGAATCTTGTTTAATGACTTACATAAACCTCATTTAGGAGACTTATGTAGATCTGGGAACAGTAGAGGCTTATCTTCAGCCGCATCTAGGATAGTCAAATGAAATTTGTCATGGGTGTCGAATGAACTTCGAGTTAGATTCCTGATTTTCGATTCCTTTTCTTGCCTTCGGATTACCTCTTGGCCAGTTGGCTGTGGCCAGTTTTCATTGGGCCGTTGTTCATTTCCTTTGCTCGTGATTAGTTTGTGGATTTTCTCATCTCGCTTTACATATACAAATATATGGTTTTTTTTTTGCTTCTCCTGCAATGTTGGAGATGTTATCGATTGACCCGGAAAGCCGTCGGGCTGCGGCTGCTCATTTCCGTCGTCTGGTGTATTCGATTTGAGGTGATGCGAAATAAGGAAACCAGCCTGGCCTGGCAAAGGATGCCAGGCGATGGCACATTAGGCCCAAGCCAGAGGCCCCTGGGTCTGGTGAAAGTTCTCTTCAGTGACTGACTGCAATCGCAATGCGTTTAATTCCATTGCGAGTCTTAATGTTAATTACAATATTATGACAGTTTGGTGGGTCGCGATGAATAATTATCACCTCATAAATTGTGACAAACCGCAAGGCGCTTTTTACTCTATCAGGGGAAGGTAGCAGTAGGGGGCGGGGGAAGGGGGAGGGAGTAATACGAGTACGTTCACGTTCCTGTCAGATGTCGGCGCTCTTGACTTGCGGTTCAACACGGCGTGCCGCAGTTGCTCGGACGACGACGACGACGACGATGACGATGATTAATCGCTCGAGTTATTCGAGTCGCCGCCGACAAATGCAATCAACGTCGTCCCGAGCCGAGCCGTGCCGAACCACGCTGAGCTGAGCCGAGCTCCAGTTGGACCCAGTCCACGCCAAGCCAGGCCAGGCCCGGCTACTGCTCGGGGGCAAACGTAAATGTTGTGAAAAGCAAATCTAATTACACAAATGCGCGCCGACTATTTGAAAATGGGCAATTTCTCAAGATAGTTATCTAATTAATAGGCCCAGCCATGGGCCACTTCGCCACAGTCCCAATTCACATTCACACACACACTCGCACACTCCCGTACATTCCCCGCGTCCACGTCAACACCCCGGCCAGTGCCAGCCTTAATGAGTTATGCTAAGAACAATGGACTCAGCGCGCATGTATTGATAATATCTGCCCCTCCCTTTCTATACCTCCCTCTCTCTTCAGCTGCCACCGTCGGGTCCCCGCACCTTACCAAACATTGCACTGAATAGGCGTTACAACAATTTATATATAACGTCAAAAAAAGAGAGCCACAAATAAGTACAAGTGCGAGAAGAGAGCTGGTGTTGACGGATTAAATACCCTGTAATACGTTATGACTGAAGAAAATGTTAACTAACAGGTTAATTTATATTTTTTCCTTGAATTGGTGCTAAAAAGGGAATTAAAAAATATATATTTACAAGTATTATCAGCAAACTTCATCAAAGAAAGGAACCCAAAAATATCGAAAAAATAGGAGTGAAAAAAAAGAAAATGAAAAAAAAAATATTTAAAAATATACTTTGGTTAAAAAATAAAAAAAAAAATATATTAATTTTAAAAAATATATTTTTAAGCTTTGTTTTTTTTTTTTTTTTTTTTTTTTTTTTTTTTTTTTTTTTTTTTTTTTTTTTTTTTTTTTTTTTTTTTTTTTTTTTTTTTTTTTTTTTTTTTTTTTTTTTTTTTTTTTTTTAAATTTTTTTTTTATTTTTTAAAAAAATTAGAAAATATCTGATGCTAAAAAAAGCTTCATAGCTTTAATAGTAATATAATATAATATTATATATTCACTGTTCTTAAACTCATTAAAACTAACCCACCCCAATAGGTCACACACAATTGCAGGGTATTTGTGGCCGCAAAAAACACAAAGTGGCTGCGATGCGTTCAATTACCCAGCCAGTTCCAGTTGCTGTTGCCGCCCCCTCCCCCTCCTCTCTCATTGCCCGCTAAAACAAAAGGTTGATTGAGTGACAATTGAGTGCGAGAGCGAGATGGCAAGCGGAGCTACGTGTGTGTGCGTGTTTGGTGTGTGTGCGTAGAGTGTGTGCGCAGGCGCACAAGAAATGAAGCTTATTGCGCATTTGACGCGCCGTTTGACGTTTCTCTTTTGCGACAGCAGACAGACGTGCCGCATTAATTGACACTCCCTCCCAGAGGGAAGGGAACGGCAGAGTGTGAGAGAGAGGAAGGTAGGGGAGAGGGAGAGGCGCACCGTAATTGTTGCTCTCTTTTGTTTTACGACAAGCGAAAGCGCCATCGCCTGTCGGTAATTACATGAAATATGCCGTGCATAATCAGGCCGTTTAGCACCGATTAAGACTGCCATATGAACTTGCTCGATTCCGGGTCTCATTATAGCAAATGTGTAAAGCAATCTCAGGTAATTAACCTGTTAGCGCTTGTTATGCAAACCAGATGAACAGACAGACGGACAGAGAGAAGTTGCAACTATAAAGAGGGTTCTCACTTGATTTGCAAACTAGACAGTTCCATCTATAAAGAGTTTAAGTATCTTTTATCTGCATATGCCTCACAGACAGAGAGAAAGAGGTTTCTAGCTGTATTCGTCGAGTGTTCTAGCAGTAGTTAAGTCTTCTATCTGCATCTGCCATTAGTCAACCGTGGGATAGTTGGCTGGGAACCATTTGGCAAGCTCAGACTCCCTAGGGCAACCTCTGGCAACTGGCAACTGGTTGGCAACGCGCATAATTGATATTTTATTGGCAACAGTATCAACAGTTGCCCCCGACAAGCACAACCAGATAATTTTGACCAAAAATGGCAAATTCGATATTGCTTGGCTGGACAGTGGGCAGAGTTGCTCACTTGGCTCGGGTGTTAATGACTTAATTAAAGCTGCAGCAGCCGCAGCAAGTCTACCTGCTACCTGCAGCAGCCCCAGCCCCAGCTTCAGCCTCCGACTCCTCTGCAGCCTCCGCGCAGTAGTCGACAATTTCACACTTTTTGCGTTGGAAGACAGACGAAAATAAAGTAAAGTAAAAACTGAAAAAGAAACCAAGCAGGCAAGTGGTGAACGACAGGCTCACACACACTCACTCACACACACACACAGATGGACTGGCAACCTAATCTTGTCGTGCCGTGCTGAAGATTTCACGCATGTTTCGCGCCGCGTATCACTTGCCCCGTTCCACGCAATCGTTAGTGCTGCTGCCGCTGCTGCCAACTGCGACTGCGGCAGCACCTGAGCTGAGCTGATTAATATGCGCAGTGTACAGTGCACAGTAGCCAAAAAGGGTCGACCAAATGTGTTCGGCCTCCTGTGACGGCTCTGGGCGCGCAGCTGACACTGAGCCTGTGACATTTCCATTAGGAACGAGCACAGAGTCCGAAAATCACAAAATGCGACTCTGCCTGCGCTCCCCGCATAGCTCACCCCTTGCTCCCCCTCTGTTGCCCCCACTGGCAACATCATAATTATTAAATGCAGCTCAATACGTTGGCCGAGCATTGCTCACATTGCTGGGCAACCTAATGCCCCGCGGCATTCCACTCGAGGAGCCTTATGACTATGGAATGCAGCCCAATCGCACCAGCAACAAAATACAAATATGCGACATGGGCACAGAGACTGGTCTAAGGCTGCGCCTCAAACTGCAGAGTCCCAATCGAGTCCCGAGTCCAACTTCTTCGCGACCCCTTCGCCTTCTCCGCTGGCTGCTCTAAACGCCGGCGCAGTCTGGAGACAACGCAACGATGTAAATTAATCGAATGCCTTTGCCACAGCGCCGATCTTTCATCATCGTCATCGGGCCACAATTGGCCGCTTTGGGTCCTGCCTTATGAAGCTATTCTGATGTTTGTACCCTGCAAAAGATTAAATGTTAGCAAAGAGTGTGTAGGAGTAAAACTCATAATAGATTTGAGTTGTCAATATAGAGATCCCAATATACAGATACAATTTTCTTATAAAATAAAAAATAAATCGTGTCTGAAATTTTTAAATTTTTAATCTCCATTTAATAAATTTGTGTATAGCAAATAATATTTTAATATCAAAACAATTTCATCATCAAAATATCCTTAACTAAATGATTTTCATATACACCAAATTTCATAATGGTCCCCTAATAACCAAAGAAGATATTCCGATGTATATCCTTCTGTTTCTGACCAAATCACAACTCACACAGGGTATTTCCCCGTTTGTACCTTTAGTTCTTGCTCACTACAAAAGTATTTCAATCAGTGCGCCTGGCGTGTTCAGTTTTTGATATTTTGCGATTTATTAAATTGCGTATAAATTAAAATATTAAATATTTCTACCGAGAGAGAGCGCAAGACTTTTAATTAGCCCGTGGTATTTTCGTGCAAAGAACTAACGAGCTGCCTTGCAACAAACCCAACAAGAGAGAGAGAGAAGGATACATAACTACTACAAAGCTCTTCTAAGGGGTCCGTTGGATGAAAAGTGATTTGTGTAACGTTTAAATTGAATTCTGATCCCTTTTGTCAACTCAACTCAACAACTCGGGACACACTTAAGAGCGGTCGGGCAATAAAATAAACCATATATCGTATTTACGTCAATTTCTCTTTTTTTTTTGATATTGTAAATTGGAATTCAAGAGGTCCGGCTAGAAATACACTGACTGTCTGTGTCTGGGAGTGGGTGGGAGCCCTTCAGGGTGTTGACATGCTGCATGCGGCATTTATTGTCCACGCCAGACAGAACCGGGATCCAGGAACCCCGTCGTTGTGGGGGGAGTACATATAAATATTCAGGTACATGAAATCAGATTAAATTATCTTAAGTAAATTGAGTTGCTAGCGTAGCACAAAGGCAACAGAACAAACGTTGACTGGGGGAGACTTTGAGAAGCGCAGAGAAAAGCCTCTCTCCCCTCAGAGTCCCGTCTCCTTCGTACCTCTGGATTGTTGTCCTCATATCGCATATGCAAGGTCCTTGTCCTGGCATTGTCTAGAATCGTCCGACTGAAAAATTTAGTTTCTCGCCGCGGGCGCAATACGAAAATTATTCTTTCAGTCTATTAAAACGGTTCGCTGGTTTGTTCTCTGCTTTTTTGGCCCTTTTGCGGTTACTCTTCACCACTCTACCCCCCCTCTCCTCGTTCATTCCCCTGGTGAAACCTTTTAAAGCTCAACCGAGCGCGCTGGAAAAACACTTTTAATTGCCTTTTAATTGTTTTTGCAAAATGAAATTTTACAGCATATAGCGGTACCCGCTCGCACTCATATTTGGCCTAATTACATTTGCAGCCTTTTGTATCTGTCGCCGGTATGGCATGCCCCCGGTGCAGCCTTTTGTATCTGTCGCCGGTATGGCATGCCCCTGGTGTGGGCGTGGCAGCTGGCAACTGCCAGCGCGCAGCTCGTGAACATTTTGTCATTTAATGGACCACTGAGCACATGATTTCATTGGGCCAGTGACACAATTCGACAGCAGATAGAGAGAGAAAGAGACAGAGAGAAGGGGAGAGAGATATGCGGATATTCAGATATTCAAGGGGGAACTGGGGAGCGACATTAACCTGCAGTTGGATACTTTGATTAGCGCCCCGAGCGTATCACAGATGATTATTGGTTCGTTAGGCAATTTGAATGGAATGGAGATTGCTTTTTGACTGTAAACTGATTAGGCTGTCGCCCCCCTCGTGTGGGGAACTTACAATATCAAGTTATGATATACTGAAAGGCAAACTTAGTTGCAGCTTTTGATGGGGACTCAACTGATGCGTAAGGTAAAGAGTTTGTGCACTCTTGCCTAACCTCAATTTCATTAAACAATAATCAGATGATTCAATTTCAGATGAGGAATACACAGCTAACTCAATAGAACTCAAATTTGATGAGAGTTACTGTTGCTATATATTGTATACGAGAGCTTCAATTTATACTTTAGTGAATTTTTGTCGATTTGTAGAAAGATTTTGCAGATCTTGATAATTGGTTCGGTACATTTTATATAACGACCTACAAGAACAGGTTCTGTACCTTTTGAGATGTTTTATTAAGATTTTAAGAACTTGTATACAAGGGAAACATCTTCACAAATCATCTTTAACAAATTAATTGCTATAAAAAATTGTTAAACACTATAAATTCTTCTTTAACTTTATATTAAAGTGGATATTTGTCACCAAACAGGCTCATTTTAGTTATCCAATTAGTGCGTTATCTAAAGGAAAATATATATTAAAAGATAGTTCTAAAATGTTGATTATTATACTATTACAATTTTTGCATTTTTTTTATTTTTGTTTATTTTATTAATTTTTTTTATTACTACAATTACTTGACATTCATCATAAAAAAAAACAAAGCTAAAAACAATCTCACTAAACCCTGCAGAATTTTTAAAATTCCTAAAAAAGTAATCAATGATAATTTAATTTCTAGTACAGAAAGCTTCATTAAATTCAAAAGGAACAAAAAGATTTCAACTGACTAAGCTACAATTGCGGAATACCCCAAGGGAACCCTTAGCACTGAATATTAAACAAATGAATCCTTGAGTGAGGCCACAACAAAACGCCGGGTCGCATAATAGACGGAGCGACACCTCAGTGACAGCTACAATCACACATACATGCATACACGGACATACATACATACTCGGGTATATACGCGGGTATTGTGGGAGCCGGCGCAATGCCTGCGCTATCTGGGGGCAGGTATCTGAGCGTCGAGGGCGCGCTCGTATCGCAACTGTATCTAACACCCAATGCGGCTGTGGCAGTTGGCTCTCGTAATGCAATTATCCTAAATGCTCAGCCAACTACTCAAAAAGTCATCGTTCAGATTTAACAAGAGCCAAGCAGCGGCCGGGTAACTGCTGCCAGCTGCAGCGACACCGGTTTCAGATACACAGCTACAGATACAGCTACAGCTACAGATACAGTTACAGATACGGATACGTCAGTGGCAATGGCTAAAGCCGTGTCGCTGTCGCTATCGCGGTGGCTTTATATGGTTCTAGCTCTCAGCTCACGGCTTTGGCAATGGCGAATACATATGTATGTACAGCAGGGAGGTGACACCGGGTGGCAAGGGCAGGGCGGAGGCAGCACGGGACAAGGTACGCGGCACACGGGGTAGACGGGGCACGCCTCTGCATGGCGGCAATTGGAAAACTCATTTACTTGTGGCATGTAAACAACTAATCTGTTAACACTCTCCGACAAAGCGCGAACGTTACATCAGAACCAAGTTACATTTCCCTTCCTTCCCCCTTGTCCCCCCCCTCCCCTCGCCCGTCAAGCAAACCGCGCTTGTAAATATTTCCCTTATTTGACGGCATAATCAAAAGTTTTTTCCTTTCATCGTGCCAAACTGAAACCTGAATTTTGTGAGACTATTCCGTATTCTGTTTCGGGTTCGCGAGGGGTTAGCTGCCTGAATGGCTGGGGTCGGTGCCTCCGCTGCGGTTCCGTTAGCCAAGGCGCAGTCACGACCGTACCGAACCCCAGCCACATGATGTTCAACATTTTGCTACACTTATACAATATGTTTCAGACTCACAGTGGGGCAAAGGAATTTGAGAACTCCATAGAAATAACAATATTTGCGGTTTTAAGGCAATAACTCATATTGCAGAATTATCCTAAAAATGGTGTTAAAATATAAAGTGAAAAATGTTATATGTTATGTTACGAGTCACAGGGGGCTAAATCTGGAGAATATGCTGGATGGGGTAGCAGTTCGTAGCCCAATTTATGAAATTTTGCCATGCTGACTACACACGTGTGCACCCGTGCATTGTAAAATCATCGTTAAAATTCACGAGATCGTCTGCTTTCAATGCCTATAAAACGCAAACCAAAAAACAGCTTCTCAAAATTTTACAGTCAGCTGTTAATCGATAACTGCTGACAGGAGCAGTGTTGTATTTAGAGCAGGTGCGCGGCAAATACAAAAAGTCACGGACTTATCAAACGACCCTCGTAAATAGTCCCGAATGTTATCATGAATGAATAAATATCAAAATTTACTACACTTATAAAAAATAATAAATAATATTTCAAGTAAAATATGCAAATATAAACTTAGGCATACATCAAAGGATTATGAAGCTTTAACTGTTAGTTCTTGAGCAGAATAATCTGTAAAATACTATAAAATCACATTTGAAACTATATTTAAAATAAATAATTTAATTGGAATTCAAAAAATATTGTTTTATGTATGAAAGAAGCAAAAACTGCAATTGTTTTTTGAAATATGATAAAACCATATTTACAAAAATAAATTTTTAAATATTTCTGTAATATTATTTGCACCTTATCGATAAAATACTATATTTTGCTGGTATATTTAGTGTTCTGTTACCCAATCTCGTAATGTGATTAACATAATTGGAATTAGCAAAATTATTATGTAATTGCTTTTTTCTAATTTTATAATTAATAAGAAAATATTGCCCATATTATGACATGCTTCCCTATTATCCATACAGCAAATAAATCAACATTAAGGGCAAATAAACGTCCTTTGCTTGTATAGAACTCGGCCATTGACAGAGAGGAAGTCGTCTTGTGTTTTTGTTCCACTGTGCACGTAGCTGCCGCTTTATTTGATTTCTTTATCAATATCAACGAACTGCTCTGCCTGCCTCTCACTCATCACCATCGCGCTCTGCTTGCCCTCTCGTTTCCGTATCCCCCTCTCCCTTCCCCCACACACCCTTCCTGTATGTATCGGTGTGTGCGTGTGTGTGTGCGCGTGTGTGTGTGTGTGTAGGGCTTATATACATTTCATTTAAACGCAACCCGGGGCTGACTACCACCGCAGCCGCAATGCCGCCGTGCGAGCGAGACACACAAGCGAAAGCGAGACGGCACTATGCCGACAGAGCCTTGCCAGATGTGTGCTGCCTGCAATTAGAGCGAGACGACAAGAGTGTTACACACAACAGGCCACTCAGCGCTGTGTGCGACTTCAGTGTGCCCCAGGAACGCCTACCCAACTGCCGCTGTCGGCCTCAGCTCTACCCCTACCCCCACCCCTGCCTCTGCCGCTGCCGCTGCCGCAGCCCTGGCATGGTGGTGTTTCAGTATCCGTATCTGTTACTCGACTCTGCCTCTCTGTGTGTGTGTGTGTGCGGCAACTCGTTTCTGTAGCGTTGTATCTACAGCTGTATCTGTGTGCATGTATCTGTAGCTCTGTGTGTGTGTGTGTGTGTGTGTGTGTGGCTGTATCTGTATCTGGCAGCTGGCAGCAGTAGCTACTCGCTGCTGGCTCCGCTGCTTCTGCTTCTGCTGCTGCTGCTGCCAGAGTATCTGTATCTGTGGCGCGTCATTGTTGTGCGTTGCCGTCGTTGCCATCGCAACGCCGCCGTTGCCGTCGCCTTCGCCTTCATCGCCGTCGTCGTCGTCATCGTCGTCCATCGCATAGTAGGCAGCTCAGTTACAAGACCATTATTTGACGTATTTTTTGTGCGCTCGGTTGTTCGCGCTCGCTCGCTCCGAGATAGCACACTCTCTCTGGTTATATCCATAGCACGCCCCAGCTCGGTGGGCTCAGTGGCAATCCGGATTTGGATCAGCGGCAGCATCACCAGCACCAGCAGCAGTAGCAGCAGCAGCAGCAGCAGCTAGTTGCACTCCCGTCGTTGTTGTCGTTGTCGTGTGTCGGGTAAATCGGAATCATCAGTCGCCCCATTCACGCGGTTCTCTCTCGCGGTTCCCACTTGAATAAAACTTGATAGCCAGGATCGCCCCCAAGGCATCTCTCGCGTGTGTGATCCTCCTGCCCATAAGCAGCTTCGCCAGCATTAGCAATATGCCAAGCTAATCAAAGTTAACAGTGCTATAAAGATATTGATCCAACGATCTATTGCAAGTGCCGTCGCGTGTGATACATATATAAAGTAAGAAGATATAGAGCGAGAGAGAGATCCCCCCCAGAGTTTGTTGTGGACAGTACTCGCTGCGAAAATTGATTCGTTCTGGTGGGGAATAGTATGCGAATTAGTTCACAGTGGATTCAACGAATAAAATGGCCGTTGGACCGACGGAGGGCAAACAGCCGCCCTCAGAGACATTCTCGCCCACACACCATCAGATTATAGCACCCAGTCCGATACTGGCGGTGCCAACGTTGGCCTTCTCCGCCGCCCAAGTGGAAATCGTCTGCAAGACCCTGGAAGATTCGGGCGATATTGAGCGTCTGGCCCGTTTCCTATGGAGCCTGCCCGTCGCCTTGCCCAACATGCACGAGATACTCAACTGCGAGGCGGTGCTCCGTGCCAGGGCCGTTGTGGCTTATCATGTCGGAAACTTCAGGTAGGAGTCGAATTAAAGAAGAAGCTTCGCTGGCAAAGGGGCAAACTCAGGCGAGGCTCAAATATCAGTCTGATTAACCTCGCTCTAGGGGCATAGGCTGGTACTGAGGCACTTTGGTTATTCGATAGTTTCCATAAGCTTTGTTGGAGGAGGCAGACACGTAATGAGCGAGCGCACAATGGGCTCGTAAATTAATAAACAAAGGCATTTAATTTACTAATTAAAGAACAGCAGATTTTGATTAATAAAACACCGAGACGAACAATGGCACCAGGACTGACATCTCGGCTTCCTCCTCTGTCTGTCCGCCTGTCTATCTGTCTGTCCATGGAATGTTTTTGCTAAACTCTCGAATTACCAACAAGATAATGAAGCATTCGCATTTGCCGGAAACAGTTCATTGAGTGAGATTTGAATAAGTTCGGTTAGGTCGATTAGGTCCCGAGAAGTACTATGTACAATATATATGTGAGTAAGCATTTAACATATGTTTGTACATGTATCTGCATGCAATTAGACTGAGTTGATTGACAAACTACTCTAACTGGTCATAGATACACATCGATAATAATCGACGAAGAGTCTCTGCCTCAAGATCAGGTTATTAACAAGTGGACAAACATGTCTCCACTCGTGTTAACACGCGGCAGCGCTGCTTCATCGAGATATCATAAAATATATACTATATACACACGGACACACACACACACACATTTATCGGAATCAAGTTTGATATATTGCTTATGACAGCTGACAAACTGGCTGAGACCGTTGAGCAATGCGACTTCTTGGCAAAACAATTTACAGCACTTTGACTAAGTTTAGATTTGACTCAAATGCGATATTTAAATCGTTGAGAATTGCCAGCATTGCCACTAATGGCATTACTATAAGCGATGCACTCAAACGTTTCGGAATCTAGAAAATCCCATTCAAATTAAATGACATAAATAGCAGAAAATGGCAGTTGAAATGTGGTCGGTTTTATCGATATTATAGATGGATATATAGTTAATAGAATATAAAGATGTGTAGATAGATTGCTGGATATTTAAATGAGTGTATAGATTTATATATAGAAAGATAGCGAGATAGATAGGTAGATAGATAGATAGATAGATAGATAGGCAGATAAAAGGATAAATATATAGATGGATAGGTGAAAGATATGTAGAAAGATATATTGATTGATAGAAAGATAAATGCCACAGCAGTATATAAAGTAAAAAATGTTTAGATTGAACTTCAGGTAAGATAGTTCTGGTCAGTGATATTAAATGTTACAAAAAATACATGTATTTAATATTATATAGATATTGTATTAAAAAGATCATACGTTGAAATCATTTATTTAGATTTATGTCTGGTTTTTTGAAAGTTATCGAAATAAAAATCTTTTAAGTGTTGATCAAACTTCACAATTAGTGATTAATTTCACTTGCACTTACAATATTGACTGTATTTTCTACACAAAGAAGTTAAACATACTTGTGAATGCGAGAATATAGTCAAATGATTAAATCTTTCTATTTGTCTTGCCATAAAACATAAATCATATCTAAACATCAGTTTATTCTTTACAACTACTGAAACATCTTAGTTGGAGCAACTTTACCAAGTATAAACTATTTAAACAAACCATATGATACCAATTTGATAGTAAAAACCATGAGAATTCAGTAGATTTAGCAACGTATATACATATATTCCAATGCAAATGTATTATATACTCGTATATCTAATTATTGATCGAATTTACTCAATATCAGACTAATCTATTAAACAACCTAACATAAGAGTGAAATGTGCAGCCTTATTCAAATAGGAAATCTACACAAGGATAACAAACGTTAATTGCTGCCATATATGGCAAGTTGACAAATCAATACTATATAATAGATTCGTATACATAAATCTCTATGTCAACATAGTCCAAATCAGTTGATTTGATTGCTTCGAACTGGTCAATAAATGACTTCCAATTAAGACAATTTGACAGACTCAACTGGGAGTCAGAGACGTAGACGGAGAGAGGGAAGGGGAAGCAGGCGGCTGTCAGCGACAGCTCATGAAATTGTTTCAAATCCATATGCTGACGCTGGTAGCGGGGCAGGGGGAACAGGCGACAAGTTCATTAACAGCTGCACAGCAGGACATTTGGCACTCTCGGAACTTGGCTTCAAGGGATTGTAGGGTTGCTCAGGGTTGGCAAAGGGGTTGACGAATTGACGCCGTGAAATCATTATTTGGAATTCTATCATTGGTAAATCACAACTACAACTCTCTCTCTCTCTCTCTCTCTCTTTTGCAGGGAACTTTATGCAATAATAGAGAATCATAAGTTTACTAAGGCGTCGTATGGTAAACTGCAGGCCATGTGGCTGGAAGCGCACTACATCGAGGCGGAGAAGCTGCGCGGCCGATCGCTAGGTAAGCCACTTTTAAAGATCTATATAAAGCATAGACGACATATTTTATAAGATATATATTCTATATACCTTATCTCTCCCTCTCTTTCTTGCGCTCTGCAGGACCTGTTGACAAATACCGCGTACGCAAAAAGTTCCCCCTGCCCCCAACGATCTGGGATGGTGAGCAGAAGACACACTGCTTCAAGGAGCGAACGAGAAGCCTGCTGCGCGAATGGTACCTACAGGATCCCTATCCGAATCCAACTAAGAAACGTGAGCTGGCCAAGGCCACCGGCCTGAATCCGACCCAAGTGGGCAACTGGTTCAAGAATCGCCGGCAGCGGGATCGTGCGGCTGCAGCCAAGAATCGGTAAGTTAAGATCTAACGCTTCGCTGCATCATTAGTTGGCCCATTAGAGAGGCAGACCCCAAGCAGCTTCTAGCTCTGCCTTCCTTCCCCCTCTAGCTGTAATCCGAGCTGCTGCTGCTGCTGCTGCTGCTGGGCAGGCTGAAAGCGCCGTGAAGCAAACCGGGTAAAACGATATCTATCAGCAGCCAAGTGGAAGTGGAAGTGCGGGGATCGCACACAGGAGCAGCCACTAGGCAGCAGCTGGGGAGGGGCTAGTCGGGGGCATTTGTAGTGTGTGCCCTGCTGTGGCGTTTGCGTGCCATTTCCATTTCATTGATCTGTGCCGAACCGGCCACGATGATGACGGCGACAGCGAAGGCGGCGGTGGCGGTGGCGGCGGCATCCATCGAAGCGTTCTCGATTTCTGTTGCGGTCGTCGCTTTTGGCCACATTAAAATGACCGCCGACGATGACGACAGCGACAGCGGCAGAGGCAGAGGCAGAGGCAGCGTCAGTTGCGGCAGCTGTGGAGTTGCAGCAAGAACAACAACAACAACAACAATGTAAGCGCAGCTCATGCTTCAGTTGAAAAGGTGTAACCGCTTGAAAGGCAAACGCAACGTGGTTAGGGGGGAGGCAAACAGGAAAAAATCAACTGGCAAAAATAAAAACTCGACCAATTCGCGCGAAGTTGAAATGAAGAAGATCCGCGCCGCACCGCGCCGCGCCGTGTTGCGTCGCGCCAAGTTGCCGCGTCGTAGTGCGACTGCGGCTGAGGCTGAGCTTGGATCCGCCACGGCCAAGTGAAAGATGGCAAGTTAAGTGGAATGACATGGCAGAAACACAGTAAGCCCCGATCTCGAGTACGCTGCTGCTCCTGCAGATGCGCAAATATTTCAAGTTGCTTCTACCTGCTGCGGCTGCCGATAGTTCCCCCATTCCCCCCACATCTTGGCCAGCAATGCTTGCCACCTTCTCCTCCTTCTTCTGCTGCTGCTGCTGCTGCCGTCGACAACATTTTGGCATTCTTTAGAAATCTTGTGCTGGCGAACGAACCGTGTTTATTAAGTTAGGAGCTTGCCACAAACTGAATGAATCTGCACAAAGCGCCAACTACAACAGCAGCAGCAGCACGACAAGAACAACAACAACAAACAGGAGAATGAAGCGCCCCTTTCGAACGGGTCATTAGTTAAAATGATGGCGATTATTTCGCCTTGTAAAGTCGGCAACGGATACACGACCATTACAACTCCATCTTCATCCAACTCCGGCTCCATCTGCATGTGCATCTGCATCTGCATCTCCATCTCGAGCTGCAACTCCAAAAACTTAACGCATCGACGCTGTATGCGCAGTGCTCCAATCCCAAGTGGCAGACGGCGACGGCGACGGCAACGGCGACGAAGGAGTCCTAGCTGGAGCCGCAGCAGCAGTTCCAGTTGGATTTTTCGACATCGGTTGCGACTCGTGTGCAGTCATCGTGCTATTAAGCAGACGACGCGACAAGAAAGCGAGAAGAGGAAAAAAGCAAAACTGAAAATGAGAAATAAATATCAAAAAAATATGAAATTAAAAGCCGTTCATATGCCCGACTGACTGACGGACAGTGGGACAGGCAGACAGACAGACAGACAGACAGATCTGACTGCCATTCAACGGCAATGACGATGGCATCAACATCGACATCAACATCGACTTCGGCAGCGACTTCGGCAATAATGATGAGGAGCACCGGCAACTGAGACATTCTAACCAGATCCGCCGAGCCGGAGGGGGGTAGGGGAGGGCAATCCGGGGCCAGCTCGGAGTCAGGTCGGGAGCAGGCGCTGACTTTTCAGCAGCATCGAGTGCTGAAAAATTGTTAACATTTTTGCTACTGCACTTGAGCGAACCTCTGTCTGGGGGATTTGGAGTAGCAGCTCAGCGCACAGTACTCACGTGATGTATCTCTGTATCTGTATCTCCATCTCCATCTGTATCTGTATCTGTATAGTATGTGTATCTGCAACTGTTGTTGGTTCGTTTGTCGAGTTGGTAAATCAATCACAAAACGCAACTAGACAGGCCTCGCATTAGAAAGGCGACTCTAAATTGAGTTATTAACTAGAAGAAACTTCAAATGAACCTTCCACTGTACTCGGCTACAGTGGGGCAACAATTCGATTCGCACTGTTGAAAACGCATTCGAAATGGACTTAGCTTATCTGGCCTATGTTACAATCTTTTCGAAATGAAAGCAGTTCAAAAAACAATTTTGCTTAGTAATCGACTATATATAATCGGCTTATTTGGTAATCTGTTTTCAGTTTGAACATATTTTCGTAACTAATTTGCATACTTCATGGGAATATTTTTATTTTTTTTTAAATAAGAAAGTTTTTGTTTATAGAAACTTTTTTAATTTTTTAATCATCTTTGTAGGTTTAATTTAGTTTCGAAGGTAAATTTCAAACTTCCAGTGATATTTTTGATTTTTAGTCCATTTTTAAGATCTTTTATGAAGAAAATTAATATTTTTTACCAATTTATCATTTATAAATTCTTATGAATGGAGATTTTTTATTTTTTTGGATAGTTTATTTAAGTTTTTAAAACCAAAATGCAAGAATTTCTTATTCAATTCATTACTATTGCAAAACCTATTTTACGGAGATAACATTTTCAAATAATATTCATTTTAAGATCCACACATATCAGAAGTAAAAATCTACAAAGCTAAAATAACTTCTTTGTAAGGCACAAATTTCTATTATTTGCGTAGTAAAAAAATTAAGCTACAGCTTCTTGAGATTCCCTTAGAAAAAATTTGATTTCAATAGAAATTTGCAATGGTTAATAGTGAAATCATTGGATAATTTTAGAGAAATGCCGTAAAACTGACCAAAAATGTATGTTATTGTCGCTGTTGTTGTTATCTCTCTGGTTTTGCGGCTAATTCAATTACCAACAAACTTAGACACGAGTTCAGTCAATTATGGAGCACCACTTGATGATGGATGGTAATGGAAGATGTGATGGAAGAGCCGAGTGCGAGAGCGGGAATCGTGTAATTCCAAAAATCAGCGCAGATTATTTTATTGCGTGAATTACACAAAATGAAATGCGAGCTTGCGATAGCCACTATAAATGTGCCCACTCGAATGGGCGCTCAAAAACAGAAGCCAAATTAGGAGGCACAGTGGGCGGGTGTCAGTGAAACAGCGCACGAAATAAACAGGCAACGAGGGGAGGTGTGGGGGTAGCAATTTGTCAAGCACCGAGAATGAAATGAGGCAGCAGAAAATGAAATGAAATCAACGGCAATTGAAATGGGAATGAGAGTGGGAATGGGAATGGGAATGGGAGAAAGAACAAGATTTGTAGTGTGTGTACAGAGAAGTGTAATAAAACTGTAGGACAACAAATAAACATACACAACACACACTCGCACACCACACACGCACAACACAAATATGTTGTAAATGTCAATGATCAATCAAAATGTTAAACACGCATCGAAACGAAATAGAAATTACCTCAAACTGCGATGGGAGAAGAAAGAACTTGAAGGACGAGCGCATGGAAAAGAGCTGAGAAAATCGAGAAGAGAGAGATAGAGAGAGGAATGGGAGGAGTGGATGAAACCCTGTGAACTGCCAAAGCTCAAGAGGCTGTTCATCGATTTCCCAGCATTGAATTCTAATGAAGAAAGGTTGCCGAAGCAGAAGCAGCAGAATGAAATGATAAAGAAGAAGAAGAACTCCGTCCAGGGAACCAGCCGAGTCGGTCAGTCAGAAGCTGCAGCCATTGTCAATATCCAAATCCGAGTGCCCACTTGGCTGCGCGTTCGGACAGGCACACTCGAGCGCCATAAGTACCCATACCCATGCCCAGACTCAGACCCAGACCAGGCCCTGCCTCTGCCCCTGTACCCAGCCCCCCAGGCACTCGAAGATGTTTGCACAACACAACTACCGTTTCGGTGGCTTGTGAGAAAAATATACAAGCTACGAGCTATGAGATACAAGATACAAGATACAATATGGGGGGGAGTAGAAGGAGGTAACAACGGCAGCCATCGAGCCTCGCCCACTTCAACAGCGTGTAGAAAGTGTATTAAAAGAAACGAATACAAATGAAATAAAGAATGAACGCCAAGTTGGAGAGTCCATGGAGTATTCGACCTCATCGATGACGGGGTCCAAGCACCGGATGTGGATGCGATGAGGAGGTGAATGTGGATCGCTCCATTGCCGATGCTCATTGACAAGTGAAATGTATAACGAGGAGAGTAACTGACAAAGTAACTGTGCAAACACACTAAGCTGATAGACGGCGGACTACTGGGGGTGAGGAGGAGGGGAGAAGAGAAACTGGAACTGCAATTGAGCAAAAGATAACGGTATTCAAATTGAACAAATTTAAATCCTGTTTGTCAACAGATCGAAAAGGCCAACGACGGAAAAGAAATAAACGTTGATTGCGTTTAGCGCGCGAGGTCGCAGCAATCCACCCCGATGGAACAAGGCGCTATTTGGTCCACTTAAGAGAGACCCAACCCCTGGGATTTGTGACACTTCTTACAGTCGTTCTCTCCCTCTCCCTTCCTCTCTCTTTTTCTCTCTTTCTCTCCCTCTATGGCACTCTACTGCTTGTCTAAATATTTACACAATTTATAACTTTCAATTCGAATGACACAATTATCGAAGTGCGTTGAGTTTGCATATGCGTATTCCGATAGGGGGGATAAATAGATTGAAGTTACTTGGTAACTTGAAAAGGTAGCGCTGTTAAATTTGGTATGTGCAAGTGCTGCTGTTTAACTTAAGGAGTGATATCAATCGAGGCATAAAAAATATTGGTAAATAGACTGAAGTAACTCGGTAACTAGTCAAGCTAACAGTGTTAAATTTAGGATGTGGATCTCTGATGTATTTATTTTTAGTAACTGATATAAATCGAAGCATAGGTATTGCTAAATACACTATAGAATAGAATATAGTAACTTGGCAACTAGTTATAGGGATGCTGGTATACTATATATTACTTTCAGTTATCAGTCAATGCACATTTAACTACCTTAAACAAACCTCAGAAGGTATTCAGCACTCTGTACTTTAGTTTATACGGCACTCACAGCTACACAAACTCTTAAAAGGGTATCTGCTAGTCGAGCACACTCAATGCCTTTTACTTTTATCGAACTTCTGTTCTATTAACATGTTGTAAGTGACATAAAGATCTCCCTTTTCATTTATTGGGCCCATCGATTTGAAGCCAGATTTAATTCGAAAGAGTTATACACCTTTTTGGAGTTTGGCCTATGATCAGATCATATTACCAGCATTCTTGCAGCTGAATTCATTTTCACAATCTAAAGAGAGGCATACAACCACACACACACACACACACACACACACACACATATACGTGGTACGAGTATATCTTCTGACATGAGCCGATTATAACATTTCAATGTCTCGGGTTCAGTTTCAGGTTACCAGCAAAGGGTTCTCGCTTGCTCTGTCCCCCTCCCGCTGTTGTCCTCTCACTCTCTCTCTCTCTCTCTCTCTCTCTCTCCGTGTGTGTTATGGATGTGTCCACGCGGGTAATTACATACGTGTCATTTCGGTTTCGGTTAGGTAGGTGCCACAGTATCAGATTGCGAGCGGAGCGCAGAAACCCTTTGGGTTCCCCAATTCCCTCGTTTGCTCTTCGATCTGTTCGGTCAATTGTTTGGAAAATATATATCATATTCAAGGTATCCCCAACTGAGGATACTTTGGCCTCAAGCCATGCGTGCTGGTCGCCTCAATGAAGCGCAAAACACGTCCTTGATAAGGCAGCGCCCGTGCCAGAGAATCGAGCTTGAGATTGGGGCATCGATGGAGATTCGGAAATTGGCCCTGAGGCTTCAGTGAAGCGTATTCGCTACCGCTGCCTACAGGGCTACAGTTTCACAGATTGTCGGCCATTTTCGGCTGGTTCTGAGGCTGAGGTTTCCCACCAGACTCCCCGACGATAATCGAGCCCATTCGTATCCCAGCAGCGGGTAGCTGCAGTTGATCTGTGGCAGTTATGCGACAGCGGGAGACACTGGAAGATATGGAAGACGTGTGGAGCTGCCAGTGGCAAGGGGTAATCCATCAAGTTGGCGCATTAGGCAACTAAACGATTTCATTTTCATGCCTCCATCACAAGGGGCAACAACAAGCAGGAGAAAAAAAAAACCGAAAGGTAGCCGCAGATATATTTCGAGTGCGACGTGTTTCCCCCTCTCGTGGTTGCATCATTAATCACACAACACGAGCCGCAAAGGACAAGCTGCAGTTCCAACTCGCACTGGGAGCGTTATTAATGCTGATGGGTCAACAAATTTGCGGCAAGTTGAGGCGAATCCTAACCGATAATTATGACAGTGCAGGAGTCGTGCCGCGATGCAGATGATGATGTATTCGAGGCCGAGACCGGGTGAGCGCTCGCCTCTGATGGCTCTATAAATATGCCGACGAAGACCTCATACAGCTGCCCAGTTCCACAGTTGACCAGTTGCTTCTCTAATCAAGTCATCTTGGGGCACACTGTGTGGACCGGGCGGGGCACGAACCTTTTGTTTTGGCCACAGATAATTTGTCTTAAGCATGTGTGAAAGTTGTGTCAGATTTATGGAGGTGATGGTGGGGGGGCAGCCCCTGCTGGGCCGACGACAAATGAGCCGCCTAATGGGGCATGCAACGGCATGCAACACAGTTGCCAACCTCAGCCACATTCACCTCACTAATTAAGTGTGTAACGCAGCAACTAATGGACCCCAGTTTAAAGTGTATTTCGTTTCGTTTAACAACTGAGAGAACTGAGTGAGAGGAGAAATCTCATAGTTCCCGTTGAGACTGGTATATCGTATTTGCAACGCTTGATTAATCGACGATTAGAAAAATCATCAAACGATTAGACAGTTCACACATGCAAGTGCTTGATTTATCATGTCACAAGTGTTGACTCCATAAATCTCACTTGGCACTGTCATTATTATCCCATCTTTAGGCGTTGACATAAGGAATTATACTATAGTATAATTGTGTATGATATAGGGAACTATTAAAATAGCTGAGTTAATTGAAAAATATATAATATATTGTTTTCAAGTGCCTAAACAGTATCTCTTGGTTACTATACAATTTCAAGGAGTATCACTAAAGTATGAAACATTTGAATAGTTAGGTAATAAGAATAGGATATATACATACTTGTATATATAGTATTAATTTATACTTTATTTTGTATATTCGTTTTTTGAGTGTGATGCATTTGAATGGAACATTAATATTATTGTTTCAGAATGATTACAATTAATATTTGATATTATCAATAAACTATTTATTGCAATTAATTGAAGATCTGAGAAAGAAATATGATATCAAACTAGAAATGATAAATTCAGATTAGGTATATGAACTAAAGAAAACAAGTGTTAAAATTAAAGAATTACAATATCCTTATATTATTTATCGTTTTTATAGAGTTATCTCTGAGTTAAGTGTTCTTAATGATAAATTATAATATAATAAAGAAATTCATTAATTTCATCTCAAAGCAACTCTCTCATCTCATCTAATCTAATCTCTCTCTCTTGCTCTCTCCCTCTCGCAGCATTCAACACAACCAGAACAACTCGGGCATGGGCTGTCGCAGCCGACGGGCCGACGGCGCTGCATCGCCAACACCCTCGGACAGCTCCGACTCGGACATATCGCTGGGCACCCACTCGCCGGTGCCGAGCAGCTTGCAGCTGCAGCACAGCCCCGGCAGCATGTCGAACGGCGCCAACGAGGAGAGCCTCAGTGTGGACGACGACAAGCCGCGTGACTTGAGTAGCGCGCTGCCATCGCCCACGCCGCCACCGATGCCGTTGCCATTGCCACAGTTGCCGTCGGCTTATGGTGCAGCGGCAGCAGTTGCCGCTGGTGCTGGTGGAGCTGCTGCGGCGGCCGCGGCAGCAGCAGCGGCTGCGGGACTACCAGGTTGCCTGCCGCCATTCAAGCTGGATGCGGCTGCGAGCAGCCTGTTCAATGCCGGATGCTACCTGCAAAGCTTTAGCAACCTGAAGGAGATGTCGCAGCAGTTTCCCATACAGCCGATTGTCATCAGGCCGCATCCACAGTTGCCGCAGCCGTTGGCATTAAATGGCAGCACTGGCGCGGGGCCACCAACGCATCTGCATCATCCTGGCTATGCGGCTGCGTATAGTGTGGAGTGTGGCGTTGTGGTGCCACAACCACAGCCGCCGCCACCAAAGTTGCGCATCAATTCACCCGAGAAACTCAATTCGACAGCGGTGGCTGCGGCAGCAGCAGCTGTTGCAGCCTGCCAAGCTGGAGCGGCACACGAGAGCAGCAGCACAACAACGACAACAACGACGGCGGCAGCG
Organism: Zaprionus indianus; assembly: GCA_018904595.1. Lineage (NCBI taxonomy): Eukaryota > Metazoa > Arthropoda > Insecta > Diptera > Drosophilidae > Zaprionus > Zaprionus indianus. The sequence continues at coordinate 453,216 of JAEIHA010000709.1, read as the reverse complement.
ACGACGGCAATGATGACGGGATATCATCACAGCGCCCAGCTGCTCCATCGTCCGTTCTCCACGTCGCCGGAGCTGAAGCATAGTGCGCCAGAGATCACATGATATCAGCGGGTGTGAGTTGGTCACGCCCCAAGGGTTTCTTCTCTGCACACACCTCCCAGCTCCGCCCCAATGCTCCTCTGCCCCAGCAGCAGCAACTCCTCCTCCCCCTCCGCCTAATGCACTAAGGCCCAGCGCTATTCAGATTGTTTCAATTCCTAGTTTAAGTTATGCCTAGTTAAGCATCCTCACTTTGGAGCCCGGTCTCCCTCAAGCAATACCAACAACAACAACAACAACAAGAACAACATCGATAACAACAACAACAACATGAGCTCTACCCATCTCTCTCACACACACCCGTAAACGTCAAAATGGACTGTGGAGATCAACATACACTAAGGAATATATCGATAACATCGTCGCACACTTTTCAAAGATAGTTATTTAAGAGAATCGAAATCGAATCGGTAATCGGATCGAACTGAAACTGAGACAGCTGTAACTGTAATTCGACAAGTTTTTCACTCTAATTTCTGTGTGTGTGTGTACGTATTTGTAAATAGAGTCTAAGTATGCAAATCATAGAGCTTACGTATACATTTAGAACGCAATAAAACATGAAACGAAACAGTTAAGAATTTAAATCATTACCGAACACACAAAATGATCTTTTTATTTGAGGGGGAATCATGAAAAGGGAAATTGGGAATTTACTTTATTTTATTAAATTGAATAATAACTTAAAAAGTTACACCTCGAAATGAAGACTTTAATATTCATTTTTGCATTCAAGATTCTGACAAGAAAATAGATTTTCTAAATTAAACAAAGCTTTCATATTTCAGTTTTTCCTTATTTCGCATTTCAAAGAATATTTAACGTTAGTTTCATTTGTCTCTCTATGAAAACATTGTTCTACTTTTATTGAGAATTTAATTAAAACAATTTTTTAAAAAGAATCAAATTTTCTTTTTTTTCCCATTTTATTAGGAATGCATCTATAAGTTTAAAGGAAAGTTCTATAGTTTTTGTCCATAAATCAGTTATTTAAATAACCAATTTTTCCAATTTAACCTCATTTAAAATTTTCAAATATTTAATTTCATATTTCATTTAACATTTTCTCTCAGTGTAGAGTCAGAGCGTGTGTGTTGTGCACTTTTCAGCAATGGTATCTCGATCTGCTTTTCTTGCAGTTGGCGTTTCCTTTGTTCACGCGTTATTTTGAAATAAAATATCAATTTCTGTGTAAACAACAACAAAATGCCATGCAGCGAATGCCATGCAGAAAGTCATCTGCAGCAGCAACAACAACTACGGCAACAGGGGAAACAACAGCAACAACAACAAGAAGAACATCAAAAGCGAAAAAAACAATATTAAGCAGCAACATTTGCCTGGCCAAGCGGCAAACGTCAACAAACGCGTCGGCGTCGACTTCGACTTCGTCAGCAGCAACAGCAGCAGCAGCAGCGCCGTCTGCGGCAGCGTCGGCGTTGAACACTGGCGCCAACGATGACATGTCCTACTTGAGTGGTTTACTTAGCTGCCTTATGAAAATATCCGTGCCTGTGGGCAAACACACTCTCACACACAAGCGATCGCATCGCGACCCTCTCACCCATCCAGCCAGATCAGGCAGCCCAGCCACGAGATGCATCCATAAAGATGACGCTCTCCGGGCCAAAACTGACGCGTCACTGTCACTCACACGCACACACACTCAAACACACACACACACACACACACACACACACACACGCGCATACACAGAGAGGCAAATGCAACGCATCATCGTCATTACGAGGCGGCAGCCGAGTGCCCTGGGAAACATTTGGCCCATCCATCCACCTTATGTGGCTGCGCGTAGTATATATAGAACCCAAACTGAACTGAACTGCACCGAACTCACCTCTATATGCATATATAGCTGGGCGATCTAATCTGTCTGGGATTGCGGGTATGCGATCGAGATTGCGACTGATTCGGGGGGGCCCTAGCGAGATGACTGACTAGTTGTATAAGTGCTTCCTTCTTAGAGGAAATTTCGGGCTCAAATTACAAGGTGAGGCGCAGTCAGCCATGTGGAAGTTGTCAGTCAGTTGAGTTGCGTCGCGTCGCGTCGCGTCGCCACGAGTTGGGGCAGCACTTGAAAGCAGCGCAATTATCAGTAGCTGGCGCTGGTCTCCTCCCCCTCTCTTCCTTCTCTCTCTATCCCTCTCTCCTCTCTACACTTGCTCGGTCGAACATATCGCGCATACGCCGCGTACTCGGTTAATTTTCCCCTTTCGATTTTTGTACTGAATATTACGTCGCCGTCGCCGTCGCCGTCGCCTGTCGCTGCGTCATCGTCATCATTAAGCATGATGTGACACTTTTGACCTCGTTTCCAGTGAAGACGATGACGACAACAGCAGCGTTTCCATGTGGCAATCGATAGTCGATAACTGCAGCAATGGCAGCAACTTCTTTTCCTCAATTGTCATACATTTTAATTAGCTATGCTGCTTTTTGGCACACACACACACACTTGGCCAGCTGGCACTTGTCTATTGCAACCACATGCCACGCCCTCTTCGACCAATTACAGTGGCAACAATCGCCGTGGCAGCAACAGCAGCAGCTAAAACAACAAACAGCGCCTGTCGACGCCGTCTGCTGTTGCTTCTGTTCCTGTTATTATATCAAATTAATGCACTGCCAGCCTACATCCTTCTCTCCCCCTTGGTTCTTCTCCTCCTTCTCTCCTGCTTTTCTTCTCGCCTTTTCGATTTGCATATTGACAAGGCGACTCAATTAGTTAAACCACAAAACGAACCAAAATCGGACAAAGGTTTATGGCGGCAGTGAGTAAAAAAAGAGAAGGTTTACATCTATTTAAAATTGAATTTATGCACCCTCCTAGCAGTGCCGGGCCAGCCAAATGGTTCTCTCAATTTATTTAGCGTTGCCCCATCTCCAACTCAACAACTTTTCGCTGTTGTTCTTGCACAACTCCCCCGAGATACAGTGGAGTGCAAAGGAAATTTAAATGGGTGAAAAATGACATTTGAGGAAAATAACAATGGAGAATATAATGTTGATAAGACAATATTGAAATAAAACAATGTATGAAATTATTTGAATTAAATATTATTAGTGTAACTATCTGTTTGAATAATCATACGAATATTTAATATAGTAAAATAAAATTTAGCAATTTGCATTTGATATATGATTCGGTCTTAGAAGGTCAAAATACACGTTAAAGCATATATCGCATGACCAGATCAGGATTCTATATCTTTAAAGGTTTTTCAGTTTTTTGAGGTTATGTCGAAATCCAGACGTGATGGAGAATTGCTGTTGCCGGATTCGGAATCAGCGACCCAAAATCCATATAACTGCATATGCCGCGTACCCAGATCATGACACTTTTTTTTTGTGGGGCTGTGTTATTATTAGTGTAACTATCTGTTTGAATAATCATAAGAAAATTTGATATTGTAAAATTAGATTCAGCAACTTGTATTTGATATATGATTTAATCCCATATTTAAAATATGATATATTTACATTAATGCCTATTTAATTCTACTGACTATTACTATTTTATTGTATTAAACATTGTTTTGTTCTATTTGAATTTATCTTCATTTTATCAACATTAAACATTTACAAAATTAACGTATTGCTCACCCGGCTCAAGCAACCTTATCTCTCTTAAACGTCAACCCGAAATTATTCAACTCATTTTAGCCCACTGTGCACTGTGAGTCAGGGGAGCAAAGACCCGAGCAGACTGGCTGAGCATCAGTTTATGGCGCATCCTAACCACAATCGACAAGTTGAAATCTTTTGACTGACATTTGCTCACTTTTGCTGCAGAGTGGGGGGAGGAGAGGGTAGGGTTGGGGGTGGTTGTAGGACAAGGGGATGCCCATCATTAAGTGCGTAAATGTACTGTAAATAGACAAACGCGCTTTGAATAAAATTTACTGAGAACGGAAAAGAGTTGCACGCTGTGGGGATGAATGAATGAGAAGGGGAGAGTGCGGAGGCTGATTAGAAAGGGATGGCAATGCAAATTCCCAGGGCAAACAAAGGGAGCTGCAGACGCATCTGTTGCGACAATTGTAAAGCAGACGGCGCGGTCAACAAGGCGTAGAATCAATAAGCAGATAGAGAAGAGAGAGAGAGAGAGGGGGTTGGAGGGGAGCATAGAGAAAGGGGTACGGTTTGATTATTATGATAATTTGGCGTGACAAATTGAAGAAACTTTTTCTAGCATTGTCACAATATTTGCAGCGTTAAATGCGCAAGGCAAACACTTCACACATGGCAGAGAAAGGCACACTGGGGATAACAGAAAGGGGAGGGGAAAACAAAGCCAAGAGCTAGTGGAGCAGCTAAGCCAGGAGAGCGTGTGGGCGTGGCGGATAATTCGACACTTGTCTTAATTGTCATTGAGCTCATCGGAAATCCCAGGAAAAGTGAAATAAGAGCAAGGATGCCATCGCCTTCGCCCATTGTTGTCCACGTTGCTGTTGGCGCGTCTAATGAGATTTGCGCACAAGGAGTCAGATTCAGTCTCGAGATTCGGTTGTCAATTCGAACGAAAGGTGCAGTAAAGGGAGCAGGCGTCGCTGGGTAATTCATAAAACCATTGAAAAGGCAAAATGAGAACCCAAGGCAGATGAGCAGACCTAGCTGAGCCCGAGCTGCGCCTATCCCCGACTGCCATCTCGATGCTGTCCGGACAAAAGGCGTTTGGCTTGCTCGAGGGGAGAGGCGTGGCTGTTGTGGCTGCTGCGGCTGATGCTTCTGCTGCTGCTGCTGCTGAGAAATCGTCGTGCTAAAGAGCACGACAAATGGTTGCGCCCATTGCGGTTCAACTTGGGATTCATTTGAGGATTGTAGACTCGATCCTGCTTTGCTCTTTGCTCTTCCTCTCTCCTTCTTCTGCTCAGGCATTAACAAAAGCACTCACAGCAAACCAAGGCTGATTGAAACATTTCCGCTGTTTGTTATTGTTGTTGCAGCCCGACGGGATTTAGAGATTTTCGAAACGGATTAGAAGCGAGTGAGGATTGCCAGTTGCATTTTCACAAATCTCATTCCAGTTAGTGTTTGTGTTAGTGTTGCCTTTACAAAACAGAAATGCCCTTTTTATCCGTCTAGTCGAAATAAGTTGTATAAAATCGCATTTTTTTATTTTAAACATTTTGTAGAATTGATTTTATTAAATCCCTCTCAACATCGACATGCCACCACATTATTCAACTGATTTTTAATTGAATCGTCATCAAAATCGACGCGCCGCCACATAATTTGCATACTAATCGTTATACAGGATTATCGATTTGCAGCTTATGTAGGCAACACTGTTTCGAGCAGCTGGCACCCCTGCACCCTTTCACTGTCTAACTAGCTAGTTCAACGTTGCAACTAATTCGACTAAATTGCAACCGCAAATAGGGAGAGGGAGAGTAGGTACAGAGAAAGAGGGGGAGAGAGAGAAGTGGCCTCTTGCAGACGCAGATTGAAAAATTTGTAGCTCGTCTTCGTATTGAATTACAGCAGTAAATGGGAAAATTTGAAAATGGGCAAATGGGGGGAAATGTGCTCTTTAAACTGGAAAATGTGCAAGAGGGAGGGAAAGTGGGAAGAATGAAACGAACGAAGAAGACAACGGGGAAAATTGAAGTCAAATCACAAGCGAACAAAAGAGCTCGACGAGCCCCGATTGAATTATGAATTAATAAAGATGTTTTGCCCGCAGGCGAGATTTGGGTTACACAACCATCGGGGAGAAGGGGTGGGAGGGGAGGTACTGCTGTAGCAACCCCCAGGGTAACGTGTGTGTTGCCGTTTTGGCATTTTGCATTTGCCACAGCACACAAATCCGTTACAAAAACAAATCGAATACAACTTTGGCTTAGGCGAGTTTGTGTTAGGCTGTGTGTGTGTGTGTGCGTGTGTGTAACTTGAGGATGCACTTTTGCTGGCCCCTTTTTATTGAAAGATAATTGGGTTCACCCGAACCCGGGCAAAGTCGGACGAGCTCGCACAATTCAATTGAGATTCAAATTTACTTGGGCCTGGTCTTATTGTATTTCAGCTGGGAATATGCCACAACCCCCGCCATTCCTGCCTCAACACCCGCAACTGCCACACCCCCGTTTCCCACTCCACCCTCTGTTCTCCCAGCATTAACGCTTTGACGTGTAAATGTTATCTCTTTTACAAATTAAGCCCCGCAACATGCTCGAACCCGGCCACGCCCACTCCACCCTCGACTCCCGTCTACAGGGATCAAGTTCGCCCCGCTTGTTGTGGCTGATTTTTTCACGAAAATCTATTAGGAATCCTCTCCTCATTCAGTAATGTTTAACAATTAACTGTAATTCGAAGCTGACGCCGCGTTGACGTGCTAAATGAGAATCTGATGCGAATCTGATGCCACATCTGCGATTTCGACACGGATTTGTGGCATCAAAGAACTCATATGATATGTTCGAGTGTTTTGTGTTGTATATTTCATGTGGATTACAATTTGTATCAATCAAGTGAAGGAAACAAATTTAGACACTCTGCAAATATAAAAGTAAATAAAAAACAATAATATACATAAAATAGTCAAGAAATAATAAATACTAATCGTTAATCTGTAAATAAAACTGATAATTTTTAAGTAAATGCTTCTTGGAAAGTTATTGGATAGGTTTGTACGAGGGTCGTTTGATAAGTCCGTGACTTTTTGTATTTGCCGCGCACCTGCTCTAAATACAACACTGCTCCTGTCAGCAGTTATCGATTAACAGCTGACTGTAAAATTTTGAGAAAGCTGCGTTTTTGGTTTGCGTTTTATAGGCATTGAAAGCAGACGATCTCGTGAATTTTAACGAAAATGGAAAAAAGTGAATTTCGTGTCAGCATGGCAAAATTTCATAAATTGGGCTACGAACTGCTACCCCATCCAGCATATTCTCCAGATTTAGCCCCCTGTGACTATTTTTGTTTCCAAACATGAAGAAATGGCTCGGCGGTAAGAGATTCGGGTCATCACAGAAACAAACGACTATTTTGAGGGCCTTGAGAAAACCTATTATTTGGAAGGAATAAAAAAATTGGAAAAACGCTGGACTAAATGTATAGAGCTAAAAGGAGATTATGTTGAGAAATAAAACGCTTCTTTGACGAAAAAAATATATTTTATTCAAAAAGTCACGGACTTATCAAACGACCCTCGTACTATAAGTTAGTAAAAGTATAAGCAAAATTATACATTAACCTAAGCTCATATTGAACTCATTTGCTTGTGTGCAAATATCAAAAAAAAGGTACACGAATTATTCAATTTAAACAAAGTATTTATTTATTATTCCGCCGTTAACAAATTGATTAATAGCTAAGTTTGATAAAACAAAAAATGATTCAATTTTGAATATACTCGTATATAATAATCATATAATTATAAATGATAAATCAGTCATCATTAAAAGAAAAAACCACCCGCAATCAGAGTTAACACTCTCATAGCTTTTTATTTTATTGGCTTGCCACGCGAAGTGGCAAGATCTAATCGGGTTACGCTTTAGACCTCACACAAGCACATAGAGAGCGAGAGAGAGGGAGAGAGAAAGGCACGAACAGTGGGACAGAGAGACACAGAACTGCTGCACATGCCAAGCCAAAAAAAAGCCAAAAAACAAAATATGATCGCAGCAGCCAAGCGAGAGGCTTAAAAACAAGCTGCACATATCTATACACATACATACATTTATCTACATATGTATGTATGTATGTGTATGTATGATAAACACCTTGGTGTAGACCATATCTTGGGCAAATCGGCTTAGGGCGCAATAATCGCCGTTTGAAAATAAAAACACGCGCATCATCGACACCAAATCGAAGGAGCTGCTGCCATTTGATTTAAAAGGCAGATGGGAGAAGGGAAGGGAGACAGGGCGCAGGGTCAGGCATCGGTTTGCCTCGGATGCATCGATGGTATCTCGTGCTGTGGCACCCATCAATGGCTGTCAATGTTTACCATTCCATTCCATTCCATTTGTCGCCTCTAATGACATATTTAAAGGTGTTAATCGTCTCATTGGAACGTCGTCAGCGGATTTGCCGTGCATTGTTTAAGCGACACACAACGCACGCACACACATATACATATACAGTGCGGAACATATGCATATGTATGCGGTAAATATTGATGTTGCGATTATGTCGCATTGATGCATTCGACAATGCACTTTTCTCTGCTTGCCTGCATTATCCCAGCCTAGGCTGCCTCCCTGCCTGTGCGTACCCTCCTCTTTCCCTCTATTAGTTGCAGCCGCTCGTCTCGGCTCGGCTCGGCTCAGTCAATCGTGTTTGGCTTTATAGCGCATTATCCCCTAAATCGCAAACAAAACTGCAAACAAATTTGCCGCTGCCAGCCCAAACAGAGACGAGGCTTAAGGCCAACAACAACAAATGGGCAAAAGGCCTAGCGCATTCAAGGAAATGCCTCAGCCGACATCGATATATAGTATATAGGGATAGTCCAAAGCTGCTGCTGCGGCTAATCTGTCTAAGGCAAATCTGTCTCTCTCACACACACACACACACACACAAACAAAGAGACAGTAGCACATTAAACACTGACTGAGCGGATTTGCGGACTCTGTCTGCATATTTTGGGTTAAGAACTTAATTGAAATGACAGCAAAAGTTGCTAATGATACAAGAAACGTATTTGCAGGCGTATTTGCTGCGTATTTGCCCTGCCGCTGTCCACTGTCCACACAGTCCCACACAACTGATTGTTATTGCAAACACTCGACGCGTACTAAGAACGCGACAGATTGTTTTTTGCATACGCAAAAGGCTTATGTACAATTCAAAGTATGTATCTATGTAATATGCAGAGTATTTACTCACGTGTACATAGGATATTTTTCGCGCGCCTGCGCAATCACTAAGTCATATTTTCATTGCTTGTTCAACGGGTACGTGACCAATGTGTGTTGCGCTGTGCGCTGTGATTGGTGCTGAGCTGTACGGACCAATCAGCACCAAGCAATGTGCACTGCTTGCGCAAGCAGTGCATAGTGCACCTGAGTGTACGTAAGTAGTGTAAATTTCCCAACTGGGGGAATTTCTGCCGCGGGGAATTTTCTCAGATCAAAGAGGATTCAAGACAACTGCACTATCGACAACGTTGCGACAATTGTTGGCAATTTAGCTATTTTTCAACTAGAAGACGGCGGAAATTATAGCTATTTTTCTTATAACCCACGTAATAATTGAAAACATCACGTCACATTTAGAAATTCCCCCCAATCTGGCTTTAAAATGAAATTAACCTTGTTTTAAACCGTTTTTATTTTTAAAAAAATTAACATGCCTTTTATTGTTGTTGTTGTAGCTATAATTATAATTACTAATTAAGTAAATGTTCTCCTGCTGTTTTGTAATTATTTGTTTTACCTTTAATTCTATTAAAAATTCAACATGAAAGTTCAGCTAAAAATTGCTCAATTGTTGCATGAGAAAACGTTTTAGAAACGTTTTTGATTTTGAAATTGTATTTTTTGTTGTTTACTTTACATTTTTTTGTTTTGTTTTTTTTTCCCGCCTCCGGCTTGATTTTGTTTGTTTTTTACTATGTACGTATAACAATTTGATCTCGTAATCTAATTAACAATGTTGCAAATGTTGTTTAAGGTGAGTAAACAATAGAAAAGATTCCAACTAGAAACTAGAAATGATTTGCATTACAAAATATACATACGTTAATTGCGTATTATTAATGTTTTATGTTCTTTTATCTTCTATGTTTAAGTTTAAGTTTAAAATTAGGTGAACACAACAAACCCTTTTTACATCGAAATAATTGGCTAGAGTAGAGCAATAATGCATACTATAAGTATGTCCATGTGTGAGTGAGTGTGTATGTGTGTGTGTTAGTGTGTATAAAATGCAAGTGCTGCAGGCCCTGCCAAGTTGTTGACTGTGCTAACTAAAAAAGTACAACAAATCGCATATTGCTTCCTCAACTAAAACAAAAAACGAAAAAAAATTTTAAAATATTACTAGAATATACATAATAACAAATGTAACATCATCATCATCATTATCTCTCTCTGTCTCGCTCTAACTCGACTGTTTTTTGTGAACCTCATGGACGGATGTTTAATCTGAAGTAAAATTGGCGCACAGCAGCTCATCTGAGGCTGCATACAACCCCCGAGTGACGTCAGCAAAGTGGGATAGGATGGGAAGATCCTAAGTGAATAATAGTGGGGGAAGTTTGGGGGAATATTGGGTTATAGTGGGAGGACAGTTAGGAAGTTCGAGTTTACCACAAATTTTGATTTACACTAAAGTTAATCTATATATGCTAATCAACAGTTATCATCATAATCATCGACATCATTATGATCATCAGTTTTTGTACAGTGTATACGCAAACGTGCTCGTATCGTATATAGGCATCTAAGGCATAGTTTTCTCATTTATCTATTCATTTTTGTTTTCTTTTTTTTTACCAATTATTTACAACAATTTCGTATCACATTTGCATTTTGTTTTCTCGTCTCTCGTTTTTTTGTTTGTTATTTTTACAATAAATGTTTGCATTTTGCTTTTTACTTTGCTTATCGACAGCGTGTATCGTTTGTTGTATGCAAACTTTTGAGCAGCACTGTGCGAATTTCATCATTCTTCTTCCCGTTTACTCTCAGTGTATGTGTGTTGGTGTGTGTGTTGGTGTATTTCCAGTTTTTGCTTATCGATAAGGTAAGTATTATAAGTTAGTTTCGAACTAAGAGCTAAGTAAAAGGTACGAGTATAATAATATATATATATCTGTATATCTGTATATATCTTTATCTTTATCTTTATCTGCATCTTTTGTATATAAGTGTGTGTTTTGATTGCTAAAACTGTGTCCTGGCTATAACTTGCATATTGCATATATCGTATATATATATATCGCGTTATATATCTGTTATAATCTGTTGTAATCTGTAATCAAACTTTGTTTATAAACTCTGAAAAACATAACAAATTGAAAGCCCTTAGTTATGGTCATACATTCTGTATATATCTGCATAGATAACTCTATATATATATATTTATTCATGTGGAGTCTGGATCGAGGGTTGTCTGTAACTGTATGTTTATCTGTGTGTGTGTATGTATTTGTGTGCGAATATATGAAAAATGCCCCGTTTAAAACCGATGCCTTTGAGGCATATTACTCTCTCTCTCTCCTTCGCTCTCTGTTTCTCTCTCTCGCTAAACCGATGTTTGGCTTTACATGTACCGTTACACTTGCCAGTTTAACTGGGTAGTGTTTGGGGGGAGGGGGTTTATTGCCTTTGCATTACTTAAGGATTAGAAAAAACTACAGGCTAAAATTGCATTAATTAACACTACATAACAGGACTGTCGGGAAGGTCTCCACATCGCAGCATGTTGTGTATGCTTGTGTGTGTGTGTGTGTAAGTGTGTGTGTGTGTCAGTGTTTGTGTCTGTCTGTCTGTGTGGGATTAGGTCACTACGTAGCTCTCATTGTTATTCATTTTCTACTTTTCGATCTTTCGATTCAACATTAAAACTAACTTCTCTCTCTCTCTCTCTCTCTCTCCCTTTCTTCGTGCATTCTCCTACTCTCTCGCACTGTTGCCGGCAACTCACTTGGAGTTTAGTTGCCGGCCCACTGTGGCTGCTATTGGTGGCTCTTGCTGAGGAGGTGCGAGTTGAACTCATAGACATTGTTCAGCTGCTCGCCACAGATGTTGCACTTCCACGGATTGCTCTCGCAGTGGCAGCCCTTGTGCAGGAAGTAGAGTGTCTCGTCGGGGAACTCGATGCCACAGAAGTGGCATGTAAGTATCTGTTTGCGATTCAGCAACAGATCACTCTCCTGCCCTGTCGATGTGATCGTTCCATTGCAAATGGGCGTGGCACTGTTGCCATTGTGCGCATTGCCACTAGCGCTGTTGCTGCCACTGCCATTGGGTGCACCCACACCGGCGAGGGTGCCATTGCCGCCACTGCTGCTGTTGCTGCCATTCATCATGTTCTGCGGCATATTCTGCAGCTCGTGCTCCAACGGCGTCGCATTCCGCGTGATCCGATTGTTCGCCTTGGCGCAGATGCGTCGCTTCAGATCCTCGCGCAGCAGCGATTTCAGTGGCGAGACCTGTGGGGTGGCAGGATAGAAGATTAGTGAATTGTATAGTGATGAACAGTAGGGATTGTATAGATACTTATGTACGGGTTACAGTATTGAGGGTTCTGAGTAACCCATTTAAAGATAGGGGGTTTGCAAAGTAAGAACGCTATCTTTATACCAAGTTTCACCTACATTACTTCCTACCTACCAAGCTAAAGCTACAATCCACAAGATTTTAAATAGTGCATGTATAATAACATAACTTAACACTCTTAGGATATAATATAAAATAAATATTAAATAAAACAAGCTCCAATTTACACCTATATCAGAAATTTGGCAAGCTCAAACATTTCGGAAACTACTCTACAATTTTTCTTCTTTTTTTAGCTTTATCTAATTCTGATTCTTATCCTGATAATATCGTTCTTGTATACTAGCTTCTATTGCCATCTATCATAGCTCACATAACATATTCCAATTGCATTAAAATTACATAAAAATAAAGCAAATCTAAATAATGTTCTTATTCAAGGTAGTAGTAGTCTTAGTAGATTTACTTTGAAAAACCAAAAGGAATTCGACCTAAAAACGGGTTATTAGACTATTTTTATTTTTAATTTGCATCCTCAACTTGGAGTTTTGATTTAACTTTAATATACTTAAATAATTTAGTACAACATCATATCTAATATCATATATAAAAATATCTCATCGAATCCAAACATAAACTCAATGATCCCTTACAGCAACCCCTTAGCTTATCCCACTTTAACTGCATAACCTAGGCCCAACTACAAACTGGAAACCTTTTGGCTCTACCTTAATGAGTGAGGGGATTCTGTTGTTGTTATTGTTGCTACTGCAATTGTTGTTGTTGTTGGAGGCAAGTTCCGTATCGCTGTTGGCATCACAGTTGGCATTGCCATTGAGCGGTTCCTTCTTGTCCACATCATCTGCAAGTGGTTCCTATGTTGAAAAGAAAAGAAGAGTATTAAAAACTGTCGAGGATCGGAGGAGGAAATCCTGTACTCACCTGCTTGATGGGAATCAGACTAATGGAGGGCGTTATGTGATTCTCATGATGATGATGGTGATGCTGATGATGATTGTGGCTGTGATGACTCTTGCTGCTGGTCAGGCTGCTCGTGTTGCTGGTGCTGGACGAGATGGGCGTGGCTTTTGTGTTGCAATCCATGGGAAGATCTTGTGGAGCGCCCAAGACGACGGGAGATTGCAGAAGCAGCGCGTGTTCCTTAACTTTATCGCTTGATTCCAGTTCATTGTTGTTGTTACTGCTGATGTTGCTGTTGTTGTTGTTGTGGCTGCTGTTGCTATTGTTGTTGGTGTTGTTGTTGCTGCTGCTGCTGTTGTTGTTGTTGTTGCCCTGTAAAGCAGATTCACGCAAAACGCAAATCAGCTAAGCGTAGATAAGGAATGCGAACTGGAAACGGAATTTGATGGATTCACTTGCAACTTACATTGAACAGTTCCGTGTTGCCGTTCTCATTGAGCGTCGAGATCTCCACATGCGGCGTCAGGAAGTGCATCGGCGGCGTTGCATTCTCCAAAGATCGCATCGATTCGCCGCTATCCGATTGATGACTCGCCGGCGGCGGCGGTGGAGGCGGCTGCTGCTGCTGTGCGGACAATGTTGCTGGCGGTGGTGCCACATAACTTGCTGCCGCTGCAGCTGCCGCTGCCGATGCCTGCGATTCGAGGGCCAACAGCAGCGAGGAGGTGCCACCGGGTCCGGGATTATCCAGATCGATGCCATGACGATTGAAGAAATGAATGCGCAGCGATTTCATTGAGCCAGCGCGATAACTGCACAAGGGGCACGTCTTGACCAGATCGTGTTGACCCACATGCTCGTTCTGGAAGTGCGCTCGCATCGCAATCTGACGCTGGAAGCCGCGATTGCAGATGGGGCAATGGTAGGGCAGCGTCTTGGTGTGTGTCGTAAAGTGTTCGGCCAGATGATCCTTGCGAAAGAATCGCTTCTGGCAGACGCGACACTCGTAAGGTTTGACGCCCGTGTGCCGCATCTTGTGGCGCCGCATATTGGCGCCGTTGGAGAACTTCATGTTGCATACATCGCATTCGAAGACTTTGCGGGAGGCACTGCTGGCACCTCCACCTCCACCACTGCTGTTGCCACCATTGCCCGCCGGCGAGGAGCTGGCTGACGAACTGGATCCATTGGAGCCACCACCACCACCACCGCCACCAATCGCTGCTGTGTCCGAGGCGGAATGATGCTGCTGCTTGCCGCTGTCCATGTGACTAACACTCATGTTCTCCGGCATCTCCTCATGCTCCTCGCTCTTCAGACGCACCGCCGCCGCAGCTGCCGCCTGCCCGGCCAGACACTGCACCACATGCAGCAGCAACGATGCCCGCGAACTGGTCTCGAAGTTCTCGCAACGCTCGCAGCGAAATGTCATCGGCGGCGAATGCGGCCCCGTGCTGAGATTCGTTGGCGTCGGCGTCGTCTGCAGCGAACGCGGCTCCGGCTGTTCTGATTCCGATGCGGATGCGGCGGCTTCCTTAAGGGTGCGCAGCGCCAGCGCATTGTGATGCAGCAGCGCTGCCGTTGTCGGTGTCATGTCCACAATGAGTCCCCCCACGCCACTGGGATCCTTGAGCGCCAGCTCCATGCTGCTGGCTGCTGTGCTTAACGCTTCGGCCATCTGTGTGAGCAGGAGAAAGAGAGAGAAAACGAGAGGGATAAGTGGCATGTAGAGAGGGAGAGAAATTTGTTTAGAAGTACTTATTATATAGGGGCAATAGTGTTTAAAGTATGTTTATATATTTTATCTCTATAAGTTTTTAGCTGCTTTTCTCTTCTTTTTTCTGAGTTATCAGCTTTTTCTCTCAATACATTCGTATATGTTTACAGATCATCACCATATGGATTTCTATTTTAAGAGCAAGTATCAAGTAATAAGTAACTAAAGTTTCATAACTTTATCTTTTACAGTTCCAGAGATCTAAGCCTTTCTTTTTATTTTAATTCGGAATCGACGCAAAAGTAAAACTAAACATAAACATTTAATTTCTTCTATATAAATACCAAGTTTCAGCTACATTGATCTGCATTCTTCTGAGATACTAGCTTTTTCTCTCATCACATTCCCAATTTTTTATAGATCATCGCCATATGATATTTTATTTAAAGAACAATTGCCACGACATATGTACCCAAAGTTTCATACCTCTAGTTCTAACAGTTCCAGAGATCTACGACTTTTCTTTTGTAAATTAATTTTAAATTAATAAAGGATGTAAAAACTCGGACATAATTATATTTCTTTTACATCAAAAGTATTGAACTATTTACTGCATTATATTTTAATAAAATGAATTATGATTATATTATATTATTATATTCTCTATTTGAAAAAAATCTTGCCGCAAATACATATGAAATTCGAAAACCCAAGCTTTAATATTTCCAAAGATCTGCGATTTTTAATAAAGAATCGAATAATAATTGAATAAATTTGAAGATAAAACTTGATGGATTGACAACGGAAACAGAGTGAAGAAAAGAAGATTAGCCCCCAAAGGGGCTGCCAGCAATCAAAATGATATTCTAGCTAATTTATCACCTGTTTAAGGCCAAAGCGCAGCTCGACCAGACGGATGACAAAGTGGAATCAAATGCGACGACTTTGGCTGCTGTAATAAACCAGAATCGGGGTCAGGCGTCGGGACAACTAGACGAGGGGGGAGTGAAGGCAGGGAAGGGAGGCGGGGTCAGGCGTGCAATTTGGTGACTCTGACTAACTGTCTAACTGCAAATTGGCTAAGAACGTATTGGCCAAGCAAGCAGAGCCAAAAATGAAGAGAAAAAAAAAAACGAAACCTCAACACACACACACACACACACACAGAGACACAGCAAATAAACTTGGGCCGTAACCATTTTGGGCGTCCGCCACGTTGCAGCTGCCCCGAGAGCGTGTTGCCTCTCTGCGAAAATACCAAAGTTATTGAGGCCAATTACTGGTCTGGCTTGCAGGTGGGCAAAGCTAGCTGCAAACACATACATACACACACACATACAGAGAGACAAATATATATATTGCTGAATGAAATATTCGAGAATTAGAGAATCTCGACATATCGCATCAAAATTGGATTTGTCAATAGGTCAAAGTTGGGATAAACGCATCGATTAGTCAGTTAGTTTTTAAGTTAGTTAGTCTTCGTCGATGTTGATAGTTGGTAGGTAGCTTGTCCAAGCAAGCCAAATCGAATTCGAAATGAATTTCTGTATCTTTTTCTTTGTTGCTGCAGCTAATTCGTGATGCGACCTTGAAATAGTTGTGGATGCATTAGCATTAGCATCGGGTCGGATCACACAAAAGCGCCAAGAGCCATGAGCGATCATCATGAAATGATTCCCCCCGCATACACTCGTGTATATATAGCATACACACACACACACACACATATACACAGTCTCATTTGTAGCTTTGCATTCAACTCTGGGGCAGGTCAGGCGAATTGAGGGCGAGTGGGGCATTTCATCATTTTAAGGTACAAAATCTGTGTCGCTGGGCCCTATCTACATACTTAGGCCTATTTCAACCCAGCACAACCACACACACACACACACACATACACACGTGCACACCATAGAGCAAGATTTATGTAAATAATTTCGTATAGACTTTTGCGCCCTCAAAAAATATAAAAAAAAGAAACAGAAAACACACATAAAAAACTGCTACATATAACAGGTTTCATTTCATTCATGCCCTTGCTGCTTGATGCCCCCGGGCATTATAATTTTTTATAAAGATCTTGTAACCCCGTCGACGTTTCACTTGACATGCTATGGATACTCCAGTTTTTGTTTGAGCAAGGGAACAATCGGTACAACTTGAGAGAAACTTCTGTTGATAAAGTACAGTTTAAGAAAGAGTGTATTAAAATGAAGAGAACAATCTAACTGAACAGCCTAACTCGCAAATATAGTCAATTAATGATAAATTTTCTTATTTAGAGTTCATAGAAGATACATTAATCAACTGTATGATTTTATTATATTATATTTTTATATTAGATTATAATACAATTGCTCTATCTTATTGAATAGTTTTACTTCTTTTATATGTATAGCAAGTTTCAACGACATTGCTCTGCTACTTTCTGTGATATTAGCTTTTTCTCTCCCTACATTCTAATTTTTTTATGGATCATCACCATATGATATACTTTTTTTAAAGCAAGTATCAAATAATAATTACCTAAAGTTTCATAACTTTATCTCCCACAGTTCCAGAGATCTAAGCCTTTCTTTTTTATTCCAATTCGAAAACGACGCAAAGGTAATTTTTAAGTAATCTTATTTCTTCTTTAAAGAATAGCTATTTCTTTCAATACATTCATTATTGTTTATAGATCACCACCATTATATTTCAACGATATAAAGCCTTTTAACCTATTTCAGACATAATATGTTTTTTTAATAAATAAATCCCCCCAGATGAATCACTAATAATTAAGAGTTTCAACACACTGTGAAGCTTTTAATACATCAAGTTTCCTTAGAGTTTTTCCCGAAGAGTGAGGAAGAGAGAGGGAGAAGTGTATTGGGAATTCGTTGAGGGGTTTTCCCTCGTGTCAAGCACAGCAGGCATGTGCAAACACACACACACACACATACGCGCACACACACACTGGCAAGTTGGGGTAATTATGGTGCGCCTTGGCTTGACGCTGGTTTGATAGTTTCGGCTAGTTAGTTAGCTACTGCTTAGTTAGCCAGGCCAGCCAGCCAGCCAGCGAGCCAGGCCTGGGCCAATGGAGTCAATGGGTCAAGTTTTTCAGGTGCAACTAGGTCACACATCATCTCAACGACGCTGCCAGCAGCGACGCCGGCAGCAGCGCTTGACGCTTGGGGTGTCCCGCATTTTCACTTAGTTGTTGTTGTTGTTGCATGTTCCCAATTTGACAGAAAGAAGCAACTTAAACTAAAAAGCCAAAAAGCAAAATGAAAATTTATAAATCTCCTTTGGCTTTGCCTGCTACTGAAATGAGAGCGCGCACACACTCTACACACACACACACACACAGAGCGTGCAGAGCAGAGACATAATTGGAACAGTTTGAGAGCCCTTAATGACGTCGACAGCGACAGCAACAGCGACGTCGGCAGTGCTGCCAAGCCGAGTTGTAGGCCAAATGTATCTTTTGCTTTGGCTTTAACATGTTTAGCTCACGATTCAAATTCAAATTCGAATACGAATTCAAAATTCCAATTCGAATCGAAGTTGATAAATCATTTCATTGGCCCATTGTGATGAGCGACAAGATGAGATGGTTAATCGTACGCACCACGACGACAGCGACAGCGCAGCAGAGGCAGCACTGGCAGCAGCCACATAACAGATTTGACCTTAACAGCATTCGCCTACCGGTTTTCTAGTGGCATCAAGATGAGAGCACACCCCCCTTCCCCCTTCCCCCGCTCTTCCTACTCCTGCACAGTGCTCTTCCCTCGCGCTCTCCGTCTCCCTCTCTTCCTTTTCCTCTCTCTTTGTAAAGCTTGCCCCCATTCATTTAGCTACGAAATGAGTCAGTCGGTCGATCGGCGAATTGCTTTGCCTTTGCTTTGTTTTTGTTGCTGTTTCTCTTTCTCTTTCGCCTGTCGCGAAATCAATGAACCATTCCACAGTGTTCCCCCAAACACACTCACACACACACACACACACACACACACATACATACAGCCCACAACCTACAACAATAAAAGTCGCGAGTCCGAATTGGATTGTGATTGTGTGCGTGTGTGTGTGTGTGTGTGTGTGAGTGACATGTGCTTGGGAGATGCCAACAAGAACAAACAAATAGGCACACGAGACTGAGAATGAGAATGAGACTAAGACGGAGACGGACACAGAGACGAAGACGACGACTGCGACGTCAGCGTTGACGCGTTGAAACAAACCACTTTCCACGGTGACACACTTAAATGCTACGTGGTCTTTTGCTACTTTTGCTGCTGCTTTTATTACAGCGCAGTCGACGGCGACGCCGGCTGCGACGCTACTCCCATAATAGAAAGTGGAACAGGAATTTCCCTCCCATCAATGCCAACAGCAAAAGCAACTGCAGCAACACCAACAACAACAACAACAACAAGAGCAACAGCAACTTGCTGCGGTGATGATTTCATTTTGGCTTGCAGCATTGCGAAACACTTGCCACGGCCAACAAGCAAATGGCAACAACAACAACAGCAGCAGCAGCAGTCACACACACTCACACACGCGAGAAAAGCAGGCAAACGGTAAGAAAAAAGGCGTAAAAAATAGTTCAGTTGGGGGCAGCGCCAAACACAACTCAGCTGAGCAGCACCAAGAGCAAATGAGCAAACACACAGAAAGAGAGAGAGAGAGAGAGAGAGCACAAGAGAGAGTATGTGTGTGATGGGAGAGAGCGCCAGTGTGCACGAGTGCGGTAAGAGTATCAGTATGAGTGTGGTGAGAGTAAGTGAGTGCTTGCTCTCTCTTCCTCTCTCTCTCTCTCTCTGGGAATCAAGTGGACATGCGGCATGCAGTTTTGTTTATGCTCTCGCCGCATTGCCGCTGCTGCAATTGTTTCTACAACAACAATTACATACATAGTTAAGTACGCACATGTACTAAATATATGTGTGTATATATAAATATATTGGGGATGCGACTTTCCCAATGCACAAATTGCATTTGATATGTGAGCATTAAAACGGCGTAAATTAGTTTCTAATTTATGGCAAGCCAATAAGCCTCGTTCCGTTTCGTTTCGTTTCGTTCCGTCCCGCTCTTCGCTCTCTTTGGTAAGTGGCACTGGCTGGCGTATAATTTGTTTTTGTGCTGACCTAATTATACGCTCATTTTGATTCACTTGATTTTCTCTGCTCACACAAACACAAACACGCAGCACGGCACACACACACACACACAGAGAAAAGTTTCGTCACTGCGACGACAAGTGGAGCAGCAGCAGCAGCAGCAGTTTGCGGTGGCGGCGCATTGGGGCAGGCAGCGGCAGCGACCGCAATTTTTTAGTGGTTACTGGGACGTACGTAGTACGTACATCCACTATTGGGCTTCTTCCGATTGATACATATGTGTGCAGGTACTCACACGATTCTCTTTCGCACTCTATTTATGTTTTCGTTCACTTATTTTCTTTCGTTCTAGTTAATTGTGAATTTCGGTCTAGTTAATTGTGAATGGTGCATTTGTTATTTTTGTTTTTGTTTTAGTTGTTGCTTTTGCCTTAGCTCCTTCTCTCCTTCTGACCGATCTTAACGAACACCTGCGCTGCGCAGCGTTTCCCACGATTTTCACTACGCGCGGATTCTTTGGATCAGTCGTCGTCCACGTCGTCGTCGTCGTCGTTGCGTCGCCTTCTTTCGTTCACTTTGAATTCCGATTCCGATTCCCCGTTGCCGATGACGATGCCGATGCCGATGCCGATTCCGCTTATTGGCGCTAGCGTCGACGACGCGCACGAACGAACTGAAACCCAAGCAAACTGCAATAGCTGGTGGAAGTACCAAACGTACGCGTATGTGTTTGTGTGTGTGTGTGTGTGTGTCTGTGTGACAGCGAGCGAGCGTCTCTGCCTCTGTCTCTGGCTGACTGGCAGTCTCGGTTTCTGTTTTGTTTTGGGACGGAAATGCCAGTGTCGTAGAGACAGGGGGTTCAGCACCAAGACATCATAAGCAACTCAGGCTTTTTATCGCGCTTAATGTTGCCAATACAGATGTTACTAGGTTGCCATATCTACAATACTTATCGATCAGAGATCAGTGTTGCTAGAACTTTAATCGAAGTAAAGATAGATAAGTAAAAAATAACAACTAAAACAGCTGATTATCTTCAACTTCCGGTATTATGACAATGTATATACAAAGATGAAAGAGATTATCACGAGATCCATCTGGCAACCCTGTTTATTATAATTTTTACTAACGAACTCTTCGTTTAATGAGAAGAAGATTAGCAACTCATCATTAACATTTTCACATGACCCCCCTTGGTAGACGATGCCACTGTGCAAAGATTTGCCAATCGTTGGCGCGCTCGGGCTCTCAGCCACAGTCACAGCAGCAGCAGCAGCAGCGGCGGCGGCAGCAATAGCAACAACAACAATACACACAGCAGAATTTGAAATTAGGTCAACAGGTTTAGTTGGTAGTGGGCCTGAAGAGCGCTCTGCGACTGCGGCCTATTCGCATGATAGTAACTAGAGTGTGCCTTTGCTGTTGTTGTTGTTGGTGTCGATATTATTGCTGCTTCTGCTGCTGTGGCTTTTTTCTTGTTGTATTTTACCTACGACCTCGGACTGTCGCTACCATCCGGGCATCCACCGCAACAACAACGGCATCGACACCAACGTCGCTCTCGCTGTCAGCGTCAACGTCGTCGCCAACGCTGACGCCAACGCAATATGCGTTCGTTTATTGCACCACAGCAGCAGCAGCAGCAGCAGCAGTTGCAGTTGCAGTTGTAGCGGGTGGCTTGGGTGTTGTTGTTATGGGGGAATACGGGGGGAAGTGGAACAGGGAACGTGGAACGGGTGCGGGCTTTGCATGCATGCGGGGGAAAGAGATGCACAATATAAGAGCGCAGAGCACTGTGCAAATTGAGCACACGGCATGGTTAGAAGAAGAAGAAGAAGAAGGAGGATGAGGATGAGAAGTGTGGGCAAAGAGTAGGCGGAGGAAACGTGAGCTGAGTTGCGCCCGTTTTCATTACATGCGATAGATCTTTTGCAAACTCGTGTGTGCGAGTGTGTGTGTGTGTGCGTGCATGCTTGTGCGTGTGCATTTGGGGGAAATTGTGTGCGTCAGTTGGTGTGAATGTTGTGCTTGTGTGTGTGTGTGTGTGCAATAAACTGGGTGACATGCACATGTATTGAAATGGAAGCCCATATGCAGCCAAAAAGACAGACCAACACACACACACACATACGTGGATATGCACACGTGTGAGTGTGTGATGGATATGCACGTAGTATGTGTGTGTGTGTCCAACTTGAATTTGTTTTGTCCATGAGATTCGCAGCAGAGTTGCCACATACTTCTTAGTTGGTTTCTATGTCACAATCAAACACACACCAACACACACGCAGACAGAGGCGCAGACAGATGCGAAAAGGTAAAGCAGACAGACAAAACGAACGACTGAGCCGCAGCAGCAGCGGCAGCAGCACCTGCAAGCAGCGCAGCAGCAACAGCAGCACCAGATAATCCCAGTAGAAATTGAAACTGGCTGCGGCAAGTTTAGAAACTGGTATAGAAATACACACACACACACACACACAGACACACATGCACAACGAGGCAATCGACCTTGTAGGAGTATTTTGTCTTGGAGCGCGCGCACGCCCGTAACTGGGCCAACGCGATTGCACTGAAATCAGGTGGGCGTGACGTAGGTAAATGTTGGCCAATGCAGTGTGTGTATGTGTATATGTGTGTGTGTGTGCGTGAGTGTATTAGCTGTGCGTGAGTATGAGTGTGCGTTCTGCTAGCCTACGTGTGTGTGGGAACATTTTGGAAAGCAAGCAGAGGCTGCGCTACCCTTGGAAGCCACACATAATCCACATTTAAAGTGATCCACACACACACACGCACACACAATACTCAGCATGCCTTTCGAAATGGTCATACATATTTAAGTATCTAAAATAGCCACATGGATTTTCGTAAGAACAACAGCAACAACAATAGACAACAGTAGCAACAACAACAGCAATAGGCCTTGTATTTGTTCTTGTTGCTGATTTTACCTTCAGCGCAGCTGGAATATTTCGCAACAGTCTCCGAAAGGCGTTTGTATTTGGCAATTTTCGGATTTTGAAATACCACAAGGTGCATTCTAACAAGAAAATACTCAACACACACACACAGACACATTCACAGATGGCTATGCGCGCTCTCAGCACTAACACACACACTCACACACACACACACACACATTGACACGGGCACTGCAATTCTTGGCTTGATTGTTTCTCAATGGAAGTGGTAGAAGTTTCTGGGGGAGAAGGGGGGCGGCGGCGCGCAAGGTGCAGACCCGCAACAACAAACTAACCTTCCTCTCTCTCCGCTCACCCGAAAAAGCGCGCGGCTCTTGCCTTGTCTTGTGTATGTTGTTGTTGTAGCTGTAGTTGGTGCTTTTATTTATTTTTTTTCTTTTTGTTTTTGTTTTTTTCTGGAGCGAATGCGAACGCAAAACAAACGTAACGAAACGGAAAGGGCAAGCGCAGCGAGCAAAAGTTAAAGCTTAAATAATAAACAACAATAATAATACAAGTAAAATAACGGACGCACTCGCGTTGCCCACATCTGAATGGGCCAAAAGACGAAACAACACTGCCACTGCCGCCACCGCGACGGCCGCTCTATTGTTGGGTCCGTCGTCGTCGTCGCCGTTGCCGTTGCCGTTGTCGTTGCTGCCTCTCTGTGTTGCAGTCAGTTTTGGCTCAGTCCCGCTTCAACTGCGCGCGCTCAGTAAACAAGCTCGACAAGCGATTTCGACGATTCCTCAAGGCCTGCAGATTTAGGCCAAAAAATAATGTAGCAGAGTTTGGTGTGGTTGCCTCGGAACGAAATCGGAGTCGAAGTCGGGTCGGCACAGCTCGGCAGGCAACGAGTTTGCACTGACAATTGGCCTGGCCTGATGTTTGTTTCTTGCACAAAATGCAATCGTTCTAATTGCGCAACTTTAGACCGCAACGGCGGATGCAGTGATGCGAGAATATTCTGATTCAAACTTGCCGCCTTACCTTGAAAGATAATAAGCACATTTATCGTTATCGAATGGCCAAAGATTCTCAAGCAATTGAGAGCATTCAAATATTTTAAAATACTAATATTAAATAAAAATATATCTGTTTAATAGTTGTACATATTATATATTTCCAATTTAACTTTATCCCCATCTAATTTATGTGTACTTTCAGTTAAATCTCAGTGTAATCTAAAATACACTTCGTCGTAGAGTTCTTGATTGATTCAAAAATTTTTAAATATATTTTATTTGTTTTACAATTTCCTTTTTACATAATTTAGATTTTGTTGCGCCCACGCCACCAGCGTCATAAACAAATCTTCACAGACTGTCGATTTATTATCGAAAAACATGGTATTGCCGCTATTAAAAATACAAACTTAACAATAATTTTTAATAGATTTACTGATAAGTGTAATATTTATTACGTCCTTAATAAACAACGATTTTTCGTCGTGTACTATCGGTTCTTATTTAAATATTTCGATATCGATATTTCTTGGCGTACGCGATATGTAGCATTGTATTAATATAAGTGCGTTCTCGCATTTGCAGGTACTGAGGTTGGCTCCGCATTGAAAATTTGTTTACACGTGGAAAAGTCGCGATTAAAGTATTAAACTAGTGTTAAAGTGTATTAGTAATCTTGTTGCATCTTTGTGTAGTGTTCACTAATAAATTAATGACTGGATTTTAGCATAAAAATCAAAATGAAAATTTACAATTAGCCCGCTGTCTGGAGCCGCAGTCAATATAATTACATTGTCCATTGGTTTACATAAGAGTGAGAGGGTCAGCTAGTGTGTTATTTGCAGAAATGGCGTCGAAGTGGTGCACATGGCAAAGTAGTCAGACAATGACTCTTTTGTACATACAAATTGAAACAACTACGTCTCTAAGATTCGAACTTGTTTACTATTGGCATAATGAGAAAAATAAGTGAAAAATGTGTTCTTGCACAAAAACTGTGGGTGATGAATGTACGTCAATGTACACCATTTTGTCCGGTATTTTATTCCGCTTTGGTCCATCATTCGGTTTCAATGCCCTCGCTTTTAGTGTTGTCATATGCCAGCGCGTGTCTAGTGTTGTACAAGGTAACAACACCAGCGCAATCTGACTTTCTTCCCATTGTTTATTTCAAAAATTAATTTCTTTTAATCAACTATCATTGAGTAGATTTTATGCACACAAAATTTTTACAATAATACTTGCATTCATATATAATTGCATGTTATATGCCCAACCAAAGTGTTACCTTTGCATCTGGCAACGCTGAATTTAAATACCAGCGGTTGCGGAGCGAAAGAGACGCCGCTATGGTGCTTTTTACGAAAACCGAATAAAGCAAAGGAGAAAAACGAAGCGAGCAGGCCAAGAGTTTATAAATCAATTTTTGTGTATGCAAGAGCTGTGCAATTCGTACCGCAAATAAGGTATTTTTCATAGTTAATTGCAAGTGCAACTTGAGTCTGATAAATGAATAGATATTTTTCTATTAATTTTCCAAGTGATAATAAGTGAATATTTTCAATCGAATACTCTTGTTTAAGGGGTTGTTTAGTTACTGCTCTAAAAAAGTGTTTTCCATGAAATGCGAAGGTGGCTGCGGCGGCGGCGACGGTTGTGGCAGCAGCAGCAGCTGCTAGCCTGGTCTGGCGTATGACAAACCTTTGTGATATGAGCAATGTGTGACGAAAATTGTTATTCATCATCGTCATCGCGTGAAAAAGCTTAATGTTAAGCGAGATTGTATACGGGAACGAACTCTGGATATATCATCGGCGGGGAACAAAGGGATAAGCGATGTGCCATAAAGAATGCTATATTTTTTGAAGTTAGACAGACAGACAAAGAGACAGAGAGCAACCCCCTAACCTGTATACTTCTCCTGTGTACCTCCCTCCCCCACCTCATTGTCGATCATGTCGTTCCCCTTCTGCTACCCGCACACGCACCGCCACCCTCCCTTATAATACCTGTTTGCGAATACATACCCGCTACCGCGCTGCCTCTGCCGCCGACGCTGGCTCTGCCTCTGCTGCCGTCGTCACTGTTGGTGTTGCTATTATTGCTTTTGTTCGCTTCTTGCTTTATTCTTCCGTTCGTCTGCAGTTCGTTTTTGTTATTCTGAAATTTTCTCGGTTTTTATGCTGCGTTCCACTTTGTTCATGCGTGTGGCATCTTTTTCGCATTCGTGTGTGTACGTGCGTGCATATGTGTGTGTGCGTGTGTGTTTGTTCGCGTTCTTTCATTATGCCATTCTCTTTGATTAAATGTACATTGAACTCAGCTAGTTAGTGTTTTTTATTTGCTTATGTTGCCATCTTCTTTTATGTGCGAAATGATGCTAAGAAAACAAAGAAGATAAAGAAGTAACAATTTAACTGTTTAGCCAAGAAGAAGAACTTATCTTTCAGCTGAATTATAAAGCTGTTGCTTGCTATAAAAAAATGACAGCAGAATTATAAATTTGTTAGTTGCTATAAAATAATGACAATATTACCCATTGATGAATTTAGCGAGTTATAAACAACTTGTCAGATGTTTTTTTGTTGCAAAAAGTGAATTTGTGGGGGAAGAATATTATCAGTAGGCATAGCTTTTGTTAGCTCTATTATAACTCCAGTTATATTTAAGTTGTTGTTTATAGAGTTAAATCTTGTGTGATATTTATCCAAAATCAAAGTCTAATTTTGTAATTCCTGGCATTTTTTGTGTGCTTCTCTCTCTCATTTACTACTTACTTGCAGCTAATTTGTATATACAGTGTACATAGAGATGAGCACACAACAAACTCGTTCGGGGGGCGGAGGAGGCGGCGGAGGTCGTACTCAGAAAAAATCAAATAATGCCGGAGGCGGTGGCAACAGCAACAGCAACAACGATGCCGGAGCCATCACACATGCCGCAACGGTGAACAAGAAAACCGATGCAAACAAGACAGAGAAACCCGAGAAGGCACAACCCAAGGCCACCACGGAACAGTTGCGCATTGCCCAAATAACCAATAGCAGCACAACAGAGGATCCACAGATCAAAGAAAAGGTCACCTTATTGTTAACAATGACCCAACGTTCCGAGGAGGAGGTTTGCTGTGCCTTGAACGAGTGCGACTATGACTTGGAGGCGGCAGCCAATTTCTTGATCGAGATTTTACCACAGGTAAGTTAACTCTATTTCAGTGTGTTAAGTCTAGTCTAATTCCTAATTCACTTCTAGGGCGCCTTTGCCAAGTACGAGAAGAAGCGCAAGAATAAGGCTGCAAATGCTGTTACGGATGGCGCTGGCGGTGATGGCGATTGGGCAGATGGCAATGCCAATGCCGCCGACAGGCGTGAAAAGTCACGCAATCGTAGCGCCAATCGTGGTGGACGCGGCGGCACCGACAGTCGCGGCTGTAAGTTTTAGAATCTCCTCAATCAATATTTAATTTCAATTCTTAATGGCTATTTCTTTTTCATCTTTACAGGGCGCGGCAGAGAGGCCCGTGAGAACGATCGCAATTTGCGTGAATCTCGTGGTGGCGATCGTGGTGAAGATCGCGCCAACGACAACTATCGTGGTCAACGCAATGGTGGTCGCAGTGGACCAGGAGGTATTGGCGGTGGTGGCGGTCGCGATGGCGGCGGCGGCGGTGGCCGAGATGGTGGTGGACGTGGCGGCGGTTTTATATCACGGCCCGGTCGCGGTGGCGGTCGCATGGGCGGCGGTCGCAGTGGCGGACCACGCGGCGATCGAGGTTTTGGTGCACGGAGCAATGCCAACAACGAGGATCACCATGAGGTGGAACTGTGGGACAATACCATTGCGCAAAACGCTGAGAAGCAGCAGCAACAGCAGGCGCACGACGATGCATGGGGAGATTGGAATAACGAGGAGTACGAGGGATCGCTCAAAGATAGCAAGGTCTTTACGACTAGTAATCTGAATTCTCAGACAGCTGCCAGTGTTGTCAGTGGTGGCGGTGCAGCAGAGATATCAGCCCCACCGGGTCTTGGTCTGGAGCATCATCATCTTGGCAGCGGCAGTGTGGCACAGGGATCTCATCTGAGTGCATTGGTTGGCGGAGCCGTCAGCAGCAACGAGGATAGCAGCAGTAGCACGGCACCAGTTGGCAGCATTGCTGGCACAACATCAGCAACGACGCCAATGATGCAGTACAGCGCTGCGGTTAGCAATCCGCCGCCACAGCTACAGCAGCAACAGCAGTCGGTTGTGAGCACGCCGAGCAGCGTAGGAGCTGGCGCAAATAGCGTGGCGTTGAACTCATCACCCTACACCAGCAATGCCGCTGCAGCAGACACATTCTCGAGCGCAGCATCAGCAGCCGCCACGTTGGTGCAACAGGTGCATCAGTTGCAGCAACAGCAGCAGCAGACGCCTCTGAAGCCTTCGGCCACACTGTCGGCGGAACAGTCTCAGTATTTCAACTCGCTGACGTCGCAAGGCGCCAGTCCAACAGCAGCCGCAGCCGCCGCCGCTGCGGCAGCAGCAGCAGCTGCACAGCCATCCATTGCTGGTGTCTATGGTAGCCAGACTAGTGGATCGACGGCAGTACCGTATCCTAGCACTTATGCGAATGTGTTTGCCTCCGCGCCTGGATCCAGTGTGGGCACGCCCAACAGCAGCGAGCAATCGCAGCAGCCGCAGGTGCGACGAGCACGTGTGAAACTGCCTCCACCATCGAAGATTCCTGCAACGGCAGTGGAGATGCCTGGCGACAATGCACTGAATAACATCGGCTACTTGGACGTGCAATTCGGTGCCATGGACTTTGGCACAGACGATAGCTTTGAAGCGCTCCCCGAGAAGTTCAACACAAGCGTGGGTGGCATCGATGGTCAACAGCAGCAGCAACAGGATGACTACCAGACCAAGTCGCAGCAGCAACAGCAGGCGGCGCTCTCGGCAGGACTTCAGAACGCGCAAATCGTAAGTAGAATCCCAGATAGCTTCCTTTAACTTGACTCATCTTTCACTCCGTACAGCTACAGGGTGATGCTTTGAGTGCTGCTACCTATGCTGCACGTTCGACGGCGCAACAACAGAGCGGCAACGCTTTGGATCATGCGCTAAGTGGCAAGAGCGATCCCTACGGACAGACGGGATCGGGCAACAATGGCGGCACGCCCTATCAGAATGCGTATCAAAGCAGTGCCGGCAGCAAGGTACCGAACAGTGGCTACCAGAGCTCGGGCTCCGTTCAGGGTTACAATAGCTCAAGCTATGCGAACGTGCAGTCATCGGTGGCCAACAGCTATCAGCCCTCCAGCTATGCCAGCTATCAGCCCAATGCAGTCAACTCGTATCAACAACAGCAGCAAAATGCTCCAGGTGCCGGTCAAAATGCAGCGGGCAGCGTTGCTGGTAGCGGCAATGCGGCGACACAAAACATTCCGATCAGCGGCAGTGGCGGACAGAATAACTCCAGGTATGTAAGGTAGAGTTCCAGATCATTAAGCAGAGTCCCAGCTTGCTTTCGTTTTTTCTATTTTTAATCCTGTTTCTGTTCTGTGTTGCGCTCTCTAACCAATCTGATAACCAAACAAGCAATATGCAATTTACTTTTCCAATATTTAATATGTTTATTATACTCATTTGTTTTTATTGTTACCTATTCTTCTACTTTTTGAACTCCTCGTTCGTTCGTTTTCCCACCACCTCTCACCACACCAAACTAAAATAATGCCATGCAATAACAGCGCAAATGCGAGCTCCGCCTATCTCACATCGGGATACTCGACACCACAAAGTGCTTACCAGTCAGCCAGCCAGAGTGTCTATGGCAGCACTGGTCTCTCCAACAGCAGCGGGTAAGCAAATAGCTTAATGCCTTCCTCCCCCAACCCAATACCCCCAGTACTCCCCTCCTTTTTCCTCCAGCAACAACATCCTATCATCCATTTGCCATGTTATAAATATATATCTATACAATTGCCTGACAATAAGCATTGCATGTTGAGTTCAGACTTGATTTGACTATTTATAGGTTGCGGAAAGTCCTTCAATTAGATGTTTAGTTTGTGGGGTCAATATATAGATTATACCTGCAATAAGGAAATGTATCAACAGCGTTAATAAATTGTAGAAACAAAAAGATAAGCAGCTTAGATAGATGTTTATGAAAGCTATCAAAATTAACAGGAATGAGATCAACGGTATTTGTAGAAAATTAATGAAGATAAAGAAGGTTGATACAGGCTACACATAGGATAGAAAGGTGAATTAGCATTCTGCAGGAAGAAAGTGACATCTCTGACTCCACTAAGCGTATATAATCTTGATTAAAAAAAATGTTATTTAAGTAATCTGTATTTTATAAAGTTAGTTTACCCTTTTATGACAATTTTCAATAGGCGAAGGGTATAAAAAGGGTCTATTCAGTTTATAGTAATAGTTAAATCAAATTCCTCATAGTTCAGTTCAATGCCTCATTCAAATAATAATAATAATAATGCTTCATATTTAACATATTCGATAATATATATTCGTTTTTACTTTATCCTCTTTGTTTTTGTTTCGTTTGTTATGTTCCGATTCGTTCGGTTGCTGTTTTTGAATGCATATTCAGGTTTGCTGGCAGCGCAAGCAATTCCTCCTCGCAGTATGGTAACTTTAGTGCTAGCGCCAAGCTCAAGGACGCAGCCACAGGTGGAGCTGCAACGCACTATGACAGGTGAGAGAGAGGGAGAAGTCTGCCAGAACTCCTTACATTGCAGTTAAAAAGTAAAATTTTCTGTGCCATTTGTGTATACTTATGTGTGTTCCTTTTCTCTTTCCCTCCTTATAACAGTGTCTCATCCAGCAGCGGCGTAAGCAGCAGCAGCGCGACCACAGGCAACGGTGCAGGCGTCGCTGTAAGCGGTGCGACAGGTGCTAATCAGGCGGTCGTATCGAACAGTAAGTTTCTCGATAGTCGAACTTTTATTGATTTTATTCCTCAACCTACATATTCTCACCTGTGTCTGTTTGCAGCCAACAATGTCAGCGGCAGTAGCTCGGCCAGCAGCGTTGCGGCTGGTGGTGGCAGCAGCAACAGCAGCAATGTGGTGGCAGTAAGCAGCCAGGGTGGCAGCTCGATAGCGGGCGTAAGTAGCGGCGGTGTTGGTGGCGGTGTTGCCGGCGGCTCAGCGTCCAGCGGCGTCGGTAGCGGCAACGTGGGTGTTGGCGTCGGCGGCAGTGGTAACACAGCCGGCTCTGTAGCAGCCGCTGTTGCACAACAACAACAATCGGCGGCGGCGGGCACCGCAGCAGCGCTGGCCTCGCTAACCGCTGCTAATAAAAACAGTAGCAGCAGCAACAGCAGCGGCGGCAACGGCAACGGCGCTACAACGGGCAGCGCCGGCGCAGGCGGCGGCAGCAGCTCAACTGGTGCTGGTGGTGCTGGTAGTGGTGGTGGCAGCGGCGGCGGCGGCAGCAGCGGCTTGGTGCCCACCAACATCCAAATGGTTAGTCAATATATTCAGACTGGATTGCCATACTATCAGCAACCAGTTTATTCCTACGAGGAATTACAAATGATGCAACAGAGAGTGCCACATGTGGTGAGTTCATGGAGAAATGCAAAATGCAAATAAATAAAAAAAAAATAATAATAAAAAAAAAACATTAAAAAAATCATAAATTAAAAACCAAAAACAATTCAATGCAACCAATGTAACCAGTTCAAATCGAAATTCAGAATCAGAATTCTAAAATCAAAATCAACATTTGTAAATTTTCATAAAATACAAAGAATCAAAATTCCATTTACTCATGAAGTCAATTCGAATCGAATCATGTATGTATCGTATTATATATCTGTATATATATTAATATGTACAGAGATCTTTTGCTTGACGCATTCCACAACGCTCACAGACGTTGCAGCTGTTTCTCTTAACTGTGCATTACATCAACAACAACAACCAAAACATTATTTTCATGTATTAACAACTTTCAAGATACCTTTGTCTGTCTGTGTCAGTGTCTGCTGCGTGTGTGTGTGTTAGTCGTCTGTCAAATGTAAATTACTATCTCCTTTGCACTTAATTGTTATTGTTCAACTGTATGTGTGTTCAATCAATGAATAATCGATCAATCAATCAATCACGCCAGAAAAAGATGTGTCCTGTCCTGCTATCCCAAATCAATTCAATTTAGTTGTATTTTATTTTACTTTGCACACCAAATTGAAATGTTACTAAAAATCAATTTCGATTAAAAAAACAATATAATTATAATAATTGGCATTTAACAATTCCAAAAGCTCATTAACATTGAATGAAGTAATTCAATTTCGCCTGCTGCTGCTTCTGCTGCGAGCACAGTGGGCGAAGTTAAACTATTTCCACCGCATCCACCTCTCCACTCCACGCTCATTATCATCATCATCATTATCAAAATTATTAAAAAATCATTCTATCAATATCTAATTCCAATTTAAATCATCTCATCATCATTAATTTAATTTCCTCTCTTTTCTACGCTTTCTTTCATTCTTATTATTAACCATTATCCTCATGTTCTTCTTTCGTTTTGTTTCGTTTGCCTAATTTCATTTTTGCCAGCTGTTGTCAAGCCTCTTAAGTCAATGTTTGAACTTAATCGTGATGCCCTGGCAACGCTGTGCCCCTAAACCACATTTCAATCGCAAACCGCATTCGCTGCTATTAAAGCCGTAAGACTTGTTCCTAATAGTTGCCTTAATTCTTAATTTCAGCAAGGATATTATGATCTGAACTACACGCCCACCAGCATGGGCGCTGGCCGAGACAATCTTGGCTCCGTGGCATACTCAACCATGACTGATGGCCGCTTCACACGGACCGACAATAACTCCAGTCCTGTTAGTAATGTAAGTAACTGCCGGACTTTAAAATTATCTGAATATATATATAATATATTGTCATTGGATCTCCTTAGGTGTCGAGCACAATGTCGCAACAAGCTGGCTCTAGTGCGCCAATGCTGAATGTTCCTTATGCTTATTTCTACGGCGGCAATGTAGCAATGCCTGGCGGTTTCCAGTATGGCACACCAGCCATTTACCCTGTAAGTTTGCCACGTTTATAAATGTGAATATTTCTATTAATGACGCATTTCGCTCTCTTTGATCAATTAGCAACAAATACCGGCCGCAAATACCGCATCCGGTGGCCAGTTCCCAAAACCTTCATATAGCACCGGTTACGGTTCGACCAATTACGATGCGCTCTCGCAAACAACTCAGGATTACAGCAAGGGCGGCTATTCGTCCAGCGTCAATCAGCAGAGCAAAACGCAAACGGTTTCCAATCAGCCGCAAGCAGGCACTGGCTCCGATCTGAGCTCATCCATGTACGGAAAGAATCATGTGGCGCTAAACAAGGTCAATGTAAGTATCATCGCACTTGAAGTTCTTTCCTCCCTTCAATCCAACATACTTACAACATGGACGTATTTATAATGCCTTCTCTTCTCTCTATTTCAGTCGTATGAGAAGCAGAGTTTCCACTCGGGCACACCGCCACCATTCAACATGGCTAACACACAGACAGCTGGCGGCACATCGGCCCAACCGTACGGCATGTATCTGCCGATGCCAGCTGCGGGACATCACAATATGATACATCAACCCATACATCAGGTAGAGTACAATTTAGTGCAGCCTCAATTCGAATTAAGTCAAGAGCAGCAGCAGCATCAACAGCAGCACAGCGAGCAAGAGGACGCGGCAGCATATGACAATGAGCAAATGTGGCATTATCAGAACAACAATCATAATAATCAGCATCATCATCATAGTAGTCATCATAATCATAATAATGGTCATCATAATCATAACAACTATGCAGCCACCTCGACGAACCATAATAATAATCTGCAAGAGAATCACAATTATGTTCAGGATGATATAAGTGACATATCATTTTTTGCCGAATGAAAACCAAACAGATGATGTGATGATGATCGATGTTTGATCTCTCTCTAAGTCAATGCTCACAATAAGCAATATTTAGGAAAAAAAAATTAACGATCACCCACCCAGCACCCACAGAGCCCAATCCTCATATTACATATACATACAGATATAAATCTATCGGATTTGTAACAATACACACACACAGTTATCATGCCGTAATCTGCTCATGATAATGCATGGCTTTCTTCTGGCCATATTTAAAACTCGTCTAAATTATTTATTAGTTTTATATATGCTCAGTTTCATGTTTTGTTTTGTATGTATCCATTAGAATCCACATTGAGTTGTTGTTGTTGTTGTTTCTTTTCTGAAAATATTAACAATTAGAAGCAATTCTTTACGCATAACTACTACTAATAATAATATTAATAAAACTCACTCGCACTTGTTACATAGTTTAATTTCAATTTCTTAAAAGTTATTTATTATACATTTTATTAAATTTACCTAATCCCGTAGACCTTTTGAAAGTATATACTTATCATATATACACACACTTACCCACCCACACCCACATAGCCATACTATCACTCATTCATTTGCATTTTGTCACGTTTCCTTTCCCCCCATATCACTTTAGGTATATAGAAGTCAGGGGTCTCCCTTTGCTCAGTTCTTTAAGACTAAATTTATAGACTTACTTTTTTATCTGTAGCTTAGCTTAGCTTCTGCGGTAATTGGGAATCAAGTCTGCGAATTGTGAAAGTGAAAAATGCATGAAATTGTTCGATTGTTTGACTTTTTTCTTTATAATTTCTTTTGATTTTTTTATGGGACAACATTAGATGGACGGCAGGATTCATAGCTCATCCCGCCGGGTAAGTTTCCTTTGTTGTTGTATCAAATGATCCAAAAACAAAAACAAATCTAGACTATTTCTCTGTTGTTGTTCTCGGTAAATATTATTGTGTACTATATAATAATAATGTATGTAAATAATATATACTACTAACACCCCCTTCTCATGCACGCACACGCACATACTAAAAGAAAATAATTAAATATTTGTTATTTCATCAATATTATCGTAGTTAATTGATGATTAGTTTGCTTTAGAAATCATCAAAGTGAAGGGTTAAACACAGAACATAATTCATGCATATATCAGTCAGCAGATTATACGAGAATATATAAATATACATGATAACAATCTATGTGTATACGCGCTCTCTCCTCACTCTCTCTCTCTCCAGTCTCTCTATCTCTCTCTTTGTCTATATAATATATATATACATAAATACATCGATTGGTAACCTCCACACATATTTGTATGTTTATGGATGTGTTGGCTTTATCAAAAAATGATAGACCAAATAAATTATCTATATTTAAGATATATCTTTATTTCATGTAGAATTTACTAACAATTTAATTCTTTCGGGATCTTTGACAGGATTCGAACAGCGCTGGGCAGCGTCAACAGTCGAGTAGCCAGTCTAAGTCGGCCGGCAAACCGAGCTACCCAACCTCGTACTGGACCGGACAGAACTAGCTTCCGGAGAAGACCATTTGGCGGCCACTGCACATTACCTTGCAGCAGAGCTCCGCCGGCCGATTAAGCGAATTTTATAGCCTTCGCACCACAAACACAACAGCAACAGCAGCAACCGCTACAGTAGCAGCAGCAGCAACACCCATTCACATTTATTACAATAATATCAGCAGCAACTACTACAGCAACAGCAACATAATAGATATCAGCAGTCAACAACAGCAACAGTACCAGAGCAGAACGTTGCCTATACCAACAAACACAACAACAACAATAACAACAACAAGTACTAAAGCGACCACAACAGCAACAACAAGCACTGCAACAACTGTTGCAACAACAACAGCAGCAGGCAATCAATTGTTAATGCTTGTCAAGGAGAACAAACAGCAGCAGCAACAGACCCAAAAACAACAACAACAGCAGCAGCAGCAGTCATCACATCAGCAACACCAACAACAGCAGCAGCAGCAACAGCAACCGTCTCATCAGCAACAGTCGCTGAATGAGCAGACTGATGCAACGTCATCGGCTGACGATGCTGATGATAATGATGTTGCTGGTGATGATTATCTAATATATGAAGATGAGAGTTCATATTTTACTTAATAAGAAATGTTTTTACTATGAGGCGCGGCCGCCGCATTCTCATCATCTCTAGCTCTCCTGGTCGGCTAACAGATATATATATATGTATAACTCTTTATAAAGTATAGAGAACACATCCTACCACATACCACAAACACATATACATACGCGCAGAGAACAACCAAATTACACCCACACAAACACACATACAGCCAACATCTGCATATACATATAAACTATACCAAGTACCATTTTTCACATTGCATACAAATAATTTACAAAGATAAAAGATAACAATTATTAAATATTAAAGGCGTAAAACGATTTAACAGATTTATAAGCGTAAGAAGAAACAAATACAAAATAAAACAAAAGAAAAGAAAAAAGGAATACAAACGTAACGTGAATGAGAAAACACAAAACAACAAACAAAAATTAATTATTGTAATCGGTTTAAACTTATGTGTATTGTATAATTATAACCTTAATATTTAAATTAAATACAAGAGAAGATAAAAGATACGATTAAATCCAAACAAATGCAAAAAAAAGATACGATTTCTCATTTATATTACTTTGTTCTTTTATTTTTGTTGAGGAAAGAAGAGAAGGTGGTACAGACTAAGCAGGGGTAAATTATGATTAATAATTTCTACTGGCTATGAAGCAATTTGTTGAAGTCCGCGTAGGCCGACTCCAGATCGAAAAGGAACTGTCGGACCTGCGCCTCGGTTAGTTCATCGGAAGCCTGCATTTCGTTGAGGGTTCCCAGCCACTTATCGACCTTTTGCTTGGCATCGAAATCCTCTGGAATGAGCGACAGGCGATTCATATTGTCTGCCAGATCTTTCACGTCTGGCTGCAGTGCGTCCATGGTGTTTATCTGCAGACGCAGCTTATCCATGATGGTAATGAACAGTGAAACTATTTCAGCAATGCACTTTGAGGTGTTGCCCTTGTCGTCGCGTATGGTTATTGGGCGATCCTCACGGATGCGTTCCAGTGCCGCTGGGCAATCGAGACGAAACTTTTTCACGAACGTATCCACGGTGGGGAACTCATCGCACTGCACCTGCTTGAAGGCAATTTTGTATTGCACCAGATGCTTGGAGCAAGCACCCGTATATTCCTGCGGCGTAATACAATCCCGAATGTAGGCCTTCTCCAGTTGCTGTATGGTGTTTATTATGGCATACAGATCCGCCATGTTATCGTACTTCTCGCGCTCGCGGGCATTGCGAAATAGCTTTACCTCCTCGTACAGCTCGGGACTCTGTTCTTGCATATTCCCCCAAGGTTCTTTGTTACTATCTGATCCAGTAATAAAATACGCGAAAATTAGTCGAGAAGTATGACGAAGAACGATAGAATTTGTTGACATCAGTAGCGATACATATTGCTGTTATCGATTACGCACATTGTTTCATTTCGTTTGTGTTATCGTACGTTGCGATAACAATGGCGCCTGGTTGAACGCAGTTTTCAAAATGTAATTATCGAATAAAACATTACGGTGGCGCCTAGCCGTGTGGAATTTTCAAAGATTTACGAATGAACTTAATGAGGTTTTTGAATGACAACTGATAAACGTTGACTTGCAATTTACAATGTCAGACAGGGAGATTTATGTGCTTCAGATTTGGGACAATTGGTCTTCGTTATCGCTAATACACAAAGTTATTGGAATCTTATCAATGGACACCTCTTCCGTAGTGTTATTGGAGACCACTCATGTTGTTGATATAGTATTATTCCATTGAGATAAGAACAATACGTACAGTATTATCTTGGGTGGGTTAATTTATTCAATTCAATTACCAATGCAGCCAAAACTTAATTACGGGTGAATAAGTATTTATTATCAGTTATCAGCTCCCGTATCTCGTATCAATGGTCGCATTGGTCAATTATGATGTTCTCTTATACGTTAGTTGTGTTTTACCAAGCAATCGAACATAACGTGTATACGTGTTTAGTTTTGTATTTTCGGATCATTAATTAAATTCCAATGGGCGTTGAAAATCAACAGCAGAACAAAAACGTAAGTAACCAAGCGTTTCTTGGCTTCTGCATGTAGATCGATTTATAAATATAATTCATAATATGCTACAATACATATCTCTCAATATATATATATATATATAGTAACTAAGCAAGCGACATAACTGTCTTTTTAGTTATATCAAAATATACGTATTTACCTGTATCAGACCTGCTTAATTATCATACTTGCGAAATGCGCAATATAAGTACATACAAATACAAGACTTAATAATGTAATTGACAATTAGAATAATTAGAAGGGCACAGCCTGCTCTATCAGCTTGTAGCCTTGACCCGAATAACTGTAGCTACGTGGCGGATATAGTACGAAGAGTCCCAGTTGCAGCAACGACAACAGGCAGCCCAGAAAATTAGGTATCTGAAAATCAAGTAGAATATTTAAAAATGCAAAAAAGGAATAGACAAAATGAAATGCAATTAAAATAATGGGAAAAACTGCACCTGTATAAATGAGTCCGATATTAATACGCCATAGATAAGCCACTGCAGGCTAACGAAAAACGATGTGGCAATCAGGGGCAGAGGTAAACTCTCTGAGTTCTTCACTCGTATCACATGTACAAGCGACGTCAGAGGCGCGGCAAAAAAGCAGACGGTAACAATGCAGCACATAATACCTGCAATTATATAGAATTATTAATTGATGAACCAGTTGGAACCGGATATAGACACAGGTACCAGCTCCAACTCACCTGTTATGTGTATCATTTTTTGGGGCTCGTCTTGCAAGTTGTTGGTGAATACGACAACCCCGATAAGAAGGGTTAAAACGACAGCAAATTGCTTAACATAGGAACGCTTATTAACGGTAAACACATAGTAGACCAGGGTGTAGATCAGAAAGAGTGTTGCCCCGATTATATTGACCATTACTATGCTCTGCTCGTTGGTGAGAATGCCATATCTTAGCCAAAAACTGCAGCTGTATAAACAAAAGAAATAAAAAACAAGTTCAGATAAACACCCTGGTATCGTATCTTGTCAACGTCGACAATTTGTGTGGTTTGCACTCACGACAGGAAGCCACATATGAAGGGTACGCCTGAGGAGTCACCAGTGCTCTTCTTTTGTATGTACTTCCGACATATTACCCTGAATACGAAAATTATTTTAATTGTCGGCAAATTAATTTAATTACAAATTACAGCTAGAATATTTGCTCTTTACTTACGCTCCAGACAAATACTGAAATATCGTACTAATCACCGCCGTTGTAGACAATATGGCATCGTAAGCCAGCGTCATAGTTTGTGAGTATTATTTTAAGACTATTTTATTAAATATAAACAACAACACTATTATATATACTGGACAACTAACACCGCTACAACGTCAACAAAAAACCGAAACAGCTGACAAAAGTCTAGAGTTGCCACCAACATACACTGCAGAGTGCACTCTTGAGAATCATAGTGGTTATCGGTAACGTTTAGTTATCGATAAAAAGCGCTCAAGCTTTTCAAAGTTTGTGCAGTTGGTTTGTTGTTGTTGTTGGTGACATTGAAAGCTTTTGTGTTACGCTGCCGCGTAGAGATACTACCAACAAGTTTTCACATTAGTCGCTCTCAGGTGTCGAACGACGACGCTGGCTTTATTTACTTTACTGAGTTGGAGGATTGCGTTATTTTTAACAATCCAGCAATTTTGATTAACAAATTACGCTGATATTGAAAATTGGTTTTAACACGCATTCTCAATCCTTGCGTATTTGTATATTGTGCTGTTATACAACACTAGAAACCAATTCTGCACACCTACAACATTGCAAGAACAATCGCGGTTCTTTATTTAAGAGCACACGTGTGCTCCATTGTCTCCATATTGAGTGAAGTTATATTGTTAACAAAAACAAATAAAATTTAAGTGCATGTTCTATTTATAAAATGACGAACATCAACCACAGTGAAGTGGAACATTTGAACCCGGCATATAAGGTTGAAATAGCGCCACAACAAACGAACGAAAATCAGGTGAGCAGTGCAGCAAACGCTTTGTCTGGCTATACTGTCTTTCCTCTCTTACTGTACATATGTTGTTATAAATTCGAGACACGATCTGTTTACACTGATAGATCGTTGAACCTCTCTCTCTTTTCTTAATTTTAATAATTTTACCGCACTTTTCCAACTCTCTTTCTATGCGTGGATGCACCTTAAATTCACTATCTCTCTCCCTCTCAAGCACTTTCACCATTTTATTTTCAAGGGTTTTTAAAAAATGATCAAACTGTTATTATAGTTCTATATTTACGTTCAAAGGTCTGAAATGACTCGTTCCGTAGGGGAATGTAAACAGCGATAAAATTTGCATTCGCGTTGTATTTCCGTGCATTATGGTATTTACATAAATCACAAGCATTACTAAGACACAAATAAGGCAATGTCACTTTGATATGTAGGAATAAATATGTGCATTTATATCAAATACACTGCATTTAAAAAGTCAGCATATGCTGAAATTCTTTACCTATTTAAATTGCCTTGCTTTTGCAAACACTTATAGTATGATTCACTTGTTTGTACATAATAAACATGCCCCTTCTTTATTAACAATTTTATATTATATTGTAAAGAATTTCATTCAGAACTTCTGAAAAGTTCCCTTTTTTATCAACAACTACATCAGACAATAAAAAAACTACAGTACAGTTTATCACCCAAAGGGTACCTACTTTTACGACTCACTGTATTGTATTTACATTCAAAAGATCTGCTCAGAATTCACTTTTAGCGTTCTTTTCTCGGTTCTCCCAAGCAATGTTGACAAAGAACAATAATATTTACATATATTCTCTGAAAATAGAGGTACCCATACATACTCGTATTTAGAAATATATAGGGCGGGTACATTTTATACGAGAATAAAAGCGAATGTGAGCGTGAATTTTTGTTGTGCACATGGCGAATTTGTCACAACCCCCCGCTATCAGCTGTACAAGGGGCATTTCTTATCGCGACCCCCGTTAAATGAACCGGAGAGAATTTGGGTTGAATTGAATGTAAACTCATGTGCAGAACTAATCAGAAATGAACCGAATTTGCTTCGTATTTATAGCAATTAATAATTGAGAATGCCAAAAATAAAGCCAGTCTGGTGTGTACGATTCACCCGAGTCTGGTAAAAGGTCAGTTAATTAGTGACAATTACGCGAAGGAAATAAATCTGAATATTCTGAAATAAATTATAGTCAGTTCCGATAAGCAAAAATCGTCAATGCCCCCAGAATAAACTCAGCGAATGACGTAAAACATGAATTACTATGCACTTAAAATTCTATTCTATTATTGTTTCACTTTCGATTTTCAATGTCACTCTATTATAATACGCTATTCTTATCAACCTTTTGTTGCCTTCTATAACATTTAAATGCTTTTCAGAAATATTATTTAATTCTCTTATCTTTTTCGAAAATACAATAGAAATCAAAATGGACCTCACTTCTCTTGTTGGTCGCGTTCGCAACGACCCTTGGAGCTGCAGTCCCCACTGGCTATTGCATTGGTGTTATCAATGCTCCCGCCACGGTACGTTTATGTTCTGATAATTTTCAACATTTTTATTTTTCGATCTAATCGTTATCTTTACAGCTTATGAAAGTTTGGTGTAATCAAACAGTACAAGAGAAATATGGCAGCACTTTGAGCACGGGTGGATTAGATATTCTCTGGTCTTCGGTTGTTTCCATTTTTCTAGTTGGCGGCGCCATTGGCTCTATGGGTGGCGCCGGATTGGCCAATAAATTTGGCAGGTTTGTATTCCACAGACTGATAAGGCGACAAAACGATGAATGGAAATTTTGTTTATCAATTTCGGGTTAATGGTTTGAACAAAATCAACCTAATTGGTGATGATAACCGGATTTTGATGGTAGATCAGTATTAACAGTGGAATTTTACATAGTGTCAAATAAGTGATAAAAACTTAATTTGAATCTCCACAAATGACGTTTAAAATGTATAATATGTACATATATTATAACTTACACATGTCTTAAAATGAAAATTAGGGAAGTATGTACTTTCATAGAGGTTTATAAGACTTTACCCAACTTGTTTACTATTTTTTTATGAATCAAGAAAGTACTATGCATTTGTATTGTAAACACTGAGCTGTCAAAGTCCGTTAAAGAGAATCTCCAACAAAGTTCCATTCATTACCTGACTGAAAGTGAATTCCCCACTATTGAAATATTATATATAACTACATATGTATGTATATATCGGTATTTACAGGAAGGCATGTCTGTTGATTTGCGCCGTTTTGTTTACTGTCGGTGCAGTGTTCTTCTTCTTCTGTCGCGCCGCCAAGTCTGTGGAAATGCTGCTAATCGGCCGTTTGATTGTGGGTCTGGCATCGGGTCTGGTGACGGCCACATTACCCATGTATCTAGCCGAGGTGGCGCCGCCCGCACAGCGTGGCACCTTGGGAGTCTTCTGTGGCGTTGGCGTTACCGGGGGCGTGGTGGTTGGTCAAGTTTTCAGTCTGGCCGACATCTTTGGCACTGCTGAGCTCTGGCACTATGCGCTCTCCGCTTATCTGCTGCTGATCATTGTCTGCTTCCTGCCCGCATTTATGTACCCGGAAAGTCCCAAGTTCCTGTACGTTATCAAGGGTGACCCTGCAGCGGCCAGAAAAGAATTGCAGCGACTGCGAGGCCAGAATGCCAGCAAGTTTATCGAACAAGAGATTGCTGAAATGGAGGCAGAGTCCAATGCCGAAATGCAGAGCAGCGGCTGGGGCGCTGTACTGAAAGATCCTCGTTTCCTGATGCCTCTAATCATTGTCTGCTGCTACCAAGGTGGTCAGCAGTTGTCGGGTATCAATGCGGTAGGAAGAGCTATATGTTGAAGCACCTGAGATTTACTAATCCTAGCATAACTTGCAGATCTTCTACTACTCTGTGTCAATCTTCACCAAAGCCGGACTTTCCGAAGTGAATGCACAGTGGGCCAATTTGGGCGCAGGCTGCCTAAATCTTTGTATCTCACTGCTGGGTCCACTGCTGATGGCCACCTGCAATCGTCGCACTCTGATGATGTTGTCGAGCGCTCTTTGTGGCCTCTTCTTGTTCGGCATTGCCTTCGTCTTGAACTACATTGTAAGGAGCTCGTCGAATCAAAGTGTTGAAATTTTTACTTATAATTTGCAATTCACAGGACGCGGTCAGCTGGTTCCCCTGGGCCTGCATCGTCTGCATCATGGGCTACATATTCTTCTATCAATTCGGTCTCGGTCCCATTCCCTACTTCATTGGCTCAGGTAAAACGAGCATGCTAGGCAAACCTAGTTCCAACTACGACTCACTGTATTCGCTTCTCCATTTCACACAGAACTGTTTGAGGTGGCGCCACGCCCAGTGGCCATGTCCATGGGCAGTCTGTCATCATGGACGTGCAATTTCATAATTGGTATGGCCTTCCCCAGTTTGCAGAATGTATGGGGCGCCTTTGTCTTCCTGCCCTTCTCGATTACATGTGTACTGCTCTTTGTGCTGACGAAATTCTATTTGCCGGAAACACTTGGAAGGGATCCTTCGGAAGTTGCGCCCCTAGTCTCCAAGGGCTTCCGTTCCAAAATCAAATAGAAAGACAGAGGACTTTTAGTTGTATAATGTGGAGTAATCTATAGTTAAGCCTAAGTGAATCCTTTGTTATAAATTTTATACAAATTGAGCCCAATAACGAGAATCAAAAGATCTTCCTGGCATTGACAATAAGAGATATAGTTAGAGAGATGGTACCTTTAATTAACTGCTAAGACACCCTGTATATAGCACAGCGTGCAGAGCTACAGTGAAGACGGTGCTTCGCTGCTGGAGCTGCTCTTATCGCTGTACAGGTTTAATGTCAATTGCCTCACGAGAAAGACTGTGCTTACTTTGCTAATTGAACTTTGTGTCGCGACTAGATAGATAGATAGCTCAACTGTATAGAGATATGTTTGTATGTATATGTTTATTTTCAGCCTGGTTTTCCAATAAAGCTTTCAATACTCGTTTCTGATGTAAGACAAATTACTATTAAAAAAAGGCATTTTAAATAAATTATGTACTTTAAAATAAATATTGAACAAAAAGATAACCAACTAGAATTTCTCTTTCCAGTTAGCGATAAGAAAACTTACGATAACTACGATATAACGTGTAACTTAAAGACTTGTGTAAAAACATTCAACGATATCATCAATTAGATGTATGTACTTGTAACAGTTGTGGGGGTGTTGTCTGTGTATCTGTGTGTGAATTGACTCAGTTAGTGAGCAGCATCGGTTGACGTAGCACCTGGTACAAAGCGGGTGTAGATGACACGAAAAATTGACTTCATTAAGGTAAATCCTCTAAGACAAAAGACTGATAGATTAAGAATTTCACAAAAGAGGCAACAATTTGAACATATGTATTAAAAACGGCCACAAAGATACATTTTTATTAATAATAATGCATTTCTCAGATAGGTCTATGCGATAAGAGACGATTTAATAACCAGAAATTGATTTCAGAAGAGTTCGTTTCTTAAATCTTTTGAATGCAATCTTTTTCCTGGACTTACTTACATGTAATAAGTATGGAATGAAATTCAATCCCGTTTATATTCTTTAAGGTAGATCATATAAAAGTATTATAAATACTAAATAATATTTGCTGTTCGGGCTAAGCTTTAATTTTATTTTCG
This sequence comes from Zaprionus indianus, assembly GCA_018904595.1. Lineage (NCBI taxonomy): Eukaryota > Metazoa > Arthropoda > Insecta > Diptera > Drosophilidae > Zaprionus > Zaprionus indianus. The sequence continues at coordinate 408,449 of JAEIHA010000709.1, read as the reverse complement.
TATAGTGCCAAGCAAGAGAACGTAGTAGACTTTGTGCTCGCTTGCTCCACACAAATGCAATTTAAAAGCGCAACAGTATGGGTGGTTACCACCGCTTTATACCGTCTTAAACTATATGTCCAGTATGATTAATATGCTGATGTGGTTAAAATTTACTTAGTTCTTTTCAACCAAAGCAAGCCTGTTGTAAATTGCATTTCTATTTTTTTTTTACACTTTTTTTTAATATGCCCTCACAGGATGGTGAAGGCAAAGGCTGGCCAAGGCTACTGCTGGGAATCTGCCTGACGACCACACTGGGAAACACTGTGCCCGTGGGCTACTTCATTGGTGTGGTCAATGCGCCCGCAGCAGTGATGAAGTTTTGGTGGAGGGAGGCTCTACTACACGAGTACCATATACACATTAGCGATAGAAATCTGAACTTGCTTTGGTCGTGCATCGTATCCATCTTTCTAATTGGCGGCATTGCTGGCTCCTTTTTCAGTGCCTGGTTTTGCAAAAATTTCGGACGGTGAGTGAGGGTTCTGCTGTAGTCTGCAACTGCTTTGGATCATCTAACTTGCCCGATTTTCTTCTCTCTTCTTTTCATTTGTTAGCAAGGGCACTCTGATCTTTAGTAGCGTCATCCTGCTAATTAGCAGCTTGCTCTTCCTTTGGTGCCGGCCATCCAAATCGCTGGAGATGCTGATGGGCGGCCGCTTCCTTGGCGGCGTTGCGGCTGCTCTCATCTACACTTCACAGCCCATGTATCTGCTGGAAATGGCACCGCTCAACCTCAAGGGCAGCGTTGGAGTCTTCACCTGCATAGGAGTCACTGGTGGCATTTTGATTGCCGAAATTGTAACCCTGCCCGAATTGCTGGGAACCGCGAACAGCTGGTCATACGCATTCAGCGCATACGCGCTGATCACTCTAGTTTGTCTACCGGCCTTGATCTACTTTCCGGAGAGTCCAAACTGGCTGTTTCTAGTGAAGGACGACCCTGTCAAATGCGAGAAGGCGCTGCAGCGAATTCGTGGCAAAGATAGCCCCGCTGTGCAGGAGGAACTGGTCGCCTTAGAGTATGCGATGCATAACGAAGAAAAGACGACCGGCATAACCGAAGTGTTCAAGGCCAAGGAGCTGTGTCTGCCACTTTTCCTAGTCTGCTGCTTCATGGGCACACAGCAGCTTAGTGGCATCAATGCCGTAGGTGTCACCACCCCTGGGATGTGACAATCAGATCTAAAATCTTTCCGTTTCCGCCTTTTCAGATATTCTTCTATTCTCTGTCCGTTCTGACTGCGGCAGGCTTCACGTCCGAACAAGCCTCTTGGCTAAGCATACTCATGGGTACATTCAATCTTTGCGGCTCGCTGCTGGGTCCATTACTTGTCTACAGATTTCGTCGGCGTCTTCTCCTGCTTATCTCGTTGGGCATATGTGCTCTTTCGCTTTTCGGCATGTCCTTCTCTCTGTTCTTCATGATGCGTACTGAGGAGTCCCAACTGCAATATGTAAGCATCGTCTTCATTCTCCTTTTCATAGTGGGCTTCCAGTTGGGACTCGGACCCATTCCCTACTTCATTGGTTCAGGTTTGTACGGGGGCGGGGGATTCATTTCAGTTGTGGCTTCTTTTCATGTGCATCTTGTATACTTGCAGAGCTTCTCGAGGATGCTCCGCGTCCTATTGCTATGTCTATGGGCAGTCTGTGTTCGTGGACTGGCAATTTCCTTGTCGCAATGTGCTTTCCTTTATTGCAAATCTGCTGGAGCTCGTTCGCCTTCATGCCTTGCTTCCTCGTGTGCGTCGTGTGCTTTTCACTGGTCTGGCGCTACCTTCCAGAGACACGAGGACGACAACCCAAGGATGTTAAGCACTATATGGCAGATGGTCTGCGGTCCAAGCGTAAATAGCAGATCAATCACAATCTATCAGTCTGTCAGCTACAGCTATAGTTTCAGACATTTCTATGTTAATATATTTATATGTATGTACAGAATTGTGACAAAATTGACCCAAGCAGGCATATAAATGTTTGAGGACCCGCATTTTTTCATTTTATTTTGATTACCTTCTTATTATTTCTTTTTTATTATTCATTTCTTATAAAAAAAATATTAAATAAAAATTAATGGATGGAGAAAAACAAGGCTGGAACTGCCTACTGCTCATAGTATGCATTGCGATGACCATTGGGGTCTCTATTCCAGCGGGATTTTGCTTTTCTGCCCTCAATGGCAATGTGGAGGTAAGGAGAGTAGGGGAAGAACACGGTTACCTACCACATTTTGTGACAACACTGGTCAAAAAAAAAGACCAGGTAAAAGGAGGCGTGGTGCTAAGACGTTATTTAAAATAAACACTTACTGGGCAAACAGATTTTGCCGCAAAGTAGGCAACGAACAGTACTCTGAAAATATAATCGTTTTTAGTTTTTGTTTTATAGTTAATAAAGGAGTGGGCCAAGGATTCGTTTAGTTCGCGATACAATGTGAACCTCAACGCCACCAACTTGACATTGCTGTGGTCAAGCATTGTTGCTGTGTTCATGGTAGGACTATCCCATCTAGAAATAAATTATATGTGCGCATTGACTCTTTGTATTCTCAATCTAGATTGGTGGCATCTTGGGATCCTTGCTTTCCCCTTGTTGCAACGAACGAGTGGGTCGAAAAGGTTCCCTCCAAGTTACTGCAATCATATTTTGTATCTCGGCGCTATGTATGAGCATCTGCCGATTTATGAATTCGGTGGAATTGCTCTTGCTGGGACGCTTGCTGTGCGGAGCTGCGTCCGCCCTTGTCTTCTCCATACTTTCCATGTACCTGGTTGAACTGGCACCCGTGGAGCTAAGCGGAAGTGTGGGGGTCTTCACCAACATGGGACTCACAGGCGGAGTACTTTGGGGTCAAATATTTAACTTCGATACCGTCTTGGGCACCAAAACACTTTGGCCCCTTGGTATCTCGGGTTTCGTCTTGTTCGTTCTCATCGGAATGATACCATCCATTTTCTTTCCTGAAAGTCCAGCATATCTCATGCTTAAGGGAAACAAGGAGGCTGCCAAAAAGGCCTTGGGTAAATTGCGCAAGAATTCACAGCGGGTGGATCAGGAGATGGCAGCAATGGAGGATGTGCTTAAAGGTGCCTCCGCAAATATGTCCATGAAGGAATGTATTAAGGACAGCAAGCTGACCATGGGTCTCATCGTTACCATGTCGTTCTGTTTAGTGCAGGCCGGCAGTGGCACAAGCCATGTATGGTCTGCTAAAAAGAAGATTAATATATTTTCATCCAATTAACGTTGCACTCCTTTTTTCAGATCTGGAGCTATTCTGTGGGCATTTATGTCAGTGCCGGTTTCACCCTTAGTACTGCGCTGTGGATAACCTTCTTCACAGGTGTAATGAATTTTATAGCCTCTCTGTGCGGTCCAATGATAATGATGTGGTTCAATCGACGCACCCTGATGATGTTCTCGTGCATATCTGCCGCAACTATGATGCTTTGCCTCTCAATTGCACTATCTTTAAAAGTCGGTAATCTGCAAACGTATCATACGAAAATATTATTTAATCTTTTTAGCCTTTCGTTAGCCCCCCTCAAAGAACGTGGCATACGTGTGCATTGTTCTAATATTACTATTTATACTATGCATGAATTGCGCATTATCATCGCTGCCCTTCTTCATTGCTTCAGGTTGGTACTACTATATACTTTATGCTTTACCTGGAGCTCTATTCAATTTTATCAGAGATCTTCTTGGGTCCACCACGAGCTGCTGCCACGGCCCTGGGCAGCCTAACCAATTGGATAGGCCTTTTTATTTTCCTTTTCATATTTCCCACAATGTACGATTTAATGGGAGGAATGGCTTTCCTTGTGTGCGTCATTATCCTCCTCTTCGGTGCTTTGATTACCTATATGTACCTGCCAGAAACGAGAAATCGAAGTCCCGAAGAAATTGCACCTTTATTGGAGAACGGATTTAAGTCAAAAGTGAAATGAAAATTCAATCAATCATTTAACTTTTGCCTATCAGCGAGGCTATTCAGTACAGAAAATGCAGAAAAGAAAGAAAGACAGAATGTTCATTTTCTCTCCCGCTCTCAAACTTTTGCTCTCAATTTGTTTGGGATGTGCAGAGCGACGTCACAGGTAAAGCGTCAAGAATGGCGTCGGTTTTCGCTGTCGATAAATATAAAACAGCCGAAGCGCCACAGTGGATATCAGATCGTCGTCGTGAACACTACAGAGCAGAGTAGCGCGCGCACAGACATCCTCCAAATGTGGATCCAAAATCGGATTTGAAATTAGCATCGCGTGCAGTGAAGTGTTAAATTGAGAGTAATGTACGTTTAAAAATAAATATTGTATGTGAACACTGCCAGTGCAGCAGAAGAGCAGGTGGCAGGTGGTGAAAAAAAATAAATAATATACAATAATAGTATCAAGAAAACTAGAACAACACGAATATGTATTTTCGCAAATATCGACAACACATAAATTGGGTGGAGATTATATATAACGTGTTTGTAAATACTAAATTTGTGAAATCAGCTGCTAAAGAAAACAAATTCCAAAGCAAACGAAACGAACTGAACCGAAACGGAACACAGAAATGCATTGGCGACGGCGTAGTTATGACGTCACGCCCGGCGCCTCGTGTATGGCATCTGGCATACGAAATAGAGATGAGAGCACACACACATGCAAGCATATCTACTAGTGAATGTGTGCATGTCGAGTTGACGGCAACAACAAATTTTAATCAATAAACATGTCGCGCGCTGGCTGCCGATCGTTGAAAATTATCGATTGTCCCTAATAAATGATTTCTGTAAATACCGCAAATAATACAATGGCTGCGATACACGTGTGTATGTGTGTGTGTTCGTAAACCAGGTCGTCGGTTCTAACGGTCAACGTACAAAAATTAGTTTTTTTTAGGCGGCCTCAAATCAATTTTGGTTTGTCAGTCAAACGAAATGAAAAACATTTGGTCAAAAACACTATACACATATGTACATACAAACATATGTTTGTGTGATTGTGTAGTTGCATATTCTGCTGTAATTTATTATTATCCATGTCATGTTCCCCACACTACACACACAGCCTCGGTGTCTTAAGCATTACGATTCTCGTGTGTGTTTTCATTTGCATTCAAACATTTCGTTTTGTTTTAGATTTCAAAATATATACATACATACAAGTATGCATGTATTAATGTCTACATGTGTATGATGTTCCTCGTGTAGCTTCTGGCACTTAACTTTCTATGCCTGTCTATAATATTTTTTTTATATATTTGACGTGGGTAATTATGACATACACAGACTCACACATATGTACATATGTAGATATGTATAGTGTTATGCAAGTGTGGTGTCTGAGGGACTAAGCAGCCTGAGAGAAAGTGAGTGGGACTAAACTAAAGCTTTGTTTTCCTATTTTCTTGTTTGGCCTATTGAATGAGTAGTTTGCAGACTCCTTTTGGATATGTATGAACATATGTATGTATGTACAATATATAAAAATATTCCCGACCCAAGCATTAGACACGTTCTTCAGTGTGCTTCGGCTATAAACAATATAAAATCTCAACATTTACGAGGCAATTTCACATTTAAGTAAACGTTATCTCGATTGTTCGCCCCAAAGTTAAAAGAGGAGCCACTTCCCAGAAGAACAGAAACTAAAAAGCATATTTCTAGCATGTCTGCATTTGTGTGTTCGTTTGTGTGTGTGTGTGTGTGCAAATATTATTAGCACAAATCATACAGAAGTTTTTCCCTGTTTTCCCTTTTTAGCTGTAGCCTTTTGATCTTTCACGTAGTTCGGTATAGTTCGCTTTAATCTCCGTCTAATTTCCGTTGTGCTTGTAAATTCAGTTTTTTATGGATATAGTCCATTAGTAATACATGTTTGTTTACATCAGATATAGCATAACTAAATAGAATGTTTTGTTTCCAAAACAAAAGAATTTTTTTGGAATATATAATATATTTCCAACAATTTCATTTTAAGGCCTGGAAAATATGATATTTATTTAAAAAAAACTGAAAGTTTGAGGAATCTTAAATAAAACACTAAAATATTTCGTGAACCTTCGTTTTTAATAGCATTGTGAAAACAATACCAAATGGAAACATAGAATACACATGGATGTTAATTTTGCATAGTAACAAGCTAAATTCACATTCCAAAGGCGATCCTAGCGCTATGCTCTATAAAGTCTTGTGGTTTTACATATTTTACGATCGCTTAATTGCATCACAAAGGCAAAGAACAAGTTGACAAGTTGATCTTTATATCTGCATGCATTACGTATGTACACATACATTCATATATGTCTGTTTGTATGTATTTGTATTTTATAGCATATTACTTTTTTTTAATTTGATTTACCCACCCACACCTCAATCAGCTCTCATTAATGTGTGTGCGAGAGTATTTGGCTTACTGCTCGTAATTTTCGTTCAAGTTTTGTTTTTAAACAATTTTCTCTCGTTTAGTTTCTCGTTTTGTTTTTGGCGCGAATTTGTTTGGTTTTTAATTATCCAAGTATATGTAGGGTACAACCAACCGCAGATAATCAACATGTTTTCGTTTGTAAATAATACAGACATCAATTGCGCGTTGAACGTAATTTATTGGGCGCCCCTCGCAGCCCACGTTGCGTACGCCTCTCTTCCTCCTCTCCTTTCTGGTCCCTGTAAATTCAAGGTACGCGTACTTAGTTATGTTGTGCGTGGTGTGCTCGAAATGAGTTCTAGAGCCGAAAGAAATCTATAAATTAAATCGTGTTAAGCAGGGGGAATAGACTGATCTGGCGCTGCCACAACATGCCTTAGTTTTTTATCGAATTAAAACAGAAAAAATTACCACACACAAATTAGACAAATGTCTGTTGCCTGTTGTAGAAGTTTATAAAAATAAGCTTTAACATATTTCACACCCACTAAAAGAAAGAGCGAAAGAGAAAGATTTTGGCAGCCGCCACAGACGAAACCACAGAAGAAGGAGAAGGAAGTCCTCAATTTGACGCCATTTCTATATCATCAGAGCAGCAGAGAAATCCCACAATCCCCCAGTTCCATGGCCACATAGCGAGACGCTTCACAGACCAGAGACACGATCAGTTGCCAAACGAAACGATATAATTCATATTCATGTATTCATTTATAAATACAACAACAACAACAACAACAACAACAACAATAACGACATTAGCTACACGAGAATCCATTGAAGCCGATGGCGCGAAATGAATGCTGAATTTATAAATTAATCTGTTGGAAAATATCATAAAAATATCACGACTGTCGCGTACTCAAAGAATAATAGTTCGTAAAAATGAGTTATGCCCTATGTCGAAAAATAATTTGCTCTTTCAAATTAATTTGGTTTATAAATACAAACTAAGTGAAAGAAAGAAGAAGAAGAAGTAGAAATGCAGTTTTAAATAATTTGAAATAAGTAAAACAATCTAAAATGTTTGGAACGGTTTACCATTAACATAATCGAAACTCTGTGACGAAGAATCCCCCTGCCATATATTTTATACACACATACATATGTTCTACATAGTAAATTCTATTGTATATCCGATTTGTGAAGATTTACGGCGACCAAACACTTTGATAAAATAGCGCGAGCTCGTCGTGTTTGTTTATTGCTACAGCGGAAGTGCTTAGACAACGATTAAAAGTAAATAAATGTGTTTTATTTGATAGTTTAAAATATCGACAACCGACCAATGGACAGTCCAGCCAGATCGAAGCATGTCCAGCAGCCAGAAGCCATTGGAGCGTCCGCAACCGGAACTGGAACGAGCTGCTGCTAGTAGTCGTCGATCCAGTGTGAATGTGGTCGTGCCATGTCGTCGCGGCGCAGCTCCTTTCGACGCAGGGCCAGAGATGCAGAGAAGCCAGCATTTGAGCGCTTCAAGGATCACTGCCGTCACTTTACAGCGTTTATGTTCAGCAATGTGGGCATCATTATGCTAGTGACATTCTATACCATCGGAGGAGCCTTCATCTTCCAGGCTATTGAAATTTACGAATACGAGAAACTCAAGACAGACAAACCGCATCGATTCATCGAGCGCAACGTGAGCGGCGAGTGTCTAGTCCGCATGTGGGAAATGACAGCCGAGAATATAAGTTTCTTCGATCGACAGGCCTATAGAAAGCGGTAGGTAAAATATTTCTAAAAATTTTGTATCTGTTCTTTTTATTTAAAGTAGAGTTATCGAAGTATAATATACCCTTTTATACCCTGCAGTGTCAACGAAGTGCTGCTCGACTATCAGCGCGCTGTGGTGAGGAAACAATTGTTGGGGCCCGATGTGGATCATCAGTGGAGCTTCTCTGGCGCGTTTCTTTACTCTCTGACTGTCATCACGACTATCGGCTATGGCAACATCACGCCCAGCTCGGACTGGGGCAAGCTGGTGACCATTCTGTATGCGATCATTGGAATGCCACTCTTTCTGCTCTATCTGTCCAATATAGGTAACAGTATTCCCTATATGTATGTCTAGTTGAGAGTAAGATGACATATTTTAATATTTTCAGGCGATGTTCTGGCAAAATCATTCAAGTGGATCTACTCGAAGGTCTGCCTCTGTCGCATTTGTCCAGGCGTAGCCAAGCGGCGTATAATACGCGAACGACGAAAGTTGAGGCAACTAGCAAGAGCAGTAGGTTTCCCTTCGTGTTCTGTTGTCCTTAAAAGAACCTTACGATGACTTTTCCTCTTACAGTTGCAAATACATAATATGGAAAGTGCACGTGGCAGCAGCAGCACAACCTACAGCAGCAATAGCAACAGTTCCTCGAACAGCAGCAGCAGCAGTGACTATACCAAAAGCTCAGAGCAAACGTCCAGTGTGCTGGATGTGCCATATTCCGACTCTGATTCAGATATAGAACGTGAGATTCGCGGCAGCACAGATGAGATAACGGTGCCTCTAACAGTTTGTGTGTTTGTTATGGTTAGGTAAGTGCAACCTTTCCTATTGCTGATTAGACCTTTTATTCCTGTATTTATCTATCTTTACAGCTATATTCTATCGGGTGCCATACTCTTCGGACGCTGGGAGGATTGGAACTATTTGGATGGCAGCTACTTCTGTTTCATTTCGTTAAGTAGCATTGGATTCGGTGATCTGGTGCCAGGAGATCGTGTGGTATGACCCTAAATAATGTACCATATGTTAATGAAACTAATTGCCTAAAACTCCTCACAGATTACCGCCGATAAAGACAAGGTCGAAGTGAGCTTCATTCTGTGTGCTGTTTATCTGTTACTGGGAATGGCGCTAATTGCCATGTGTTTCAATTTAATGCAGGTCAGTGTGCACAAGATTTTGAATTGGGACTTCATTATGTTTATAATATTTCAAACTATTTGCAGGAACAAGTAATTCATAATATGCGCGCCATCAAACGCGGATTCAAGGCCTGCTTCCGATGCCGCAGCTCCTAGCCAGTCCATCGATCGTCTGTACAAAGTCTAGAGACCCAGGCTATAATTATTTTAATATAAGATTAAGTAACGACTATTAGATTTATGTATGTATATATATTAGAAAGAATGTGTTCCTTCCTTTTTGTTTTAGTAAAACAGTACTAGTCTACTCACATAATTAGTCTTAAATTTGTAGTATAGTTTATATTAGTTCAATATACAATTAGATATACACGCTGCCCGTTGGCCATTCCTCCGATTTGTATAATCATAAAATGTCTTTAAATACTACTACTGAATCTAATGGTTAATTAGTTGCAACTGCAGCCAGTGCCAATTGCTATTAGGCTTTAGTTCGGCTTAGCAGACTTGCTTTCTGTCCTTGGCTCATTTGCTTCGCAAGTCGTTTCTCCTTGGCAATTAAGGACTTCACTTGCCGATCCATCTGCAGCGGAGCTGTACGTGACAATTCCGCATAATTTGGTAATGTTTCCGAAAACTTATCAATGCATGCATTCTGAAATTGGCCGTACAAGGCGCTGCACACGTTGGTGTGGGCAGGCGAAATAAGTTGATCGAAAGCGGTTCCTTTGAGGGCATCGAATTGAACGCGAGTTTTGGCTGTGACTTGCTTACGACGAATCTTTGTCTTAGATATTGAGGTGTCTGTAGTTTTGTGCAGTTCGTGGGTGGGCAGCGTTTTTTTACTATCCACAACCAGTTTTCGACGGCGAACCTCGAGCTTCATGCAGGGACTGGGCGGTTTTGTTGACGACACCTTCGATGTCTTCCTTTTCTTCTTCAGCGGGGACCAGGATATTGGTGACTTTGGTTGGTTCGAGGAGTTTGGTTTTTTCCGTGCATACGTCCGTACAGGCGCCCTATGTTTGAAGCCGCTGATAGAAGATTGAGAAGAGCTTGTCTTTTGCGAATGAGTCAAGCTGGAGGAAAGCGATGGACGCAGAGGGCTGCTCATTAACACGGAATCTTCAATGATTGGAGGTACCATGTTGTGAGCTGGCAAATCGATGGCGGGTGAAGTGTTAAGGGCCAGAAGAGGAACCGCATTTGGAGAAGCAACTTTTCTGGATGGCTGGCAACGCGTTTGCTCAGGCGTTTGAATGCTTCCAACATTTTCCTTATTGCTCCAGCTGCTTGACGATGGAGTGCTTCTTGCCAACGGGCTAGTTAGGTTTCCAACGTAAGGGTCGGAGCTGATTCTATGTGGTGTCTTAGTGCCAGCTACGATTCTTACGTCGCCAAACTTGGGGACGGGCAAAGCAGGCGCATTAGTCTCGGCATTGCAACACCGATGTGGCGGTAAGATGTTTTGCATGGAAATTCGTCCCTTCACAATAACTGGCATGAAAAGTTCACTCTCGTATCCTGGGCAGTCAACAAGGACAACATTTTTGCTCGAAAGTAGTTTTATTTTGAAAACCAGGGTGCTGTTGGTAGCTTGGATTGGCATGTTTTCTTCGCCTCAGTTGTTAATTTGATGCTTAAAATCGTGTATTAAAATAAAATAAAATATATTCCAGGCAGTTGTGTGAATTGAAACGAACTACCTAGATTTAAAATAATAATTACACTAAATTTTTTGTAGATCAATTTGAAATTTGAATTGTATTTCATTTGTTTTTGTTTACTTGACGACGATGTGTCAGCGTCGATAACTGCGTGTCTTTCGATAATTAAAACATCGATTATTTGAAACGGTATTAAAGTATTTTCGTTGAAGTATTTTTATTACCCAACGGAGACTGTAATATTATGGTAGGAAAAAGTCTCATATTTTTGTCTTGAGGATTATTTGATTAAAAGCTGATTTTTTCACTTATCAATTTCGATGAAATTCATACATTATATCTAGGTTGAATGAATTGATTAATTGTGACGTCACAAAGATGACCACCGCTTACAATCAGACCATGTTAACGGCTACCGACTATCGAACTAACAAAGTCAACTGCTCATCACTAGTTTATTCAAGTATGCGACACTGCAAAAAACACAACAGATGACTTTTAAAGTGCAATAAAATATAATTTGCAATCTGCAGAACAAAATATAATCTGGCTTACAAGGTACGCTCAACAGAAGTGCATACGTGTCAAATATAATTATAAAGTTTTGTGCTAGCTTATAATAGTATAATCAGAGCAATCCACGCGAACATCTAATCTTGCTATAATTATGACAACAGACTTGTTATACGAATTGTGGCGTATTGCATTGTCAAGCCAGTGTATATCTATTTTTGCTAATTTAAAGTCATTTTTTGGGCACTGAAAACTGTTTTACGATGCGTGATGATTCATGACCAAAAGAAAAAAGACACGAATGGAAATAGAAAGGTGCAAGCGTCACGATACGTTACCTCCCAGCCACCCCTATAGAAAAACAACAACAAAGACCTACAAGAGATACGGGAAAAAAACCCTATTATCTTATTTTTAAAAATCCATTCATTCCATGTTCGTTGATAATACTTGACAAACGGCATTAGCGCAGACTTGTGATTGTGTTTGAATATCATTAATAACGTCTTGCTGGTTTTGCAATCTACAAAAGAAAGTAACTACTGTTGCCATATAAATCACAGCTATATATGCGTGTGTGTCGATTTGTGTGTGTGTTTGTGTGTATCTTTGTGTTTGCCTATTTACGAGTTGTTTATACACATCGATGACTACATGTAATCCTATTGCTAATAACAGAAGTGGAAATACTTTATTTGCTACTCGAGTAAAACTACTTAAGGTTTAAGTGTCAAAGACCCTAATGGTTTAGGTTTACAATGACTTAAGTAGGTGGTGTAAAGTAGAACAATTTATTAAGTGATTATCTGTTGAAGCTTAAGTTTGATCAGGCTGTATGCAAGTATCTGCTTATTAATTTTATTGGACTTTGTAAAGTTGACCGAACTGACCTAATGAGATAAATCTCTGTCTAGTAAACTTTGTTGTTGTGGTCTCGCATCCATACTAATTGGCCTATTTATGTTTTTCATTCATTGAACAAACCACAAATACATAAACCACAAAAGAAACCACCATCTAGGGAATTTATCGGTTCTCTTTTTTGTATGACCATGAAAAGCTTTTAATGAAAACTAGTTGTCAAAACGTAATGTTTAATGAAACTTCAGTAAGGCTTTATTCATCAGGATTCTTATCAGTTTTCGTCTACACTGTCTGACGGGTATTACGCATTCTGGCCTTGGTTAGACCCTGATAAATTTGCATCTGTATTATATACAAATTTTTATTATTTATTTGCAGGAATTCACAACAAGATAATTAAATAAGAATAGCTAACTTGAATCTGTGAATCAAAGCTCTAAGATGGATATATTTATTCGAGATAATGGGAACCAGAACAACAGTTACTGTTCGGTATTGGGAAACCGCACCACAATATTCACCAGTGCCTACAATGGAATCCCCGAAACTCTGATTTTGAATACAATCTTTTGGGTGTTACTTATACTGTTGTTCACCGTGCTACGTCATCAGGCAAGCGACTATCGATTGGCTCTGGTTAATAACAATGGTAATAAGAGGCGTTGGACGGAGATATTTTACTCTAGAGCCGCGGGCGTTGTTGAACCGCAACCAGGAACATCGCAAAATGTATCGCCCCGACCAAGTGTCGACTCGCATCAATCTCAGGGAGCGGATTCGACGCCATTATCACCCATTCAAACGGAATCGGGTTTATTCAGTTGGATAAAAGTGATTTTTAAACTGCGCAAGGAGACAATTCTACTGCACTCCGGCCCGGATGCCGTGCACTATTTATCGTTCCAGCAGCACTTGATGGCAGTGATGGGTGTAGTAACCTTAATTTCGTTGGCCATCATTCTTCCCATTAACTTTCTTAATGGTCCCGAAAACAATCCATACGATGTGAATACGTTCGCCCGCACCACAATGGCAAATCTTCCGCCCGACTCTTCCTGGTTGTGGGTGCACACTATTATTACCATATTGTATATTCCCTTGGTGGTGCTTGTTATGCGTCGCTCCTCGGGCCGCAACGCTTTCAAAAAAGCCGCAACACGCACCATCATGATATCAAATATATCAAGCAGGTGAGTCGGACATTTTCCATTCTCAGGACATATTATTCATCCCATGTTTCCCATTTAGTGACCGCAACAAAACCGTCATACGTAACTACATGCAGGAACTGTTCCCGGATGTGACCATCGAAAGTGTAAGCATTGCCTACAACATTTCCCGACTGTTTGTACGGAATGACGAGTATGAGAGAGCACATGAGGCTCGCATTTACTGTGAGCAGCATCGAAATCGGGACACTTTAATGGCCAAGCCAGAATGGTGCTCCTGCAAAAAGGAAAACGCATATGAATATTATCAGCGCGAGGAGCGCAAATTGTCAGGAGATGTTGCGCGGTTGCGTGCCTCAACAATGAATGAACCTCTGGACATTGCCTTCCTCACCGTGTCCACAGTACAGGAGGCCCAGAATATTGTCACTCATTTTACGCCAGGAACTTATCGCCAATGGCAAATCATGTTTGCACCATCGCCTGATGATATCTTTTGGGAGAACCTGAATGTGAACAAAAGTCATTGGTACTTGAAATTCGTCTGCGTGAATGTTGTCCTCTTCATTGTGCTCTTCTTCCTCACCACACCGGCTATAGTGGTGAATTTGCTAAACAGCCGATCTTGGCTAAAGGACACTGAAAGTAAAATCTCACCATTGATATCCGAGTTCTTGCCCACGTTGATGCTGTGGACGCTATCAGCTCTGATGCCTGTGATTGTCTCTATTTCGGACAAATGGATGGGCCACTATACGCGCTCCAAGCAGAATTATTCGATTATGACCAAATGCTTTGGGTATCTACTATTCATGATCTTGATATTGCCTTCATTGGGATTGACATCCGCCCAAGCGTTGCTTGAGTGGGGCTTAAACAACGAAACCGAACGCTGGCAATGCATCTTTTTGCCCGATCGTGGTTCGTTTTATGTCAATTATATTATCACCGCCGCGTTTATTGGTACCTCTTTGGAGCTGTTGCGTTTCCCCGAACTAATTGTCTACATTTGGGCATTGATTAAGGCTAGTTCGAAGGCCGAAACACCGTATATACGTAAATCAATCATGTTCGAATTCCCGTTCGGAACCCATTATGCCTGGACCACACTTGTCTTTACCATATGCATTGTTTACAGTGTGTTCTGTCCGCTGATAATGCCGTTTGCCATGATTTACATTTGCCTTAAGCACTTGGTCGATCGTTATAATCTGTACTTTGCCTACGGACCCTCAAATATGATTTCACGCAAGGGTGGCAAGATTCATTCCACCGCTGTCACCATGACCAAGTTTTCCGTTCTAATCTTAGTCCTGGTTATGGCCATGATATGCTATTTCCGTGGCGATGACGGCATGGCACGATTTTTAATTTTAATCATTACCTTGGCCATCACTGTGACGTTGTTCATCTTTATGTCCCCCATTAAGAGGTGTGCGGCCACGCGACGTCCAAGTATTGTGGAAATTGCAGGCCCTGCTCCCGCCTACATACCCGATGTACTCAAAACACGCACGGAACCCACAGTAAAGCCCTCCGTGGCCGGATTTGGGGGTTATGGGGCGGACAATGTATCTGATTACGATAGCTCCCAGTACAGTGTCAATAGCGTGGAGGCGTAAGGTGGCTGGCTAATCAAAACTCTCGAAAAAAGCAATCAAAGAGTTAAAATTTATATTCAAACATTTACATATTTTTGTATAGGATTTTTATGAGCCGCTGATAACTTTCCAAGTGCTGTTAATGTGCAAAGGCCTTCTTCGTTTGCAATGGGAAAATGTGATAGCAATTAGAATCGATATTCGTTCGTGCGTCTGAGTTCAGTTAAAAGTCGTTTTAGAAAAACGTACCCTTTACTGCGCCGCCTTTTTAACGTATTTTCCTTTCTGTACTTTTACGCATAGACTATATACATTATATATGATTCCCTTTATGTTTATATATCTATATTAATTACCTTTCTGTGCATCTAGCTATATATTATGTAGTCCCCTTATACTCTCCTTTTTTATCAATGTTTTTGTAACAAAAATTGTACATATATACAAGTATGATACTTTAAAAAGACATGTGTCTAATTAAACCAACTGAAATTTGCAAGTATACAGCATACAGAAATATATATACACATGTATGTATACTTAATATATCTATAGGGATAAAAGTGAAAGGGAAGAAACCACACACAGAATGCATTATGTATACAATTAATTTTGTTTATTTATCGAAAAATCATAAATAAAAACGATTTAGTTTATGCGTATCCGTTCTTACATACAGATGCAGAATTAGAGTACTAGTTTATTATTTATTTAAGTATTCTATTAATATTAGCCTGCAAATGTTCTTCTATTGTATTTTGAAAGAAGTAACATCAATAAAAACCCATAAACAAAAAACGAAATCGAGTTTACATTCATTTCTGTATTGCTGTAAATCGTCTGTTGATGATTTCAAAACATATACACATAGTACATCGTTTGCTCTCTGAAATAAATCTCCTAATTTAAATGATGATACTGTAACTTACAAAGGAAACGATTTGCAGTGATTACACTAACCACCATACATCACATTTACATTGTGGTTCAGAGGGTTGTTGATTGTGTAAGAACTGCAATTTTAAAATGTAATTGATATATTATTCAATCCATTTGCCGCTTGCATATTACAAAAAGAATTTCGTTGGACTCGTTATGATGTATGTGGTATAGGTATGTTTTGAAAAAACTACATTCGTGGTTTGTGTAAGTTGGCCAAAAGATCGTAGCATACTTATGCCACATAGTTGTATTGGTTTTGATTATCCTTGTCTCGCTCCATGTAATCACGATCGATCAGTGATTCGATGCGCTTTTTCAGATCCGCAGGCTATAACAATAGTTAGAATATAGAATATTTTCAGAGTTTTAAATAGATAACCTCTACGAACCTTAACGGGGAACGTTAGCTGATTGAACAACTCGGTGATGAGCAAATTGTGGCTTAGGGTCTTGCGCATTTTCATAATGCGCACAATGGCCGCATCAATTTGATACTGACGATCCTGGAAAACGCGCTCCTCGGTAGCCTTCTGCTCCTCGTTCTAATTGGAAATGGTTACAGAGAGATTATTGTAGAATAAGAATTTATAAGCCGTAAAATTTGTTGTTTACCGTTTCCTTCATTTGAATTTGATTGATCTTAATGCGAAACAGTTTGTTTGTGAAATCATTATTAAAGTCAAACTGATCCCCGTTCTCAATGTCGCGCCCCTTGGGCGTCTTAGTGATAACACGCGCACGTCCGCAAGCAAGAGACTGCAAAGTGCGTCTTAGCTCGCCATCCTCGATGCCGGTGGCAGCCAATATGTCCTCGTAGATAATCGTTGGTTCGTCATTGAATAACAGCAGAACAAGCGCTTGAAACAGTGACACCATCAGCTCCTTAGGCCCCTGCAGATTATTATAATGGAAATTTAAAATAGAACAGATTGACTTGAAAAGAATATTATTTCGTACCGCTTCAAATTGTGCACGCAGCACACAATTTCCGAGTGTTGGCTGCCATTGTAGCTTTCGCCCACTGTGCTTCTCCAGATAGAATTTGTTGAATATCTGCTGGGGATTGATAAACTGCGGAGGCATTGTGACTTCCGTTGGTGGATATGTTGGCCAATAGCCCATGGTCAATATGCTGACGGTTAAATCAAGATTGGTAACATCACGATCATTGCTAAGCGTATGACCGCGAAAAGCCAAATTAACATCACGACTCAGTTCCATATCCTTGAACATTCCCTCCAGCTTAGACGTGAATCCGCCACCGCATTCCTGCTTCAACTTTGATAACATACTCTTCTCAGAATCTACTGAGGCGGACTTGCCCACAAGCAGACGTTTTGCCAGATCCTGCGAAATGAAAATATGAATTAGTTTACATCGTGGATGTTATTATAAATTCCTTAATATTAACCTTTTTGTAGAACGCTTCGAATACATCCTTGCCATGAATAAAACGAAACAGAACCATTATTTTATCCAAGGTCTTCTCCAGCTCTTCATCGGTGGTGCCCTTGTTACCAGAGCGCAATTTCATGTCCACATATTTAGCTGTTTAAGTGATGGGAGATATAAATAAATCATAAATGACTTTACATGGACAAGATTACATACCAATGAGCTCTGCTGGTTTGTTAGCGCGCTGATTGATGAAAAATTCGAAAGCCTCACGCAACGAATTCGTGAATTTTTCATTGTGCTCGAAACAATTGCGAACGATAACATCCATTTTATCTTTAAAGTCCAGCAGATCTTGCACCATGCTCTTATCCTTTTCAGGATCTATTACAATGGTGCGACCCTTTTTCTAAAATGTTATAAGATATTCAGATTAAGAATTTAATGATTGATTGATTTACTTTCATTGTCTCACCTTGATATAACCATTGAAATTGCCACATAACTCTGAAGTGCCGTTTTTGACACGGCTGAGAAGGCCGTACAAAAGAGTTAGATCGTTCAGTCTGTTATCCTCTAGTAGTGAATCAAGGCCTTTTTGCAGAATTGTTGTTAAGTGTTCAGCAAGTAGCTCCTTCTCCACATTGTATATCAAAGGATGTCTATGGAAAAATTAAAAATAATTTTACTGAATGCTATTGTGTGTTTATATGACACTTTACTTCGTGCTAGAGTCCAGATAATGCAAGAGACGCTCATTCTCCTCAGCAAGGCGTTTGCTCACATGCTGTAAATATTCGGGCACCTCCAGTTCCTGCATCTTGCGTTGGCTCTCAGCCTTGTACAGTTGGTTGGTGGCATCGAGGAACTTCTCTTCGAACGCACTGCTATATATCTGCAGATCACAGAGCATGCGTACCAAGCTCTTTAGCAGTCCACGATCGACTGTCGATCCCTGGCGTTCCTTTTCGATTAGTGTCAAGAGGCCGTCAACGGTTCGCTTCTGTACAACGCTATTCTGCGCAAAGTGTATGCGAAAGAGGTCCAGCCCCATGTCCCATATCGAGTGTATGGACGAATTTTGCAGCACATACGTGCGATCCATATATAAAAATATGCTACGTATCATGATCATCTGCTGGCAGAACGATAGCCACCAATTGTTAATTTTCTCCAACAAGACCTAAATAGGAAAGTCAATATATAATATGAATGCATTTAATGTGTTGCAATTGGCAAGAAGTTACCAGTTTATCCATGCTTCCCCCAGTGAGTTCCTTCAGTTTTATATTACGTTTAACGTGCTGTTCAGTGAGCTCCTTCAGTTTGGCATATAATTGTGCATCCATTTTATGGCTGCACATATTTACAACGGCCTGGTAAAGCTCCTCCAAAGAATATTTGATAGGCTTGGACAGTTGAATGGCGATAACAGCCTCCTCGAGCTTCACATAGGTGTCCTCAGAATAGTTATCGGGCAGTGTGGGTTTAGCTACGGCGTTTATGTGAATAATATGCAAATATATTATTAAATGTTATCGATATCGTTATCGCTGGCTATTGGCTGGTCGCCACTTACCCTTGAAGTTCTTAATAACTATCTTCTTGACATCGCCCGGCTTGTTGTTATGTATGGCGCCCATGCGATTCAGAAGATTTGAGGTAGTTGGTGCAGCACGTATGTCATTGCTGTGATGCGAGCCAAGTTTGGAAAAGTTTGGCAACCGTTCGCCGTTTGTGGACGCGGCGGAGTTCATGTTTTGAGCAGCAAAAGCGCTTCGGCCTCCAGGATTACTTGTAATCGAGCTGCTGCTGCTGTCACCCTTTTTCAGGCAGGATGAAATGTTTTCAGTGTCGTGCAATTCAGTCGTATCCATAAGCTTATATTTCTTTGCAGCACTCATAGCTTGGAATGAGTGTGTGTGGTATCCAATACGCTGGAGCTGCTTCTGCTCACGGCGCTGGCTTTGCGACAACAATTACGGTTGCCTGTTGTTAATGTGTTTGCCGTTATTCCCGATAGAAACTGATCTGAATGTTTTCCTGCACAAAATGTTTTATTGTTCACATAAGAATACAAATTCCACTCGTTTCTTGGCATAAATTTACCCTGTGCCAGTGCTAAACAAATTTGACGATATCGATATATTACCTTTTTTGCTACTTTTGCACACTTCTCGCTGTCGCCATCAGCATTAAACTGGCAGCTCAAGCAAAAGGCACTTTATTTGTTGAGTGTCGAAGTTGCAGGATGTGTCTGTGCACTAAAATTGCATCGACCAATGTAAATGTCACAATTTACGCGTTAATTATTTATTTGCACTGCACAACTCAATTTATGCATTCGAGGCTAATGGCAGATTATTCATCGATTTTTCATCGACCGACCGCCACAACGTGAACAACATTTGCCGATAGTTTCTAATACGAATAATAATACAAAGACAACCGGGATATGTTCGTACAGCAAATTTGCACGCTCATTCGGTATGATGGGTTCGCTTCAAACATGTTTGAACCGGCATTCCTTTCATTCGAACACTAAAGCTGATACTATTTGTTTTTTTTTTTTTTTTTTTAATAAAAAACACACATATATATATTTAATAAGCGTTGAGTTCTTCTTTTATTTGTCTTAAATATAATATCAAATATGTATTATAGTATAATATATTAAGGTTTTTGCTAAATAAATACTGAAACGTGTATACAAAATGTAAAGGGTGGTGTGTACATTGAAAAAAAATTGTATCTACAGTTTACATATACATAATGATGTGTGTGGTAGGTGTACAACAAAGTCCAAGAATTCCAGAATTCTTATGTTGATCTCTCGACTGCGCTTTGGATATAAGATATACATATATAATGTGTGCTTAATTGGTAACAACTTCTAGGTACAGGGGGTTTTAAGGTTTACTTATGTACGTTTTCAGAGCAACTTATGTACTTCTATGTATTTCATTTCTTGTTTTTTTTAATAGAGTTTATGTTTGTGTTTATTTACTTTTACGTTTTCAATTAAGTAAAGCTTTAATCTGAGTAAACTTTACTTTGTTTTTATTAACGTTGTTTTATAAACTTTCATTTAAATCCATCAACAAGTTTTACATATGTAATTTGTGTACGAGTTCATGTGTAAAGTAAGAAGCCAGACCAGGTCAGCTTTTTATTGTTAGTACATACATTGTATATGTATATGGCAGCGTATTGTTAAGCATATATCAATACATAATTTCATTGATTGCAATTCATTTGAATGAATGATTTTTACATACAACATTAGAGTTACTTAAAGAGGACAGCGCGGATGTTAAAGCTTAAGCAAGTAGTAAAGATATCGTAGATCGTATATAGGTAATTATATTGATGGTATGTATGTATAGCTAACACAATAATAGCCTATAACACATTTGCAGGACATATTCAGTTGTAAAAGCAATTCAAAGCGGCGCCTACTTACAGTACATGCTTTAAAAATGGTACAATATTTATTTAAAAATACAAAATACAGAGTACACGCAATATTAGTGCTTAGGTTTTGCATACACCATAGGTTCAATAGGTTACGTAGTTTAAACCAAATGTAAATGATTCGATTTACGCATTTAGCTTTTAAGACAATTGTATATCATTGTGTTTGTGATCAAACCGAATAAATAAATATAAATATATATATTTTTGTGGGTTTCTGATAAAATTGTGTAATAAATAATAACCCAAACACTCGCTCACTCACACACACACTTACACACTAACTTTCAGACACACATATAGAACGATATATCTATCCCCTTTCCCCTTTCTTAATCGGGCAACATGTGCACAAAGCTAACAGGAAACATGCCACGCCTCGCCGGATGACCCTCGATTATGCCCTCCATCCAATTCTCGTCGTCTGTGCGCTCATTTAACACAATCAGAATTTCACCCTCCTTGAATTCCAGTTCATCATCGTTATCCGCAACACAATCGTACAGAGCTCGGCACCGTCGTTGTCCGTTCTACAGCAACAACAACAACAATTAATAATAATAATAATTAGTCGACCTTATACTAAAGTGTACTGCATCACTTACGTGGTGCAAT
This sequence comes from Zaprionus indianus, assembly GCA_018904595.1. NCBI lineage: Eukaryota > Metazoa > Arthropoda > Insecta > Diptera > Drosophilidae > Zaprionus > Zaprionus indianus. Next base: position 386,883 of record JAEIHA010000709.1, on the reverse strand, counting down.
TTGCCTCCAGATCCAGTGGCACTAGCATTCTTCGCTTGATTATCGGGTGATGAATTTAGTCTATCATTATCGCTTGACGACACATTAGACTCGGCGGAATGATCCAAGCCACCGCCCGAAGAGTCCATGTCCGTGTGCCAGGACTCATAGTCGGTAAAGTTCCCGGATTGATTGATGAGCTACGGAAGAATGAATAGGAATTATTATTGCTATGGAAATTGTTCGCATTTTAATTTAGTTAGTGTAACAAATGTTAATGAACACAGAAGAACACATATAATTTTGATATTGTTTTTGTTTTGAATATTGTTTATAAGTATGGAGCGCATGGAGTTAGAAGAGCTCTTGAGAAAATACACACGGCACATTTAGTAGAAGAAAACCAAAACAGAAAGAAACGAAACAACAAGAACGGCAAAATTGTTTTTTTGGTTTGTTTAAATGATTTCATTTGCTTTTTTTCGCTGCCATTTACCGTTTCCTCGCTGGAATGCTCTAATCTCAACAAGTTTTGTTGCTTGCGCTGAAATTTTTGGAATTACAGGATATACACAGGATATACATTGATTTATATATATATAACGCCCCTTGGTTTTCAACGCAATAAGGAATGCGAGTAACTTACCTTGCGCGGCGGCGCAATAGGACCTTCATCCATGGAGCTAATGCTTTCATTTGACTGTCCATTTGGTATTTCACGTTCTGTTAAGGATAAAAAAGGATTTGAATTAATATCCAGTTGTTCAAAAAAGTTTTGAAGCTTAATTACCTGCAGGTGGACCTGGAGGCGGTATTTTGGGTCTCATCAGTGCTGACTTGTCCACATGCTTGAGCGTTGGCAGTTCTCCGGTGGGGGGCAACACGAGCTTGGCCCCTGCCAGGTGAATGTTACGATTCAGTGACTCGCCACTGGGTGAACGCTTATGTCCAAAGGTTGTCATGGCCGGCATTAGATTGCTATTACTGCCGTTTCCGGCAACTCCTCCTCCTGATGCTCCGCCAGTACCACCACCAGTTATCCGTGGGGAGCTCTCCACACTTCGCATATGGGGAAGCGTACCGTATGCGTCCATTGGTTGATTCTTATGATTGATTGCGCGTATATCATTCGCATCCATGATCTGTGAGTGCCTGGGCGGATGCGGAAGTGTGCCGTAAAATATACTAGACGGCGCACCGCTCACGACTGTTCCTGGCGGCGGAGCTGGCGCTGTTCGTTTCTTAAGTGAATTCATATTGGCCGTGGACGTTGATTTCCGTGCTCCAGTCACATGCGCCAACTCACTCTGCATATTCAAACTGTTGCGAGCTGCACGCACATTTTGACTACATGCTGAGCTAGGACTGGATCCCCCACCGCCGCCATTGCCTGAGTTGCCGGCCACACCCAGATTGTTTCCACTGCCCAGATATTGGCTTACATTCGTGTGCTGTTTGGGCGAGGTGCCAGCGGATTGCGTGTAGCCGGGCAATGTGAACTGGCGGCTGGGACAGTTGGCAATTGGACTAGAACTCGACTGAATGGAATCGCAAGTGGAGGAGCGTGAACGCAAGACCGGGGAATCGCCACCAGCAAAACTGGGTGGACGTGAGCGTGACTTCTGTGGGGAAATGATGTTAAGATAACATATAAATATATATAACTCTCCAAATACTTACCCGCTCATCAATGACAGTTTCATCATCACTGAAATCTGTGGAGCCATCCTCATTGGGTAGATTCCAGTCAGTGTTGATGTGATCGAAAGCGCTCTTCTCTCTCTTTATGGCACACTCAATCTGTAAAAAGAGAAACACCTTGTAAGTTGGAATGATTAAAATCAAAGTAGCAATCATTCACTGACCAACTCCTTGCAGCCATTGTGACCCATCTCTTTGGCAATATCCAGCGCTGTTTTGTTATGTGAGTTTCGAAGTTCATAATCTGCACCAGAGCGCAGCAATAGCTTCATGCACTCGCGTCGATCGTGCAGTGCACACAGATGCAACGGCGTGTTCTTACCAGTCACATCTAGCAGTCCGGGCGGATTGGTGGCTTTGTTTAAGCCTTTGGGCGGCATATTTTGAATGAGAAAATCGACAATGTGCAGTGTTGAGCCCGCCTCACGCAGCACAGCCAGATGCAGGGCTGTTTCTCCAGCATCCGAGCTGGGCAAACTGCAGGTAAGGTCTGCACCCTCAGCCCATACCTGCAGCAGTTGACTCATATCCGCATTCACTATGGCCTGCTCCAGATCGCAGCGCAAGTCATTGTCATCTGCACAGGTGCGCATCACATAACGTTTGGCCACATATTTAGCGCGGATAAAGTCATAGCGCTCCTCCCTAGAAATTGGAATTATGATTATTGTACCCTTTATAGTTGTTAGTCTGTGTACTTACATGCTGCTCTCATGATTTAGCTTTCCCCTTCCCAGTTTGGCCTCCATAATATCATTCAGTGTGCTGTTGCCCATGGCACGTGCTATCAGTAAATTCGCTGTGGTCAGATTATCCAGCGTGAGGCTCTGTATGCGCGAATGATGCACGCCGAGATCACGATGCACACCCGAGCACTGTATGCAAACGAGTATGCCAAAGTTTAAACTGATCCAGGTGACATCGTTGCGTGAGCCACAATCGCAGCATCTGTCGTTGCCGGGCAGCAGCTGAACATATCGAATCACTGTCTTCTGCAGCTCCACTAGGCTGGGACTCATCTGTGGGTTGGCATGCTGGAACGCCTTGGTGAGGGCCTTTTCTTTGCAATTCACCAGCACTGCCATCCATGCCTTCTGATCGGACTCGTCCTCCGCTTGAAAATGATATGGTCGATTGTCTACGAAAACATGCAATTAAAAATGTATTCTATGGATAACTAAATGCTTGGTGGCTTACAGCTGATTAGATCGAAGCCTCGCTTGTCATCCGGCACCGGCTTTATCTGGCACGTTAGCAGATTGACGCGTGTTGGGGGTTTTGATTCGTCTGCGTGAAATATGTCCAAGAATCCGTCACTAGTGACGCGACAACGACGCTTTTGCCACACACGTCGAACCTTGCCCTCGCTCTTCTTGAGCAGATGACCTTGGCGAGTGACCCCATGATGCTTGTCGCCTTGCAGCTGATGCAACGAGTAACCGGCACCCGCACCACCACTGCGATTCTCCGACGACGGAGCATTGTCCACACGCTCAAACTCTGGTGTGCTGCGCAGCAATGTTCGCAAATCCAATAGACTTCGTCTATCCTCGTCCTGCTTCTGCTTGATCACATGCAGCTTGTCGCTCAGATCCCCAATGTACGTGCCAAAGTGTTCGATCGTTTGCAAACCATCTTTAAAGTAACTGCAATGCAATGCGAATGACTCGGTTATATAAATGCAAACCGAATTAGGAAAGAGCCACAGCCAGGCCGAGGGCCGGGCGAGAGGTGGCTAATTTAATTAGTATTCCACACGATAACTTACTTATTTAGCGCGTGATAATACTCGATGAAATGCTGAAGCAACTCAATGCCAGTTTTTGTTTTGATCTCTTTGTATTTGAGTAGATACTCGCAGGTTTGCAGCTGATAGAGACGACGCTCCTTCTCCATTTCGTCGGCTACAACAGCTGCATCAATCTCAGTGCGTACCATGCCCGCCTCCTTGGCCTGCGCCTTCTTCTCTTTTTCGATTTTTATGAATTTGGCCTCATAGTCTTTAGCCGCCTTATCGAAGGGACGCTTCATATCGCCTTTCACGCCGCGTAGCTCGCTCTTAAGCATTGAATCAACCGGAAACATGACAATGTTGTTTATGTTTTGCATCTGAAAGAGATGAGTAAACCGGTATAATGAATTTGGGTTCACTTTGATTGCTTTTTCTACTGCTTACCAGTGTCTTCATCAGCGCACTGAGCTCTTTGGTGACCACAGAGAACTTAAGAAAGGCAGCGCCAATGTCGGGCTCATCCTGTTCAATAACCTTACCGCCCAGACGCTCCAGGGCGCGCACCATGAACATTTCATTGTCCACATGAGCTTCAAAATTGTTGAAATGTGCATAGTATAGTAATGAATTTAACCTGTGATCTTTATTAACTTACTATTGCCAGAGTTGTGTATGGCTTTGACGGCCTTCTTTAGCTTCGTGAGACCCTCACGATCAAATTCAAGACGCTGTAAGAAAGAAATAATAATATAGATCAGATTCCCGGTTGAAATATATTTCAATTAGTTGAATTGTAATTTCTTCTAAAAAGTCTTTCTATTCATTTCTAATACGTAGCCATCTTTATGCATTTTTAAGTGACCTCTGCTCTTACCCCCTTAGCTTGTGCACCACTTTGATAACTGGCTCAACCTTTTGACTTTTCAATTAATATTAATTTAAGTATTTCATTGAATTAGACTGTAGGCAATCAGTGTCGCTTTTTGGAGAAAATTTTGGAACTAGCAAATGAAATGTTAAATACGCTGAAGATGAGGAAGAAATGTGCATTATAACGTTGCCAAACTGTAAATTATTTACTTAGTTCTTCAATAGAAAGAAGGATTGATTAGATAAAGAACTGCACAAATATGTGTGTGTGCAATATAACTATGCATAGTTCTGGTATTAAAGCAGCACAATTTATGATTGCAATTCCATACTTATTTCTTTTGTTTTTGAGTGAGTGGGCAACGAGATAAGAACAGAATGCGATGATGTTTAAAACGTGCTAATAAAGATTAGTCATACATAAGTTAGTAAACAGCGGAAAGCTAAAGTTTATGCCAAATATTTGGAACACATAACGCTTAGAACAATAACAAATAAACTTGGTTAGAGGCAACAACATAACTGGTTTCCGTTTCTCTTTCTAGCGACCAGTTGAGTTCTTTTTTTTTTGTTGATAACAAAAGATGAAATTCGTAAAACGGTGCGGGCCCGGTCAAGTTACTTTTAGCAGTAAACCGCATATCGTATATAATACGACACATGTTTGTGTGTTATTATACAAAAAGGTTTTATGAATAAGCTGCCCTGTAAATAACACAACGTATTGTATGCGAAAATTCAATACCTGTTTTATTTCTATGTGTATGTATCAGTCGTGTTCCTTATATATGTATATATTACACATAAAGTTCTATTTCGGCCCATTTTACGGTTCTGTCTTCGATAGAGACAATAAAAAGGTGTGTCTTAGTCTTGTGCGCATTTATTGATTTGCCCCCTTTGGGTGGACATAATTTGGTGAAGCATTCAGTGAAATTAAATATTGAACTTTTAATTTTCTGTCAAACATCCATCACAAACAAATAAAATTCGGGTCCGGTCGAGTTAAAAAAAGTTAGGCCTAAATTTGCGAACAGTGGGACAAACTATTAAGTAAAATTTTTGAATTGCGTATTTATTACTCATCAAAGGAATTACGATACATTGACTTTTATTGAAGCGAAAAATTAATCACATAATAAAAATAACTGTTTATAAGGTTCTTATCATTTGAGGGTTTGTTCAATATGTTTTATTTATACTTGAAATTTCAGAGAGGTTAATCAATATTGACTATTGACAATATATTTTCTAAGGGAATAGATAGATGGATCGAAATGTTGTGACTGGAGCTCAGGGTGCGTCTACTGCTGTCCCGAGAGCAACGGGGCTAATTTTAGAGCTGCAATGGGCCTGGTGCTCTCGCAGCGAAAAGAATTGGAGCACAGAGATTTAGACGGGAAATGCCGCTAAGCATATATAGTATATAGAAGCCACTCACACATACAATTTTATGCGTAATCCAAACCAGTGGGTGTGGCTACGTTCTGATCGCGAGCTTTAAGCTAAATGTGGCAATTTGCGCGGACGTCGACTTTGTGTACGCTTTATCTGACGCCTTTCCGCCCGCACTTGCCACCTTATCAGTATATGCAGCTGCAACAACAACAAAGCAATGTTCGAGCAGAGCAGATGCAATGACTAAAAATAAAAATTCCAATAAAACATTGCCCCGCGTTCTGGGGCAACTGCAGTGGCAGCTGCATTGATTTACGAATATGCACTTTCGTTATTTGTTTTCTTTTTTGGGATGTTGCATGTTGTTGATGGAGAAACAGTAACCACCTGCACGACGTCATCATGAGCCCCTAGTACGGGAGAGCTGGAGAGTGCGAGGGTCGGCGTTGAGGCAGACGACTGTGGGGTTCATTTGGCGCAGTGCCAGTTAATTTTTGCTTTTTCATAGAACACATATAATAAACAAATTTGCTTTTTTCTGATTGTGGGGGCGTATGCACTGCAGTATATAAAGCACACATAGACAGATATATGTACACGTGTGTATGTACATGTACATACATATATGCACAGCCATGCATTTTATAGCGCTGGATCATTGATTAGCTACCTTGAACTTTACCGAGACAGTCCGAAGGAGGGGGAGAATATGAGTTGGGGGTGTAGGGGTACGGTGTAAAGGGGGTTAACGCTCACCTCTTCCAATATGCTAATAGTCTGACGACAATCCGGCATGCGGGATGCAAATGTGGAGGTTGTGGGGGAATTGTAATCATCCCGCGTCTCCTCCACAAACTCGGAGATGCCAATTAAAGCTGGCGGCATTTTTATATGTTGTTATTGTTGTTCTTGTTGCTGATTTACAATTCACTTTTCAATCACACTTTTTTATTTTGTTTTTTTTTTAGCTTAGTTTAGTTTGCACACACTTATCAAAACAGTGACGAGCTTCAAGGACGCCCAGGCGGCAACAATAAACACAACGAATGAAGGCAATACACGAATGTGTTACATGTATGTGCCACAGCTGCTGCTGCGGCTCCTGCTGCCGCTAGTGCAACAACAAAGGATCACACGAAGAGGTAACAAGAACAAGCAGGATAACAACTACAACGATTACGATGCCTTCGTGTTTGGGTTGTGTGAGTAAGTGTGTGTGTTTGTCCCGTGTACGCGTATGTACGTGTTAGTTGGTACTTGTATTGGTGTTGGTATTGGCACGTACGTTTGTATGGGTGTATCTATTATTCTCCTTCTCCTATTGCACCAATTTTCTCTTAATTATTTTCGTTTGATTTTACACTCTTTTACACACACTGCCGTTGCACACACATTCTGTATATCTTTGTTGTACACTTTTTAGGCGCGCCACCTGATCGCCTCATCTTGCAGCAAAACTCAAGTCGCAGTCGCTGTCTCTGTCGCAGTCAAAGCGCAATTAATGTTACAGTAGTAGAGAAATGCGCCGCGCATATTTACACTCCGCAACAGTTAGTCACATTGCTATTAATCGTAATGAATTTCCGATAATTGAGCATGATATTGCTTATATTAAAAATAACTTTTGACGAGCCCGAGCCGACGATAAAATTTAATAATATTAATATTGCAATTTTTGCTGCTCTGCTGGCGTCGTCGTCGCGTTTAGTGTAACAATGTTGCTTATATTTTGCCTTCAATAATGTACTAAAAATGCCAAAATGTTGTACAGCCAGCTCAGTGGTTATTTAGTTACAGGGCTGCATACAATGGTTCATGAGACGAAACTGGTTTACAGATGGTTGCAAGGCATGCTTGGTGTGCGTTGACAAATAACTTCGATTTTATGTATGAAAGTTTTATTCCTTTTATTACACATAAAGAGAACATAATAATAATCATATAAATCAAGAGAAATTTTACGTTTTAGCAAATTGTAAACTGAATAGTCCGTTGTGAATTCATGTCCATACTCGTTATCGAGTACCAATCGAATCGATGCCCGGAAAATATCGCACACCACTACAATTTTGTACGCGCTATTGCTCACCTCTAGAACAAAAAAATTTGCATTACCTTAAATTTCATCTGAGCTCTCAGACGTTATATATATACGTTTTTAAAAAACTTTTCACACATGGCTGGTAAAAGACAAGCAACGTCAAATCTTAACCACGACAACTGGGATCAGGAGGAAGAACCAGAGGAGCGTGGTACATTTAAAACCGCGACGCCGGAAGAACTAAAAACACGCGTTATTAAGAAGGCCACAAGGCGAAAGGCGGGTGTCGGCGGGTCTGAAGCCGACGAAGCGGCAACCGACAGCCCTAGCAGCAGCGTATTTAGTGGTTTCTCAGGTACAACAAACAATATTATTATTGTTAAGATGTCTAAATGTATTTTATCTATCATTTTTGAAGGATTTGGCAAACCGGCACCGTCTGCAACCGCTGGTGCGGCATCACCTTTTGCATTTCTGTCCAAAGTACCGGCTGCGCCGTTCACGGGTGCCAACACGACTTCAAAACCAGAAGCTACTGCTGGTAAAGATGATGACGCAAAATGGACGCCGCCGCCTGCTAAATTATTTTCCTTCGACTTGAAAAATGATGCAAAAAGTTCTCCACTTCCACTGTCAACTAGCGGTACAGCATCAAAAACTTCTTCAGCTCCTTCAATCTTTGGCAATGTAACGGCTGCATCTACTGCTATTGATGCCACAGCTTCCCCTAAACCACCAATCATGAGCATGTTCAAGGCAGCCGTGAGTCCATCAGTAAATAGTGGCCCAGCCGATAGCACAGTGTCCTCGGAATATCGCGATAGTGTCGCTGAATTGAATATGGCAGTAATGAAGTTCCTGCAAGAGCACATGGACAAGAATCCTTATTGTATACTGAGCCCAGTATTCAATAGTTACGAGAAATACTTAAAGCAAATTCAGCAGAAGAATGAAACAACAACAACAGCATCAAGCTTAAAGCCAACAGTGACACAGTCCACACCAGCTGTAGCAGTGGTAACATCAACTCCACTTGAAGGTTTCACCTTTGGCAAACCCACCACTAGCATTGGAAACAGCAGCACATCACCGTCCTTAAGCTTTGGCAAGAAACCCAACTGCACAGTCACCAGTGGAGGCACTACGACCACAGTTACAGCTCCATTGTTTTCTTTTGGAAATGTCCCAAAGGCAAACACATCTCCGGCCAAGTCGGAGTCAACAACTAGTGCAGCAACTTCAGCAGCCTCGAGCATTTTCAGTTTCGGCGTGAAGCCAGCGACATCTGTAGCTAATAAAGAAGATGCTCCCAAGCCAAGTTTCTTCAGTTTTGGTACCAAAGATGCTTCCAGCTCGGAGGCATCTTCTGCCCTTTCGCCGCCAAAAACAAATGGATTCAGCTTTGGTTTAAAAAGCGACGATAAGCCGAGCACTTCTGGATTTTCAGGTTTTGGAAAACCTTCCACTGACACAATGTTGCCGCCTAGCACTGGCTTTTCATTTGGATCCACTTCAACGACTCCATTTTCCTTTGGAAATTTGAAACCACCATCGCCACTAGCAGGAGGTGGCGATGGTCCTGATGCTGGTGATGATGAGGAAGACAGGCCACCAAAGGTGGAATTCAAACAGGTTAGCACCATCACAAACGGACGGTTTATTTACACAGATGATGAAAATTAATTTGCCTGTATTTCAAAATGTTCCACAGGTAGTTGAGGACGACGCGATATTCTCGAAACGCTGCAAGGTCTTTGTAAAAAAGGACAAGGACTTCTCAGATCGAGGTGTCGGAACCTTGTATCTAAAACCCGTCAAGGACTCGGAGAAGACACAGTTGCTGGTGCGTGCCGACACCAATTTGGGTAAAATCCTTATCAATCTGATATTGAGCGAAGGAATACCAAGCCAGCGCATGGGTAAAAACAACGTAATGATGGTCTGCATACCCACACCGGAGGAGACCAAGCCCGTATCCATTTTGTTGAGAGTCAAGACCGGCGAAGAGGCTGATGAGCTATTGGAGCAAATAAAAAAGCACACAGTCTGAATACATTCGCAAGATGGGTGTAATTAACTCTAAATTAGTGTTATTGGATCGTTTACATTTACAACAACAAACAACTATGAGAATATATATAAAACACATCAGAAAGTATGGACATACAACATAAATTGGTTTTTCATTCATGCATTTCTGATCATCAATCCACTGTGGACACGATCACCTGAAAGATACTGCCTCCACATCTGAATCCGAGTTGTCAACACTGGTGTCATCTAGTACCATAACGTCATCTTCGGAGTCTGGGAAAGATAGACAAGGAAAAGGAGGCGCCTGATAAATATTTTCCCCACCATTTTCGTTAGTTTCAATTTGTGCGCTTTCATTCAAAGACATGGTTGCGCTATACGGCTGTTCATCTTCCAAAGAATTGGCTGCTATTTGTGGGTGCTCTATCACCTTTGTATCTGGAGCTGGAATAACAATAATTTCTAAAATTTCAACGGAATCTGCCTTTCGTGGCAGCTTAAAAACTCGTGTGAGATCCGAACCCAGCTCTATGAGAGGGCAGCGAAATGAAACAATAGACAAAACTTTGGCAGATTGATTGTTCGTATCCGTTGTGGTAACTTCTGCAGATATTGGCGACTCTTCTTGAAAAGGAGCTGTTTATTAATTGATAATGTCTTAACCCTAGACATTTCTCTAATGATAACATTTTTGAATCTTTAAGTGTCTTGCCTAGAGGGTTGTTCTTCCACTTGTGTTATGGATGTTTTGTTCTTCGATCGCTTTGGATTTTTTGGTGTCGAGCTTACGAAACCAACTGATCGCTTTCTTTTCTTTTTATTGGGTTTCTCTTCGGGACAAGGAGGCACTTTCAGATGGAAAGCCTTAAGCGAATCGGTGGGTTTCAGAACTTTAAAAGATTCTTTAGGTATTTATGTTAAATGTTAAGGACTAAAGAGCTTTTTAATGTGATCCTGCAAGTCCTTCACATTTTCCCAAGAAGTATCTCCAAATACCAGTTCTCTGTTCAGCTACGCGCGTCATTAAAAAAGTCAGATAGATCTACGCGCATTGAAAAATGCATGTGTATGCTATTTATTGTATTATTACCACTCCGACAAAATTAAAAGTATAAACATATATCGGTTGGCTTTTCGATAACAACAACAAGCTATCGAGTAGCAATCCTTCAGGTTAAGCATCGATATCGATACTCCGCTGCAAGCCCTTCCACTTCTTGTATACTACTCAAAAAAAAAACCAACACGAAAACGAAAACAAAAATACATTTCTTTCTTATCATTTAGTTAAGTTAGTCATCGAAATTCCATTTAATGCTAAGTATGTGATAAGCACATAGGTAGCATCATCCCGTAAGTCACTCGCCAAAACGCGCAACATGAGTAACGGCGAGAACGACACAAACTCTCGGAGCCACAGTCAACACCAAGGCCAAGGTGCTGCTGTAGATGCTGGAAATGCGATTGGGACCGCAGGAGCACGAAATCGGGTTAGAATACCGCCTGACCACGATGACAATGTGGAGCCGTGTAAGTAACTTTAATATATCTTAGTGACGGCTGTTCATGACCTCATTGACACTAAAACTATTCTAAATTTGACTCTGCGCAGCTTCGACATCCACAACGGCAGTGCCAAAGGAGAAGCGCAGCTGGTTCCATTCTCTCACCAGGCGTAAGAAGTCGGACTCAGCTTTAACGTGCGCCAGCAGCTCAACAGTTGCAGTTCAGCTGCAAAACAACAATAATGAACCTCTTGGGGGTGGTGGAGTCATAGATGCTAGAGCCACCGCGGCAAGTGGAGATGCATCCGAGAGTAATTGCAGTAGTATTGGTGGTGGTGCTCTGCGCAAGCGAAAGGACAAGAAGAACATGTTCTCACGTATTCGAAAGAAAATGGGATTGGGACTAAGTGCGCTGCGCAATTGGCACTCAATGGGTGACGATTGTGACAGTGATGGAGGCACCGCCGATGCGATGTATGAGTTTCTGGCCCCGGCTATACGCGTGGAACCAACGGTACCATTTACCCACGATTATATGCGGTTCATAAGAAAGAAATGGCTGAACCCGCAGCAGCCCAATCATGTTATGTACAAGGCCTGTTCGGAGATGCTCAAGTAAGCGTGCTATAAACTCGTTTCTTGATGAATCATTCATCTCATTCTTTCCTCATTTATTCTTTTGCAGTCAAGTTTGGTATTGGGGTGAGATTTCGAGGCGCGATTCCCAGAAGCAGCTGAGTAACAAGCCGACGGGCTCATTTCTGGTGAGAGATTCAGAAACCAGTGGATCACAATTCACGCTCAGCTTTCGCATTGTTAACGTAACTCTGCATTATCGTCTGGAGTATCGAGATCAATTCTGGCACTTTGAGGAATTGAAATACGAGTCGATTGTCGAAATGATCGAGGATATATTACATCGCTGTACGAACGATAATTTTGTTTGTTTCGTCAAGGTGCCAAACGAAATGCAGCCACCGTTTCCAGTGATCCTAAAGTATCCTCTCAGTCGATACTTGAATATGCCCAAGCTACAGGATCTGTGTCGGCGGGTCCTGCAGAGTCAAATGCCCATGGCAGAGCTGGCCAAGCTACCTGTGCCGGCCCAAATGCTGGAGTATCTGTCCGTAGAGCGGGAATTGGTATTCCAAAGCTAGGCACATTGCTGCTGCTGGTGTTAGCTTTAATCAAAGATGAACACAGTGAAGAAACAAACCAAAGAGGTAAAGGCAGCTACTAATGGGGTGAATTATCTATAGAGTACTATCGGTTGAGGGTGAACTAAATACTAGTCTTACGGAAGAGGGCCTGTGAATCAGAGTAAGAAAGTTATCTATCTCTCTAGAGCCAACCATAACATTGCAACATTGTAAACTTGCGCCATAGTACTCTCGTTAGTCTTGCGGCTCTAGTTTACGGCACTGCCAGCAGGTATACTAGACATTGCGTTAAATTGCTTGAGGTTGATAACGTACATATATATCAAGGCATTTGAACACTCGAGCAATTTAAGTACGCACAAACGAAAGTTGATACTATATATATACATATAGGTACATGTACCATGCATATATATTTCGGAATTTGCATGTTTTTACTCTGTATAACCGTATTACTTAAGCATAAGAACATATTTGTATTCGTATATACATACAAACATACACAAGCAAACACATATATTATTGGCCAAAATTAGTCTATCAACTTGTTTTCCATTGGTCTTAATCAAGTCTGTATGCCCGATTGATATTGATATTAGTTTATACACGGATAACGGTTAACGGATTATGTATTACTTGTCTACGCAACTTCTTAAAACTATTTGTAAAAACAAAAAATCTACGATACTACATATTAATATACACACATACATACATAAGTATTAAGGCGTAGCTTAAATGTTCTCAACGATCGATAGCAATATCATTCAAATTGTTAACTATTTTAATGGATTCAGATTGTGTTGAAACTTATTATGATCGAACCACGCTCAAGATATATTTACGTAATATTTGCATTTGATTCCTAATGTCAAACTAACTTTTGCTAATGTACTAAAAGATATACTATATTTAAACAGAGATCAGATTAACTATTGTTACAGTGTGTATGACATTTATTTAAAAAAAACAGTAAGAGTAATTTATGTTTGCATATATTTTATCGAAATAAAAATCAAATTACAAATACAACTACTACTGGGCTTTACTTATCCCCTCATCTAAATCAGTGAATTCGTCGGCACTACTGCTGTTATCTGGATCATGCTGGCAATCTGTTTCATCGTCCAGGTGCTCGGAATGATCGTATATGCGATAGGCCTTGAACTGTCCCACCTTCTGTCCGTCGACATAGTTGAAGCTGTAGAAACAGGTGCGACAGAGATACGAGGGATCGTGCAGCTGGCGCCGGGACTGCTCCACAATAAAGTGATAGGGGCGCTGGCCGCACATGTAGCAGGTTCGACGGTTGAAGGAGTTTAAGGCTCGCAAAGAGGGATACATGTTGCGATTGAGACACTTGCTGAACGGCAGCAGTACTTCCACCTGCGAGATTACAAATAAATGCTCGCAGTTACCATGATGTAGATACTGTAGTGGCGACCCCAAGCTAACAGTGAGATCCACAAAGCGAGTGGCTTCCATGGACGCACATTTAAATTGTTCGGCTTGCACTCCTTGAGCTTGTTTGGCCCAATTTATCACAGTTTGGGAGTAATCACAGTTATCCGGGTTGCGTGTATCGTTGTAGAAGGTGTTATTGATAAAAAAGTAACCTGGGTCTGTCTGTAGCACCGGCAATGGTGCCTCCGGATCTTCGCTTACGTCCACAAACTTTCTGGAATTGCAAATACAGGATATTTTATCCCGCAACTCGGTTAGGTAATTACTGCCCAGGCAGAGGAACTCCTCAGCAAAGACGGGTCGCTCAATTTTGTAGCCACGGTGTGCTGCTCGTGGTGGTCTATAAAAACGCACAGTTATCTCCAGTTCATAGTCATCCAGTTCCTTCATCTCCGGACCACCGTTAACCGTTAAGTCCGAAATAAGACGGTAACTGTATTGGGTGCGGGTAAAGGGATTCTGACGAGATTTGGCTTTATGCTCATTTATGGCCGTGTAGGTTTTGGGCACATGTCGATCCATTTGCGGATTCGACACATTGGGACGTTGTATTTCAGCTCCAGGCACAAATATGTTAATCATGTTGTCGTCTGTTGATTTGATCATTTGCAGCAAACAGCTGTTCGCTATATCGCTTGAAACTGATGAACTTTTCTTAAAGTAAAATGGCAAATTATCGGTACTATAACCGGTCAATTTGTTGCGATAATCTTCTAGAAACTGACGTAAACTAATGGGTGGCTCCATCACGTTTTCCATGCTTATACAGAAGATTATTTATTACCACTAACTTAAAAAGTTTACTGTTCAGCCGCGAACTTGTTTATAGCGTCTTTGTAGCTTATATTTAGCTTAAGCGCCTGTGGCTTATCTTCAGACTGTTCTTGCTGATCTTCAGGCTTAATCTCTTGCTGTTCCTGCGGCTGTTTCTCAACATAAACTCCCTCGAATGTGATTACTTTGTCCGTCTTATTGACGTATTTATACATTTGTCGACAGACCGGCTCGTATAGGGGATCTCCTGGTTCGTGGTTTTTGTCTTTTTCGAAAAATACAAGTGTGCCCATAGACATATCATAAGAACCTATAAAAGAAAGGAATTGAATTTAATTATAGTCATTTGAAATATGCCCCCACATGTCGTACCTTTGAAGAAGTTTCCGTTTATTTCGGCCATGGGAGTCTCGCTTTCGATGCCAATTATTTTGATGGCAGCATCCTCGTGCTTTAATTGATGCGGAGCCAAGTAATTTTTAAAGTCGGCGTACACCAAATATTCGGTCTCTTCGTATTCAGAATCAGAATCGTTCATTGCAAGAAAGTAAGAGATTTCTGCTGTCAACAATCAACTCGTATGGGGGTCTAGTACGAAACATCATGCATACAAGCCTGCTCGTGTATTGTCTTTATTACCTATCGATATCTCTTACGCTCATCGATAAGTTCACTGCCCCATCCCTAATAACAGGGCGAATATATTTTCGCTGCGTTTTATGACAAAAAATTGTTTCTGTGAGAAAAGCGTCAGATTCTGTTGTAAATATAGGAATAGTACTATATTAAGTAGCTGCCATTTGTGTTTAAAGGCGTGAAAAGGGATATACTTTACACGCAAAGTATAAATTTAATAAAGTACATGCACATAGTTGTTTTCGGTTGCGTGAAGCGTGTGGATTATATCGGGCAGCGGCCATTTTGAGCGAACGAAGAAACGTCACCAGTGTAGCCCCTTGCCTTGTATTTGACGTAAGTAATTGTGAAACTGTATTCTATGCGTAAGTGTCGGTGGATTGGTATGTGTGAATACACTCACGATATTTACAATAAAATAAGCAATACATAAATACCGCCAAATCATAAGATTGACACGTACACGATACAAATTGCTTTTCTCTTTGTGCATATTTATTGATGTTGCATTTTCTCCTCCTGGGGTTGTCTCTCTTTTCAGTGAGTTACGATAGACGATAACCACCACAGTGCCGCTGTAAGCTTTAACGTGACAAAGTTTAGCTTAGTAAACATAAACATAAAACCAAAGTTAAGAACCTTTCATAAATAAATACAAGTTAACAACAAATAATAAAAATGGCTGATGAAGATATTACTTTGAATGAGGATCAGCTCTTGGAGTCGTTGGAAGAGACAAATGGCGAACAGGAGACTGAAATCGTTACTGAGACTGAGGTAAGTGTGAGCGCCAAAAACCAGTTTCATTTCGCCTTGAATGCGAAAGCACAGTTTGCAATTCGCGGAAAAAGCTCTGTCGAAGCTTGTGCCACAAAGCGGCGGCCATTTTCGATGCTTCGCCTTCATTCTCATTCCCCATCACGAGTCTCAACTGTGAAGCGTATCGCATTTTTTGGCATTTTATATTTGAGATAAATTCGCATTATATAAACTAAAGTAAATTGAACTTTCGTTATAAATCTTAAGGAGGAAGGCAGTATGCAGATTGACCCTGAACTGGAGGCCATAAAGGCACGCGTCAAAGAGATGGAGGAGGAGGCTGAGAAAATAAAGCAAATGCAAACAGAGGTAGACAAGCAAATGGCCGGAGGTTCAACAACCGGTCTGGCCACAGTGCCGCTTTCACTCGAAGAGAAACAGGAGATTGACACAAGATCCGTCTACGTGGGCAATGTGGATTACGGTGCATCTGCTGAGGAACTGGAAGCCCATTTCCATGGCTGTGGCACAATCAATCGTGTTACCATACTGTGCAATAAGTCGGACGGACATCCCAAGGGCTTTGCTTACATTGAATTCGGTTCCAAGGAGTATGTGGAGACTGCGCTGGCGATGAACGAAACACTGTTCCGAGGACGTCAAATCAAGGTGAGTCATCAAATGCATCATAGTGATTTAAACTTTATCTCTATCCGATATTATTTCCGTATAGGTAATGTCAAAGCGCACAAACCGACCGGGACTTTCCACAACAAACCGCTTCGCTCGTGGCAGTTTCCGTGGCCGAGGAGCACGGGTCTCTCGTGCGTGCTGTCACTCCACTTTCCGCGGTGCACGACGCGCAATGTAAGTCTCCTGCTAAATAGGATCATCATTTCTGTGATATGTGCTAATTTCGGTCTGTCTTTCGTTTCAGAAGAGGTTACCGTGGCCGTGCCAACTACTATGCGCCTTATTGATTATTGTTTTCTTAACTTATAGTAAGGTAAGTTGATTGCTTAAAGCATTAAAATCACTGACTGGATATGCATCTACGAAATGGATGGATAAGTTCCATCCTTTCTGTTTATGTGGCCTTTGTGACAGTCAAATTTGTATAAAAAGTCCGTCCAGTATAAATCCCTTGCGGTTCCATATGTCTATGTTCATTTACAATGAAAACTTGAAGTCTGATGCTTGGTATACAGAGCTACTATTCCGAAAAAATCCGTTGATTATACTGGAATAGATAATATTTCAAACATAATGACTCGTTATTCCGTTTTCCTGGCACATCTTCGATGTTCCTTTCTGTGTCTGTGTTTCATCTTGGTAAACTTTTTTACCGTCGGGGACGGGGACGACTTGAATAACAACTATTTGGTTTTATTTTTGACACATTTCTTTAATCCAATCAATATTTGATTTCAGATTTTTTTAATATATAATTTCAAAAAACATTTTATTGCCAAAACTTCTTTGATAATAATAATAAAAAATAAAAAAGAAAATACAAGAGTACGCCAACAAAAAATATATTATATAGAAATAATAAAAAAAAAAACAGCAGCATCAGCGAAAAAATATTCTAAAAATAGGCGCAAAAAGATGAAACCAATAAAATGAAATCAACAAGGAAAAAGATATAAAAACTTTACTTGGCTATAATGTTTTTTGAAGCACCCAACACCACAAACACCCCCTTATCACACTTTTTAATTTTTCAATAAAAAAGAAATAAATATATATTTATATATATTATATATACTGCGTAAAATAAAAAATGAGGACAAGAGTTGGTTAAAAAAATAAATGAAAAGAAAAGAAAGCAGCATTTAAAAAAACAAAACAAAAGAAAAGAAGTTCAAAAGATGGCAAAGTAAAACAGAGGATAAAAATAATATTAAAAAACAAAAAAAAAATAAAATGATTAAACCCAGACATGGAAAAGATGAAAAATACCACAAAAAAAGAACAAAAAATCAAGATAACTCAGATCTTGTTTATATATTCGAAAAAATATATATAGCACACAAGAAAAATTGATTATACCAAAAAGATGAAGAAATATAATCGAATTAAACAACTTTTCAATGCCTTTCCTTTGGGTGGGACAAGGTACACTAATAGGGAGCGCTGAAAGGGAGATAGAGAGAGAGAGAAGCTGCGGCAAGGCCCGCATCGATCGAAGAAGGAATTTGCAGAAATGATTGCAGTATCAACATAAGCATTAATATGTCAATTCTATTTAGCATTTGTATAAACAACATAATAAAACAAATAAATAAACTTATTAGAATAAAAAGAACAAAAACAAACAGTTATTTAACTTTGAAACTTGCTATTATACGAACTTTATTTCAATTAAACAGAGTGCAGTACCCAAAAGTTATCATCATAAAATGCTGATCCAAAATGTTTGTGCTAGGTGCGATTGTAATCGATCTACTCGATTGATCAGCCCCACCAGTACCAGACATACGCTGTGTTCCTTAGTTCTTCTTCAGGATTGCGGCCTGGACCAGAGGGAGGTTCTTGCTGAGGAAGCACTTGAAGCCACGGTAGGCCCAGGCGCTGGCGTTGGACTTCTGCTCGTTCTTGTCGGCGCACTTCTCGATGTCAGCCTTCAGAGCGGTCTTGTCCTCGCGGCCCTGGCCAAGCTGTGCCACCAGGTTGTCAACCTTGAAGCCCTTGGTGTCCTCGAACAGATCGAACTTGTTGAAGATGCACTTGATGTAGTTGCGGGTGATCTCATCGTCGGGGTACTCGAAGGCCTTGTACTTGGCAACCAGAGCCTCGGTCACCTTGTTGGACTCAGCGCACTCCTTGCGCACCTTCTGCAGATCCTCGGCGGTACGCAGTTTGTACTCAGCTGCGGAGGCCTGCGGGAAGGATGCATTGCTCCATAATGTTAGTTACCACTCAACCAGCAGGAGGTGACAGGAAACTTACCAGACCAACCAGAGCGCACAGCAAAATGGCAACGGAGTTCTTCATGTTTGAAGGATTTTTTTGGATTTGGATTACGAGGTGAAATCGAAAGATATGCTTGCTTTGCACCGGATCGCCCAGAAAGAACTAATGTCTGACTGTTGACGGGCCTCGGTTTATATACCTTTCGATCCACCATGGGAACGATGTCGGTGCCTCTGCCGCTGCCGCTGTCGCAGTTGCTGCGCTTGGGCTTCGTTTTGAGTGCGGCAGCGACTCAATTGAGTCCGCACTTTGCGGCGTGTTCAATTTAAATTTGATATGGAAATTTATCTTGTCTTTAGAGTCGTGTACTCCTGAGTGATCACGCAGCAGGATGCCCAACTAAGCTAAGCTAGCAAGCTGATTAATTTAAGTTATTCATATTGTTCTTCTCAGTCTCCGTTAGATGGGGATAGTTTGTCAGCTGCACTTGAGCAAATTGCCCGAATTGTGCCGAATCAGCTGGTCGGCTGGTTGACCTCTCCTCAAGTGTGTGTGTGTGTGTGTGTGTGTGTGTGTGTGTGTATGCTATACAATCATAATCAGCTAAATCTACTCTTATCTTGTTGACGAGCAATATCAGCACAAAGCACGGCTCAAGAGCTGGAAAATTTTGCTTAATATCATTGTTCCTCTTTTTTGAAAAACGGAAAACTACTGAGCATAAATTCATGATGTGCATGAGTGTGTTGCCAAGGGGGATTGGTTGATTTCCACTCCACAATTTGTTTATTATTTTGAATAAAACTCATAATATGCAAAGAATTTTATCTTTTCTTTCTATGCAATATGATATATAATAATATGCATACTTCAGTTTATAAACATTTCTACTTTCGTCTAAATATTTATTTCTGAATAGACAAAGACGATCAAAAGACATAATAGGGCATTAAACAGAAACAAAATACAATTCTTCCCCATAACTCTCTTTGTATATCATATATTCTACATAAACAATAGTAATAGTAGATGAGAAGACTCAATAAGGTATTAAACAGAAAGACAACTACAATATGATAGGTTCTCCCCTGTAAACGACGCCTCTGGTGGTGCCTGCCTTATTTGTGTCGCACTCCCTAGTCTGTCCCGCTTTGTGTACCGATGCTGCTAATGAAGACGACGACGATCATCATGATGATGATGTTGTGGGGGCTCTGCTGTTGTGACTGTGCAGCTGAGATTTAAATGAGCATTAATTGAATTGGCAAAATTACGTTGACAAATACATGCCCCATGCAGCCTACCCCCCAGTTAGCCCCGCTACCCCAAGCCCCTCCTGTGTCTGTTCTACCCCCTCGCGAGTGTACGGTTTATTGTCCATAATCGGACTCGAATGTTCTCATATTTATTTATGCATGCTAGACGCGACGACAGCAGCAGTAGCAACAATCATTTGTGCACTGCTCTTCTTCTTCTTGTTGTTGTTGTCTCTATGGACACCAACATTTTGGAAAATTTCCACTGTGACCACCTGATTCTAGTGACACCCAGTTAGAGCACACAGACAGTAGGCAAGTTCTAGATTTTTCTTTTTTTTTTCAAAGCATTTGATCTTTATTATTGAAACATCATTTTGGTTTAGGCTAAGCATAGTTAAATACATAGTATGTGTATGGTATATTTAAGCATATTTAATAGAAACCCAGCATTAACTAAACATATATCGTATAATGGATCATCACAAATAATAGTAATAATAATAACTAAATGCGAAAACGAAATTATGTTTTTAAATCAAAAATCACAAGGCGCATCTCAAAGTAGCTAAAGGAATTTTCAGTTCTCAATTAATTTTATTAATCATCCACTCGAAGCTATGCAGAAAGATCTAAAGAATTCTAGAATACGTATATATATATATAGATACATCAATATATATGTAGTGATAAACTACAGTAAATCCTTGTAAATAAATTCTCTTCAACATAAAATTATGAAATCAATCAGTTAATATAATATATAGCATTATAATATGTATGTATGTAATGTATATATAGTAGGTAGGTATATGAATGCATGAACATAATGCAAAATAGGCTAAATCACTTTCTCTGGTTGCCGACTTCAAACAATAAAAGAAACTAAAGTGGTAATTATACATAATCATTATGTAGCATAGTTAGTTCGATTAGCTAGACAGTTTTAAACTGAGAGATAGTCGCACAGATGCCACGACGAAGTGCAGCCTAACAAGAAGCTTCATAATGGGATTAAATATGTTATGTATGCATGTCTATATAATGGATATAGTAGTGTTAACGTATGTTTTGCATTATTTGTAATGCGTTTGCTTCTCTTCATTATTCACTTCTCTGGAATGGGTCTCAGTGTGGCTATGTCTACTTTAGTGCTTGGAGGCACCAGGGCCGTGTCCAGCTCTGGCAAATCCGGGATGGGATCCCGCCAGTAGTTGAAATTGGAGAATTCGACGGGGACTTCATCGTACTTGATGGGTGGAAACAGTTGGTCCACAATGTATGTCATGCTGCAGTACCTGGAAAACAAAAAGAAAACACAGAAACGATAATCAAATTGTAGAAATCGGAAGATATATTCCGTGTACAGATTTGTCCTGGCGCCCAAATGTATGCAACACAAATCGGTGCTCAACCTAACCTCAGATTTATGCCACATTCATCATACACAACCAGAAGCCAAAGTTAAAAGAATTCATAACATCAAAATAATACACCCATTTTATTTGTGTTTATATGTTTATATGAATAATATATAAGTAGATAAAAAAACAACGGATAGTCTTGCTAATAATGCTGCCGATAAAAGATATCGAAACCATCAATATCATAACAAATGTATTTTTGCTGGAAATGTCTTCAATTTGAGCTCAATCTTAGTCATTTAAATAAGAAGTTATTGAAGATATTATATAATATAATAACGTTTGTTCTTTGTTTTTTAAAAAATCTTTAGCCTAAAGATAGTATTTCTTAATGTCGCCACCTATCAAGAGAACCTACCATCGATATATTTGCAATACTTTTTACTTATCGCAGAGCGTATTAAATCTAGATATTTTTAAAGGGAGCATCGTGACTTTCAAAGCCCACTCCCATAGCACAAGAAGGTATAAACTTAATGCTTAGCACTAAAATTTGTCATATCACAATTAAATCTTCGCTTTAGCCTAACATAACTGGGGCTATTCAGGTCTAGGAGTATAGCTGCTCTGGATTCAAGCCAAATGACTTGTCATGTTTGATAATTGATGACTTAGAGTTGCTGATATAGACATCATCATCATTGTCATTGTCTTCACGGTCATCATAGTTACTAGAATCATCATCGTCATCATCAAAGACTAAGTCATTATCATCATCATCGCTCCATTGGTGATAATTATGATAATTATGGAACTGCAGTTCTTCCTCCAATTCCTCGTCATCGAAGATATCGGTGCGATATTCGTATTCATCGGTATGCGTCAGCAAGGGAAAGTATTCATCGACCTCGAGCGACTGATTGATGTAGCCACTATAAATTTGACAACCAAAATTCTTGAGTAGGATGTTGCACTCTCGACGTTGGGTTGGTTTGATTGCGATTGAGATTTTATTTGATTGATTGAATTTGGTGTGAATTTGGTATTACGATGAATAATCAGTACCTACTTACACTCTACATACATACACCTAGCATTACATCATGATGTTAATGTGGCTTCAACCAATTCAGTTTTGTTTAGTTGCGAGTATTTGAATGTGGTATGAAAGTCAGTTGAAGCTCCATTACCATTGCTTTATGTGACATTTGAACAATGAAAGCACATTAAAATGATCAGCAAAAAAACTTTCGGCAAGTTAAAGGACAATTTTGAAATGAGCTTAACAGCTTTTAGAGCTACAACTTAAATGACACGTATGGCAATAGAGCTTTTTTTGAGATTACCATAACCATAGAAACATATATAGATTGGAATCGTGGAACACTACTTACGATGACTGGAATGTTTGAGTCAGCTCGTGTTTTAGCTCTCCCTTTGTGTTGATGGTGAATATGCGCATAATGGGTATGCCGACGGCTCGATATGCCCATACATCCTGTAAAGAGTAGCAGATTAAATGAGGAATGTTTAAAGGTTTCAGGGCTACTTTTGGACTTACATTAATACGATTGCCGTAGCCGGCATAGAAGGGTTCTTTGTCTGGGAACAGATCACGAATGTCCGACAAACAGGCGATCTTGAATTGTTCCGGTTTCTTTTCGATAACCTCGCGATGGAATGCGGATATCAATGATGTGGGATTCAACAGCAATGGCCCATCGGGCAGCATCACATTGCCCTGACGTATCGAGCGCAAATACTCCCGTGTCACTCGAGATTGACCAATGGCACGCGCCGATAGATAGAGCAGCTTATAGCCATTCTGTTCAATCTTCGAGAAGAGCTGCGCCACACCCAGCTGGGCCCAATCCTTGCCAACCATTGGCAAAATATGACCCAAAACATCCGACTTGGTGATGGTGCCATCAATGTCGGAAATGACAACCTTATCGTTGTGCTTCCAGCGGAACAAGTAGCACTTGCAGCGTGTGGTACCCTGATACGCGGTCGTCACACTAAACTCGATCTCATTCATGCCCTCCTTGAGGTTCAGTTTTTTCTAGAGAGAGAGAGAGAGAGAGAGTTTATCCCTTGATCAAAGGAATTATAATATTTTACTTACAATGGCCGCCGAGCTGAGGCGCAATGATTTCTTGTAGCGCTCTTTGTGCTCGTCACTCTTGTTGGAGCCCATAGTCAGCTCCTCGAGATTGTCAACCAATGCTGAAGTGTTCTCGGCATTGACCATCGAGTCGCTCTTGCTCAACGTACGATCGCTGATGTCCGGTGAATTTGGTCGTGATGTTTGTGTGCTGACTGCAGCCTGATCACCATCTGGAATTGCACAAGAAGGTTAGCAATGGCAATGCCAGAAAGTGAAGACTTCAATTCGACCTACCCTTCTCATCCTTTCCCAACTCTGCGTTCTTATGGTTGGCAGCCATGTTGCTGGCCTGATTGGGCGCTGCATCCTGAGATCTACGCCAGCTCCACCAAGATCGTTTCGTCTGACCCACGTTGTCAGTCGGGTGAGCAGATTCTGGCTTGTCATCGCTAACATTCCGTTGATTTGGCGACATTAGTTGCTCGATAGCCTCCTGGACAGGGAGAACGAATAGAAGCAGGAATTAATAAGCTATCTTTACTTGGCTTTGCTCTTAGACTTACTTCGGTTAGTGGCTTCTGGAATGTTATCATTGTCATGACAATGGGACATGCGGCCATCCATGTAAAGTATTTGCCATTTAGACGTACAACTAGATTGGGCGATGAGAACATGTTGGGGTTCTTGCACACCTGCACAGGTGAGAAGGAGAGCGGGAAGCGTGTGTGAAGTGGGTTACAAACAATTGATTTATATATACACATGTTAAAAGTGCAGTGCAGTGCAGGTAATTTGTAGCGTAGTGTATCGGGCTGCCAGTGTCGTGCAACACATAAATACACACACACACACATGCATTGTAATCTATATGCTCAACTTACATCGGGATAGGTGACTAGATGGCGAGCGAACTCCTCATCCGTTGGTGGCCCACCATTCTCCTGCATGCCGCACATGGACATCGAAACAAAGTCCAAATATCTACAAAGATCAGAATGAATACAAGATTAGTAAATGTCAATAAAGAAGCATCTAATGAATCCTACGCACTTCTTGTCTTGTGTCTGCTGCTTGCAGTCATCGAAGTCCGAGTCCAAGCTCTTGTGGTTCTCCTCCAGGGAGCTAGGAGAATGGGGTAGACTGGTGCCGTTGCCACTCTCGCGATCTTCGTCGCCACTGTGTGTTGCCTTCTGCTCTTTGCCTTCCTGTGTCTTGGGACTGGGGAAATAGAGTGCTGCCATTTCGGGATCCATGCTGCCCGCATCCAGATCGGATAGATAGATGTCACCCGCTTGATTGGTAGCCCCTTCCTTACGCAATCGATTGGCTCTCTTCATGAAACTAAACATATTGCTTAGCATTGAGTGGCGCTCACTCTGTTGTGCCTCGGCCTCTGTTACTCCCTTGGCCTGTTCCGGTGTTGGCAGCTCACCCCACTTCCAATGGGCGCTGTTCTCATCGTCGCCGACATGTCTCTTATCCCGCATGGTTGTCTCCAATTCACTGTCACTCTGAATTGGCGTCGACGGACGGCCAGCCCCGCGTCCAGCACCAGCTGCACTAAGGCTCGTTGGCGTTGTGATTTCTGTGTCACTAAAGAAATGAATGTCTAGATCGTGCCGAGCTGCATTTGTAGGCGTGGCCACATGCTGACTAAATTCACTGAGTGTACTCTCGTCCCCGGTGTGGGCAGTCAGAAGTGGAGCCGATGGTTGCTCGTCATTGGATGAGGAGTTTGTGTTTGTTATAAAAATGCTGCTGGCACAAGCTGGGACCTCATTCTCATCAATCAGACCCACTTCCGAATTCCAGGAGATAGCATCGGCGTTGGCAGGATCACCGCCAGCGGCGCTGCCACCCGAGCTGCTTGAAGAGGTTTTGCGCTGTGAGTTCTTCTTCTTCATCTGCGACTTCTTGCGTCGTTTCTTTGTTTTGCTCTTGGTCTCATCCTTGTTAGAGTCAATAGTGACGGGCGTGCTAGGTACCACAGCTGGTGGGGCAAGCAACACTTCCGTCTTGACTGTCTCTTCTGCTGCTGCGGTTGCTACTTTCTCCTGCTTCTGTTCCGATTCCTTTACAGGTTCAGCTTCTGTTTGTTTTTCCACTTTCTCCAGTGGCTTTTTATCTTGGAACAATTCCTCATGCTCGGCCCATTCCTGGCGTATCTTCTGTGTGGTATATTCCTTGTGCTTTTCGCCCAAGTTACGCCGCTCCAACATGTTGTCTGTGTGCCTGAAGTAGAATAATAAGAGAGAGGGAGAGTAATGTCAGCAAGAGAAAACTCCAAAGGGCTTGTGGGGGGCAAAGCTTCGCTACCTGCGGTGTGTGTAGTCCGAGACTTGATTCTCATATTTGCTGCCCTCCGTGACGTTCTCTTTGGGCTCCTCTTTGGACAGATCAATGGAGTTGCGACGTGGCAATGGCAATGGGATTTGCATTTCTTCGCTAGCGTTTCTAAAATGAGTTGAAATGAATGTTATAGCTAGCTGCATTGTACGTGTGGAGTCTTTACTCTCTACGGACTATCGGGACAACTCTTACTTGTCAGTAGCAACGCCGGCTATGTCCTCCATGGTGTCATTGGCTTTGGTAAGCGACTGCAGGAAACTCTTTGGTATGGGTGATGTGGCTAAGTTTTCGGGCAACTCCTCATCGTCGTCTACTGGGCATTCCTCCACAAAGAACGCCTCGCCGGAGTCGCCCAGTTTCATTTGTATATCTACGGGTGTTCCATTGATTTCAATGTCCACCTAATGAGATATAAATATGCATTTTAATATGAATGCATTTTCCAATTGCTCCGCCCTCATCTACTTACCACTTTCTCGCGACTGCGTAGCACTCCCAGTTTGCCAAAGCGCACATGGAAGGGCGAACACTGGAATTCGCCATCCTTTTGCTCTACGACGATGACATCGATGGCTCCAGTCAGTGTGGCCGCATTAATGTCATTATAAAAATCTTGCAAATTGCTAAATACGCGAGCCAAACTATTCATCTTGAGTGGAAGTAATTGATCGATATATAGAAATATATCGATATCAATGATTTGAAATTCCCACTACAATGTGTTCGTATCGCAAAGTTGTTATTCCTCTTATAGTTGTGTGCGTGTTTATCGGTTATGAATTTATCTATGTATGCCTACGTGTGTGTGCACAATTAATAGGCTGCCATTTTATTGCACTTGTTTCGGCCAGTCGGCGGTTGTTGTTGATTGATCTACCTTTGGCCACTGGTTGTTATTGTAGCAACTGTAAATAGCAGAAAACACAGAAAGAAGTCATAAATTAATAATTTATACCTTAGTATGTATACACTATTGTAAGTACTTATGTATGTAGTACGTGTATTTCTTAAAATAAAACCCCTTGAAGAACTAAAGAGACGTTAGTCATATTTTTTTGACATTTAAAATGCAGCGTCAAGTGCAATAAATACATCAAACATGACTGCGTAGGTGCATTGGTATATGCATACATACAAACACATGTTTTCATTTGTTGTTGCCAAATTTTCGTTGTTGCTAGCCGTTTGTTGTTTGCACAGAAAGTCAAGGTGAACTACGGCAGACAAGTGTGGTGTACATATGTATATATGTATGTACATTTGCATGTAAGTTCTCAATGGTGAACTGCAGTTTGGCTTCCCACACACGATTGCTGTTATGCTACATACAATCGAATGTTATATAACAGTTGCATTTGGTGAACTGCAATGTGAATGCAGGCAACAGAGCTTTGGGCCCCTACACGCAACTACTGTCATGTGAATTGCAAACATATGTAAAATAACATTTGCATGAGCATTGATGAACTGCTCTGATGCAACAATAACAGCAAAATGTTAAGGGTATACAATGTTCGGTAAAGAGCTTTCGTTTCTAATGAATAAGTTACACCACGCGTTTGCTTGTATGTGTGTATATTTGTTTGCGGCAAAGCGTGACACAGTCCACACACATTCACACCACATTCGATAGTGCATTCACTTGAAATATTTCAATGATTCCCCACAAGTTCAAGGTGCCACCCGAAAGGTGGACAAACCCTACGTAGGGCACATAACTGTTCTCTGTCTCTCTTTCTCAACATTTGTGCAAGTATGTGTTGGTGTTATCGATAAAAGACGATAGTGTGATAAATGGCCTCGAAAGACATTAATGGTTAGTAAAACGCGTTAAAGTGGCGTGTTTCTACCGGTCGTATGGTGCTATAAACAATGATATCGCCACACACAAACACATACGCTTGTAATGTATTTATGAGTGTGTGTGTGTGTGTGCATTGCTCATGCCACTGGACAACATCACGCGATTTCGCTTGCGGCATTTATAACGTATAATGATCTGTAAATTAATAAAAATATATATTATGCGAATACACACACACACACATAATTTGTACATACATACATATGTATGTATTGTCTGATTATCAGCCTGTTACGTATTTCTCAAAGAGCGTGATTTTGTTTGTACCTATTCCTTAAAAACATATGTCTGATACTTTAAATACAAATATTAATGTGTGTATATTGTACGATTGTCTATAAACCTCCACTCTAGCGTAAAGGTCAATGTACAATAAGTAAGCAATGTTATTTCTCGATTAATTGATGCAAACAACACAAATGAAGGTACTACAATATATGGAGGTGTGTGGACTATGTATGTATTTGCTTCGTAGATGAATTGATCCGCGACCAAAGGTATTTGATAATTATTGCCTTTTCTTATCGGCAAAGGAAACCGTCGAAAATATTTGGTGATTTTATGGCTCTCGTACTTATAGTTGTACCTCTTGCAGTGTCTCGATAAGACAAGGTAGGCTCTTTGTGATTTGATTAATTTAATAAAAAGAACCAAACAATAAAAATGTTGTTTTTCTTTCGAGTAATGTTGAAATTCGAAGTGTTTATCTGCCAGACCTAAGTAAGGGGTATCCGGCATGTGGGTAAAGTTCAGTCTGGGGGCACATACAAATACACCACGCAAATGCGTCTGTGATAGTAAAGGCAACGACAAAGACAACACGCCATCTGTTACGCGTCGTTGCTGACGTTACTTTCACCTGTAAAAGCACACGCAACGCGCGAAAAGTCACAAGCAAAACAAACGCACTAAACTTATAAAAGCTCTTCTCACACAATGTAGTGCGGCGAATACAAATGCATGTGCGTGTGTGTGCGCGTGTGTGTGTGCATGCATCTCACCACAATGCAAAAGAAGCTGCAAAGCGAACACACACAACAAAGCGAATCAGGCAAGAACGGCACATCAGTTGAGGTGTATGCAAAATTCAATTTGTTTGTGTTTATTTATTAGTCTGAATTGCTTAGACACTGTTTCTGTTGAGTCACAATCAAAGTCCGAACACACTCATTATAAAATAAATGCCAACAAGAACAAAAACAGTAAACGATCAAACAGTACAGGACAGAACAGGAACAAAGTCTAACAAAATTGCTTGCCAAAATATTTCTAGTATAATGGAAATTTTATGTATTTATCCGCTACCTTTGTTTTTCTGGTTTTCCTTGGTCTGAATTTTTCACGAAAAACTAGCAAGACTATTTTAGCTTCACTCTATTTCTGCTGCTGCTGTTGTTGTTGATATTAGTTTTCAGCTTGTATTTCTCTGGTAGTTGGCACAGTTTCTTTGCAGTAATTCAATACAATATTTTATTTTATCGAGTCTCTTTGTTAACGCTTTTCTTAATGTTTTTTTATTCAACTTTATTCTTGATCGCTTTCCCGCCTTGCTTGTTGCTTCGACGAAGGCGTTTGCACAACTGAGCACAGCGAGCTTGACTCTTTTCAGTTATACAAGCAGACAGCGCGCCAAAGCTAATTAAATTAAGCACCTGCCTGTGTATGTGTGTGTCTGTGGGAGAGCGAGAGAGCGAACACGTTGCGCGACAGACTTAAGAGTAAAAGCTTCGACATGTGTTTGACGGCAAAGGAGAAGAAGAAGAGAAAAAGAAACCTGTAAAACTGGAATGACTTGTAAAGCAGATTGTTGTTTTTGCTTTGCTCGTTGTTGCTATGGTTAGGCTCAAGCAGCTGTTTAAGCATATCCCTCTCTCTCTTTTTCTCTCTCCCACTGTATGTTGCTCTCAGAGAGACAGGCGAGAATGACATTAATAACAGTGCTTATCAGCTGTACTCAAGACAACGCTTTGTTGCCAATAGCAGCTGTTGCACTAGTCTGGTGTTGTTGCCAATATAATATATACGTATGAACGTGTGTGTGTTTGTTTAATTTATTTTGTTGTTGTAGTGATGACGACGCCACACACATTCATTGTTCGCTGCATACGTCGCGATGTTTCTTGTTGTTGCCGCAGCAGACGGTAGCTCTCTATCTGGCAGACAGGAAGTAGAGCTACATCATATATTTACACACACACACACACATATGCACACATGTATTTATGTACCTTGCTGAATGAATTCACCATTCTGAGGCACATGCCCATGGTCAAATATACGCAGAAAGTTGAGTACGCGAATATTCGAAAAGAATTTGTCACAATTTTCCGCGCAGTGGAATATTTTCGAAAGTCGGAATACAAATTGCCGTATCGAGTGCCAAGAAAATGAAGAGTGATGAATACATTAAAAGTTCTATGTTTTTTGTATATATTGATGATTGCTGTATTTAAAATTATACACTGAGAGAAAAAACACAAATAAAAAGCGAGAAAAAACTTACCAAAAATAATGAGAAATCAATCAAATAAGTAAACAGAAAATTTCTACAACTTCAATAATTTAAATTTATTTATTAATTCGTAAATATATCTAAATAAAATGCAAAATTATATACATTGCATAAATTGTACCAAATATAGAATGTAGTGCGTTATTATAGATGATCTTCTTTTTCGTACTTTCTTGTCAATTTGCATGCATAATGTATAATAACATAATGGATAATGGTATAACAAATACAAAATAATTGGCAAATTCAGGCATACAAATAATACAGCTGCATGTACTATGTATAAATACGTTACGCATAAAATTAAACTGAATAATAATAATTCTATAATAATAAAATAGCAGATGAATGTGATTTGTGTTTCTTTTTAAGTTTCTTTTAAAATGTTTTTCAATTTGTATTTTTGTTATTACTTAAATAAAAGAACTCAAACGAAAATGCAATCATTTATACGAAGTCCTGGATCTTTTATTGTCATCCCCTAGTGTTATATCTATTTGCTCATGCGACGCGCATCGGTTATAGCACCCCAAAGTTCTATAATGAAATCATCGGTGAAACCAAACGATTCCAGATCAGAGTTATCAATGGCCTCGGCAAAGTCCATAGAGTTTGACTTCTTTTCGCCTAGTTCCCAAATCTGTGACGCCAATTCCGTATCGTTGATGCCCATAAAGGATTCGAGCAGATTATTAATAGCCTCAACTCCCGCCGCAGTCGCCTCATCGAATTTGGGTTCAATCTGTGCATTCCCATTGGCCTTGAATCGTAGCGTCTCCTTACCGCTTCCATAATTCCGACCCCCACTGCCGGCAGACGAAGAGGAGGCGCGTGATTGGCTACGCGGTCCAATGCCACTGAACCCACTTCGTATGGGTTCGACCAGGCGCAATGTGAACGTCTCTCCCGTTCCAATATCCTTAAGCATACGCGCCACCTCGTAATGCCGCTTACCCACCATATTTAGGCCATTGAGCTTCTCGATGTGATCGCCAACGCAGATGTGTTCGATGCGATCGATAATGGAATCCTCTTTGATGCGCTTTATAAACGCATATCCAGCTCCATTGTCCGTTATGGTCAGCCCCAGGGCATCCTGTGTCTTCACGATCTCTATCTCCTTGGCACGACCCTTGCGATGGGCAAAAATAAAGTCATCCAATCCGATCTGACCGCCCAGAAGACGCGTCATGTCCACCTTGTGTGAATTAAGGGTACAGAAGAGTATCTCTTCCTCGGACATATCGAAGCATTCGGCAATCTTCTTGTACAGCTCACGTACGCTGGCAAATCCAGTGATCAAGCCCGTCGGACTGCCATGGGCCAGTTGACAGTGGAAGATTAGTGGTGGCTTCTTGTCTAGATCATTGTTATTGTTGTTATTGCTGCTGCTGTTATTGTTATGATGATGATTGCTATTGTTGTTGCTGCTGTGACTCGACGAGGAGCGCTTACTCTCCTGGCCTAAATCGCTGTGATCCGATGCGGTTTTCGGTTTCCGGGCAAAGAGTGGCATCTTGGGTACTTGGCTATTTCTAGTCGTATTTCTATTGTGGATCAATATGTTTTGGGGTCCGGTATATTTTCAGGGTAGTAGATCGCTGTTTTATTTAAATCTGTGTGCGTAGAAAAAATGTTGGGAACTCTTTTGAATGCGAATACGAAATTTGATCATAATTTGTTGGTTAGTTACTTAGTTCCATTTCCCATTGTATATTGTTATTTGTGACAGTGTGTTTGTGCATTGTATATAAATATATATTTATATATACCATGTATGTTTGAGTGTGTATGTTATGCATGTAGTATATCACCAATAAACACCGAAACCATTAACTTTCAATTTATCTAATCTCTCACGAAACAAATTTACAGCTAGAACATTTCCAGCTCGATTTCCCCCTGACGCGGGATGACTCAACGTTCAAAGTTTTCAGAATTCAAGTGCATTTTTAATTACGAATTACAGATGTTTAAGGAGAGACAAATGGATAATATCAAGTTTCATATACACGACTAATTGCCACCCAATACCTGGCATTATCGCTTAATTATTCACAAAAACAGAGACGGCGCAGGCAGAGTAGATTACAAAGTGAGGTTAAACTCGGGCACAAAGGTCTTTCATGTTTTTCTCACCTTACACAGCGTTTAGGTTAATTAAATTACGAATCGAGTAAAATTGTTTCACACAAAATAATGCGTAAATGCCATAAAATCTATAATAACATTAGAAAATCAAATGTCGCGGCGCAAAATTACACATTGGAATTGAAGAAATATTTTTTTTGTGTTCGCCTCAACTGGCAAAAGTTGTTTCTCTGCTTGATAAGATGTCAACCGCGTGATAAGTGCAGCTTAATGAGAGAGAGAGAGAGAGAGAGAGAAGCTACGATAGAGGAAAAGAGTACAAAGATAACGGAACCTGAAAGACTCTCTCGTACTCCTATCTGTCAGTACCCGAGAACCTCGCACGAGTGCCTTTATCACATTCGCTTCTCGCACTGTCCCCATTCATGCGACCCGCATTATTCTATTGCGACCCGCTACAAGGCGTGCCTAAACCTAAAAGCAGACCCCAGATTGTTCAATGTGACCAGAGTCACATGGGGAAATACAAATTATCGTGACAGCTGTCCGTTATCCGTGATCGTCTTGAGGTCTTACGTTCTACTTTGTGTACTTGTTCTTGTTCCTCAGCTTTTCATTCAGGCTGTATCACTTAGCAACTAATTTTGAAAAATTGAAACAAGACAAATAAAATTTAAAATATATCAAACATTAAACCAAATAAAAATCACAACATGAATTATAAAACAAAGATAAGTAGATATGCCATAGTTCAATTATTATTAGACGATTAAAAATTTGGAGTGTTTCAAATAACTCGAATGTGGCGTTATCGCTGGAGTTTTATGCACTTATAGTGTACTTATCTCGACATTGTAATCGAATTGAATATATTTACTGTACAATTGGTTTCGAATTAATTTTGGTTAGTTTTATCTTGCTTGTTTTGTCTTGTATTCGCATTAAACTATGCTTTACCTTGAAAGCTTTATACGTCAATCCATTTGTTTATTTTTGTAGAACTCTATGGTAATTAACCATTTGCATTTTCCACCGTATATATCCGGTCGAATTTTAATAAATAAATAAACATAAACTGCTTCAACGGATTAAATTTGCGATCTATATGGAAATAGTTCGAGTAACAGAAGAGCAAAACCTTTCGAGTTCACATAATTGGTAATTTATGCTGAGAATTGTTTATTATCAAGACTGGGGGCAACTTGAGACGAGCCCCCCTATGAGCAATACGTACGGTATACGGTATACTGTTGTGGTTATGCTCATAGAATGACAACATCGAGAAGGCAGTCCCACAACCAGTACAAATCAAATAAAATATATTTTTACGCTATATACCATGTTATATACAATACATACAAGCTATAGGTTTGCTCGTATTGTCACAAAACCGGCTATTTCTAGCCGAGCATAATATACAGATAGATAACCCGGCGAATGAAAAGCACAACACACTCATCAAGGTCGAATCAGTTGAGTGTTGGGCGCGTGTGGCTTTACTATGCGAAATTATCGCAGTTCACAATACACTGCGCAGTTCGCATGCATATCGATTAACTATTGAAAGAACATCAGAGTGACCAACTCGATAGTGCGATTTAGTAAGAAGACCATTTTCGATTAGGTTTAATTAGGTTTTCACAAGTGCAATGACATCTCCGAGTAAATTCCGACACGTGTTTGCCTCTCTGCATATCTGGGTTAGGGGCAGACTCTAGTTTATATTCTATTTAATTGGCACTGTGCTGCACACAGTAAACAACAACATGAAAAAGAATACAAAGAACAACAACAGTGGAATAACATTTCCGCATACGCAACTCAGCCGGTTTTTATACCCTGTGGATAAGGCAATCATTAAAGAGGGTGTGATCGTCAGAAAGCATAGATAATGACTTTTAAGAAATTTAATGTCTGTTTCATAATAATTTTATTAATGATGTGTAATTAATTAAGGCAAGCTTGCCACAGGGTATCGAATAGTCGAGCAGTCTTTGGGTTTTTGTTTTTAATTTGTATGTTTACTCGCCCCCGATTGGCTGTAATTTGTGGGCTCGCCTCTCGCACATGTAAAACTGGGGGCAAAGCAGCAGCCTGCTTAGAAGCATGTATCTTACAGACACATGTGTACACGTATCTCATTGCGTATGTATGTAGCAAATGTATCTGCATCTGTGGCTGGCGTAAACAACTCACGACGTAAACAACACGATCTGCGCGTGGGCAATGCAATGAAAAAAGAAGAAAAAAACAAACTAACTGAAAGCAAAAACATTAGATATCATTTTGTAAACAACAATAGGTTCCATGTGTACTTATTATCAAGTGCAATATTCACATGTGCATGTGCTGCGGAATGACTAACTCATATTGTATTCACATTGCGCCTAAGATGGGCAAACAAAATGGAACTTAGTTAAGTTGCTTGATTAGAGATTCCTAATGTTTTATTCAAGTCCAATTGATAAACTATCGCTAATCAGTTACGAAACAAGAAAGCTCTTAATATGCCATTCTACATATTCCATGTATGTGTATAAGTATATGTGAGACCAGAATATTAAACCGACATTGCCAACCTGTTTTCGTATATCAATGAACTGCGAATTCGTTTAAAGCAAAGATTGAAAATTTTTTTGTGTTCTTGCGCTTATTTTCGAAGGCTTGGCAATGATTCGACAAAAAGTGAGTTGAACACACGTTTTTATATGAATAATATCCACATAATTTGCAGTGGATCATGTTTATAACCAAAAATTTCATAATCATATTAGTTCTTTAATCAAAGCCCATATCTTCATTATTTTCCAGAACTCTTATAATCTTTTTTCAATGTATTTTCCATGAAATCTTACATGTGATCGAAAAACACTTGTGAAATTTGACAAATGTTTTTACTTAGCACTAATATCGTCTCATTGATAGATTAAACAGAACATAGATAATCTAGAACATAGGAAATGAGTAATCAGCTTTATGGGACACACATTTCATTCATCTTTTATTAGAAATAGGTATTTCTTTTATTTTCTAATGGTTTTGCACTCGAGAAAATATGCGAACGGTTTGTTTATTCGTCATTAGTTGAAATAAGATTGACAAAAAAAAAAAGAAGAAATTAGCTAAACTAAACTGAATACATACATAAATAAAGAATGAGTGTACGTAAGAGTATTTCGCATGCCTCGCGTGTTTTGTTATCGCAAACGTACAATACACACACACACATAGAACATGAACGTATATACTATGTATAACATATAAAATAGTGCGGCGCTCTTGTTGTTTTTTTCTAGTTTGTCGCAATCCGCACAACAATAAAAACAAAACATCATCGCCCGAGGGGGACCAGAAAAACAAATCAAGGTTATTTGAGGCGTATAAGTAGTATTCCCTTGCGTAGAAAGTATTATCATCAATCAGACTATATCATGAACGAGAATCGATGCTAGGAATATTAATCTATATACCTGATAATTATGGAATAGCAACACCATACGTAGATGTGGTTATTGCATAATACCCCTGCCCCTATAACTATGTAAATCGAAATTGTAAACAAAACATGATCATGACGAACGACGCCAACGACGAGTACTGCACGTAGGCAAATTATCTTACTTTGTTTTTGTTTAAATAATTAAATTTTTGTTTACACAAGCATATCGCGCAAAGGAAAGGGGGAGGCGTGTCTAATTTATCTTGGGGGTGTAGTTGTAAAAATTAGCGAGGCTATTACGTATTTAAAGGTACATAACATCCATCATTATTGATATTTTACTGCGACATTTTACAACACTTAATTATAGTTTTACGATCAATTTAAAGTAAAACCGAGTTGAAGAATTGAAAACCTTCGGGCACTACGGTAAATTATTTCTTTTTAAAAAGTATTGAAGTTATTCAATGCCAAAACAGAAAAAAACAAACAACAACAGTCGATTTAAGAGCAATATAGCAACAATGTTAAGAGCACTTTAAAGAGCTCATTGACAACACTCTTAAAAGCTTGGCGAGCAACGTGTTCTCGTAAGAGCAAAAAAGCTCAGTGGGTCGGCAAAAGCTGCGGCTCTGGGTGATCGCAGAACTTATAAAGTTTGCTGGCATCGCTCATTATGATTCATACTCGTGTTCCGTTGACTAGGTCAATATTTTGCCAGACCGTACGGATCGTAACGGTAAAAATTAATTACAAGTTTGCAGGTAGCGCCGAAAATTTATCACCTTCATTGGGTCTTAATACGATTTTCGTTTCCAAAATTCGAACAAAGAGGAGAGAGAGAGAGAGAAAAAGAGACGCCGATGACGTGCGATACTGTGTGTGTGTTAAGTGTGTGAGCCATTTCTGGCCATACATATCGGTCATTCACACAGTTAACAAACGTACATATCTTTAAACAAATATTACTGTGAATCATTTGATGTTTGTTCAACAAAAGCATTAATGGATAAAGAATGAAGAGGGGTATACGGGGGTGATAGAGAAGGAATATATAACTTATAACGATAATTCGATATTTGTTCAGAACATAATTGCCTTTATAATTTTGTCTCTCAATTGATTTTGAATCAGGTAGTTCACAGCCGTGTGCATTTTATTGCTCTGTTTTAGACAATCTCAGAAATATGTACATATATTAAAGTACGTTGCTCCGGCGGAATGTACACCTCGCATGTCCCCATTGCGCATTATTTCATTTACTTTTTGTTTAAACATTTTAAGTCACATTATTCATAATCTGCTGACAGCGAACAACAAGAAACAACGTGACTGAAACAAAAAGAAAAATCGCTAGCCCAAGTTGTAGTTTAACGTGTGCCAAGTGCATTGAACCGACCGCAACACCCTGTATGATGACTGTGTAAAGGTCTCTGCAATATGGAGCACAGATACATGGGCAGCCTCCAGGCACATTTGGAAACATTTTAACCGTTTCACCTCGCTGAACTTTGCGCACAGGCAGATAATTTAGGCAACAAAACAACAACAACAACAACAGCAACAACAACTGCAAAAGGTAACAAATTCAACGAGCTCACGAACAGAGTCAAACCAATTTGGGACTATGGTAATGGGCACAAGATGAAAGAATATGAAATTCTGTAAAGGTCATTAGAAAAAACAAAGGGGAAACCGATTCGGCAGAAAGCAACAAACAAATGTGGAAATACCAAAGTGAACTTATGGAATTTCATTTACAAAATGCATTCCAAAAATATTAATTACTGCGCGCATGTTGTTTACAAGAATAGAAAATTGTTTATTAACGAATAGATTCGTTGCATACAATATCATGTGTTTCTTTTTTAAATATTTACATAAACCACTTCATGCTCATGTAAACAGACTCCCGCAAAGATATCGTTTCTAAGTATAGAAAAATGTTTGTTTGAATTGATTTCTATATGTGAATTTAAAGTTGCTCTTATTGCAACTATCGATTATCGATATCTAGTCTAAAAATGTTTAGGGTAACTGCCCGTCGAGTATTCTCTTAACTTTGCCTGATTATGACCATCATGGAAGCTTATAGAGCGCAGCCGCCGTGGCAACTCTTTGTCCGACCATCATTCGCTTTGTTGTTGTTGCTCGTAGCACAATGGTGTGTTGCAGTTAATACGTAGGGGCGTGCGTACCGGTTCGTAATATGGGTTCTCTATAGAAATGTCACGCAAGCAATTTACATAAATGACGTCGCTTCCGCTTCGCCGGCACCGAACAAGCGCAGCCAACAAGAACACAGCAACAACAACAACAACAACCACAATTGCAAGTAAAAAGTCGGAGAGAGGATGGCAAAAATTGAAAATAGAAAAAAAAAAACACATCGATGAACGTCGTCAATTGTTGATTGAGAACGAGAATGAGAGAAAAAGTGTAGCGAAAAGCAATTGTCTGTGGTCTGATTGGATTGTTTGGTGCGGAAGTTAGAAAGAAATCGATGGAAAACAATTTCAAAGTGTATGAGATGATTGCATACAACTATAACGGCAAATGTTTGTTCAGTAGATAAGAAAAACAAAACTCAAACACACACACACATACACTAAAGCTGAAAGAGTGAGGAAAACAACAAACCCACTAACCAACTTCACGGTTTGTTAGCAATTTAATTTGCCTACAAATGGTCTCTGCTTTTATTCATTTTCCTTCTTCTTCTTTGGGATTTCTTTATGCACCTCCACTTCCCCAAAAAATGCTCATAGCTCTGGGGCACGCCCTGCCAGCGAGTTGAAAATTTGTTTGTGAAAATGTTGAAAAGAAATGGAAAATAGTGAGTCGCACGTGTTTGCAACATTAATAAAAGCATTAACACACTTAACGCTTCTTGGTTTCCAGATACAGGTCTGGTCCAGTCCCTAGGTAGGTGCTCCAGTAACGGAACGAAACAGTTTTCATTCATTTCACAGTCGCAAATTTGCAGATAAATGTGTTTAAATTGTGCCCTTTTGTTGAGCACATGTTTCGAGACACAGTCAATCAATAATATGAGGGAGTCACATCCCTTGCAACTTCAACCACCCGGCAAAGTAACGAAACCTAACCTCAATGTCTACACGATGTTCGCGAATTGCATGTCCAAAGCCTCTTGAGGTAGGAAATGGCTAAAACAGGCGAAGGGTAATAAAACTTTTACATGTGCATGATATTTATTTATGTACTCACGTATGTGCAAATAGGTTTATGATGTCATTTATGTTTGCGACTGTAGGGACTTTTTAGGGGGTTGTTCCCAAAAATCGTTATATGCTCGTAGACAAAAATACATACATACAGAAATGCTACATATTCATTTCCGTTCGTGACATAAGCGCCGCATGGAAAAGCATTAGAGATTTTCCATGGGATTCATTTAAAAGTTAACAATAATAAAATAAATAAATTCGCTACAAATTGAACTTATTTTGTTTTTATTGTCGATCCGCTTTCGCTTTTTCAAACACTTGTTTTACTGATAAATGTTCTTGCGCTCATGTATTCATTTTCAAATTTCTAGTGCAAAAAAAAACTGCAACCATTTTATCGATTTACTGATTGTTTTTTTCGCCCTTGTCGCTCTTCTCTTGTTATCTTCGCCACACACATACACAGTTGTTTAATCGATGATTCTGACTAGAGGTGGTGCGCTGCAGTTGCAAGATCTCATATTTCCAGTGTTAATAAGCATTAATAACTGAGTACAGTGGTTAGTATATTATATTACAATTGTGTGTGTGTGCTTTTTGTTGTTATTCATTTTGAGGGAAAAACAAAGGCTGAAGATGTGCCACCACCACCTTTCACTTTATTTGTGTATTTGAAATTTGGTAGTCAAGCCGAATGAATACATATCTATTGTCACGAGATGCTGCCGAATCTGCGGCATTTGAACAATCAATAAAGCAACAGAGACGACGGAGACGATTTTACGCAACGAAAGTAGAAATTTTTACGCACCTGTCGTTGGTGCTGATTCCAGGCTGCACTTGCCTGCACTTTGGGCACAGAAAAGCACCGTAATGAGCAAGGAAAGCGGACATACGAGACCAGGTTTTCGCTGTTGTTTTTGTTGTGGTTGTTGTTACTGCTACCGATGTTGCTGTTGTTGCTTTTCCACCGCGCATACACTAATACATGCAAACATGCACACAATTTCTTTCTTTCACCCGACACTGACTAACTCGTTTTTAGCTGTGCAACTCCACCCGTCTTCGATCGTATGTAAATCATGCACAAACAACTCTTATTTAATTAACACGATTAATGTGCAAAAGAAAACAACAATTTTGGTTACAGACGCATTAAGTATTAATTCTACTGCACTTAGCAGCTCATTTTTCACTAGTATATGACCGACCAGCACACACACACACGAAAAGTGTCGCCGTCGACCTGTCTGTTGGATGAGCACTAGAGATGTCAGTGATATTAAAAATCGGAGCATCGAGTACATTCTAATGTTGCAGCGGTAAGGCTATCGATAAGTCAATTTAATTTATCGGACTACCGCACTCTTCCAGATTCGATGCCACCTGTTGATTAATGCATGGAGTGTAGGAACTATCGAGTAACTTTCGATACTTGTTCGACAATGGGCGGCAGCTCGAGGGAATACAAATAGAACTGACATGTTAACTTTATGGTTTTATTTAAAAATATACATATTATTAATTGTAGTTAATGTGTACGCTGGGCATTTTTTCTCCCGTTGAACAAATCAGCGAAGCGGCACAACAAGTGAATTAACAATATAGAACAAAGAAAGAAAGATAGAAAAACATAAAATTGGATAAAAAATAATAATGACAAAAGAGCTCTAAGCTATTCCAATGTTAAATAGAATAGATGATTAGTTTGTTTTCTGCTGTGCTTGTGTGATATATGAAAAAATAAGCGGTAACTATGCACTGAAGGCTTAAGGTCACTGGAATAATGCGCTCATGTAATTTTCGCCGTTCTAGAGCCAACCGCTACATCGTTCTCATGGTTCGAGCAATCCACTGTTATCCCATTATCCTCAGGCAACTCATCATCGTCCTGGTCAGCATTTTCGAGTAGCTTTTGACGTTTCAAGCGGAGCTCGAATACCTCACTAATGGCATCACGGAAACATATAAAGTTATAATCAATGACGCCCTGCCGGTTGAAGTTCTCCTCACGCAGTATGCAAACAAGTGCCAAAAACTTGTTCACCTCGCGCAGATATAGTATAGTATTATTATTCAGTTTTATGAGACTAGAGCTGCCACTATCGAAGGCAGTTTCTTCGGAACTACAGATAGAGAATAGATTACTCAAAGGCAACTTCATTCATATTTATTTGTAACTTACCTGTAAATACTGGACAGATCGATGACCACATCTATCATGTCACAGCACAGTTCATAGGCTTGCATATCAACAGGCGATGAGTCTGTTGCAATGTAAATTTTCGATACGACATCGAAGAGAAAGGCTTTTTCAATACCAGAGTTCTGTGAAGAAAATTTGGCATATCACATTTAGTATAATTAAACACAGTGTTCCCTATTGCACTTACCGGTATGAAAATGTTTAACAGGTTCTCTAGCGTAGGCAGTTGTGGTATGAGTTTCTGCACAACCTTCGAGAACGCTTCAAATATTGAATGATCGTAAATTGAAGTCAAGTGAAAGCTGAGATGTATTTGAACGAGGCCCGCCTCGCTGAGGTCATCCGACGAACGTTGGTGTATATCGCGCTGCGATTCCATTTTCGAATCATCGCTTATACCATCAACCTGTGGGAGATGAAACAGGTGTTGACAGTTGTGACTTTGATAAGAATGGATGGGGCTATTTATGTACGTACCTTGTGTATGAAGACCTCGAACTTGATGCGAGGATTTACTTTGTAGGCCTTTATGACTGTATTCTTGAACTTGGTCAACGCCTCGTTGTAATCATCCTTGGCATCAATAACGAAAACGAGCGCACCACAGCCGCCAAATATCATATCCGATTCAAATGTGGGCTCTATGAAATCAATTTGTCCCGGAAAATCCCAAATTTGAAACTGTACAAAACTGGAATTGTTGATGTCATCCTTAACAATTTTGCTGGTCGACTCAAGAAAGAGTGTCTCGTTGGGTGACATTTTGTGGAAAACGACTTTCTGTATAGAACTTTTGCCCGAGCGTCGTAGGCCCATCAATAATATTCTCGGTTTTGTTTCACTGTTGTTCGAAGCATTCGGTTCCAGATCCAAGCCATCCTGATCAAACGCTCCGTAACCAAAGTCTTTTGGAAATGAATCCACATGGTAGTCTTCGTCTTCGTAGCTCTGTTGGGAAAAAAGGAAAATTGACGAGGAAATTCAGAATTATTTTGCTTTTCCATCCCAATTGGATTTCCTGCTACGCAAATTAGTGATGAGAGTTTTCATCTCTGACCATATGAAAAATAAAACGCAATTATGCTCAAAGCTGTGGATTGTAGCTAATTCTTGACTTGTTTTCAGTGAACATGATCAAGTAATCATACAGTTTTTATTAAACTGTCCAGCCCACTATTACTTATCAGTTTCATATTATCAAATGCATTGCTCATCTTCAAAGGCTCATGCAGGGCTTCTTTGTTTATTTACCATGATGATGTAAGTGTATGGAAATTCGCACTACTGCAGTTTATTATTGCATGCAGTCGATATGCCGTTTAAAAGATGCAATAAAACTCAATGAAAATATTATTTTATTTTGAAACTAATGGAAAACAACACAAAACTGTTTCTTATCGGATACAAGGTGTGTACACATCAGCTGCATTCAACAGCTGTTTATAAATTTCGTCCAATGCGTACACACCTGCTACGCAATTTATATTTGGGAATATACCAGATTAGTATTTCTTTATTGAGTTTTCTTTAGTAAAATCTGCATGCATTTTTAGACCAGTTGAAAATATAGTTAATTATATTTGACAGAACTCAACAATTGTAAGGTCTCATGAATTTATATCGTACCAACAAAGTGGTGGTATTTTTAGGTGTAACATTTTAAGCGTTTGCGGTCACACAGAATTTGTAGTGCCCACAATTTATCTCGTTTCTAAAACCTTTACGTTTTAGTTGTTTATAAATATTATAAATTAAAATGGCATCGCGTGGCTTATTACTTATGGGACAATGTATTCCCTGCATCAAACACAACGCCTCAAAAATACGCATACGCCGAATGGAACTGGACAAAAACCTAAACATGGTTCGTAGTTGCGTTGTTGTTCAGCTTGGCATGGAATATTCATTCAATTTATTGTTTCTTGCAGTACTTTAAGAAGGATACGTTTTTCTTTGCCCATGATCCGCAGAAGATATGCAAAACTGGCGACGTGGTATTAATACGCGAACTGCCCGAACGCATGACCCGCCTCATTACACACAGCGTGGAAAAAGTAGTCTATCCGCTTGGTGACATAACCGATCCCATTACCGGTAAGAAAGTCGTTGTGGGCAAATACCGTGAGGATATCGAAATGGCCAACCAGCTGTTCGGCAAGTCCGAGAAGGGCTTCGACTACGACAAGGCGCCGCCACGTGGTCGCCTGGAAGGTACCAAGGACTTCACGCATGGCGAGACGTATATCAAATATCACGAGGATGGCAAAGATCAACCCTTCGCCGTTTAGCACTAATTTACCCTTTAATATGTCCCCTCCTTCCCCTGCCCTAAGTAAACCATTAAGTTGCAATACATTTTACTAAATATTTTATTTAAAATGTCGATAAATGTTTATGCGTTTTGCAAATGTAATTGCCAAATTTGAAGTCATTCAACTGCCGCCAGCTGCAGCTGCAGACTAAGGGGGGCAGTTCGGGTTCCAATTCGATTCCATTCGATCCGATCCGATCTCGATCCGTGCCATAAATTAAATTGTTAACTAATCACAATCTCTTACGATGCTAAAATTGTACTGGAGTATAGGGTTCGCCACATGGGCGTTGTCATCGCATAGTTTTTGCTGCAAATATGAATAGATTCCGTGATGATTAGTTGGGATTATGACAGCAATCGCTTCTCTAAACTCACTTGCTCCAAGTCTGGGCTGGCACGTAGCATAAAGTCGCGCAAGAAGTTACCACGACTGGGCATGTCAAGTGCGAGGATCAGTTTGTTGTTGCCCAGTTGCTTGAGCACCTTGACCCAGCTGCTTGGTGGTGCGTCCTCATCATCGTTGAGTTGAGCACCAGCCTTGCTTTGATCCTCGTCAGTGCAAATGGACCATTGCAGAGGCTTGTTGGAGCTAAAAAAGTTGTAATTTCATTAATCCCTTACTCAAGGATATTTTCTTTCCTGCACCTACCTGAAGTGCAGCTCCAAGCTGACGGCCTGCAGATAACGTGAGACGGGCACTACGTAGCTCACATTAAGAGAACTGCCCGAGCTTGGGCAGAATTGCTCCACATCTATGGTGTAGTTGTTCTGCGCTGCCAGCACACAGCTTGTAATGCTCCAGCAGTCAAGCTGGTGCGGCACAGGGGCCGTTGCAGTCGCTAAGGGCGCTGCACCTGGCACATCGACCTTGGCGAGCAGCTCAACATGATCGGGAGATGGCATATCCTCGGTGCCAGCGCCGGCTGGTGCATCGCTTAGCACTGTGTACTGTGTATCCTCGTTACCGGTGTTGTCCACTTCGGTAGAGAACTGCTTGGCCCGCGCGGCCGTGTTGTGCGAGCTCTTGCCGTGATAGACACGGGCAGCTGCTCCATTGTTATTGTTATTATTGTTGTTGTTGCTACTGCTGGTGTCATTGTTCGCCACCGGCTGGATGACCAAAATGTCAGCATCCTGCTCTTGCTCGGCAGACTGAAGTGCTTCCTCGACATGCTGATTTTGCACATTCACGTCCACATTATCCGCTGCTGCTGCAGCCGGCTGCAGCTCCTCA
The DNA here is from genome assembly GCA_018904595.1 of Zaprionus indianus. Taxonomy (NCBI): domain Eukaryota; kingdom Metazoa; phylum Arthropoda; class Insecta; order Diptera; family Drosophilidae; genus Zaprionus; species Zaprionus indianus. The sequence continues at coordinate 341,990 of JAEIHA010000709.1, read as the reverse complement.
AAGCAGGTGGACTGCAAAGGAAAAGGGCATAGCTATTATCGCTGTGGGATATAAGAAGGTTGAACATTGGCACTCACCTGACAATTGTCAGTGGCAGCTTCACCCTTATTGCACTCAGGGGGCTGGCCAAAGATTGGTGTCTTTAGGCTCTTGTTCCTGATCCAGTCAAGACTGCGTTGATTGGCCGAGCGTCGGCCCACACTGGAGTCCCGTAGTCCTGTATCCGAGTACTCGAAACCAAACAACGCCGTGATGGGATTATCCACTGATTCAGATTCGTTAGTATTGCTCAGGTTCTGTAGATCCAGAGCGTCTGTGGAGTCTTTTTGGGCTCCGCTGCTGTTGCGCACCACAGCGGGTGGAGGCACATCCAGCGCCAGAGCATGTGTGCTCTGTATCTGTGTCTGCTCCGTGCTGACCTTGTTGGTGGTCAGCGCCAGATTCGCCGTTGGGGGCGACACTGTCTTGTAGACATTGTAAATGGCCGCATCGCCTGCATTGAGCTTGCGTATAGTTTGTCCGGCATCGGCTACTGCAGCGCTGTCCACAGCAGTGCTAGCAATGGTGCCCACCACAACAATATGCTCGTCCAAGCTTTAGTGGCTGCTTTAGCTGTTGCTGCAGCTGCTGCTGTTGTTGTTGCTGCTGCTGCTGCTGCTGTTGCAATTGAGCATCGACATCAATCGAGTTGTTCTCAAAGTCCTGTGACAGTGGCAGACCCTGTGGCTTTTCCGAAGATGTTGTTGTGGTGCCGTTGATAACTGCAGCCAGTGTTTTACTTACAACGGCGGAGCGTACACTTTGCAGCAGTTTCTGGGTGGGATTACCGCCTTGATTGCCACCAGGGCGCAACGCCTCCTGCGACACGGGCCACTTTGACTTGTTCTTGCTGGCGATGGTTTTGTTTGTGTTGCGTGGAGCAGTTGTCGTGATGCGAGAGCTAGGATTGAGCAGAGGTTGATTCACCTGCGGATTACTCATGACAGCAGTCAGTTCCTCCTTCTCCAGTGCCTCATCATTATCCCCGAATGCTCGTAACGCTGTCCCGCCGCTGCCTATACTGCCAGGGGGCCGCGAAGTGCTTGTCGCATAGATTAACTTCGGCCAGGCATATGTTTTGTTCTTGAACAACGTCTGCAGATTATGCTGAAAATTCAGACGCTCCTCATCGCTAAGTCGTGTCTGCCCATCCGGGCGAAATATGCTTTGGTAGCCATCCATGGGTAGCTGCTGCTGCGGTTGCTGCTTATTGTGCTCCACAAAGTAAAGCGTTGACACGGCGGCCAAACTAAGGGGGAGGTATGTACATACACATATATATCATTGTAGTCTGCGCGTCCAGTTGAATTTTCACTTACCAGGCTGCCATCACAATGATCAGCAGGAATATAATTATCTGCATCATGCGACTGGAGCAGATCTCGTAGCCATCGCTGCGACTGGCCGATTGAAAGGTCCGTGGAGGCAGTAGGCAGCGAGGTTCGAGCAGATCCTTGGCACGCAGTTGCTCATTGTTGTGATGGCTTGTCGCACGTTCCAGATGCTCGATGCGCGTCGCCAGCGACCCTGTGACCTTGCACAGCTCTTTAACAGCCCCAATGTTTTCCATTAGAATACGATCCTAGACGGTTAATAGATATAATTTTAATGTATCTTTGCTTATTTTTTTTGTATTGTCTGTCTGTTGTTATATGTGAGTTAAATTTCATCGTTTGATGATCGAGTTTAAAATAAAAGTCTACTCTAAACATAACGGTTGACACCCAAAAATGAATTCTGAAGTTCTATTTTAATTGGAGCAACACTTGACAAGTGTGTCCATAAGCTCCGATCAATTTGTTAGTATTAAAATCAAATGTCAATTTGCTGGTATTCTGTCGATAGTCAAGCTTAACAATCGATAGGATTGTGCGCCATTGTGTTTTTGTTTTTTAAAAGAGTTTATTTTTTTTACCTTATTGACCAGCAAAAAGTTCTCAATGACATTTCCATTGGGCAGTACAACGCTGCCAGCCTCTTGGACTGCATCCGGTATGACCTCACGCACTTCCTGCGCTATAACACCCGTATCGACAATTTCCCGTGTGTCACTCTCGCGTCTCAGACCGGAGTGCACGGCGAATTCCGGTTCATAGCGATATCGGACGATTCGTATCTTTTGCATATTCCTCAATTGCACCGATGTATCCAGTTCAGCGATTTCCTGTTTAGCTCGACTGTCACTCGGCTGGACAATGTGCCCAGATACCTTGAGATTTCCATGCACAACAAGACTTTCATCGGGACGATCTGTATTGATGCCCACACGCCCAGTATGGGTTATGGACTCGGGCGTAATGCCGCGTTGCCAACAAAGATCCACGTCGGATTCAAATTGTCCCGGATTCGAGGCACGCACAATGATGCGTTCACTGCCATGGCTAGCGACAGGAAAATGACCCGACGTGGTGTGCACGTGCAGGCCGACGACAAGTTGAAAGAAACGCTGCTCCGGATTGGGGCGTCCCTTCTTGCGCATGTTGTTGTTGGTTGTCTCCGAGAAGTGCAAACGCCCCACGGTGATTTTGCTGACAATATGGCTCTGGAGATCGATACTGTCGAGAGATGACGATGGATGAAATAAAATGGAAGCAGTGAGTTGGGTTTTAGAACAGCACTTACGGTACGGGATAGAATGGCTTCTTTGAGCGATCGGACTGGCTCTGCTCCACACGGATGGTCTGATTGGGTGCCTCAAATTTGACACCGTAGAAATGCAAGTGGAAGGATTTGATTTTCTCAAGGCCGGACGGTGTCTTCACAAATTTGGCATCTCCCTGAAGGCGCGCATGGCATGTGACCTGAAAGTGATTCTTCTTCTGGCACACATATGCGTCATCTGAGACGCTGAAATTGAAACCCTTGTCCGCATCGACGCGATAGTAGCTGACGGACATCTCCTGTAGATTCTGATCGCACAGCTTGTGCCAATTCTCCGGTTGAAATGGACTAAAGCGTATGCACTGTGTCAGCGACGGATCACCTGCCTCACTGCCTGATCCCGAACCGGCGGCTGCATTGCTTGTCTGCCCATCCAGGCTGTTATCCGCCTGTGAATTGATGCCAGACAACGCCGGCGATACGGAGGCGGAGCAATGTGAATGCGCGGGTGTCTTGCTCAGATCGTGATCGTTGTGGCTGGCATTGCTGGCAGGCGTGATGGCAGTTGAAATCGAGTGATGCGAACTGCGCAACGGACTCATCAACAAGCCCGTATCATGCTTAGCCAGAGGCCCAAACTCGGGACAATCCAATTGCGTGGACATCTTGCGTTTACGAGACAACGAATGCACTGGTGTGGAGGGCGTGGAGCTGCGGTTCAGCGACAATTGACTGGTGCCAATCACTTGAACCCGATCCCCAAGACCTATGGATGAGGTCAGCATGCAGGTGGACATGCTGGACAGATTCTGATAGCTGCCGGAGCCATACAAGCCGTGTCCATTGTGCTCGTAGTGCTGGAAGATGAGCTGCTCCTGCGGCAGCTCTTGATGCTGTTGGTGTTGCTGATGTTGATGATGCAGCGGCAGCAACTGTTGCTCGTTTAGCTGTTGTTGCTGCTGCTGGCAGAGCAGGCTGTTGGCATTCATGATCAGACCGGCTTCATGTTTCACACGCACATCTTGGGCAGGCGACACAAAATGATGCCCCTGCTGTGCTGGTGGCTGTGCAGGTGTGGTGAACTCCAAGTCCGTTTGCAGCATGTTCGATAGCTGCTGCTGTTGCTGTGTTGTTGCTGTTGGTGATGTTGCTGCTGCTGTTGCTGGTGTTGATGCTGATGCTGCATGGCTGTCAGACCCGGATAGATAAGCTCACGTCCAGGCAACGCAGCGCCATGTGATTCACCCAGTGGACTGTAGGCGGGCTCCGAGCCCGAGTCGGGTGGACTCTCTGGCAGATGTGCCAGCGGCATGGCCATGGCACTCATACGACCCGTCAGCTGTGGGTCCAGCACATTCATCGGCGGTGTGTGTGGCGATTCCAATTTGGAGACACCTCCGGATTCCACGCCCAACCCATCGTTCTGGTTGCCGTTGTGCTGTCCATCGTCAAGTCCTCCCACGCCCGCTGCCTGCATAAACAAATCCAATGCTTCATTGTCAATGCCATCCATGAAATCTGGGCGAGCTGTTAATGTAAAGAACGAAGAAGGATTTAGCAGAGTATTAATGGGGTATTATATTTAAAATATAACAAAATATAGATTTCACTCTATTTCTCCTTAGAGATAAAAGAATTTTATATAAATTTAAAATGAGTTTAAACGTAAAATATGCTTATGTAATTTAACTTAACTTATAGTAAACTATTTTTATTATATTTTAATTATGAGATGTAAGTGCAAAAGGAATAATGTTATGCACATAGTTTACATAGCTGTTATTAACAGCGAAAAATAATATAATATAATATAATCACATATTATGCAAATAGAAATAGTTTAGCAGAGTTCTTAACAGTGTTTTATGCAGATCTACAATAGTTATATTTAGCTTAGAAGTTCTCAGAAACAAAAGATTATTAATTTAAATAAACGAGATATTGTTTCTATATGGTATATTTAAGTTTTATCACTCTTTGCTCTCTATAGGCATTTTATTTCTGAAAACTGAGCGTGATGCTTAAAGCATTTCCATTTATTCGAAACACAGATAAAATCTCTGACAATTAGGCTGCTCTTATTTTTTTCCCCCTCTTACTGCACAGTCATCTCTAGGGATTTATCTGCGTACGCGTGCATATATATTCTATTTTTTTTTTTTTTTTTAATTTCACTCGCTTTGTAGAGTGGCGTCCATTTTTCACTTATTTGTGCGCTGACTCAACGATTGTTATGATGCTTTTAGGGGGCGTTTACGATACTATATATATGATATATATGCATATATGTCCCATGTATGATAAGTAATATGACAGAGAAGCGTCATAACGGGGAAAGAACTGAAGCTTTGTGTCTGCCACTGATAAGAGACCACAAAATGAAGCAACGATTTGAGTGTTTTAACTGTTTGATCGATAAAGGTGACTCGGCTAAATTTTAATGCCAATTTAAGTAATTTATTCAGAACACACACACACACACAGAAAGAATACTATAAACACACACAGAAACACGCGCGTTTCATTAAATTACCATTTAACGTCTTGGGGTAATCCATGTTCGGTTCTCTGTTGCTGCTTAAGTTGAATTGGCCAGGTCTAAACGAGCTGCACTTAAAGCCAAGTTAGCGGCTGCTTTTGAGCCAACATTCAGTTGGGCGATAGATGAACGATAGATACACACAGATGCAGATACACATCAAGATGCAGATGCAGATACAGATACAGATACAGATACAGTTGCAGTTGCAGTTGCAGATACAGATACAGACACAGATACTTAACAATTATCTAACGCACATGTGAGCGCACATGCGGTTGATGCACTTTTCACAACTCGCTGAGCAGTGAAAATGCGCTTTTCCAATACAAACGTATTTAAAGAAAAGAAAAATATAAATAATGTTTTATCAAAAGCGCAGCAGAAGGCGCAGCTCGCGTTAGTGAACGAAAGCGAAAATGAAACCCAATTAAAAGGCAATATAAAAATGCATAAAGAAAATAAACAACTATTAGAGAAAAAAAAAAAAAAACCGAAACCGATCGAAATAAAATCTAACTTTGTTTTTGCAAGTGTTTTTCTTGGTCTGCACTTTCTTGTTGTCATTTCCCAATGTTTTTCTCAAGTGTTTTGCATTTGACAAATGACAAAAGGGAAAACCATTGAAGAAAAAACATGTAATAAAATTGCAAAGCTGTTCTTTGGGCTCTAATCACGTTGTATTATTTACTATATTGTATCTACAATATTTGTGTGTATTTATATAGTATACTGTATAGTTGAACTCGCGCGCGCTCCTAACGTCAAATTCACTAGAAAATTTCTCTGCACTGCGAGCGGAGAAATTCAATCAGCGTGCAAAAATATTCCGAGTTCCCAGTTCCGATTATCGACCAAACAATCTCGGCTCCGCTTCAGGTGGGAGGGTGCGACATTATTTAGAAATGTATAAAAAAAACGCATATACTAAAATATATGTATATATTGTATATAGATATGTGTATACCATTGTGTATTGTCTATTTGGCAGCCCCAAGTCGAAATTTGTTAAGCATTTCTACGACGATTGCGACGGCAATTTATTTTATTTGCCTTCTATTTCGGTAGCTCTCATATGTTGATGTTGATGTTGTTGTTGTTCTTGTTTGAGACCAGGCGAAGGACAATTTATACGCTTTTCGATAACCTTGTCGAGGCCATTAGAATTTTGATCATGATAAACATCTGCATAGTTAACATTTCTCTATTTAGCTGAGCCTACTGCAAGTAATCTTTCTTAATCTAACATTTTTCTCTATCGATCATCATTTAATGTATACTATAAACTGTGCCAAGTCAAGGCTTTGCTATCTGAACTTGGGGTTTCTGCTACAAATTTGAATATACCATATTATTATGCATACTATAAAATATTCTTAGATACGACTGTGTTAAAAAAAAAAAAAAACCCAAGCTGATTGCTGATATTAAAAGTCAGCAGCATGTGATTAAGCTCATACGATGAAGTATATATGAATATACTTATATATGTACTATATACGTATATATGCATACTACTATATAGTACTTACAAAAGTCCGGAAATTCAAATTCCATGTTCGTATCCGATGTAGTTATCCAATAAGCTCTTGCACTCCGTACTGCGCATCCTTTCCACAATGTGTCCACAGTCTACAGCATGACTTCGATATTATTGTGCTGTCGATAAAGAAGAAATAATGATATGCTATATAGACTATTACTGTCTTCGGATATTTGCTTGTTTATTGTTTCCAATTTCGGTTTGGTATTTAATATAAATAACAAAGATTTGCAGGAATAATTGCAATTTGACTAGCATTGAGAAAGCGAGAGAGAGAGAGAGAAGTCAAAGCATCGAGCAGTTTTCAGCTTTATCGTAAAGTTTCCCGGTTCTGCTGTTGTTGTATAGCGTCATATGACGTTGTACGTTTATTCTGATTTTCCATAATTCTACGAATATGCGAATAAACACAACCAGTCGATCGGCGGTCTATTGTATATAATTCATTATACCGTTATATGCCGCCAGTGCAGAACATGATCAGAGGCGTTTGCATATTCCACATACTTCAGTACAGTCAGTCTTCAGTCTCTATCGCTATCTTTGTCTGTCTCTCTGTCTCTCTGATAGCACAATGACGTCGCAATTCTGACAAATACTTGACATAATATCTCGTTTAGCCTCTGGACCACAAGTTCGCATTGGCACGAGACGGAACAAAGCAAAAATACAAATGTTTCACAAGTTTTTATAGATATCGACGTCGTTACAGACATATATTGATAAATATATTGCTGTGCTCTTCCCCGAGTTAAGATCATTGGATTAATAACGTAAAAAGTGAATATTGTAGCTAAAAATACATTAATCGACAATAGAATCAGCTATCAAAAAGAATTTTATTATCAAAACTAAACAGGTTTTTATCTAACTTTCTGTTGATTAATCTCGGTAAGTAATAAAGCTGGAGTTATGAAATTTGCCATTAAGGTACTTGAAAACACACCTCTAGCTTTGTTTGCCACGCCTTTTTCCTCACCAGAAGGAACATTAAAACTTTTACTGGTACTCTACAGTCTCTCCGTTGCCCCATTAAGTATGCAATAGAAAACAAACGTTCATTTCCTAATTTTGGAAGATCCGTGATCGAGTGTTGCTTTCGTTATTTGTTTTGCTTTTAATTGCGTTTTTAATTATGTTCGCTCTCATTATTGTCTTTCTGTCTGCCTGTCTGTTTATGTTTCTTTATCTTTTGCGTTCTGTTTTCAGTTTCAACCATTTTTTTAAATGCGCAACAAATTTAAGTTGGACTTGCTAAGCTAAGTTCGGTCTTCTGGCACGTTTATATTGGGTAAATCGTGGCATTTCTCGGGATCGTATGACATACTACATAAATACAGATCTTTTGTAAATAGAATGCAGTATTATAGATGGAGAGAGAGAGAGAGAGAGAGAGAGAAAAGAGAAAGGGAGCAATATGTATTCAAGCACGCTCAGAACCGGGCTATCGTCTTCAACATTATTGTTGCTCTCTCGCTCTTCTTCTTATTGTTGTTGTTGTTGTTGTTGCTTTTATTGTTGTTGTCGCATTCATTGACGTTGCTGCTGTGTTTGTCGTGTTGTCGCAATGATTTTGATTAAATTAACGCTTCGACTGCGACGGCTGCGAGAAATGGATACATTTGCGAACTTTTGCTTATCCGTACAACAACAGCAACAACAACAACGACAACAACAACAATGCCACATATTAAAATAACTCAAGTGATTTGATTTAGTTTGACGCAAACAGAACTTCAGCAATTTGCCAAAAAAAAAGAGGCCCCACTAGAGAGAGACAGAAATAAATATCGTGTTTTGGTTTGTTTTTGTTTTAGCTTCTTTTTTTTTTCGTTTCTTTCGCGCCACTTGAAGATCTGTAGATACTTATAGAGTCTACGTCTATTGACTGACGGTAGCGCTAGCCGGAAGTTGAAACGGTGATGCGATACAATACGAGGCGATGTTGTTTGTTTTTCTTGCAGGGCGCACGCATCCTTGAGAGCGTTTTGTGGCCCTCTGCGTGAAGTTTTTGAGTTGCTCACACCTCCCAAAATCGAATTTGATTAGCATTTTAATAAAACAACAACAATAGCAGCAGAAGCCGAGCCAACTGAAGCGTTCACTTTGCCGGTCAAAGCTTCTAAAATTGAGTTATAAATACGTAAAAAATTCAATTTGAATAAATACGCTACACACACACACACAGACTCACATATAAACTTGTACTCAGACTTGTGCTAATTGCCGTCAGCATGTGATTTTGGACAACATTTCAATTACACGCGGACTAGCCGAAAAAAAGGCCAAAATTGGCCAAAAAAAAAAGAGAGAGAGGAGCACAGATTTAGCCAGACACTCCGATATGGTTGAATGCATGATTTCAGTTTGGTCGAGTGCAAATAGACACAGTGCCAGCTTGGATTTGCGAAATCCGAATAGAGGCACTCCACTTCAATCCACAGACGTGTGGACGCACTGTCGATAAGGCGTCAGCACGCCCCGAACTCAAAAACAACTTACTAATCAATGTAATTAGCGCGTGGGCTCTAAAGACTCAATCAAATACGTGTTCAATCACACAGACGCAGTCACAGACAAACACACACACACACACGCACGTAACACCCTTCAACTGCCACCTACCACCAGTAACTAAACAAACTTAAGAATTCTACGAACTGTACAATATCAAAAACGTTAAGCCAAAAATTGACTAGGTTTATCTTCTAGATGTAAGATTTCCAGCTAAAAATGTGTGCATAAATTACCCACATACATATAGTATGATTCATCTCAATGGAACTGGAATCTGTTGCGAATTTCAAACATTGAATTGCAATTAACATAGTTTCGTTAAGTAGATGAAAGTGTACGGAACACACGTTTTGGACAGCGGGAAAGTCAAGAAACTCCGCCAAAATACGAGGGTCGTTTGATAAGTCCGTGACTTTTTGAATAAAATATATTTTTTTCGTCAAAGAAGCGTTTTATTTCTCAACATAATCTCCTTTTAGCTCTATACATTTAGTCCAGCGTTTTTCCAATTTTTTTATTCCTTCCAAATAATAGGTTTTCTCAAGGCCCTCAAAATAGTCGTTTGTTTCTGTGATGACCCGAATCTCTTACCGCCGAGCCATTTCTTCATGTTTGGAAACAAAAAATAGTCACAGGGGCTAAATCTGGAGAATATGCTGGATGGGGTAGCAGTTCGTAGCCCAATTTATGAAATTTTGCCATGCTGACACGAAATTCACTTTTTCCATTTTCGTTAAAATTCACGAGATCGTCTGCTTTCAATGCCTATAAAACGCAAACCAAAAAACGCAGCTTTCTCAAAATTTTACAGTCAGCTGTTAATCGATAACTGCTGACAGGAGCAGTGTTGTATTTAGAGCAGGTGCGCGGCAAATACAAAAAGTCACGGACTTATCAAACGACCCTCGTATCTATATTATAATACTAAAAATTTCTGTTGAAATCCAACGCATAATTCTGAAATCGTTTGCAAAATGTGAACTTAGAAACTGAACTGAGAATAGTGTTATAAACAAATATATACATTATATTAACGTTGATATAATTATCATAATGGAATTATAAACAATTAGCATTCGTGGAATATTCCATTTCGAAAAGTAGAAGCCCAAACGGATCTGGGAGAAATGAAAAGAAACTATGCACAGATTTGCGGCACACTCTCGGCACGGGTCGCGTTTAACCCACTACCGACTAGCGACCCCCCGCCCCCTCGACGCCTATGCCCGCTAAACTGCTTTTATTTATAAACCAATGTGTTTTTTTTTTTTGCTTCTTTCCTTTTTTTATCTGCTGTTTTTACAAATTATTTCTGCTGCTGCTGTTGGTGCTGCGACGGCGACGGCGACTTTGAAACTCAACCAACCGGTTGAATTTTATGTCTTTTGCCGATATTCATTGCTTTTGTTGTGCTCGTAGAGAAGCAACTGTTGTTGCTGCCGCTGTCATTTTGTTAGTCTTATTTTGGGGCTATTGGGGATGGTAGACGCGATGTGAAGCGCTTGGCACAGGTTGAGACGAGCGATGAAGCGTTAAGCGCAAATAAGAAGAAACAGACGATGGCAACAACAACAACAACAGCAACAGCAACAAACGAGGCACGTCAAGTGAGCAGAGCTGGCCGAGATCTTGGCTTCGATTTGAACTTGCTAACCGTCTCCGGTTTGACGTTGGTGAACGGAGTGGAACGGCATGATGGGCGAGGGGGTTACCCAGCATAAATTAGGCACATCGTGCTGCAGGTGGGCGGGCACTTGGCGCGCCAATCTCAGCGAGAAGACTCTGAAGACGATTCGCCGCCAGATGATCGACAACAGCAGCAACAGCAACAGCAACAACAACAACAGCGAAGCAAAGCAAACGCAAATTTGTTTTGCATTCTTTTACAGTGTTTTGTTTTTGTTGCTGAATAATGAAAGGTAAACGTTGTCGGTACGTGTTGCTGCATTAGTGTTGGTCAATTCATCTATTAATCCCGCTCTCAGTTACGCGCGTGCTCTCCCGCTCTCTTTCTCTCTCTATTTGACGTTGCAGATGCTGCGCGTGTTTTTGTGATTTTTTGTGGGAGTTTCTCATTGTTTTGGCTCTTGATTATTTGCACATTTTTCAACAGGTACATATACAATACACGTGTGTGTGTGTGTCTGTCTGTTCGAAGATTGTCACACAAAACCTGCACACGCACACACACGCACAGAGTGCGTTCGCTTTTGCCTTTACTTTTGCTTTTACTTTTGCCTTTGCTTTGCGCACTTGCTGCCACAGATTTGCGACGGCTTTTCTTAATTCGCAACAATTTCCCAGTTTTCCAGCCCACACACACACACACGCACACACACAATGCACCGTTTCATTTAGTTGCTTTCTCTGTTGTATTGCACTTGTTGTTGTTGTTGTTTCTCTGTTTCATGTTTGCAAAATTTAATATTGCATTTAAATTTGTCACTCGCACACACACACATAGACGCACATGGAGACACTTACACAAATTTCCGTTAGTTAGACGTTAGTGTGTTTAACTGTAATTGTTTACGTTTATTTGATCGCTTTGTATTTCACGCTTCGTATACGCGATATGATGTACGTATGTATGTTTGTATGCGTTTAACTACGGTTCGCTTATTTTGTTGATTTATTTCAGTTGTAGTTTTTTTTTGTATTGTTATTGTTGTATTGTTGTGCGGCCCGCAGCGCGATATCTAAATCTGTTAGAGTGTGGACAGCAACTAAGCGATCATGCGCTCCGTTCGCTGCCTCTCCATCTCTGCTTAATGAAGCTTAGCTTCGGCCGCGGAGTTGCCACTGCGCTCGCCGAACTATGCGCACGTCTGGCAACGACGGCAAGCCGAACTCACAAGCCAGAGAGAGAGCGAGTGGGCGAGAGAGAAATACCGAGAGATAAGAACCAGAAAGAGAGGCTTTGGCATGCCGAAGGTGTTTTACTCTTGCTTTAGAATCGAATAACATTGTTCATGTACTCGTTAACAGCAATGTTAATGTTTTTAACATCTTTATTTCTAAACAGCTGTTTTTATGAAAAGTGTAGGATATACGTGTAGTTGTCTGAAATTAATGCAGTGAAAAAGTGTACGTCGATTAATATCCAAATTTGATTGACACTGATTAACTTAGTTACTTTCCTGTTGTTGCTGAGTCAGAAGTTAGATTGGATATGGCTCCTAAGGTGAGTTCGAAACCTTAGCATAATTGAATATACCCTTTGCAAGGGTAGTAAAATACAAAGTAAATTTTAACTAGCAGCGGCAACAATGGGCCTAAGCTTACTTACTTAGTACACGACGTCGACCGAGACAGCGACAGCGACAGCGACACGACTCTCACGCAATTAGTGTGGATGAAGCCGAGCCGAGCGCTGACACAAATCCGGCTTCGGCTGCGATTGCGGCTTGTGGCGAGAATTCTCACCATGTCTGCGCTCTCCTCTCTTGTGCCTCGTGTAATAACGATATGCCCTGCGGGTTAACCCATCACGGTTCGCACAGTTCCAACTTTAAATCACTTAATGGAGCCGCTGTTTGTTTACAAGAAAGGGATCTACACACGCTCTGCCCCAGCTGCGAGTATATTGTGTGTGTGTGTGCATTTTAGGCAGAAGCTTTCTCTGATTGAATTAATACGTTGATTTATGTAAATTACACTAATTCATATTACTCAATTTGCTATTTAATATTCATTGCCTGCCGACTGTCGGGCGACGTTCGTGTTCTCGTTCTCGCTCTCGTTCTCATTCTGGTTCTTTGCCTATTTGCAATGGTTTTCAGTTACTTCTGGCGAGAACTTGATATTCATTGTAATTCAGCATGATTATTGGGAAAATAGTTTTGGTTTATGTGTACCATGCTATTTATGTTGAATGCAATATAAATCTTTATTAAAATGAACACAAAAGAAACCATATCGAAAGCATTTAACCTTCAATTTGTACATGCTTCACGTTTATTTGTATTTAACAATGCTTAAAACCATTTTGAAGTTTGAGCTAAATAAAGTACGTTTATTGTTTAACAATTCCCGTTCTAATTTAAGTTGTACACCTTGCCAAGTTTATCCAATAAGCCTTGATTGCTTTTCGGAAACTCCTTGATGGCATTCATTACACTTGCAATCACTGAAATTAAACACAATTATAATTATTGTTATAATTATTGTAGTATTATCACAATCTGGTCTTGAGGACTTACTTTTCTTCTCCGTCTGCGACATCAGCATGGACAAAATGGTAAACTCATCGTTTTTGCTAATCTCAAGGAGAACAGCTGCTGTGGTTGGCTCCTTGTTGGGCACATAGAAATCCTGCAGAGTGCGCAGCAGATCTGTAAATGTATCCGAGTCGAAACCGGCGCCAAGTATTTTGCATAGATTTGGTATTTTAATGGATTTTAAGTAATGATATTTCTGGCTTGGCGACAACTCCTTCCATGTCATGTAGAATTGGGCTGTGCCCTCTGGGGCTGCTGGAACACGCTGCAAGAAATAAAATAATAAAATTAAAAACGATTCTTTGCTGTTCAAGGTTGATACAAACCTCCGGTTTGAGATCAGGCTCAGCTGCAGTGATCGGCTTAACTGTTTCTATAGTCTTCTTTTCTTCGGCAGCGACAATCTTCTCAGATACCTTTGGCTTTGGGTTCTCTAGTGGCACAGGCTTGACCTTTTGTTCTGAGGATTTTTTGGGTTCATTTTTATTTTGCGGTTTCACGGTTTCCTGAGTTGTCACAGGTTTGACAGTTTTCTCTACTTCTGACTTCTTGTTTTCATCAATACCTTTCAATTTATTGTCATCTTGTGTTTGAGGTTCTAGAGGTTTTTGTGGTGACTTAATACTACTTCCGCGAATGTCGACTTGTACGGGCTCTGACGGTTTAACATTCTGTTCTTTAACATTTGAATTGATTTCTTTAATTAAGGAACTTGTTTTAGACTGTTTTTCCTTTTTAACCTCCTCAAAGTGGCCGCAATTACTATTAAAGATTTTGTCAATTTCATCATCGGTAATACGTAATTTTGGTTCTTCTTGGTTGGGTCGGGGCGAAACAATGTCTACAACAGGCACACGTCGCATTGGCTGTTTGGAGCGCCTATAAGCTGGTTTATCGAATGGTTGGATGTCAATAAAATCGTCACGTGCTGGACTGAAGTTGGGGCCACTTTTAGAAGCTGAAATCAGAATTAGTTAGGAGACGCAAGATCAAATTGATGGAATGCTTTGTTCCATACCATTCTTGCGCAAGCGATCGTTAATGCGCTGCAAACTACGTTTGGCTTCTATGTTCTTGGGCTCTATGGCCAGCACAGTGGTACAATCCTTAAGAGCTTCCATATTGTTTCCCAGCGATTCATTTGCCTGCATGCGTCGATAGTAGGCCTTTACACACAGTTTGTCCAGAGCAATGGCAGCTTCACAGTCCTCCACGCAACTGTCATAACTATGGGGCACGTGTTAGCACTTTAGAATAGCTTATTGGGATTCAACATACCGTTCCAGTTTGAGATAACACAATGCTCTATTTATAAAGTAAACGGAGTCATTGGGATACACCCCTATAGCCTCGGTATATGCTTCAATAGCCCTATCATAGTCCGCCTGTTTCACATAAGTATTGCCACGATCCTTAATATCATTGGCTTTCTTGTGCTGCTGTGCTAATGCATCTATGGGCAAGTCTTGCTTCTCAGTGGGCGTGCTTGCTGTTGAGCCGCTGGGGCTGTCTGTGGCACATTTTTGTTCCTTACTGTTCGTTGGTGATGATTTCTTTACGTGACTACGTATGGGTGGATTCTATATCATGTAAATAGAATATTTTTTACATGTTTTTACTAATGCAAAGTATGCGTTACTCACGTCGGTGTTGATGGTCGGAGCGGGCGCATTTTTCAATGCTTCCTCCTTGCTTTTGATTTCTTTTTCCCAGGAGTACAAGTCCTTCACAGAATTTTGATAGTCCTGTGCGTTTCTGCGCACTTGAAGTTGCAGTTCAATTGCTTTCTTTTCACTCATTTTTAAAGATTTGTATTATTGTTATTTATTATAGAGCGCTATTTTTTGGTTGTCATGACAGCGGTATCGAACAGAAACATCGATTGCCGCATATCGATAAGCGAATAAATGACAGCACTCGATAGTATCGCAATTGGCGAAACGATAGGATCAGCTGTTGCTACTGCGTTCCACAACACTTTAGCTTCACAGACGGCAATACCAAATGGAGGAAATATTGTTTGTTTATTTTTTGTAAATTAATTATTTTTTGCATATAAATAAGTCAAAATTACTGTAAATTCTAATATGATAAGGATTCTAAACATATTTGTAGCCGTTGAGGCGGCCGGCAGACGTAAGTATGTAGCGGCTGTAGTCTTTCTGTTACATAAAATAACGAACTATTTACGTTTAATACGCAGTTTTAGCCATAGTGCTTATCTAAATTCAAAAAAGGAAACACACTACGAAGTTCTCAACTTAAGCAACGACTGTAGTAAACAGGACATACGAAACGCTTTTGTTAAGCTCTCGAAACAGGTGCAACATGTGGTTTCATATCACTTGGCAATTAATAACTCTGATTTCTAACCCAAACAGTACCATCCTGATGTAACCAAAGGAGCCGAGAATGTTGATAGAACAGCTCGTTTTTTGAAAATAACCGAGGCATATCAGACACTGGTCAAGCCATCCACGCGCAGAGAATACGACGACAGCTTACTATGGAGCCCCCCGCCAGGTACTCGGGAAACTATTCAACCGTGGGAAGTCAAACCTACATACAATCCCGATCCTGGTCCTTACTATGGTATTAGAGGTCTAAATCGTGTCTCTAACACAAAGATTGCATTATTTCTGATGGCGCTCGGTATTATCGGTGCTATTTTTGGATTTAGCTCAGTCAAGTAAGTTTTCAATGCAAATCATTCTTATATAAGTGCCGGTTCTAGCTGTGGCCCATTGCAGGCACTCATTTCAGTCGAGCCGCCAAGCAGCAGATGAAATCTCAGCTGAAGCTCATTCACACCATGCAGCCGTTGTTGCCGATGCAAAGAAATATGGAAACGAGGAACAAATGCGACGCATGGTGGATCGTCTGGCGCGAGATCCGTTGGCCAAAGTTGCAGCCAAGTAATTGATGTTGTATATTTAAACTTCAAGTAGACATTTATTGTCATATACAATATAAACGGACCGAAAGCCTCAACAATAGTGCACTCATAGCTATAATTCTCATAACTGTTTGTAATCAAATCTGCTCCGATGGTCCAACTTCTTTCCTATTCCAACGAAGTTAAAGTTACACAAAGGACTTACAAATGCATTCGAATCAACCAAATAACAAACTTTTTCGAAGGTATTATGTTTTGGAAACAAATCTTACATTGTGGGAGTAATCTGGTAATACTTGTATAGATTGTAAAAATGCACAATAAACATTTGATACCTTTATAATACTCGTTTAATTTACTCGCAATAATATGAAAATATTCAAATTAACTTTAAGAATTTGTTTGGCTTTATTTGTATCAATATTTGTAGCATTCTTTGAGCACGATTTAAACATCTAAATTAACATTGCGACGAGCGAATTAAATTACATAAATACATATTATTTATTTAAGTTGTACTTGTTTCCTTTTTTGTTTTTAACTCATTTTAATTGAAAGCACATAACGAATGAAATGAAGAAATGATTTAAACGATTCAAGGATCGGAAATGGTTTTTTTTTTTTTTTTGGAACCCGCCACCGAGAACTACAAACTAAAAATCACATATTCTCTATAAAATGCTTTAATAACTAAAGTTAACGTAATTACTCCTTTCGCTTGGGATTACCAAATTCCTTGATAAGAATGGTAACGCCAACATGGGGTAACTCGGGTCTTAAAGACAACTACACCGTCCTGCTTGTAGTCTTCGTATTTCAGTTCGTAAACGCGATGGAAACCCGTCTTCTCCATGACACGGGCCGAATAGTAACTGGTGCAGATAACATGGTAAACGGAGATATTGTTCTCACGTATAAAATCAAAGACGGCTTCTGTTAGTCGCCCCGCAATGCCCATGCCGCGATAGTTGGTATTCACAGAGAGAATTTTGCCATCAAGTATAAGGTCCTCGTTGGGATACTGTTCAAAGACATCGTATTTCTCGGTGACATAATCCATAATGCCCAGAATCTTTTGGAATTTTAAGTGTTTGCAGTTTGTTGCCGCCTTTTCGGGTGCAGGGTTGGATGTGATATCCTGTAGCAAACGATATCATACATGAGGTTAAATCACATTATCATTTTCATATATTAGTCTTTTAACTTTACCGATCGCCGCAGAAGTCCATTGATATAAACGCCAATGATCTCTCCGTTCTCGTGGACGGCTTTGAATGAGCACTTGTCCTTGATCGATTTTGTTGAATACTCTTCCAGTTCTTTGCACTCGCCAAGATTGAGAAATGTGTTTAGCGGTTCGTCCTAAAAGATCCAAAGATAACGATACTATTTATTGTACATACTATGTGTTAAATGCAAAACAGGCTCCACCGGACTCATCTCTCAGCCTAACTTGTTTTAGTCAGTCCGGTAGCCGCGCAAATGGAACAGGTTCTCGAACTAACTTTAACATTGATATGCTTCGCTATACTCATAACAAATGATAGTACGTGCATTATACGACAGTCAGATTGAATTAGGAGAAATATGAACAAATTGTTAATGCAATTACGCGACACACGATTATATGGTAGATCTACGGATAAGAGTTAAATGATTTATGCACGCATGCGCGCATTTGTTATCTGCTCTGATCGGCATTATTCATAATTTATTGCATCGCGAACAAAACGGAACCGGGGGAGAGCTAATACAATTACAATAAAATACAATATTATATACTCTATCTCTATGAAGGGGCGCGGTCGCACATAATTTGCATTTTCGATTATAAGCTTGAGACACAATGAGAACCTGCCGTGAGTTGTCTGAGTACCAGATTAACGGCGACAGCAGTTCAAGTTGCATTCGAACTAGATTGAACATGCGACGATCTTCAAAGTCGATCGAACTGGTTTCACGCGGTTCACTTTAGGAAAAGGCATCATATAGGGACTCCCGATGAATCATGTCGGCACAAGGACAGAGTTCACTCCACTTTACAGAGTGTGAGAAATACGCATTAAGAGCGATTTAATATATGCTTAATTAATATGCGAGTTTCGAGTTTTGGTCGAGTATAATAAAGTCGATCTTGCGACAACAATACCGTATTCTAGTATAGCACGTGCCTTCCTAATTTGTATGCGGTTTTTTCCAATTAGATTAGATTACCAGATTTGTGTTTTACTAACCCTATTTGAATATGTGCGAATTCCCTGATAATAATTGGGTAATTACTCGTACTCATACATACCTTGAAGAAGAAGGTCTTCAACATCGCTAGAACTTCATCGGCATCCTCAGGCTTAATCAGCTCAATGGTATAGGGGTATTCCTTATCGGCGCTGGACGATGGGGTCGACATATTGAGTTTTTCCAATTTGTGCGTCAAACGGGAGAGCGGATATAAATCGTTCAACTGTGGAGAGTACACGTGAAGCGAACAAATCGTTAAATCAGCCAGTTCTATATATGCCACATATAAGATCAAGCGACCGACATACATAAATTATGGGGGGTTGTATATATGTACATACATATACATATATGTGTGTTTGTATTTGTTTGTTATGGTTATTTATTACTCTTAGATGAAAGCCAGACATTTTAATTTGAAGCACATGTGAAACGACGCGACGACGACGACGACGACGACAACGCTTTCCACTTGCATTTCCACGCCCCGTTAGCCCATTTCCCCATTTCCCCATTTCGCCCAGTCCCAGTCCCATTCCCAGCCCCATTCGCATTCACATTCGCATTTTCATGGCCAGCGGCAAGCAGTATTTAAATTTGTTTTTCATGTACAATTTTGACAGTTCACATAAATTATGGTTCCCCCCATAATACTATGTACACATGTGCGCGTTCATAGGTACCCAAACTTAGGAAATGTACCCGGTAAAATATTGATTTAATGAACATTTTCTTATACTATATGCAGTGAAATTGGAAAACTGTTACACTTTAATGGGAACATTAAATCAAAGTGAATTATTAGTTTCGAGTAGAGAACCAAAGGTTGTTTTGAGTGTAGAATCAGCGAATTATACATTCGTATACGCCTAGCAAAAATGTTACAATATACTCATTAAAGAAACCTTTTGAAGTGCTGAGAGTTGTTAAAAATTATACGGCCTAGATTTATTTGAGCTTTTATCTAAAAAGACTGGCTATATTGGAATATATAAAAAATGGATTTAATTTAATTCATCCCAAACTTATCTGGAGCAGGTCGTAAAAGGCTCTCCTTATGTTCCTTCATTTGTGTTGCATTGGAATACCACAATATTATGAATTATTATTATTTATTAAGAGCAGATGTGTAGATCTTTTATCTGTGTCCAAATTCCACCATATGCTGTGTTGGATTGGAATACCACAAGATCGCAAATATTTCGCATATTCTGCTAACAATTTGTATTTAATTGCATTTTGAGTGCGTATTCCAAGTGGATTTCAAAGCAACGGGCCCCCGAATATTTATATGCTAAGTAACGTACGATAATGTTTACACTATCGTAACTCTTTGCGTTGGCCGCATCGTATCTATTATTGGCGCACTCGGTATTTATAGAGACCCTGCTCCATCCGCCGTTCCCCCGCTATCCTCATTTTCCCAAGTGCACGACTTTGGCACTGAATACGGCAAATGGAACCCACGCAAACGGACATTGTTTACGATTGCATACGGGTCTCGGGGTCGATCAACTACAACTTGTATGTTATGTGTATATCGACTATATCATTTCACACTTACCGCACATCTCGAGTCAAGGATGTGGCGTTTGTTCTGCAGTGGCAGCGACTGCTCATGTCTGTTTTGTACCTCCATTTTTAACCGAGTTTGAGGAAAATGCCGCAAAAAAAGAAATACACAAAAAAATAAAACAAAGAGAATTTCTTTGCTTTTGGCGCGCGCGTCTCTGACGGTTTCTGTTTATATGTATATATTCTATTTATTTATGCTGTTGCTTTTGTTATTAACGTTGCTTGGTTTATCTCATTATTTTCGACTCGGGTTTTATCTTTGATTTCGCGCACAAAAGTAAACAGCAAACACAACTTTGACAGTTACAAATAATGCTAATTAATTTTGCAATTCACACACACACACACACGAGCACGCACACACGGGAACGTGTGAATGGTTATTTATCAAATGCTAATGTTGTTTATTAAGCAGGTCCTGGTGGGAATTGTATTAGATTCGAGTTCAGCTTGTCCCTCGACCTTAGTTCGGTTTAGCTTCCCCTGTGCAAACAGAATGAATGGCAAGCATCGCCGTTGTTTGCACTTTATATAGGTATCGGATGTGGGGTATTTTATTGGGCTGAACCTGAGAACCCGAAATGAACGAGCGAGGCAGCGACAGCGAGACAGACAGTGAGAGAGAGAGAGAGCGAGAGACAACGACGATTGCGGCACTAAGGTGGCTGGATATGGTTCCGTTATTGCCTGCTGCCGATCGCAACTGAGCGCAAGCACGAAAACAAAACAAAAGCTAAAGCTCTACGCGGACATCGGTAGCAGCAGCAGCGACGTCGGCGTCGGCAGTGCTGTTATACCCTCTAACTATAGGGCAGAAGGGTATCATAATTTTGTGCCAACAGAACATTTTGATAGGAGGCGAGAAAGAGAAAGTATTTATGTATAGTCTTTATCAGCATTAACAGTCGCGTTTATACAACCATATCTATTTATTTATCCGTTTATCTGTCCGTATATGTGAGAAGAGACACATCTCTAGGAGAGAGATCTTTAAAATGTAGTTCGGTCACCGAAAATCGAAAAAAAGTAAATCATAATTTAAAAGGGTACTGATTTCCAGGCGGCCCAGCAATGTATGCAACACAAAATACGCTAAATTTATATGACGTGAGGTGTGTACCGGGTATATCACAGTCGAGCATACTCGACTGTAGCCTTCATGATTGTTTTGTTTGAGCATGAGGCGCTCTCGCACAGCTGTGTGTGAGAGTGTGTGTGTGTGTGTTGGCAGAGACAACAAGAGCAAGATTTGCATTTGGATAAGTTCCACACGAGTGGATTAGGCAAATCATATGTAGGAGTGTGTGAGTGAGAAAAGAAAGCTCGCTCAGTAGCTGCTGCTCTTCTGTTTGTTGAGACCGGCTGAGACACAGGCGTAGACGACGCAGGCAGCGCTGCCGAATACGACCGCACTGGACGTCGTGACAAGTTGTGAATGGCTTCAGCCGCCGCTTTCCGGTTGCCGCGTGGGATGTTGAATTCCCGGCAACTTCCGTTCGAGCGACAATGGAGTTCAGCCAAAGAGCAGCTGACAATTAAGCAAAATACATATCGCTATCGATTAGTGTTGGCTAGCGATCTGTCAAGGCTCACGGACACATAAGAAATGGAGTGGTGAGTCGATAAATGGGAAATTTGATTTATACTCCACTATTAAGCAAATGTATATCGATAGCTGGTAAACGATCTGTCAAGGCTCACGGACACGTTAGGTGTCACCACACCTGCTGAGTCGATTTATATTCCTATCGCACAACTGCATTGACTGATTAATGTGACCGTGGTATGCCAAGTATGTTGTTCAGAGCTGCATTATGCAAAGAGACCCTATTGCAAAACACAGATGAATCTAGATCTGCTTCTCTGCGCTTTGTCATGCCCGAGACGCTGCATTAATATCAATGAAATTGGCGACAATGGCTCGCGGTGGCAACGTCAACGGCTGCGGGGGGGCATTCGGACAGGCACTCCAGACAGTTCTCGAGCCGAAGGTGGAGACGGAGGTCAGTCGGGGGTTTTGTTTGCATTCGGCGCGTATCTTTCCGTTTGTTTTCTTTTCGTTTCGTACATTTTGTTTTCATTTTATATTAATTTTTTGCTAGCTTTGTTTTCGTTTTCAGATTTTGTTTACTTTGCCGGGCGGGCGTGCGCGCGGCTTTAAATTATTTATAAATTCCGATATTATTAAGTTATTTCGTTCAGTTTGTCTTATTTTTTGTCGTTTTTTTTTTCATACTCTTGGTTTATTGACTTTTCACCGTGTTGACAACAAGTTTAATTATTTTGTTTATGGATTTGTTGGGCCGTTACCGCGCTATTTTACTACAAATTATTATTATGGGCACGTGATGGAAAGTTTTCGATGTATTACCATCGCAGAGTAGATAATACATACGGTAGTATGTATATGGAAATGCTGACATTGGCTTAGTCACAGTGGAAAATACACAACAATTCTTGGCTAATTTGCGGTTAACTGAGCTCGCGTGAACCTGTTTTAATGTTCTTTGTCGAGCGAGCTAATTTTAACCAAACTGACATTCCGTACTGTTTAACTGTTTCGGCCAAGCCTTCGCTTTGTTACATTTCAGTGTTTGAACAAACACGGCCAGCTATCCCCCTTTGTTGCCAGTTGCAGGTGTTGAGTGCGTTTAATTGTTATTAACATTCATCACGCGTTTTTTGTCAGCCAACTTGCAGCATTTTCGGCACGTCATTGTGGTCGAAAACAAATAAAAAGCCACATTATCAGCTTATTAATTTATGTCCGGCAACTATAGAAGGTAGGTAGACAATTTGAATACTCTACGTAGTACAAAAAACATAGGAAATTTAGTATATGTAAATATGACTAAAATATAAAGTTCACTTTAAATCTAACGCATTAAATAATCAAACTTACTCAACACTTTCCTGCCTTACCTTTCCCAGAGTACTAAATATTTCAACGTGGTCGACATGGCGTATACTTGCTGTAGGTAACGCTCTGCTGCTTGAGCCAAATGAATACCAAATTATGAATTTGTTTGCAAATCAAAATGTTCTATAATAGGCAAATTTACATATTAAAATTCAGTAGTTTCCCGCCATAATAACAGCAGATTCCCGCCATCAATCATTGTGCAAAATGTTGATCAATTTTATGCATGCATTTTCCAATCGAAAATGCAAATATCAAATTTGGTTTACATTGTCGACGGAAATGTCATGCAAATTTCCAATTCATTTCAAATTTGCAATTTCCATAGAATGTGACTAAATCGAACTCTAACTACGAATACGACTTCTATTGCAACTCCCACTCCAAATGGGAATGTGGTAATGAAATCGTCGCGTCTATTTGGCCAAAATTGTCGACAGGTCGGCGCTTAATGCGCTCGTCCGTCCGCCTACTGTCATTATAAACCGACTAATTGACAATTTACATGTGTTCTACCCGTGGGGCACCACAGTGGAATCAGAGGTGTGGTGGGGAAGGGGGTACTGAGGCTGTTGGCACCTACAACGACGCGCGATTTGCAATTTAGTTTACTTAGCTATTCATAAATCAGCTCGCACACGTATTCGCGCTCATGTTGTTGTTATTTTTGTTGATTTTGTTCGTTTAGTTTTTCTTGCGTTCTTCTTTGCGTTCATTCGCGCCACACTGCGCTGTTTACCTGCATGAATGATATTATAGTGCGACGTTTAATGATTTTTAATGATCCGTCAACACGTTGTTCTTGTTGCTTTTGTAGTTGTATTTATTATTGTTGCAATTGTTGCTGTTTGCATATCGATAATTATAAAGGCATTAACGCCGTTTAAGTGCGCACAGCGAGATCATTTGCCTGCCCAAGCATCGCATGCAAATCGTTGATGGAAATGGAAACGATTAAGAGATCGCCGACTTGAGGAGTCTCGATAGTGTCTCTTTCTACTGCAACGCTTTGTGGGGTCGCTGTCTGTTAATAGATGCATGTTCACAGATATATACATGTTTATAGGTGATGATTTATCATTTAAAAGGGGGGATAGAAGTAGGAGGGTATCGAGTATTTCCTGTTCATAAGTCAGCAAATCAATATGGAATGGTTGTAAAGTTTTTGAGAACGGAAAAGTCAACTTTTTCTATATATGGAAAGTTAAGATCATTTTCGAATGGTTTATAGTACCATATGTATAAAGGAATAGATAACCCTAGTAGCCGAGTACTAAAGTAAAAAATGTAAGTGAGGTTTTTACCTTAGGCAATTAATCATTTCTTCTGTCGGGAAAACTAACTTTTTACTGAGTTATGGAGCACATTTGAAAGTAATTCCTGTTCATAACTCAAACGAAAAGAAGGTGAAGCCTATATATTTTATATACATACGTAAATTGAATAAAAAGTTGATACTAAAATGATTTATGGATTGAGTTATCAACCAGTAAATCAAGATAACTACAATACATACTATATCTTCAATCTACATATGCAAATGAGTAGAAACGAACAGCTGGCAGGCTAAGAACTCTAATTAAGTAGAGTGTTGCCCCGATCTGCAGCTATAGCTATATACTATTTTGCATAATTAACATGCACGTGCATGCAGCGCAATTTAATAGCTCTAATTGACGAAATGCTTAAACGATTCAAGGTCATGTTTGGATCAGAATTAATCTATTACTAAACACTCAGCTGGCACAAACTAATATTAATTGACTAACTATATGCTATTGATATATATTACAATACTATATCAAACAATGCACGGCCTGTGTTGGTACAGCCAATATTTGCATATTCGATCGCATTGTGACACAACAACAAAAATGATAATAATAGAAAGAGAATATTTAAATTGTAATTGTAATGGGGCAATGAGACACGAGTTGGGATTATTTATGACTTGCCCGGTTTTATAGCTTGTAATTAAGAGGAATAAAAAAAAAAACAGCGAACTTTAATACACTAACAGAAATCAGTGAAATTGATTCGGAAATTCTAATTTTCTGTAGAGTTCTCCATTCAGTCAAGATAATCCCTAACTAATTATTTTGTTCACATAAAAAAAAACAGCGAACTTTAATACACTAACTGAAATCAGTGAAATTGATTCGGAAATTCTAATTTTCTGTAGAGTTCTCCATCTGCTTGCGTGCCTACAATTTTGTTAGAGCTAATTAAATGCGTTGGTTCTGGCTGGTTTAACTTTGAGTGCGATTAAGTTAATTAAATTCATTTAATTAGACCACATTTAACTCTAACTTTTTTCGTTTCGTATTGAGGAGAATTTGCATTGAAGTCGAAGTTACTTTGACTTTGCGAATAAAGATTTATTACTTCGAGACTTTGCACTGTTATAAAGAGAAGTATTTGTAACTGAGCTTAATTCTTAAATTTAAATGATAATGGGAGATTTATAATTAAAGGTACAAGCACAGGTTTTCTCCCTAATAAAATAAAAACATTACTTTAATATATTTAATATATTTTTACAGGAGATTTGTTAGGCAGGTCAAATAATTTCTGGAATAATAATTATTTTATTCTTTTGACTAGATAATCTCTTTATAATTCTTGTACTATAAAGCTCAACTAACAAACTGTTTTATTTTTTTATTTATTATTTTATTTTATTCTTTTACTATTCAGCTCAGAAAATCCCCATATATTTCTTCTAATATTCACTCAAGATAATCCCTAAATAACTCTTTTGTTCACATACTATTCAACTTAAGTAATCTACAATTAATTACTCAGATATCTCTTCACACCTAAGTAATTGATCTTTTCACCTTATCGTTCCCAGCTGAGTTCTCAGCTTTAGAAGTTTTTATGACTATACTGCAATGAATATACAGTTAGGATCGGAGTGTTGGAATATATTTACAGTATTTACAGTGCAATGTGACAAAAATCGTAGCGCACGCGTCATCTGACTTACAATTAGTTATTGCTGTCATATATCGTATAAAAATATGCAATAAATCATTAAAAAGTCTAACCAACCCGCCCATGACAGGTGTGTATATAGACAACTACAATATATATGCATACATATACTGATGTATGTGTGTGTATCTTATAAACAAGTTACAGACCATAAAATGAAATTGCCAGCAAAGTTTGCCAGCAAATTGTTGAAAGTCTCTGACTTTTCCGACAGGTGCGACGTGCTGGTGTGTGTGCACTTGCCTGTGTGTATGTGTGTGTCAGTGTGTGTGCTAGTGTGTGTGCTTTTCTGTGTGTGTGTCCGCTTGACAAAGCGGAATTGATTTGACCCCACACAAAGAAGAAGGAGAGGAAGATGGGGAGGGGAGCCTGGCCTGGGACAAATGACCCACGCCGTGTGCACCGTGTTTGCGCGGACTGTTGCCGCTGCTGCTGCTGCTGCTGGGCGTTTACTGATGCCGGCAACTGTAGTCGGTCGTGTGGCGAATTAAAGTCAACACATTTAAAGGCGAACGTGACTTGAAATCGAAAGCCAATGTCGCGCTGCACTGCCTCCAGTTCCAGTGCCTTATCAAATCTACAATACACCGTGAGTTGCGGCTTGTGGTTGCCTGGAGCTCTGACTGCGGCTTGTGGGTGTCGCTGTCTCTTGGCCATAATTAACGCCAAGCCAAGTACACATCAAGTTGGCAATGCTCACAATTAATGCCACATTCTAAAGACATTAAAAGGCTTTTATCGCCGACAGAGAATCGAGCACAGAAAGGCAGAGAGATAGAACAATGCACGTTTAGCCGAGCCATTACCACATTGATCCAATCCCGCATTGGATTTGCCTGTAGAGCAGGCAATAAAAATTCATTTAGCTCACGGCGCATGGACGTCGTAACGTTGTGGCAAAGGGGTAAAGAGTGTTGAAGTGAGGCACTGAATCAGAGCTGGCAACACTAACATACAATATCACTTTCAATTGAGTCCACTCCCCCTTTCCCTCCTACTCATACTACACCCCTGGCAATTACTTTATTAAAATGCACCCAACTGCCGCCTGCAACGGAACTGCATTTCCATAAACAAAACAATTGGATGCACCAAAAAGTGTGTCATCCCATTGTATCATTATCAATACTATATACCTAGCACCCCTTCTCGTTTACAGGGTATATCTGCGGGCACTCTGAAGTTCGTTATTTAATGCGGAGGTGTGTCCGTTATTTACGATATCTGCGCAAAGAGGGGCTCGTGCACACTTGGATCAGGTCAATCGACCCAGTTTATAATGTCGCTTACCGTTATGCATATCGATAACGCGCCTCATTTGCATTTAAACGCAACAAGACGATAAGCAAACAACGCACAGAATGCTCAGAAATCAAGTAATTTAAATACCCATTATGCACAATACGACCATGAAATACCCTGTAGAGAATGTTAATGTTTATGTGAAAGATTGCAAAGTTTTAAACTTAAGTGCAGTCAAATAAAATAAATAAACAACTTTGATGTATAACATTCTATAAATTCTACATCATACGACTTTGCCACGCCTCTTTCTGAGCATACCCTCTTGTCTCTTGCAGGGTATATGGTACAAACAAACTCACAACGACATGAGGCGAGCTTAAAGCTCAATTAAAATGAAATGCTGCAAATGCAAGATAATTCTGTGCATATGCCACAGTTGCAGAGCTTCAATCTTTTTGTTGTTGTTGTTGCAACTGTAGTTGTTGTTGTTGTTGTTGCAGCAGACACCAACTCAGCTAATCTGGCAGCATGAGTCCCGGCCTCGCGGGAGGCAGCCTGAGGGCCACTGTGGGAGCTGTTAAGCCTCGCACGGATGCAGCAGCAGCAGCAGCAGCTGCTGACAACGAGAACAATACGCATACGCCGCGTGCACCCGACCAGCAACACACATAGCCTCGCCCTGCTCCCCTCCTCCTCCGCCTCCCTCTGCCCTGGGGTAAATGCAAACAGACAGCAGCTAAATTGTTGGCAGGAAGCCAGCCAGGCTGCCTGGCAGCTGCCGCACAGCATTACGAGCAGGATGACAATGACGAGGTGGCCGGGGGAGGAAGGAGAATGCTTTCGCTTGGCTGCATGCAGTATCAACAAGCTGCCTTTAGGGCTGGGAGCTGGGAACAGTTGCTTCTCTTCGTGCTGCTCCGAGGCTCGACACAATGTTGGCGCCATTTTGCTGTTTGCCTTTCCTCTTGTAATAAAATGGCATCCGGCATGCTGTTTCCTTTGACGACAACGACGACAATGATGATGAAGTTGATAATAATGATGATGTTGATGATGCTGCTGACGGAGTGCTAATGATAATGGCAGCTGTAGAGAGCCAAGCGACGCGCTCAACAACTTGCAAAGTATATTTTGCATTTAAATACTTGAAAATTCAATGACTCAGTCGAAGGGGCGAGCAACAGAGAGAGAGACAGAGAGGGGGGCAGCAAGACGTGGGGTGGCTTCTGGCCTGTTGACAGCACTTGGCAGGCAACATGAGGAGCTGCGAGCTGCGAGCTGCGAGCCGCGAGCTGCTGTTGCTGCTTGTCTTTTGTTGACAGATTGATTTTGATGTGTTTTTATTGTCATTGTTATGTTTCCATCTGAGATGCCCTGGGCAACTAGTGCGGGGAGTGAGCTGGGCTCCCTTTCGCTGTCGAGGATTCATTTGAAGTGCCCACTGAATGGGAAAACATTTTAACTTAATTGCTTTCCTTGCAAATGCGCTTAGCAATTGGATTAGTTGGGAGCCTTCGCTGCTCGTTAATTGTTGCCACACTCTGAGGCAAACAATAAGTGAGGACAATTAATTCTCTTCCCCTTCTCCCCCCACAAGCTAGCCACCAATCCAATTTTGGTTAAGACTAATGGATTAATCTGGTAAGGAACTGTGCAAGAAGTTAATCAAGCGAGGTAAGCAGTAGTTTAGCATAAGTATATGAGGTAGAAGAAGAAGAGATAATAGCAACTATTTATCTTGTATATAAATGAATGAATTTAACTATTCAAACATGCTTCTATATTTCTACAACAAACAGTATACAAATGTTTTAAATAAGTTGGAAAGACACTCACTATTTTGTTATTTAGTTGTTCAGAAATTTGATTCGGATGTAACATTGCCAGAAGTTTGATACGAGGGTCGTTTGATAAGTCCGTGACTTTTTGTATTTGCCGCGCACCTGCTCTAAATACAACACTGCTCCTGTCAGCAGTTATCGATTAACAGCGACTGTAAAATTTGAAAGCTGCGTTTTTGGTTTGCGTTTTATAGGCATTGAAAGCAGACGATCTCGTGAATTTTAACGAAAATGGAAAAAGTGAATTCGTGTGCTAATGGCAAAATTTCATAAATTGGGCTACGAACTGCTACCCCATCCAGCATATTCTCCAGATTTAGCCCCGACTATTTTTGTTTCCAAACATGAAGAAATGGCTCGGCGGTAAGAGATTCGGGTCATCACAGAAACAAACGACTATTTTGAGGGCCTTGAAAAACCTATTATTTGGAAGGAATAAAAAATTGAAATACGCTGGACTAAATGTATAGAGCTAAAAGGAGATTATGTTGAGAAATAAAACGCTTCTTTGACGAAAAAAATATATTTTATTCAAAAAGTCACGGACTTATCAAACGACCCTCGTAAGTGATTTCCTAATTAACACCATTATAACAAATTTAATTTAATTAAATTCAAGAGAACTCTAAAATTTTGATCCAATATCGATATCAATATTCTAAAATTGCTGAAATTAAAATCCTTAAATGATTTGTTATATGCGTAAATCCTAATACGTTGCTCTATATGTTTAAATAATAATGCACATATGTATATAGAATGAAAATATTAGCAGATTTTAAATACAACCTTGGCTGAATAGGAGTATAATTCAATTGGAACTGCCGACATATCGGATTCTTTATGTGTTAAATATATAAGCAAATATATCGATTCATAATGTACATATATTATCGATTCATATATATTAATGTTTATACAATAGATATAATGATAACGTTAGTAGATATTGATAGGATCATAGTATAATATATTATAGCTATTGGAACTGTGTAAATATCAGTTTTTTTAAGTTACTTAATAGATAAAAGTAGTTAGAAATTTGTTGCATATCGCAATTTCTTTTATCCAATCAACATCCTAGTCTATATTATACTTTTACTTCCTCCCAACATAAGCTAATTACGACTTGGTTCGGTATGGGCACACACAATTGGCCAGATTGCAATTTATTGGCCACAGACACTGCCTGTCGCATTCCATTCTCGGCCTGAGTCGGTCATTTGTTTGAATTCAATTAACTTCAGAAGGACGGGCAGTGGTATCGGGTATCTTTGGACGAAGGCAATGACCAAACGGGATTCGAATTAAGCTCAGGCACAGTGCATAGGGCACAGAGTACGGCTCTCTGGGTGTGGGCCTGGCAAGTCGGCGTTATCGAAGCGTGTAAAACACAACAAACTCGTAACACGAAATCCAATCAAATCGATACAAGAATGAAGAAAAAATACTTTAGCCGGGGCAGGATAGGACTGAAGGAGTGTGGAGCGGAGTAAAGAGCTGGGTTGGTTACACATGTGTGTGTGTGTGGGGGGAGGGCCCGACGGCGTATACGCAACTTAAGCTGAAAGTCAAACTAGACTTGGACTTGGTCGCTTAAGCAGTCGGAATTTGTGCTTTATGCTCCTTTGGGTTTTTCAAATCAATTGAATGAAATGAATTCCCCGCATGCTTCTGCGTGCCTCACGTGCTCGCTGTGTGCATGTGTGTGTGTGTGTGCGTGTTTGCGCTTGTCTGTGTAAGTTTGTGCAGACTGTGATTTTCATTGCTTTTATCGCGTACGTGCAGATTTTTCTTTATGTGGCTTTTTTCCCACATTTGTCGGTTTTGTTGCCGCGTTCTGTAATCAGACATTTTATGACCCACTCCGGGACCTTCCGATCCGGCGTATCCTTTCAAACAAATCGCATGTTTGTCGTTTAATTTGGTCAATTGTCACGACCTTCTCCCCCGAGGTGGGTTAGGCACCAACTTTATCATCAATTTGTTTCATTTGGAGGGCGTGTTCGAGTGGCAAAACTCTGATTGAAAACAAGTGGATCTAAATCAAGACTCGTCTGACTTTCAGCTCCCACATATATTGCAGATAAACAGCACCTACACTGCCTTTCTTTATTAGAAACTAAAGTCTTATCTTGGTTCTGTCCGCAAACAAGTGCTGATAGAGAGTTCTTCACGTAACTTATCAGTTTCTATGCCATATAAAACATTATCTGAAATTCTCTGGAAAACAAGCACTTAGCAAAGCTCTTCCGCATTTCGAAAATATTTCAAAATTATTATTTGGTTCCATTTATTTACGTGTATACAATGTGTGTTTTGTATTTATAGGGTCAGACATGATTTTTTTATAATTTGATTTGGTCGCTTGCCAAAGAAAAGTCGCGTAATCAAGTCGGCTAGACCAGAAGCAATAGAAATATATATATCGCATACATATATATATATACCATACTATACCACCATATATATCATACAAATATTTGTACATTTGTTTTGTTTTTATATAGAGCACTTGACGGCACAGACCGCAAGCGGACACTCAGAATGGAAGCAGGAACTTCGTACTATATCCTTTTGAACTATATGCATAAATTAAAGAAAGAAATATCTGAACTTACGCTATGAAATTAGCCTCCTTTCTGCAGTTGTTGTGCTAGTTTTCTTCTCTTTCCTTGCTGTTTTTTTTTTTATTTTTGTTTTGGTTTTCTTTCGCTAGTTTTTTTTTTTTTTTTTTTTGGCTCGTCTGGTCTTTGAATTGTGCGCCCTGCTCTCGGGGACTATTACTAAATGGCACTTTGATTTATTTTCGCACTTGACCGTTAGCACGTCTTTCTCGTCCACGTATTAACCACGAGGGCAACGCATTTGATACTGAAACTGAATTGTTGTAAACAAACCAATTCAACCCCTCGCACGCTGCTCGTTGGTGAAAATACGCTTTTCCACTCAATTCGCCGTTATTTGGGCATTTGACGCACTCAAACTCAGGCAACGGGCCACCCCGAAATGTTGCTCGGGATGTTGATAACACCAGCGAACTGCGCTCAGGCTCAGAACCGACAGACAGAAAGAGAGAGACAGAGAGAGAGAGAGAGAGAAACGAGAGAAAAGCTCGTTTATACGCTCAAGCACGGAGCACGACCGATAACATCGAGACCGAGGGCAGTTGATAACGCAGAGAGTTGTTGTTGTTGTTGAGTGCATTTGTTGGTGTTATGTAAATATGCACTCAATTGCGATAAGAGGCAATTGAGCAAACATACAAACAGTAAGTAGCGTAGACAATGTTGTGTTTGTTGTTCCTTATCATTCGAGAGAGCAGACGAATTTCGATACAGTCGGTCAGCGAAAAAATGTTTGTATGCAAAGAACGCGTGCCGAAATTGCTGCATTGTCAATTCAGTACTTAATTAATTGCAGCACTTAATGAGTAGCCCCTTACGGGTGCAACGAACTGTTAAGTAATCAAAAGTATTGTAAATCGCATTCACAAATCTCGAAAACAAAGCACTTATATTACGCACATATTTTGTATATGTATGTTATAACAAAGACGAAAGCAAGCCGGAACAGAATCGTTTATGACTAAGTGCATATAGAGTCATAATCTTAAATAACTATACAAATGTAGTCAGTCCTCTAAACATAGCATGCTCTTAGTTAATTATTTACTTACGTTTTTTGTTTTGCGAGAAATTTCAATTTGTTACGTTTGGGCGCCAAACACAACGCAGCGTTGCCACATCGTGTGCGCGTGCTGAAGTATTTTCGGTGTGTTAACCAACACTGTTTCATTACACAGATGTGCGGTTGAGAATTCGTCAAAGAAATTGCCAATAAAAAAAGAATACAATAAAATTAATAACTGACAAGAACAACTACTCGTTAGGTAGCTGCTCGATAAGGGATAATGCAAGGAACCTATGCAAGTGAACAGCCAACGGATTTTCAGGCAGCAACCGCTGCTGCAGCAGCTGCCGCCGCCGCAGCGGCTGCCTCGGCTCTGCGGAGTGCTGGGGCGGAGCAGCAGCGCGAACTGGAACGTGAGGGCAACAGCAATGACCCGGACGAGTGGAGCGTGAATGAGTGCGGCTATCTGGATAACGACGTGCAGCGTGCCATGCGCGGCGGCAGCGCTGCCGAGGATATTACACAATATCCGATACACGGCTGGGTGGATGTTACCAAGGAATTCCACGATGCCTGCGCAGAGCTGCTGCCCGGTGAGTTGGCCCAAGATATGCTCTTCGGCCTGTTCGAGGCGATGTCTGCTATTGAGATAATGGATCCCAAAATGGATGTTGGCATGGGATTCGATAAGTTCGATCTGCCACCGCCCTCATTCGAGGCGGCCATTGCGGTGAGTTTGTATTTTCTAAATTTCTGAGAGAGTGCCCCCTTAAATTCCCCTTGCCTCGTTTGCTTACAGATGGGTGCAATCAAGCTGGACGGTTTGGAGCCAGCAGAACTGATAGGAATATTTGATGCATTATTTGCCTGCTTGGTCTCGTGGCTTGAGGGCAACTCCATGGATCAAGTGCTGTTCACCTGCCTCTATTTGCATGCGCCGTCACAGATTCAAGACAAAGCGCTGCGCGTCTTTTGCACCGCTGTGCGTAATCTCATTGTGGTCATTAAGAACATTATTATCCTGGCGGCAGTTAACGAGGAGGAGGACTTTCAACTGTATGGCAATTCAGCGCTGCTGGCAGCGGAGAAGGCACAGCCTTCCACGATTGCTGGGCTTCTGAAGGATGTGGAGGATGAGCTGGTGCGCAAGTGCAAGACGCTGCCAGCTAACGAAGATCAAGGTCTGATGGCCGTTGTGCACAGGCTGCGCTTTATGCGTCACCTATTTCAGGCCATCTACCAGGTGGAGCTAATGACAGGCGTCGACAGTGCCGAGGAGGCGGTCAACGAGATTTATAAGAGCCTCAATGTGGCCTCCGAGCTGTTGCCGCTCATCAAACGCACCATCGATCGGGGCACGCAGCCCGTAGAGGGTTGTAAGTGTTGTTGGACTACGTTAACTTATTGAGAATTGCTCATCTAATCTTTGTTTCTTTGGCATTGCAGCTGAGGCGCCTAATCCCATGGGCTTCTCACCGCGCATACACGATCGCAGTCAGCCACCCACATTTCCACGCAGCATTAAGATACGCGAACGACCCGCCAGCTATCAATTTCTGGAGGAGATGGTCGCGCGTTTCAAGTATGCGTGCAAAGTGATACGCTACAAGGATTACTACTCGGCGCTGGTGAGTATAGAGATCAAGCATAAACATACATGTATAGTATATATATTAATATGTATCTTCTATTGACAGAACTTCTTCATTGAATACAGTCGCAAGTCTGGACACTGCATCCTGTCGCGCTCTGTGCTGCAGAGTTTGTTTAGCTCGAGCATCAGGCTGGCACACGGCAAACAGTCGATGAAACAGTTCTTGAAGCACTCCGTGCAGGTGTTTAATTCTCCACCTGTACTGAATGCCAAGCATCCAGTGGCCAATGATCCTAAGGTGCAGCAGCATATCGAGACGTTCTTCCGCTATTGTATCAGCATGAATACGTTCAATCAGTTCATAAGACTGTGCGGCTTCAATCGTGCCCGTCAACGAGATAAGTTGGCGCATCTGATTGAGAACTTTGACCCGCTGCAGGTGGATGCAGCCAGGCTAGATTCCCTTATGAATCAGATGGCCATTGAGCGTGCAATGGAGGGCAACGAGTCGCATGCCACCGCACTGAAGCACAGCACACACTTCTCCACTTGGGTGCTGTACAATTGCTTTCGGGCCATGCTCATCTACCTGATGTCAGGATTCGAGCTTGAGCTGTATGCTGTCCACGAGTTTCTTTATATTTATTGGTATCCATATGAATTTCTAGTCGGTTTTCTCGTCTCCGCACTCACACGCACTGAGAATATACTTTTGGCGCAGGAGGAATACGCCGAACATCAGAGCAGGATTCAGGCGAATGGCAGTGGTGGCGGCGGAGGTGGTAAGAAAGGCAAGGCAGCAAAGCCAAAGAAGAACAAGAAACAACAGCGCCCCTATCGCCAGGAGATTGTCTACTATCACGCACTGCTCAGCCTGTGCGGAGGAATGTACAAGGCCATGGGGGCCCTAACCAAAGACGGACGCATTCGATTGCCCATGTCGAAGTTTGATAATGAAGAAATCCGTTACAATCGCCGCTTTGCACCCTTTGTTCCCCTGACCAGTCCGCCGCCTGTTTCCTATGCTGAGTTCAAAAGCATACGGGATCACATGATGTACAACAGCGTCGAGGAGCTCTACAGCTTTGCGGCCAAGCATTTTGACCAGGCACGCAATGTCCTCGAGAGCATACAGAATCCAGAACAGGAGGTAAGTTGTAGTGAAGCCTTAATGCAGTTTCCTGCTGGTGTTCTAAGAGTGTCTTTTTGTCTCTGCAGATTCTAGACCTGCTGCAAATAGCCCGCACCAACTTTGTGGTAATGAACGTCCTGGCCCGTGGTCATCAAAAGGAAGTCAAGCGCCAGCCGGAGTTTGATTTCTCGAAGCACAGCTATTTCCCCATTATAAAGCTGAAGTGACCACCGAGGCCGGCGCCCGGTCCCAACGCAATTCGTGTTCATATCGATACCCTCTAATTATTAATTGTCGTCGTACTTCTTTCAATTTGTTTCGTAATTTACAAATAAAATTCGTTTGTATACAGAAAGGAACTTGACAGTTTTATGGTTCAACTTCTGGTGCAGCAACGATGTCTTGTTTGACGACATGTTCCTCTACATATCCCTCAATTTGACAACTACGCAAACAGGTGTACACCGCCAGGATACCCCAATCTAAGTGTTCATCTGAGAGCTGCACTAACATTTGTGGCATTATTTGAAACTCGAATTGCCGGGGACCACCGCACTGAGTGCAGCTGGGCAGCCCCTCTAGTTGACTCTTCACAGTGTTCTCCACATTGGCTATCCACAAAGGTTCCCCGCCACGCTGGTATCGAATTACTTGATCAGGCTCGGCGGAAATGATTTTCTTGAACTGTTGAAACACTTTGTCTTCTGTCGCTGCCGCACTGCCAAAATACTTATCCAGTTCCTTTTCGCTGACATCGTTAAGTTCGCCAGTTTTGCCACTTGCCGACAGTGCCTCGTACTCGGCCAGGCACTCCTCCTCGTCTTTTTCAGCTGCCTCCCTTTTCCCACCAACTGGATCGCGTTCCATAACAATTTCGTGCTCGGAAAACACGATTTCTGGTGGGTACGTAGATGCATCGTCGGTCTTAGCAGTGCCACAGTGGGGCTTGTGTTGTTTCC
Organism: Zaprionus indianus; assembly: GCA_018904595.1. Classification (NCBI taxonomy): domain Eukaryota; kingdom Metazoa; phylum Arthropoda; class Insecta; order Diptera; family Drosophilidae; genus Zaprionus; species Zaprionus indianus. The sequence goes on along the minus strand of JAEIHA010000709.1, from coordinate 305,501 downwards.
AATGGGCACGCTGGTGCTCCGCAGAGCAGTAGTTGACGGCCTTGCACCGACTGCAGGCGTGTCTCGCAAAGCAGCCACATGCAGCGCAGAGTTTCTTCGGACTTGGTATAGCGGGCTGAAAGTGACAAGGCAATCATACAATGTAGGGTATCTATGCAAGCTAGTATATTCTCAATTCATACCAACGCGTCACCATCCTCTGAAGGTACCTTCTCAGAGTAAAATTTATTCTTCAATGGAAGTTGCGAACGCAGCACAGTAAAATTTCTAGTAAAAAAGAAAGGCTTTTAGATTTTGTCTTATTTAGATATTCGGTTCTTACTCAGCGTTATTTGGCTGCTGACAGTCGGCATTTCTGCACACAAACACGTAAATGGTGCGGTGAAAATTGAACTCATCCTCATATGCTGCATATAATTGACAGAGAAAAGCTTGCGGCGCTTGGCACTTTTTACACTGCAACTGGCTTGTCTCTGGCAGCTTTTCCAACTCCAACCAGGCAGGATGCCCACCTAGTTTGCTAGGGTAATAACGGTTAGTTAGCCAGGCGACATTTTCGGGCTCCTCGGCGAAACCCAAATCGACTTCCATGTTGTGTTTACCGTTTTCTAGAGCGCGTGTTGAGACAGGTTGCCTATTAGAGCTGGAAAGAACTTCGACGATGTATCGATACATCGATAATTTTCAATTTTGAACATATTCATTGTGCAGTGCACCCCTGGTTCAAGAAAATCGATTACTAGTCGATAGTCGGCAATGAAAAGCTTGAGTGTTGAAAAGATAGAATAAATCAGTGCTGTCAAGTGCAGCAGTTTAGTTTGCTTGTGAAAATGACACGACCACAAAGCAGCGCATAACAAAAAATAATAATAAATGTGTGTGTGATGTGAAGTGCAACTAAAATTAAATAATTTACGTCATTTAGTGCTTATTTGCATTTGTTCCCAAAATCCAATGGGAACTTTGTTAACGCTGGCTTTTGTTGGCAGTCAATCGCTATCGATAAGTGTGCAGCTGCTGCTTCATTAAAACAATAACAACAAGCGGAAGCATTCCGTATACTGCGTTGAAAGACGACCAAAAAGGTCGTCAACTGTGTGTGTGTGTGAGCTAAAAATAGTCGTTTAACCAACCACCCACGCCAAAAAACGCATTAAATTCGGCAACTTTACCAGAGTTGACACTCTGTGTGTGTGTGTGTGCGTGAGTGTTGACTTTGGCAGCGATGCAGATGCCGAGAATTCACAAACTCAGCAGCAGCAACAAAAACAACAGCAACGATAACAACGAATATAACGACGATGAGGAATTTGTGTAAGTTTATTTCCGGTTATTTGTATGTGTTTTCGTGATGCTGAGCTTGTCAGTGTGTGTGTGTGTGTGCGTGCATGTGTGAGTGTGTGTGTTTGGCTGTATGTGTTTCTTGCTAAATTTAGTTTTGCATACGATAGGCTGAAAATAAGAATTGGAACACCCTGCCGTAGACTTTGCCGGTATTTGTGAACTAACGGGACTCACACACACACATAAATACGTACGTATTTTGAGGGACAGCGCACAATTTTTGTCACCTTGCCAAGAAAAGTGCTTTAAACTGTTGCGCACGAAGATTGAAGCATAACACACTTTAAAAAAGCAAGTTAAGGCCACAAAAGGGAATAACAGTAAACACTCGCGTATGCACACATACACATGCAAGCACACACAAACATACATGCACAGTGTGCCAAAATCAATAAATACCCAATAGTCTAATGCAATATTTAAGTGAAATTCACTTAAAGTACAATTCGCAATCCAATGTCAATGGAAGGCACTTTAATTAGCATTCAACAACAACAACAAGACCAGAATATGCCACAGTTAACGACGTAGATAAAGCTGGTGTTAGTTGTTTGTGTACATTACGTTTTACGCTAATAAGTATACGCCGTGTTGGTTTTATTTTGATTTACACAAGTGCATTACGCGTGCGAAAGAGAGAGGCAGAGACAAAGCTCTGACTCACGGCAATGTCACTGATCGCGAACTGTTATCGGAGCCTATGTTAATTACGTTGCGTTAACAGAGCTCTTGCAGTGACTGTGATGTTATTGTTATTATTGCTGTTGTTACCGATGTTTCTCTGCTCGCTTTGCACTTCATTTAGTTTGTATTGATTTTTTGCTACTGCTGCAAGTTGTTCTTGTTCTTGTTGTTGGCATTCTTGCTCTTGTTGTTGTTATTATTGTTGTTTGGCAGTAGCAGTGGCTTCTGTTGTTTTAAAAGTCTTTTATTTTCTCCTCACGGTCCGCAGCTGCAGTTGTTGCTCGCTTGCTCTCACCTTCCCTTCCTTCTTGTACTCTCTCTTCCCTCGTGCTCTCCCTCTCCCTCGCTCTCAGGTAGCTCTTAAACCGGTCACTTTCTATAGCTTTCAGTTTGTTGTTTACTTTTTACTCATCTCACGTTTCATGCAGCTCTCCCCTCCCTCTCCCTCACCCTCGCTCCTGCTTTTCCTTCTCAACGCTGTTTGGCCTCATAAAATATGCAAATTAAAAGTTGCAATTGTTTTGTTTTCTTCCTTCTCCTTGTCTTCTTCTTCGAGTACATATCAAAAGTACAGTAAACTTTGACATGCATTGCTCATCGTCAATGCCTTTTCAACTTTTTGTGGCTTCATTTAATTAAAATTTTACCAGGCGGAAGGGGCCAGATGTTGACAGAGAGAGAATGATAGGGGGAGCGAGAGGGCATGACATTAAGAACAGAAGCTACGCCTTTTGTCGCTCTCATTACCCTTTAAAATCAGTTTTTGCGCTTTTGTCATAAAAATTCCCTTTCAGCAGGACAGCTGCCAAGGCTAATAAGATTTCCAGCAAGGTTTATAATCCCGTGGCACTCTGCCATGGCCCGCCCCTTCACCTCTATCTTGTCTATTTATCTCTCTGTCTATCTTTTTCTCTCTCTCTCTACCATGAGCTTTAAATTGAATTTGCCCTGGTGCAATGCTGCGTCAGTTTTATGAGCCAAGCCAAGTGAAATGGCCTAGACTGACGCCAGAGTTGACTGATTTGCGAATTTAATTTGTGAGTGGTTCGTGACTAATATAACCCATTAAATAGTTAGCCAGTCCATAGTTAGACGCACAGCTGCAGTCGCTTAAAAAAGTGGTTCTAAAAATTAAAGTGAATTTGAATTGTTTTTACAATTGGAATTCATTCAAAGCTTCCAGACTGACGAATCAATTTGCGATTCAGTATGCCTGAGAGTGTATGTTATTGTTTTACAGGGGAAGTACAGAAATAGACATAAGATGACTTGCAGTTTTCGTCATTTTATGGCAGAAGAAACGTTAAGTCGATTTATCGTTGGAGACCTATCGATGGTTTTAAATAAATTTATTAATATGTACTTATATTCATAGTTGTTCTTAGATTACTTGTCAATTAAATTGAAAACCAATGAATAGTAAATAATATGCAATATCTTTGGATTTGGTATTGATATATTTCTTTATATGTGTATATAGTTATGCTGTACGTATGTGTATTTAGGTGTTAACTATATGATTTTTGGGTTAAGATGTTAGCCAGTTCAGCTCGCACTTGTTTCTTATTGATCCACTCATCGTCTTTTCTAATGCGTCGATTATTGATTTAGCTGTTCTTGCGAATCTCTTATCACTGATTGTACATGGCTTAGCACAGCTGATGCACATAACAGAGAGGCAGGAGCTTGGTGGCAACTTAAGGCTGATAAGCACGAATATTAACAAACGGTCATAATCGATGCGGCGCTGATATAGCTAAAGGGAGGCAGCAACAACTAGTAAACATGCTCCCATTGTTTACCCTATCAGTTCATAGACATTTGTTGTTGTCGCGCTCTACATGAGCATGTATTGTACGTACATAAATATATTTGTACTATCTGAACTATATGTATGTACTATATATATACTGCCTGGCCTGATAGCTAAGTGTGCGTCATGCCGGATGGAATTGCTTGCTTGCTGTGGCTGTGGCTGATTCATACAGCAAGTTGCCAGCCATTTGGGCAATTTCTACCTCATGCCTCTCCTCCCTCCCTTTGCTACCTCGTCTTCTCAGCACTTGGAATGCCCTTTGTGGGCTCGTAATCGTCATCTATTCGCAACATTGTTTTAAAAATCGATATTACGTTTCAAAGATGCAGCCTTGAATTCATTTCTCATACCTTCTCTCTCTGTCTCTTTCTCTTGCAGAAGCTGCAGTTGTATTGAATGAGAGTCCTTGGCGTTGCTGGATGTCACGACGCCAAGCCAAAATGTCCGACTTTGTAACCTGCGATATATTGCGAGATCTCTGGAGCGAGATATTGAAGTGCCACTGGACGTTTCTCGAAACGGAGGAGAGCATCAATAAGCTCGAGGAACGCAAAAAGCTCGAAGGTAAGCATCATTAACTTGAACTGTAGACAAGTCTTGCTTATGCTAATCTTCCATTCCGTTCTAGGTTGTCTTAAGGAGTTTCTATCTGTGGTGCCGCACGATCGAAAGTTCTTTTTGCCGGAAACGGGGCGTGTGTTGCGTAGAACTGTGTGCGATTTAAAGGATTTCACTGCACAGAATGCGCTTGTTGGCTTCGAAGCCATCAGTCAATATGCCAACAATCTGTTCACCAAGCACTGGCGTAAAGAGTTTCGTGTGCTTAAGGTAAGGAGTGCTCTCTCTTTCTTTCTCTCGATCAATCACATTATATCGATCCCTTATTTGCAGACCTATTCTGGCTCGTATCAGCATGAAGTCGAATCGAATTTGCTTGATGCGGACCGACTGTTTCTGGAGATGGGCTACCGCCGTGTGTCCGAGGATACCTTTGTCTTGGAGGGACCCATATGTCCGGATCAGGTGATGAATGTATCGCGCGACGCGATGGCCGCCTATGTCGAGTGCCAAATTATGAAACGCATCTATGTGGGATTGAGTGCGGCGGGCTTTAGCTGCAGTTGGCAAGACATTTTCCACTATCGGGAACGACACGTGGGCGGTGCAACGCAGTGTATCAAGGAGATTGCCTATAGACTGCATGAGAAGCTGCGCAAGGAACAGCAGCAGCAACAGCTGGCGTACAGCACTGAGAATACATACAGCAATGTGCAGCCAGAACCAAAGCCTGCTCCCCCGTCAGCCTGTGCCCTGCATGGACACGGCAACAGCAATGCTGGAAACTGCGCTTTACATCATCCCGCCCCGCCCACGAATCTCAATTGCATGTATCAGCAGCAACAGCAGCAGCAACAAGGTGTTGGTGCTCTGATGACCCATTCCCGCAGCTTGGAGCACTATCAGGAGCCACACGCGATTCTGCCGCATCGTCATTCGTTCGATCAACATCCCAAAGATTGTGCTGCACTGCATGCGCCGCATGGAGGACATATGTATGAAGCACCTTACGACTGTCTGGATGGCCTCAGTATGGGCAGCAGTGTGTCATATGCCGCTGTAGCCGGAGGTTACAATGCGCCCGGCAATCGTTACCCGCTGCCTTACAATATATCGAGTCAGTTGAACGCGCAATACGCGACGCCTCACGATGGATACTCCAAGGCGGAGCTGAACAATGTAAATATGTATGCGAGCATCGGAAAGCCGCCCTCGACGGTGCCACATAGCTGTGGTTACCATGGGGGTGGTATGGTGATACCTCCTACTTCCTCCTCACGACAGGCAGCTACTGCATCTGCCATGGCTGCCATGCAGCACAGGCAGAGCACATATCCGCCAGATCATCATCTAATTGACTTCGATGATCGTGCCCAGCTGATGCAGCACGACTACAACGATCCTCGTCTATACGACACAGGGCGACGTGGTCAGCCCAGCATGCGCAGTAGCGGAAGCAGACAGCAGCAGCTCAAGCACAGCTCGGTATATGCACAGGCAGGCTATGCTGGCGACGACTACGACACTTCGCTGTCGAACTTGCCGACAACGTTGCCACAGCCAAGCACGCAGGATATGTACATTTATGCGCAGCCTGTGCCCAAAAGCAGTCGCATTCGTGCACAGCTCGAGGCGGCAGAGAATGCGGCGACGACGGACAGGCAGCAGCGGCATCGAGAGATGGTGAGTGTAGTCAAATTTGTAAATAAACTTCATAGTAAACCATATAATCCACAGGATCCTATCGACAATAATCGCAAAACGATGCACAAGGAATTGAGAGAGCGCAGCAATCATGCCGTGACGGATATGACCGATGCTCGTCATCAGAATCATCATCATCCTCAGCATCGTCAGGCGCGAGAGCGTGATATAATTATCTCTGACGAGACGAGCTATGAGTCACAGCCAAGCTTGGATGACTTCACGATGCCGAGCAGCGCATCGCCGCCGTTGATGCCCAAAGTGCAGGAGGGCGTTGGCAGTTTCGAGTCGTGGAATTATGTATTCAAGAATCTAGAACGTTCTGGCTACTCGAAGGATCTAGGTGATCGCGAGGATTTGTTAGTGCAGAGTTTGGACTTGGATTCAATGACTTTGGCCAATGGTGGCATGACGCAACAGGCGCCTGCTGAAAAGCGGCGCACCGAGACGCACAGTCAGTCGGCAAATGTGGAAAAGTCACGCACATTGGAGAAGAAACGTGAGTCGCGTGAGGCGCGTGTGGTGCAAGCACCTCCGCCAGCGCAGCTGCCAAACAGCAGCAGTGCGGGTGTGAAGAAGGTCAAGTCTGCCCTGAAGACGGCCACCATAGACAATCGAGCCACTGGCTCGGGCAGTGGGAACACGGGACAACGCGGTCGCAACAACACCTCTTCCTCGACGGGCGCTGTGGCCAAACAGCCACCACCCGTGTCGACGCAACTGATTGTGACCAGTCCGAATGAGTGGAGCTGTCGTTTCTGCACGTTTCTCAATCCCGACACGAAGCGCATCTGCGAGATGTGCTGTCGCAGCAAGGACTTCAATCTGGAGGCGGCTGCGAGTGTTTCGCATGCCTCGTCGACCTGCGTCTAGTATGACGTAAATAGGAGAATATGCACATAGATTAAATTGTACTCTACACACCACACACGCAAGTGATATATAAACACAGTATGGAGTTGGATATACATCTACAGATGCACAGATAATTATATCTGTATGATCCATCTGTATCTATTTTTTATACGAAATTGTCATTAAGACTCTCTCTGTGTGTGCATGTTTATAGAAAGGTTCTCTAGTCCCCTAGTCTACTACGATTTCAACACCCCCCAGCAGCATTTGTACATAGGTACATAGAAATACCCGCAGACACACACACGCACACACATATACTACACACACAGACTAGTGAGTAAGTAATAATATTAATTGTCCTAAGTTTCGGTTAGACTCGTGTACGAAGAATGCTTTAATTAGATTGTAGATTTGTTTCCATTTGTTGTGGGCGTCGCTTTTGTTGCAAATAATGTGCCTACACCTGGTATAAGTTGTGTGTGAGTGTGTGTGTGTGGGTGTTAGTGTGTGTGCGTTACTAAATAGTTTATAGAGAGTGCATGAGAGGAAACTTTGTACATTTTGTAGTTATACGCCGAGTTACATTTATGATATATATATATATATATACATCTATATATACAGATATACTGGGAAAGCAAAGTATATTTATTACGCGTATATACATATACACATATATATTTATTGTATACTAGAATTAACTTTTCATAAACACCTTTACTACATACAATATAATCATATGGAAGAGAAGAAGCGGAGAATAGAATTCAACTTGAAAACAAAGATCGAGCTAAACCAATGGAAAAACCCCAACAAATTATACACTTAGTACTGAATATCTACTTTTAAACTCATTTGTTTTCTTCATTAGCGCAACTCCCTAACAATAAGAGTGAGAGATCGGCATACTTAACTGTATATAGTTTAGCAAAGTACCCTATATATGATGCCAGACACAATCTTTAGTTTATGCCCACCCAACGCCCAACGCTACGAACAGAATAAAAAAACAAAAACAAAACAGAAATGAATACAAAAAAAAAGAGAATACAAAAAACTACTTGATTTGTTTGTTAATTGTTACAAAATGAGAAATGTTTAATAAAACCCTAAGCAAAATGGATAATACCAATATTTTTTTATATAAACTTATGCAAAGCTAAAAAACAAAACAAAAAAAAAATTAAATAAACAATAACAAGAAATTTGTACCTTTTGTTTAGTCTTGTTGTCATCGTGTGTGTTAAGTAGCAAAAGAGTCAGTGATTTACGCTTGATTTGTTGTTCAGTTACCACGCCTACTTTCACTACTACACTCTCAATATAGAAACGATATGTAGTTCAAATTGCATCGGTTGAATTTAGCAGAAGGAAGGCAAGAAAGAAACCTAAACAAAATACGAAACAGTACGAAAACAATCAACAGTTAAAAATTCGATTTTCAACTTTGCTAACATTACTAAAACTAACTAAAAGTTAATAAATAACAACAAATTACATACAAATTATATACTAACAAAAAAGAACATAATGAATTTATAGGCAAAAACTCTTCCTAAAAATCCCAGCAATAAAAAACAAAAAAAAAAAAAAGAAATTAAACTTTGAATTTTCGAAAAACAAAAAGAAAAAAATATACAACAAATTATGAAAACTAAATGACTTCTTTTCTTTATCCCGACTGGGAGTAAAACAAAATCAGCTTTGATGTTTACAAATTTGGAATTTTCACAGTAGTTTTCTATTTCGGCTTCTTATCGAATATATATTATTTATAATTTATAATGATTCTGTTGTCATTGTGCTTCTTGCTGTTGCCTTTGTGCACAGCGTATAATTATTGCAACAATGATACGGATTATTGCAAAATGGAAGGAAAAATTCATTTTATATGCCGTAGGCATCAAGAACTGGTGAGTCACAGTTTTAATGTTCCTTTTTCATGCAATAATAACTTGGCTAGAGATCGACTTTATAGCCGCCGTTAATGGGTAAGGCCCAGTTTGAGAAACGAATACTGGATACATACGCCTTGCGGCAAATTATACTCGACACTCACAATGATATTCGCAATCAGTTGGCTGGCGGCGAAGTGAAAACGTCTAATAACAAGCAGTTCAAGCCAGCCTCTCGCATGCGTGAGCTGATCTGGGACACAGAGCTAGGCTATACGGCCTTCCTGCATGCATCGACGGTATCGTTTAAGCATTCACTATGTCGATCCGTTCTTCGCTTTCCATTTACAGGGGAAAGCCTTGGCCTCGTCTTTGCCAGTACCCATCGGCGAACGATCAAAGAGATTTTGAAACACACGATTGGTAAGATGTTTTTGGAATACGAAGATGTTCCGGATCCCGATGAGCTAATGAACAAATTCGATGTTACCAAGTGAGTGCCAATGATTTTCGATACTATCTGAATATACAATTGCAATATTTGTTGTAGACATAACGATTTCGGTCACTTTTCGTTGATTATCAGCGATCGGGTCTCACGCGTCGGTTGTGCCATTGTGGCTGCAAGTAACTGTGACAAACAAGATACTGCTGGGTAAACATATTACACACATCGATGTGTGTTTGTATTAGTATATTTCATGAAGCTCTGTCCTCTCCCAGCTACTGCCACTTTCTCACCTGTCATTACGACTTTACCAACCTCCAGGATTCTTTTGTCTACCTCAATGGCGACTCTACCAGCAGGTGCAGCGACTGGAGTACTGACCAAAGTTCGACTTATAAACATCTCTGTGAAAATAAGGGTAAAATATTTCCAAAGGTAAGAACAATACACATATTGCAGACTTTCCTAATTTCTGAATGAATCAATATACAATTTGATTTAATTCATATTCCCACTGTATAAGTCGTTTCTCTACAGGATCATGGACACGCTGAAAAAGAAGAAAAACCAGAAAACGCGGTTTTGCGGCATTAATATATGTATATATATTTATTTGTATATACATTTAAATTTTCTTATGTTACATTTGCATTTGGAACTAATAAATCTCGTGTCTTGTCATCAGTTGCGTGTTCTTCCGAAAACAATTTCATGTTAATTGATCATATTCATATGCATACATATATCTATGTTACTATTTATCAATTTCAATATGTATATTATTTGAATTCTCAATTTCGTCCATGTTCGACTCGGTTTGAAAAACAAAATATAGTATTTACTAATTCAATATCCACTAACGGCTAACAGACTTAGTCGGTTTTTACATTTACGAACACGACTTTGCATTCTCTATTCGACTATTCGATTTGTTATTTCGATTACTGCGCGAGTTTTAAATTGCGTGAAGTTCTTTGGAGATTTCTTTGATCGATAATTTTCTTAATATTTTGTTTCTATTTTTGGAATGAAACCCGCTTGCCATTAGACAGTATTATAGAACGTAGTTAGGGTATGTAATTGGATAGTTGTGCAGTGTCTGCGATTGGATTGTAGTTATGTATTTCCAAATAAATATAGATAGATATACTGGAATTTAAGTAATTCCATATTCAAAACTCTCGAGACCATACAAAATATCAGACTAAATATTTTCGCTTCGTTTAAAAATATCATACTATTCGTAATAAAAGTTAACTTCGTTTCGCCCTCGCTTTGAAGCTAGACTTTTAGTTTAGGTTTTTAGTTTTTTTTATAATTGTTTTTTTCTATTATACACTCTTTTTCGGCACAAAAATGCCCACTGTACCCATTGTCTCATAGCGTCGACTTAGACTACGGTTAAGTTCTGTTGATAATGTTGCGTACGTACTAAACCTAGGGCACGGGAATGCCTCGATCGATAGCCCTTTCGATTTGCAAGCTATATATGCATATACAAATACATACATATATGTATTGTATATATAACTCTTCTTATAGAAAAATACATATAAACCTCTTAGCCGATATCGTGCTGCGAGCGTCCGAATCTTTTTAATAATTTGACCGTTTATAATATTCTGAAATTTCGTGTGACAAGCTCAGATGGGTTTCATAGTTAAGATTGGATAGTAGCATATAGAAGAGCTTATAAATTGATGAAAATCTCCTAAGAGCGCCTAAAAATCATTCCTCTAAAAATGGAACACATTCACGATATTGAAAATTGTTCGGCAAGGTGGGTCTTTCTTTTACATAACTCTAAAAGTTCACAACAAAAGGTTCGATTAAAAAAAAAAATGCAATTATTTAGAGAACAGATTTAAAAAATCTCTCGAAAAGGTGACCAAGGCTAACACACGATGTGATTCGAGTATATTTTCAATTTTATCAGTTTTTTTACATTTCGTTTTGGTTTCTTTTTAAAGCCCCTGTCAATGGGCTGGTTTATAATAATTCTAATCTAATTTGCCTCAATGTTTTTTCGATTATTTCGAGTATTACGATCTAATTCGCAGTGCAACATTATTATTTCTACTTCGCTTTGTGCAAACAATTTGTGCAGCTAACGCCGAAACTCGTATGTGACACAAAATGCCAATCAGAAAATCGTATGTCCAATTAGCATTTGCTTTGGCTTCATTAGAAAACATTTAACACTTGTTCAGCAATCTTTTCGCTCGCAAAGAAAACTGTTTCCAGATCCCTTACAATATCTGGCAACCAGATCCGTGCATCACCTCGCTGATGAACATGGGCGTGCCAGCACCCAGTCCGCCATCTGTCTTCTGGTGTTCGTTCTACAAGAATAAGAGGAGGGAAATGCTTGTAGGGATGTTGATTAAGAATTCAATGGAGACTGGCAGCTTACGTCATCGTAGTCACAATCAAAGTAGTGACTCTGGCAGTCCATGCAGCGGCAGCTTTCAGACATTTTGCAAGTGATGCCCCATTGCTTGGCTAGATCCTTGTAGATCTCTTTGGATGTCTTGTTGCTCATCATCTCCGGTGTCAGCAGGCAGTTCTGTTCATGTTGCTGTTGTTGCTGCTGCTGCTGTTGCAGCTGGCGTCGGCCTCGACGGGTTCGCGATGCCACTGAACCGGATACTGATCCAGAGGCACAACAGGCCTCGTTGCAGGATTGGGCATCGGAACCATTAGAGCAGCCAGCTGTGGAGATAGATAATAGTGAAATGAGTTTTCAATTGCGGCATTTGATGATTGCGACTCACCGTCGTTGCCGTAGCGATTCAGTAAGGGATCATAGAAATTCTGACGAGCTGCATTGCTGGTGCTTGGCTCTTCGCCATCCTCCTCGGAGACAGCCTGCTCGCCACACTGTGTGCATTGTTCGTCGGTGCACGGCTGCAGTTGCTGCCCCTCAAGATTATGCTCTTTGGCACGGGCGGCGGCCATTTCGGTTTCAAGCAGAAACTCGTTGACACTCAGCGTGCTCTCCTCGTGGTCACTGTGAAGCTGTAGCTCGGTGACACCTTCAATGATTCGTTGGTTATGCCCCTGCTGCTGCTCGCCGTCGTTGTTGTTAATGTTACTGTGGTTGTTGTTGTTGCTGCGACTGCCACAGCTGTTGCTGTTGGTGTAGTTTTGCTGGCAATCCGGATCGTTGCAGATTTCACTGCTGTCGATGTCGCTGTCACTAATGCTCTGGCTATTACTGTTGCGCCTGTCATTGAGGTTCAGCTGCAGCTCCAGGGCAGCGCTCAAATGAGCTGCGCTTTGCCTTGAACTGTTTGCCGAGCTGCGACGACTGTTCTGATTGGGCGTAGCGCTGTTTTCCGACGACAACTGCCGCTGATGCTGCGAGAGACGTGTGTTCTGCAAGAGACCAAAGCCATAAATGAGACTTTGAGGTTTTCCGTTTAGGAAATAGACACCTACCTCTTCTAGCACATACTCGTATGTGGGTGGCGGAGTGGTGGGCAAGTTGTTACTGTCCACGGGCGCCTCGTTGATGCACGGCGTGCGACTTGGATTAACATAGCCTGCAATACGTCGTGAGATTTAGATATTTGCAAGCAGTTGTTCCAACTTTGTTCACCCATTTTCTATTATCATGCAGTTTTGTTTACGCTTTGTTTACTTAAAAAATATACTTAAACTGCTTATTTATATGAGTGAACTGAGCTGTATTTGAATATGAACGATCAGCTTGAACTAGTTCACGTGAATTGTTTTAATGGCAGGATACACTGAACAACATTTAAAAAAAAGTCAAAAATGACATAAACTGAACATATTAATATAAATTTAATGGGTTTTAATCTTTTAAAGAGCCACACATTAATATTGCAGCACACAGAATACATCTATTATTTAAGGATTGAATGCCCCAGGTGCACGTGTAGCTGATTGATTGCAGGTTTTTTGGGTCATGCATTGTGCGAGTAGAGACAAAAGATTTTGCGAGCTGCTGAAAAACAATCAAGGAAGTAGAATCATTGACGCCCCTTCCAATTACAGGGTATTCATGCAATGAGAGAACACCAATTGAAAGCGCAAAAGAGAGGGTGTCCAGGCGGACGTGTATGTGTACGATGGTGTTGGGGCGCCAGGCCTGTTCTTACCCATACGCAGACTGTTTGAGTTGATGCCAGTTGCCTTGTTGGAGTTGGAGGGCAGCAGGAGCTTCCGTTCACTCATTGAGCCGAGACTGTGGCAGTCGGTGGAGTCGATAGTCGAACTGCTCGCACCGACTGCCTGTTGCTGTGGCTCCTGTTCCTGCTGTTGTTGTTGTTGCTGCTGTTGCTGCTGCTGTGTGCCAAGCAGTGCTTCATTCACCGTCGGATCTGGATCGTGTTCCTGCGATGTGCTGGTGCTCCGTGAGCTGCCCATGCGGAACTTCAGCTTAAATGGCGCCATATCGATATCGGTTGTCGATAGTCGTGCTCAAAATGAACTCAATTCAAAATGACCATCGGACTTCGTTGGGCTAGCTGGGGAATTCTAAGTCGAGTTGGACAACATTGATGCAAGGAAAGTGAAAGAAAGAGAGAGAGAGAGAGAGAGAGAGATAGTCGTAGATAAGGAAAGAGTGAGCCAAAATACGAAAGAGGTTACCACACGAATTACAGTCGAACTTATCGATACACATTTTGTTTGTTTAACTTCGCATGCAAGTTTATCAAAATTGAAGAAAGTTGTAATCGAAATGGTTTAATTTACCTGTATTAGCGACACAAAGAGCAAGCTGCAAATAAATTTAAAAAAAAATCGATGCAATTTAATTTGATAATTAAGAGATGAGTTTGTTCTTCGTTTTTAAATTGATTAATTGGGGAATTAATTTCTTATGCTCGAATATCATCAGTGATAATCTGCGCATTTTTCCCTCCATTTACGTGTGGGCCGCGAATGATTAATGCGAATCGCAGACATAAATACGCAAATTGACAGCAGGACGCACAGTCATACACTCTCACACACAGATACTTACTCACACAGATAACGAACACGTGTCAGCCACGGTTAGCGTCGGCCATAATGAACGTGCCACGCGCCACAAACGGGCAGACGCATTGCTCATACGCCCCGTCGTTCAACAACTGCACAACAGCTTATGTTTATTAATTGCTCGCGTTTTGGCCACCTACTTTCGGCGCACAAACACACACAGGCACACACACACACACACACACACACCTATTACCCCTCGTCAGTGCTTGTAGTTTTTTAGTTCACGACAAGTTGTAGCAAAATTTGGCGCGCACTTGCTCCGCTTTCTGCTTGCTTAAGTAGGTATGGCTCCCTCACCACCGTCCTTCGTTCCGGTCCCTCCCACCGTGAACTGCCTTATTGTCATGCAGATTACACAAAAGCCACTTAACGCTTAGAGCACATCCGTGCTCCGTGCTCCGTGTGCGCACTGCTGTGGATTTGGTTATTATTATGCTTATTACCTTGGAGCAGAAAAAGAAAACTCATTTCCTTGCCTCAGTTTGCACTAGAGCGGGTCTAGTGAGGAACTGAGCCCCGCTGCAGCATCCCAATCAGAGGCAAAATGCCAGTTTTAAATTCAGCATATTTGCTGACAATGAATTCTAATTGGTATTGACTCTCAGCAAACACGTGAGCGATCGAATCGCGTGTGCCTCGTGCCGCCTCCTGTTTATTTGCTCCGACAACACGCGCTCTTGATTGGTTGCATAGAAAAAGATGATTGCGAAATCACATTCGTTTCAACATACAAATATATTCATATGGCACCCACACACACACACTCACATATACGCACACACCGACACACATGCAGAGAGACTCGCAAAGAACCAATCAATTCTTGAGCCTGTCATAAGCCCCCACGCTTTGCCAGAAAGTGGAGAACTGCAGCTGAGCTCGACCTGCGGCACGTGTGGAGGCGTTGCTCGAGAGTGCCTTAAATGGGACAACAATGGATTCTCTATTCTTTATAGACAACTGCAAAGCAACTGCAGTCAATTGACTGAGTAAATAATAATTTTAGAGTCAGCTTTAGAGAGGAGTGTTCATCCTCCAAAAATCGTTTCGCTTTGTGCAACTTGCTGTGTTGCCTTGGGCTTAGTTACTCTCCAGCCTATTCTCTCCGACGGCCTAATCTATTAATAATCCAAGCCTAACTGGGTCACAGCTTAAATTCGGTGCACTTGACAGCTTGATAGCCTCATAAAATATACACATCGAACTGCATATTCTAGGCGGAATAGCTGACAAGTTTCTCTAGTTCCTAGTCGAAACTGTCTTCAATTATTTTGCCAAAATAGAACTATTTCGCTGAAACATCGCCTTGAAACGTATGTTTGATTTTGTATTTTCGAATATACTTGAACAAACTTCAGCATATCAAAGTGGAATATGTAAAAATTGCAATAAAATATTGCTGAAAATATATTGCAATTGCAAACGGGCACTTACAGATATGACTGAAGAGGGCTTTGGCATGGGTGCTTGGGTTGCTTTTGGGGTGAGGAGAGTGCATGTACATAAATACAGGTCGTAAAATCAGAATGATGAGTTTGTCCATAAAAAACAAACAGAGTCAACTGTTGCATGACATAAATGTGAATGTCTTTTAAGGCGAAATGAAATGGACAAGAGAAGTACTCGTAAATAATGACTCGACCGGCAGCAGGACAATTATACAAACGAGAACTTCATCGTTTGCAATGACAACACCACCTCACACCTTACCTGATAGCCCTGACACGCGCCCATTGCGCAAATAGTCTTCCGTGGCCGCTCAAAGTTGAGGGAACTGCGCCAGTACCCTGTGTGACATGGAATGGCGTCATCGACAGCGGAGGAAAACAGAAAACATACGGCAACAGGATGACCCCCGGGGGGGAGAAGGGGGCCACCGCACATATATTGAAGTTAAATGAAACACGACGCAGTAACCAGTGAAACAGAAACCGCAATGGACAAAGCGATAGATAGACAGACAGCCACAGGGAGCAAACAAATAATTTAAGACGTAGGTGGGGCAAAGAGAAGAAGAACACGGACAACAGTGATGGCTTCTGTTGTTGTCCACTGGAAAACTGATATCTAATTGAGTAAACACAAAGTGAATGGCCATGAATTAGCCCGTCGGAAGCGGGAGGGGCAGGCAATGGGGGGGGGAGTAACGAACAGACGGATGAAGCTATCAATATATTTATTGTGCTCGCAACGCAGCCTTGTGTCATTCACATTTCCACACACAGTTCTCAGGGGTCTCTTTGGGTCCTGCGGGTTCTGGGTACTCTGTGTATGCTTCTCCATTGTCTGACATTTGAGAGCGGTAGGAAAAATCGAAAAGCACACACATGAGGCAACCTTGACGCGAATGCGAATGCAATTATCCTGCAAAATTTTTGTACTTACCTTGTAAGAGTTTTTTGTGCTCCAGTCCACTTGAAAGAGGAAGCCTTATCAACAATCCAATATTATAAACAAATATGCCCAGACTTGAACTACACAGTTATGTATTTGCTAATTACTTTCTTTATCTCTTTAATTGTTTCTGGCATTACATTTATCGGACGCACTACGTTAACTCACTTGAAATCTGTCACAGACTGTGGAAAGTTTCGTTTGGTTCCGAGCTTTTTATTGTGTCCTGTGAACTCTCTCTCTCTCTCTTTCTCTCTCACAACAGAGCTTTCAGTTTCCTTGCAGCTTTCGCCCAAGCTCAGCGCAAGCGCTCTTACGAGCTTGCGGCATTTGCGAGACAATGTTTTTCTTCGTTTTTCCCATTACATGCTGAATCCTTTCGCTTTCTTCTTTAGCGGACCTATTCGCGTGAAAAAATCAAGAGAAGTTTTTCTACAATAGTCAAATTAAATCTTCCGGTATTTATTAATCATTTATCAAAGTTTAAATGAATTAGTCAGAGCGCCTTTAATTTTTAAATTCTTGCGCGTATTATTAGTAAATAGTTGTTGAAATGCAAATTCTAATGTTCAGTGTTTATCCCATAGCACTTAATTATTTAAAACAAAAAATTGAATCGCGCGCCTTAGAGTTGATTCCGAGATGCGGCTTATTTAATACATTTTGGAATTTTTTGGTGTGTACACACTGTTGAACTGTTTTGCGGGAAGCAACAACAAAACAAATGAGCCTCGATATCACTAACAATTTTCGTATAATTTGCAAAGTAAATCATGAACATAAATATAAAACATTAATAATTAGACATAAATATAATTATAGGTACTACAAAAACAATGTGAGAGTGCACAAATTTCCCAAAGGAACATCTACAATTTGATTGATCTTCTCAAATTGCTCAATGCAAAGGAAAAGGTTTATATGCTAATATTAAAATATTCTTAGCAGATGAATTAAATGCATATATGTATAAATCTCATTTGCAGCTCCTGTTAGGCAAATACTATTGCCAACTGCCCCTAAATATTGGCAGCTTTCGCTTGCTGCGTCATCTGCAGAAAGTTAGAATCCTGACAGCCACCGAATATATTTGCAGGCAAGTGACAATACAGCAAGATATTTTATATTATAACTTAAGATCTGTGATCTCCAGCATACAGAATGAGGAACAGCTGCAGTTGGTACTTATTGAGTTTCTGGAAAGCGAACCGGAGCTGCTCTGCAATCTATTTATTTCAGCACTTTACGGTAAGTTGGCAATTATATTATTTTATTCGATTTTAATTGTATTCCTTCTATAGATCCTATAAATTCTATAAGGGTGAACAGCATGCTTGAGACCGTTCTGCGAAATCTGTATGCTGCTCTAGCTGAAAATCCGAAAATCAGTAGTTTGAAGTATGTGGAACCATTACGAAAATCGTTGCCAGGTGCGTAGGTTCTAAAAGCTGTGGGGGTTTTCATTGATATTTCCTCATCTTACCAGAGGATGTAATAACCAACGTTTGCATGCAAATGCATTTGAACATTTTGCTGGAGTTGCATGAGACTGCGGATGTCAGTCAGGCATTTCAACATTTTAGTTCTTGGATTAACGAGGGTGTGGATGAGCTGACCTTTATCAAAAGTCTAACGAAAATGGTATGTTCATTGCTAAGGCTAGCATGCTTTAAATTATTATTCAACTTTTTATCTTCAGCTCTTTGGCGGACACTATCAAGAGGCGTTAACCTACCTATTGAAGTTATCCACAGCATCCCAATTCAAGCAATGGAAATTTTATCTAATTTTGATACAGTCTATTGCCAGCTATGCCAATGCGGAAATAGTAACATTTATAAAGAGTAATGTAAATCGATTTTACTTTAAATAACGGCATTTAACTCGTTGTGTTTGCACTTCCAGAATATCTCAAGAACCGTTTGCAGCACGTGGCCAGCTTGGGCTGTCAGATTTCCTTGCTACACCTGTTGCTAACGGCTCGCGCTGCTACGGCCACCACAATGAATATACAACAGAATCTGGACAACTATGCACAGTGGTACAAGCAAAACATTGGCGAAATGTCCTACACACTCGGCGGCAACGTGCAGTTTCAAGTGGTGCTTAGCATTCTAGAAGATTCTGTGCATTACGAACAGGAAATTGATTATCTTGAAGTGAGTACAGCACGCTGATAGTTATCTTATTTGTACTGCAAATCTTCTCTACTCCAGATTCATGCGGCAATTGCAATCTCGCCTGGTGGAAAGCTCGTCCAGTCCTACAAGAGCAAATGCAAGGCACAGTTGACACGCCTGAAGGCTGCCAGTAAACAGAAGTAGACCCAATTACAGATCACATATTTATTTACACCATTTACCAAAACTAAAATAATCAAAGCTTTTGCGAGCGTTCCTTGCCAGCCAGCGGCTTGTTTCGCTCATCCCAAAGTGTAACTCCATCGCAGGCACAAATTCTCTTGAAGTTCTGTAGTATTCCAGCCGAGCGTGCTATTATGCCACACGCAATCCTAATAAAAACAAACGAATATCATCATTACTGGGCATTTTTGAGACCTTATCTTTCTAGTGTTTACCTATCACCAGAATTGCCATCGACAAGGCTGTTTGCGTTGCCACCGGTACCAAAGTCGTCCGCGTTGGATGTTATAACAACGGCACGTCCAATGATATCCCAAATGTCTAATGCGGAATCTACAAAGCGGAATGTTGCGCGTCCAGTCTCGTCGGCGCAGATGTTACCCAGATCACCGGCATGACGTTCTGATACGTCTGCTAGCGGGCTGCCATGGCGAGTTTTAGTTGGGTTATAGTGATCTCCAACAGATGCGCAGCCTTGGGACACATCACCGCTTTCGTGTATATGAAAGCCGTGCAATCCCGGCTCCAGTCCATCCACTACGCCATCAACAACAACTCCAGTCTTTTGGTTTCCTATTGTTGTGAACCGCACTGCGCCCTGTACAGGTGTTTTGTCTACCACGCATCCAGTTGTATTAATAAGTGCAACGGCGGATTTACCTCCAAAACCGGACAGCACAGCTTGCCGACCGGTACTTTCTATTTTATCCTGTACTTCGGACCATGGTTGTGTTGTTTGTACAACAACTCTTCCCTCTTTTGGATCAATCTCAATGTGACCTACGCCCTCCAAGGCGCGCTGCAGGCTTTCCACACATTCCTTGTCGTCTCTTTTTATTTTCACTGCAAACTCGATCTAGTAATTGGAGTTAGTTCATGTTAATATAGTTATAAAGATTGTTTTATTACCGATGTGGAGCTCATTGTAACAATTTATCACAAAATATTAAAACATGAAGCTAATGTTTCGATTGGTGTGTGTTATGTATATCGGGGAAACTTATCGATGTTCAGAATTATAGCGATATGCAGTTCATCACGTATCGATACTTATATCGATATAGTTCTTTAAGCAATCCTACAGTTAAAACGCCGAATAAAATTCAACTTAAAATGAAAATACAATAAACTAAAATGTATAATACTAAATAATAAAAGATATTATTTTAATTTAAGACCTGCTTATTAAAATCAAAATTTTTTTAGAGTTAGGAAAAATGAAACAAATTTGTTGAATTACCTAAATTAATTTATTGCAACTTAAATTTATAATTATTTACAAATCTTTACAATTAAAGAAGCCTACTCTATCATCCTAATTATACTTTTATAATCACACAGTTCTTTTCTCAACTTTAGAGCGCACACAAGACGTTGTTTGTGTGGTCGAGAGTGGCACAGGTATTCTGCATTAACAATCTCAGCGCAGGACATTGACTCATGGATTCCTTGCTGGATGCCGTATGCATTGGGATCACATTTGGTAGTGCTACGCTGGGACTTGGGCAGCACGTGATGTCGACGGTGCCGGCTCCAGGGAACCGGGTGTGACTACAGGTGCGGCTGTCGCAATGACTACAACATCTGGGTGTGGATCGTTCTCTGAGTATGGTGGCGCTGGTAATGCAGCAATGCCAATGGGACTCGACTCAAGAGTGGGTGATGGCAGTCCTGCTGCTGCTGCTGTGGGTGTGGTCAGGTTGCACATGCGCATGACTTCGTCATAGCTTGGCAAATCCTTGTCATCCTTCTCCAGCTGTTCACGTATGCGTGCCGCCTCCTGACTGTTTGGTTCAATAAAGAATATGTCTCCAAAGCGATTGTGCTGTCGCCCTGATTCCACATTATTTTGACGATCTAGAATGGAGGACAAGGCAAATCAGTAATTAATTAGCATATGTATATGTATGTTGTGTGACGTAATAGAGCTGTAACTAAATTTAATACCGAGCCGCATTCGTTGGAGCTGTCTTTGACGATTCAAAATCATGGATTGGTGCATACGCATCGCCAGCTATTAAGAGGTAATAAAGAATTATGAAAATGTTTTGACGGAACGGGGAATGGCGTGCTAATTACGTATATCAATTGGCTAGTGACCAAGATGGCGAACAGGAAGCCAAGAGCCACAATTAAATTGCTTGTCAGAGACATATTGCGATTCAAACTGAATTCGATTCAATTGGCAATTGCTAAAAAACTGTCGAATAATAATAATAAACAACACCCGTTCGATGGTGCGGAGTGCTCAAAATGCTCGAGATTAGATAAAGCTCCGCGTTCAACCTTTTGGGTATTTGGCACACGTTACTATACTCGTACCGTTGAAATCCCGTTGTTCATACTGGTATCGATATCGATGTTGCTCGTTCTCTCTTCGACGGCGAAGGCGCCGTGGTGGACATATCTTGGCCAGAGTTCTATTTTCGATGCGCACGTAAAAACACACGACTGGCAGGAAGCAAAAGAAGAAAAGCACCAATGCCAAGTAGATGCCCACACTGATGCCGAAGTCAGTGCCGAAATTCATAATGATCTTATCTGTATCGATCGTAATCTCAATCGGAATTCGAGCTGAAGGCGGAATGGAAGCCGGCGCATAATTTTAGCGCGACCGTAATATGCAAGCGAACGACGGACACTAATCAGAGCGCCTATATACTACTGGGCTAAAATGGTGAGGAGCACGTGCACGTATGTATGTGTGCATGTGCGATTCGTAGGCGTTGTTGTTCCCACTTGTTTCAGTTCGGCGATAAGATTATGTTCTGTATACAGCCCCACGAAATACGATAAACGAAGTTGCTAAACTAACTACACACACACACACACTCATGCCTGTATATAACTTTATATACACACACATATGTTATATATACTGTAGTATGTGTTTAAGCCTAAGTGCTGTTTGTACTCGATGGAAGTAGGTTCTTGTAGTAGTTAAGTGATTTCGCACACACACTAACACAGATCCACAAGAAGAGAGTGAGAGAGAGACGCACTCTTATATCCACTTACAAACACACAGGCACACTCACACCGATACACTTACGATCGCGTCGTCGTCCAGCATCGCGGGTGCGAGCATAGGGAACTGGACAAAAGCATTTGATAATCCAGATAATCACACACTATCAGAAAGAAAACGAATTTACTCAGCTGAACACAGTTGCGAATCTAACGAATCTTTACCTGCAGCACTACATAGACCGAGAAGCCGATGACTAAGACTATTAGAAAGAAGAAAATGGGTCCCACATCCATTATGCAGCAGGTGCGGTACAAGACTAAAACAAGTAGGCTTATCAAAGTCATAATTAGCCTGACTCGAACGTCTTATCAGACTTCAAGCACTTCAAGACTGAGAGGAAGATAGGCAGAGAAGGAGAGAGAGAGAGAGAGAGAGGAGCACAGGGAAGGGGAAAGAGAAGTGCTTATAAAAACGATAAACGTCCTGTTTTCGATTAGGTTAAGTCTTAAGAACTTCACTTATTTGAAAGTACTTCCCCATTTTTAATAAACAAACAATTGTTGAAAAGATACGATACCAATTAAAGTTGGTTGACTACCAAGATCAAAAGAAGAGGGGATCTTAAGCCTGACAAACAAACCTTTATATACGAGGTGGTAAAGTTTTAATTAGTGCTACATCTCATTACATACCAATCCTGTGCGGTTCCCGTTCAATATCCCAAGGATGGATCTCAGGCGGATTCTTACAGTTACAGACCTTGACAATTAAGAAGTATGCTATACACTTGAATACAAATGAAAAATCATGGATTAGGCATCCAGTATAACAGCAAAGTATTAAAATATTACCATTATTATTGTGAAAACAATTGGTATTATAACCAAGATAAGAAGAGGTGCGAGGTAAATGCCTATTGCCATTGCGAGCTAAATAAAAATCAGCTGCAATCGGTTCGCAAAGAGTTTCAGTACTGAAAAGCTTTCACACCTAAACCTGCACAAAACTTATCAGAAAAGACTAATATATAAACAATATGTCTATATAAAAGTACTCATGTACGACCGGCAGAATTGTGCAATTAATTATTTATACGACTTTAGGTTTAAAAGACTCTTCAGCGATCGGCCAGTAAAATTGGCCATTTCGAAAGCGAAAAATCGCTTATCACATCCAGCCAAATTGAAAGGCGATTAGATAAGATTGAACGTAAAACATCATATGTAAGGAGCAGCAAGAAATCATATCCTTTATCCATAAAAAGGAGGATCATCTACACTTTCACATACGCTACCTTCTTCTTCGGGGTGCCACAAGTCGTAGCAGGCCCAGACGACGCAGCGCAGGCAGCAGAAGCAAAGCGCACACGCAAGGAACAGCAGGAATACTCCCGAGAATATGGAAAGAATGTCCAGCATTTTTACGGATAATCTTTCTACGGTATATGTAAATTTCGCACTTTAATTCTTGACTTTCTCACTCGCGATGAAATCAACTTTTGTGAACACAATCGCATCGCACTCCGCACAGAGTCCGTCAACCAACTGTTCGTTTTTCGGAGGGAGTTATCGGTACTGCTATGTGGACTATAGCTCTCTCTCTCAACAGGTAGCCAGTTAGCTGGGCAGGTGAGTTTCCTTCACTCGAGTGTTTCGCACTGTCTGATACGGAGGTTCAATGTGATAAGATAAGATTTGCATCATTTGGCGCAGGCATGTGTTGAAATTCGGAATATTTAGTCAACGGTGGCAGAAAATAGCGTCAAGGAATATGACACAAATGTGGACATTAATAAATTAAGAGCTCATCAAAATAAAGAAAACATGAAAACAGAGTGCGGAAGCATTCAACACACACACAAATTGTAGATAAGTCCGCTACGAGTGTGTGCGAATTCATTACGTTGCTAGACGTATAAATCTATTACAGACTTGGCCCAAATGGGCTACTTAAACAAATGCGAACAAGTCTCGAAACAATTGCGTCACAAAGGGGTATGGAAAACATTTTCACATTTTAACAAAGTTGTGAATTTATTGTTGTTTGGTGGCCAGAAGAATTTCAATGCCAAGCGAACGTTTTCTGTTAAGTTCCATGCGGAACTGTTGCATTTTCCCATTGCGATTCCTTAAGAGATTCGGAACTAGTTCAAATTTACCAATGCTGAGCAATCGATTTAGGCATTTGCAATATTGCAAATCGTTTCGTTTTCGTGTGTTTCGCAATAATCGATTTGTTGTACGATTATCTGTAAACAAATATTGCGCGATAAGAAACTGAGAAGTACTTGCAGACGCATAAATACATATGTATTAAACAAATCCGCACCTTTAGATTTTCACCTTAATTATCACACCGTCACACTGAACGATTGGAGCTATGTCGTGTCATTAATCACTGTACGAAGGGTGCGATAAGATTTAATGAATGGTCGAATATTCGAAGTTCGATCGCGTTTGCCTCACCTGCCACTTCGACCTCATCGACATCGACATCGCCATCGGCAGGCATACCGGGCGGATCGATGCGTATGCTCTGCAACACACGGGCCTGGCCATGCCCCCGCTGCGACTGCGACATAGGCAGCGGAGGTTGATCGACAATCGGTTTGCGCGTTGCGCAGACAAAAAACAACTGTAAAAATCGTATGCAATATCTAAGGTTAGCGAATTGCTGGACGCGTTTGACCTTGAGAGTTAACGAGACTTACGCGCACCAAAATTATCAGGATCACAAGCACTATAAAGTACACTATATACAAACTAACATCGACTGGCATTTTCGAGCCACGTTCTTCACATGAAACTGTAATCGAATCAACGGAAATTGCCAACTGGAGTTCGATACGCACAAGTCGTTGTCTTCAAACTGGCGTATATCAATTTAAACGGACGAGCCAAAGGAATGAAAAAGAACTTTTTCTTATCAACATTGCAAATGGGGTGTGATTAATAATATATGTTCTTATATATGTATATACGTATACATATTTGTCACGTCAGAGTAGCATATTATCAGTCCAAGGTGGGGGCTTTCCAATCGCGTGTGTTAAGCAAATGGAATTGGACTATAAACCTAAAGGGTTGTACGCACCCGTGTCTCTATCGTGTTGCCCTTCCATCGAGTCGTTGTCGTAATCCTCCGATCTGCTGTTGCGAATACTTTTGAAGCACAACTATCGACAACCAGATGGGTGGGAGGAAAGAGAATACAAACAAATGTGTATATAGCAAAGTCTATGTCAGTGGAGCACTTGCGTAGAATGTGGTACAAACTTACGAACGATAGCAGTAGAATCAACAGAAATATATAGAACACATCAGCCAGATTCATGATCCGCTGTAACGGGTTCGTGCGAACCGATCGAACTATTAGAACTGACATAAGAATTCTCCTAACAAGTTGCAAGTACCCGACAACTTAGGAACGTAAGTACGAGTATATTGCCCCCTGTTGACAGACTCTATAATTAGTGCAATAAGAATTATTAATCTTATCGCATTGAGTCGAGAGCTTTCTTAAGCTTTTCAATCGCTGTGGGGTGTGTTTCACAGGGGGGGCTTAGGGCTTACCCTCCAGTGCCATGCGCAACAT
The DNA here is from genome assembly GCA_018904595.1 of Zaprionus indianus. Lineage (NCBI taxonomy): Eukaryota > Metazoa > Arthropoda > Insecta > Diptera > Drosophilidae > Zaprionus > Zaprionus indianus. Next base: position 279,856 of record JAEIHA010000709.1, on the reverse strand, counting down.
GACTTCGCGACGCATCAAGACCCGCCGATTCCATAACTCCACCTTAAGCTTGATCATCAAATAGCACTCCTTCAACAGGATGCAACATTAAAGCAACATTCTCTGGCTGTACAACAATCCAACTTGCCGCTTACCCGAAAAACCAGCGCCACAGCAATCCCAATGAGAATACCACAGAACCAAAATTCCGTGTACATTGGAGAAAAGATATTACCCTGTATTTTTGTCAGTTTGGATGATTTTAAAAAACGATAAGAATTCCAAAAAAAAAAAAAAAGGATAAAATGAAATATAAATAAAAACAGTCTCATTTTTTGACTGTCAAATCTAGAGTTGCTTTAAGCACTCACCAGTTTCAGACTGTTCTTTGCTGCATAGATCCCAATAGCGGAAGGGGCCGAGGTAGGTCTTGAAATTAAAATGGCTCAGACTGTGAAAGGAGTCAACCTTTTCGGGTAGTTCGACCACAACTTACCCGCAGCAGAATGAGCAGTATCAGAAGAAAAGATATAAAGTAGTACCACTCCATAAGATCCATCGGGATTCGTATATATTGTATTTTGTTAGTAAGCAAAGAAAACGAGCTGTCAGCCACACGGACAGGAAGGGAATGCAATTGAGACTGGGAAGTGTAGCGAAATCACCCATCAACATAACCGTTGTTAAGGTTGAGATCCAGATACAGATACAAATACAGATACAGATACAAACAAGATAAGCTCTCATGATTACAATTTTACTGCAGTTTGTTTAACCTGGCTGAGAATGCTATTTTTAGATGATTTACAAGTAACACACACTCGGCTCGACTCGGTTATCTCTCAAGCTTACCGTTCGTATCTTCCAGCTGCGTAATGCTCGTCAACTGAGGACGCCCTTGAGCTGACACGGCTCTCCCCTCGATGCATGCACGTATGGTTATCTTGAGGAAGGGAAAGTTCCTTGACAAACTGGAGCTTTAGATCGATAGCAGCTTGAGCTCACCCATAAAAGAAGCATGAATACAATCAAGAAGCCCGGTATGAGCTCGCAGTATTCCTTAATCATTTCAGAAGCTATAAACAATTGTTGACGCGCCACAACGACTGCCTTACAGTGACTGCCCAGAACACATTATCATTGTAATCTGTTGTTTACTATTATCTAGGCGATTCTTTCTCCACTTTCGGATGAGCAGAAAGCTTTACTATCTAATCACACAGGAAAAATGGCTAATCGATTGACGATTGTAATCTGAATGAACGGAAACGAATCGGGTAAAAGCTTTGGTGGAAATAACAAAAATCAACTATGGACAGCTGCAAGATAAGACACTTGGAAAGCTCGTGATATTCCTTTGTACCTGTTTATCGTACCTGCTATTACATATAAAGCTTACCATCTAAACTGTCCGTTCTCGTTCTCGTTTGTTGCATAGGGGTCGCATCTACTTGGTTCGATACTCTGGCACATACCTTGGATATGATCTTTATTGCGAATGCAGATGTTTCTTAGTTGCAGACAATAAAGTATTAACGACAACATAATAGCTCACCCAGATAACGACAATAATAAGCAATATAAGCAAGTAGAGTATATTGAAAAGTTCCGCACCCATTGGATATTGATAAAAGAACGACAAACTTTGCTGACAGACTTATGATGACTGCCTAATTATGATTGGTGCCATAGAACTTATCGTCTGTGTTCTATCAATGACTCTTTTGTGAGCTTAAAAAGCTTTACTATCTAATCAAATTTCGACTGTTGTTAATTGATCCGCAAATCCAGTTTACAATGCGACACACCGAGTAAAGACTTATCAGGAAGTATTGGGGAAGCACTAAAACTCGATAGGAAACTACAACAGGAATAGGATACTTCTTTCCAGTTTTCATTGATCGATAGATCAATACCATAAAGCTCACCGTTCATAAAATCCATCTGCACGTTTCCACTTGAAAATTGTGAAGGGGCTTCACTTCTTCTCCTCTTTAAAACAATCTTCACCAAACCCTTGAAAAAAGTAATAAATTGACCAAAGCAATTTATGGCTAGCTTAAGTATTAGCTCACCCATACAAATACAACTATGACCAAAAGGGTGGTACCGAAAATATCCAAAAACAAATGATTCATTATGTGGGCAATAAATAAATAATCACTTAGAAAAGAACACCTAAAATACAATGGACGAACGGCTTTCACAGCCTTATGACGACTAAACCGACTACCGACAATCATTATCTGAATTTTTCGCGTATAAAACGCTCTATAATCTTATCAATGGCCCCCACTATCGATGTGATATATTGCTAACTGTATCTATGGGGGCCCATAGACAATGCTAAGTTCCGATACTTAGTTAATCTGCAGAACTTACCTGTAGGCGCGTATTCACTCCCTGTCGTCGAAACAGCCTTTAAAATAATCGAATTTTATCAATGAACAATCGGTTTACAATCCAAAGCATTCTCGACTTACGCAGCATATTAAACATAGAACAATGACTATAATAACTACCACAGCAATAATAGCGATGAGCATTTTTAAATCGATCCCGTTGCTAAATTTGTTTTGTTCCAACGAGGAATAAAAAACCAACTGAACGCACTGTGTCCAAAACCTTTCTCATTTCCTAATCGCATATATAAAGTACGTTATCTGTCGATTTCAAGTGACTGAATAACGTCATTAACTTGTCTCATTTAGTCACCAATAAAATCGGGAGAGAGAGCTTCACCAAATTGTATTGAGCATTGTGGGAGCTTTGCTGATCGAACCACTGAAGATATATGTAGAATAAAAACATATTCGAACCGTGTGTTTTCCACTGAGAAATTTATAAGCAACTTAAATCGGTGTGTGCTGATCGCGAGTAATAAATATCTTATCTATCGCTTTTAAGTGACTTAAATATTCTATAAACTTGTAACCAATAAAGTGTTTAGGAGTTTAGTTGAAGATTGGTATTATAGAAATGTCAAAAGTCTCAGTATATTTTTTAAGCACGGTAGCCTATGGTTGAGTACACTCAACCCGAGTACTTCACCTATTTTCTATACCACGAAAAGCCTTTCGATATCAATCGAAAGCTTTAATCTCATTACTCTTACTAAAAGCTTGTCAGGGGGGGGCTTTTTCTAGTCAGGCTATTTTTAGTAGATTAAATGATGGATACCCAATGAATTTCTTGATCAATTTTACTTAGTTTAGCTTACTGCAAGCCCCAAAGCTGCTTAAAGCTTTTTGTAATGCTCAACTTACCGTTAATTTCGAGATGACGCGCATTCCTGAATGCCATGTGAGCGATCTTTAAAAAAGAAAAGAGTTATTAATTTGATCTCTCTCACAACATCATCAGTACCTTGACAAAAAACCATGTGGCCAGGATCACAAAGGTGATGCAAATGTACAACCCCACGGACATCTTTTCCAGCGATTCTCTCAGTTTCCTCTTTAGAATCGAACTGAACCGTTCTCGGCCCCCAATGATAACAGAATAAAAAGCGATTCCACGCCGGAAAAAGAAGTCCAACGTGATAAGCATTTTAATCGTGCAACGCAACCTTATCGGTTAAATTATTTATAATGAAATCCCCGATCTCTGACATTCCTAATTATCGAAGGGAATCTTTAATTAAACAACTAAGCAACTGCTCTACAATTGAAATAATCAAAGTAAAGGTCGCAGATTTGTATTACAAGGTATCTTAAGGAAACCCACGCCGATGAGATCGCCCTCTTCCAGTTTGATGTGCGTCTGTTGGGACCAGTAAGAGATAATTTGGTATTTTTTGTTTGTTGTTGATTAATGTTACTAAAAATTGTTACTTTATTTAAAATAGTTTTAAAATTTTAAGGATTAAGTGATTTCAGTTTTAAACTGTTGTAGCCGCGCTCGTCCTTGTCCTATATATGCCCTATAATTAAGAAATGATAATCAATATAATCCAAAACTTTTTAGATGTACAATAGTAGGAGATGCATAGTTGGAATTGAGTAGTCGATGAATATTATTGAATAATCGAATTTTAAAAATAAAAATAATTTATATATAAATACAAACAACAAATACAATATTGTTTTAAATTTTGGGCAACTTACTCTATATATTTATTCGTATAAAATAATGATTGAAAAGAATGCATTAAAGATCTCTGGAATCTTATGGATGATTTAAAACTTCATTACTGTTTTAATTCAATTCTCTTGGTAAAGAGAATACCCTTATAATCATAAATATACCGACAGTACTTATGCCCTGCTCCACTGCTTTGCCACAGTGCCAAGGCTGCTGGGTACAACCCATCCCGTGCTTTAGAGGGTATATCCAAACCCTACTGAAATGCATGCTGCCTCTCTGTCCTCAGTGGAGTTGTCGCAGCTTTTGGCTTGCAGCAGATAATGTACCATAATGTTGGCTTAATGTCAGTTGTTGTTGTTGCCTCGATTAGACGAAGCGCAGTTCCGGTCAGCATTTGTTGTTGCTGCTGTTGCTGGCGGCGACTGCGCTGCGCTGCCAAGTTGACTCGAGTTGCAGATCAGCGCTGCGAGCGCAGCTCATAATTAACTTCTATGTTGGCATAGATACGCGCACTGGCTCACTGTATCACTCGCACTCTCTCTCCTTCTCTCTCTCTCTCTCCGCTCCCTCTCCGTTGCTCTCTGTCTCACTCACACGCATATTTATGCGTCGTAATTAGTTTTTAAAGTAATTTACTGAGTGAAAATCGGCAAACGGGCATCGAGGGAAGGCGGCGCTTTATTATTTTCACTGAATTATGACGGTGACTACCAATGTGAATTTTCGCAAATTTGCCTCTCTCTGTCCCGCTCTCTTGCATCTCCCCTCCCTCTCTCTCTCTCTGTTTCGTTCTAAACTAATCAATTTATGCCCATGAAGCGTAGGCGTAGCTGCCGAGTTGAGCTTCGATTATTATAAACAGCGACGACGGCCTAGTTTGTTCAATGGAACTAAGTATGGCTGTCTGTAAAGGAGAGACAGAGAGAGGGACAAAGAGAGATAGTGAGTGTGTATAGGTGCGTGTGTGGGTGGCACTTTCTATCAAATCAACATGGCAAATGATTCCCAACTCAACAAACTTTATATTGACCTCGCTCATTACAAAAGGTTTTACATTGGAACTGTCTTTAATCCAAAAACAGTCTGAAACCTAACTATGGAATTATTAATTTGTATTTTGGGCCGTCGCAACAAGCTGTTGCTGCCTTGCTGTGGCACATTGTTCTGGCACCCATCGCACAGTTCTCTCGCTCCGATATTTGCAATAAATTCGTCATAAAAACGTTTGACACAAAGTTGAACAAACACTTGAAACATTTATTGCAGCTCCGAACGGACGAAAAGTAAAACAAAAGCCAGAAAAAGCTGGCTAAAAACCAATGCAAATATTCCGTAGCAGCAGCAATTGAGCAATTTTGGCAGCAATTTGGCAATAACAAAATAACAAACACAACAAATTTGACAACTAAAACAAGTCGAGTGTCTCCACACGATGCTGGCGAAAGCAGAAGTTATGCCTGGCAAATATTCTATAAATATGTTGTGCAAATAAATATCGAATATATCGAATGTAGAACTGGCATTTTAGATGGAACTAAAATCATTTTATTTTCATCTTATTCTAATACTCTATAAAACTAAAATTCTAATAAACTGTACACTATTCTATTTCTTCTTCATGTTCACTTCAATCAAGCTACCCTTTGTGCACCTTTGCTGCCCACAGGGTATATCCAACTAGAGAGAGTCCTACGGTTGTCGCTGCACTCATGTTGTGGAAAGAACTTGTTCGTAATGAAAATATCTATGATTTCGTGCTGAGTTTATTGTTTACATATTGCCGAAGCATATTGAAAAGTTCTTTATTAAATTTCCCAGCAATAAAAGCCAATTGTTGACTACTGTTATTGTTGTTACTCTTTCTATTCTTGTTGTTGTTGTTGTTGTTGTTGACATTGTTGCTATTTCGATTATGCGCTGTGACTATAAAATGCTCAAAAGTTCCATTTGCCCTGCACTTATCGAGGCAACCCCTTTGGATCCTCTATCTCCTCTTCCTCCTCCTCCTCCGTCAGATTGTTGGCATCTGACTGAGCTGAGTCGGTGATTCAATTTTGTTGCATATTTCTCAAGAATGCATGACATGGCATTATTTTCTTGTACTCCTTCTCTCTGTTCGTCGTCGTCGTTTTGGCATATTTGAAAGTGTTTTGTGCATTTTTCGATGCTGCAAAGCAAGATTCCTATAACGGAACTTGTCCGGAACAGTTTGTCAACACTTTGCAACAATTAAAGTGGCGGCTGCTGTTCCCGAAACTTTGAAATTCCAGCCGACAGGCGTGTGTGTGTGTGTGTGTGTGTGTGGGGTGTGGGTGTGGGTGTGGGTGTGGTGCGGGGGTCCTCTCGAGCCAAATTTGTGCCAAAGTTTGCAACGGTGCAAAACCACTGAGATTTTTCTTTAGCCCTATGTACAATACATCTGCATATTGATTTTTAGTTATACACTTAAAAAACTCTTGACTATGTTTGGTTCTTGGTATAAATATCCTTTTTAGACTAAATCTATCTTAGTTAAAAGGTTTTCGGGTTTTAATTTTTACACATAAAGTTGATATGTTCAAGTTTTGTAAATGAAAACATATTTTGGGTAACATATCGTTGAAATCAAATGCTAAATCTATTATTTATTATAATTTTTATTATTTTATTTTTAGTGGGAATAAGATATTAAAAACGTAATATTTGTTGTTGTGGTATATTTAAACAACAAAAAAAGAAACAAAAAGAGAACCTATAGTTCCATAATTAACGCAAGCAAAAGTGTGCAAATATTAGGTTGAATAATACAAAGAAATAGGTGTACCTATATCGAAAGTTGTGGCAAAAGTACAATATATGTATGTATTATACTCGCATATTCATTTTCAGTATGTGAACTAATTAAATTGTATTAGTTAAAAGAAACCATTATTGTTGAGTCGCATATGAAAACTAATTAAGGAATACATTTGTTTAAGAATAGAATGAATATGGTTAACCTATGTATGTAAATGTTTCTGAAAAAGTTATATATTATATATATTCCTGTTCAGTTAAATGATAAATTTGTATGTTTATATTCCGTGTAATGATTTGGCAAATGAAGGTTCGGGTATAACAGACAAACACAAAAATATTTGTTCATTTTCCAGTTAATAAATAAAATGAAAGGTATAAATATTCCACACATATTCGTGTTCATTACAGTGATTTTGTATGTTATAATTTAGTATACTGCTGCTGTGTGGGAAATGCCAGTTAGCAACAGTTATGCCTTATGAACTTTATGCGAATTTCAATCATTGAAAATCAAAAACAACCAAAAATATTCATCACTAATTTGCGGAATTAATTATATTAGTTTATGCCAAAACGCCAATGGGCGAAATATTTTCGCAGAGCACAGAACACAGAAAGAGAATGAGAACGAGCGGGAGATAGTGGGGCATGCAACAACAGGGCGTAATGTAATTATGTAATTAGCAAGAACAACAACAACAGCAGCAGCAGATTTGCGCAAAAATATTTAACAAAACAATGTTCAAAGTGGTCGCGTTTGTTGCTGTTGCTAATGTTGCTGTTGCAGCTGCTGTTGCTGTTGTTGCTTTAAGCCTAATTTAACGGCGCTGTAGACAAACAATGTGGCAGGCATTTTGTTTATGCAACTTTTTTGTGAGGAGGCAGGCGGAGGCAGCAGGGAGGGAGAACAAGGCGTGTTTTACACGCACACTTTCTAATTAATGCGAAAAATTGCAGCTGAAAAGGAACTGCAAAAAGCACCGAAAACATAAGCGACGCACAAAGAGAGCTGCGGGAGCAGGAGAAGCAGGAGGAGGAGCAGGAGTACCAGGCAGCAGGAGGTACGCTGTGCTGTGTGTGGCATGCATCAGTTTTTTTCAGCGCTTTTGTTCGGCTGCCGCAGCCGACAAAAAAAAATAACTGCTGCAATCGCAACTAAAGCCGAAACTGAGCATATGCGCGTTGCCCTTGACAATGTCAAGAGGAGGCAGCCGGGCACACAGAAGTGGCCGCCAGAGGTCGCCAGCAGTCGAATAGCAGCATGCCACATCGGAGGCAAAGCATAGCAGAAAAAGTTTTTAGTACTTTTTGGAAGTCATTAATAATACTCAATCTACTTAACATTGATTTTTATATTTTAATACCTCCATTTGGATTATATATGTATATCTGACCGATCCTTCTATAAAACTTGTGGGTAATACGCCCTGTTGCCCATGCCACACAGTTCCTTGTTTCGTGCTATCCTCATGTAGCCGCCCTCTCCCCAGTTACTGCCCATGGAGGTCTGCAGTATCCAATAGTCACCTTCCTTCTCGCAGCTGCCATAGCCGACAATGAGCACTGAATACACTCCCGAGGATTTCTCACAATTCGCTTCTTTGAGGATGCCCTCCTTGTATTTTAAGATTGCACCATAGGATATTTCTATTGCCACCGGACCTCGGGAGACGTACCAGGCTAAAACTTTTTCACTCCTCTTTCCAGCTACGAAATTCCTTATGACTTTGGCACTGATATTCGTCTGGTTGAATTGACAACTTGCGATTTGGCCACTGTCGGGATACGTTTCCTCAGCTTCGATGCCTCCCATCGTTTTAACGCACTGAAAGGCATTCAATAAACGGCCTCCCCCACATCGTTTCCGACAGCAGTCAATTAAGTTCTGCTTGGAGAGAATTGTCAGATTCTTGTGTGCGATAAAGTGACGACTCTCCACGACGCCGGCTACAGCAAAGGCCCAGGAATATGGGTTTCGTTCTGCATTGCCCACCGGAGAAACAGCATTGCGAGCAGCCCAGTTAATCGAATCAGGTATTTGGCTTATTTTCGAATCATCAAAGGGGTTCCATTCTTCTTCCTCAATATCTGGGCACTGCTTGCCCTTTGCATCGAGTTCGATAATACCCTGCGAACAGGCGAATACTCCTGAAAGAGTCACAACAATCAGAACAGTTTTCATTTTGTCTCGGAGAAATACTGAGAACGAATGCCTCTGGCAAGCTCTTTTATAGTACTCCCCGAGGTCTTTGCTGAGTCACATCCTCTGTGGGAGTTTGTGAAATCTTGCACAGGAACTTACCTCAGGTTGCTTTAATATATTGTATTATTTGAAATTATTCTTAAAATAAACAGCAGTAATTTTATTTTTAGTATTCGTAGTTTATTTCACAAACCATTCAATCTAAATTAATCAAGTAAACGGTCTTATATTTCATCAATTATACATTTAACATAACTAACTTAAGGCTTGAATAACTTCTTAGAGAACTGCTCTGGAGTCCCTCTAAAAAACTTGTGGATAATACACCGAGTTTCCAATGCCACATAGATTGTTTTGGTTACGTGCTAGTCTCATGTAACCGCCCTCTCCCCACTTGCTGCCCTTGGACGTTTTGAGAATCCAATAGTCGCCCTCACTGGAAGTACCATAGCCGACAATGAGCACCGAGTAGGGTCCTTTAGATTTCCTACAATCAACTTTGCTCAGCACGCCACTTGTGTAACTTTGGATTGCATTGTAGGAAATATCTGCCGCCACTGGTCCTTGAGCCACGTACATGGCTAAGACCTTTTCAGTTTCCTTCCTGGGTTCGAAGTTCAGTTTGATTCTGGCTCCAATATTCGTCTTGTTGAAGTGACACTGTTCCTTTGTTCCAAGGTATGGATACGTTGCCTCGGTATCGATGCCTCCCATCTTCTTAATGCAGGACAGAGCATATTTCAAACGATGTTTAGCGCAACGAATCTGACAACAGTCTACCAATTGTTGTTTGGAGAGAATGGTTAGATTCTTGTGTGCGATGTAATGACGACTCTCGACGACACTGGCTACAGCAAAGGCCCAGGAATAAGCGTACTTTCCTGCGTCGCCAACCGGAGAAACAGCGTGCAGATGAGTCCAATCAATCGATTCAGGCATTTGGCTTATTTGCAAATCTTGAGCATCGATCGACTCAAAGGCGTCTTCTTCCTCGAAGAGATTGTCATTGCAATCCTCGATAGTTTCCTGCGCACAGGCAAACACTCCCAGAAGGGCGACAAATATGATAACTGTTTTCATTGCTGCTTTTGCAACGACTGAGGATCTAAGGCTACGGCTTTTCTTTTTATAGTCCCCGAGATCTTTGGTGAATCACTTCTTATGTGGGATTCTGTGGTATCTCGCACATGGACCCACATCGAATCGACAGTTCTTTAAAAGTGATTCAAACTGAATTCTATAAATATACTGCACGACGTCATGATTTCTTTGAATATTATACTCATTGTTAGTTAATTTATTTATTTCAAGTGCATTAATATTTATATTATTTATTTTAAGTTAATGTAGTGGGCGCAACGCCTATAAAACCTGTGGATAATACCCACTGTCGGCGATGCCACATAGATTCTTGTTGCGTGCTAGCCGCCTTCTCCCCAGTGAGTGCTCATGAACGTCTTGATGATCCAATAGTTGACCATAGCCAACAATGAGTACCGAGTAGTATCCCTTGGCCTTATCACATTTCTTTTCATCCAGCACGCCGTGTTTATACATTTGGATTGCATGATAGTAAATATCTGTTGCCACCGGACCTTCAGCAACGTACATGGCCAAACGTTTTTCATCTCCCTTTCCGACTTGGAAATTCCGTATAATTCTGGCTGTAATATTCTTTTCGTTGAATGTACAGTTTGCGCTCTTGCCACTGTATGGATACAGGTGAGTGCGTGAGAAATGTGATTTGTGCCATTTTCGGGCTTACAGCAATCAACTAAATTCTGTTTGGAGAGAATTGTCAGATTTGTACAATATTATAATGTGCAATGAAGTGACGGCAAAGGCCCAGGAATTGCGCCAATGTTGCTCGTCGACAATCGGAGAGACAGCACGTCGTTCAGTCCAGTTAACCTCTGCAGGCACTTCGCTTAATTTCGAGTAGTCGAAATGGAACAATCCAGCATCTTCTACTTCATTAATATCTCTATCTGTCTCGGGGATATCACGACCAGCCTCCATAATATCCTGCGCACAGGCGAACACTCCCAGAAGGAACACAACTATGAGAACTGTTTTCATTTTCCCTTACACCTTAACTGAGATCTCAAGGCGATGTGCACTCTCTTTTATATTGTAGTTCCCCAGATCTTTGCTGAGTCAAATCTCATGAGAGATTCTACAATATGTATTCTGTGGTACACCACATAGAAGCAGCTACGTTGAACTGTGACTCGAAAATCAAATAAAATTCGGATGAAATATTCCATTTTAAGTTTTGTCTGCCTCAATGTTGCTTTACAAGTTTTACGCATGAAGGGAATACAAACTATTTTATTTATTTACTATTAAAATAAACATTAATTGATAATTTCAATTGAAATATCATTAACATTTTCTTAAGTTCAAGTTAGCCAATTACATTTGCTGCTTTCTACAAAACTTCTGGGTAATAAGCCCAATTGGTAATGCCGCAGAGGTTTTGCTTGTTTCGCGCAAGTCTCATGTAACCACCCTCTCCCCACGAACTGCCCATGGCGGTCTTAAGGATCCAGTAGTTCTCATTCTTGGAAGTTCCATAGCCCACAACAAGCACCGAATGTTTTATTTTGTTCTTTAACTGAGTTCAATGAGCCTCGACGCCCGCTCTTATAGTCGTTAAGATTTGTGGTGAGTCAGATCTTGTGAGTTTATTTCTGTTCTATTTATAATATTGTAAATTCTGTGGATCTGTCACGAGTACCCACATACATATGTTATATATTGTAGAACCGGCCGTTTAAAGCTGTGGTTTCTCTTACTGAAAGTAACCAACTTGAAATTCGTACTTTATTCATTCGATATACAGTTTCTTTATATTGTAGTTAAACAATCGGGTAATACACCTTATCGGTAATGCCACAAAGATTATTCTTGTTGCGTGCCAACCTCATGTAGCCGCCCTCTCCCCACTTGGTTCCCTTGGAGGTCTTGAGAATCCAGTAGGCACCGTCCTTGTCGGAGGCACCATAGCCTACAATGAGCACCGAGTACGTTCGCCAGCCTCGGCAACGTTGATTGAAGACGCCTTTTGCGTATTGATTGATTGCATATTCGGAAATTTCTGCTGCCATCGGACCTTGAGCCACGTTGTAAGCCAATATTGTTTCATTTCCCTTCAATACTTTGAAATTGTGTTTTATTCTGGCACCGATTGTCTTATTCTGACACTGTCCTTTCCATCCGTGGTAGGGATACGATGCCGCGGTATCGATACCTCCACGCTTTCTAATGCATGTTAGAGCGAACGACACAGAACGACACCAACGACAGCAGTCGATCAGATTTTGCTTGGAGAGTAGTGTCATATTCTTGTACTTGATGAACTGGCGACTCTCCACAACGCCGGCTGCAGCAAAGGCCCAGGAAGTGGGGTATATGCCCTGATCCTCGACCGGAGAGACAGCATTCAGTGCAGTCCAGTTAACTGACTTAGGTATGGGAGTGTTCTCCAAATGTTTTGAGTTGGCTACTTCAATAGCTTCTTCTTCGACATCGGGCTCGATGAGGCCTAGTGAATATGTGAATAATCCCAGCAGGGCCACTAGTACGGGAATTGTTTTCATTTCTTTTCTCTTCAGCTTCTCACTTCGCTTCGCGGACGACTGAGCACTGCAAACAGTTGCATAGCCCTTTATATTCTCGGAATTACTCATCTTTGTTCATGATGTATGGTAAATAAGGGTTATGTGAGGTTATGTCTGATACTTGAGCCCACATAATCTTTTAAGGCTTAGAACGTTAGTGTAGAAATGTTTATTTTATTTACAAAATAATAAAACAACTCATAATTTCAATTTAAATTTTGATTTGTGATTGCTGTATAATTTATAAATAATTGCCCAGTTCCACTCTTCAATAGTTGCATAAGTATAAATACAAGTTATTAAACGCCTTTCTGATTACTTCATTGAACTTTAGTTGTGTTTTTTTATTTATTTAATTATTTATTTATTTATTTACTTATTTGATTCCTTTGACTTAAGGGTTTCTTTTAATTTATTTACTTCTTTCCAATTTAGTTGTTTCTTTTAAGCCCATGGATTTTAACATTCAAGAGGAAACTTTCAATAAACAACATGAGCAATAAGCGAGAACTCCAACAATACCCACATAGGCATACAATATGTGGTTTATTTTCTGTTTTTTTAACATATATTAAAATATATAATATATATAAGATGTGGTTAAAACGTAGTTTTGTATTTATAAATTTAGTTACGTAGATATTTATTTTAGAAAGAAGTTAACCACCATCTTTGGCGCCTATAAAAGTAGAACAAGTTCGGGCACAGGCTATAGTCGATTTCGAATAGAATCACGATGAAGTTCTTGCTGTTGGCGCTGCTGGCGGTACTGGCTGGTATCCAGGCTGAGATTGCGATTAAAGAGGAGGTGGCATCAAAGAATTACACCGAGCTGGAGGATCTAAGCCACATTCCCACTGTTGGGGTTGAAGAAGAGAACTTGAATGCTGACATATACGCTGTGGACTGGCGAAAACTTGGAGCCGTCACTCCGGTGCAAGCCCAAGGACACTTTTATACTTCGTGGGCTTTCGCAGCAGCCGGAGCTATTGAAAGTCGTCAGTTCTTAGCTAACGGCAAGTTGGTGTCGCTCTCCAAGCAAAATCTTATCGACTGTTGCCAATTCAAGAGGAATTTCATAATGGATGGACTCTATTGCATTAAGTTGAAAGGTGGCATTGCTACTGAGAACTCGTATCCATATCTAGGTGATACCAAAGCCTGCAAATTCAATGCCACAAGTGTAATAGTTGGTGCCAGAGTGAGCGCTGTCAACAGGTGTCCACGTGGAAACGAGGTGACTCTGGCCAAAATGGTGTCCAAAGGCCCAGTCGCTGCTTCCATTTCCACGGAGGTGATAGATTCCTATACGAAAGGGATTCACGATCAAAAATGCAAAAAGGAGACAAAAACAAGATACTCTGTGCTTATAGTGGGCTATGGCACCGATCCTCACGAGGGTGACTATTGGCTGCTGAAAACCTCGTTGGGAGATAAGTGGGGAGAGGAGGGATATCTTCGTTTAGGACGCAACAGGGGAAATCTTTGTAACATTGCCGACAATGCCGGCTATCCGGTTATTAAAATTTAACTGGGAGAGAAAACAAAACAACAAAAAATAGTTTCTAGCAACACGTTCCTTTTAGAAGTTTTTCTTTTAATTTAATATTTAATAAAGATTTAAATATGTACTTTGTTTTCATACTGAAACTTATATTATTTTTTATTTATTATTACTTTAAATATTTGCTCAACCCATACTAAATAGGGGTGCCATCAGAAGTTGTTGGCACTTAATAAGTTACTCATATAGTAAATAATATAAAACTAATATAGGATATTCAATATACATATAATATACATATAAATCTTAGAGCGATCTTGATAATTTACCTCTTTATTCCTCTTGCACTAAGGATGTTCTATTTATTCGTGCTTTGTTTTTTATTGATTTATTTAATATTAATTAAAGTGAACTTAATCCAGTCGACTGGATTAGGAAAAAGATTTTAATATAATAAATCATTTATAAAAATAAATTTAGAATAAATAAGCATAAAGTTGAAATTAAACCTATTTAATTTTTTTTTAAATTTGAATTTAATTTTCTCTAGTTTATTTTTTTTTTATTTAAATATATGAATGGCAGAATAAGTCGTAGGAGTACAATCTGGGTCAGCTTCAATAGCAAAGTCGACTTAGCCATGTTCTTGTGTCCATCTCAGCATTTAAATGATCTAAAGATATAAAAGTCCACTGAAGTTCTTTGAAGTTAAGAGTTTCTTTAAGGTGTTTTATGCCACGCTCATAAGCCAGGCAAATAATAATATAATAGAATATATTTTATAAGTTACGAGTTTCTACTTCAGGAATTAATATATGAATATAAATAAACAATAGTTCAAGGCAATACAAAAAAGGAAAGTTCCACTTCACCATATGAGTCTGAAATGAAAAGTAGAACTGTGCCCACATAACATGTTATATAATATATATTTATGTTATACAATATATGCAATTAAAGGCGAATAAGTTCTACTGGTAGTCACGAATAATATAAATTACAGTTAATCAGCATCTGTTGGACTATAAATTGGAATCTTTTTGTGGCACAGGCAATAGTCGAGTTCGAATAAAGTAACGATGAGGATCTTGTTGTTGGCATTGCTGGGAACACTGGCCGGTATCCAGGCAAATATAGATGTAGCAGAATGGATTTCATCTAAAATGGAGTACAACAAGAAATACACCGAGCTCGAGGAACTGCACGAGGATAACAAACGTGGCGAGGAGAGTTACAAGAGGAGCATTAATCAGATTACCGATATTTCGAAAGACCAACTAGATGAGTTGATGGAGAGTGATATACTTGAAATGAGGCAAGAGGAAGAACAACGTTCTATCGATGAAATTAACGAAAGAGATGAAGATGAAGGAGAGGAGGACTTCAAAGCTGACGAGGCTGTTGACTGGCGAAAACTTGGCGCTGTCACTCCGGTGCAGTCGCAGGGGAACTTTTCCACCTCGTGGGCTTTTGCAGTAGCCGGTGCCGTTGAGAGTAGTAAGTTCTTGACCACTGGCAAGTTGGCGGAGCTCTCCGAGCAAAATCTCATCGACTGTTGTAAATTTAAGGGAAAGGATCGTATAGGAGAAGCGCTTTCGTGCATCAAGTCGATGGGAGGCATCGATACTCAGCAGTCATATCCATATCAAGGTGCCAAAAATTCCTGCAAATTCAACAAGGATGCCATCGGTGCGAAGGTAAAAGATATCGAGGAATGGCAAGAGATATCAGAGGTTACACTGGCTAAAATGGTGTCCAAGGGCCCAGTCGCTGCTTATATTTCCGAAGATGTAATACATTTCTACGACAGAAGCAAAGGTATTTTCAAGTATATGTGCAGAATGGTGACTCATATGCGATATGCTGTACTTGTAGTGGGCTATGGCACCGATCCCCAGGACGGTGACTATTGGCTGCTAAGAACCTCAAAGGGCACCGATTGGGGAGAGGAGGGTTACATTCGCTTGGCACGTAACAAGAAAAATTACTGCATGCTTGACGATAAAGCTTACCGTCCAATTATTGAAGCTTAAGTTTAAGTTTATGTTTCTAATTAGTAAAAATCGAAATTGATTAATTATTTATTTATTATTGTTGCTCAATAAACGTTACCCAAACTAACCATGTACATAGGGGCGTGACTGAATATATGTTGGCTATGTTAATGACCTCCAGCAGTTACTCATACTGACACACATATACCATATACATATGGTACTCTGTAATTACGCATCCAATGCAGTCTCAGGCTGCGGAGTAGAAGTGTGCAATAGCCGCAAAATTTTCATAGCATGCTTTTAGGCGGCGCCTTTTGACGCACCACGTCGCAACGCGTAGCCGCAATGCAATTTATTAATTTGCAGCTGTTGCAATCAAGCTGCAGGTGCTGCAAGCACACACACATACACACACTGTCTGACGACATTTTACGTGTAGCTTGCTAAAAACTTTGCTAATTCTTTGTGCAAACTTTTCGACAATTCGAGTGTGCGGCATGTGGGGAGGAGTCTGTGGAGTTCCTCGCGTCTGCGGGCTTCGCTAATAGAAACTACATTAGCTCCTGACACGTCTAGCCAGTAGGGGTAATTAAAATAAAACAAAGACATTGCACAATTTCATCTCATTTAATTTTTATTCAAAAATCACATTTGTTGTTGTTTTTATTTTAAATATTTCTGTTTCATTCTGCTGTTCTGCGGGGCGAGAGCTGCTATTTGATAATATTCATAATATTTATATCATATATATTTATTATTATGCTTACTTTTGAATGAAGTTTGAGTTTATATAATTTACATGTTTTTTATGTTTCGGTGTTCGATTCTCCCTTTTTCTCTCTCTCTCTTTGTCTATCTGTCTCTCAGTGTTGTGTCTGTTTCGCTGTTTCCATTACAATTGCCTTAAGCATTAACAATCTTGACTATGCAATGGTTGAAGCACATTTACTTTTATTTTTGGTAGCAGCTTAACATACTACGTATTTCATTTCGCTTATCATTTGTTTTCTTTTTCCATATTTCGTATTTCGTATCTCAAGTGTTCTTTTGTCTCGTATCTGTATTTAGTATGTACAATATAAAAATGCGATTGTTATAGAATATGAATGAACATAAAACTGTTTGGTTGCGCTTCGATTCGAATTTTTTTGACACCTGCAATTTGCAGGCGCATTAAAATTACAAAAAAAAAGTGCAATTAAATCAAATTTAAAATGTGACATTTTCAGTTGGGAAATACGATAGACGGGCATGTGAATAGGTTAACCTAGAATAATAATAATTTTTGAGATTTGACTTAAAATACGAGCCTACATATTTTCTGAGTGAAATCTTAAACCTTAACTCACTTTATTGTCTGCTTTTGGGTCTTATCTTTCCACCTAATGAATAAATTGTTGAAAATATATTTGTGTTGGAAATATCAAATAAAGATCATGAAAAATTAAATAATATATATGATTTAATATATTTTTGAGTGGTAAGTTTTGCTCTTTTTCTTTTACTGCAATTAAAATTTCTTAAATCTCGCCATTAATATGCCATACCGCACCTATTCACATGCTCAGCAACGTGTGCATGTTTATTTTAAAATGTCAATTTGCGTGTGTTGTTTTTTTTTCTCGTCTATTATTGTTGTTTTATTGCCTTCTTTTCATTGCGACACTGATTCGATTTCAGTGCTTAAATCTGCATATGAAGAGGACGAACAAAAAGCTGTGGAAAAGCAGTGAATAAAACAACAACAGAAAAAAAGTGGAAAACGCTTTTCACATTTTCGCAATTCTCGCGACCGCGCTCGCGTTCGCGCCTGGCTCTCATGTGTTAAATGTGGCAAAATAATTGATTATGCTCAATTATGTTTTAAATGTAAATGGAATAAATTGAGAATACGTGCGCGCATTTCCCGATCGATTGAAAGTGGATTCAAAGAGGGAAAATCCGTAGGGAAAAATTAAAAAGGAATTCATATTTTTCTCTCTCATTACATTAGGTTCTTAATTAACCATTAGTTGGCATTACATGTTCATAAGCAATGATTAGATCTGCAGGGAATAGGCGAAATGTGAGTGGATTGTATTCCTTTGTTTATAAGATTATCTTCAGATTTCTTCAAATCTCGTTTGTGTATCTCTTTGTTTGTGTGTGTGTAAGAAAGAAGTTGTGTGTTTGGTCAGTTTCATTTTGGTATATTTTGTATTTAGTTTAGTTAGTTAATATAGTTTAGTTAGTTTAAATTTGTATAAAAATTGTGGCGTAGTCTGTCTTTGTTACTGTTTCTGTTATGTGTTCTCAATACAAATGCACAAAATACGCGTATAATACAAATATTTTACACACAGATACAAAAAGTAAACTCACTGTACAAAAGTTTCTTCGTTTCGGTTTTCTGAATAGAGTGTGAGTGGTGTAAGTGCGTGTGCGTGTGTGTGTGTGTGTGTGTGTGTGTGAGTGTGCTATGCTGTGTCCTCAGCCTGGAATTTTTGATTATTATTTAGCAGTAAACGCAGAAAATGTTTGAAATATTTGATTTATGTGCATGCTGATGCCAGATACGGCGCATTCATTGCAGTCTCCCTTCCTTCTGTCCGTCTGTCTGTCAAATATTTGCAATTTGAATACATATTTAGCATATTGCATGCGTGCTGTGTGTGTTTACGTGTGTGTGTGTTTACTGATAAGCAATTGGAATGATAAATGCTAAACAATTTGCTCGGCAGTCCAGAGTCGAGTCGAGGCAACGTTGCACGTCTTCCCCTGCTCGATTTTTATTCTTCGATTCGATGCCTGCCCCCCTTGCAACGTTGCCCACTGACTCCCTTGATATGTTCAGGCTAAACGTTATTGCATTCTCTG
Source organism: Zaprionus indianus (assembly GCA_018904595.1). NCBI lineage: Eukaryota > Metazoa > Arthropoda > Insecta > Diptera > Drosophilidae > Zaprionus > Zaprionus indianus. Next base: position 260,830 of record JAEIHA010000709.1, on the reverse strand, counting down.
CTAGTGCTCTCTCTCTCTCTCTTACTATCTTTCTGACTCTTTCTCGTCTTTCTGCATCTTTTATTGCCCTCTGCACACTTCGAATGTAAAGCAAAAGAAAAACCAAATGAAGTAAACCGAAAATGACAATTTAATAGAAAAGAAAAACTTTATTATTCCATTTCGTTACGTTTTGTATATCTTTGTAAAAAATATGTTTATACCATTTGTTGTTGCTCTGCTGCAACTCTTTTTTGTTAATTAAACTAAATGTGTTAAGAAAAAAGAAAAACCTTCTCTCATCTCATATGTATGCGTATCGATATGCGAGCGTTGAACGTAATTGCATTGCATATGCCATGTATATAACATATGTGTTATGTATATCATAGTCATGCATGATATACATATATATAATCTAGGTAATTGATAATCGATTGCTATATGGTGTATTAAACGTATTAAATGGCCGCATAGAAAGCTAAAGCTAAAGCCGATTCTCATAGTACAAACAAACTGATGCAACTGATTTCGGTTCGGCAAAATGGAAATTGCACATTTCATTCATTATAATTTTATAGTATAAGTATAATATAATCATAGTCTAGGAAACAAGGTGTGGAGGTTACAAATCAAGACGTTCTTTTGCTGTTTGTGCACATTCCTTTTATCTTTGCCTTGGCTTATGTGTTCTTGTTGTTCATATTTTCTTATAGTCGATAGGGAATATCTTAGGTCGAGCTCAACACAAGAGTGGCTAGAGACACACACACATAGCGGTAATCGGTATAGTTAATCATAACACTAACTAGCTATACACATACACAGATATCGTTTCGAATTACACATATACAGATACACATATTCGATATACGGTATGAATTACAACAATTACAATTACAATTACACAAAAAATGTACACACACATACAAAAATCAAACGCGTCGCAGTACAAAATCATCTAGCTATGCATACAAGTATATATAAGTATGTATATATATAGTCTGTAGTCTGTATATATATATAATCGGTATGCATATATATCGTATATATATCTCGAAAATTTGCAGCGCTAATTTGAAATTAGCAAAAAATGGCATTCGACTCTCGCTGACATCATAACTTAACTAAGGCTAATCAGAGTTCCCTTCCATATCTCTCTCTATATACATATACAAATCGGGTGTAGATTACAAATACATATACATATAGCTACATTCACATGGATAATTGCAACGCTGAATGCTATTTAGTTACATACAAACATATACATATATATTATAGATCCTAACTAATTTTTGCTACTAATAATAATTAACATAGTTTGCGGCGCTTCTGGGCAGCGTCAGTAAACAGCAGTTTATGAAGTGGCCTCTGTCCGTGTGTGTGGGTGTGTGTGTTCGGGTATGGATGTGTGTGAGTAGAAGTGGGGGAGTTTCAGTACTCTTAACGTTTGTAGCTATTGCCAATTTGCACATATCGCTAGCTGCCAACCAACTCGATCTGGCGATACTTTTTGCGCAAATTGGAGACTGGATCACGATAAAGCATGGGATCCATGCGTAAATTGGAACGTATGAGCGGCATGTAGCTGTGGAAGAGAAAAGGAGAGCATGAGTATTATAGTATTGTAAGAGAGTTATATAGTATTGTATTTTATAGAGTTATCAACGTTGTATTAAGTAGTAAAAGCGAAGTAACTATAACGAAAGCCTTAAGTTACAGCTGGAGAAAGATGGAAATTTACATCGATACATATCGATACTTCATATGAAACCTCAGCAGACATCGATGTTTCCTCAACTCTATTTTAAGATGCCAAATGTTAAAGTAATCTGAATTTGACAAAACTAAAACACCGCTTATGTTAAGTTTGTTAAATTAAGATATGAAAGGTTTGAAAACGATACCTTTTAAAATTATAAAGATTCAGTTGCAAGTTGCTTTGGCAACCATGTGATAAGGCAATGGGATTTGAAAAATATTTAAAGAAGACTTAAGACTTAAAAAGATTAAAGAGGCAATAAAACGTTTGCTGGCAATAACTTGAAAAGTTACAAACTTAGGCAGATAGTTTGCGATACATCGATATAAAGTATGAGTTATCAGCATTAAAATTAAAAACTTATGTACTGAAAAAGATAATGGAATAATATTTAAAGAACATTTAAGAAAAAGATCTAAAAGGCTTGCTGACAATAACTTAAAAAGTAACAAACTTAGACCGATAGTTTACGATACATCGATATTTAACATGAATTATGAGCCTTAAAATAAAACACTTGAGTACAGTTAATGTAAAATGGAGTCAACGATATTGAACTAGAAAATATATACAAACAATACACATATATAGTCAGTATATATGCCTTCTACTCACCCAAATACCGCTGCGAATGTGTTGAGGCAGCTCTGTCGCTGTATAAAATGATCGGGATCATTCCATGGCGAGCGACCCGTCTCCCGATCCTTGTAACCCTTGCGCTGCGTCACCTTAATCGGCGGTTTTCTGGTCACATGCGAGACCAGCAGGTTCATTAGGATGTCCTCGCAGTTGGAGGACTGCTGTACAGTCTTTAAGAGCAGCAACGACAGCCAATTGGTGTACAAGTAGTTGTAGTAGCGGTGGTAGAACGCCGCCCCCGTCAGCACAATTGAATAGTAGTTTGTCCACTTGGACGTGTAGCCCCAGGCATTCTAAAATGTCAAAGACACAAAATCAACACTAATCTACACGGACTGCACTTCATGCTGCTATCGCACTCACCTTGGAATCATCCCAGAAATGCGCTCGCGCCGGATAGCCCACAATGCGCTCGGGAAAGTCGCGCCACACGGTGTAGGCAAAGTCCAGTTCATCCGTATTGAGTATGGCATCCTCGTCGAGTGACAGCACTGCATCCGTTTGTATCTCCTCGTATGGCAGAAAGCGTTGCGAGATGCTCGGACGCGCCTCCGGGCCAGTTTGGCCAGTGGGCGATGAGGCTGCCGCGGCACGAGAGCTGCCGCCCAGCGCGATGACATGCAGCGGAATGTGATAAGTGGGTGGCCAGCGTTTCTTCAGCGGCAGTGGACGATCGGCAGCCCACAGCACGAGTATCTAAAGTGGGAATACGAGAGAGAGAGAGGGGGATAAGATATATGCTCCCATTCGGAACTAGGCAGGAAGTCCCAATAGTCTTGGCTTCACACGCAGCTCACTAAGCTCCCTTCCTGCTCCTGCCGTTGGACTGTCTACTCACTCTATCCACAAATTGGCTCTTCGTTATGGTCCTGACTAGTTTGTAGAGCGCCGCATTGGGGCCGAGTGCGGCGCCAATTTGCACATAGATAACCGCCGTGTAGTTGTGACGCGGCTCCACGCCCAGCGCATTCAGCAGGAACGGCATAAATCTGCAAAATGGCCAAGCAATTAGGTTAATGGCGAAACACTCAAGTGCGAAGCGACCCCTGCCCCTCCCACTTCCTCTCGTTCGTTCTTGGAATGTAAATTTAATTAGGCCCCGGCGGGTGTTGGGCGTCTGGAGTCCACTTCAGCATTAATCTTACCTCGAACTATCGGCGAATGTGGGCAGTGTGAGGAGTGCGCCCGGTGCGGTGTTCCAGACGAGACTGCTGCGCTCCGGATAATCAGGCAATCGTTCGCGAATGATCTGTGAAACAGAGACAAAGATGAAGAAAGTGCGTGAGAAGAGAGAGTGAGAGAGAGTGTGTAAATCAAACGACTGTTTAATGGGCAGAAGAACTCAAGTGGCAAGCCGATTGCCAATTGATTGCTTAATGAACGGCTCCACACTTCGATTGGCGGCCAAATTGCCTTTTCAATGGCACTCAACGTTGCCGTCAGCCGCTTAAACTGTCAGTCGCCAGTCAGTCAGTCAGCCAGTGAGAGCTATACTGTGCTCTGTCTGTCCGTCTGTCTGTGAGTCTGTGCGTATTGCCTAATTTTCCGCTTGACGCAGCCCCGAGGGGAAAACCGCTTTGTATCCCAAATGCGTTGGTAGGTTGGCCGCAGTTTCCGCTGCGCCAGAAGCCGCACACAGGAAGCAGCCTCACGCCACACACCCACAAGTGCTAGACAAAGGCAGTGCTTACACTGTTGCTGTGAGTGTGTGCGTGTCATTAACGCTTAGAGTGAGAATTATGCATGTAGCGCCTAAAAGTATGCTATGCAAAATTAGTTGTACATATAAACCGCAGTAGAGGAAAGTAGAAGAGGGGCAGAAAGAAACAGAGACAGAGAGAGAGAGAGAGAGAGAGAGAGAGAGAGAGAGAGAGAGAGAGAGAGAGTAGGGGGTAAGAAAGAGAGAGAGTGAGAGAGAGACAGAGAAGAGGTTTAGAGACAGAAAAAGAGAGAGAGAGAGGTAGAAGTAGAGGAGGAAAGGCACACAACTGTTTGCTTAGTCAGGTTGGGCACATTCCATTATAATTGCCAGCTCCAACTCGGACTCAGCAGCAAGAGTTACGACTGCGACGTGACGCAAGCAGAGGCAGCAGCAGAATATGTGCAGGCAGCAACAACAACAGTAGCAGTAGCAGCAACAGCAACAGTATAAGCAGCAGGAAATGCAGCTGAAAATGCTGGCAGCGCGCGTGCAGCGCGTGGTTGCTCTGCTCTCAACTCATCGCGCTTTTCTGGCACGCGCTTTTGTGTCCCTCTCTCTGTGTGTGTGTACCTTTGTATGTGTGTGCCTTTGTGTGTGTGTGCTGCCGGATAAAACATTTCAACATAAAGAATAGTTGCATTTAAATTGGGACTCTTTTTCGCTGCATTGTGGCGAGAGAGCAGCACCTGAATGGCATAGATAACACATAAGAATACATACACACACACACACACATGTACATACGTTGTGCACACGCATTCAGCTGCAATTTTGTATGGTAAGTTTATTATAAAACAAGCTTAACTTATTTGTTTGCAATGAAAGAAGTTACAATGTGGTAAACATGTGTATTTATAAGACTGTTGGAGGGACTTATACATGCATATAGTATATACACGTTTACATACATACATACATGTACATATAGTGTATATACATGCATAGATACAACAGCGTAATTATTATTATATGCCATACTACAGCATAATGTATATGCATATTCTGCAAGTCATTCACTTAGTTCTCACTCAGTTCTTTCTTCCCACTCGTTCATTGACTGCAGTTTTCGGTCTACCGATTCTTCTACCTTCTTCGGTTTTTTCTCTTCTTCTACTACTTCTTCGCCTCGGTGTGTCTGCTACAGCTTCTGCTCCCGTGATTCCCATGTTGCATGCGTCTCAAGTGCGCTTTTATTTAGTAATTATAATGCCTTCTTCACTGCTTTTAAATTTCCCCCTATCCAATGTCTTTTTCTCTCTCTCTTTCTCTGTCTGTCTCTCTCTTTCCCTCTCTTTCTATCTTCCTCCTCCCCTCTCCCTCTTTCTATCTCCTTCGCGCTATACGGCTTGAGTTCTATCTTGCTGTGTGGCATAATCAGCGCGCAACGTGCAGCAGGCGCCTAAAAGTATGCAACGCGCGCGTGTTTATTTACCTTTTCAAGCAGAGTGTGTGTCTGTGTGTGTGCGAGTGTTTGTGCGTGAATGCCATGCGAGTGTGTGCCTGTGTGTGTGTGTGTGTGTTTCTGACATAATTAAGTCAATCTTGCTGCTGTTGACGTTGCAGCATAATTGAGAGCGGCTGAGAGCAGCCGAGCTGCTAACAAAAGAGCGAGCAGGCCAGCCAGCAGCAGCCAGCACCGACTCGAGCCCCCCTATGCCTCCACTCGTTTTGTCTATGATTCAATTATGCAGCACACCCGCACACTCACACAGACTGGCAAGCCTCTGTGTATGCAGACATGTACGCGGGGGCCTAGTCGAGCCAGGTCAGAGGCCGGCAAATGTTGGCGTGCCATTTTAATTGGCTAACAAAGTGCTTTAATTGGCTTTAAGCCCGTGCAGAGTTGAACTGAGTTGAGTTGACTGCGGAGTTGAGTTTTTCGGTCAGCTCAGCAAATTATCGTGAGCCTACACTCGCTCTTTACACTGCCAAAATGGCGCCAAACATGCTTTTCATCGTTCAGCGTTTGCAGTTTTCCGCTTCCCTGCACATGTCCTGCATGCGCTCTCGCTCTGCCAAACTCCAGTGTCCACCCCTGCCTCCGTTCCCCTTTCCTACTGGGCCTCGGTAACTTGGCAACGTTTGCGCAAGTAAATTTCATTTTTTATGTTTTTTTTTTTTTAACTTTTTCCTGAACTACTTAAGCAACTGAGCGACAGTTTTGCCAACTGCTGAAGCAGCAGGGAGGAGCAGCAGTGGGGGGAGTGAAACAGGTGCGCAGAAGCTCAATAGAGCGCATAATATGTGCAAATAAAACAGGTGAATGCGTTTTTTGCCACCAGGGAGAGGTAAGGCAGGTGGGGAGGAGAAGGGGAAAAACATGAGCCAGCTAGTTATGCAAATGTACGTGTGTGTGTCGAGTACTCGCTGCCGCTGAGCTCATCCTTTTGGCTGGGCAAATTGCATTTGGCTGTGCCTAAAAGCAGGCAACACAAATTACTGTGCCGGGCTAAAAGGAAATTAACTCAAATTAATTGCACACATAGTTGACTCGCTGTTCCCCCCTGCCTCTACCTCTGCCACTTCTCCTACTCTCTCTCTAGCTATCTCTTTCTAACTTCAGCTACTTTGTAACTCTGCGTTTATGCGTCGCTTTTATTTTCTTTGGCTTAATTACAACTGTAAAGTAAAGTTCGTAAAACCAGCAACCTTCTGCTTTATCTAGTTTAACCTTGAGACATCCTAGATCAAGTTGCTCAACCTACACTGTTATTTATTATAATTAGCTAGCAATTAATAAACAATTATAATCCAACATTATATGCAGTCATGCAGCACCAGCATAGTGCAATCTTTATAAACGACATGTGGGCTTGTGAGGTAACTAAACTTTGCTAAAGTTGATTAATTAATTCCTTTTTTCTCTGAATATATAAGTCAGTACCTTGAAGTGGGTCCTCAGTCACAGCCTGCAGTTTGCTCAGCAGAGATCTCCATTTAATTTTGATCGTTTGAAATGGATTTTAAGTGCTTTTTTCTTGTGGTTTTATTGTGTGCTCAGGGCAGAGCAATTGACTACAGTGAATCAGACAACATCGAACGAGTTGACGAAGCAATCGATGAGTATTCGTATAATTTAAACACTAGCCATGTCGCTATACCCGACCAAATCGACTGGACTACACAGAATGTAGTCTCGCGTGTTATCAATCAGGGTAAATACGGAACTTCGTGGGCCTTTGCTGCCATTGGTCTCGTCGAGAGTCGCCTGGCAATTAAAACTGAATTGCCGAAACGCAAAGTGATTGAGTTGTCCAAACAAAACTTGATAGATTGCATGCGAGCAGAAAAGAGTCGCGTTAAAAACTCTCTACTATTTATACAAAAACAACAAAGAATTGCAACTGAAGCATCATATGCATATGCCGGATTACGTAGGTCATGCAGAGCCAAGGACTTGCAAACAATTCCCGTTAAGATTAAATCAATTAACCAAGTTCCATCGGGCAATGAGCAACTGATGGCTCAAGAAGTTGCGCTCGGACCTGTTGTTGCCTTCATTAACAAGGAAGCAATAAACAATTATAAAGGTGGAGTACTCAGCCAAGTGAAGTGTGAAGATAACACAGACTACGCAGTGCTTGTTGTGGGCTATGGCAGAAGCAACGGCCAAGACTATTGGCTGCTCAAGGTGTCACGAGGTGAAAATTGGGGAGAAAAGGGTTACATGAAGCTGGCGCGCAACAAGAACAATCTGTGTGGCATTGCCACGAAGGTGCTCTTTGTGACATTGTAGACAGGAGATCTAGATATTTATTACATTTATTATTATACACAATTTAACTGAATAAATTAAGTATATAATATATTAAATTAATTGCAATATTCTTATATTTAAACTGTAGTAAACTCAGCTTAAAATCTATGCTCAAAAGAAAAGCTGTTCAATTTATTTGTGTATATAAATAATAAATAGAAAATTAAAATAAATAAAATATAAATGCATAATGCAAGTTTTCTTAAAGTTTAATATTGTAACTGCGCTTTCTAGTTTTAATTTTTAAATCAATTCTAATATTTAAACTGTCGTAAACTCAGCTCAACATTTATGCTCAATAGAAAAGCTGTTCAATTTATTAACGTATAAAAATAATAAAAAGAATACAAAAATAAAATAAATATAAATGCCAACATAAAGTTTGCTTAAACTTTAATAATATAAATGCGTTCTCGAGTTTTAAGCAGCACGCATAAACGTTTTTGCATTCGCTCTGGCATTCGCTCTGGCATTCGCTTTCGCATTTGAATTCGCATAAACAAGCACAGAGAGTGTATTTACTGATGTTTTGCAGCACACTTTCTGGGGAGCAAAAGTTCAAAGCGTCGACAGCTGCATACATAACATGCACGCACACACACACACACTCACATAAAAACATACATACATACACACAGACGCACACACACATATAAAAAGCAAGTTGGCATCTCTCGGCATAAGACAAACACTAAATTAACTTATGCTGAGCAGCTAAAGGAAAAAAAATTTATGTAAATTCAGTCAACTTTTGCCAGCTGCCGTTGCAGTTGCAGGCAGAGAGACAAGGAGAGGGATAGAGGGAAAGAGACAGAAGATTACGAAAGAGCAACAGCAGCAGAAAAACTGCAATGCAAATTGTTGTTGCTGCTTTGCTGCAAAATTAACAAACGTCGTCGAAGTCGCAGCGGAAACTTAATGCCGACAACATGGCGTATGCGTAATAAGCCTCCCTTTGGGCTATTTGCATGCACTACGAAAGAACAACAACAACAACAGCAGCAACAGCAATCGCACTCTCAGCTCTATAGCTGGCACTGTTTTAATTTTAAAATAAATACCAAACTAAATAAATATAAATGGTAAATATTTTCAAGTATGCTATGTAAATGACTCTGCGTGTCCTTGCATGCGTGCGTGTGTCTGTGTGTGTGTGTGCGGTGAGTGTGTGTGAGTGCACGCAGTAGACTCAATACAAAAATTTGCATGTCATTTGCGAGCGTGAAAAATGCTATGTAAAATATTAACACAAACCAAACGGATTTCGAATACCGCATTTGCATACCCTAGCAAAGCATGGGGACAACAGTGGGTTGTATGAGCTAGTAAGCAAAATGATAATAATGAGAAGAGGGTAAAAGACACTGAATTGCATAAAATAATTAGTAAAATTTGCGAAAGTTTCTCTACAACTTCAGTTCAACAAAAAGTTGTACAATTTGCAGCAATATAATTACAGAGTATGTTGTTTAAATATACTTTCTCTTTTGTTTTAATTTCCGCAGTGGTATTTGACAGGTGACACACACAATAAAAGTATATGTATATATGTATAAAACTGCAGTATGTGTGTAGCTATAAACTGCACAACAAACCAAATGCCAATCGAAATTAGAACGGAATTGGTTTTATATTGTCCCTACACCCTAAAGGGCATTCGCACTTTGGCAAACAGTTTGTCCAATACAGAATTTGCTATGTTTTAAAGCTAGTATAAAGTTATGTACATTTATTAGAGTACATTGTGTGCATCGTTTGTCTCTCAACGCAGTGCATTCAAATGTCGACCAAACCTCACTTAGTTTCAGTTTCGATGGCTTTTGGTTTTTCAGGGGGAGTTGCACACAAACCTTTATCGATTTCGGTTAGAAATTTTAATTGAGTCAGTTGAAGAGAAATGTGCGCGACAGCTTTATCTGTGTATAACGATGTGTAAATGGGATTGAGTACGAAGTATTGACTGCACATTAATTTGCAATTGAAAATTTGTTTACTTGGCTACTTTTTGGCATTTTGTTTACTCTATTTTTCTCTCTTCCTTTCGCGCTTATGAAGTAAACGTCACCTGCCATAACTTCGAAACTTCAGTAGCTTACGATGATGATGATGTCATTATTGTTGGCCAAAAGTCGCGACTGTTAAACTTCAGCAGACAACAACAAGAACAACTAGAGACAAAGTTATGGAAGCTGCTTTGACAAATTCATTTAAAGCCAACGACAAACAAGTTTTGAGAGACAAGCTGAGAGCGAGAGAGCGAGAGATAGAAGTGGAAGATTATAAGATTTTGAATTTAGACTAAGTTGGCTAGTGACTAGCATAGGTAGTGCGTAGATAAAAGATAGAAGGTTAGATAGATTCTTTGTTTAAATCTAAATTTGCATACAAGTCAAATGAATTATACAAAACAAAGCGAAATATTTGAGTTTGCAAGAGCTAAGCGACTTTATTGATTGATTTAAAAATATATAAACTTTAAAGATTGAAAACAAGCATATTAACAAAAGATAATCACTGGCAAACAAAGATTAATAAATGAAATTGATGCAAGATATGCAAAAGTTAAGAGTTTAAATTACTTTCTGGCAATGACTGGGAAGTAGACCCTGTTGAGGATGCCGCACTGGTTGTTCTGGTTGCGCGCGAGGCGTATGTAGCCGCGCTCACCGAACGAGGTGCCCAACGGGGTCTTGAGAATCCAATAGTCTCCGTAGTGACGGCAATGGCCATAGCCGACAATGAGCACAGCCAGGTCGGGATTGTGTCCACAGTGTTTGTTGTTATAGACGCCACCCTTGTACGATCTGACAGCCTGATGGGAGATGACAGCGACGACAGGACCCTTTGCCACCAGCAATGCCAACTTGGTCTCGTTGTGCTCACGCAGATGGAAAGCGCTTTCGATTTTGGCACCGATATTCTTCTTATTGAACGTGCAATGGCCGCTTAGTCCACGATAGGGATAGGTTGCCTCCCTCTCGATACCCTTCTGCTTCTTGATGCAGTAGAAGGCATGAGCCGAGCGATAACTCTTCGAATGACAGCAATCGATCAGATTCTGCTTGGATAGTTCAGTCAGTTTGCCCAAGGTGATGAACTGGCGACTGGCCACAGAATCGGCAACAGCAAAGGCCCACGAGTTGTTGAAATGTCCCTGATTCCTCACAGCTGTCACAGCACCCATGTGAGTCCAGTTGACATGAGCAGGCAGAGAAGCAGTCTCCAAATACTCGGAGGTCTCGATTTCCATATCCTTATCCAGAATTTCCTCATCATCATCATTACCGGCAATTATTTTCTCAACCTCCCAGTCGAGCATGTCGGTAAACTCGTTGACTCCCATCTCGTAGCTCTCATTGCCCTCGGCAAAGCGGATGTTGTGCTCATTGATGGCCTTCATGTTGTCCTTGAATATCGACTTGCGTATCTCTTCCAGCGTCTCATCGTTATACTCCTTATTGAAGTCATATTTATAGGTCTCCCACTGAAAATCGTAGTTATCGGCGCTATCAACAGGACTGCCCACTGCGGAGTGGGCGAACACGCCCAGCAGGACAAGAGCTAGCACTAAAGTCACCTTCATGTTGTTCCTGTTCTTGGAATGCGAATGCAACTGATGGATTGTGAGTGAAGTGCAACGATTTATATACCCCTGGATTCGCTTGAATCATGACTAATGACTCAGGATCTGCGTACTCAGCCTGCGATATCGACACATGCACCCACATGCGATGGGGCAATGTAATACCGCAAAAAGTACAAAATATGGGCTCTGCAATGCTGGACCCTGTAAATCCCAACAGGGAATCAATTATAGCTTTATATACTTCTATTTATGTTGGCTCAATATCTTTATATTTATAGGATGATAAAGAAGTAGCAAATGTCCTATAAACGTATCACATACTGATCAACATATGTTTATGGGAAGTCGGCATATACATATATGTTGCTATCTTTATATCCTTTTGTGGTTAGTTAGTAACAATATATAATGAAGCTATAATTACTCAATTAGTAGTCAAGGCTATAATATTATTATATGTTTCATCACTATATAAAATATTGCAAGACCGCACAAACCGCAAAACGAAAGGTCAATTGACCCATTAGAGTGCATCATATTGTTTTTATACCAGCTACCCATAAGGGTAGTAGGGTGTTATGACTTGACAACTGTTATATACATATATAGCAGGCAGAAAGAGGCGTTTCCAATCGTACAAGGTATATATTCTTAGTCAGTATGAAAAGCAGAGTCGATGTAGCCTGTTTGAAAACCCAGATCTCAGAGACTATAATAGCTACCAAACTTGTTGTCTATATGTGTTACTATTGTAAGCAGATTCAAGTTTATTTTATATTTGGGCCACGCCCTCTACCGTCCCTTAAATCGATATAAAACGAATTCCAAAGCGTAAGTTAAATGCAGAACTGTTCATTTTGGGTAAACACATTAACTATCAATGTACAAATGATTTCTGAAAATTGGGTTGCGATAGAATAATTTACAAAGAAGCTATATAAGAAACAATTTTAAGAGATGCTGATTTCAAAGCCGCTCCTTCAGCTATGCAATACAAAATACGCCAAACATAGAAGTTTTAGTCAGCAAGGTAGCGGGTACATGACGGTCCAACACACTGCACTGTAGCTTTCGTGCTTATTTTCATTTTTATCGAGCTTTTATAGTCATTAAGAAGGAGCTTTTAAGCTCTTCTATTAGATTTAAAGTTGAAGAAGTGGAAATTACCCTTTGCAACAGTTTTGGCATTAGATCAAAGGTTTCCTTACATTAATGTTCATTATTTTCATATTAATTTTAATTATTTTATGTAATTTAAAGTTTTGCCCGCTAATGTTATCTATTTCTGACCCTAATGTTTATAATTAATCACAGCCAAGCGACAAATTGACGTCGTAGCTCATGAAAAAGGTCTACTACGTAGCTGGGGAACATGAGCAAGAAGAGAAAAGGGGATAGAGAGAGCGAGAACATAACAAGCGCAAAGCTTCAAACAAATGATAAGCACAAAGCAAAATAAACAAGAGCGCTCTAAGCACAAAAGAGACAATAAGAGAAAGAATGAAAAAAAAAAAAACAAAAAAAAAACATTAAACACCGGTTTAACTTAGGCGTTAATTAAACCTAATTAGGCGCACAGAGCCCGCATTACACACACTTGAACAGAATTCCAAGTTGGCAAGAGACGTGACGATACATTGAATAAATAAAGGGGGAAGAAGAAGACAAGAGAACACACTCTTGGCGACGTCATAATTAAAAATAATTTGATGACGTCACATGCGAGAGACACATGTGGAACGTGCGAGCAAGCGACGTCGCTGTCGCTGTTAGCTTCATAATTTAATTGGAGGTCAGTTGGCTCTTGCTTGCTGCTAAGCCGATGACGTCACTGGCTCACACACATACATAACTGATAAGCCCTTCTGCTGCACTCAAGCTAACAGCTGCTGCAACAACAACAACAGCAATGCAAATGGGAGAGCAAGAGAGAGAGAGAGAGTAAGTTTTGCAAATGGCAATGCCGCGTGCTTTCTAGTCTGATAATCCACATGTGCATGCGCCTCTGTGTGTGTGTGTGTGTGTGAGTGTGTATCTGTGAGTGTGCAAAAAAGTTTGCCGGCTAGAAATACAACAGATTTACCGCAAAGAGAAATTGCATAAAACGAGAGCGAGAGAGTGCGAGAGAGAGAGCAAAGTGCGAGCGCACATAAAATAACAGAGGCGGCGGCTTTCTTCTGTTTCTCTCTCTCTATCTCTCATTACTGTTTGTTGTTATTGCTGTTATTTATTGTTATTGCTGTTGGCGTTCCCAACGGGTGGGCAAACTTGTTGTAGCCCTAACCAAAAGCAACAACAAAAAGAAGAAGAAGTGGAGCTGTCAATAAATATTTCATTTATGACAATTTGACATTCCGCAAAGCATGTTTACCGTTACGCCCTCCAACCTCTTTCTCTCTGCCCTGCACAGTGGGTGGCAAATTAACTGAGTTCTGTCCTGTTCCTTCCACCTCTCCCTGTTTCAAGTTGTAATTTAACGTTTGGCAACTTAATTTGTGCACTAATTGAGCGCAATCGAATGTTATCGATTATATTGATCGCACTGCGTGTGCTATTTATCGACAGAACTGTACACAAAGCGCTACGTTTCGCACCTATCGAGTGCGTGCATTAACCCACAAAGCTAAAATAAAACCAGAGGAACGCTACAAGCGAGCTTGCCTGACTGTGAGATACCCTTGGAGAAACTGGAGGTGTAGTAAGGTCGTTGTTATATCGATAAACCTCAGCAACCGTCGATGTTTCTGCAACTCTAATGTGCACTTGCAATTCCACTCACTCTTACACACATGTGCAGGCACACAGGCTTTTGCAGGGCATTAAAGTAACTGGTATAATTGCTGTGTTTAGTGTTCGATTGGTTTGAAATTTTAAGGAGCGGTAGATATTTTAGTAAGCTTAGCATATGTCGAAGTTAGAAAGTTTTATCTTTTAAACGACGCTTACAAAACGACTTAAAAAATTTAATTAATGTTTTATGTAGGCGCTGGGCGTGGCATTTAATATTTGAAATTAGCTTAGTCTGCACATAGTTTACAGTTAACTTCATGGCAAATTTGGTGTCCCTAGGTCTTATAATAGCTGAGATCTGTGTGTTCATACAGACAGACAGATAGACATGGCTCCATTAACTCGCCTTATGAGATGCTAAAGGAAAATGTACATTGTGCTAAGTAACTTTTCACATACATATTTAGACTATATTAACATGTGCACATGTGTAAAGAGTTATTTGACACACTGTACATACTTTAAGGTCTCTGCCAAGCCTTCTTCAAATTTACATTAAGTTAGTACACCCATTTCTAATATTCATTGGGTATAAATAGAAGAGCAATAAAAAAACTTTCAAATTCAAATGTTTAGCGAACGAGTTGTGCGCTCCGCCATTGATTACCTTGAATTTTGTTTTCTATTTGCGGCGCTCGCAGCGAGCTGAGCATAAACAGCTGCACATAATGGAGAGAAGCAGAAGCAGAGAAGCAGAGGCAGCAACAGAAAGAAAGCGTGCAAGCATAACAACAATAACAATTTCTCGCACAACAGCAGGCAATAAAAAAACGTTGGACATGTGAGCGAAGGCAACTGAGCGTGAGAGAGACAACGTGAGAGAGAGAGAGCAGTTATTGTTGTTGTTGCTTGGCCAACTAATTCCGTCGATGATGACGCGCACGGCGCGCTGTCGTGCGAGCGCCCAACGAGCCACAACTTACAGTAATATTTCGACAGTCAAAGCAATCGGACGTGCTACACAGAGTCGATAACAGAGAAAAAAAAAAAAAGAAACAGAAAACAAAGAAAAGAGTCAAGAATTGACATAACAAACTGTCAAGAAATATATAGAAACATAAGCAACCCATTTACGGAGTACTTAAAATTACGTTCCTCAATTGAAAGAGAGAAAATATACAGAATATAATCAAACAATATGTCAGGACGCCGCGTCACAGTCAGCTCACGCGTCTCACGCGCCTCCACATCCACGCCAGTGGGTGGAGTATCAGCGTCATCGGGTCGTTTGGGCGCCACGAGTCCCACCAGTCCCACACGCACCACACGCCTGCAGGAGAAGGAGGAACTGCAGCATCTCAATGATCGTCTGGCCTGCTATATCGATCGTATGCGGCATTTGGAGAACGAGAATGGTCGCCTCACACAGGAACTGCACTTGGCACAGGACACCGTGAATCGAGAGACCTCCAACCTGAAGGCTGTCTATGAAAAGGAATTGGCCGCCGCACGTAAACTGCTCGATGAGACGGCCAAGGAGAAGGCCAAGTTGGAGATCGATATCAAGCGCTTGTGGGAGGAGAACGACGACTTGAAGCAAAGGTAAAACATACAACAAACAAATAGCAACAACAACAACAACAGGTAAAAGCTAAGCCAAAGCTTCAGTTATCAGCTCTCTCTCACACACAGTGATGTCATGTCTGTGCCTGAGATTGTGTGTGTGCGATAGCTGATGTCATTCACGCACATGGCACTTGCTCTCGCATCCTCTCTCTCTCTCTCTCTCAGTCTCTCTCTCTCGCACTGCCTGGCGTGCTTTTGTTTATTTTTTACATTTGCGCTTCGAGAAGCCTCCAAAACAGACAACAACAATTAATGCAGATTACAGAGAGAGAGGGAGAGAGAGCGGGAGATCTGTTCATCTCTTGGCAGTGTCATTAAACTCGTCTAAGACGCCATAGTCAGTTGCCCAATTCGTCGGGTTACCCTTCCAAGGTTGCAATGAATTATTTTTTTTTTTGGATACATCTATGATGTCATTCCAAACCAAAAATAACGCGTAACCTTTTTGTTTGTTGTTGTTATTTATGTACAGGCGGGGCAAGCATGTAATACAGGTTTTGGTGGCGGTTTTCCTAGCTGCCCCCAACTCCCCCAGACCTTGCCTCGCCTACCTTTGCTACCTCCATGATGTCAACATATACGACTTTGGCTTGGCTCTTATCAACAAGGGAAATAATATTTACTTTCTGGTATTTATTGTTCAGTTTTGGGTTTGTTTGTGCGTCCCTCTCTCTCTATATATGTAGATAGTACTGGCTGACCGGGCTTAATTGTTTGTTGTGGCGGTATAATGACCAGAGAGATTACACAATTCCGATAATGCCTCGGACAATGCAACATTTCTAAATTTATTCAACGTTTTTTTGCCCTTCATTATTCACTGAATGATTAATTAGCTCAGTTCCATAAAAAAGAGTGTGTGGCAACAGAAAAGCTTCTTTTTGGCGTAATTTTCACAGTTCTTTCAGTTCAGTTCTTTCAATAATTAACCCACTTTCCGTATGTCAAAATGCCCCCCTCGAGGCAAAGGAAAATCTTTAATAAATTAGGTCGCCTGGTAGCCCGTTGTTATTTATGTGCTCATGACATGAAAGCATAAGGTGGAATACTGCAGAAAAGAGCCGAAAACAACCTTGAGACTTCTAGCTTGAAAAATTGTTTATATACTCGATGTAATGTCGACATCGATTCGGAATGAATAGTTTCATCAGAGTTGCCTTTTTAGGCGCCGTCACTGGCTGCATAAGGTCAGCAAATAATGCATTGCAATGCATTGCAAGAGATAAACCCAGTATGGCTTGTTTAATGCTTCAATTTAAATACTATAGCTAAATTTAGCTGCCTAAAAATTAAACGTGCAAGCCACGAGATTCTTCCACGACAACAACGACGACGACATTTACTTATAGATTGTGGAATTTTTGTTAGGCAAATAAACAAGTTTGTTTTTAGCTAAATCAAAAATAAAACGTTTGAAGTAGCGCCCATAAATTAAGCAAAAGAGAGAGACAGAGAGGGAGGGAGAGAGAGAAGTTGCGTTTATGTTGGACAGAAAATAGTTTAGATACTTTATGCTAATGATATGAGGCAATTTCAAGGCAGCAAACCAGAAGAAACCTCGACGATGAATAATACATAAAGTGCCAGAAAGAGAGAGGGAAGAAGGCAGAGGAAGAGAGAGAGAGAAAGAAGTAGAGAAGTAGAGATACAGAAGTAGAGAGAGAGATCATGCTTAGCTCTCTTGTCATACATGAGCAATTCTCACGCAATCGCATGTGAATCAGCCTCGAGCAACAAACATTGCGACCGTGTGACGTCATCATGTGGCGCACATGTTTATTGATAAGCTTTGCTGATCTTCACTCTTATTAACATTTCATTCGCATCCATTGCAGACTCGACAAGAAAACCAAAGAGGCCAACGTGGCAGAGAACAATGCACGCCTCTATGAATCTCGTTACACCGAAGTGAATGGCAAGTACAGTCAGGCACTCGCCGATCGCAAGAAGGCCGAGGATCAGGTGAAGGATCTGAGCGCTGAGAACGAACGTCTGCGTCGTCAATTGGATGATCTGCGCAAGCAGCTCGAGGCGGAGACTTTGGCACGCGTCGATCTGGAGAACCAGAACCAGAGTCTGCGCGAAGAGTTGGCCTTCAAGGATCAGGTGCACTCGCAGGAGTTGACCGAGACACGCTCGCGTCGCCAGATCGAGATCAGTGAGATCGATGGCCGTCTGTCGCGTCAGTATGAGGCCAAGTTGCAGCAATCTCTGCAGGAACTGCGCGATCAGTACGAGGCACAAATGCGCGCCAATCGCGAAGAGATCGAGGCACTTTACGACAATGAGATACAGAATCTCAAGGCAGCCGCAGCACGTGCTGCACAGGGATCACTGCATGCCACCGAGGAGGTGCGTCTCATGCGCACCAAGATCGACAGTCTGCACAACAAACTGCAGGAGCTGGAGAACACCAATGCGGGTCTGAATGTAAGTACTGATCATTATTGATTCATTATACATTATACTGATCGTCTCTTTCCCCTTTCTAGGCACGCGTACGCGAGCTGGAGGATCTGCTGGACAAGGAGCGCCAGCGCCACAATCAGTACATTGCCTCACTGGAGGCCGATCTGCAGCGCATGCGCGACGAGATGGCACAACAGCTGCAGGAGTATCAGGATCTGATGGACATCAAGGTGTCGCTGGACCTGGAGTTGGCCGCCTACGACAAGTTGCTGTGCGGTGAGGAGCGTCGCTTGAACATCACCTCACCCGGTCGCCCTGGCACCGATTCGGGCATCTCTAGCAATGGCACAAATCTGACGGCTAGCGGTGGCTCCCGTTCGGGTCGTGTCACGCCCAGTGGACGTCGTTCGGCCACACCGGGAATTTCTGGCTCTGGTGCCGTGAAGCGTCGTCGCACTGTCATCGATGAGAGCGAGGATCGCACATTGTCGGAGTACTCGGTCAATGCCGCTGCCAAGGGTGATCTGGAAATCATCGAGGCCGACACCGAGGGACGTTTCATCAAGTTGCACAACAAGGGCACCGAAGAGATTCATCTGACTGGCTGGCAATTGACTCGCATCGCGGGGGATGAGGAACTTGCATTCAAATTCTCACGCGGCTCAAAGATTTTGGGCGGTGCCACGGTGACTATTTGGTCGGTGGATGCTGGTGCAGCACATGATCCGCCCAATAATCTGGTCATGAAGAAGAAATGGCCAGTGGCCAATTCGATGCGCTCCGTGCTGGCCAATGCCGACAAAGAGGTGAGAGTCTTGTCGATATACAACACGTGCGGCACTTGTGACATCTGCCGCCACTGCAGGCATCTCGAGTTTGTGCTCGACCAGTACGCAATGACAACCACTAATCTGTTTGTTCTACTTTGACTAACCTATTTCTATATATTCCAATGCCTTGCAGGATGTTGCCAGCTACGACCGTGTCCGTGCAAACGTGTCCAGTCATGTCTCGAGGCATCGCACCAGTGGAACATCGCCCGCCACCGGCTTTACCCTCGGTTCCGGAGCTGGCTCCACTGGCGTAAGGAGTCTCTTCTCGCTGCTCTTCTAAGGAATCAACACGCACAAACACTCACACACACACACACACTCACACACCAACACTCACTCACGGAGAGAAGGAGAAGAAGCTACATTCACACATCAGAAACCGCTTTTTGATGCATATCAAGCCTGTAATGCAATTTATAATGTACAACAAAAACAACAACTGCAACTGCAACAACAACCACAATCTTGTCTGGTTCAACTATATGTTTAATATACTTAAGCGCTGTTCAAACAATTTCTTGTAATTTATATGTGTACGTTAAACAAAAACAAAACAAAGAGAAAAAGGAAAGCATTTGCTAAATATACAAATAAAAAACTGAAAAACAGAAAAAAAGGAAAAAGTGGAAAGAAATGTGCGAAAAACGTCGTTTTAAACTCAACATAAATGCTCGGCTGCTGCCTTGGCGCCAGAGCGGACATGTCCGGAATTCAATTAATGGCTCAGGTAGCATTTTGCCAAGCAGTTTGGGCCAAGTTTGTCCGGGTAAAACTTTTCGTCCGCCCCAGAAAATCAGCTTAACTCGCGCGCGCGTTTGCCAAGATTTTCGCAAACTTCTTTAGCTGCTGTCGCGGCATTTGTCGACCCTCCCTCCCGCAACCCTCCTGCTCTACTCAAGCAAAATGGACAGTAAGCAGGTGAAATTAACTACAACAAGCAGGCAAGTTGAAGTTGCTCCAAGGCTGCTTGCCACACTGCGAAAATTGGCCAACTGAAACTGGGCCAAGTAACTTTCATTTTTAGGGATTTGCCAGCACTGGAAGGTGGGAGAGAGAGAGGGGGGATAAAGAGAGGCAAATATTGACAGAAAGTGATATAAAAAGATTTCTTTAAATTTTTGTCAAACTCACATAGAGAATGCTAAATTTTCAGTTAATTATCTTTTGTTTTTTTGTTTTATCTCTCCTTCTGTTTTGCCAATTTGCCGTGAAAAAATTTGTTACTACGTCATTTGTATTATTGGCTAATTTTTTTTTTTATTTATTTTTTGCTCGTCGTCAGGCAGAGCGAAATTTATAAACAGGTTCTTAGTGCGAACTGTACCAAAAATTTCGGAATAATTCGCACTGTGAGAATGAGAAAAATTAATGACAAAGACGCCAGCAGAGAACATGCTGTGAGTAAAAATACAATAAATAAGTAAAGGAAAACTTAGATGATAAATTTCGAACTCAATTGAAAATAAAATAGAAATAAGTTATAAATTTAGAAAAAGAATTTGCTGAATTTTTGAGGCATAATAAAGTTAAAAATTTATAATAATATAATTAAATATATTTTCTTATTTGTTTTAATTTATATAAAATTAATTCAAGTATAACTTCTACTTAGATTTATTGTTTAAAATATTATATTTAAATATATATTTAATACATTTTCTTCTTTTTTTAATTTATTGAAATATATTTAAATATTTTTTTTTATTTAAATTTGTAAAATATATATTCAAATATAATTTCTTATTTATTTTCAATTTATAAACAAAATATTTTCTTATTTGTTCAGCTCATAAAAAATATATTTAAATATATATTTTCATATTTATTTTTAATCTACAGCTCAACGCACTCAACTCTTTCGTGCAGTGCACTGCAGCGGCAAGCTACTAAGACAACTTAGCGGCGCCTGAGTGAGCGCACGATTCAATGGAATGAATAGACCGGCAGATGGACAAACAGAGAGAGAGAGAGAGAGAGAGAGAGAGAGAGAGAGAGATAGTGAGTGGGAGTGGGGGCTAGAGAGATAAAGGCGGTCACTGAGGCGTTCAACTTCAAAGTAGTTGCAGGCAAAAGTTCTTGGGCTTGTCGCACGTTTGCATGCGCATAATAGGATTAGTCAAAGTAATAAGTTGTTGCGAGCCAGGTGTGTGTGTGTGGTGGGTGTGTGGGTGTGTGCGCAAGTGGGTGTGGCTAACGCCCACAATGCTTTGAAATGCAAATCAAGACGACAAACAAGTGCGAGCGAACGGCAGCAACTTGGGTTTTTTTTTAACGTCAGATCTAGCTGTTTTTATTGCCAGGTATGCCCGTTTTAAACCCGACTTTTAGCGCCAGGGGGCGGCGGGGCGGGGAAATTCGAAAATTGTACATTTCACTGTAAACGGCCGCTCGAAAGTATGCAGCATGTTTTTGTGCTACGCAACTTAGGACACACACAAGCTGATTGCTATGAAACTGCACTGGGCGTTGCCCATAAACAGAGTAGCAGCAACGGTAAACCAACCGACAGCAACAACAACAAAGCAACGACAAAAGCAGTTGCAGATTCAGTCAAGAACTTGTTTGAAGTGTGTGTGTGTGTGTGTGTGTGTGTGTGGGTTGAGGGGGGACGGGGTAAATCTTTGGCTTATTGTGGTTTTCTGGCCATTTTCGAACTTTAACATTTGCCTGGACCCCCTCCCCCTACAGCTGACTGTGCACAAGTTAAGTGCACACACCACACGCTTATCGGTCACATCCACACACCACACCACACCCCCACACACCGCACCACACCACACTCAACCCATACTCAATGGCGACTTTTAGGCTTAGGCAAAGATTTTGGCATGGAGAGCTCTCGCTCGGTCGAACCGAGTTGGCCAGGGCAACTAAGTTGGTAAGTGGACTTTGAGTGACCTCTTTGTGGTGGCCAACACAACGGGCCAAAGTTCGCTCCACACACACACAAATACACCTACAATGTGAACATATATATATGTATATGTATATAGCTATGTGTGCTTGGGTTATTGTGTATTCGAGTCGAGCATAATAAAATTATGCAAATCTTCGCATAGACCGCACAAATTTTTCGAAAAGGAATTCCGCACTTACGCACACACGCAGAAAGTGCCCCTTAAACGTTGCGTTATCTCGTTGTTTTTAATTGAACATCAGCAGCAGCCTGCGTATTTGGTATTTAATATTCCATTCAATATGCGCAAAGTTGTGCAAATTCTTGAGATTTCTCAATAATTGATTAGTTTGTGCTTTGGCTCTGCCGCCAGGTGTGCTTAGTTCCACTTGAGGTTCACCAATTGTTGTTGTGCACGTTACTTAAGCAAGCTCTAACTGGAATTTCAATATTTGTTTCTTGTTGAAAACTTAATTAGTGCCCCCTTTGCCCATAAAATGCGTTAACTTGTTGGGGTCTTTAACGATGGCAACGATGCGATGCCTTCATTGCCAGCAGCAAATGACAAAGCTTAACTGTCTCAGGATGTGTGTGTGATAGGGTGTGTGTCTGCATGTGTGTGTGTGTCTGGGTGTGTGTGTGGGTCAAAGAGCAGGCAAAACCCCAAATAACTGCTTAATTTGTTTTTTCGTCCGTCTGTTTGGGGCACACACGCAGCGGCTAAGCCAAAACCCTTCAAAGCTATCGTGACCCTTTCTGACCACCTTCCCCACCTCCCCCTCTCCCTCTTCATACCCTGCTGCCTGCCCTCGCTGTTGTTGTTTGCAGAACAGCATCAGCTGTTGTTGTTTTTGCACTTGTTGTTGTTAGTTTGTTGACTTAAGCAGGCTGTGCGAGGGGGCAGCGCTGATAGAAGAGGAGAGTAAGAAAAGCACCGCATAGAGAGAGAGAGAGAGAGAGAGAGAGAGAGGGGGGAAGGGAAGCCAGGCAGACAGACAGTTCTCACTTTGCCCAAAGAGCAGACAACAAGCCTTGTGGCAGCTGAGGTTCCAACGCCCACTTGGATTTGGTTACGTATACGCAGTGTGGGAGGAGTGCTAGACGGCAGCTAACACATTGAGGCAGCAAAAATTATTTGCCACTCTCAAATATTCGACAGGAGGCACGAGGCAGGCGGCAGGAGGCAGGCTTACCAGCTTGTTTATGCCTAAATCAATTTGCTGCATGAACGAGCCTTGAACGCAAAGCGATGCGTAGCCGAACGAAGCCGGTCACACTTTGTTCTAATCCCCCAATGGCAATGGATGCGCACCGTGTGTGCTCCCTTTGGGTTAAGCTATTAGACTAAAAGGTTATTAGGCAGGGGGAGTGGGGGAGTGCAAGGGGAGATGGAGACGTAGCAGACGTGATTTGCCTGCCAAAAGGGGCAACAAATCGAGAGTTGAGCGCGCGTCAAAAGGGACACCTCGCGAGTGGATTTTGCACTTTGATATGCGTTTTATTAATAAAACAAATTGGCAGCCAGACGGTCAGACGACAGGGCAGTACACAGCGAGGGGCGGGGCATAAGAGAGGGGCATGGCAGGGCAGAGCTGCAACTATAATTCTCGCTGCGACTTTGGCCTATGCATAAATTGAGTTTGTGTTCATTTGTGCGATGCTGTGACGTGACTAGGAGCAGCAGAAGCTGCAAGAGCAGGAGGAACAGTAGGAGCAGCAGGTGGAGGAGGAGCGGGAGGAGCACTAGGAACAGCAGGACAGGCTGGGCAGCCTGCCAAGCCGCAGGCAGCTGGCGGCAAGCATCAGCAGCAGGCAGCACACGTCAACTATTTTTCAACAAATATGCGCAAAACTTTTTTCATATTAAAGCCACAAAAGCAGCAGGAACAACAACAAAAACAGCAACAACAACAAGAGCGGAACAGCTGCTGAGTAGAGTGAGGGAGAGGAGGCGTGACAGGTGTGCGGTGGCTAGTGAAAACTGAAGCTGACCAGAAGCTGACACAGGCTGCATTTTTGGCATATGCAAAAAAGGGCTGAGCATTACGTGCCGCACGTGCCACACACAGAGAGGGGGGCACACACCCATACACACACACAGAGACAACCTCACCACAGTGCCCACACACACATACACACACACTCACACACTGCCACACTGAATACCGCCATCATCTACATACAAAAACAAAATGATGGGCGGGGCGTGACCATTTTGCCTGTCGAAAATGCCACAATTCATTTTTTAATCGCGACGCATAAATCAAAGCTGCATGCCACGAGCGCAGCTAGATGCAGCAGGTGAGCAGAGGGGAAGCAGACGTGGCAAAGGGGACGCAGGGATGCAGTGCAAACAAAAAGTGTTGCGTGCTTTCGGGCGCCCGTTGCATTAGGTGCTTCAGGTGGCGCGCGCTATTGCAATTGCATTTGACATAATGTTCCGTGAACTTTGGCCACACAAAACTCTGTGCGCTAAAAGCGATGCCAGATTTTATAGCGTGGCATCCCGCATCCATTTGGGAAACATAAAATGCCATTTCGATGCTGTTTGACGCAAATTTGTGGCGTTCTTTAAGATCTAACATAAATAAAATGGTGCTAGGAGGGGGAATAAAGGAGCAGGGAACTGAAGAAGCCGATGGATTAAAGAATTTACGATAAAGGATATATAAATTTTATGGCAACTATTTAAAGAAGATGCTCACATGCATAAACAGAAATAAACACTGCTACAGGGAGATCCTCACATGCAGCGATCCCTTATCTTATCTTATCTTACAGTATTAAAACGAAGAATCTTACAAGAAAGTTACTATATACTAACGCAGTTTTACAGGTAGAAGAGCATATCGAACGGCTAACTTTGTGATGCAGTGACAGACTGCAAAGCCATCGCAGCCTGCGTGCGCAACGCCTTCTGCCAGCCCGACCTCTGAGCAGGTTGTTATTATTATTATTATTAGCAGAGAAGGGGCGAGGCATTGCGACCAAGATGGTCTTTTGAACCTATAATATTTTCCCTATCTTGGAAAAAGCTGTTCTGCTTCCCTAATGAAGCATAACAGGTCTTTCGTCGAGGAACAGACAATATGCTCGGTATCTGCGGTTTCCACGATGTAGATGTTTCCACCTAGTCCATACCAAGGCTGGAGAAGGCTAAAGCAATTGGATTTCGCGAAAACAATATGCCTTAAGTGTCCTTTTCATATGTTTTACGATGTTAAATTAATAATACAGTAAGATATTCAGGTTTATAGCAAACACTTCAGCTTTAGAAGTGTGAATTTTGAAGTCTATATTGGTATTTGATCTTCATATTTCTTTTTCAATAGTGTAGTAGGCTGGTAGAGGCTCACACTGATATATCGATACTTACACGTATATAACACGAACAATATGTTAAGCCCACGTTAAATCTATGTAAACTAACATTAAGATTGAGAATATGTTAGCGGTTCTCTCTGAGAGAGTTATTCTATGTTGGCGTGTCAAATAAAGAGGAAGTACTCAACCGTCGTGTGGGAAATAATAAAGCTTCCACAATAGCCTGATTAATTTTAAATTCAAGAATATGTTTATTGCCAATCCTTAGTAATTATATTTCCTTCAATTATATTTCACGAATTTCATTTCCTTTGTGATATGTTATTTAAGCCACATTCATAATGAATTTGATAAAATGATAAGCTGCTTAAGTCTTAAAACCAAAAGAAACTTGAATTTCAATGGAAGGAAAGAAGTATTAAAATAGGAATAAACTTCAATCTAATAACGTTTAAACCATTCTTAACTCCTTTTATTATTTCCAACTTATTTCTTGCCAACCTCTTTATACATAACAAGAAAATAACTCCTAGGAAAAACCTATACAAAATGCCGTCCCCAAATGAATTATGCCATTTAGAACGATAAGAAAATGGGCTGCCTTATGTTTTGTTTTAAGGAAATTAAATTTGAATTGATTTCTATTGGTTCGTTGTCCGAGGCGAGGCCCAATTAACGCATAGTTGATAAAAGAAAATTGCCTGGCTATAGAAGAATATCTATAATAATGGAGTGAAAATCGTTTGGCAGTGGCCATAAATTAGGCTCGATTTGGGGCCACCTGCAAAGTGCGTGCCCGCAGTTGCCAATTAGAGACGAGAGGGAAGAAAGAGAGGGGGAAGAGACAGTGGGGGAGCAGCTCAGTAACTGAGCAGAATTAGGAGCAGCTGCTGTTGCTACTGGGTTGACATGTTAACAATGGACGATCCGGTGTCGCATAGGTTGGCTGCGTGTGTTGGTCACTTTTTGCAGGAGGATTGTTGTTGTTGTTGCTATTGCTGCTGGCTAGCTTCAGCCTGGTCACGTTGCATGCCAAATATTTGCTTTTCATTTGGTTAACACACACACACACATACACACCCATACACCTACACCGGCACACGTAACTGTAAATTGATTATTGCTAGCCAAAGTCGTCACTGGCACAAAAAAAGAATGAACGAAGTCTGCACCGAACTCGCACCACAAAACGCACTCCCAGTTACCCTCCATCTTTCCCTACCTTATCTCCCTTCCCCCTTCTCTCTTTCGCTCAACAACTTTTAGAGCAACAACAACAACAACAACTGCGACAACCCGCAACACACGCAGCCATGTCGTCGTCTCTTAATGTATCTGTCAGCGCAAAAAGACTCGCTACATCGCGACCTGCAGTTGCCATCAGAGTCGTTCCCTCCCCCCCCCCCCCTCTCTCCTCTTTCCCCTCTCCTTCAGCTGGCATCTCTCTGCTTCAGCTACTGCTACAGCTTCAGTTTCTGTGTTCCCCAGCATGATGATTACACAAAATTGAATGCTTCATGCATTCGCATTGCCTGCCACTGTATGCGTGCGCGTGTCTCTGCCTGTGTGTGTGTGTGTCAATTTGAGTGTTGAAAAGTGGTCTCCAGTGTCGGCGGTTTGGTTGCGTTTGGTTTGGTTTGCTCTGCTCTGGTTGTGGTTGTTGGTGGCTGCTGCTGCTGCTGCGCGGCTTCATCATCAACGTCGTCGCATGTCGCGTTCGCTGCTTGCCATTTCATTGTGTAAAAAACAACTACTGTGTGTGTCCCTGTGTGTGTGTGTGTGTGTGGTGTGTGTGTGTGTGACTGCGTGTGTATTATTTATACAACGCGCTGTCTCTATCCTCGCTTCGCCCTCATCATCGTCATCATTATCGTCCCGCTGTGTCGCCCCAAAACGAAATCCGTTTTTTGTCTATGTCCTGTCAGGGTGGAGGCGATAGAGAGTGTGGGCGTGGCCTAACGTTGCCACATTCAAATTCAATAGCCGCCAACTGCTGCTACTTAGCAAAGCAGCACAGAGCAGATATATTTCCTTTGCCACACACACACACACTGAGCGAAAAACTTCTGCAGTCGAAGTGAATTCAAATTGCAGAAAATTCAACTCAAGGCAAAACAAACACAGAAAATATAAATAAACTCATTTTTAGGCATTCAATTCCAGAGAGAAAAAGAGAGAGAGAGAGCAACAACTTCTCTGAATTTGGTCAACTAATTTGCTTCACTTTTAGCCGTAAATCGAAAGCTCTTTTAAAGCAATAAATAATTCACAGCCAGCATCAAATATAAAAATCATTTCCAAAGGTGTCGAGTATAAAATGTAAAAGAATTAAAAATAACAAACAAATTGTGCAACTAAATTATTTTGTATCAATCATTAAAGCTCTGCAGCTGCAAAGATTAAACAGAGCGAGCACAGTTTAGGGTATTTATCTAACTCCACTGCACATTTCTTGAGTTTATAAACATTTTAATACTTGAGAATATTCCAAAGACAAAAGAAAATATAGAAAACTAAGCTCGTCTCCCATTGGAAACTTATTCCTCACAGATTGCACACTACATGTGGAAGTGTTCATTGTTTTTTTTATAGACTCAAGGCAACCTCCCAATCCCCCACAGATTAGTTATGCAAACTCACCTCGAATGTTGTGAAGACGATTTTCTCAATGGAGCCAAAGTAGCGTTCCCACAGCACCTGAGTCTGTTGGCGCAGTGCAAAGATGCGTTCAGCCGAAATGGAGCGCACAATGTCGGGTACCTAGACGGGAGAGAAAGAAAGGGAGAGAGAGAAGGCATGACAATAAGTTAGTGCATATGATTGGCAACGCTGCGTATGCGTAATCTCGGCAGCAACAATGGCAGCAGCGGTGCAGGCAGTCACTGCACAATCGATTAATTACCCATTGCAGCAGGCAAACAGTGGCCGTAATTAGTTAGGGAATCAGGCAAGGCTAATGCATACATAAGTGTGCGTGTGTGTGTGCACACATACATCATAATTATAGGCTAAGCAAATTGCAACAATTTAAAGAGTGCAGCACGAGCTTGGAGTTGCCTCAAGTGCTGCCTTGACTGCCGCTGCTCGAGTTTCCTGCTCAAGTTAACTTAATTAATTGCATTTCCTGCCAATAAACTACAAGGCAAACATGCCAATGTTGGCGACAAAAGGGACACAGCGAGAGGAAGGAGAGAGAGGGAGAGAAAGGCAATTGGCAAACAATGCGCCAAGACTTGTCGCGAATGAAGACGAGGGAATAACAGCAGCACGGACATCGATGGGTGCAAACAAATGACAAGCAGTGAAGACGCAATGCACACCAGCTAGAAAGGGAAGGTAATAGAGGGACAGGGAGAGAAGGAGAGAGAGAGAGGAGAAGGAGAGAGAGAGAGAAGAGAGAGGCACAGACGGACAAACAGAGTAGCAAGCAGGGGGACAGTCGGAAGAACAGGTAAACAGACAGACAAGCAAAGAGACAGAAAGAGACTCCTACAGTCAGTGGAGCTTCCCTTCAACCAGCTAGAGAAGTCGCCGCTGTTGAGTAATTTCTGAGTATGAAACATAATGATAAATTGCCCATGTTGACATTTTTTAAAGAGTTAAGCACCCTCTGCCGCGTATCTACTGTGGCTGGCCAATTGTCTGATTGAAGTATTTTAAGCTGATCGACAAAAAGAGCAGACAATACTCTCCATTTATTTTTCTTTTGCAGTCAAGCTTTCACGGACATTAAATTGTCAATAAATGACGTTGTTGGGGCTACCCATTGCCATTTTGTGAACTGGGTTACAGATATGTGTTGTAACAAAACTTTGCGACAGACAAAACAGGTCACAATTTACAAAAAAAAAATGGAGAAAAACGAGAACTCACAACGAGTTTTCATATTTCATGACGGCGCAAACAAAAAGAAGAGACACATATAACTAAATGTATATACTATATAGGGTATATATATTGTATATATAGAGTGTGCCACTCACCTGCAGCAGTAGCCGTTCGTCGGCCCAAATGGCGGCCTGTTTCCAATCGATTTTCGATTCAAATGGCAGGACCCAAGCGTTCGACAATAGCACAGGAATGCAGCCGGCCTGCAATGCCTCGAGGAATCTACGGAAATGAATAAAAAACAATCAGTGAGAAAACCAGCTCTATCTACTATACATATATGCGAGAGTTGTAAAATGAAAATTGTTTTTTTTTTCTGTTTTTTTCTTCGTTTTCTACGTTTTTCGTTTTTGCCATGTTTTTCATTTTCTCATCATTTGTTTTTACCTGAAAGAACCCAAGCGACGACCGCGTGGCACCAAACAAAACGTTGAGTTCTGCAGCAGCGTCTCGTAGTCGTATCTGAAATGAAAGCAAGAACAGGTCAGACAATCAGTAAGAGAACAAGTGAGAGAGAGATGGAAGAGAAATTGCGAGATGTAAATTAGTGTGAGAGAGAGAAAGGAAGAGAGTGCGCATTGCATAATGGCATTGTGCAGCAATTAATTGAACAATGGGCTTGTTCTTCTCGGGTCAATGGAGGATGGAGGCGCAGCAGGGGTGGTGGGGTGGCAGAGGGATAAAGAGAGAGGTATAGGCAGGGGAATGGCAGGATTGACAGCTCAGTTTGCTCTGTTGCAGGCACACGAAAAAATGATAAATTGCTCAAGACATTTAAATGGGGCAAATATGTAGCATACATTTAAGGGCAGGAACATGCTGAAATTTGCACAGGAAATGCCTGTGATCCTTTAGCACACTCTATATATGTAAACATTAAATTTCTTTAATATGTTGAGCACATTTTACTATTAATATAAAACTATAACAAAGCCTGCTTAATATAATGTGAGTAAAAAATATAAAAAATGTTTCTTAGTTAACCAGCAACCATTATAATTCAATTCTTTTCTACTTCACAATACATTCTAATTAGTTATAAAAAATATTAACTTAATTAAAAAACCAGTTTAATTAATTTAAAAAATAATTCAAACATTATTCTGTGCTCGAAGAAGGGAGAATAAAACCAATTAGGTTAAATTATTTGCAGTAAAAAGCAAAATGTGAGTTTACAATGAAAACTAATTTCCAGCACACACACACACACACGCACACGCGTGTTGAAACAATGTTGAAGCCGCGTGCATTTCGCTTTCACTGTGGTAATTGTTTTGCACTATGAATACACTCAAATGAACCCACTCGACTAGTCACATTATGCTAATGATGTAATTCCAACTTAATAGCCTGCAGCAGACGTCAAGTGCTGCTAACGCTGCCACGCACCAAGCGACGTATGCTTAACATGCGTTCGCATAACTCATACACCATGTTGCACACAGTGGCGCAGACAAATGTACCACACACACCCACACTCACACACACGCGTGCGGGCACTCACACAACAACAACAATTTAACCATTTAAGCATTCAATTCAACCGCACAATACCGCAATCCGTGCTTGTTGCTGATTTAAGCTTTAATGCCAAATCAAAGCGGGTAAAGCTGCATATTAAGCATACGCCACGTAGCTCAAACATTTGTGCGAAGCTCCGACGAGGGGCCAGCCACAACAACAACAACAACATCTGCAACACCCATTGCCGTAGTTACTGTTCGAACGCCTCCCCTTCGAGCGCCCCGTTTACAAGTTAAGTTGCGCGTAAAATTACATGTACTGAGGCATGTTGCCACGCCCTGCCGCCCTGCCGACCTCCTCCTCCTGTTCGCCTGCCTCAACTGGTCAGCAATTTGAGCTCACCTACTGCCGTTTCTACTGCTGCTGCTGCTGCTGCTGCTGCTGTTTTTAAAGCAAATTCAGCAGAAAATTTATTTAGAAAACTGCAGGCGCAGCGCATTCGTATTGCATTGACAACGGCAAACAGAAACGACCCCATGCCGGGCAGGGGTAGGGGGAAACAACTTGCCCGAAGGCAGCGCAATCAGCAGGGGTCTTCCGACTCGGCTTATGAATAATCTTGAGTAAACATCATAAATTGCACGTTGTGCCAGCGATTTGGCGTTTGAAAAATTACTCTGCCAAATGCATAGGCAGTCGCCAGTGGCCAAAAGCAGTATGCCAGCAACAGGAATTGCGATGAATGAACAAGGAATGGCAAAGTGGAAATGCTCTAACCAAAGTTGAAGTCCAAACCAGAAAATTATACCTTTATAGCATACTTTCAAGCGCTAGACCGAAATGCAGAGCTGAAAGAAGAAACTCAAGTGGAGAGTGCAGAGTATTACTAACTGTAATACATTAAAATATATAAATAATTCAGCGAAACTCAGTGAAAACCCCCAACAAGGCATGCAATTCACATAGCATACTTTTGTGCGCAAGAATAATATGAAGACCGAAAGTTGGAGCTGGGAATTGCTGAAAACATAGCATACTTTTCAATGTAAGCAGTAAATTAATTGGCAAAGCGTCGCGGCAAGGCATCTGCTGTCTCCCTCTCTCTCTCCCTAACTTTAGCTTACAATTACATTCAACTGGCCGTGTTGGATAACGAATCATTTGAGAAAATCGCTTTCATTCGTTTCCTTTGCACTGCCTTATATTTCAGACGAGTACGAGAGTAAGAGAAAGGAAGAGTTCGCGCAAGTGAATAATTTCTGCGTTTGGCATGCAGCACAGCACAATGCACACATATGTGGGAATGTGTGAGGGAGTGTGCGTGTGCCAGTGCGCCCGTGGCCCGCTAATTAGTCAGTGATATGCCGCCGCCACCGCTGACTAGATGCATTTACCAAACAGCACAGGTCACTGCACTCGCCGAGCATCCCCTTCTCTACTTTTTGCACTCTCTCTCTCTCTTCTTTCACTGCTGCCCGCTCTCATGTTCTTCCTGTTTAGCTGTGCACTTGTTAGCTACTTGTTTTAGCAATTAAGAGCCGCCAGCATGGCATGTTGTTGCCTTTGCCATTGCCCCTGTCCCTGCCTTTGCTCTGCTTTGCTTTGCTCTTGTTGCTGTTGTTGAGAACTTTAATTAAATGATTTTCTGCCTGAGCTTAGTTGAGCGCATAGTTGCGTTCGGTTTGGGTTCAGCAGTTCAGACATCATGCGAGCAGCAGCAGCAGCAGCAGCAAAACTTTAGCAATTTACACGCATTGTTGTTATGTGGTGCAAAGTTCGCGTTGTCCGACTACTTCATTAGAAGGCAGCATCTGCTTGGGGTCTGTTGATGCACTTTGCACTCTCCGCAGTAAGTGGCAATAAAATATATGTTTACACATAAGTGGAAAATACAGTTGAATTGTTGCAAAACTTTTCCCCTTTGGCGACTCATTTTGATTTCATTTAGCTAATTTATTTTCATAGTCACTCAATAGCAATGAAATTCCTTCTAAGCTCTCGCACTACTTGAGAAAAGATAACTAATAAATAAATTTATAAATAGTAATGAAAAACTTTTAAGCCTGTTTTGTTTATCTTTACTAAAAATCAAAAATGCTCTATTAAATCTAATAGATTGCATTTCCTTTTCACATGAAATATTCATTGCCTTTGCAGTGCGCATAAATTTGTTGATGCTGCTGATTCTTACACCTGTTGCCCAGCCCTGGCCAACTCACACATGCAGAGTAATTAATTTGCCAGCACTTTGCATAGCATTTGCAGTCATATACAACTGGCAGACCACTAACACAGGGAGACTAAGCTGACTGGCTGTTCAGTCACTTCATGTCAATTGCTTTACTCTGCCTCATGCCAAGGCCAACGAAATTAACATAAGCAGTGCCACACAGCAACAGGGGGCGATGGGGGTGTGGTTGGTCTCAGCTTTCCGAGTTGTTAGTCCAGTTTGTTGTGCGCACAGCAGGCACGTAATTTAAGTGGTTTCCAGCTGTCAAAGGTGCTCGCACAGGAGGTAGCTATGATCATTTCTGCTACTACTTCTTTGGCCTGCTGCTGCTGTTGCTGTTGTTGGCGGAAAATCAAGCTAAGCTCATTGACATGGCCCAGTGACTGACTGACTGACAGACGGACTCAGCTGACGTTGTGATTTTGCCAAAGTCCTTTTGCCTTTGACAGCTGAGCTGAGCTGAGCAGAGTTGAGATGCATGTGAAACGCCGAAGAATAGAAATAAAATCAAAATAGAAAACAATGGAATGCGGTGTATAGCAAGACAATTGAACGACTAAGAGATACCCAATAAATTGAAAATATATTTGCATATTTTAATTAAATATTGAACAAGATTGTAAAGATTTTCTGTAGATTTTAAACTGAGTTTTGTGTTGTTTATTTATTTACAAAATACCCTATATAATTTTTGATTTGCAAAAGGAACTCAATTGAAACTGACAGTCAGAGCCACCCTGCGCTTTGCTGTTGCTGCCATTGCCTTCTGCAACTGCTTTCTGATAGGTTTTTCGATGTTTTTGGCTGCTTTTGCTTTTGGTTGCTTTGGCAGCTGCTGCTCCTGCTGCTGTTGCTCTGTGTGTGTTGTGTGTTTGCTGTGTCGAATTCTGCTTTGTCATCGCCCGCCTTTGTGTGTGCCGTGACACGCAAATTGCTTGTCGGCTCGACGATATTGCGTATACGTATTGCGCATACGTATGGCGTGCATTCGCCTCGCCATTTGTTAATTGCAACCAGCGCTAGAAGTTGCGAGGAAAGCGCAGCGCAGTTTGTTCCGCTGGCCTTAGGTCGATTGCCTGTCAGCTGCAGCAGCAGCAGCAGCCAGAGACACGAGCGGATTGCAAAATTAATTAAAAGCAAAAAACATGTCAAGCCAAAAAGCAAATTTAGTGAAGACGCGGGCAAAAATTGCCAGCGCTCGCTTTAAGTGAGTGTGGGATGCAGAGAGAGAAAGAGAGACAGAGAGAGCGGGCGACAAAAACGCAAGCAAATGGCGATGAATTTTAATGAAAATTGCATTTTTAAAAACAGAATTCGAAATAAAGACAATTGCGCAGCGGCGAAGGGGCGGCGGCAAATGCTGGGCAAACATGGAAACTAACAGAGAAGCAAACAAACAGAAGAGACGACAAAAACGCAAAAACACACAATGCACTGAAGGATGCCAGCGCAAAAAGCAGCTGTAAAAGTTGCCATTGTCAGTGCAAGCTGAGGCAGTAGTAGAGGGGGGGGGGGGAGGGGAAGCAACTACAGCAGAACATGCGCCGGCATTAAATATGGCGCATTAGTTACAAGTGCAAAGCGCATGAAAGCAGCTTCATTCCCAGCTACATTCTCCAGCTCCACAAACGTCTTTTCTTGTCGCCAGCTTGTGATAATGGTTCATAATGAATACAGCAGACCGCACCAAGACGTTTTTCGGAGAAAGACAAAAGGGAGAGCAAGGTAGAGAGAAAGAGGGAGGGAGACAAAGAGCATAGCTGGCTAGTCATTGAAATGCAGCGCACGCTGCGTATGAGTAATGCAAGCCAACTTGAGCAGCAGCAAATTTTGCAGTGTAGTAACAGAAAGAAACAGAGAGAGAGAGAGAGAGAGAGAGAGAGAAGGAGAGAGGAGAGAGAGAAGGAGAGAGAGAGAAGGAGAGGGTGCTGAAGACTCTCAAGAATTGAAGATTATAAATACCATTTAAATAGTAGACGAAATTAGAATACTCTGACTCGCTACTACTCGAATTTCCCTTAGATCTTCATGGGTGCGGGGGGTGGGGGAAGCTCGCACATTAATGGCACTGCCCAGCAATTTCCCCGGCACAACGTTTGCCAACACTGCGCTTAATAGTTTACTGCGAAAGCAGTGCCAAAGCGTAGACGCTAAAAAATGGAATTGGCACTCAAAGAAATTGCAATGGGCCGCAAGAGCTGCAGCTTACCTGCCTGCCACCTGTCTGTGTCAGTGTGTGTGCGTGTGTGTGTCGCCTTTAAAGTGATTTATGCGGAAATCTGAGATTAAGGTGCAAAGCGTAGACTAGAAAAGAACGAGCTGCAGTAGAGCGCAAGTTGCAACGGCAGCCGGGCACAACTCGAGGCACGCTGCTCTGCTCGGCTTGTTGATAATGATGATAGTGTTGCACACAGCGGGGGGGAGTGGGGGAAAATTTATTACTCGGGAAATTGCATTATGAAAAATGCATAAAATACCAGAGAGAATCTGGCATGCTTTGCAATTCTAATTAGAGGTCGCAAGAGGCGCATTTTTCAATTAAATCAAATTAAAATTAACGACATCGCCGATAAATTGACAAAGGCAAAATTATGAAAAGGCTTTGAAAACTCATTTGTTGACAGCTTGATGTGTAAATATTCATAAAAAATACTTAAACACTCAAACAAAAATTGCTGCAAATGTTTAAAAGACAGACAGTTAATGCCTTATCGAGTGAGGCTTACAAGAAACTTTCCTTCAAAGAATTAAAAACTTGCAAATTGTTTGCTGAAATTAAAAATCTTTACCAGAAAAAAAAGGATCAAAACGGGGGCAAAACTTTTTCTTGTATGACCTTGTGACAGGCTGTTTTAGGCGGCACACACAGACTCTGAAACATCTTACGTGCTGCAGCACGTTGCTGCTTGCCTGCCTGCCTGTCATGCGATTGTGGCAGCCGCAACGTGTCGTATACGTAATGGCTGCGGAAACATTTCATCGTCGCGCCTGCTGTCAAATTGTGTGCGAAAGTAAAACGAAAGAAACGAAAGAAGTAGAATGGGGAAAAGAGCAAGCAAGCAAGACGGTGCTCAACTTTTGTCAAGGACACTGCGAGAGAGCAGCGCAGAAGAGTGTCTCATTATTTTTCATATTCAACCGAAATAGCAAGCCGCGACACTCTCATAAAAATGTGCACACACTTGTCGAGATTTTGGCTGTCGCCAGGCCACGCCCACACGCCCCACACACGCCCTCGTGCTGCTGGCGTGCACGCCCTGCCATATCAGTTGCCAAGAGGCAAAACCGCAAAATGCCGCCATTTCCAGCTCCGTCGTCGTCGCAGGCGGCGAGCATCATCATTATCAGGCAGCAAAACTCAGCAACTTAACCAGCCAACTAGCTGCCTTCCCCCCTCCCCCCACTGAACCACACTGGAGATAGCAACTTCATCGATGGCAACAGTGGGCGCCTAAAAGCATGCTACACTTTTGTGACCGCAGCAAAATGCACTGATTTGTTGTTGTTGGCTTCTTGTTGCCATATGTTGCACGACAACAGCAGCCAAGCAGGGCAGCAGCAGCAGCAGCAACAGCATTTCCACTGACGCCTTAGGCTCATTATAACAACAACAACAACAACTAATGGCAACCACAACGCGTAGGACGCGACATCACAAAACAAAATTTCATTAAAAGCAGCTCAAGGTTTCCCTTCTTCTCTGAATGCAGTTGTTGAAGTTTTTCCAACGTTTTTGTTGCTGTTGTTGTTTTTGTTTTTTACTTGTTTCCCAGCTGAAAAACTTTTTAATGGATTTTACGATAATATGAAAGAAAAAACTTCTTAAATTGAAAGCCTTAACGAAGCTTAAATGCGCTGTAAAAATGCCCTTCTTTCACAACTAAGCTATGCAAAGTAGTTTTTTGAAATTTTAATTTGTGATTCATAATCGGTAGAGTGTTTAATTAATTGCATTAAATACTTAAGAAATATGCTTGAATTGAATAAATATTTTCCTTTTTGGCAAATTTACCAAATATTTTCCATAGTTTTCTTGCATAAATCAAGTGAAATTCTCGGAAATAAATCGAAATTTCTTATGCAACGCCTCTGCTCAGCTCCTTAATCTATTCATGATTGCCTGAGCATAAATATATTATGATTCCCCCTAAGCTGAGCTGTTGACCAATCATTTGCCACTTGACCAGACAGGGAGAACGGAAAGACAGAGAGAAAGAGAGAGAGAGAGTGAGCGTCGAAATCTTTTCCACTTTTATGTCATTGTCATCTATTGAAAGGCATTTCCATTTTGGGTTCATCCCTAATCACAACAAAACGAGCACCAGGATAAGTGAGAGGGAGAGGGGAGCAGGGAGGAGGGTGTGGAGGAGGCTAACTATGCAGAGTTTTGCATACTAATGCACTGCAAAGTCATCAAAAAAAAAAGCTAGAGAGTTGACGGGGAGGAGTTTCGGCAGCAACGTAAAATATGCACAAAAATCGTAGAGCGGCAGCATCGCGTAGGGTATTATGCAATTTTCTCGACATATATAAATATGCGCCATATTTGACAGGTGCATTAACGAAGTTTCAGACAGCGAGCCAGACAGAGAGAGCCAGAGAGAGAGTGGAAGGGGGACAGATAAAAAATGATGTGAGTGGGAAAGCAATTTGCTTGATTATGTAGAACAGTTGAGGGAAGAACGGCGGCAATCTCCTTCCACTCGCCAGTCAGCTTAGTTCACTGAAGTGACTTAAGGTAAGACAAGGCGCAAGTAAGGAGTAGAAAGCGAAAGAGAAACAGAAAGAAAGAAAGAGAGATAGGGAGAGTGGGGCAGAGGCAGCTGCATAAATCGCTGACGCTTGACGCCAAAGTAGATTTGTCGCATAAGTCATGTCAAATTACGCACGGCAGACAGCGAGGAGTGGGCAGCCGAGGGGGGTACAGGTAAGCAGTACAGGTTGACAGGTAAAAATTTATGAAAAATTACATTCAATTAGAGGCAAAATGGTAAACGCTTCGATGACATTTTGTCAACTGTTGCGAGCAATGAAAAATAAAAACAATAAATTCAATTAAGTTGAGGGTAGACAAGAGAGAAGGTAAGAGATATAAAATATGGGGTTTGAATGGGAATTTACAGGGTATATTATATAGAAAAAAATACATAATTAGTTTTAAAAATAAGCATAGGACATTTATGCAATGCCGAGAAAGTTTTGTTTGAAACAGAAGACTCTTAAAACAATTTTAGGTATAAATAATAAATAATTTATTGACTGTCAACAGTTCTAAGGCAACAGATACTGCTCTCTCAACACCTGACTTGCAGGGTATATACAACAGTTAAAGTACTCTACATCAGGCAGCAGTCTAATCAGCAGAAAATCAGCGAGCTCATGGCGTGTCAGTTGACATGAAGATGGATGTAGAGAAGCAGGCAGGGTTAAAGGCAGTGTAAATGCAAAATAAATGTAGCCCGATAGGAAGCAAATGCACTCTATATATACAATATATGCCCTGCATACTGACAACTGCATTTGCATTGATTTATTATCGACTTTTCATAACAGCAAATTGAAAAAAATAAATGAAACTATAATGACAATATATATTACTATAAACTACACTAGAACTGCCTTATATCTCATGTAGAAATATTCAAATTTCTGCAGCACATTGAGCACAAGATCTTGATGCTCCGTTGAATTTCTCATTTCTCGAACAGGAAATGGGCAGGAACTAAACGGAAATCGTTGGCTTTTTCGCCACGGCCCTCTGGCCCGAGTGTCGTGGTGCCATTTAAATGAGCTTGTCAACTTGGATTTTAGAACATTAATCACACGAACCGCTCACAGTCCGCCAACAGAGCCAGAGCTCCCCACCCCCTCTGAGTGTGGCTAATGGCGCGCAGTAGGCGGGGCACACGACCCCAAACAAATTACATTTGAAGCTAATGACAGCGGGAAATCATTTTAGGCTGCCTATTCCCCGCTTCCAATCATAATTACGCTTGATCTCAACCTTACTACTGCTACTCACTACTCACCTATCGTATTCGCGATTATCCTCATCGCAGCGATTGTCCTGCAGCTCGCGCCAGCTCTTGCCGTGCCGGCAGGTGGTCACCATAACCATATCGCGTCCATTATGCAAATGGAAGAGTGAATTGCGCGTTTCCGAGCCGATGCCGTGAACGTAGCTACAGTAAGAGAAAGAGAGAGAGAAAGAGAAAGTTGTGGTTAAAGTTAAGCGAAAAGTTTTCAGCATACAGATACTTATACTTATCTTATACATATACGAGTATGGTATAAGATAAGGTAGGCTACAATTTGGGGTACTCAGTACAGCATTTCTTATCGAGCGCAGCTTGCAGAAAACACATAAACAGCGGCGTCGAAATCAATTGCAATAAAGCAGTGGCAAAAGAGGGAGAGAAGGAAGGCAGAGAAATCAGGGGAGAGATGGAAAGAGAGACAGAGAGGGGGCGAGTAACTGACTGATTCCCTGGGGAAGATCTATGGCAGCGATAGGGAGAAGAGCTAAAGCTCAAAGCGGCGATGGGCCGCAAGCGAAGCAATTGAAACAAAAGATACTTACAACAATGGACCCACACACACACACACACACAAACACCCACACATGTGCCCCGCAACCATTCATGTACAGTTAGCATTTTTGTTGTGAAACATATGCCCCAAAACAAAATGGCAGCAGCAACAGAACAGAACAGCAGCAGCAGCAGTCGAGCAGAAAAGCATCCTAGGCGCCTTCGAAATGCCAACACACTTACATATATATCTATGCCATATGTGTGTGTGTTTGTGTGTCTGTCAGAGCAATTTCCTTCTGCTTGGCTTGCAGTTGAGCAAATTTCATAGACAATGAAGTACGCGCCACAGCAGCAGCAGCAGCAGCAACCAAGCAACCACAGATTGGGCAACGCTGATTTCCGTTAAAGTGAACCCCCGAACCCCAGCCTGACCCCCCACTCGAACCACGAACTGACCAAAGCAGCAGGCAGCAGCGAAAGTTCACTTTAACTTAAGGTATTTATGAGAGAAAGGGAGAGAGAGAGAGAGAGACGCGCGCCCTGAGAGCAAAAGCTAAAGTCATAAGTTATTTGATTTAATCAGCGTGTCATTGAGGTTAGCTATGGATTTGAAATAATACAAATAGTGCTCAGGGAGGGTGGTCAGGGGGGATAACCCCTACCAAAGGTAGCTCTGTGTTTTTGGTGGCAATAAAACGCTACAATTCTGACGTTAGTTGTGCATTTGACGGAGAGAAAACAAAGTGAATGCGTGAAAAAATGTTTGAAATTCGGATGAAAAAAAATTTAATATGCCGTGCCAGTTCTAATGGATATAGAGTGTTATAATGATTAATGATGGAGCAGGGAAGTTAAAGAATAAAGAAAAGCACTGATATTTAAATAATTTATGACGGAAATACTCAACATAATTTATATTACCAAATTTTTCGAAAAAATACGCTTATATTTTTGTATAAATTAAATAAAAGGCTGAAGACATTTGGTATATGTAGCATAATATTTATACCCTGTAGTAATATGTAGTTCGTGTAGTTATAATTAGTATGTAAGATTGTATGTAATTGTAATTATTGTTTAATTTGTCGATCATGGCTTAACGCCATCTATTGTAAGTTAAATAGTTCTAGTTCACTAAGCGCCCTCTGGTGTAAACAAGAGGAGTAGACAGTGAGGAGAAGCGACGCACTTTACTTTGAAGCGGAACGCAATATTTACGGACGCGCATTGTGAAATTAAAAATATTGTAATAACGCCTAAAATAAAAACTTTAATTGATTCAACTATAAAGGCTATCTGACTACTAAAACCCTTTCAAAGGGTATATTATTTTGCTTAGCGCTTGGCAACGCACCTTACCAGACATCTCTGATACAATAAAGTTTATATACGTCCGTCTGTCCGTGTATCCGAATGTCTGCCTGTTGCAAAGCAAACTAGTCTCTTAGTTTTATTGCTCCAGGCTGTATATAAGTTGGAGCCATCTAGATCGTACCATTATATCGTATAGTTGCCATGCAATCGGAAGATTTTTTATTATTTGATAAGATATTGCAACTAAATGTGCTCCATCACCGTTTTCTATATATAAAATATGCAACATATCATGTCAATCGTTCGAAATTAAGGTTTTTGGGATGAAGACCAGTTCTGACTTAAGAAACAACTAAACTTATCAGTGTCAATTAAAGTTAGACATAAGATTCTGCACCATTATAAGTCACTTATATAGTAATGATCAAAGAATTTATGAAGCTCGAAGGATAAAGTTCTCGTTCTCGTTTTACATAATTATTTATATATATTTTTGTTTATTGATCACATTATTTTTACCTACTACTAAAGCCAGCATAATATTATTTTTAATCCCTCAAACAATCATCAAAATAAACACAGCAACTTCACTTTAGAATATATCACACAAAGCTCCTAAATTTCAAACTAATTTCCGCTCTTTGAAAAACTCAAAATAAACTCTCAAATTAATTGCAATAAACACAATAGATAAGTGCTGTAAATCGGCGGACTAAAGCCGCCTTAAATCTGCCGCCAGTATCGCAATCAAATTGTCAATTTGTGCTGTCAATTCATTTGCATAAACAAAAACTGATTGAATGCTCATAAAACAGCAGGAAAGCTCCCTGCCACGTTCCCCTCCCCTCCCTTCCGGGGCGCACATCATAATCAGATGCAATGGGCAGCAACGATGGCCCCTTGGATGCCTTTGCGGGCTGCTGTAAGCTGCAATTTAATGGCGCACAACATTTTATTAGGCATCTGGGATTTTTGTGCAGTGTAAATTAATTTGGATCGCTTCGACAATTCCCGAGCGGGGGAGAAGAGGAAGAAGGAAGGCAAGTGGGAGGAGGAGTGGCAGTGCAAACGATGCTGACAACATTAATATAAATTAAACGCGCCTATGCGACACAACAAGGACAAAAAAAAACAAAAAAAAGAAATGCTTTTAGCGCCGCCGCGAGCTGCGCATTGGTCTGCTTAACCGTTATTTATGTCTCCGCCCCCACTAAGTGGGTCAATTAAACATTGATTGGGGCCTGGCCATGGGCCATTGAAATAAAAAAAAAAACTAAAAGCCCCCGTATTGTCCTCTCGCTCTGCTAAAGTGCAATGACCAGCAAAGCGTGCAAGTCAAACAGAGACAGCGATAGCGACTGCTCAACCAGAACAGAACCTAATCCAAACATAATCTAAAATAATTGAGTATTGCCCAGCGAAAGAGGATCCTCCCTGTGCGACGCAATGAATAATTTATGCGCGCATTAAATGTGCTTTGAATGTGTGTGTGAGTGAGTGTGTGTGACCAAGAGTGTGTTGTAAGGGCTAAGCAACACAAACACGCCAATCAATTATTGCTTGAGCAACTTTTAGTTGGCCCAAAAATATTTTAAATCATTTTTTAAAACCTGCTAAAGTATATTTCTTGGAATTTTTTAACTATTTATGGCTGGCAGATTGTTTCTTTGTATAAAACTAATTTAAGTTGCAACAGACAGACAAACAGACGGACCTAACTGGCCTTTTGACACTGATTAAGAATATAAATATTTATTTCGTTGTTAACTTCCATCTTTTAGTAATTTTTTATCATTTTTCTAAGCACAGAAAGTTCTATATATATTGAACTTTATCTTCTATATAGAACTATATCTTCTATGTATCTTCTAAATTGTATATAAAACTATATCTTGACGCAGCTACTGCCTTTCCTGCTTCTCTCACTTTGTCGACGTCTTGCG
This sequence comes from Zaprionus indianus, assembly GCA_018904595.1. Lineage (NCBI taxonomy): Eukaryota > Metazoa > Arthropoda > Insecta > Diptera > Drosophilidae > Zaprionus > Zaprionus indianus. Next base: position 218,212 of record JAEIHA010000709.1, on the reverse strand, counting down.
CCTAGAACTTATGCAATACAATGTTTAAATTTCAAATGCCTCCTTCTGTCTCTTTCTCACCAGAACTACTCTAATAGTTAGATCTACCGAAAGAGTATAAGAAAGTTCTCTTTAGATATTTTCCAACACTTCAGTTACATCATATATATATCGCTTATAAGTCCATCAACTTTCACAATCTGCGCTCTCAGCACATCACATCGCATAACCATTTGCATTGGATTTATTTGGCTTAATTTTAATGAAAACCTCAAGTAGCCTCCCCTATCTCCTGCCCCGCATCTATATTGTACAAACTTATATTTATGGCCATTGTATGTGGTCGGATTTGGCGTGGCGATTTGGTCAGTTTATGCTGAAGGAGGCGTCGTCCCTGTCGTGTCGCTGTCGTTGTTGCGCTGCGCTTATGACACAAGTTTATGGGGCCATTTCTTGCAGGGGCTGTTAACGCCGCGCATTGTCCAATAGGCGGACATTAGCCTCGAGTTATGCAGCAACTGCAGCGAAGGCAGCAGCGAAGGCAGCAGCGAAGGCAGAAACAACAACAACAGCGTGACAACATCAACAGCCACAACAACAACAACAACAACAACAGCGGCTGGGATGCTACGTGGGCTTATCTATGCAACTTCAAAGCTTTTGTGATGGCGACAAGATGACAGCGGGACAGCTAGACGGACGGACGTGGACATAAAGCTGCAACGTGGCGTATGCGCAATATCTTTGGCTTTATATCGCACAGGGAGTGTGGCTGAGTATGTGTGTGTGTGTGGAGTGCTTGCGAGTGTGTCTGAGTGAGTGTGAGGCATAAAGTAAAAATTGTGTCGTCAACTCTCGCACAATGCAACATGAACAGCAACAACGACAGCATTGCTCGAGGCATTAAATCAGTAAAGACAACAACAACAACAGCAACGTCGGTTGCACGGACATCAAACGGCACCAACACAGTGTACAATACAGGTAGTATTCGTGTTTTACAAAATATACATAAGTAAATATATTTTAAGTGCAGCACAGCAGCAACAATAACAACAACAGTGGCTACAAAATGGTCCATAAAATGCGGCAACAAAAAGCATCAGCAAAGAAGATGAAAGACTTTAATGTACGCAAGGGCAGGTTAAGAAGTAAGCGCAGATAAGGTACTAAGATACTCCGCAAGAAAACGGTATTTGAAAGAATGAATAAAAAATTATATGGCTTAAAGATATATTATAGATTGATTTTCAAGTTATGAATTAATCAAGTATAATGAGATATTTTCATATTCTAGTTATAGAGGTTTAACTGTTATGTGATAAATGTATGTCTCATTATTGTGTGTAATAAATATATGTGTTGTATATAATGTTTTATTTGTATATAGAAAATAAATTATAATAAATAAGAGAGCTTGAAACAGAAAGTAGCATGAGATAAATATTCTTATAACAGAAAATACTATTATTCCTACAGAAAATATGTTTTACTGTGCTAGTTTGTCTGTAATGTTTCATATATTTCTGTAATATGCATAACATGTCTGTAACATGCCTGTAACATGTCTTTAACATGTCTATAACATGTGTATAACATAATTCTAACATGTAGTCTGCAACATGTCTGTTCCATGTCTGCTACATGTCTGTTATATGTCTGTAGTGTTTCTGTAATGTGTCTGTAATATGTCTTTAACATATTTCTAACATATCTGACATAAAAAAGCTTGAATAAATGCTATTTATCAAAATTATAATTAAATCTTTTTATATATTTCTATATATTTAATTTGATCTTTTATTAATACAAAATTCTACAACTAGAAATAGTCTAATTTTATCTAGTAGTTCTGTCAGTTTTATTTACTTTTTTATAATATTTGAAACACATATTTTAAGTTATTTTATCATTCTTGAATTTATTTTTCCTTTCAATTTGAAGATCGTTAATTTATACTTTATAAAGTGTTATTTGACCAACTTGACAACGCCAGGCAAACCCAGAAAATATTCTCTGTTAATCTACCAAACTCTTCGAGCAACCCTCTTGTCTGTTATGCAGCTAAAACATTGTTGTCGCTCGAAATTGAGCTGACCAGAGCTGCAACCTGCTCCAGCTGCAGTTTGCATTGGTTACTGGCTCTGGCCACGCCCCTCACTCGCATTACCGAGGCAGCTACATCGATTCGTATCAATCTGGCAGGCTAGCAAGCAGTTAGGCAGGCAGGCTCTGGCCAGGGTTGTCAAAGTTATTGTATCTAATGCTTGGCTTGGCTCGTCTTTTGTGTGCGTTCGACTTGTAACTGAACTGGCAGCAGAGCTAGTCAAAGCAGCCAAGCGATGTTATCAGCGTTTTAGATACAATTTGCAGTGCCACAGCAGCAGCAGCAGCAGCATCAGAATTTCATTGAAGTTGTTGTTGTTGGTGTTGTAGTTGTTGTTGTTTTTGGGTCGACAGCTAAGTTGGCTCACATCGCTTGCAGGCAAATTCGAGCTCAGACAATTTGCAGTTAGCCGCCTGCCGCCTCGCACGCTTGACTAACTGCCTGACTTGAATGCCGCTGCTGCTGCCACTCACTTCCTCTCTCTCACCTCTCTTTCACTCTCTCTCCATCTCTCTCTCTTTCTCTGTTTGCCCCTCTACAAGTTCGATACCCCCTGCGGTCGCCCGCTTGGGGGCTGCTTTTCTGCAAGTAACTTGTAACTCGGCGCCCTCTGACTGTGTGTGGCAGCTCTTTGTTGTTGTTGTTGTTGCTGTTGTTGTTGCTGTTGTTGTTGCTGCTGCTGCGGCTTGTTTGGTTTTATTGTGTTTATATTTGGCTTACGGCATCAATTTGCTTTTACTTATATAGCATATAGAGGGCACACGAGCAGCGCCAGCCAGTCAGCACTGCGTATCGTTATCAGAGAGCAATAATACAAATATGCATGCAGTATATATAGAAAGACACACACACACAAACATATATAGACAACACATGGTTGAGCAAATCCATTGGCAAATGCATCGATTACATAATCCATTTACACAAATGGCATTTTAAATACAGCGAGAGAGAGTATTGTATTGACAGTGCAACGCTGCGTATGCGCAATATTTGTATCCTGCGGCCAACGTGTTGTTGTTGTTGTTGTTGCTGCTGCTGCTGGGCAAACAGACAGCCAGGCTTCGATTAAGTGGGTGTGCGTGTGTGTGTGTGTGTGTGTGTATTGCGTGCAAATTGCTTTTCATTGTGTTCTACTTAAACTGCCGTTTAATTACTACAAGCCAAATCGCAGTTAAGTTGGAGCAGGGCGGGGAAGGGGGGGTACAATGGGCAAATGACTTCATTTTGCAGCAATTAAGGCGAAAGCAAGTATGACCATTAGTGTGGCTTATGGTTTATGACTAGTTTTCGAACAGTTATAAGCAGCTTAAAGGTGCCTAATGATATCGTAAATTTGAAACCAGGAAGAAGACTTAAGACATTAGAAACCTTTGTAGATTAGAAGTGTAAAAGGTTGACAAGGATTGGGAATGTGCACTTGAATTTGGGATGTATATAGAAACCATTCTAGATCCATTTTCACTGTGATATTTTCACTTGAAGTGATACCTTATCTATGGGGAAATTCAGACAATCAATCAATAAATGTCTGTTTAAGTGCTCTACAGACAGTCACTCTCTCTCCCTTCCCCTCTGTCTCTCCCTTTCTCTGTCTCTCTTCCTCTTTCTGCCACACTTCCTTTCTCTCCCTTTCTCCCTCTCTCTCTCTCTCTCTGTCTCCCTCTCACATATGTCACGCACATTATGCGCTATAACGAGAAGCCATAATGTCATCCTGCTGTCAACGACAGACACGTTCATTCTAAATGCATTTGGCGCCACCTGTCGCCCATTTGCAATACAAACAACAATCAAGAGTGGATTTGCAATGGGCAAATATAAGTCCCTGATGCACTCATCATCATCATCATTACCATCAACATCATCATCATTAGATTTATCATTAACATTATCATCAGCTTATCTTCATCATCTTCAACGCTATCGTCGTCGGCATCTTTACCATCATTATCATCAGCATTGATGACTATTTACACACACACACACACTGAGTAGGCTCCCTTCCCCACCTTCCCCCCCTTGGCAGTTGGCGCTGCCCCATCAATTTAACGATACAATTCCCGATGAGCCGTTAATTAATAAAATGCAACAAAAATGGCGAAAAATACGAAAAAAAAGAGCTGGAAAAAAATGTAAAAATGCTGCTCATTAATAAATATTAACTCATAATTGAGCACGAATCATTATTGAATACGCTGCCCGCTGCTGCAGAGGAACTGCTGCCTTCTTCTTCTTCTGCTGCTGCTGCTGCCTGGTGTGCTCGACGTCGGTTAAACAAAATTTAACAAAGTTTTAAACAATATTTAAAAGCAGCTGCCGCACGTCAGGTGCAGCCAGCAAGAAAATAAAATGCACACGGAAACTGCAAACTAAAGGAAGGAAAAGGCAATAAAGCAACAACAAAAAATGGTAAGAAACAACAACAACAAAGAGCAGAGAAATATACGAAAAAATAAAGCAACCGCAGGCACAAAACCAGCCAGAAACTAATGGAACTAATTGTTCGACGAAAGGCGGCCACATTGAGCAGGGGGGCAGGTGAGGAGCTGGCACAGTGTTAAGGCAGAGAGAGAGAGAGAGAGAGAGGAGGAGGGGGAGGTGGCTGCCATTGTTCAGCCGAAAGTGAAATGCCAATGCCAAGCGCAAGTTGCGGCTGCGCGTCGCGTAATTGGAGCAACTGCAGCGCCAGCCTCAGTCCCGACTCCACAGCTCCAACTCCAAAACTGGAAGCCAAATTCGCAGCTCGTGTGAAGTGTATAAAATGATGTGCTTGGCGCGCAGGCGCCGACAGTCAAAAGTGGCCAACGTAAGGCAGCAGACGCGGATTAAACAAACAAACAAGGCAACCACCAAACACCAAGCTCACATTGTGGGAACAGCCACACTGCGCCACATTTGCATAGCCAGACAGGAAGAACCGTAGCAAGCAGCAGCCACCAAGATGAGGAAGCATTGCATAAGTAAGCCACAAATGCATCCGCTGCTGCTGGCAACAGTTAATCATCACTCTGGTGCTGGTGCTGGCGCTGGCGCTGCTGGCCGACAGCTAACAGGCAGCTGGTTTTGGCCAATATTCGTAACGAGTTTGCTGCTGCTGCTGCAGTTGGGCAGCGCAGAGCAACAGGCTGAGGATCATAGGTGAGTTAAGGGAAAGGAAGAGGGAAAGATGGAAAGGAAGAAGTGAAAGGGAGTCGAGAATAGTCCGTGGAGTTGGGGGAATATAGAACAGCAAGTAAAGTTAAAGGGGAGAAGAGACTACACAGTAAAGTCAGGTATGAAATACTATAGAAAAGGAAAGGGTAGAAAAAACAGAGCTGATATTAGTTGAAATACTTCTCGAGATTAAAGATTGATGGCATTTAGTTTCCAGAAAGAATTTAAAGCCAACTAAAACTAAACTGTGTAAACTAGTTTAGGAATATACTTAAATATCTTATGATAATCTGGGTATTGTTGCAGATTATTGCATCTTATCTTTCAAGTATTTGCACACATCTGTAGAAATTCTAGACCAATGTAGGAGAAGCTTAAGTGGGAGGAGGAGGAGCTTAAGTCTGCTATACATTCCAATACGACAAAGTAGCACACAAAGCTATGATAGGTCAGAGTGGAATGTGTTACATACGTAAAACCAAGACAAGATATCTATGTTAACAAATAAAGAAAGCCAAAGAAAAGGGAAAGAACACAATCAAACAGAGTTTACCCAATTAATGTGTCTAAGGGCAACCAAACCCAAAGAATGTAACGTAAAAAGGGCAATTTTCTATTTAATTTTGTAGTTATAAACTTATAAAACATATTTTTATGGTTCAATTGAGATCTAAGCGCAGTATGTTGATAATATCAGTCAAATATACACCCTTAATTAAACTAATAGATACCTCAGCAAACTTTAAATCAATTCTACAAGTTTTTTCAATGTTTTAAACTATTTACACCCTTCTGTCAAAAAAGGGTATACTAATTTTGTGCAAATGTATGTAACAGGCAGAAAGAAGGCGTGGGAGACCACACAAAGTATATATTTTCTTGCTCAGGATCACTAGCAAAGTCAATTAAGCCATGCATGTCTGTCTGTCCGGATGAGCAGATGAACACACAGATCTCAGTTATTATAAAAGCTAGAGACACCAAATTTGGCATGACGGTTTCTATTTACCAGGCGCCGATGAAGTTTATTAGTTAGAACCGTGAAAAACTCCGTATCATAATGAATTTATTAAAAAAAAATAGAGTGGATGCACGTAGCTTTCTTATTTCAAAATGTATATATTATTATAAGCAGGAGTGTATAAACTAAATAAGCAGGAAAGAGCCGCTATGCTTAGATTCACTGTATTTAAATATCTACATTAACTCCACTCATCTCACTTCCTCTCTCCCATTCCTTCACTTTCTCACACCCCTTTTCTCCCTATTCTCCCCCACAGAATACAGCGTCGCTTCATGTGGCAACAGATGGACAACTCAGTGATGGGTGGCCTGGTGGGACGCATGTTCAACAGCGCACGCGCCATGAAGTCCATGTTCGGCGATCTGATACCCAGCACATCCTCCAGCTTTGGCAAGAATGTGATTGACTTTATGCCCACGGAGACAACGAGAGTGAAGTATATCATACGAGATCCGCATACGAACAAACCAATGAAGGTAATCAAGATGCGAGGTTCGCAAAAGAAGGTAGTGAAATTGATGCGAGCACTGCCAAAGCCTTCGGTCACGGAGGCGAGTCTGCTGCAGTATGAGAATCGCATGCGACAGCTGGAGAAGGAGCAGGAGATGATTGTCGAGGGCAAGAAGCCAGTGAGCAGTGATGAGGCACTCTTCGACAAGTACTTCAAGCACAAATCACATCCGAACAGCAACGAGATTGTGTCTGGCAAGATCATGGAGTATCAGAGTTGGAAGCCGGTGTACAAATCAAACGAGCAGCCAAGTTTATTTGTCACACCACGACCGCAACCGTTGACGCAGTTGCACACTAGCATCACGGCCAGTCACAGTGGTGGTCACTATGGACATCATGAGCTGTTGCCCAAGCCAGAGAAACTGGTGGCACATCGTCAGCCACCCAAGCTGGAGGATGATGAGGAAGACGATGACTTCGAACAGGTTGAGGATGATAACGATCTGAACCATCCACTGGGACCGCGTCATCAGTACGAGGTGACTGAGCACACGGGCGAGGCGAGTGGAGAAACACAATCCTTTGCACCCATGGAGGGTGGCTTTGTGCCCTCCAGAGTGTATCACAGCGCAGAGAGTGGACAGGCGGGGCAGGCGAGTCAAGGTGGTCACAGCAGTCAGAGCAGCCCAGCCAATCATCTCAGTCAGGGCTACAGCAACTCGAACAGCAACAACAACAGATCACCGCGTCCACGCAGTCGTGCTGTTAACAGCGCCGAGAAGAACTACCAAGCCACCACAATAAGCCCCACAACAGAGCAACCCAATTATCCTGCACCCTTCCTCAAGAAATATCGCGAACGCGAAGCAGCGGCAACTAACAACAATCCCAGCAGCAGCAGCAGTAGCAACGGTCATCATGGCAAGCCACGTGCCAAGCATCCACACAAGGAACTGCTCTACAGTCGTGAGATCGTCCAGGAGAGCAGTCCCGCCTACAATGTCAGCTTTGCCATGAGCAGCCTGCGTGCGCGATTGCAGGAGCAGCATCGTCAGCGCAAACAGCAGGAGGAAAATGCCGAATTGGAAACGGAGATGGCACTGGACGATGTCATGCATGGCGACAAGTGGCCCGCTGAGGTGCAGCACAGTGGCAGCTATCTGACCAGTCCCATTGGACCCAGTGCGGTGGCCTTTGAGCAGCCACTGAAGCAGCAGCAGCACCAACAGCAGCAGCAGCAACAGCAGCAGCACCAACAGCAGCAACAGCAACAGCAGCAGCAACAGCAACAGTCGCCACGCAGCATCGAGTACAAGCGAATGCGCAAAGATGTGCGACAACGTGGCACAGTCAAGTTCGGCGACAATCCCAGCTACGAGGAGGTGTAACTTATAGATACCCCTTTTCCCACTCAATATACCGTGGTTCCATCCCGCCGTGGCACGGCACGGCATCTTAGCAGTAACCAAAGCATAGCCAAAGCGTCAGTTAAG